>BSBN01000832.1:160000-2579311 GCA_027924645.1 Cunninghamia lanceolata
TATTAGGCCAAAGCCCTTCCAATACCATAAGCAACAAGATCATAAAGGAGGTGCTCCAAATCTCAAAACCCTAACATGACATACCTCTCCTAAGAGAGTTGTTGTCTACAACACATTTCCCAAAATAAGAAAACAACATAAATAACACTCACAAACACATATCAATAACAATATTCAACAACACAAATAAAACTAATAAAAGCATGAATATAATAAGTTAATAGGTTTTAGAGTCTACCTCTCAAGCTTTCCAAGGTTAGAAGATTTGAAGAAGAACTCCACAATAGCCTCTATCTCCAAGCTTCTACTCTTCTTCCAAGTCCAAAACCCAAAGAAAACTCTCCCAACAAGAAAAAAAATGAAAAATGCAAAAACAAAGAACCCTTCTCCCTACAACAAGAGGGAGTTAAATAGGATTTTCCCACAAGCCTTGATGAATGAGAAGGTGACACTTGTTAGCTTATCTTTCATCTACACAACCCTCTCACAATCCCACAATAATGAGGAAGTGACACTTGTCACCTTCCCATTCAACTATGCTACACACTCTCCCACAAATGCTCTCACAGATGTGTGAGAGCATTGGGAGAGAGGATCACACATGTGAGACCCCACTTGTGCTCTCACACATGTGTGAGAGCATAGGGAAGAGGTCTCACACACAAGAGGGCTTTGGAAGCTTCCAAAGCACTAAATGACAAGGGTAACATTACCCTAGGTGAGTGGGGTTAGTTAAGGTGGGATGGTGACTTGCCACCCACCTTTCACATCTCCCAAACTTGTCAACTTACTCTAGGGGTAAGTTAACGTGACCATACAAGGGTTACATCAAGTGTTAACATGCTAGAAATGGCCCTAGACCCTAGGGGTATGACCTAGAGTCATTAATTAACCATAATTAACTCAATGGGGCTCATAAACATTTAGCACGAAATTTGTGCAAACCAATACAATACATCCATACAAACCTTCAAGGTGATCAAACAATAAACTGAAATCTTATAAAAATTTCATCAATTTAATCATGCAATAAAATCAAACAACACCATAGCCCCTAGGAGGGACTTGGTTGAGTATCACTAGTTTTAAACATGGGAAGAGTCGTGAACCTCTGATTTCCATTGGCAATGGAATTAGTCTACACACTACAATGTACATTATTACCCACATGCAATATATATATCCAGATAGCTAAAGCAACAAGCAATAGGAAAGCACACACATCATACACTCATAAATATCACATGATAACATTCGCTTGATTCTTAAATCAATCGTATTTCCAATCACACAATCAGGATCATAAATTGCATAGTATTTCATCAATTCAATCATCTAACCAAACCATTTCAATTTCATCAATTATAATAACACATTCATATCATGGAATTCATAATATAATCAAGCACAACATAAAACTATCAAATGTCCAAATAGAAGGGATCAATAGTCCTCAAAATGACCACATGTCAAATATAATCCAAACAACAAGTGTCAAACAATACAAGAGTGCAACACAAGTTAGTCTCACACTACAACACTAAAGGATCCTGTTCAAGCACAAATAGGTGATATTCCAATCAATCCCAGCTAGGGTGTGCATTGTCTATGCACCCACAAATCAATACCACCTTAAACCAAAAGGTCCACAACAATACTACATGCACTCTAAGATAGGGTCACAATTCCATAAACCAAACCCTTAGCTTGGGTGAAGCAATACAACATGGTCTAATAATTCAACTGATCCAGTCACACAAGGGTGGGCCTCACACACCCCTAGTTTATGGCATGAGGATATAAATCTTTTGCTATAGTTTTACTTCCTATAGCTGCATGTTGTAGCATATAATTTCTTTTAGTGAAACTTCACTTTATTTTTTAGCTCCCATAGGTTTATAAAGTATATAATTCATTTAATAAATCTATTAAACTTTATTTATCTATGGTCCCCACCTCCATTTTAATGTTTTACTTTATAATCTTTTAAATATTTTTATAAAAGCCCTTTAAAAACTTTAAATCTCTAGTAAGATTTTAACCATGGGCCCTCCCTTTCCATGTGGTGCATTGGCGCTCATTTGGAAACAAATGGTTTTGACAACCCTTTCCCTTTTGTGCCCTCCATTGGATCTTGTTTTCAATCAATGATTGTAATTGATGTTGCATCTAAGTCTCCAAAACTGCTTCTAGTTCATCATTCACACCATTGGAAATGTTTGCGTTGTGTTTTGCAGTGGTGATCCATCTGGATGATTGTACTTCACATTCTTGAAGAGCTGCAACTCATGTGATCCCTCAGGTGGACTTGTGCACCATATTTGAAAGCTTGTTCACCACACAATGTTGTGTGCTAAACTTAGAGATCACCATTTTGTGCAATCCTTCTTTGTATAAAACTTTCATTGCTATGCATTATTTAGAGAGCTGTATTGAAGATGAAATGATGGTGTTGGATGAAAACATTTAGAAATCTCCACATTGGATACTTGGAGCTGAGAATGAGTTCTGAGGGTTGTGCCTTGTATTTTTAAAGATGAGAGTGTCACTTTTGAGATCTAAACATTTAAATCAAATAGTTACCAGTTCAATTCCCAAAAAGAGGAAATGCCATCTCTAATAATCCACATTAGGCATCCTAGCCCAAAAGTAACCCAAACACTCCTAGATAAATATCTACTTTCTTTCCCCAATAAATAAGTAAAATGATAAAATTAAAATAGAGAGAAAATAATGATCCATATTCACCTATAGACCATTTCTAATTCCCTTCCCAAATCATCAATCATGAAGATACACTTTCAATAAGCAATAAGCAAAACATCACTCATTCATTCATTTATACAAATATAAATATAGTGTCTATAATATGGTTATAATATTTAACTATAATTCATTGTCTAAAAGGTTTGAAGAATCTAATGTTTAACTCTTTCCAATCCAATATCACTTTATGGTTTAGTAATTCAGAGAGTCTTTAAATAAGAGTTTAAGACTAGTTTCAACATTAAATAAGCATAAATGATAATCATAAAAATACACTAAATCTGCTCTGATTCATAATCTAGTTGTTTAAAGAGTTTTAAAAAGATATAGGAACTGCATAAATCAGGCTATGGGAACTTTACATTCTTGCTACAGGAATTCACACAAGTCTAATACAAACATTTATTGACTATGATGTGAACTAATCAAGTCTGAACAACAATAACAATAGGTAGAAGGACATCTACAAGAACTTAATACTATGACAATGGTAAACAAAAGCTACAAGTATAATAATTAGGTTATTAAAGTATGTTTGCAAAATGAGATAACAGTAATAGGAAAATTAAAAATAGATATGCAACAATGATTTAATTACTGTCATCTGAGATTTGAGGGGCTTTCTCAATCATCAAGAATCAATTTTAATAGCAAAAATACAAAGAAAGAGATTAGGCAGTTACAGTTTAAGGAGGTTGTTTAGATAGGTATCTTTAGCCAATTGTTATTCTATAGGCCGTTGGAATGATTTAGGCTATTAGGAAAACAAAGAAGATGCTGGTGATCAAGCTAGGTATACATAGGCAGTTCAGGCTAGATTAAGGAGCTAACACCTTTAGAAGGAGGCTTATCCAAACACACACACGAAAAAGACACAAGCGACATGAATCAAAAAAAGCTCAAGAGATGGTCAAAAATACACAGGCCAACCAAGAGGACTCAGGTCGACACTAACAAAATACAGAGGGTCATTTCCAAATTCTTAAAATAGAGGATGAAATAGCAGGTTGACAAGAAAATCAAGGCACCAATAGCATTCCATAATTAAGTCATTCAAAGTATCAATAAAATTAGAAAATGAGCAAGTTGTAGATCACCATTTTAAATAGTCTACACATTTAGATTTTTGCAACTAATTTCATCAAAAAATACCCGGTTTAATACTCTATCCTCTAAGTTGAATTATGCCCGGGTGTCGATCTTTTCTCCACCCTCTGTCACTGGTTGCAGATCTCTTTTCTATCTCTACCAAAACAATTATCAAATCTCCTTTCTTTGTCCTATCGTTGCTTAGAATAATGGTGACTTTCTTTTCTACTTTTCTTGTTTTATCCAGCATGCCCTCCTCTAATCTTGGCACTCATGAATTTTAGATTCTAGCCTCCTTTGATAACTTCTAGTTCTCCTTAGTTTTGCATGCATTTCTTTATTTCTAAAGCCTCCAATTGTTTTAAAAATAAAATAAAATAACTTATTTATTACTGTCACTTGCATGGCAAAATTATATGTTCTTTTAATTCCTTTATTTAGATTTCTAAATATAATAAGTATTATTAATATAATTTATTTATTTTCAATATTACATAATCATTTTAAATCAAAACAAGAAGTATTTATAATAATAACACAACTATTTATTAATCTAATTTATTTAAATATAGAAAACACTAATTATTAAATAGTATAAAATACACCATTTAAGTAAATAATGAAAGTACATTAATATTTATGACTAAATCATACATTCAAAATAAACTTACTATAGTAATTAAAACACCATATTTTTCCAAGTATCTAACCATTGATCACATTTATTATCCATGCAATAATGCATAATAATCCATTCAAAATGCAATATGAGACTATGTGAGTGTGTGAGTGCATCAAGTTATCCATCCCAAATAGTTCTTGCCAAGTGGCTAGAACATCTCTACCTCAACCATGTTCTCGTCTTCGATGAGTACCTGCATTCATTCGCACTCAACTCGATGTCAATAGGTTAGTTCCCCAAAACATTGATGAAACAAAACATTATAATCACATTGATAATATTTAATATTAAATCAACTTTCCAATTCATGCAAATATAACATCACAATAATTACCTTCACACATGGAACTTACTCAAAGTAAAAACAATTATAGTAAATGTTCACTAATCTAGAATAATAATATAGTCCATAAAATGAGATGTGACAACTATAGGCCATCTTTACGAGGGGGATCTAAAAGACACCTTCGAGATACAACAAAAGCAACCCAAGCTAGGGTGTCAAGTATTGGATCCCATAAATTAGGATCTGGTGGGCACAATAGCATTCGTAGTGGCTTGGTAAGTGAATATTTTCATCTACTGTATTCTCTATTTCATAAAAAAGGTCATGACAAACTTGTGAGTTAAATATAATTAAAGGACAACAACCATGATGCAGGTAGTGTAATCCTACAAAATGTGTTTAAATGGTTGATATATACTTTGTTTTACCACTATACAAAAATAAATAGATATAAATCAAGTGCTATTGTCACAAACAATTTACCCTCTGCTGCTTGTAGAGCAATGTTCAGTCTTATATGCCGATCAAGTGGTGCCTCCAATTTGGCTATGCCTGCAAAGCCAAAGAAAACATGTAGTATACTCTTGTATTATTTTTAATTTAGAATAATATTTAATTAGTGCAAATACCATATAGACGATCCTTCAATGTTCCACATTGCATGTACTCATAGACCAATGCCATTATGGGATGTCGGCAATAACCAATAAGACTCACAAGATTCTTATGATATATTCTTGAAAGTAGATTTACCTGAAACCACAGACAACACTTTTTATAGGAGGATTTGAGGCCTAAAAGAAAATACCTTTATTCTTTCCTAGATGATATATTCAATTAGAGTAAGAGTACTCACTTCATTTTGGAATTCTTGTTGTCCTTGATCAGAATCAATTGCAAGTACTCTGACAACTTCAAATCCTGAAAGTCTTCTATAATATACAGATCCAAAGCCTCCCCTACCAATGACTTCAGAATAGTTCTGGGTAGCAATTTTAATATCTTCCTCTGTGTACTCTATAACCATCTTGTACTATTTTTTTTTATTGTTCTCATCTAAGAAAGAAGAAAATAAGGAAACATTATTCTAATAAGAAAGCCCAAGAGAAAAAATAAAACACAGATCCAAACCCTCTCCTACCAATTATGATTATGGAATCATTCTCGGTAATAATTTTAGTATCTTCTTCTCTGTATTCTGTAGCCAACCTGTGGTGATTATTTTGATTTCTTTCATCTAAGAAAGAAAGAATAAGAAATAAATATTCTAAGGAGAAATACAATGAGAAAAAATAAAGGAAATAACTTTGTTTTAATTCAAGGAAATACTAAATAATTACAAGATTATAATGAACTCATTTCTCAAATTAGAGATTTCAGAAAGACCTAGAGGTGATTGTTGTTGTGATGGAGTCAAACTAATATTGTACCTTATGAGTCATTATACCTTATAAATTTGGTTATATTTCTTTATGTAGGTTCACCAATTTCAAAAGGAAGCTTCAGAGGAGGACCTAAAATATGCTTTACTACATGGTTCCCAAGGCCTTCGACAACATATGCTAGATCGAGGGGAGAAATTAGTCACTAGTCATGAATCTGAGGTAAATTCTTTGTATGATGGGCTATAATAAAATTTCATATTTTGCCTCATTTCCATTGCAAAGCAAATGATACAGATATTAATATAGATAGACACACCTAGAATTACAATAGTTTCTTTTTTGCATAGAGAAATCAAACAAGAAAAGCTAAAACTGTGATATGAGTTGCTACAAGATTAATAGCTATTAGTTTACATAGCAAAAAACATAGATTTTCATGGTTTATTAAATTCTATGCTTTGAAGCAAGCAAATAAAGTCTGATATGTCATTTTAATGAGATAAATTGTGTTGTGTATAAGAAGCCCAACAATCAAACTCATCAAGTAGTGAGCATGAAGAGGAGCTAGAGGAACATGATGAATTGTTTGTTACACACAATGATTCGATTGTCATTTTTGAACCTTGGCAAGAAACCATTCATGAATTTTAGCAAGTGGGAGACAAGAATAATGAGGAGGGTGTTCAATGTGATGAACAATCGACACCCACAATTAGAATAGTGCCTCATAGAAAGAGGACACAAAGGAAGAGGATAGATAGAAACAAATGAACAAAAGACATGTTTGCTTCTTATGTTTGGGAAATTAGTGTCAATATTCAATAATGGTTATGCCATATCCATGGTATGTTTTTTTGGTTGTGGAGAAACTCCCACATCATCTTGTAAGATACAGAACATTGGAAATAATTACAATTAATATGGTATTTCTCATTGTTATCTTCAATTGTGCATTTACTTTTTCTTTTCATAAATTTGTCTGAGAAAGAGCAATAGCAATTGGTTCTAAGGATTGACTTTCTATTTGAGCTTGTTTACCTTTGGTGATCTTCTACCTTTTTGGAATCTATTTATTTGGGTTCCCCAACATAGTGTTCATTTTTTCTCCTGGAAAGGTAGATTGATGGTACATATAATAATGGCTCCCTTCTATTACCATTTCCCTTCTAGAAATTTGTCCATCTGAAATCTTCTTTATTATTTCTTGAGCTTTAGATGACAAAAGAGGTGGTACAACTAGTGGAGTTGTTCTACTATCTAGTTGTACCTGCTTAACTTCTTTATTTTGAGTAGATGAGAATGATTTTTCAGTACATAGATTGAATTTCCACCATGTTTGGAAAAATAAAAATAAAAATTCCAGCAAACAAGAGGACGATGAGAATCTGGAAACATTTAATGTTGAAAACCACATTAAGAAAATATTTAAAATAAATTGTTTATTTTTTTAAATACATTTTTTCATATTGCCTCTAGAGAGACAATAGTTGGGATTAAAGACATATTGTCTCTCTAGAGACAATATGTCTTTAATCCCAACTATTGTCTCTAAAGAGACAAAAATACTTATGTTTCATATTGTCTCTACAATGACAAATTTTTAAGACAATAATTTGAGACAATCTCTTAAAGGTAATATTTAAGATAATACACCAATTTTTTTGTCTCAAGTTAAGACAATTTACTCAAAAATTGTCTTAAACCCCCCCTCTATGTAGTAGTGAAGGAGACAAGGAGACAAAATATATTTTTTTCATTCATACACAAAAATAACATTAAAAAATGTTTACATACAAAAATTAGAGCTATGGCTCTATATTTATTCCATATAACAAACTGTCTAGATTATGGAGAACTAGAGCTTTCTGTGCGTTGCTCTGTGTTGTTGCAGCAAATTTCTAAAGATCTGGAGCTCTGTCCAATATCCTCTATTGCTGTAGGTTCTTCTTCTTCCTAACTATCTATTGAATTCTTCTCCTTCTTCTATTTTGTTCTCTCCTAAACATTCCTCTGTTCATTCCCTATTTTTGTCTTTCTTGCCTTCACCAAAAAATTGGCACCCATTTTCAAAATCACCAACCAAAATAATGTGTTGCTAAAATGCATTAACTAGATAGTAGAATAGTTAGACATAGCATAGGCAGGAATGATCCAAATGGATCTCATCTAACCTTTCATTAAATGCGGTGGTTGTTGCCGCTCAAGATTATAATATTTCCAACACCCCCCCTTAATCTTGAGTCTTCCTGTATTTTATCACCATTATGTATTTTCAATGCTTTCATGTCTAGAGCTATTATGTCTTTCTGAAATTTAATTTTTGGACCATTGTCTTTCCAGAGCTAATGTTCTAGAGCTTAAGTTCCAAAGCTATCTTGTCTGCACATGTTCAAAGTTTTGAAGATGTTCTACTTGAACTTGTTCAAATTTTTGGAGATAACCCTTTCAAAGCTGAAATCTTTGAAGATTTTTTGTCTTTCTAGAACTAAAGTTCCAGAGCTATACATGATGCCAAGCCTATTCCTTAGGCATTCAAAGGAATCTTTTGACAATGCCTTTGTGAAAATATCAGCGAGCTGTTGCTCTGATCTACAGAACTAAAGTTGAATGTCTCCATGCTCCACCAATTCCCTTATAAAATGGTAGCAGATCTCAATGTGCTTGCTTCATCCATAGAAAATAGTATTCTTCATCAAGGCTATAGAAGATACATTGTCACAAAATATGGTTGTACTATCTTCTTGCTCCTCATTCAAGCCTAGAAGGATTCTTCTAAGCCAAATAGCCTGACATGTTGTTGCATTCGCTGCTATGTACTCTACTTTTTCTATGGAGAGTGAAGCTATGGGCTGCTTCTTTGATGCCCATGATATTACTCTTGAACCCATGTGGAACACATATCCCAATGTACTCTTCTTGTCATCTACACTTTCTACCCAATCACTATCTATGTACCCAACCAACTAAAACTCATTGGAGGTGGTATGCATAATGCCATATCCTTTTGTGCCATTGACATACCTCAAAATTATCTTTCCTACTTGCCAGTGTGTGTTCTTAGTTGCTACATGAACCTAGAAATTAGGCTTACTGTGTACATTATATCAGGTCTAGTAGCTGTCAAATACATGAGGCTTCCAACCATGCTCTTATAGAGGGTTGGGTTAACATCATTGTTGTTGTCCTCTTTGCTTAATTTCAACCCTGTAGCTATTGGAGTTGGGATAGGTTTGTTGTCCATCATTCTAAATATCTTCAAGATCTATTTGGCATAATTAGTTTGTGAAATGAAGAGGCAATGCTCTATTTGTTGGACCTCTATGCCCAGGAAATATTTTAGCAAACATAGGTCTATCATTTCAAACTCATTTTTCATTTCCTCTTTGAAATTAGAAATAAAGAGATCACCATTCCCTGTGAAAATCAAATCATCTAGTACAAAATAGCAATAAGAATCTCACCATTGGTTGCTTTGATGTAGAGTGTGGGCTCACTATCACTATTGCTAAAGCCATTGCTCAGTAGGTATGAATCAATTCTATTATATCTTGCTTGTGGTACTTGTTTAAACTCATAGAGAGCTTTCCAGAGCCTATACACTTTCTCTTCATGCCCTTGGACTTCATAGCCAAGTGGATACTCCACATACACCTCTTCTTTTAGCACTCCATTCAAGAAAGATGACTTCATATCCATTTGAAATACTTTCCATTTGTGTTGCGCTGCAATTGCTAGGGTTGCCCACACTATTTTTAGCCTTGCAACTAGTGCATATGTTTCATCATAGTCCCTTCCAGGATTTTGTTTGTAACCCTTAACAACCATCCTTGCTTTATGCCTTTCAACTTTACCTTCAACAGTGCATTTGGTCTTATAGACCCACTGGGTAAGTGCAAAAAGATGGGGGGCCAAAAAGTGGCCAAAAAATTTTGAAAAAAAATTTAGGCATAACGCGAGCGCGTTATAACGCGCTCACGTTATAACGTGCTCGCGTTATAAAGCGCTTTATATATAAAAAAAATGCTGTCATTTCATTTTATGTTATTTCATTGTTAGTTTTTCCTCCGCCTGCGGCTTAAAACCCTTCAAAAACGCGCTCGCGTTCTACAAAACACCGTTCAACACAAAAGATTTGTCGATTCATCGCCGAAATGCCGCCGCGACGTCGAGCACGCCAAAGGGGTGAGTTATCTTTGTTTTTTTGTTTGAATTTCTTCCTAAATAGGTAGGTTTTGTGTTGATTTTTGATGCATATTTTATTAATTGTAGGAAATGTTAATGCACCTCCTCCTCCTCCTCAAAATCCACAAAATCTTGAGGAAGAAATACCTGCAGAACAACAACCTCCTCCATTCATTCCTCGACATGCCCCTGGAACACAAGATAATATAATGGGGGAAATTGAAAACAACAAAAAACAAATTGAAGATATAATTGCAAGGTTGAAAGATCCTTCCACTTCAACCTTGCATAGGTCCACGCTTGCCGAATCTCTTGAGTCTATGTTATCAAATGTAAATTCAATTAGCAAGCAAATAACTAGTTGGACCGATAAAAAGAGAGAGTTTAGAGATTACTATGCAGATAAATTGTCATACCAAGATGTCAAAAAATTACAAATTACAAAAGTAGACTTGTGTTCAATTTTCACAAACCCACAAACAAATCAACCTCCACCCATTACATGCAAGAGGTTCCCTATCCATTGGTGCAACAACCAAGCGATAAGGGACAATTTCGGGCAGAGGTGGTGGATGGTTTTTGACCATCCTCCATGCAATAACAATGAGGTCCCGCAATACTTTTTGAGGAAACTCTACTCCGAGTTTGTCCTCAATAAAGTGCCAAACTATTTTGATATGCGGGACTTCCAGGGTAGAGGTGGGGGCTCAGCACAGGATAGACCAGGGGCACGTCTTGACCCACAGCGGGTAGTGAGATGAGTAATCAGCAGACCAGCCCACGAGCATGTTTCTATTCCTTCCATTGTGAAGGAGAGTGTTGAGGTCGATACATTGAGGTCGATTAGTGCCTTGACCCAGAGCATCATAGATCATGCCGATCCTGCAACACAGAGTGGGTTGGGAGATAGTGCGAGGAGTAGGGTCCCACCGCATACTTGCCAGGCTTGCGGGTCAGCCTGTGGTTATGACCCCATAGACAGTCAGGACGCAGGTGCACAGGCTACATCTGCAGCTGAGCAGATGGCGATGACAGATACCCTCCTGAGTGAGACTTTCGGCCTTGATACTCAGGTAAATATTAGCAAGTTTATTGAATTTAATTTATTAAATTTTATTTTTGAAATACAAGATTAACTAATTTAAATTGATGATTTTAATGAAATTTCAGGGTCATAGCGTCGATGCAGTTTTCAGTGGTTCTCCACCTACATTTTTCACTAGATCATCTACTGTCGAGGTATGTAACTAGTAAACAATTATAAATATTACATGTGAATAGCATCATTATATGAATGGTATTCTAATTTCTGATTTTGGATGTTGAATAGGTTAACACTGTAGATTTCATGGCAACACCTGCCAGCGGTGGTGGACTTCAAAGCTTTACGGAGGTAATAAAATAAATAGTTTAATGAATGAATTGTACTTACTAAATTTTTGTATGTGATTTGTGTGTTTTATTGTGTGTACTTCCATGTTTAGATGAGCGTGTGTGTATGTTAGGAGCCATGATTTGCATCACTATTATAGTTTTCGTAATTGAATAATGTTGTTTTATTTCCAGATGATGCAGGCTGCGGATACACCTCCCCATGTTCATAGGGCAATGGAGCAGGGTGTGGCCTCTGCGATTCATAGCTCTATGGCATTGACAGGGGTATGAGGCAGATTAGTAAATTTCAATTTACATTCATTGTTATAGTTGTCTATTTTTGAAAAATCAAAAGATTATTGATTTGAAGTTTAATTTCTATCTGGATGGTTTCTATAGGACATGACATCACCAGGGCCTTTTCCTGCTACTGAGGCAAGCGAGCAGACAGATTATATGTTAGCGGTAAGTGATTATTTTGTTAAATGTTTCATTTTTTTATAACATGTAATTTCTATATATTAATATCTATACTTTTTTTTGTAACAGGTAAAGGTGCAGGAAGAACTAAATAGGAGAAGTAGCCCTCGGGTTCGTAGTAGACCACCCACATGCATGTCTCCATCCCCTAGAAGATCAAAGGCTGCTCGTGATTTATTCTCTTCACCAGCTAGAGGGGAATGACTTTTTATTGTGTTCCTCTGTTGTATGCCTATATGGCATTTGTGGACATATATTTTGTATTGTACATAGTTGACATTGTATGCCTATATGGCATTCTTGTAAGCCTATATGGCTATTTTGTATATATGTTATACTTATATCGACAGATATTGATGTATGCGTATATGGATATTTGGTTAATACAAATCTTTTTTATTGATGGCGTCCATACTTGCATTATAAATCCACTTTTGAATGGATATTTGTAGATGGCTACTTCAAATATTTAAAGTCTGATTGTATTACATAGGATGTTTGCATTTTCTTTGATAGGCTTGATAGGCCATGGATTACATGATGGTGTTTGATGGAAAAGTATGGTACTAGAAGACTCTAGTTCATTCTTAATAGGCTTGTGATTGATAATATCTTTGCATGATTGCACTTGATCTTGGATCATGGGCATGTTGTTAGGATTTTTATTGCATTGTGATGTTTGATGGATAGGCATGGTGTAAGTGTAAGATACCCAACTAGTTCTACGAAAAATTTTCCTTACTTAAACACTTTTACTTGCTAACAATTCATCAACTACTTCAATAACATAAAGATATACATCAAGATAACTATTTGAATGAAACAACATTAGAGTTGGGTACTTGTCTTGTTACTTGATTCAATCAACTTGCAATGTCTTATTACATGGAAAATGCTTTCAATAGCATGAAGTACAACTCATTCAATGGAAATACAAGGACAGGCCTTGAAGCCTTGATGTTACAATGTCTTCCTTATTTGAGCAACATTTGAAGATTTGGAATGTTCAACTCATCACCTCACAAGGTAGGCGCATATTTGAAGGATTTACAGGTTTTTCTGACTTGGGCGCCAAGTTGAGGTGACCTCCTCCTGAAGTTGCGCCTTGTCAACATTAGGTGCCAATTAGAGTTTATGGATGCTCTGGATTGTTTCCAAGAGTAGGCGCCAAAACATCATCATTATGAAAGTGTTTTAAATGCTAGGCACCCAAATCAGCCCTCTGGAGTCTAGGCGCTCCTTTCATGCATTCTGTGTTCTAGGCGCCAATTGAAAGGAGTGGAGAACAGGGCAAGCGCCTTCCAAACTAGGTGTTTCCTTGAGGTGACAAGGACTTAGAAAGTGCGCCTAAGGTGAGTGCCTTGAGTGAAAAGGTCTAACAAACATCTTTGAACCCCCTTTCAAGGTTAGGCGCATTCTGGAGGTGGAAACAAGTAGAAGGTGCGCCTTAGCTTCCTTTGTCAATTCTTGCAAGTCTTTGTTGATTAGGAAGGTGGAATGCTTCATTGTAGAATGAGCGCCTATCTTCTAATGTCCAAACTACTTCTTCTGGCTCACTCTGTGGCTAGGCGCCAGAGCTAAACTATTCACACAAGGGAGTGCGCCTAGACTCACTTGATGTTTTCTTACTACTTCAACCCCTGGAAGATGTTCCAAGGTGTTCCCTTTTACAAGCACCTGACCTCCCAAGTTCCTTCATGTGCTATTCCTTGAAGGCGCCAAAACTGAGCTCCAGTGCCATGGGATTGTGCCTAACATCTTTGAAGAGTTTCTAAGCCTTTTGCAAGTTGATATCCCAAACTCATCTTCTAGGCGCAACAGGAGCTTTCCAAAGGAGTTTCCAAGTTTTAGACGCCAAGCGAGGTCATGGGTGAATGGAACTGCACCTTAGGAGATGACTGGATCCTAAGCGTCAGTCTGGAGTTACAGTGGAATTGATATGCGCCTCAACTAGCTTAGGTGCCCATTTGAAGTGATTCCTTTAACACTTCTCTGTCAATCTCAACTACAAGGATGATCTCGTAATCCAATTTTGATCCTCTGGAGATGCAAATAGCTTTACATTTCACTAGGTTCCATCAATGATGATCATCAACCAAAGCACATTTCAAAGGTGAGATAGGCAAGTGAGGCGCCAAACTAGTCCTTAAGACTTATCTCCTTCTATCAAGTCAATTTCAACTATGTGAGAGAGTTCTATTCTAGGCGCAAAATGGAAATGTTTCATCAATTGGTGCATCTTACAAAGCTCCCAATTCTAGGCGCCAGAGCCAAAGAGTTTTTCCCAACACATGCACCTGGGCTAGGAATTCACGTAAGAGACATCACTTAGCTTTAAAACTTTCAATCTATAGCCATCTGGGCTAGGCGCTCCAATGGAGGATCCTTGAACTCATGCATTGGCGCCTTCTAGTTCTAGGCACCCATTTTGGATGATTCATCCTGATACTAGCGCCCAAAATGACTAGACTCTCTTCATTATCCAATTCACTTAGAAGACTCAAGTTGGAGACTTAGTTGTCTATCCATGTTCTCCGGAAGATTCATTGTACCTCTATGCACTATCTCCTTCAAGGCGCACATTTAGCTCCAAAACGCAAATTTCCATCATCAACCCATCAAGGTGCATCATCTTCCCTTTGTATCCCCTTCAAGGTGCAGACATTCACTTCTTCACACTCAAACTCACTCTCTGGCGCCAGAATAGGTGTATAACTTCAAATAAGGCGCTAATCTTAGGTTTCTAAGTACTTAGTTTGATCTTAAGGCTATCCTTCCTCTAAGCACTCTCTTCAACTCCCTCACTGAAGGCCCTCTATAAGTTTGGGCGCATTTCATCCCAAGGCGCTTCAACATCATCCAAGGCGCAAATTCACTCTCCAAGACAAGGTGCAAAAAACCCTATCCTAAGGCGCTCAAATCTTGCTTCTAGACCTAGGCGCACAAACATGAGATTAAGGATCATTCTGGCCACCATCACTTCCCTAAAGGCGCAAAATTGGTGTAGATACATTCCATTTATTAAGGATCATTCTGGCGCCCAAATCTTGTCAAAGCAAAGGATCAATAGGTTCTCTCTAAGGCGCACTCCAGGGTTTGATCTTGCAAGACTTCTCACGTCAAAATTTTGACCAAGACACTCAAGGCACTAGTCTTTATCATCTAACCCTACAGTGCACTTACTCATTATGATATACTCCTCAACTTTGTATTCAACCTTGCCCAAGGCGCATATTCACTATAAGGCATTCTCACGTTGTCAAGGCTCAGAGGGCTTCAACTTGCTAAAGGGTAGAGGTCTAGGCGCATATCTGACTTGAAGCTCAAGGCGCTCCAACCCTCTTTCTCTGGAATTCCTTCTAGGCACTAAGTGACTTCTCCAATTCCTTGAAAACATTTGAAGTGTTTTACCTTCTCAAGGTGCTCCTTCGAACTTGACTCCAAGGTGTTATAATCTCAAAGGTGCTGACATCATCTCAACCAAAGGCGCTTGATGATTCATCCCATATCTAGGTGCTAAAACACTTAATCAACCAAGTCATTCAAGGCGCCATTCAGTAAACTCATCTTCCATGATATTCCTATCAAGGCGCATATCACTTCTCTCATGGGCTTTAGGCGCTCAGTTGAGTGTTTCAATACTATTTAGGTGCCAAATTCATTTTAATGCACCAAACACAAAGAGCTTTCAAACACTGGGCGCTCACAAAGAGTCTTCCAACCTTGGGCGCTAAATTAGGTCTTTGCAACTATCCAAGGCGCATATCTTCGTTTGAACAACTTATGGTGCCAAGACAACTTCTCATTAGGGCGCTCAAAACACTTGTGTTTACATTTGAAGTGCTTTACCTTCTTAAGGTGCTCCAGACTAACCTGACTCCAAAGCGCTCCATCATCATCCTTAAGGCGCTAAAAACATCATCTCCACTCTAGGCAAAAACATCATCCAACTCCTTAAGGCACTTCACTGTCAAAGTCTGAAGGCGCTCTACCTAGACCTTTCCCCTAGGCACCAGAACTCCTAAGCACTCACCAGATAACTCTCTTCTTCAAGGCGCAAATCTTCCTATACTATGATTGCCTCTGAAACGCCGATTAACGTGATGTGAGGGTGCAAAGGCTACTCCAATCCTCAGTGAGCGCCTAGTTTAAACAAGGAGAAATAAAGCATTCAAAACTATCCAAACGATCATCCCCTTCCTAATGTCTTCACTGCTCCAGAAAACCTTGGCCAAAATGACACATAACAACTCCTATGAGCGCCCTTATGCCCTAGGATCATCTAGTTTGTGCGTCTTGTAATGAGTAGTTCATGTAAGTTTGGAATGAGCGCCTTGAATAAGTGTAAACTAGCCTAGAGAAGGGTATGTGCGCCTTGAGCATTCCAGAGATAACTGTGCGCCTAGAACAATATGAGTGCTCATGATGATGATTAACGCCCTGATGAGACTATGAGCGCCTTGTTCAGGAGATACCTTGTTTGATCATAAAATGCACCTTGAGTCTTGAAGGTTTTGAGCGCCTAGGTGATTTGGATGTTGGGATGTTGGTATACGCCCAAGATTGAGGTAAGTGAGCGCTTGTAATGGAGGAGAGCAATGAGATGAGGTTTAGCACCTCCAAGTAAGGTCAGAGGTGAGGTTAGAGGTGAAATGCGCCTTTGGACCATTCTGGCGCCTTGGATGAAGAACCTATATCTTGAGCCCAAGAGGTAAAATTTGCGCCTTAGTGGATTTGGAGAGTTACAGAGATTAGAGAAAAGCACCTTGAAGACAGAGTTGTTCAAGGCGCATGTGTGATTTGGTCAAAAACAGGCTCCTAGAGTGAATAGGCTTTCATCCTGACTTAATACACTGCCTCCTTCTGACGATTTTTGGGGCAGCAGAAAACCTTTCACCACGGGCAAATGCCTCATAGCTATAAAAAACCGAGAGAGGTTATTGTAGAGGCACTCTACGTGATCCCGTTGCCTTAGACGGAATGTTTCTAAGTGACACGGTTTTTGAGTAACATCTCGTCAAAGATTGCTGCCTTTTTGCACTTTGGACTCTTCAGGGATATCGTCGGTACAATGTAGCTCCGACTGTTTCGACATGTTTGGGTGAGAAATAGGACCATGCCTAGCATAAATGTACCCATTAGGACACGTTGGAACAGTCAGTTTGGTCGCATCAGGAGCAGGACGAAAGTTACACCCCTTTGCAACTTTACACTGCCTCCTTCTGACAATTTTTGGGGCAACAGAAAACCTTTCACCACGGGCAAATGCCTCAGAGCTATAAAAAACCGAGAGAGGTTATTGTAGAGGCACTCTACGTGATCTCGTTGCCTCAGACGGAATGTTTCTAAGTGACACAGTTTTCGAGTAACATCTCGTCAAAGATTGCTGCCTTTTTGCACTTTGGACTCTTCAGGGATATCGTCGGTACAATGTAGCTCCGACTGTTTCGACATGTTTGGGTGAGAAATAGGACCATGCCTAGCATAAATGTACCCATTCGGACGCGTTGGAACAGTCAGTTTGGTCGCATCAGGAGCAGGACGAAAGTTACACCCCTTTGCAACTTTACACTGCCTCCTTCTGATGATTTTTGGGGCAATAGAAAACCTTTCACCACGGGCAAATGCCTAAGAGCTATAAAAAACCGAGAGAGGTTATTGTAGAGGCACTCTACGTGATCCCGTTGCCTCAGACGGAATGTTTCTAAGTGACACGGTTTTCGAGCAACATCTCGTCAAAGATTGCTGGCCTTTTGCACTTTGGACTCTTCAGGGATATCGTCGGTACAATGTAGCTCCGACTGTTTCGACATGTTTGGGTGAGAAATAGGACCATGCCTAGCATAAATGTACCCATTCAGACGCGTTGGAATAGTCAGTTTGGTCGCATCAGGAGCAGGACGAAAGTTACACCCCTTTGCAACTTTACACTGCCTCCTTCTGACGATTTTTGGGGCAACAGAAAACCTTTCACCACGGGCAAATGCCTCAGAGCTATAAAAAACCGAGAGAGGTTATTGTAGAGGCACTCTACGTGATCCCGTTGCCTTAGACGGAATGTTTCTAAGTGACACGGTTTTCGAGTAACATCTCGTCAAAGATTGCTGGCCTTTTGCACTTTGGACTCTTCAGGGATATCGTCGGTACAATGTAGCTCCGACTGTTTCGACATGTTTGGGTGAGAAATAGGACCATGCCTAGCATAAATGTACCCATTCGGACGCGTTGGAACAGTCAGTTTGGTCGCATCAGGAGCAGGACGAAAGTTACACCCCTTTGCAACTTTACACTGCCTCCTTCTGACGATTTTTGGGGCAGCAGAAAACCTTTCACCACAGGCAAATGCCTAAGAGCTATAAAAAACTGAGAGAGGTTATTGTAGAGGCACTCTACGTGATCCCGTTGCCTCAGACGGAATGTTTCTAAGTGACACGGTTTTCGAGTAACATCTCGTCAAAAATTGCTGCCTTTTTGCACTTTGGACTCTTCAGGGATATCGTCGGTACAATGTAGCTCCGACTGTTTCGACATGTTTGGGTGAGAAATAGGACCATGCCTAGCATAAATGTACCCATTCGGACGCGTTGGAACAGTCAGTTTGGTCGCATCAAGAGCAGGACGAAAGTTACACCCCTTTGCAACTTTACACTGCCTCCTTCTGACGATTTTTGGGGCAACAGAAAACCTTTCACCACGGGCAAATGCCTCAGAGCTATAAAAAACCGAGAGAGGTTATTGTAGAGTCACTCTACGTGATCCCGTTGCCTCAGACAGAATGTTTCTAAGTGACACGATTTTCGAGTAACATCTCGTCAAAGATTGCTGCCTTTTTGCACTTTGGACTCTTCATGGATATCGTCGGTACAATGTAGCTCCGACTGTTTCGACATGTTTGGGTGAGAAATAGGACCATGCCTAGCATGAATGTACCCATTCGGACGCGTTGGAACAGTCAGTTTGGTCGCATCAGGAGCAGGACGAAAGTTACACCCCTTTGCAACTTTACACTGCCTCCTTCTGACGATTTTTGGGGCAACAGAAAACCTTTCACCACGGGCAAATGCCTCAGAGCTATAAAAAACCGAGAGAGGTTATTGTAGAGGCACTCTACGTGATCCCGTTGCCTTAGACGGAATGTTTCTAAGTGACACGATTTTGGAGTAACATCTCCTCAAAGATTGCTGCCTTTTTGCACTTTAGACTCTTCAGGGATATCGTCGGTACAATGTAGCTCCGACTGTTTCGACATGTTTGGGTGAGAAATAGGACCATGCCTAGCATAAATGTACCCATTCGGACGCGTTGGAACAGTCAGTTTGGTCGCATCAGGAGCAGGACGAAAGTTACACCCCTTTGCAACTTTACACTGCCTCCTTCTGACGATTTTTGGGGCAACAGAAAACCTTTCACCACGGGCAAATGCCTCAGAGCTATAAAAAACTGAGAGAGGTTATTGTAGAGGCACTCTACGTGATCCCGTTGCCTCAGACAGAATGTTTCTAAGTGACACGGTTTTCGAGTAACATCTCGTCAAAGATTGCTGCCTTTTTTCACTTTGGACTCTTCAGGGATATCGTCGGTACAATGTAGCTCCGACTGTTTCGACATGTTTGGGTGAGAAATATGACCATGCCTAGCATAAATGTACCCATTCGGATGCGTTGGAACAGTCCGTTTGGTCGCATCAGGAGCAGGACGAAAGTTACACCCCTTTGCAACTTTACACTGCCTCCTTCTGACGATTTTTGGGGCAACAGAAAACCTTTCACCACGGGCAAATGCCTCAGAGCTATAAAAAACCAAGAGAGGTTATTGTAGAGGCACTCTACGTGATCCTGTTGCCTCAGACGAAATGTTTCTAAGTGACACGATTTTCGAGTAACATCTCGTCAAAGATTGCTGCCTTTTTGCACTTTGGACTCTTCAGGGATATCGTCGGTACAATGTAGCTCCGACTGTTTCGACATGTTTGGGTGAGAAATAGGACCATGCCTAGCATAAATGTACCCATTCGGACGCGTTGGAACAGTCAGTTTGGTGGCATCAGGAGCAGGACGAAAGTTACACCCCTTTGCAACTTTACACTGCCTCCTTCTGACGATTTTTGGGGCAACAGAAAACCTTTCACCACGGGCAAATGCCTCAGAGCTATAAAAAACCGAGAGAGGTTATTGTAGAGGCACTCTACGTGATCCCGTTGCCTCAGACGAAATATTTCTAAGTGACACGATTTTCGAGTAACATCTCGTCAAAGATTGCTGCCTTTTTGCACTTTGGACTCTTCAGGGATATCGTCAGTACAATGTAGCTCAGACTGTTTCGACATGTTTGGGTGAAAAATAGGACCATGCCTAGCGTAAATGTACCCATCTGAATGCGTTGGAACAGTCAGTTTGGTCACATCACGAGAAAGACACCAAAAATGCAAAGGTTGCTTTGTGCAACTTGACAACATTGACACTTTTTTGCAACATGACTCAAAGACTCAAACTGACCCCAAATGACTCAAAGTGACTTAAAATCACCTTGATTATAGAGGTCAAGGCGCTCCTTATCATTCATTCATTCTGAGGGCCTTGGGAGAATGGTATATAGGTCATCATCATGATTGGGCGCCCTGGATCCAGAGAGTTGGAGAGATCATCAAATGGTGTCTAGTAGGGTGAGTTATGAGTTTGGTCGCATCAGGAGTAGGACACCAAAAATGCATAACATGATGATGGAAAAATTTGTACATATGTGTAAAAAAGCAGGAGGAAATAAAAAAAGACAAACCTTACAAATTAATGTGCATACTTACAACTCAATGTAACATAACTTTACAAAATCAATGTGAATACTTACAAATTAATCCAATGAACCATCTGGATCTGCTCTACTCTTTATTGTGTCAAGTATTGCTTCATGGTCAGACTCACGCACCTTCCACAAGATTTTGTTCAAAGGTCTACCCCGATACTTTATCAAATGAACATTGGATGCCACGACAAGGTTCGAGTAATGAAGAATCTTTCGATGCATGTCAAAGTCCTGAAATAGCCAAATATTAACACTCTTATGTGGGTACCTTCTAAGCCATGTTCCAGTAATAACCACTGATCCTGTAGGGTATTCGATGTTTTCTCCATCTGTAACAGGGGCCTCCAATTTCTTTTTGGCCTCAACACAACGGCATAAGTAATAATCTGTTCCCTCTTCATTATCTTCATCTGCAATAACTGCATATACGTGTCCTACATTGATATGTGTAGCAAATTAGATGAAATTAGTCAACATTACAAAAACACTACAAAGTAAGATGACATTACCTGGTTGAACTAGATGAAATTAGATGCATATATGTGCCCTATATTACCTGGTTGAACTAAATTTGATATGTGGTCAAAGTCAACTGACGATTCCATCTGTGTTAGTTCCAGTGTCGTCGGGGGTCGATACGTGTCAAGTGGGCTAAGATAACTTAACTGCCATTCGTCAACCCACTCCTTTGACTCGCACTCATCCCAGACTTGAATTGTACAGGAAGAACAAAAGCATGACATCTTTCGTGTATGGATACTCCATGAACCTGCAATTGAACTTCTGAAAGAGTGCATCTCATTTGATCCTGTCAGTGTACAACAATCCTCATATGGTGCAATGTTAGTATCATCTATCAACCAAAAAAATCTACGAACTAAAGACTTACCTTCATTACCTGGACCCATGGAAGCATTACACCACTCGACAATCGATTTTGCATCTGTCAACTTTGCATTGTCTTTATACTTTAACTCTTCTCGTGCTATGGCTCTTTTGATACATGCTCCTGCACCATCATGCTCCCCCTTTCCATGCCCGGCCTCACAAAAGTTCCACATATGTTGAATACCTGTAAAATTATGCCTCCTACTCAGCCAATAGAAATTCCGCGAGTTCTTGAATTGTGATGCACAATTATCCGACCATATGATATGCTGACTGAACGATATGCCCCTTCTAGCCAAATCATTATAGAACACCTGAAAGCAACCTTGCACGAACTCCATAGAATGCGTGCGATCATCACTAATATAGAAATGATACTTCCTTATGATCTTTCTGTCATCCTCTGTACTATCATTCGCATGAATGAATGCGATGTGCACAAATATAGAAACCTGTGTGGAGTTGTAATATTGTGATTGCACCTCACGCTGTGGCTGTAGACTGTAGTTCTCTGCAAAGTCGACGACTGAAACAATGCTACCAACTGGAAATGTGTCCTTGCATAACTTGAATTGCAAGTCCAACCATCGAGCTCTATGGGCATGTCTTGCATACTCATACAATATGCTGTCACGAAATATAGGCATAAACTGATACACTGGAATCTTTTCAATAACTAATTCACACCTCTTTGCTTCTTTACCATCTTTTGTATTGTATGCCACTGTTTTATACTTGCCAAATTCTACTAGTTCATTTCCAACCGCATGTGTTATTTCCATATGTTCACATATTGGCAAATGTTGCAAGCCACCGCAACGATGACATGTGCCATCCAAGCATAATTTCTTGTAGAATATTTGACCTTCCTCTCTTTCACATAAAATTCTTGATATGAAATCTCTTGAAGATGTTGGTGGGGCACATATGGCACAACCCTGCAAATCATTGTTAGTATGCATATCTAAACATATAGACCTATAAGCATCAAAATGGTTAGAAAATTCAATATGTAATCTACAACAACAAGTAGTGCGTGTGTGATTTATCTTAACATAGAAAGGTTTTAGCATTTCAAAATATCTTTGACAAATTTTAATTTGAGGATACTTCTCTAGAAATTTACCATAAAACTGTGTTTGAGTCTCATCCAAAAAATGCTTTGGATGTGGCTCGCGGTTCTGACTACCAATTCTCCTTCTTACCACATCCCTTTGATTCGGAGATACCCTTGTGTAATTCTTCCAAAAGTCTTCAATTAGTGACCTCAATGCTTCAACAATTGGTTTATCTTTTCGTGGTAGTCTCCCCGAGAACGCCCATAATTCATTGGCATTAGTGTCCTCAATTCTTTGGCGTCTTCCAACGGCTCTTGATAAAGTTTTCCTATTAATTCTCAATTTTTGACTTGTCTTTCTAATAAGACGAGCTTTCCTCGTTTGACTACTTACTATAGTCGATGTAATCACACGCCGTGTTGCATTACTATCTTTTGTGCGTGAGGTGTTACCCACACTCTCATACGCACTCATTAGATTCTTGACAATAGATTTTTCACTTGAAGCCTCTGATGTTCTCAACCCAAGAATCTTCATGATAGACCTATACTTTATACTTCGCATCATTTCAACGAATAGTTGACATCTTGCAGTCTCATTTAACTTTTCAAAGAACAATCTCCAAATCTTATTAGCATATCTTCTACAAGTGCGTTTTGGAATCTTACCTTCCATTGGCTGCAAAATATTCTCATCAATATCAATCAAATACTTTGGCTTTCTATGCAAAATTCTAGGTGGTGTCAAGTTAGGTAAATTCATCTCAACATTAGGAATTTCATCAATATTTAAATGAGATGGGTTAGATGGCATACCTTCGATCGAAGATGGAATAGATGACATACCTTGAGGTTGAGGTGGGAACGATGGCGTACCTCCTTCATCACATGTGAGTGATGATGTACTCTCAACTTGAGATGTGGTAGATGGTGTCCCTACATGTTGTCTTGCGATAAAGGATGTGTCTCCAACTATGGTATTTAAATCTCTCGTACCACGAAGTTTTTGCATTCGTTCTCTTTGTGCCGCCAATACCATATCTCTTTGTGATGGTTGTGGTTCCTCTTCAATTGGTATGTCTTCATTTATCGTGTCCAATTTCCTCTTCTCACGAAGTTCCCTCATAGCCATTGCTTTCTTTGCATTCTTAGCTTCTATCTCTTCCTGTGTTGGTTTAATTCTTGATCGTTTCCTCGGCATGACGGAGAATTTGTCTGTAGCATGATAAAGAGACCAATATTAGTTCCTAAGAAATGAATACATGATAATAGTGGGATTGTATTTTTTTTATGTTGTAAGGATTTATTCTTGTATAGTTTGACATCATGGTATGAACTAAGGTTTGTTTATTACACATAATTATTAAAGAGCCCAAGTGTAGAAAATATACATGGCATCATGTGAGATTGTAGGTTGCTTTCTTGATTGGAAATGTGTCTATTTTAAACATGTATGATAATGCATGATAAAGTAATTCAATCCGAAATAAGGAAAATGTAAAGAACATGCATGTAAAGACTTGACATACCTAAAAAACGAAGATTTGAATGGAGAGAGTACCCAATTATGTAGTGTTTTTATCTTCTTGCATCAAACTCCTCAACAATTTGAGTTTTTCACCACTTGCTTCCTTTTCAATGTTAAATTCTTAAAATTGAATCAAAATTAACATTGCAATACTACAAAAATTGAAACTTGTATAGATATATATCAAATTTGGTTTGAAAACTATGTTATTTCCTCCTTCTCAAGTTGGCAAAGCAGAAAAGGTGGTGGAAAGATCATGCAAAGGTGGTACAATGTGTCAAATGTGCATGTGAACTTCCCAATAGCATGAAAGCACTTCTTTTTTGTCGGAGCACGCGCAGAATCAGTAAGAAAACAGAGCATGTGGGCCTGGATCACGGGGGTAACCACTTTTTTACCGTTTTAGTAGAATTACAAAACGCGAGCGCGTTATAACGCGCTCGCGTTATAACGCGCTCGCGCTATAACGCGCTCGCGTTTTTTCCTGCTATAGATCTTTAAACCCTAAACCCTCAACTCTGATCCCTTGACCCTCAACCCTCAATGTCAAATCCTAATCCCTCAACCTCAACCTTGTCCCTAAACCCTAATCCCTTCAACCTCAACCCTATCCCTAAACCCTTGACCCTCGAACCTCAGCCCTCAACGTCAAACCGTAATCCCTTGATGCAGAGCGAAACAAGTTGAACATTAACACAGGTGAAAAAATCCTTGAAAGTCCACAAAATAACCTTTACAGTGTATATCGGCAAGACAATTTAAATGTCACACCGAAATGTACCTCAACCCTCAACCCTCAACATCAAACCCTCGAACCTTAACCCTCAACGTCAAATCCTAATCCCTCAACCCTTAACTCTAATCCCTCGACCTTCAACCCTGATCCTAAACCCTAAACCCTCAACGCCAAATTCTAATCCCTCAACCCTTCACTCTAATCCCTCAACCCTAAACCCTATCCCTAAACCCTCAACACTATACCTTAAACCCTAATCCCTCAACCCTAACCCTAAACCTTGTCCCTAAACCCTAATCCCTTCAACCTCAACCCTATCCCTAAACCCTTGACCCTCGAACCTCAGCCCTCGACGTCAAACCCTAATCCCTCAACCCTTAACTCTGATCCCTCATCTCTCAACCCTAACCCTAAACCCTCAACCCTCAACATCAAACCCTAATCCCTCAACCCTCAACCCTAATCTATCATCCGTCATCCCTCCACACTCTACTTTAACCCTAATTCCTCGACCCTCAACCCTATCCCTAAACCCTTGACCCTCGAACCTCAACCCTCAACGTCAAATCCTAATCCCTCAACCCTTAACTCTAATCCCTCGACCTTCAACCCTGATCCTAAACCCTAAACCCTCAACGCCAAATTCTAATCCCTCAACCCTTCACTCTAATCCCTCAACCCTAAACCCTATCCCTAAACCCTCAACACTATACCTTAAACCCTAATCCCTCAACCCTAACCCTAAACCTTGTCCCTAAACCCTAATCCCTTCAACCTCAACCCTATCCCTAAACCCTTGACCCTCGAACCTCAGCCCTCGACGTCAAACCCTAATCCCTCAACCCTTAACTCTGATCCCTCATCTCTCAACCCTAACCCTAAACCCTCAACCCTCAACATCAAACCCTAATCCCTCAACCCTCAACCCTATCCCTAAACCCTTGACCCTCGAACCTCAACCCTCAACCCTCAACGTCAAATCTTAATCCCTCAACCCTTAACTCTAATCCCTCGACCTTCAACCCTGATCCTAAACCCTAAACCCTCAACGCCAAATTCTAATCCCTCAACCCTTCACTCTAATCCCTCAACCCTAAACCCTATCCCTAAACCCTCAACACTATACCTTAAACCCTAATCCCTCAACCCTAACCCTAAACCTTGTCCCTAAACCCTAATCCCTTCAACCTCAACCCTATCCCTAAACCCTTGACCCTCGAACCTCAGCCCTCGACGTCAAACCCTAATCCCTCAACCCTTAACTCTGATCCCTCATCTCTCAACCCTAACCCTAAACCCTCAACCCTCAACATCAAACCCTAATCCCTCAACCCTCAACCCTAATCTATCATCCGTCATCCCTCCACACTCTACTTTAACCCTAATTCCTCGACCCTCAACCCTATCCCTAAACCCTTGACCCTCGAACCTCAACCCTCAACCCTCAACGTCAAATCCTAATCCCTCAACCCTTAACTCTAATCCCTCGACCTTCAACCCTGATCCTAAACCCTAAACCCTCAATGCCAAATTCTAATCCCTCAACCCTTCACTCTAATCCCTCAACCCTAAACCCTATCCCTAAACCCTCAACACTATACCTTAAACCCTAATCCCTCAACCCTAACCCTAAACCTTGTCCCTAAACCCTAATCCCTTCAACCTCAACCCTATCCCTAAACCCTTGACCCTCGAACCTCAGCCCTCGACGTCAAACCCTAATCCCTCAACCCTTAACTCTGATCCCTCATCTCTCAACCCTAACCCTAAACCCTCAACCCTCAACATCAAACCCTAATCCCTCAACCCTCAACCCTAATCTATCATCCATCATCCCTCCACACTCTACTTTAACCCTAATTCCTCGACCCTCAACCCTATCCCTAAACCCTTGACCCTCGAACCTCAACCCTCAACCCTCAACGTCAAATCCTAATCCCTCAACCCTTAACTCTAATCCCTCAACCTTCAACCCTGATCCTAAACCCTAAACCCTCAACGCCAAATTCTAATCCCTCAACCCTTCACTCTAATCCCTCAACCCTAAACCCTATCCCTAAACCCTCAACACTATACCTTAAACCCTAATCCCTCAACCCTAACCCTAAACCTTGTCCCTAAACCCTAATCCCTTCAACCTCAACCCTATCCCTAAACCCTTGACCCTCGAACCTCAGCCCTCGACGTCAAACCCTAATCCCTCAACCCTTAACTCTGATCCCTCATCTCTCAACCCTAACCCTAAACCCTCAACCCTCAACATCAAACCCTAATCCCTCAACCCTCAACCCTAATCTATCATCCGTCATCCCTCCACACTCTACTTTAACCCTAATTCCTCGACCCTCAACCCTATCCCTAAACCCTTGACCATCGAACCTCAACCCTCAACGTCAAATCCTAATCCCTCAACCCTTAACTCTAATCCCTCGACCTTCAACCCTGATCCTAAACCCTAAACCCTCAACGCCAAATTCTAATCCCTCAACCCTTCACTCTAATCCCTCAACCCTAAACCCTATCCCTAAACCCTCAACACTATACCTTAAACCCTAATCCCTCAACCCTAACCCTAAACCTTGTCCCTAAACCCTAATCCCTTCAACCTCAACCCTATCCCTAAACCCTTGACCCTCGAACCTCAGCCCTCGACGTCAAACCCTAATCCCTCAACCCTTAACTCTGATCCCTCATCTCTCAACCCTAACCCTAAACCCTCAACCCTCAACATCAAACCCTAATCCCTCAACCCTCAACCCTAATCTATCATCCGTCATCCCTCCACACTCTACTTTAACCCTAATTCCTCGACCCTCAACCCTATCCCTAAACCCTTGACCCTCGAACCTCAACCCTCAACCCTCAACGTCAAATCTTAATCCCTCAACCCTTAACTCTAATCCCTCGACCTTCAACCCTGATCCTAAACCCTAAACCCTCAACGCCAAATTCTAATCCCTCAACCCTTCACTCTAATCCCTCAACCCTAAACCCTATCCCTAAACCCTCAACACTATACCTTAAACCCTAATCCCTCAACCCTAACCCTAAACCTTGTCCCTAAACCCTAATCCCTTCAACCTCAACCCTATCCCTAAACCCTTGACCCTCGAACCTTAGCCCTCGACGTCAAACCCTAATCTCTCAACCCTTAACTCTGATCCCTCATCTCTCAACCCTAACCCTAAACCCTCAACCCTCAACATCAAACCCTAATCCCTCAACCCTCAACCCTAATCTATCATCCGTCATCCCTCCACACTCTACTTTAACCCTAATTCCTCGACCCTCAACCCTATCCCTAAACCCTTGACCCTCGAACCTCAACCCTCAACCCTCAACGTCAAATCCTAATCCCTCAACCCTTAACTCTAATCCCTCGACCTTCAACCCTGATCCTAAACCCTAAACCCTCAACGCCAAATTCTAATCCCTCAACCCTTCACTCTAATCCCTCAACCCTAAACCCTATCCCTAAACCCTCAACACTATACCTTAAACCCTAATCCCTCAACCCTAACCCTAAACCTTGTCCCTAAACCCTAATCCCTTCAACCTCAACCCTATCCCTAAACCCTTGACCCTCGAACCTCAGCCCTCGACGTCAAACCCTAATCCCTCAACCCTTAACTCTGATCCCTCATCTCTCAACCCTAACCCTAAACCCTCAACCCTCAACATCAAACCCTAATCCCTCAACCCTTAACCCTAATCTATCATCCGTCATCCCTCCACAATCTACTTTAACCCTAATTCCTCGACCCTCAACCCTATCCCTAAACCCTTGACCCTCGAACCTCAACCCTCAACCCTCAACGTCAAATCCTAATCCCTCAACCCTTAACTCTAATCCCTCAACCTTCAACCCTGATCCTAAACCCTAAACCCTCAACGCCAAATTCTAATCCCTCAACCCTTCACTCTAATCCCTCAACCCTAAACCCTATCCCTAAACCCTCAACACTATACCTTAAACCCTAATCCCTCAACCCTAACCCTAAACCTTGTCCCTAAACCCTAATCCCTTCAACCTCAACCCTATCCCTAAACCCTTGACCCTCGAACCTCAGCCCTCGACGTCAAACCCTAATCCCTCAACCCTTAACTCTTATCCCTCATCTCTCAACCCTAACCCTAAACCCTCAACCCTCAACATCAAACCCTAATCCCTCAACCCTCAACCCTAATCTATCATCAGTCATCCCTCCACACTCTACTTTAACCCTAATTCCTCGACCCTCAACCCTATCCCTAAACCCTTGACCCTCGAACCTCAACCCTCAACCCTCAACGTCAAATCCTAATCCCTCAACCCTAAACCCTATCCCTAAACCCTCAACACTATACCTTAAACCCTAATCCCTCATCCCTCAACCCTAAACCTTATCCCTAAACCCTAATCCCTCAACCCTCAACCCTAATCTATCATCCCCCAACTCTAATCCTTCATCCCTAAACCCTAAATGCTATCCCTATTCCTACACCCTCAACAGAATCGATACTATACCTTAAACCCTAATCCCTTATCCCTAAACCCTCCAACCCTATCCCTAATCCTTATACCATCCACACTCTACTTTAACCCTAATTCCTCGACCCTCAACCCTATCCCTAAACCCTTGACCCTCGAACCTCAACCCTCAACCCTCAACGTCAAACCCTAATCCCTCAACCCTTAACTCTGATCCCTCGACCCTCAACACTATACCTTAAACCCTAATCCATATCCCTCAACCCTTAACCCTTAAAACTTAAACCCTATCCCTACACCCTCAACACTTGACACTATATCTTAAGCCTTAAACCCTCATCCCTAAAGCCTCAACCCTCAATCCTTAAACCTTAAACCCTAAACCCTATCCCTAATCCCTCTACCCTCAACACTCTAACCCTAACCTCGACATTAAATGCTAATCCGTCAACCCTAAACCCTAATCCTAAACCCTCAACCCTAAACCTTATCCCTAAACCCTAATCCCTCAACCCTCAACCCTAATCCATCATCCCTCAACTATAATCCCTCATCCCTAATCCCTAAATTCTATCCCTATTCCTAAACTCTCAACAGACTTGATACTATACCTTAAACCCTAATCCCTTATCCCTAAACCCTCCAACCCTATCCCTAATCCTTACACCCTCCACACTCTACTTTAACCCTAATCCCTCGACCCTAAACCCTATCCCTAAACCCTTGACCCTTGAACCTCAACCCTCAACCCTTAATGTCAAACCCTAATCCCTCAACCCTTAACTTTGATCCCTCGACCCTCAACCGTAATCTGTCATCCCTCATCCCTAAACCTTAAACGCTATCCCTATTCCTAGACCCTCAACGGGCTCGATACTATACCTTAAACGCTAATCCCTTATCCGTAAACCTTTCAACTCTATCCTTTATGCCTTAACCCTCATGATGAATAGCCTTGAATGTAAAAAAATTTGAGTGGGACATAACGCGAGCGCGTTATAACGCGCTCGCGTTATGTCAGACATGGGAAAAGACAGGCTTGCGGGAAAAATGTAATTCAATAAATAACGCGAGCGCGTTATAACGCGAGCGCGTTATAACGCGCTCGCGTTATTTCTTGCTTTGGGAATCCCAAGCCTTGGGCTTGGGATTTGCTTTGGATTTCCAACCCAAAGGCTTGGAGTGCCTTATGAACAGTCACAGACGTGTTTTTCTGTATTCTTCAAAATTTCACATAATTTCGTTCGTGCTAACCCTCAGATTTGCACGTGTTTCAAGGTTGAACAAATCAAACACATGGGTAATGTTAGGCTTTCTCTTAGCTATTTGACGATGTGATTTTTTTCACATTTTAACAATGTTAAGCCTTTCATCTTTAATTTCTTTTGTTTGTGTGTCCGTTTTTATGCAAAAACCACTGTTTGGTCTTTTTTTCATTGTAAAATAACTATTCATTCAAATTTCAAAAAAATTACATATTTAGAAACTAGACTCCATTCTACAAATATTAAAAAAATAAAAAAATGATTTTCAATTAGTTTTCAAAATTTATAGGGGTAGCACGGCCAAAATTCTGTTTTTTAGGATGTGTCCACTTTAAAAATTAGTAAAAAATCAAATATTCATCAAAAAATTATTAGAAAAATCGGGCATAAACTACATGCTATTAGCTAATTTCTCACCGAAGCGATTTTAAAAATACCAAAAAAAAGTTGACCTTTTGAGGGAGCCACAAAACATGCTATGTTATGTTTTTTTGACAGAAACAACACCAATTTCTGTGGCTCCCTCTTTTGAACCCCTTAATCTATGCCATTTTCAAAACAAAATAGTAGTTTAGAAAGTAGACTCGGAGCACTACAAACATTGTTTTGGTTGCATCTCTAAATTTTGAGTGTAACTATGCTCAATTTCTCATCCAAGGCCAGTATTTCCTGATTTCAGAAAAAAGTGGCCACTTAAGACCCCTTTTTGGCCCCCCATCTTCTTGCACTTACCCCACTTAACTCCAATGACTGATTTCCCCTTGGATAAATCAGTTAACTATCATGTCTTGTTTCTCTCTATAGCATCCATCTCTTCATCCATGGCCTTACACCATTTTTCCTCTTTCACGACTTCTTCAAAATATATTGGATCACTATACAAAAATAATGCAAAATCTAGTTTTTCATCAAAATCAATACACCTTGTGTTGTCATAAATTTCCCTCATGCTTCTTGTCCTATGTGGCATCAATGATGTAAGTGTAGGGTATGAATTTCTGAGCTGCTTGACTACTGGACTGATGAAAAAGACTAAGTGCACTAGAATTTTCACTCTACTATAAATTTCTAGAGCAACTGCTCTTCTGAAAAATTTTCAGAGCTGCTGTTGTGTTAAAAGTTTCTGGAGCTACTACTTTCTAAATGGTTACCTTGTTGTAGAGTTCCAGAGCTCATGACTTCCGCAGCTTCTTCATCCTCAAAGGGTATTGTGATAGAAATACATGTGTTGCTATCCACCATTCCATCCCATGACTCCTTTTCAATGAATTCAACATCCTTGTTGATAACCATTTTCTTGGTGATGGGATTATACAATTTATAGGCTTTGGATTCTTAACTCTAGCCTATAAAGATGCATTTTTCACCTTTGTCATCAAATTTCTACCTCTTTTCTTTTGGCATGAGTGCATATGCCACACATCCAAATATTATCAAGTGCTCTACACTCCATTTGCACTTTGTCCATGCTTCTTATGGAATCCTATCATGAACAACCTTTGTGGGGCAACTATTCAGTAGGTAGACTATTGTTGCTATAGCTTCACCCTAATAATCATTAGACAAACCTTTTTCCTTCAGCATGTTTGCTGCCATCTCTATGATGGTTTTGTTTTTCCTTTTATCCACTCCATTTTATTGTGGAGTATACCAGGCTGTGAATTATTTCTCAATGCCTTCATATTTACAAAATTTCATAAACTCTTTCAAGATGTACTCTCCCCCTCTATCCATTCTAAGGACTTTGGTATAGTGGCTACTTTGCTTCTCAGCCAAGGCCTTAAACTCCTTAAACTTCTCAAATGCTTATGATTTGTTCTTCAAAAAATACACCCAAGTTTTCCTACTATAGTCATCTATGAATGTCATAAAATAAACATTGCCAACTAGGGTTGGGGTCTTCATGGGACCACACAAATCTGAATGCACCAACTCTAATGGTTCTCTTGCTCTCCTAGAATACCCTAATTGGAAGGGTTGCCTATGTTGTTTACCTAGGAAGCATGCTTCACATTTTCCATCGGGCTCTACAATTGCTGGTAGGCCCGTAACCATGTCTTTTCTAGCTAAAAGAGTTAAACTAGAATAGCTTAAATGCCCATACCTCAAATTCCAAATCTTAGATGGGTCTTTGAAGAATTTTTTGAAGGCTGACTACTATAGGCCTATTGACTATTCTGGAATTTGCACTTTGAGGGGAAACATTCAATTCTTTGTCATTTGAACCGCTGCAATAACTTTCTTACTTCCATCCTTGTCATAGATGATGCATTCCCCTTTCTCCATTATGACTCTATATCCATTTTGGACCATCTGTCCAATGCTCAAAAGGTTGTGCTTTATGCTTGGGGCATAATAGACATCATGGATTCATCTTTCTTCACCATGCTTGGTTTGTGTGAACACTAAGCCTCTACCCATGACTGAAACCTTCTCATTGTTCCCCATTTTAATTTTAGACTTGATGTTGTTGTCTATAGAGGCAAATAATTTTTTGTTAGCACTCATGTGGTTGCTACAGGTGTTGTCCAAACAACAAATTTCAGCGCTATTGATGCAGAAGCATCCCTGGTTGTAAAACAATCTTTCAGCAACCAAAAATACTTGCATTCTATTGTTTTCTTTTATTTTCCAATTTAGTTTAGTTAGTTGCAGTTTCAACATTTTGTACTACATTTTGCTGCAATTTCATTTCAGAGCTCACAAAGTAGGACTTAGCATCTAGATATCATCATCCACATCATATCCAAAATTCAAGTCATTTGGACTTGTTTTCTAAAAGTTATCACTATCAGAAGATCATTAGTTTTCACAGAGTAGAGCATACAGACAGTCAGCTAAAGGAGAAGGTTTGCGGAGCACTTCTATGACTTGTGGAGCAGAATGACAGATCATACATGACACATAAGGATTAGATAGACCTTCCTTGAGGTCTACACCTTGATTCATGCATTTGTGGAGCGTTACCAGAGGATAGAAGTCTGACCTACCTATTTCTAAACGTTACATTCCTTCATTGGAGTTTGTAACCTTTCTTGGCCAACATGGAGGATTCTTTGAACTTAAGGATTATATTTATAGATTTCTAAGGTGTATTAGGAAGTTAGTAGTCTTAGTATTTGATTTAGATTAGAGTTCTTATCCCGGAATGACAATTCATTGCTAAATCTTGCATATCTATTGTAATTAAAATCAGGCCTATGAACCCTTGTTTTGTAGCCCTCATGTTGACGGCATATAAGCATTGTAATTCTTTGATATTTTAAATATATAAATCTTCCATTACATTCTACAATTGAGTTGTTTATGTTGTTTTTACTCTTGTTGCATGGCCTGGATAGTTCATTTTATGAACCCTCTGACCGTGACTGCACCAAGTAGTATAAGAGAGAAGTTTTAAATCCTTGGGGAAGTGAAGGCATTCTGAAAGATCTTGTTCTGAATAGAATGCCAACCTAAGGTAGTCTACTTATGTTTGTCAACTAAGTGTTGATTGTGATGTAATTCCTACCTTGTAGTCAGATTATCAAATTGAGGTAGTTGCGCTAGATCTTAGGAAGAGATGGTGTCAAGGATGATGCTTGCTTTGGGTAATGTTGCTAGAAGAATGGAATAAATGATTGAAATGATGAGGACAATGAAGATTAGATTGGATGTTGTAGAAGAAGATAGAAGAGGAGGACTAAACCCTAGACATGAAGATGAAAGTGATAATGAAGAATTTCAATCTGTAAATCAAAATGAAGGAGCCCTAGAAGAAGAAGAATCAGATCAGTTGAAGATGTTGAAATCTATTTGTAGGATTGCAAAGAGACCTAGAGTGGAAGTGCCAAACTATACTAAAAATTTGAATCCAGAGGAGTTGATTGACTAGATAAATGACTTGGAGGAATACTTTGAATATGAGGAAATTGAAGATCTAGAGAAAGTAAAATTTGCAAAGACTAAGTTGAAAGGACATGCTACTATTTGGTGGAAAGAAGTTTAGCTAGATAGAAATAGTAGAGGAAACTAAAAGATAATAAAGTGGGATAGGATGGTGACAAGGTTGAAGAATCAATTCATACCTACTTACTATGAGTTGGAACTATTGAAGAGATTGCAGAACCTAAGACAAAAGGAGAAATATGTGAACGAGTATACTAAATAATTTCATAAGATGATCATAAGGACTAGACATGGTGAAGAAAGCAAGGAGAAAGTGGAAAGATATATAAATGGATTGAGATTGAAGATTCAAGAAGAATTAAGTGTGGTATGGATGACAACAATAGAGGAAGCATATTAGTTTGCCCTGAAAGTTGAAGAAAAGTTGAATAACAAGCATGAGAAAAGACAGAGAGGTAGAAGAGGTAAATTTTAGAGAGGTAGATCATATTTTGGAGGAGAAAGACCTTATGTGGAGAAAAATAAGTAGAGTAGCCCATTCAAGAAAGAAGATAGATAACAATTCATATTGGAGGAAAGATGGAAATTTCTACCATAGAGGAAACCCTAATTCTTATTGTAATGAAGGATACCAAAAGGATGAAAGAGGATTTGACAAGACAACATTCATAGGAACCTATTTTAAGTGTGGAGGTGAAGGACATAAAGCATTTGAATGTCATCAGGGAAGTACAAGCAAGAAGACAAAGAACAGTGTCCATCAACCAAATAGATTCTAGCATCCCCACACACTTCACTTTTAGGCTCATCTTCCAAAGGTATCAAGGTATGTTTCTTCCCATTTGATGTTATAGTGTAAGTATTATTTTTCCCATCATGTATAGATTTTCTATCATACTACCATGCTCTACCCAACAATATATGACATACATCCATTGGCATAATATCACATAATACTTCATCATTATAAGATTCTATATGAAATTTCACTAGACATTGTTCACTCACCAGTACCTTATGATCATCCTAAATCCATGCTATCTGATAAGGTTTAGGGTGTTTCAATCTCTCTAGGTTCATCTTAGTCACCATCTCCTCTGAAACCAAATTATATGTACTACCACTATCAAATACAACCTTACAACATTTACTCCTGATTTGCATCTAGTCTGAAACAAACTTTTCCTCTGCAATGTTTCTTCAATTGTCTCTTCTTGAAATAATTCTCTCCTCATGACTAATGATTCACCTTTATTTGGTTTTCCAACTGAATTAGGTGATTCAACAAGTTCTTCTTTTGGATGGACTGAGACATGAGAATATGTCTTTTGCTTTGATCCCTAAGAAGAGTGGAACCCTAAATATAGAGACTGAAGAATCACAGCTAAAGGAGATAACTGAATTGTTGACAGAGTATAAAGACATCATATTAGATAATGTACTCGAAGGATTGCCACCAATCTGGAGTATTAGTCATCATATGGGCCTTATACTTGGAGGTAGTTTTCCTAATAAAGCCTAACATAGGATGATACCAGTAGAAAATGTAGAGTTGAATAGACAAATATAGGAGCTATTGAGGAAAGGATTGATCAGAGAAAGCTTAAGCCCATGTGGAGTACCTATAGTGCTAGCATTAAAGAAAGATGGAGAATGGAGGATATGTAAGAACTCTAGAGCAATCAATAGGATCATAGTTAAGAATAGATTTCTATTACATAGGATGAATGACATTATGAACTGTTTGAGTCGAGAAAAATATTTTAGAAAGATAGTCTTGAAGACTGGATACCATCAGATCAGGACCAGACAAGATGAATGAAAGACTGCTTTTAAGACAAATGGAGGATTGTATGAATGGTTAGTGATGCCTTTTGGATTGACTAATGCATTGAGTACTTTCATGAGATTGATGAATGAGGTTTTGAATAAATTCTTGGGTAAGTTTTTTATTGTATACTTGGATGATATTCTAATTTTCAGTGAGACAAAAGAAGAAGATTTGTGGCATATTAGACAAGTATTGCAGAGGTTGAGAGAAGAGAAATTGATGATAAATATCAAGAAATGTAGTTTCATGAAGGAAGAATTGGTATATTTGGGATTTGTGATTTCTATGGAAGGATTGAAGATGGACCCTGAGAAAGAGCAATTGTTGAGTAGCCAACACTTGAGAGGTAAGACCAGTTCATGGATTGGCTAGTTTCTACCAGAAGTTCAATAGAAATTTTAGTTTAGTATGCACACCTATGACAGAGACAATGAGAGGTGATAGAAAGGAATTTAAGTGGACATCAGGTGCAAATAAAAGTTTTGAGTTATTTAAGTAGAAAGTGATAGAACAACAATGTTAGCATTACCGAATTTCAACAAAGTATTTCAAGTAGATTGTGATGCCAACGGAAATGCGATAGGAGCAGTGTTAAGTCAAGAAGGTAGATCTATAGTATATTTCAATGAGAATTTGAATGATGCAAGGAGAAGACATTTAGTTAATGATCAAGAGTTCTATGCTATAATTCAAGCCTTGAAGAAGTGGAGACATTATTTGTTGCCTAAGGAATTTGTATTGTACACTAATCATCAAGCTTTATAGTATTTGAATAGTCAAGGGAAGTTGAATCAAAGACATATGAAATGGGTAGAGTTCATGTAGAGTTACACATTTACATTGAAGCATAGGAGTGGAAAGTCAAACAAAGTTGTAGATGCTTTGAATAGAAGGAATTTGCTGACAGAGATGATAGTAGAGTTATTAAATTTTGAGGAGCCAGAGCACATGTATGAGGAAGATATTAATTTTGCATAACCTTGGAAAGCATGTAAGGAACGTGTTGTGACAGATAGAAGTGGTTGGTTTATTTCATTCAAGAGGATATGTTGTTCAAAGGAAATCAATTGTGTATACCTCAGAGTTCAATGAGAGACAATTTGATCAAAGAGAAGAATAGTGGTGGATTGGCAAGACATTTTGGAAATGATAAGATAGTAGCCTTAGTAAGTGAACATTACTTTTGGCCTCAGATATATAAGGATGTAACGAAGTTTGTGCAGAGTTGTAGAGTATGTCAAGTTGCAAAAGGAAGTAGTCAGAATACTAGTTTATATAAATCTTTGACAATACCGGAGAGACCTTGGGAAGACATAAGCATGGATTTTACATTAGGATTGTTGACAAGAGACACTACTCTGATGAATGGTTAGTGTTGTCATTGATGACAAAAAGGCTTGCTAATAGACAGGGATGTTATGGAAGCTGTTAAGTCTTCTCGTGAGTCAAGATTGATAAAGGGATTTTTAGCCCAGAAGGATAACTTAGTCAGAATTACTAAGTATGGACAGGATACAGAGTGATAGAGATTCAGATGGTATGCCTTTGCAATTCAAGATCACTGTATGCAGTTCTTGTATGTTACTCATAGCTATCTAGTGATGACATGTTCCAATGTTCAAGTCCCGACTTCCTCTGGAAGTCATACTATAAAATGCCTAAGTTTGAAAAGCAGAGTATAGTAAGGAACAATGTAGAACACCTCAGAATTTTGGTCTGCATTCCTCCATTCGTGATTGTTTCAATATGCAGTTTGAAGGTGTTGTAAAAACATATGCCAACTATCTAATTCTAACAGTTGTAGCATCTGAAGTCAACTAGAAGATCATCTACAAACTCTCCAATATCAACTTCTAGTTTGACAGTGGTTCACAATGATAGAACAATATTTCTCAGATCCGCATTTTGTAGAAGAAGATAATCATGACCTGTAGTTCGACAAAATATCTATAATGGATGTTGGCTATGATTTTTAGAGTCTCATATGGTTTGCATTGAAGGATATGATATGACAGTTGAATTAATCAAGTATGCACTTAAAGAATAAGTAGATAGTCATGTTAGATTGATATGCGGTGAAAGTATATGATAAAAATCTTTATTCTAAGTGGTCCTATGATAGGTCCAGACTCATATGAAGAGTCTTGCATGATTGATTGGGTCTGCAACACAATAACAGGCTGACAAGGTATAACTTGAATATACAAGTCTTATCTCTTGCATGTCGACCTAGTCTTGAGAAAATTCATGATGTAGATATATATACTAGATGGATTTCAGTGTTGGATGAATGGAATTATGCGAATAGAGTGTGAATTCGATGTGAGTGCAATCTAAGGTACTTTTGTGATTAGTAAAGGATAGTGAAGGCAGAAGAAGTAGAGTATATGTGAAGCAGAACAAAAAAAGCAGTACAGACTTTATGAAGACATTTGAATCTATATACTGAGCTATATATATGGAATTGCACCTCAACATTCTATAGATGCACTTGTAACAGTCTTCTCCTAGCAGTGACCCATTCCTTCTCTATCTTCTCTTCTCTTCCTTTTGGCAGTGAGCCTATTAGAGTGAGCACTTCTTTTAGACAGTGAGTCCTTGGGTAGTGAGCCTTCATGTAATCTAATTTTGATATAATAATATTTTGTGAGCTAACACTCACCATGGTTTTTCCCTTTTTGGGGTTTCCACGTAAAATCCTGGTGTCTATGTGTTATGACTTTGTGGTTACTCTTCTTGTATTTACTTTGCTTTCATGTCATTGAATTTGCTAAATGGATTAATAAATGTGTGAAAGAAAAGTTTTACAGATTACTGATTCACCCCCCTCTCAGTATTATTTGTATTCAACAATTGGTATTAGAGCAAGGTTCCTTGGAAGAATCTTAACAACTTGAGGAAGATCTGGGAAGGTGTATAGATGGCAAGAAAAAGATATCTCACTTCTCCAGAAGCAAGTCATCCAGGTACCATTAAAATTGGTGATTGTATATATGTTGACAATGAACAACTACAAGATGCTCTTGAGGATCTTGACAAGTCTGAAGCAGATATCAAAGATTTGATGGAAAATATCAAAGAAGTTGATGATTGCATTCTAAAACTAAAGGAGCAAGTCAAGAAGTCCCAGGATAGAAGAAAAGAGCTAAGTGATCAATTAAAAGAAGTACATGAATCCATAGACAATCTATCAATGTTGGTTGAAGAAAAAACAAAAATTGAGGAGTATTTGAATTAGGTTGTGAAGGACAAGACTAAGGAATGTGAAAATTTGGGAAAAGATGTGTTACTTTTGAAATATGATCTGGAAGCAACTAATAGCCATAAAGAAAAATTCAAAATAAGCTCTGTAAAGCTTGAGGAATTGATTGAAAGTTAGAGGAGTCCAAATGACAAGAAAGGCTTGGGATTTGAAAAAGGAGAAAGTTTAAATTTAGGACAAGTCAATATTAAGAAGAAGAAAGGCAAAGACAACGAGTTTCAGAATTAGAGAAATAGACCAAGAAGAACTCCTATGAGACAACCAAATGCTCAAAGGTACCCATCTTTCAATGGCTATTGTTTCAAGTGTAATAAGTTTGGTCATAGGGCTACTAAGTGTAGGAGCAGAATGAATCAAAATGTTCCATCTTTCTCTAGTCAATGTTTCAATTGTAGAAGAATTGGTCACATGGCAAGTGAATGTAGGAGTGTAATGAGGAATGGTTTCAACAATGTAAGGAACACTCAATCCTTCAATGGAAAATGCTTTGCATGCAATAGATTTGGGCATATGGCTAACCAATGTAGCTCAAGGATAAATCCAATCAATAGAAGGAATCAAGGACAGAGGAATATTGTGTGTTACAATTGCAACAAACCTGGACATATGGAAAAATTTTGCAGAAGCAAGAATGTGAAAAGAAACTACTATGCATAAGGGAGCAAAAAAAAGGAGCAAAGGGATGGGCAAGATCTGGATCAATAAAGATGTGATTGAAGTCAAGAATGGGTCTGCACCAGTTTTTGGTGCATACACTTCCTCCAGGAAGTAAATTGGGAGCTCTAGATTAGGGGGAGCTGTATTGAAAAGAAAATCCTAATCCCCTAGCCAGATAGTAAGTGCTTGGATTTGACAAAAAGATATGATGAAAAACTTTATATGACAGATATTCTGAAAGAAATTTTGGTAGAAAAGATTCCAATGCAGTGCAATCCTAATCTATTGTATTCTACAATGAAGAGTTTGACAACTTTTGGAGAACAAGCATTTTTTATGACTAGGTTATCATAACAAGGGTTAAAAAGGAGCTCATTTGATAGACAATTCACTTTGCATTCAAGCTATCAAGTGTCTAAGAGAACTAAAGAAGATATCAACAATTTATAGAGATTCAAAGCAAATCAAAGTGATTCAAGTGAAGAAAACCTTAGTTTGACATAAAAAGGTATTTACAATTGAAACCCTATTGTGAATTTGTTTAAATCTTTGCAAAAATGACAACACCACAAGTTGTTGATATCACTGAGTGAGCTCAGCCAAAATTTAAGAAACATCCCTTCAAATCAACAAAAGTAGATCCAATGGGTGCATTTTCGGATATACCACATGGAGTAATGCATGCAAAGGATGTTAGGGCTTACATTCATGTTGCCCTAGAAGAGCATGGTGACAGCAAATTCTCATATTTATATCTAAAACACCTAAGTGGTGACCAATTTGAGTTGAAGGAAGAATACAAAGCTTTGGAAGAAAAGAAATACATTAAGTACAAAGACTTTCCAACATTTACAGAAGATGAATGGATCCGGTACGTGTTGAGCAAGATCCATGATGAAGTCATGTGGCTCGGGAAGCCCTTCATGATCACCAAAGATGCAATTAGGGTTGTGACAGGACTAAATTCTATTGGTAGCGTACCCTCGTTAAAAGCTGTGAAGAATAACACTATGACAAAAGCAACCAGAGCCCAATTTGACAAAAGGGCATTAACAATTAATGATATTATAGACCGTACAATAAGGTTTGCATCAATGGTAATAGGATATAAGATCTATTTCACCAATTGGGAGAACTTTTTCTCCGGTACTATTGTATACACTGTTTATCAAATGATTAAGGAGAATGCAAACTATGATTTAGGCGAATTATTATGACTACAGTTAATGGAGAACCTAAAAAAGACAAAAGAAAGCAAATATCCCTTCAAATTTGGTACGTTGATCATCTGCTTGTTTTTCTATTTCATGCAAGAATTACCAAGAATGAAAAATTTGTTCTGGTTTAATAACAAACCTGTGGGGATGTTCTAGATAGCCTGGGAGGCTATAATGAATAGAATGTAGCCTTATGGCGCTATTTTAAGAATTTTCAAAGAGTCATGCAATCCAGGGAAAGGATTCCTAAATTAGTAGTTAAAAAATACAAGGATACTATATACTTCATTATAACAAAAGACCAATGCATGATGGAGCTTGTTGAGCCTAGAACAGTATGGGTTCTACCAATGGGGTATGAAGTAGAAGGAAAAATCTTGGATAATTATGCCTAACATATGTTAAGAAAACCTAGGTACCCCAAAGAAGAAATATTTGGGACCTATGAGGAGCTATCAACAAAAGTTCATGTTGAACTAAGAAAACTAGAAATTTTGAAGAAGGCCCAAAAGATGGCAGAGGATTATGCCCTGAAAAAGGGTTTTACCAAAGAACAAATTAGAGAAACAAGAGCAAGGTCTCAAGTAGATAGGGCAGCAAGAGAAAACAAGGAAAGTGAACTGGTGAAGGCTCTAGAAGAGCCTACGAGCAAACCAGAGAACCCAACAATGACTAAAAGAACTAGAGGTTCTACCTCTAAAAAAGTTACATCTGTATCGTCCGGTCCCACACTCTCTGTAAGTGTGGAATCCCCTACAACAAGTCATAAGAGAAAGAAAACAAAAGCTAAAAGAATGCATGTGAGCATAGGAATTGATGAGGAGGAAAAATATTCAGATGAGGAGGTAAAGAAAATGAAAGTTAAGTCAACTGAATCTTCTGGTAGCAAGTCAGACAAACCCTCTGACAACAAAAGAAGAAAGAAAGAGAAGAAGGGAGATCCTATAAAAGTATAGGCTACAATAATCTTAGAGGAAGTCTTGAAGGCCATTATAGCTGATAATTTAAAACCTATTGCCCAACTATATGATGATTATAATGATGTAGACAAATACATCATTGAGACTGTTGTTGTCAAATACTTGGACATATACAATAAGGCCCTCATTGAGATAAGTGTTGATCTCCCAAATAGCTTAGGAAGTATAATATCTGCAAGGAAAGAAGCTTCTATGGCCAAAGACATTGAGCTTAGAGAGCACACACTAATAAAGCTATGTCCTGAGATCACCCATGGAGATAAGGTAAAAGTCTCCAAAGTGCTTGATGGAGAATTTAGAACAAAGAGGAGGATGAACACTCTCATGTCAAATGACATTGAGAAGGTAGTTAAAGAACCCAAGGAAATCACTTTGAGAGTGATGAAGGAGTTTCATCTCCCAACCATACATGATAATGAAGAAACAAATGTTGGAGATGATACATCTATTCTGGAGGTTAGCCTGGCTCAAGGATTAGACAAAAATAATGAAGAGATAAAGGAGAAAGAAGATCAAGCCCCTGCTATTGATGGTCTGGATACAACTGACAAGGACCAAACTGAGACAAGTCTTCCTCCAGAACAACAAACTGATGACCAAGAAAACAAGGAGAAGATTGATGATCAAGAACTTGAACAAGCTGAGAAGAGCCCTACACCAAAGAAAAATATTGATGAAAATGAGGCTATGGATCTGGAACCTCTTGAGCAAAACCAAGAAGAAGAAGTGTCAAATGAAAGAATAAGAGACACTGTTGCTACAATATCTAAGGATCCTATTGAAAAGGTAAAGGAATTTCTTGAGATACAACAGGAAAGTAAAATTCTAAAATTAGATGAGTTGCTACAAGGTCCTATTGACCTAGCTTCCATGTCCCCACTACAAAAGATGAAATTTGGAACAATTATATAGGCAAAAGCTTAAGAAGAGATGTTAAAAACACATATACAAGACAATGAACTCATTGATGCAACATTTGATGTTTTGGAGAAGATGAAGCCTACATACTAGAAGGATACATCATTATCATCAACTGATCAGATTAAAGGTATGATGAAATCAATTAGTACTCATTTTGAATCTTTTGAGGAGTCTGCAGATGCTAAAGTTAGAAAAGAATTTGATGATAAAAAGTTGACTGAATTGAAGAACAAGCTAGGCAATGACAAAATTTTGCTAGATAATAGTATTAAGAATATAGAGAGTACCATCAATGAGGCATGTGATATATATAAATTTTGTTTATCCTAGCCTGAGACCACCAAGGAAATAGAAGAGAAGGTCAAAGCTATGGAGCTTCAACTAGTAAATATTTCTAAAACCTATGATCCAACAGTTGACTCCATTAGTAGTATGGAAATAGAAATTGTAAATACTCATAACAATATAAGTAGTCTGATGAGCAAGAAGTAAGAAATAAAGAGTAGAATGTGCCAGTTAAGAGTATTGTTGTAGAAGCTTTAAAAGCTAAAGCAATAACTGATACATCTGCAAATATACAGAAGGCATAAGACTTAGTTTTTCAGGTGAATGGTAACATTCAGATTTTGAACAATGCAAATAATTGATGGGATGGAGAGGTAGCACAATTAAAGATTATCTACATTGATATCCTCTCATCTACTACTAAGATGAAAGATTGTACTTGTACATATGCGGCAGAGTATGACAGTTTTTGCAATTTTGACACAATTTTGACTCTTGTACATACACCTTTGCCATTGATGTCAAAGGGGGAGAAGAATAACCAGTGAAAAATGACCAAACATCTAAAGAAGAAAATTAGAATGCATAGAGTAAGGGGGAGCAACACAATCATTTTTCACTAAGTGTTGCCATCAATGCCAAAGGGGGAGATTGTTGACGAGAGACACTACTCTGATGAATGGTAAATGATGTCATTAATGGAAACAAGGATTGATAATAGACAAGGATTTTATGGAATTTGTTAAGTCTACTCTTGAGTCAAGACTAATAAAGGGATTCTTTGCCCAGAAGGATAACTTAATCAGAATTACTAAGTATGGACATGATATAGAGTGACATAGATTCAGATGGTATGCCTCCACAGTTCAAGATCGTTGTATGTAGTTCTGGTATGTTACTCATAGCTACCTAGTGATGACATGTTCTAGTGTTCAAGTCCTGAATTCCTCCAGAAGTCATACTATAAAATGCCTAAGTCCGAATAGTAGAGTATAGTGAAGAACAGTGTAGAACACCTCAAAATTTTGGTCCACATTCCTCCACTAGTGATTATTTTGATATGCAGTTTGAAGGTGTTGTAAACACATATGCCAAATATCTAATTCCAAGAGTTGTAGCATTTGAAGTACACCGAAAGATCATCTACAAGCTCTCCAATGTTGGCTTCCACTTTGACAGTGGTTCACAGTGACAAAACAATATTTCTAAGATCTGCATTTTGCAGAAGAAGATTATCATGATCTATGGTTCTAAAGGTATGACAAGATATCTATAATGGATGTTTGCTATGATTTTTAGAGTCTCATATGGTCTAATTTGAATGATATGATATGACAATTGAATTAATCAAGTATGCAATTAAAGAATAAGTAGACAATCATGTTAGATCGATATGTAGTGAAAGTATATGATAAGAATCTTTATTCTAAGTGGTCCTATGATAGGTCCACACTCATATGAAGAGTCCTGCATGATTGATTGGGTCCACATTGTTGTTTGGGTACAATAACAGACTGACAAGGTATAACTTGAATATACAAGTCTTATCTCTTGCATGCCGACCTAGTCTTGAGAAAATTCATGATGTGCATATATATACTTGATGGATTTCGGTGTTAGATGAATGGAATTATGTGAATAGAGTGTGAATTCGATGTGAGTGTGATCCAAGGTAGTTTTTTTATCAGTAAAGGACAATAAAGGAAGAAGAAGCAGAGTAGAAAAGGCAAGGTAGACATTATGAAGACATTTGAATCTGTATACTGAGCTATAAATGGAATTGCACCTTAGCATTATGTAGATGCACTTGTAGCAGTCTTCTCCTGGAAGTGAGCCATTCCTTCTCTATCTTCTCTTCTCTTTCTTTTTGGCAGTGAGCACTTCTTTTGGACAGTGAGTCCCTAGGCACTGATCCGTAAGGCAGTGAGCCTTCACATAATCCAGTCTTGATATAATAATATTTTGTGAGCTAACACTCACCATGGTTTTTCCATTTTTGGGTTTTCCACGTAAAATCATGGTGTCTATGTGTTATGACTTTGTGCCTGCTCTTCTTGTGTTTACTTTGCAATGCATGTTGCTGATCTATTTTTCAAGGAGATTGTCAGATTGCATGGATTACCTAAGAGTATAGTTTTAGATAGAGATACAAGATTCATTGGATACTTTTGGAGAACATTATGGAAAAAGATGAAGACAGACCTAAAGTTCAGTTCAACATTTCATGCACAAATAGATGGACAAACAAAAGTGGTAAACAAGAGTTTGGGTAACTTGTTGAGATGCTTAGTGGGAGATAAAGCAGCAAATTGGGATCTAATTCTCCTGCAAGCAGAGTTTGCATTAAAATAATTCAGTGAATAGGAGTACATGAAAGATACCATTTATGATTGTAACTAGAGTAGCAAAGTCGAGAGACATTAGTGGTGATGATTGTTTTTACACATTCATAACAAAAGTTAAAATTCACAAAAATGAACCTAACTGTCTTGAAAGATATGAAGAAAACAATGAAGATTACTTAATCCCAAGTTTTTGTATGGTCAGGTCTTGACCTTGTGGATAATTCAGTAGGTTAATGTGAAGTTGTAATATGCAAGGGGCCTTACTTGATTTAAGGTGTTTTATGACTCACTGGACTTGAATTATGCAAAATATCATAAATATCAATATTTTCTTCATTCCTTTGCATAAATTTGTTACTGTATCACAAATCTTTATATGATTTATATTAACATAAGTTTTTCTTTTCAAATATTATGAAAACTATCCAATATCAACTCAGTTGTTCATGTTTCCTTCAAATATCAGACAATCTCCTTTAAATATCTGTGTTTAAGCTAAATATTTCAAATGTTTGGGAAAAGTTAGAGAAATCTAAATTAAACTTCATTATACTACAGGATCTAAATGTTATGTTATGCACATTGTAAGCAGTCTAGCAAACTTGATTAAATCCATAGACTAAACCTTTAAATGTAAGCCCTGAGTATTTTCATGAACATACATTCAAGAATGCGAGCTTTAAGAGATATTATTTCAAATATAAAGAAGAGCCAGAAGACACTCTGAATATAGACACAAAATTCTAGATTCATTTATATTCAAGATAAACAGTCATAAATGATTTACAATGTATGAATGACTCTTAGCTTCATTAATCAACTTATAGAAAACTTACAAAACATCTTACAGATGCAGTAAGGAAGCTAGATGGTCCACGCATTCCTTATTGCAGACATAGGTGACCTCCTTCTACACTAAACTAAAATGCTCTTCTAAAACTGTTAATTACAGCTTCCAGCTCTTTTCTATAAATCCTTGTGTAAAATCCCTGTGTAACTCATTACAGAGTAAAGGGGCTCAATATATAGCTCTGATGATCCCTAATATGGTTCCAAAATCCTAGTCAATCAATGGTCTGTATCTCTAGTGTAGCATCAATCGGTGGAAAACAAATCCTACCAAAATATCTCTGAGCAACATACCCATACTGAGCGTAAAAGATGCCCTTTGGAACCCTAACAATCATCAAAATGTCTTCTGCTGCTTGCCCTTTGGAACCCTAACACCTCAAAATATCTTCTATTGGAAGCCTTTACTCCTTTCTTTTCCTTTGTGATCCACCGCCACTCTGTGGTGTCATCGCCATTAAAGCTCCACCTTTAATATACCTACAAACCTGCCAACAGACATAAAAATGGATTATAAAAAATTTACGTCACTTTCACCAATTTATACCTCGTCAGAATGTTAGATGGGCATTAATTGCAGTAATTAATGTGCCAAAAGCTCAGCCTTCTACTACAGTATTTGCATTTTTAAACTTCCCCTTTTTACCATTAGTTTAACTATGCATACATCCCGTTTCCCTTTATTTTTTTCATTGTATGTTTTCCTTGTATGTTTTGTTTGCATGTCTTCTCTATGTCTTTAAACATACAAGCACTTTATGCAAAGAATCAAACCACATTTCTTTTCTTTTTCTGCCTTTTTCGTACATCCTTGTATATCACCGCTTTGTATATTGCTCTTGTATAAGCGAATATACAACAACTTTATGCAAACCTCCTCTTACCTTTTACCTCTCGCGGTGCCTTTATTTCTTTGTATCTTAGATATGTACATTGTAAACATAGAAGCATTCAAATATACAAAGAGTTTTTAGTATTTAACTTCTTTTTGCATCCAGTTTGTATCTTTTATTTGCATCCTTCGCTTTGCATATTGGCTTGTATATCGAAGACATACATTGTAATTATACAAGCCCGATATGCAATCAATGGGGTCCACCTTACCTTTTACTTGTATCTCCGCAATGCATATAACACTTGTATCAAACCTTTAGATACAAGGCCCAATACATACAAACTCCTTTGTATCTCACCTTCGGACTTCAACCTTTATAAACCACAGTTTACTTACCTCTCGGCTCCGCGGCATGTATAAAGTGCAATGCATCTCCTGATATACATTGAGGTACGATGCATTCTTTATATCAAATTTTAATCTTTCCCTGAAATCCGCATTGTATGTATATTGAAATGTATGTCTCCGAAATATACATACAAAGCGTGACACATACAACAACTTAACCTTATTTCATGATCTTTTTGGTTCCGCGCTATGTATATTCCCATTGTATATCCCGTTGTATGTTTTGCTTTCGCCAAACATACAAACCTAAAATACATTCAACGGACTCAACCAATTATTCATTTAAACTTTGAACACCACTGGGCCCGACTTGTATGTAAGACTAAAATGTTACCGAAATGCATACAAGTATAATGATATGCCAAAACCTGACAACTCCCACATGCGACTTATACAACAACCTGATATACAAAGGACTTTGTATACGAGCGACCCGATATACAAAGGACTTTGTATATGAGAGACTTTGTATGTAAGTGACCTCGTATAAGCAACCTGATATACAAAGGACTTTGTATATGCAACATACAAATGACCTGATATACAAGCAGCTTTGCATATGCAACATACAAACCCTCCCATTGTACATTTTACCAAAAACATACATATCTTGCAAAATATTGTAAATTTTAACATAGTTCAAAAAGCAACCCTCACTCATTTTTGACAAGGAATCCACCCATATTCTACTCTGGTACTTAATATTATTTTTTCTATATTTTCAACAAGGTTTGTAACCTTGAACTCTCTTTTTCCCTTTTACCACCCAATAGACCCACACACAAAAGCAAAAGCCACAGCCACAGCAGGGGTCCTCATTTTACTAAAGAGTAAAATGGGGCGTGTTGTGAGAATCACAACAACTAGAAACTAAACAAAACAATCAAATTAAAACCATTAAAGAAAACTAAATGAAATAAATTCATAACTTCAAACTATCTTTTCTATAAATCATTATCCAACGTGAGACTTAATGTATTTAATAAGGTGCATGAATCTTCTCTTCAGTTTAAGTGGGTGCACGTGATTAATAATCCTCATCTTGAAAATCAGTTGAACAAACCAGTGACTGATATTAGACTACATAGTTGATGTCATTCCCTCATAGCCAACCGGATAGAGCCTTACTGCCAGTAGGCATCCATATCCCTGACAAGGTTATCGTTACAATTCTCCTAACTAGAGCCCCACCGCCAACAAGCATCTATAGCCCTGGTAGAGTTAGTTAGATAGCTTAATTTGGATTTTTAGTAAAATCCATTTTATTATTTTATATTTTTTGTATTTTATAGAGATTTCATAAGATATTACAGTTGTAACTTCATGATGCAAGGAATGATCACTTGCTAAAATTAAGCTAAGAATTGTAATGGTAGCAAGGGTGACCTCTGATTTTTCACCTAATATCTACACTGGTATGTTCAACAAACCCAAGGATTTTATGTGTGTCATTGTGAGTAACTTCCCTTGAATACTCAACCCACAGTCATTGAATACAAAATTTCACAAGTCAAACAACTTTCTACATTCATGACAATCACAACAAGTTATGCATAAATTTCAAATAATTAACCTGAATGTTCTAAATTTTCTATTGTTTTCAGTGGTTGTTAGTCTGCTCCTGCATACTCTAAAGCAAAACTAGCATCCCTGCTAAGCTAAGACAACACAACACACAAACCAACGAACACAACAAAATGAAAACAAAAGAACAAAACAAAAACAATAGCGAAACAAAACAAAAAAAACAACCCAAAACTATACATTATTTACATTATGATACATAGAAACTAACTACCCTCACTTCAAGCCTAAAAGTAATGTTTCAAGTGTTGGCCATTAACTGGTAATGGCACATCTTCCCCAGTCAAGGTCTTGAGCCTAAAAGTATTGTCTCCAATTATTTCTGTGACATGTAATGGACCTAACCATAATTTGTCAAATTTTCCATGATTTCCTTTCTTTTCATGTGCTTTATCCCAACACAACACTAAGTCTGATATTCTAAATGTTTTGACTACTGCTTGATGTTTGGCAAAATTCTCAATGGCTTGATCTCTTTTCTCATCTAATTGTAACATTTGTATTATTTTGGCCTCTCTATGATCATCAAAGCCTAAATATTCGTTAGTAAACTTCTAGACTGGTATTCTTAAATTCACTAGAAGTATGGGATCAGTCCCATAAACTAAGTGATAAGGTGCATTGCCTAAGGCTGACTTAACCTTAGTCCTATCTACCCATAATGCATATTTCAACAATGTGTTCCACTCTCTAGGATTCTTTTCAGTTAGCTTCTTGATTATATCCAATTAAATTTTATTTGTAGACTCAGCTAACCCATTCCCCTGAGGATAATATTTTGAACAAAACTTTAAATCTATCCCATACTCAAATGCCCATTTAGAAAATTTTAGTGAAGAAAAAGCAGGGCCATTATCACATACTAGCGAATATGGAGTTCCAAACTTGCTTATGATGTTTTCTTCAAGGAACTTGATAATGACCTCAGTAGTAGAGAACTTGAAACATGTGGCTTCAGTCCACCTTGTATAGTAGTCAGTTACTGTCAGTATAAACTTATGTCTTGCAAATGACGGAGGATTTATGACCCCAATGAAATCTAAGCCCCATTGAGCAAATGGTCTAGACTCAATCACTCGTTGTAATGGATTAGCCTGATTCCTTCCTTTATCTGCTGTAGTTTGATAGGTGTGGAAACTTCTAATGTGACTGTCTGTATCCTTAAACATTGTAGGCCAATAGTATCCTGCTCTCAATATCTTATGCATTGTAGCTAAATGAGAACCATGAGTAGTTCCATATTTGTTGTGTAATTCTGACAACACCTTATCTGCTTGAACTCTGTTTAAACATCTTAAATATATTCCTTCATGGTTCTTCTTGAATAGAAGACCTCTGTGTACCATGTACTTTTGTGCTTTAATCTTTAAAGCTCTCCTCTGAGAAGATTTCATCTTATTTGGATATTTCCCTAATATTAGAAAAGTGTTCAAATCATCATACCACCCTGAGGCATCACTAGAATTCAACACATATTGTTGTTTCACCAAATTTGAATCTGTGTTTTCTATGGTCTACACTAATGCTTGTCCTCTGACCAACTTTATTGGGATAATTTCCATATCAAACTCTTGCAATGTTGTAATCCATTTGGCTCTTTTCTCTCCAGGCTCATTTTGCATCAGCAGCATCTTCACAGTTGCATCTGGCACTATGGCTCTAACTTGACTGCGTAAGATATAATGTCTAAATGTTTTCACTGCTCTTACTAATGCAAACGCCTGTCTCTCTGTATCAATATATTTCAGCCATGCATCCTTCAGAGGTACACTCATGAAGGCTATGGGTTTTTCTTCGTTGTCTTCTCCCTTTTGTGTCAAAGCAGCTGCAACTGAATGTGAAGATGCAAAACAATAAATGAAAAATGGCTTTGAATAATCTGGACTTGTCAACACAGGAGCATCAGAAATGGCCTCCTTAATATCTTCAAACTCAACTTTAGCTACTGGTGTCCATTCTATTTTTGTATCCTTCTTTAGCATGGCGTTCAATGGTTGCACAATTTCTGCAAACCCTGTAATAAACTTCCTGACAAAATTAATCTTACCAAAAAATGACTTTAGTTCTTTCTTAGTGTTTGGTGATTGCAATTTGTTTATTCCTTCTATTCTATCAGGATCAATAGATATTCCATTTTCAAAAATGACATGTCCTAATAATTTTCCTTCATTTACACCTAATGAATATTTCTTTGGGTTAAGCGAAATCTCGTACCTTTCACATTTTTTAAGTACTCTTCTCAGATCTTTAGCATGAGTGGATGCATCTTTAGAGTAAATAGTTAAATCATCCATATAAACAACAATGCACTTACCTGACAATCCACAGAATGTAATGTCCATGGCTCGCTGAAAAGTGGCACCTGCATTGATTAGACCAAAAGGCATTCTTCTGTATGCATAAATCCCCCATTTACAAGTAAAAGTGGTCTTCAATCTATCCTCTTTATCTATTAAGACCTGGTTATACCCTAAGAATCCATCCAAGAAAGACATCATTTTAGCCCCATTCACTGCTTGCAACACTTCATCTATTGGAGGCAAAGGATAATTATCTTTTTCAGATGCCTTATTCAAATTTCTAAAATCTACACATAACCTAATGTCTCCACTTTTCTTTCTCACAGGTACTAAATTAGCTATACCCAGGATTAATGTCTGACTGGGAAATTATTCTGGCAGACAACTTTTTCACTTCTTCAAATATCAAAGGCCCTAAAATGGCATTCACAGGCCTTTGTCTCTACCTAAATGATTTAACATTTGGTTTCAAGGGTATCACATGAGTTATGATGGACATATCATATGTTTTCAAATCTTCATATGTCCATGCTATGACATGTTTGTACTCTTTCAGAACATCCACAGTTTCTTTTCTCACTTCTTCAAAGCAAGCCTTTCCAATAAGTACATTTTGTGGACTCTTCTCTATTCCAAGGTTACATGGATCACACTCACCTCCCTTAGTTTTGGGCAAATCCTTCTATCTTACTACTCCATTAAAGTCAAAAATCTGTTCTAACTCGATCACTCCCTTAGGTAAGAAATTGCTTTTCAGGTTGATTATGTCTTCTTCATCCCAAGATACATCAGGCCTTTCCTATTCATCAATAATTTGAGCCTCAAATACCTCATTACAAGTTAGAAAATCTATAATTTGTTGATCCCCTTCAAATACCTAAAAATGAGTAACATTATCTGGTATGCTAGGAACATTTACTAATTCAACATCAAATCTTTTTAAACCTGATAGTGCTAAGGGTTCCAAAGTGCTAGTAGCAACTGCCAGTGCATCTGGTCTATGGTTCAATTCTCTAGAGATATGTTCTATGTTGAAAGCATCAAATGAATCTATCAAATCCCACACCCTATGCCTATAACAAACCATCTTTTTGTAGTTGCATGCATACAATTTCCTTATGTGCCTGATCACTAACTCAGAATATGAAAATGCCTTGATCATTTTTACCTTTTTCTTGATAGCCATAACAAGTCCATAAATCAAAGCTTCATATTCTGCAATGTTGTTAGTACAAGAAAATTGTAGCCTATATGCTGCTAAATATGACTTACCATGAGGATCTATAAGTTCCACACCTGCACCTGCACCTTGTTTAGATTTAGATCTGTTGCATTTCAGTGTCCACATGCCATCTTTAATCTTTTGACCCTTTACTTTGGCATGTTTTGCTTTTTCTATCACATGTGAGGTTCCATTTTTTCCATTCATAGGCAATTCATTTTGACCTACTTGCATAGTTATACTTTCAGTTTGTAAATCAGAATGACAAATACTCTTGTTGTTTGTTTCTTCTTTTAGATCTGGGATCAACAACTCTATGTTATTCTGAAAGTATTTCTCTGGTTGATTAGGATTAACCTTTCCTTCTTGTAGTCCTACTCCCTTTGTGCATTTTATGTATTGATATTCAATAACGTCTCTGCACATTACATAATTTTCTTTAGAATGAGGCTTATCATGAACTCTACACATGTTTTGATACAATTTGTATTGAACTGGAATATTTTGTTCCATGCACTTTTCCATTTCTTATCTGATGGTCTGACCAAAATTGTTCATTCATTGTTTTCTTCATTAGAAGAATTTCCATCAGACTCAATGAACAATACTGTTTCCTTACTGACATGTTTTTTCTCTAAAATTTAACATCATGATTTCTTCAATTTGTACTCCCTTGTTAGTGATTCTATAAACACCAGGTTCAACACAAGAATACAATATCTCATTAGTCCTATTGTATTATGTAATCATGTGTTTCATTCTAGGTTCAGCTTCTATCCTGATCTGATTTGGAACCTCTACAAGGTAACCACATATGTGAAAAATTAGTGGCCATATATCCATTCAATGTTTTAGACCAGTCTCTACTCAACAACATCCCATAATTCATAGGTATATCTACTACCTGAATGTCAATAAACTGACTCACCCTAGGATCTAAGGCTAATTATATTTGAATATGCATCAATTCTCCTATCACATTAACCTCAGTTTTATCCAATTGTGTAACAACCTTAGCAGATTTGGTAGGAGTTAGCCCTAAAGTTTTGCATATCCCTAAAGGTATTACATTAGCTGATGCACAAGAATCTACCATACAATTATGTATGTTCTTTCCAAACATTCTAATGGTTAATAGGAAAGGAGGAGCATCCTTCTTATCCGCATACATTACCACATTAGTGTTGGAAGGCTACTCAATTTTCTTACTCTTTTCTTTGGGTTGTGAATCTCTACTAGGAACATTCACATCAGTAGAAACCTCACCTGTCACAGATGTATCCAAGGATTTTATGAAAGCATTTCTAACCCCTGGACTTTTCAATAATTCACAAAAAGGTATACTGACCTTAATTTTCTTTATCTCTTCAGATAAATAACTCATCAATGTCATTGTTTCTACTGTCTCTGTTTTACTTGTTTGGACCTTTTTTGCTACTGCTCCATTGTTTGCATGATGATTAGCCTTCAGTATAGCAGGATTATTACTAGTGTTCTGATATGGGGGAGTATTGAAATTGTTAGGAGTGGAAGTAGTGAAAGGACCTCCTGGCCTAGTGTTATTTCTCAAATTGGAGGTGTGATTTTTGTTTGACTGCTGAAAAGCCTGTACCTCTTCTATTTCATATAACACTTCATTTTTAGTCTCAAAGGGAAACTGAAATGTATTTAGTACAAAGGCTGATTTAGGATATAGGTTTTCACAAAAATAAGGTTCAACCTCTAACAATTGATCCTCTTCTTCTCCAGTTGCAAAGGTAAAAGTCTCTAAGACTAAAGCAGTCTCATATCCTAATGGCACTACTTCATTACCTTTGGGAATGAGAAACTTAGAAGTGGGAGCGTGTACATCTACATTGAAAATATTGGCTGCTAAATGGAATTGAGGACAATCTAGTTCAGCATGGGCGTTGGTATTATGAAATTTTTACCAATTCTTCAATGTTGTAATAGCCACTTGAATTCCAGCTGTTTGTTTTGTATCCTGATTATCTAAATTCTCAAATGGAGAAGCTAGAGTTCCATTATTTGGCCATGTGTTCCATGTCTTAGGTGGCCTTGGCTAAATTTGATTCCTATTGTTGTTACCCCAAGCTCTGTTATCTACCACAGGTCCTCTATTTTGCATTGGTTGTCCTGGATTATGATTTTGATTCTGATTGTAATTCTACTTTTGATAAATGAACTTTGACCCTGGTTATAATTTTGATTATGATTCTGGTTATGGTTTGGGTTGTAGTTCTGACTATAGCTTTGGTTATGGTTTTGACTGTATCCTTGGTTGTTTCTACCATAGAAATTTTCATTTCTCAGTTGTGTCATTTCAGTAGTCAATCTTCTCAAGTGTGCAGTAATTTCTTTGATTTCTTCTCTTTCCTCTTGTGCCTTTGCCACAAATGTATCCTAAGGAGGTTGGAAGAAATATTGACCATTACTCTAATTATTATTTGTAGTGTTACTAGTATAAGTGGCTATGGCTTAGATTGGGGTAGGATTATACATAGGTGTGTGTGTAGGAACTGGATTCAATAATGGAGTGTTAAGTGTAGGGACTCCATTCCAAGGTTGTGTTTGATTTTGTATCCCAAGATTTCTTCCATTAGGAAATGGATTATAAGTTGTTTGCCTCATCTCCTAGTTTACTGAGGCTTACTTCTTATAAGCTTTGGATATTGTATCTATGTCAGCCTTTCTTTTGAGAAACATAGCAGTTAATGGATCTAAGGCAACGTAATACATGGCTAATAATATATTTGCATTTATTGTGTAAGGAGCTACTAACTTAGATTAAGCCTTTTGAAATCTATCATTAAAATTATCAATCAGCTCTCCTTCACCTCTCTTAATTGTAGCCAATTTGTGATATAAGGTGGAAGGATCAATTAGTCCTCTAAATCTAGACAAAAATGTTTCTTCCATAAGTGCCCAAGAAGAAATGTAATCATTGGGCAAGTTAACATACCAGTTGGAAGACTGCTCATTAAAGGTGTAAGGAAACAACCTACACACAACATCTTCATGTTCTAATCTGGCCCTAAAGCATGCTTCTTTGAATATTCTAATGTGATCTTCTAGATCCTGATGTAATTGATATTTAGGAAATATCTTTTCAAGATTTTTTAGCATCTCATGATAATCAGTGAACTGTATGGGAGAATTAACATTAAAGTAAGCCATTGCAGGTACTTGTGTTTGACCTGGACCTCAGGGAATACCTAGATTTCTAGGAGGAATATAATTCCTAGGAGGACTGGGACAAAGATTTAAAGATCTAAATGAAAAAATGTCAAGACTCACAATGTTATGAATGTTAAAAGGTGATCCAGGAGGTTTTCTAGATGAACCTCCTACGTGTGATATTCTAGGACTCCAAATCAAAGGACTCTTACTTTGCCTTTTATCAGGTAATTGCACAAATATATCCTCTGAAGTAGATCTAGACCTAATCACTTTGTTATTGTTATGAGCCAGCTCTACTTAAAACAAACCCTAACTCCAATTAGGCCCTCCTTCTAGTGCCAAAAACTATTGATGATTGTTTTTACACATTCATAACAAAAGTTAAAATTCACAAAAATGAACCTAACTGTCTTGAAAGATATGAAGAAATCAATGAAGATTACTTAATCCCAAGTTTCTGTATGGTCAGGTCTTGACCTTGTGGATAATTCAGTAGGTTAATGTGAAGCTGTAATATACAAGGGGCCTTACTTGATTTAAGGTGTTTTATGACTCACTGGACTAGAATTATGCAAAATATCATAAATATCAATATTTTCTTCATTCATTTGCATAAATTTGTTACTATATCACAAAGCTTTATATGATTTATATTAACACAAGCTTTTCTTTTCAAATATTATGAAAACTGTCCAATATCAACTCAGTTGTTCATGTTTCCTTCAAATATTAGACAATCTCCTTTAAATCTCTACGTTTAAGCTAAATATTTCAAATGTTTGGGAAAAGCTAGAGAAATCTAAATTAAACTTCATTCTACTACAAGATCTAAATGTTCTGTTATGCACATTGTAAGTAGTACAACAAACTTGATTAAATCCATAAACTAAACCTTTAAATGTAAGCCCTGAGTATTTTCACGAACATACATTCAAGATTGCAAGATTTAAGAGATATTATTTCAAATACAAAGAAGAGCCAGAAGACACTCTAAATATAGACCCAGAATTCAAGATTCATTTATATTCAAGATAAAGAGTCATATATGATTTACAATGTATGAATGACTCTTAGCTTCATTAATCAACTTACATAAAACTTACAAAATGTCTTATAGCTACAGTAAGGAAGCTAGATGTTCCACACATTCCTTGTTACAGACACAGGCGACCTCCTTCTACTCTAAACTAAAATGCTCTTCTAAAACTGTTAATTACAACTTCTAGCTCTGTTCTGTAACTCCCTGTGTAAAATCCCTGTGTAACTCATTACAGAGTAAAGGGGCTCAATATATAGCTTTGATTATCCCCAATACAGTTCCAAAACCCTAGTAAATCAACGGTCTGTATCTCAAGTGCAACATCAATTGGTGGAAAATAAATCTCGCTAAAATATCTCTGAGTTGCATACCCATACTGAGCATAAAAGATGCCCTTTAGAACCCTAACAATCATCAAAATGTCTTCTGCTACTTGCCCTTTGGAACCCTAACACCTCAAAATATCTTCTGTTGGAAGCCTTTACTCCTTTCACTTCCTCTGTGATCTACCACCACTCTGTGATGTCATCGCCATTAAAGCTCCACCTTTAATATACCTGCAAACCTGCCAATAGACATAAAAATGGATTATAAAAAATTCACGTCACTTTCACCAATTTATACCTCGTTAGAATGTTAGATGGGAATTAACTACAGCAATTAATGTACCAAAAGCTCGGCCTTCTAGTATAGTATTTGCATTTTTAAACTTCCCCTTTTTACTGTTAGTTTAACTGTGCATACATCCCATTTCCCTTTATATTTTTCATTGTATGTTTTCCTTGTATATTTTGTTTGCGTGTCTTCTCTAAATTTTTAAATATACAAGCACTTTATGCAAAGAATCAAACCACATTTCTTTTCCTTTTCCACCTTTTCCATACATCCTTGTATATCGCTGCTTTGTATATCGCTCTTGTATAAGCGAATATACAACAACTTTATGCGAACCTCCTCTTACCTTTTACCTCTTGTGGTGTCTTTATTTCTTTGTATCTCAGATATGTACATCATAAACATACAAGCATTCAAATATACAAAGAGTTTTCAATATTTAACTTCTTTTCGCATCCAGTTTGTATCTTTTATTTGCATCCTTCTCTTTGCATATTGGCTTGTATATCGAAGACATACATTGTAATTATTAAAGCCCGATATGCAATCAGTGGGGTCCACCTTACCTTTTACTTATATCTCCGCAATGCATATAACACTTGTATCAAACCTTTAGATACAAGGCCCAATACATACAAACTCCTCTGTATCTCCTCTTCGGACTTCAACCTTTATAAACCATAGTTTACTTACCTCTCAGCTCTACGACATGTATAAAGTGTAATGCATCTTCCGATATACATTGAGGTACGATGCATTCTTTATATCAGATTTTAATCTTTCCCTGAAATCCGCATTGTATGTATATTGAAATGTATGTCTCTGAAATATACATATAAAGCGCGACACATACAACAACTTAACCTTATTTCATGATCTTTTCGGTTCCACGCTATGTATATTCCCGTTGAATATCCTGTTGTATGTTTCTCTTTTGCCAAACATACAAACCTAAAATACATTCAACCAATTATTCATTTAAACTTTGAACACCACCAGGCCCAACTTGTATGTAAGAATAAAATGTTACCAAAATGCATACAAGTATAATGATATGCCAAAACCTGACAACTCCCACATGTGACTTATACGACATGATATACAAAGGACTTTGTATACGAGTGACCCGATATACAAAGGACTTTGTATATGAGTGACTTTGTATGTAAGTGACCTTGTATATGCAACGTGATATACAAAGGACTTTGTATATGCAAAATACAAATGACCCGATATACAAGCAGCTTTGCATATGCAATATATAAACCCTCCCATTGTACATTTTACCAAAAACATACATATCTTGCAAAATATTATGAATTTTAACATAGTTCAAAAAGAAACCCTCACTCATTTTTGATAAGGAATCCAACCATATTCTAGTTTGGTACTTAATGTTATTTTTTCTTTATTTTCAACAAGGTTTGTAATCTTCACTCTCTTTTTCCCTTTTACCACCCAACAGACCCACACACAAAAGCAAAAGCCATAGCCACAACAGGGGTCCTCATTTTGCTAAGGAGTAAAATTGGGTGTGTTGTGAGTATCACAACAATTAGTATGAAGAATAAGAGGAGTGCAGATGTAGAAGAATTTGTAGAATACATAGATACAGTACATGATCAAGTCAAGAAGAATTTGGAGGAGATGAATAGTAAGTATAAGGAGCAAGCAGATGAGAAGAGGAGACAAGGAGTTTGTAGTTGGAGATGAAGTAATGGTGTATTTGAGAAAAGAGAGATTTCTAGTGGGGACATACAATAAGCTGAAGATGAAGAAGTTTGGACCATGTAAGATACTCAGAAGTTTGATTTAGAAAATGCATATGAAGTAGAGTTACTGGAGACATTGGGTGTATCACCTATATTCAACATTGCAGACCTATATTAGTATCATCAAGGAGAATCAAGTGAGAGCATTGAAGATGATTTGAAGAACTGGTTACCATAGCAAGTACCAAAGGAGATAGAAGACATCTTGGACAACAAAATTGGATGAAGTACCAGAGGCAAGCAATACAAAGAATATTAGGTGAAGTGGAAAGGCAGATTGGAAGAAGATTCATCTTAGATATCTTAAGATGAGGTGGACCATCTTGGTTTTCCTCTAGCCCCAGAAAAGTGAGGGACTCACTTTTTCAACAATCTTGGGTGTTTGATGCAGGAGAATCCTTGGTTGTATAACAATCTTGCATCAACCAAAAATATTTGCATTCTTTTGTTTTCTTTCATTTTCTAGTTCAATTCAGTTAGTTGTAGTTTCAACAATTTGTACCATATTTTTCTACAATTTCATTTCAGAGTTCATGGAGTAGGACTTATCATCTAGATATCATCATCCACATCATATCCAAAATTTAGGTCATTTGGACTTGTCTGCTAAAACCTATCGCTATCAAAAGATCATCAGTTTTCACAGAGCAGAGCATACAAACAATCAGCTGAAGGAGAAGGTTTACGGAGCACTTCTGTGACTTGCAAAGTAGAATGACACATCATACATGGTACGTAAGGATTAGATAGACCTTCCTTGAGGTCCACACCTTGATTCATTGCATTTACGAAGCATTACCAGAGGATAGAAGGATGACCTACTTGTTTCTACATGTTACATTCCTTCATTGCAATTTGTGACCTTTCTTGGTCAACATTCTTTAAGGTCTATTAGGAAGTTAGTAGTATTAGTATGTGATTTAGATTAGAGTTCTTATTCTAGAGAGGCACTTCATTACTAAATCTTGCATATCTATTGTAACTGGAATCAAGCCTGTGAGCCCTTGTTTTGTAGCCCACATGTTGCCGGCATATAAGCATTGTAATTCTTTGATATTCTAAATATATGAGTCTTCCATTACATTCTACAATTGAGTTGTTTCCATTGTGTTTACTCTTGTTGCATGGCCTGGACAATTCATTCTGTGAACCCTCCGACCGTGACTGCACCAGCTACCCTGTTCTGCAAGATTACATGCTATAAACACTTGTGATTGTTTTTCATTTTCAACCTTGTTGTCTTTGCCTCATTTGCATTTTGACTCCCCTGGTCATGTTGTTTCTTCCTATATTCACTTGCATAGTGAACATACTTGTGACAATAGTAACACTACACATGGCTCTTATCATATCTCTGATTTGAGTTGATGTTCTTCTTTTTGTTTTGGAAGTCTGATTGGGAGATGCAGGCCTCTTCTTGACTATTTGAGCCTCCTCTTCCAAAGTTTCTTATACCTTTGCCCCTTTGACCTCTTCCTCTGTCATTTCTTCCTCTTTCCCTAGCTCTCATATTTTCTTGGGCTTTGAATGCTTGTTCTAGGGAAGGAGCGGATCTATTTAGTCACTGCTCATGGGTTTGAAGTGAACCCATCAACTCATCAACTATCATTTTTTAGAGGTCTTTTTCCTCTTCTATGTAATTGACCATTGGGTCAAATCTAGATGGTAAACTTTTTAGGATTTTCTCAATAATCCTCTGCTCTTCCATGGTTTCTCCATTTATCCTCAACTGGTTAATCAAGGTGGAAACTGTTGTGTGAAAATATGAAATGGACTAGTTGTCCTTCATTTGTAGGGTCTCAAAATCTCTCCTTAGTAGCTGGAGTTTCACTAGCCTCATCTTGTCAATACCCTTGTAACTGTTTTGCAATATTTCCCATGCTTCTTTTGCATAACTAGTTGCTGCTATTCTGGGGAAAATAGCCTCTGTCAAGGCTGCCTCAATCAAACTGAGGGCTTTTTCATCATTTTTTCTTGTCTCCATCAACTGATTCTTTTGAGCATTGCTCAATCCTAAATATGCTTTTGGATCAGTCACATCTATTAACCCATTTGCAACTAACTCCCACAAATCATTTTTTACTAAAATAGTTTTCATTTTCTTTGCCTAGATGTCATAGTTTTTACCATCAAACATAGGTGGCTACTTCCAACTCCTATTTTCTCCTCCTATCATTTTGGTAAATGGGGGAAAATACAAATACCTAGAAAAAAAATCTAGGGCTTCTCTTCACTACCCAGAAAACTAGGGCTTTCCTAAATACCCAGAAGCTAGGGTTTTGTCACTACATGCCTAGAAAAGCTAGAGTTCTAAAACTGAATGCCCAAAAAATTTAGGGCTCTAATACCAGTTTGTTAGAAAAATGGAGTCCAACTAAAGTTGGCAAAGAAGAAAACTGAGACCAACGATACAAGGAGACATAATATTTCTTTTCATTCATACACAAAAATAACATTAAAAAATGTTTACATACAAAAATCAGATCCATGGCTCTGTATTTATTCGATACAACAAACTATCTAGATTCTAGAGAACTAGAGCTTTCTATGCGCTACTCTATGTTGTTGCAAAAAATTTCTAGAGATCTGGAGCTTTGTCCAATAACCTCTATTGCTGCAAGTTCTTCTTCCTAATTGTCTATTGACTTCTTCTCCTTCTTCTATTTTGTTCTCTCCTGAACATTCCTATGTTCATTCTCTATTTTTGTCTTTCTTGCCTTCACAAAAAAACTGCCACCCATTTTCAAAATCACCAAGCAAAATAAATGTGTTTCTAGAATGCATTAACTAGACAATTGAAAAGTCAGACATGACATAGGCAGGAATGATCCAAACGGATCTTATATGACACTGCATTAAAGGTGATGATTGTTGCCACTCAAGATTAGAATATTTCCAACAATTCTTAAATATCATCCATTTCAATAGTCAAATGTCAATTTTGGCCAATAAAAATAGAACAAATATTTACCACCTTTTGGTATGGATGAGGTGTCAAATTACTATTGATTGTTTGACCATCGAAATGGATGATGTTTAAATAGAATAGACAAAATTTATGCAAGAGACAAGCATGGGAAGTGATAGGACAACAGAGTGGAGACACCTGGCAACTAAAGAAAAAAGGGCATGTAAGTAGGTAGAAGAGTAGGATGACAATTTTCCTACATGAGAAGTTTCTAAGAGCCAAGTTCCCACAAATAAGCCTATGGGCTAATTAATACATATATTTTATATGTTAATAAATCAAAATTTTCCCTTTCCTTGTTGCCTATTCTATTTTTTCCTTTAAACTCTTCAAACCCTTCCACATTATTAAAGGAGTGTGTCATAATTTTATTTCTAATTAACTCCAAACTCTTTCACTAAACACGAGATCAACTTTTTTGCAATTGCAATCAGCTTTTTTTTTTAAAGCGAGAGTTTTTACTTTTTAGAAAATGACTTTTTAGAATGTTCATAATAATTAGGTTTTTTTTAATCTAAAATCAGTTTCTTATATCCAACCTCTAAATATCTCGTTTCTAGTCATGTTGTGGTTGTAGTTTGTTTCTCATTTATGATAACATAGGTTCTTACATGATCCATGGTCACTTTGAGATTAGGGATTAGGGAAGGCCACTACTAGCTTGAGGCATGGGTCCACATTGTAAGGAATGAATTGGGTAGTGTTGAGTGTCTAGGTTGTTGTGCCATAATGTTGGGTACCAAGGTTCATGTTAGAAATAAAGTGCTTTAAAAAGAAAAACAAAAAGATGGAAAAAAAATTTTAAAAAAAGGAAAGTGTCTCAACCTTGCATGGAAATAAAAAATAAAGTGAGCCAAGAAAAGAAGATTTTGTGATAGGTGAAAATCGGCTATTTTGAGAAGTATCTTTTAAATGGAGATAGAGATAAGTTGGCTATGAGATTTTATTAGATGTTTCTAAAATGGACTGCCTTATCTCTAGAAGGTTCTCATATGCAATGTAATATTATATATTGGTACTTTGAGATAGTCATTTTGGTGTGTGAGTTAGTTTGCAAGTCTGTATGCTACCGAAATTTCTCTAGATTGAGTTGAGGTGAAGACTCCTATAAGAATGCACATTGCAAGTATGTTGTAATTTGTTTCAAGATTTAATAATAGATTGTGCAGGTTTTGGAGTGTGGGTTTTTTCTTCCTAAAGGGTTTTCCCCACATAAATCACTAGGTTATGGTTTTTGTGTTATTGTGTTTATGGTATTATGTGTTTCTTGAAATCTCTATAATATTTTATTTTGGAATCTACATAATACTCCTCTCAAGGGTAGCGTAGGAAGTGTTTCCACACACCTTTTCTTCCTTACAAGTGGTATCAGAGCTTGGCTAGTTTTGGTTCTATTTGTTGCGTACAGGGTTTTTTGAGCTAATCAAGTTTGAGTGGGAGCTTGTGCAAAGTATTTCACATTGTGTATTGTAAGATAATAGAGATGGGGAACACATCTAGAAGAGTTGAGGTAGAGAATTTTTCTAGCATGAATTTGGAAATGTGGAAGTTGAAGATGGAAGATCTATTGATTGATCGAGATCTATGCAATGATGTGGATGATAATGTACAGAGGCCTACAGATCCAACTTTGGCTACAAGATAAGATGTAATGGATGAGAAAGCTAAAGGTCTCATAAGACTATGCCTTATAGACTCAATTTTGATAAATGTTCATCAAGAACCCACTTCAAAGAAGCTATGGAAGAAGTTGGGTGAAATATATCAAGCCAAATCTCTAGTAAATAAGATTTTCTTGAGGAAGAAGTTGTATTCCTTGAGAATGGAAGAAGGTGGACATATTTCTAAGCATCTAGAAACTTTCAATATGTTGGTGACACTTGACCTCAGTTGGGGTTAAGATGGATGAAGAACTAAGGTGCAAAACTATTCTATGTTTGTTGCAAGACTTATGGGATAGCCTAGTCATGGCCATAGGGAGCACTTCAGTCACCTTGAAGATGGAGGATGTTGTTGGTTCTCTACTCTCTATGGAGATGAGAAGGAAGGTCTCTTTGAATGCCAAAGAGGCTTTGAGTGTTTGAGGAAGACCAAAAGAATGAGGCAAAGATGAGAAGCAGCATGACCATTCCAATTCCAAGAATAAGGGGAGATCAAAATCTCCTGGTAAGTCCAAGGTAATACGTTGGAACTGTGGCAAATCTAGACACTTCTAAAAGGAATGTAAAGCAAAGAAGAAAAATAAGAAGAAGCAAGATTTTGATTCTGAGTCCAAAAAGGAAGATTGAGATTCCTTTATTGCAGCCTTGGCCACTCATGTAGGTGATAATGCATGGTTGATAGACTCAGGTGCATCTTTCCACATGACTCCTAATAGAAATTGTCTTAGTAAGTATGAAAGTTATGATGGTGGTAAGGTATATTTGGGTGATAATTCTTTCCTTGACATTGTTGGTCATGGTAGTATTCATGTGAAATTTTCTAATGGTAGAATTAGATGATTTGATGGTGTCTTGCATATCCCAGGACTAGCAAGAAACTTATTATCTGTTAGCAAGCTAATAGATGTGGGTGTGCATGTATAGTTTTCTGAAGCAAGTGTGAAAATGGTGAGAGGTGCTATGGTGATAGCAAGAGGAAGTAGATTGGGTACATTGTACCAGCTTGATGCATGCATGGTTGAGTGCAATAACACTTATGATAAAATTAAGCCAGAAACTACTTCGTTGAAAAAAATATGGTTTCCTCTTCTACGGATGGTCATGGCTTCTGGGTACCCAAGGGTGCTTTGTCTACTAAATCAAAGTTGCCTACAGAGTAGACCATGTTATGGCACCAAAGGCTTGGCCACATTGGAGAGAAGGGTTTGAAAGCCCTAAAAAATAAGAACCTTGTTGAGGAGTTAAATGATTTCAATCTATAGTTTGATTTCTGTAAACATTGTATTTATGGCAAATAGAACCGCATTTAGTTTTATTCATCTTCTCATAAGTCTTCATGGATCTTGGATCTAATTCATTTAGATGTATTTGGTCTTGTTGATGTTGCTTCTATTGGTAAAATTTATTATGTTACTTTCATTGATGATTTCATTAGGAGAAAATGGGTATATTTTTTAAAGAGTAAATCTACAGTTTTCAGTCATTTTAAGGAGTTCAAGGCTATGGTAGAAACTCAAATAGAAAAGAAAATTAAATGTTTGAGGACTGACAATGGCGATGAGTACTGTTATTCAGATTTTGATAGATTCTGTACAGATTATGGGATTAAAAGATGAAAGACAACTCTGTATTCTCCGCAATAGAATGGAGTTGCAGAAAGAATGAATAGAATGTTTATGGAGAAGACTAGGAGCATGTTGAGTGGATCTGGTCTAGAACAAAAGTTTTGGGCTAAAGTTGTTGCCACTACTTGTTATTTGATCAATAGATCTCCTACATCAATGCTTGTTGATAAAACACCAATGGAGGTGTGGTTGGGGAAAAGCCCTTCACTTAGACATCTGACAATTTTTGGTTGTGAGGCATATGTACATATGCCTAAGGAGAAGAAGACAAAGTTGGATTCTATCCCTGTCAAATTTAGTTTCATCGGCTACAACTATGGTGTGAAAGGATACAAGCTTTGGGATCCTGATACACAAAAGGTAATTTATTCTAGAAGTGTTATTTTTAGAGAGACTAAATCTTCTCCAATTAATTTTCAGCTAGAATAGCATAAAGAAATTGAACAAAAAAAGATGTGATTCAACTTCCTTCTATGTCTAAGAAAGTTGAATCGAGGGCCCAAGATAGACTAGAAGTTGAGGAGAGATCATCAAGCTCTGAATCTTTAGAAGAGAAATAAGAGGAGGAAGAACCTCCACCTCAACTTGTTTGAAGGTCTACAAAGTCTAGGCAACCACTTGAAAGGTATGGGTATTCACCTGGTGATTGGAAGTGTATATTTTCTTTGAGTACTATTATTGATGAACCGAGATCTATGCAAGAGGCTTTAGGTATGAATGATGCAGTCCTAGAAAATAGCCATGGATGAAGAGATGGCAGCCCTTGAAAAAAATGATACATGGAACTTAGTACCATTACCTAAAGGATGGAAACCTGTTGGACGTAAATGGGTGATTAAGAAAAAGATTGGTTCAGATGGAAATGTTGAAAAGTATAAGGCATGGTTGGTTGCAAAGGGATACTCTTAGGTTGTGGGTATTGATTACGGTGAGATCTTTTCTCCTGTTGCTAAAATGACATCCAATTGAATTTTATTATCTATTGCAATAGCTTATGACCTAAAGGTCAAACAAATGGATTTGAAAATTTCTTTCCTTCATGGTGATTTAAAGGAAGAAATCTATATGACACAGCGAGAGTAGTACGTGGTGAAAGGTAAAAGCAAATTGATTTGTAAGTTAAAGAAATCTCTATATGGCCTTAAACAAAGTCCTAGGATGTGGTACCAAAAGTTCGATACATATGTATTAAGTTTGGGATTTGTTCAGTCTAAATTTGATCACTATGTATATTTTAAATATGATGGTGCTTATTTCCTGGTAATTGCTTTATATGTTGATGACATGTTGTTTATTGGGAAAGGCAAAGGTTTGATTGTAGAATTAAAATCTCAACTCTGCGAAATTTGAAATGAAAGATCTTGGTACAGAAAAACACATACTTGGGCTGGAGATTAGAAGAGATCGTGAGAACAGAAAGCTATGGCTTGGCCATAGTAAGTATGTTTGTTCATTTTTGGAAAGGTTTAACATGCAGGATTATAAACCACTTTGTGTTCTTGTTACATTGGCAACAAAGCTCTCTATTTCACAATGTCCTACATCCTCATCAGAGATGGAAGACATGAGTAGAGTGTCTTACAAGAGTGTAGTTGGAAGCTTAATGTATGCTATGGTCTGTACAAGACCAGACATTGCCCAAGCAGTGGGAGTTCTTTCTTGTTTTATGTCTAATCCTAGAAGAGTGCATTGGGATGCAATTAAGAGGGTCTTCAAATATTTGTGGGATGCAATAGAGTACTCTATATGTTTTCATGGTACATGAGATCAACATTCCTTGAGTGTTCATGGTTTCGTGGATTCAAACTGGGCTAGTGATGTCATTAGCAGAAGGCCCACCAGTGCATATGTATTTACTCTTAATGGTGGTACAATTAGTTGGATGAGCAAGTGATAGGCTGTGGTCACTTTATCCACTACAAAGGTAGAGTATATGGCATCTACTCATGCCTATAAAGAAGCCATTTGGTTGAAGCATTTATGTTTAGATGTTGGATTGAAACATGGTGTAGTTATAGTTTATTGTGACAATTAGAGTGCAATCTACCTTGCAAAGAACCTAACTTTTCATACCAGGACCAAACACATTGATGTACAGTACCACTTCATGAGAGATATGATCAAGGATGGTAGGGTGAAGCTAGAAAAGGTAGAGACTGTGGCAAATGATGCAGATGCATTAACAAAGCCTGTGAGTACAAAGAAGTTTAGATGGTGTTCTGAATTAATGGGCCTTTCGGCCCCTAGAAATTAACTAACTATTTTCTATAGGCTCTTGCAAGGTGTTTGACAAGTGGGAGAATGTTAGAAATAAAGTGCTTTAAACAGAAAAACAAAAAGATAAAAACAAAAAGAAAAAAAAGGAAAGTGGCTCAACATTGCATGGAAATAAAAAATAAAGTGAGCCAAGAAAAGAAGATTTTGTGAGAGGTGAAAAGCGGTTATTTTGAGAAGTACCTTTTAAATGGAGATAGAGATAAGTTAGCTATGAGATTTTATTAGATGTTTCTAAAATGAAATGATTTATCTCTAGAAGGTTCTCATATGCAATGTAATATTATATATTGGTACTTTGAGATAGTTATTTTGGTGTGAGAGTTAGTTTACAAGTCTGTATGCTGCCAGAATGCTGTAGAAATTCCTCTACATTGAGTTGAGGTGAAGACTCTTGTAAGAACTTGAATTGCAAGTGTGTTGTAATCTATTTCAAGATTTCATAATACATTGTGTAGGTTTTGGAGTGTGGGGTTTTTCTCTCGAAAGGATTTTCTCCACGTAAATCAATAAGTTATTGTTTTATTGTTATTGTGTTTATGGTATTATGTGTTTCTTGAAATCTCTGTAATATTTTATTTTGGAATCTACATAACACTCCTCTCAAGGTTAGTGTAGGAAGCATTTCTACACACCTTTTCTTCCTTACAGCTCATGCCCCTAAATCAGACATCATCTCTTGGGGCTTTAGCCACTCTATGGGTTTGGGGTTTGAAAACATATGCATATTTATCTATAAAAGCGCAGGACATGGAGGGGTTTTATTTCTTTTGTATGGATGAACCAAAAGAAGCAGATGCATAATAAGTGGGGCTAGTAGCAGGGTTTACATGGCTAGGGCCTCCTTGTTCTCAGTGAGTGGACTTGTTTCTTGATACAGAGGAAACCAATACCAATCTACCGAGTCATTTTTGGTGAAGGTTGCTTGGGAAAGCTGCTAGCTGAGAAAAACACCATCATGGTTCCATCAATACATGTAAAGTCCTCTCAAACCATCAAAAAGTAAATAAAGTAAAATGAAGTAAATAATCCACTTAAATACAACATCACAAAGTTAAAAGTAAATTATGTAAATAATCCGCTTAGATACAACAATCCAAAAGGTAAAAAAGGTGTAATTAATCCGTGTAATTACAATATCACAATAAAGCGATAAGTCTCATATATAAGATTCGATAGAGTCAATAAATCTTCATAAATAAGAATCCATAAGAATCATTAAATCTTGCAAAAGATAATCTCATCAATATAAATCAATAAAATTCATTAAATCTTTCAATTCACATGCTCATCCCAGGTAAAAGCATTATAAAATCATATACAAGTCCATAGGAATTACAACCCTAATACATCCAATCTTCACAATACAATAATCATGCATAACAAGAATAAATAAATCAATATGCTCATCAGTCAGATGAACCAAGTGGTCCACTACCTGCAAGCTAAGAGATGGGAACATGGCCCAGGTGCTTTTCTAGCCAGCCATGAAGCAATTACACTTCACTAAATCCCTTCATGAAACGGAGGAAACCTAGCCCTGCACAAAATGTCTAGCTCCCTAGAAACAACTAGCAAGAGGGAACACTTGATGCAACCTTGATGTCTGAATGTGCAATTCTAAAAAATGAAAAGCAGATTGTCTCACAGCAGGATGTGGTAGAGATATATGTATATATAAGTTTTTCTAGACAAATAAACATCCATTTCAATGTCATCTCAATTAGATCTAATCCTTTAAATAGTAACCTGGTTCAATTCTCAAAAAGAGGAAAAGCCATCTCTGATAATCCAGATTTGGCATCCTAGCCCAGAAAGTAACCCAATAACATTCCTAGATAAAAATCTACCTTCTTTCCCTAAGAAGTAATTAAATAAAACTAATAAATAAACATCCAAAATAACCTATGACCACCTCTAATCCTTTTCCCATGCATCAATAAAGAAAGCACACTTTTCGATCAACAATAATGAAGAACATCATAAAGCAATATAGATTTGTATTCTGATTATTTTCTCAATTCATATTTCCATGGTTAAATATATTATAGAAACTAATGGTTTTACTTCATATCCAAAGACTATTTCATAATCTAAGAAATAAAATCAAATGATGAGGTTTGACTACTCCACTCAAATACAATAAGGTTTCATGCATACTTATGTCAAGTATTATCTCTATCTTTCCTCAAGATCAAGTAAATAGAATAAAACAAATCAATGTTCTCCTATAAATCATTTCAAATCCCTTTCCCAAAACTCCAATCAAGGAAACACACTTTCCAAGCAATAATTCATCAATTTGTTCATACAGTTGCATCCATAAGTTTGTCAAATTTAATTAATTTCTAATCCATATTTTAGTCATATTTCACCATATAAAAGTCATTCTAACTTTTATTCAAACCTACTATCATATCTATCATAGGAACTAACTTAGTCTATTTCCATAAGTTTTATAATCAATCAAAAACCTTACTATCATTTCTATGACAGGAAGTTCAGAATCAAGAAAAATAGTCTTCCTATCGCAGTTACGATAGGAATTGTAGAAAAATAAAACAAAATAAAAAACAAAGCTTTCCAATCTTCTAATATCATTCAAGGATAAGTTTTCAAATAACGTTTGAACAACAAACAATAAATGAATAGTCAGCTATAGGAATCCCTTATCAACACCTAAGGTTTTGGAATTATTTGCATCTTTTTTTAAACATTAAGAAGAGGTTGATCCCAAATAAAGACTGATTCTATAAACATGTAGAAAGATTTATAGAGTTTACTAATATATGGTAGATAATTATATAACTGTGTCTCAGAATCTATGTTTTCCAATAGTAAACCATATTAAGAAAGAGGCAATTTTTATACCATAAAACCAGAAATATAGCGATCAACAAGGACAAGGATTTAAAAATTTTAGGTCAATGCCTAGTAAGAGAGTGATCAATAGCAATATAGAGATAATAAACTGGCACCAGGAATAGAGTAAGGTCAAGTGATTTTAGAGGGACGATTTTGATTTGAGATGCCATGAGTTCTAAGGTTGGCGGTACAGATCAATCCCAGGGTGGACGGTTTCAAAACAAAAGAGGCAATGCAGCCTAAGTTTTCCATTTAGTGGCTAGGAATAGGTAGGTCGTTATCACAAACATAAAAGGGGGCCGATCTTAGCAATCAGATGAAAGAAAAGTAAGTAGAACAATCACAATAGCGGATAAGGAAAATGCAGATCGACGCCAATAGTAATCTCAGAGAATAAAGGATGACTAGTGGTAGGAGGAATGACAGTAATTCAGAAGGCCATCCCAGATCAAATATAGGCCAACAAATAGGGAAATACACAAGCTCACTTTTCTATGTTTAAGCAACCAAAATAGTCCTTAAAAATTGCAAATATATATAAGGAAATACCTGGGTAGTTTCGCTTGAGAGAAGGTCAATCCTAACTCTCCAGTCACTTCCCTCTTCCATCTTTGGTTGCTCCAAGTCAACAAATTGCTCTTCCCTGCCTTCTACACTCAAAAGAAGGTATACTTCTCCCTCAGCTTGCAATTTTGTGCCCTCTCTGTTTTAGAACCTCGTTCTTCTCTTCTAAATTTGTGGGTGTTTTTCTCCACTCAATTTATGGATCTTCCTCTTTGCTGAATGCCCCACTTTTATAATATCCAAACTGCCTTATTCTTGGCATTTTGATTTAGGTTTGAAAATAGAAGATTTTGATAACTAGTCCATACTCGAGTTTGCATGAGATTTTTACCATTTAAAACTCACAAAATTTCTATTTAAAATAAAATAACAGCTATTTTAGTTAGCTTACTGTCACATGAATGATAGTAGTTAATTTAATTCTTTCATTCATTTCCTAAATATATTAGTACTATTAATATACTTTATTTACTTTTTAATAACACAATAACACTCTTAATTATTCAAGAATAATAAAATAATACATATATTTTCATATATATATCATAATTTAAAATCTAATTGACATATTGTCTTCCAAACATCTATATTCATGTAAATAGAAAATATCTATTATTATTTATTCAACTATATAAAATACAACCATATAGATATATTCACTATTTTAAAAATACAATAAACCTTTTAAAATATTATTCGAAAAGACATGAATTTATGTAATCAAATCATACATTTGAAAAGGATTTCCATAACAATTGAAAACACAATAATTTTCTAAATATCAATCATGATTATTAACCACACATTGATGTATAAAAATAAGCCATTCAAAAATGCATATGAAACTACATGAGTGTGTGATTGCATTAGGGTTAACCATCCCATCAGTTCTTGCCAAGTGGCTAGAACACCTCTACCTCAACCATGTTCTCATCTTCAATGAGTACCTACATTCATTCGCACTCAACTTGACATCAATAGGTTAGTGTCTCCAAAAATATAGCTGAAGCAAATCATTATAATAACATCGATAATATTTAATATTTAAATCAGTTTTCTAATTTTCACCAATATAACTTCATGATAATTACCTTCACACATAAAATTACTTAAGGTAAGAGTCAAGCATAGCAATTGTTCACTAATCTAGAATAATTATATTATCCATAAAAATGAGATGTGATATCCTTCCCCACTTGGAAGAGACATCATCCCAATGTCTTATTTCACATCAAAACAATAATTTATTAATTATCTACCACCCACAATGTATCAAAGTATCATAAAACAATAACATCAACTCAAAGTACGATAACAACTCAAAGTATCATTAAGGTATCATCAATTCTAACAAAGTATATTAATGCTCATTTACATCTTTCCATGTGGCACCATCCACAAAAGTATTGGTCCTACTCGGCCTTATATAAAACAATACCTCAATTTCACATTTAACATTGTGTCCATCAAATAAATCTGGTATAATCAATCAATCAATTTGTTAGTGTTCAATCTGACTGGATGTTTCGTAGTTATCCCTACAAGGTAGCCATCATTGATCAATAGGATTTCTGGGTGGAGGGCCAACAGTATAGGAGATAGACTCTATAAATATCTCCTCTTCTTCTTTAGGCTCTATAGAACCAAGGGGGATATTCCCTATTCAACATCTGTGAAATGTGCTTATTAACTTGGTGAGATGTTGAGACAGTAGATAAATCCTCATATATGCAAACCAAAACTATAAAATAAGTGTAGAGGGGCTAACTTTGGGCTTATGTTCAGTTGTGAGGCAGAGGATTTTGGTCCCAAAACTACTTCTAAATGTCCTAAAGGTTTGTATTTTAAAGTATGAATTTATGTTTTGTATTTGGATGCAAAACTGGGACTTTGGTTGTAACCTCAATACAAGATTGGACTAGTGCCTATCTCAGGGCTCAGAGTCAATAGACATACATATGTGAATGGTTACCATAAACATATGTCAATGACTGGATTTAAGGGAATTTTTAGTGTCTGCCTTACAGATACTTCCCAAAACTAAGTATTTAGTTACCTTTGCTTACAAACATCCTCACTGCAATATATTCTTCCCAACACTTAACCCAAAACATTTAATCTACCCCTTTAGCAGAAGTAAAAGACTAAGCATTCAACATAGCAAACCCATGTCCTAGAATCTTAAACACCCCTTAGCTGTTTAGATTCAGAAGAAGAAAACATTCAATTTGGAGATAAATAACAGAATACATGCAATGAAGCATTACTCGTATAAAACAACATGAAACTAGTAAATTTATGCATAAAACATATAACATATGATTCATAAAATCACAAGACACCCAAAATAGAACAACCAACAAAGTTGTATCTTATCACAGCACCAAAAACTGTCCAGTTTTCAACAACACAAATGAGTGACACAGTTTGCCTTTTATAGCGAGGCTGTGCTCTTAGCAATTAATTACAGGGCAAAATTCAAAAATCTGCTAGATACAGTGCACCACAAAAATGGCACCCAAAACATCAATGTAGCAGGCAGAAGGAGAGGCGAGGAGTAGTTGGACTCGAGCCCTGTGCCACCATTCAGGGATTTTTCTCTTAAAACTAGTAGGTGGCACGTCCATCATCAACCCATGCCTCTGTAATTTTGCAATCAATGATCGACCTACTAGTGTCCTACAGAAACGCAGCAAACCGCGTGCTCTGGAAGCCTTCCCGCCAAGAATACCACTGCAATCGTGAAGAAAACCCTGTATTCAAACATAGCCGTCGATCTTTCTCTGCATCTCCCAAATCTATAGCTCAAATCAGATAGGCAAGTCATTGGCCAATGTGAATGTGCCACGTAGATGCTTTTACAATTTTGACTTTTCCAGCATAGCATGCATTTTTACTTTTTTTGCCCCTTTGTATATGCAAAAGCATATACAATCACCTTACATACAAGGTGGACCCCAAACCTTTATGAAATAGGTTGAAAACTTATTCGGGTCCGGCTTGTATCTCTCTCTTTTGTATATCCACGATATACAATGTAATATGTGAAATCTGAATGAAGATAGAAACTAATCTAATGCATAAATATATGATTATACCTTCATAAGACCTCACAAATCCATGCGGGAAGGAGATGCGCCCAAGAGAGCTCCTCAGATTGTTCCCTTAATCAGAATGACTAATGTGGAGAATGTGGATTGCTCAATGCATACAACATAATGTAGATGAGTGATAAAGTGATTTAGATGGAGATTGAGGATGGCTAGAGTGATTTTGGCAGAGGTTTGGTAAGATGAGGAGATTGGGGAGTGATTTTGATAGGGTTCTGATGCATTAGATGGTCTTATCAAAATGGCTTGGAGAGGGTCCAATTTATAGAAATTTGGAGATAAGGATGGAGGGTGAGGATTCAGTTGACAAGATCAAGGGCTAGGAATAAAAGTGAATCTTTTATTCCTAGTGGATGAATTAAAAATTCCCATTTTGGGAAGAGTGGGAGATAGTGGGAGACATCTAAATTTAAAATTCAGTGAGTGGGAGACATCTGAATATTAAATTTAGTTTAGTGGATGAGTGGGAGACAAGGTTAATTAAGTGTTTTCTTAATTAACTTAAGACTAGGTTATCCAGATAAATAGGATTTATCTAATTAACAGGGATTAGGGAAAATCATCTAAATGAATATTAGGAATATTCATTTAATTGATAGGATAGGGTTGTAATGGTTAAATGGATTAATTAGGTGAATTAATTGATCACTAGGGATATGCAGATGGGGAGAGTGGATTAGTGCAGAGGAACAGAAAATTGGTTTGCAGAGCAGTCCAATTTTAGGTGTCTACATACAACACACACATACATACAAGCCATGGACTTCAAATCATTATGAATCATAATGTACCTCCTTTTGAAATCTGGCTTGTATCTTTTTCATTGCACATTGGCTCGTATATCAGCATATACAAGCACTTTATACAACCCATGGACCTCAAATATTTATGAAGCAACTTGAAATCTCCATCGGATCTGGATCTTATATCACTTTTGCATACTCCCCTTGTATATTGTGACATACAACATGCAATATACATTCAACTGATCTCAAATAATTATGAGGTAGATTGGAAACTACTTTGAGATTCGGGTCTTACATCTTTAATCTCTGTATGTCAGCATATACAATGCAAAACCTACAACCTGTGGGCCCCACCATGCATTTGATACTGTTGACTTTTTGACCACTCCCGCTTGTATGTTTCACTTGTATCTTCTGCTTGTATGTTGGAATGTGCATTGGTAACATACAAGCCCACCATACAACCGCAGACTTCATCCATTTCGCCAATGCAGTTAACCTTCTTGTCTCGTCCGCTTTGCATCTACTTTTGTATATGCGAACATACCTTTGAACATACATGCAAGTCCCTTTGTATGTGCAAACCAACAAGTGAATGCATATACAACCTTGTGGAGCCCACTACTTGCATATATCCTTTGCATGTTTCGATTGTATGTTGGGAACATATACAATCTCCTTTATATACCTGCGGGTCTCACTAAATGTATCTCATGCTACTTTGTATGTTGCCGAATATACAAGACCCCTTGTATATTTGCACTATAGTGAATGTATATGCGCCCCCTTTGTATATATGCAATGTACATTCCCAATGTATGTCGGACATACATTCACCATTGCATCTGTCTCGATGTACATTGACCCTTGTATGTTTCGCTTGTATGCTGCCAATGTATATTTTCTTTGCATGTTTTCCTATGTATCTAGCCATTGTATGTCTGAACATACAACACAAAATATACATGCAACCTGATATACAAGCAGGGAATATTCCTAGAATCTGTGAAAGATTCTTCAATGTATATGCACCTTTTTTAAGCCTGATATGCATTACGAAATGCATATAATTGATTTTTTCACCATTTCTGAAGGCTGATTGAAAATTCTTTGGGCCCGTCAATGCACAATGCACTTCTACATACAAACATACATGTATATACAAAGATACACGCATGCAACTAAATTGTTTTCACTTTTCAACTGCAAAGGCCAAAAGACTTAGAAATTTTTTAGATTTTATGGAAGGTGCCTATAAATTTAAATACTTGAAATCTAAATGTTTATGCAGGCACTAACATTGGCTCCGACTGGGGACATGCAAGCACAAGGCTGCATCGAGAACCAAACCACTCCGAGACAGACCAAGCAAAACACAAAACATAAAACACCAGTGACTATACAAGGCACAGATAGACTATTTACACCTAATTTACAATGTGCACACAGGCTAATCATTTATGAAAAATAGGGCTTTAGGAACTGACCGTGCATAGGCAATTCCAGTAATTCACCATTTAGGGCCTAGAGAAAGTAGGAATCTTCTCCATGAATATTGTTGATTTGATATGGACCCATCCATAACGGCTCAAATTTATTATGTTTACCCTTATCTTGGCTTTTTGCATTCCAAACAAGGACCAAGCCACTTATCTGAAACTTTCTTTCTATAGCCCTTTTATCAAACAAATATTTTAGCTTCTGTTGTATCCTGATATTTGTCTTCTGTGCTTCTCTTCTTGGTTTCATCCAATACAATTAGCTGATTTATCCTTTCATTCCTTGAGTCTTCAATCTCTTCATCATTTTATTGTATGAATTTGTAGATTGGAAAGAGATTATTCATAGGTAACCTAGCTATTGCACCATACACTAGTTCAAAAGGTGACCTTCCAATTGCTATCTTCATTGTTATTCGGTCAGCCCATAATGCCATCTTTAACTTTGAATCCCATGCCTTTTTGTTCTCATCCACCATCCTTTTGATGACTTTCATGAGGCTTTTGTTACTTGACTCTGCTTGACCATTTCCCTGTGGATTATATGGTGATGCATATGACAAGTTAATCCCATATTTGTTGCAAAAATCAACAAATTCACCAGATCTGAAGCACATGGCATTATCTGTGACCATTGTGACTAGCACTCCAAATCTGATAATAATGTGTTCCAAAATAAAATCCATCACCACCCTACTTGTAGCCTTTTTAGTTGGAATTGCTTCAACCCATTTGGTAAAATAATCAATAGCAACCAGAATCCAACTATGTCCTCCACTTGATTTTTCTAAAATTTCCCCTATAAAATCAATTCCTCATTGCTAAAATGGAGTCTTCACAGTTACAGTTCTAAGGGGTAATGCACCTTCATACTTTAGTTTTCATGAGAACCTTTGACAGGGATCACACTTTCTTACCATCTTTTGTGCATCTAAGAAAAGGGTAGGCCACCAATAGCCTGCTCTAAGAATTTTGTGGGCTGTTGTCTTGGCAGTGTAATGTCCACCACACACTCCCTTGTGCATGTCATTTAAAATATCTGTAGCCTGGTTTTCATCTACACACCTAAGCAGGACACCATTAGGATTCTTCCAATACAATTCTTCTTGAACAATTATGTATTTGATAGCATATAGTTTTAAAGTCCTCTTTTGACTGTCACTGAGATGGGAAGGACAATTCAAATTCTGCAAGTAATATATAATGTCCTTGTGCCATTCAGATTCTGACATATTAACAATTTCATTCTCAACTACATTCACTTGGCCTGCTTCCAGATTTGACTGTGTCATCATCTTAGCCAAACCCTGTCCCCTTACAAGTTTTGTGATTTGTATCTCAATGTTGAACTCTTGCAACTTGTTTATCCACCTGATCTTCTTCCTATCACCTCTTGCTAAGTGAAAATGTCTTTAACTACTACATGGGGCACATATGCAACTATCTGAGAGCCTACTAAATATGGCCTGAAGCTCTTGACTGCTCTAACTAATGCATATGCCTGCTTTTCCATGATATCATATTTCAGTTCAGCTACCTGCAATGACATGCTAAAGAAAGCAATAGGTTGCTCAAAACCATCCTCATTTTTTTGCAATAAAAATGTAGCAACAGTGTGAAAAGAAGAAAATGAGAACAATTGAAGTGGCTTAGAAAAATTAGGAGATCTTAATACATGAGCCATCTTTATAGCTTCTTTGATGTTATGAAATGATTTAGTTGCTTCACTTTCCCATTTGACAATTGCACCTTTCTTCAACATTTTAGAGATATCATTTGTGACCTCTACAAAATTTGGAATGAACCTTCTAAAAAAATTTATTTTCCCAAAGAAAGACTAAATGCCTTTCACAGTTTTAGGGATCTGAATTCTGCCAATTGCAGCAACCCTTTCAGGATCAATCCTAACTCCATCCTTGGAAACAATGTGTTCCAATAATTTTCCTTCCATTACCCCAAAAGTGCACTTCTTTGGGTTAAGTGAAATGCCATATTCCAATGCTCTAATAAAAATTTATTCAAGATGCATGCAATGTCGCTCCTCCTTTTTTGAATAGGCGGTTAAATCATCTTGATACACAGCCAGAATTGAATCAATCAATCCTGCAAAAGCAACATCCATAGCTCTTTGAAATGTAGCACCTGCATTTGTTAGTCCAAATGGCATTCTTACATATACATAGATTCCCCATGGAGTGGTAAAGGCAATCTTGTATTGTTCAGATTCTTTTACCTTTACCTAATTGTATCCTAAGAATCCATCCATCATGGATAAAAGCTCACAACCAGTTACTTTCTACAGCATAGCCTCCATGTTGGGCAGTGGATAATTATCCTTTAAAGAAGACATATTCAAATTTCTAAAGTCAACACAGAGTCTTATGTCACCATTTTTCTTTCTAACTGGGACAAGATTGGACACCCAGGTTGAATGTCTAATAGGAACAATCATTCCAGCCTCCCTAAGCTTCATAAGCTCTTCTTGCATTTTTGGAGCCAGAGTTGGATTAATAGGTCTTTGTTTCTATCTAAATGGCTTAGCTCCAGGCTTCAATGGGATCTCATGCTAGAATAAATCCTCTTTATAAGCTTTTAGGTCCTCATATGACTAGGCAAAGACATTCTTATATTTCTTCAATAATGCTATCAACATGTTCCTAATGTGTGGCTTGAGCTGTTTGCCAATGTATACCCTTTTGGGGGCATGAGATGTCCCCAAGTTTATCTCCTCCAAATCATTTTTATTTGTAGGAGATGCCTTTGTAACAAACTAGTCTCTATTGTCAAATGTTTTCTCTAAAGCAACCAGCCCTCTAGGTATTTTATTTGTTTTGAGCCAAATTACTTCTTTCCCCAAAAGAGTTTCTTTTCCATCCACAAATTCTACAAAATTTTGAAAATCAATTTCTTGATTCTCATATTCATCTATGCAGTGCAGGAACCTCAACAAATCTTTATCATCATCAAATACTTGCCAACTGCATATATTTTCTGGTACTGCAGGTCTAATTTTAACCTCAACATTTGTAACATCAAACAAAGTAATATCATCTGGCCTTATGGCCACATTAGCTAAAAAATCTGCCACGACATTTTTTGATCTCTCTATCCAGTTTATTGAAAATGCATCAAACAATTCAATTGTATCCCACATAGCATGCTTATACTGTTTTAATCTTTTATTCTTCGAAGCATATCTATCTCTAACCTGGGAAACAATTAATTCTAAATCTCCAAATACTTTTATCATCTTAATTCCATGCTTCAGAGCAACATTCAATCCTAGCAACAGTGCTTCATATTCTGCAATATTATTTGTGCAGGCAAACTTTAACAGGAAAGAGAACTTTAGAAGCTTACCAACTGGAGACAAAAACACAACTCCAACACCAGAGCCTTCCTTTGAACAAGCTCCATCGAAATACATAGTCCAAAGACCCTATTGGTCCAGCTCTTGAATGCAAATATCTTTCCTTTTACCTCCTTGATCACCTAAGACAACTTTGAAGTTCTCACAGTCAGTATCTACAAAACAGACATGTTCCTCTGAATCTTGATCCTCAATTATTTCTGATGACCTTTCTTCTCTGACCAGTTTGACATCTTTACCATTCATTGGAATCATGGCATATGATAGATCTAATTCAATACTTCCTCCAATCAATGCTTCCCATCTTCTTGACAACATACCATATTGTGGCTTTATGTCAACCACTGTTATGTTCATTCTGTATGTTTTTTCTAGATATGCCGCTAATCTAAAATCCACATCCTTCATGATTCCAATAACTGGTACCTCCCTAGCATCCATTGCATAGCATTTTCCACATGCTTTATCTATCTTCAATCCAGCTTGTTGCATGATAGCCAGAGGCATAATATTTGTTGATGCTCTAGAATCAAGCATACGATTCTTGATTGTTTTTCCATTAATAACAAGGGAGACATAGAATGGCTCAACCTGTGAAGGACATTTTGTCATTGTCACCCCCAGATAAACTTCAGGAACCTCATCTTCATCAATACACAAGGCCTGTTTCTTACCTTGAACCTCAACATTTTGCTCAGATTGACAAGCTACTCATAAAATTAAGGACAATGCCTTATTCCTAAATTCTTCAACCTTCATCATCTCCATCAATGGGATAGAGATCTTTATCTGGGATAAAACTTGAGTTATGTCAAAGGGAGCATAATTTTGTATAACAGTTGTAGCCTGAGCCATGGTTTTACTTTTATCCTGAGCTGATCCAGCTTTAATCTTAGCTGCCCTCTAACTATTATCTAGGACCTGAGAATCTTTATTTTGATCCTTGCTTTGGGGAGTTTTATTTTCTGGTCCTTGAGAATCATGACCTGGTTTTTGCTTAGAGTTCTTTTTATTACTGTTCCATTGTGTCTTTTGTGGTTCAACCTTCTTATGATTATGCACTGGTTGATTTACAAAGGTTCTTTCTAGTTGACATGGGTCACTTACCTCAGCTTTACCTCTAAGATTATAATTGCTTTTGACCTGAGCTACTGCCGCAGCTATGAGAGCTCTAATTTATTCATCAGAAGGCATTCTCAAATTATTCAGAAAAATATGTGAGTCCTGAGCATATGCATAGTTATCTTCATCATCTTCATCATAGGGAAACTGTTGGCAAACCTGAGTCCCACAACTCATTTTTTTATCTGCATCATAGGAAGAATACTCCCTATTTGTTGATAGTATATTGACATTATCATCCTCCAAACAATGTGTCTCATTACATTCATCACAGGCAATGACATTATTATATAAAGATTGAGCGATCATACATTGCGACTGTGAGTGAGGCATCTGACATATTATGTACCATGGGGTGTCGTCAACAATATTAACAGCCTTCTTCAAAGGATCCAAAGTTTCCCTTGCATTCTGGGCTCTTTGATTGGTGTTACTGTTATGTGGGAGAATGGGTTTACCATTATGCTAATTAGTGTTATATGGCATATCATGCAATGATGGTCTCTTTTCTTGTCTCTGGTAAACCTACCTATCAGGACCTATTCCCTTTTCATTTTTAGCAAGTCTATAACTTAAGTCCTTAACAACATTTGTCAATTTATCTAATTTATCCTCAGAAGTAGATGCATTACCTTGAGTACTCTGAGGCTTATTTGGATTTTGCAAAATCTTCACATCATCCCTTCTATTTGTCTTACCAAATGCTTTCCTATTATTTTCAATATTTGTTGCAATCCTGTAAGCATCCCTACAGCTAGTAGGACCCTTATCTCTTAATCCATAGGCTGTTTTGGCATCAAAAGCATTTATGTATAGCACCATGCACATTGGTTCATTAGGTCTCATGTGAGGTGGCAATTTGTTCAACACTTTAGTGAATCTAGCATTAAAATCTGCAACCTACTCATTTGACCCCTTAGTGATGCTAGTGAATTCATTTACAAAAAAGCTTGGGTCAGTTTTGTCACCATACTGTTCTTTAAAAATCCTCCTGAAGTCATCCCATGATGAAACACTTCGGTCAGGTAGACTCTTATACCATTCTCTAGCTTCATCAACTAGGGATTGCATAAACAATTTCATAAAAACATCTTCATGCTCAAGCTCAAAGTTGTCCATGACATTCTGAAAGGATTTTAAATGATCTTCCCCTGACACAGTATTGTTTCTTGAAGACTTTGGCACCTGTAGCCTCACATGTTTGTCAATGGGATTAGGGTAGCTAGGAATACCATCAAAAACAAGCTGCCTAAATCTGTCCAGTTGTATAGGTTGTCTACCAAACTGATTAACATTAGCATTCCTATTTGCATTCTAATTTCTCACATTATTTAATGGTACCCTAACATTGTTTACATTATGTCTCTGATCATTCTGTTGATACTGGATTTCATTTCTATGTTGGTTTCTCAAGACATTTGCATTATCAAGGGTGGGGACTACATCATGTTGAGCAGTTCTCAGAGCTTGCACTTTTTGTCTCATATCATCTCAAATCTTCACAACTTGTAAATATTCTAATTCATCTCTTAAGCTTTTGATTTCTTCAGCTAATTGTTCATCTTTGGGCATAGAAGAGGATGGTCCCTTTCCATATTGGTCGTCATCATCATCCCTTGGGGACTCAGTCTCTTCAAATCTGTCAGAGGGATCTAAGAAAGGGCGTTCCTGAAACACCTCTGATCTCACTCTCAAATTAACACCTTGTTGTCTTTCATATACATTCTAGATTTCAGCCTCGGTGTTTGAAAAATAAAGTATTGTCCATTCTGAAGATCCTGGATTGTCTTGAATATTATCATTACTTCTGGGAGAACCCTCTTGACTGGCTTATATAGTCCCTTTTTTCCTATACATAATTTTTCTAGGTAATTCTTCAGACAAAGGATTATGCAGGGATCTTCTCCCTTGCATACAAATTTTCATTTTACCAGTTGGGAGATTTGTTCAGAGTCACCGCCTACAACTAGGAATTATTTTCTTTTAAACTAGGGTTCTTACACAAAGATCCCCAATAGAGTCGCCAAATCTGTTAGTGCTTAATCCGACTAGATGTTTCCTAATTATCCCTACAAGGTAGCCATCATTGATCAATAGGATTTCCGTGCTAGGGGCCAATAGTACAGGAGATGGACTCTATAAATATATCCTCTTCTTCATTAGGCTCTTCAAAACCAAGGGGGGTATTCCCTATTCAACATCTGTGAAATTTTCTTATTAAGATGAGATGTTGAGACAAAGCAGATAAACCCTCATATATGTAGACCAAAACTGTAAAATAAGTCCAGAGGGGCCAACTTTGGGCTTATGTTCAGTTGTGAGGCAGAGGATTTTGGTTCCAAAACTACTTCTAAATGTCCTAAAGGTTTGTATTTTGAAGTATGAATTTATGTTTTGTATTTGGATGCAAAACTAGGACTTTGGTTGTAACCTCAATACAAGATTGGACTAGTGCCTATCTTAGGGCTCGGAGTCAATAGACATACATATGTGAATGGTTACCATAAACATATGTCAATGACTAGATTTCAAGGGGATTTTTAGTGTCTTCCTTACAGATACTTCCCAAAACTGGGTATTTAGTTATCTCTGCTTACAAACATCCTCACTGCAATATATTCTTCCTAACACTTAACCCAAAACATTTAATCTACCCCTTTAGCAAAAGTAAAAGACTAAGCATTCAACATAGTGAACCCATGTCCTAGAATATGAAATACCCCTTAGCTGTTTAGGTTCAGAAGAAGAAAACATTTAATTTGGAGACAAATAACAAAATACATGCAATGAAGCATTACTCATAAAACAACATGAAACCAGTAAATTTATGCATAAAACATATAACATATGATTCATAAACTCACAAGACACCCAAAACAAAACCACCAACAAAGTTGTATCTTATCACAGCACCAAAATTTTTCTAGTTTTCAACAACACAAATGAGTGACACAATTTGCCTTTTATAGCAAGGTTGTGCTCTTAGCAATTAATTACAAGGCAAAATTCAAAAATCTGCTAGATACAGTGCACCACAAAAATGGTGTGCAAAACATCAATGTAGCAGGCAAAAGGAGAGGCGAGGAGTAGTTGGACTCGAGCCCTATGCCGCCGTTTGGGGATTTTTCTCTTAAAACTGGTAGGTGGCACATCCATCATCAACCCATGCCTCTGTAATTTTGCAATCAATGATCAACCTACCGGTGTCCTACAGAAATACAATAAACCGCATGCTCTAGAAGCATTCCTACCAAGAATACCACTACAATCGTGAAGAAAACCCTGTATTCGAACATAGCCATCGATCTTTCTCTGGATCTCTCAAATCTATAGCTCAAATTAGACAGGCAAGTCATTGGCTAGTGGGAATGTGCCACATAGATGCTTTAGCAATTTTGACTTTTCCATTGCAGCATGCATTTTTACTTTTTTTGGCCCTTTGTATATGCAAAAGCATATACAATCACCTTACATACAAGGCAGACCCCAAACCTTTATGAAACAGGTTGAAAACTTATTTGGGTACGGCTTGTATCTCTCTCCTTTGTATATCTATGATATACAACACACACATACATACAAGTTGTGGACTTCAAATCATTATGAATCATAATGTACCTCCTTTTGAAATCTGGCTTGTTTCTTTTTCATTGCACATCAGCTTGTATATCAGCATATACAAGCACTTTATACAACCCACAGACCTCAAATATTTATGAAGCAGCTTGAAATCTCCATCAAATCTAGATCGTATATCGCTTTTGCATACTTCCCTTGTATATTGTGACATACAATATGCAATATACATTCAATGGATCTCAAATAATTATGAGGCAGATTGGAAACTACTTTGAGATTCAGGTCTTGCATCTTCAATCTCTGTATGTCGACATATACAATGTGAAACATACAACCTGCTGGCCCCACCATGTATTTGAAACTATTAACATTTTGACCACTCCTGCTTGTATGTTTCACTTGTATCTTCTACTTGTATGTTTGAATGTGCATTAGGAACAGACAAGCCCACCATACAACCGCAGACTTCATCCATTTCGCCAATGCAGTTAACCTTCTTGTCGTGTCTGCTTTGCATCTGCTTTTGTATATGCAAACATACCTTTGAACATACATGCAATTCCCTTTGTATGTGCAAATTGACAAGTGAATGCATATACAACCTTGTGGAGCCCACCACTTACATATATCCTTTGCATGTTTCGATTGTATGTTGGGAACATATACAATCTCCTTTATATACCTACGGGTCCCACTAAATGTATCTCCTACTGCTTTGTATGTTGCCAGATATACAAGACCCCTTGTATATTTGCACTGTAGTGAATGTATATACGCCCCCTTTGTATATCTATAATGTACATTCCCAATGTATGTCAGACATACATTAACCATTGCATCTGCTCTGATGTACATTGACCCTTGTATGTTTCGCTTGTATCCCGCCAATGTATATTTTCTTTGCATGTTTTCCTTTGTATCTAGCCATTGTATGTCTGAACATAGAACACAAAATATACATGCAACCCGATATACAAGTATAGAATATTCCCAGAATCTGTGAAAGATTCCTCAATGTATATGCACCTTTTTAAAGCCTGATATGCATTGCGAAATGCATATAACTAATTTTTTCACCATTTTTGAAGGCTGATTGAAAATTCTTTGGGCTTGCCAATGCACAATGCACTTCTACATACAAACATACATGTATATGCAAATATACACGCATGGAACTGAATTTTTGGCACTTTTCAACTACAAAGGCTAAAAGAATTAGAAATTTTTTGGATTTTATGGAAGGTGCCTATAAATTTAAATACTTGAAACCTGAATGTTTATGCAGGCACTAACACAATTCACATGGCACAATTGCCAATTCAATATATATATAATCCTTCACATGGCACAACTGCCACTCAATTCATTTGTTCTAGCTTAGGAGTAACAATCACATCTTTAATGCACACCAAGAAGGCATAGATCAATTCACATAGGCCCATAAAAGCAAGAATTAATCCTCATAATGAACATGCAGCCTCATGGCAACACAATATAATATTAAAAGATCAGCTCTCTAAACAACATTGGTCGAGATCTCCAACAACAAGACAAAACTCCAAAGATACACCAACTAGGCTATATCCATTCATCGTGTAAACAACTCTTCTAAAACCATACCACTCATATCATTCTTATTATGGAATCCATTTCCTCTTTCATTACTTGAAACCAAACTTTATCTCCAACCTGATCTACAATTCAAAATTTCTCGAAAAACTCTTCCTTATTTTCCTCGTGCTTTTGCACAATGCTAAAATAATTCAACTTTTTCAATTTCTTTATTATTCTCTGCACTTGGTTATTCATCATATTCAGTTGTTCAATTTTTTTTTTCTTTTTCTCCACATGGGAAGACTTATGTCTATAAAGCATTCTAAACATACTTGTGATCCTTTACCAATCAAATACATCTGTCCAATCACAATTCAATTTCAAACAACTTGTCATAGATTCATTTTTTTCAATTCTCTATTCCAACATGCCTTTTCACTATGATTTCTTTTCAAACCACAATTTTTTGCAATGATGTAAATTCCAACAATTTTCTCTTCTATGTCCTTCTCTATCATAATGTAAACAATGTCAAATCTCCTTTTCTTTTGAAATGACTTCTTAGTACTTGCAAAAACATTTGTCTTTTCTTTTCCTTTACCTCGATACCTGAGACTTCATACTTAGTCCCTACAATTGATTCAATGGGCTCTTTGATTCCTTGCCCATGCTTACCCAAGCCTTCACAAATATTATCATCCAAACAACTAGCTATGATAGTAGATTCATCATCATTTTCATCCTTACGTTCTTTAGTAATAAGCAACTTCAACAACTACCAACTGATTTGATAAAAGAACACAAATCATCTATGTTACATGAGACTTCACAAACTTACAGTTGATTTCAACACTCATTTTCATTTTGGCATACTACAAACAATTGTTTCAACTCATCATTTTGATATTTCTATTTGAATTTTCTCCTTTTAGTTATTCTAGTTTTCTTGCAATTATTCTTTCCTTCAAACAACTTCAACTCTTCTTTTACCAATTCTTTTTCCAAAAGGTTATTTTTACAAAACTTTTCATTTCTTTCCTAACTCCTTTATTCTTTCCATATATTCTATATTACTCCTTTTAACATTCATCAATTCTTTATTCCAATTCTTCTATCAAAATTTCCTTTCCACCCCATAAACCTTTTAACTTCATACAAAATTTCAACTTACTTCAAGTGATCCATAGTGACACCCAAAATCCATTTTAGATCTTCCTCAACACTTCAGCAATGTTAATACCTCTAACAACAATTAATGAACTCAATCTACCAAAGCTCTTAGTAACATATGCTATGATACAGTATATTCTCTACATCCTACTACCTTACACAACCTATCAGAGGCCCATCATGGACATGATAGAAAACATAACATGATACATGAACAATAGTTTTAAAACATTCAAGCATGGCCACCAATAATAAATAAATAAATTCTAAAAAAAATAAAATTTCAATTCCAAAAATAAGATATAAAAATGCACGCAATTTCAACAGTAAATTGAAACATGACCATCAAGGTCACAAAATAAGTAAATATCAAATTTTGATGGCTATACTTTTTCATAAATAATAGAAAAAAATAAAATTTCATTGTTGGTCTTTATAACGTTTAGAGAATTTATCAAAGTCAAAAAGATAAATATCAAATTCAAAGTTTCACATAACATGAATTATGTGACTAATTCTAGTCACTAGAGAGGGAGTACAATGCTACACTATGCCTGGATCCAAATTGGGGCGAGTTAAGAGAACACACTCAATCACACAAGCAACCTAGTCCTTTAAGATTCTAAACACCTCTATATTATAAGATCATTTCCACACAACATCACTCAAGATACCTAGAAACACAAATTGCATTCCAATCTAGGAAATCCCAATCAAACTAAAGAATACTGAACCAAACCTGGTGCGTCCCTCTTAACCTACATGCATCCCCAACTTGAATGCAGCATCTCATTAACAGGATATGGAAGGGAATTAAATACATAAAATTGATTAACTATGGGTAGGTTTTGAAAAGGACCTACCTCCCTATTTTCCCTATATTCGGCACCCACCCTGGAAGGCAACTTCCCAAAAGCATAGAAAGCAAAATAACCATTCTCCTTTCAAACTCAAATTTATGGAAAAATAAAACATCCATACATTCATATACTTTCAAACATTCAACAACCAAGATTTAGGACAAAATTAGGTTGACAAACCAAGATATCACAACACACCATTCTTTCCTACAAGCAACGGTTATCATTTCTTTCCTTAAACTTCAATAAGGCAATGTAATTCTATCTTTCTTATAACCACATAATGAATCCATACTCATGACCATGCTCCCAACAAAACAATGCAATATGCCTTTCAAGCAAGCATTCACCAAAAGGAAAAAATAAAATAAGTCAAACATATGATCCAACATCCTCTTTCACATACTAATGCATAACCCTAAAAAAAATGGACCTAGGTCTTTCATACTCAAGAACAATCATCAGGGTCTATCTAACCCCATAAAAAGGAGTGGGTACATGCTATCCACAATAGGCCAATCACAAAAGGACCCACACATGCTTGATCAAACTAAGAAATACACACACCCAGAGCTCCCAATGCTGGAACTGTGCTCAGATACCAAATGTAAAGGCCTCTCAAACCATCAAAAAGTAAATAAAGTAAAATGAAGTAAATAATCCGCTTAGATACAACAATCCAACAAGTAAAAAGGGTGTAATTAATTCGCTTCATTACAATATCACAATAAAATGCTAAGTCTCATAAATAACATTCAATAGAGTTAATAAATATTCATAATTAAGAATCCATAAGAATCATTAAATCTTGTAAATGATAATCTCATCAATATAAATCAATAAAAGTCATAAATCTTTCAATTCACGTGTTCATCCTAGGTAAAAGCACTATAAAATCATATACAATTCCATAGGCATTCAAGGCATAATACATCTAATCTTCACGATACAATAATCATGCATAACAAGAATAAATAAATCAATACACTCATTAGTCGCATGAACAAGTGGTCCACCACCTATGAGCCGAGAGATGGGAACATGGCCCAAGTACTTTTCCACCCAACCATGAAGCAATTACACTTCCCTAGATCCTTTTGTGAAATGAAGGAAACCCATCCCTGCATGAAATGTCTAGCTACCTAGAAATAGCTGGCAGGAGGGAACACCTGATGCAACCCTGATGTCCAAATGTGCAATTCTAAATAATGAAAAATAGATTGTCTCACAATAGGATGTGGTAGATATATAAGTTTTTCTAGATAAATAAACATCTATTTCAATGTCATCTTGATTAGATCAAATCCTTTAAACAGTAACTTGGTTCAATTCTTGAAAAGAGGAAAAGACATCTCTGATAATCCACATTTGACATCCTAGCCCAGAAAGTAACCTAATAACATTCCTAGATAAAAATCTACCTTCTTTCCCAAAGAAGTAAATAAGCAAGTAAATAAATAAAATCAATAAATAAAGATCCAAAATCACCTATGACCACCTCTAATCCTTTTCCCATGCATCAATAAAGAAAGCACACTTTTCAATCAACAATAATCAAGAACATCATAAAGCAATATAGATTTGTAATCTGATTATATTCTCAATTTGTATTTCCATGGTTAAACAGATTGTAGAAACTAATGATTTTACTTCATATCTAAAGACTATTTCATAATCCAAGCAATAAAATCAAATGATGAGGTTTGACTACTCCACTCTCATACAATAAGGTTTCATGCATACTTATGTCAAGTATTATCTCTATCTTTCCTCAAGATCAAGTAAATAGAATAAAACAAATCAATGTTCTCTGATAAATCATTTCAAATCCCTTTCCCAAAACTCTAATCAAGGAAACATGCTTTCCAAGCAATAATTCATCAATTTGTTCATACACTTGAATCCATAAGTTTGTCAAATTTATATAATTTCTAATCCATATTTTAGTCATATTTCACCATACAAAAGTCATTGTAAGTTTTATTCAAACCTAATGTCATATCTGTGACAAGAACTAACTCAGTCTATTTCCATAAGTTTTATAATCAATCAAAAATCTTATTGTCATTTCTATGACAGGAAATTCAGAATCAAGAAAAATAATCTTCATGTCGCAGTTATGATAGGAACTGTAGCAGAATAAAACAAAATAAAGAACAAAGCTTTGCAATCTTCTAATATCATTCAAGGATAAGTTTTCAAATAACGTTTGAACAACAAATAGTAAAGGAACCGTCAGCTATAGGAATCCCTTATCAACAACTAAGATTTTGGAATTGTTTGCATCTTGTTTTAAACATTAAGAAGAGGTTGATCCCAAATAAAGACTGATTCTATCAACATGTAGAAAGATTTATAGAGTTTACTAATATCTGGCAGATAATTATATAACCGTGTCTCAGAATCTAACTATGTTTTCCAATAGTAAACCATATTAAGAAAGAGGCAATTTTTATATCATAAAACCATAAATACAGCAATTAGCAAGGACAAGGATTTAAGAATTTCAGGTCGACGCCTGGTAAGAGAGTGATCAATAGCATTATAGAGACAATAAACTGGCACTAGGAACAGACTAAGGTTAGGCAATTTTAGAGGGATGATTCCATGAGTTCTAAGGTTGGTGGCAGAGATCAATCCCATGATGGACAATTTCAAAATAGAAGAGGCAATGCAGCCTAAGTCTGCCATTTAGCAGCTAGGAATAGGTAGGTTGTTATCACAAACATAGAAGGGGGCTAATCTTGGCAATCAGATGAAATAAGAGTAAGCATAACACAATAGTGAGTAAGGAAAATACAGATCAGTGCCAATAACAATATGGGAGAATAAAGAATGACTAGTGGTAGGACGAATGACAGTAATTCAGAAGTCCATCCCAGATCAAACACAGACCAATAAATAGGGAAATACACAAGCTGAATTTTCTATGTTTAAGCAACCAAAATAGTCATTAAAGATTGCAAATATATATAAGGAAATACACAGGTAGTTTCGCTTGAGAGAAGGTCGATCTTGCCTCCCTAGTTGCTTCCCTCTTTCATCTTTTGTCACTCCAAGTCAACGAACTACTCTTCCCTACCTTCTATGCTCAGAAGAAGGTATACTTCTCCCTTAGCTGCCAATTTTGTGCCCTCTCTATTCTAGATCCTCGTTCTTCTCTGTTGAATTCATGGGTGTTTTTCTCTGCTCAATTTATGGATCTTCCTCTCTGTTGAATGCCCCACTTTTATAATATCCAAACTGCCTAATACTTGGCATTTTGATTTAGGTTTGAAGATTGAAGATTTTGATAACTGGTCCATACTCCAGTTTGCATGAGATTTTTACCATTTAAAACTCACAAAATTTCTATTAAAAATAAAATAACAACTATTTTAGTTAGCATACTGTCACATGAATGACAATAGTTAATTTAATTCTTTTATTCATTTCCTAAATATATTAGTATTATAAATATACTTTATTTATTTTTTAATAACACAATAACACTCTTAATTATTCAAGAATAATAAAATAATACTAATATTTTCATATATCTATCATAATTTAAAATCTAATTGACATATTGTCTTCCAAACATCTATATTCATGTAAATAGAAAACATCTATTATTATTTATTCAACTATATAAAATACAACCCTATGGATATATTCACTATTTTAAAAATACAATAAACCTTTTAAAGTATTATTCGAAAAGATGTGAATTTATGTAATCAAATCATGCATTTGAAAAGGATTTCCATAATAATTGAAAATACAATAATTTTCTAAATATCAATCACAATTATTAACCACACATTGATGCATAAAAATAAGCCATTCAAGAATGCATATGAAACTACGTGAGTGTGTGATTGCATCAATGTTAACCATCCCATCAATTCTTGCCAAGTGGCTAGAACACCTCTACCTCAACCATGTTCTCATCTTTGACGAGTACCTGCATTCATTCGCACTCAACTGGAAGTCAATAGGTTAGTGTCTCCAAAAACATACCCAAAGAAAATCATTATAATAACATCGATAATATTTAATATTTAAATCAATTTTCCAATTTTCACCAATATAACTTCATGATAATTACCTTCACACATAAAATTACTTAAGGTAAGAGTCAAGCATAGCAATTGTTTGCTAATCTAGAATAATTATATTGTCCATAAAAATGAGACGTGACAATACAACACTCCATAGATCAATCTGAAAGGACTAGCTTACAATCTAAATCTTCTTCTTTGTGTGGAATTGAAATCACAAAGGAGATTGACCTTCCTCTAGATATCTGATTATCTGGAAGATCCAGTTTTTAGGTTCATGGTGATCTCTTCCAATATTAATTTCAGCAAACCGCCCGAAAAAAACAAGAGGACTAAACAAAAACAATGTTGACTTATATGTGACATGCATTAGGAAGGAAATGTATGGGGTTGGTGGGGGCAAGTGGAGATGCAAGACACTAACTAAACCAAAATAGTGACAAGTGCTTCCTTAGGTCACCTTAAACAAAACTACGTGGCTAATGTTTTTGATAAAAATAAGCAAGGACTTTATGGTGCAGGGGCACCTAGACTTCAAGGTTAATTTTGAATTTTTGGGTTTAATAGTGACATCATAGGTGGAGTTTTATTTTAAATGATGTAATAAATCCACTAAAAGTATTTTCATGTAGTGGAAGATTTAGAAACTGATTTTTGTCTAAGTTTAAGACTGGTATTTTGGTGCAGCCTAGTGGAAAGGCTATTGTAAGCCTTCTTTTTTATTTTTTCCATGATGGTGGAGTTATGTAACATGGATTGGGGATGTAAAATTGATATATTATGCATCTTACATTTCAAGGGAGGTAGAGATAGAAGTTTGGAGTAAAGAAAATAAAGAAATCTTCTAGTTTTTTACAATTTTCACTATTTTTTTCTACTTTTCCAGCACTAGTATGCATCTGTATAGTACTGTAATGACTTCTAATGCACAAAATCTTGAATCATGTTGAATTAACTTTCATTTTCATCTAATTGGGGATATTTTCATTGGTTTTCAAGCATTTTATAATCACTTTTTTCTGAAACTAAGTTTAAAACCCTGATTTTGAGGGTTTTGGGCCAGCCAATGGGTATTTGACCCATTCCATTTGTGTTGCATCACCAATATGGGTGGAATGGGATTACTTAGTTTGTATTTTCTGGCTCATTCACATGCAGGAGCAGGGAGCTAGAGTAAAGGAGTTTTTGAAGACATTCATGCCTAAAAACCCTATGTTTTAGGCCATATTGCATTGCGTGAGGAATGAACTTTGATGAAAAGGAGATGTGGAATGACCTAAGATCCCAAAAGCTAGCATATTCAAATCATTTTAAATCTATTTGACACCTTGGAGAAGGATTTAGGAAGTTGGAGTGAAGTTAACCTATAGCTGCTTTGTAAAAGTGGCCTAAGTAGGCCTAATGAGAAAAGGAACAATCAATTTTAGACCCACACATGCCAAAGTAACCCTACCTTGTTTTGAGATATGTTGAGTAAGAGCCAAATGAGTATCTAAAAAGCTATTTATTTTGTAGGTTTGAGTTATTTTCAGAAAGTTATATCAAAATTACTACTTCAACTATCCTAATTAGGTCTAGAACAATAGGTACAGTCAATTTTAGGGGCATTTGGTCCAAAGAAACCACCCCTTCATGTTAAATATGTTGTGTAGGAGTTTAATGGGTATTTGAAAAGTTAATTTGTTCATGGGTTTGTCATGTTTTCTGCAAGTTATGCCTCAAAAACACTATTCGAAGGACTACAAGCAAATAGGCCTAGTTGTGAAGAAACGATAGGTTAGACAAGTGACCAAGTTGTTTGGTGAGTGTTAACTAGTCATATTGATGTGGTATAATTTGATTGGGAGTGTTGACAAAAGGTCCTTTCATTCCAACCATGAAATGGAACTTTTGCCTAGTTTTCAAGCCATGCATGATCAGTCTAACCATCATTTGAAGATTATTTGAACCTATCCCTTGTTGTGCATTAAGTGGTATCAGAGCTAGGTAGTAGATCTCTTGAGAGTTGAAGGTTGGAGTTTGAGGAAAGTGGAATTTGAGGAGTCAAGATGCCTCCTAAAGGAAACATAGTTGCTAGGAAGATTGATCAACAAGCTAGAGAACTAGAAGCCTTGAAGAAGGAGATTGCTGCATTGAAGTCTAAAGTTGGGGTCACCATGAATGAAAGTGATTTTGAAGAGGAAGAAACTTCTATTGAAGAGGAAGAGTTGGATCCCGACGATGTGAAGATGGTAAAGTTTTTTAAGGTTGTGAAGGGTGATGGACATAGCAAAATGGACTTGCTTATGTATGGAGGTAAGTTAGATGGTGAAGAGCTCTTAGACTGGATAGGAGCCATGGAAAACTACTTTGAAAGTGAAGAGATAGGTGATGACCACAAAGTGAAGAAGGCTAAAACCAAGTTGAAAGGACATGCTTTGTTGTGGTGGAACTTTGTGCAAGATGAAAGGCAGAAAAAGGGGAAGACCAAGATCACTTCTTGGGAGAGAATGAAGACCAAGTTCCTTCCTAGTGATTACAATGTTCAATTGCTTAAGAAACTTCAAAATCTCAAGCAAAAGGACTTAGATGTGCAAGCAAACACTAAGGAGTTCTATAGGTTAAGTATAAGGACAAAACATGAGGAAAATGAAGAATAAAAAATAGCAAGATATCTTAATGGTCTGAGGTATAATATTCAGGATGAAATATGTTTGATGACACCAAAAATAGTTGAAGAATGGGTGTGTGCAAGAAGTTGAGTCCATTTTTTGGCCAAAAAATAGAAGTGTTTTCCCTGATTTTTAGAATATGTCACATTTGACCTAAAATTTTGAAGCACTTAAATGTGGAATCTTGAAAAAAATTAGTAATTATGAAATGTAGTACTTGGAGTCTAGTTTCTAAATATGTAATTTTTTTAATACCCAGATGATACAAATTGATTTTTAATAGGCCTTTCTAAAAACCATTGTTTAAAAGTCATTTTTTTTTTACTATAACATGCACGTGTACGTCATCCATATTTTGACCTAAATAATCATATTTTTCTAAATCCTTTTGGGAAAAGATTTGTAACTCACTGAAGCACGTTTTCCATATTTTTTTGTAATTTTTTATTGAATTTTTTTTTGTTAATTTTTTATTGGCCATTTTTGGTGTTTTAAAAAATCGTCGTGTACGTCACGCATAAGATGACCTAAACTTATCATTTTTTGAAATTTTTTATTTTCAAATTTAAAAGAATTGTCTAAAGTACGTTTTTCATATATTTTTTTTTACAAAAAAATATGTTAATAAAAAGTTATTAAAATACTAAAAAACCCTGATAATTTAAGTTTATGGACCTGTTTCATAAAAAATTAATTGAAAAATAGAAAGAATAATCCAATTGTAAAAAAATTTACATATTTAGAATCTACACTATCTCATCTATAATGGGTTTTAATTTCGTCAAAAATTTCTACAAAAAAAGGCCTTCAGACATATGCCCAAAGTCACTATTTTGTTGTGACATTGATAGGACCTTCAACTTGCAAGTCAAACTAGGTCTAAAGCCAAGGGTCGGGTTCCCAAGCCTTTTTTTTTACCCAAAACTTATAGCAAAAAGTGGGTCAAAAATTCAAATTTTATGAAATAGAATCCTGTTTTAAAACAAGATCCCATTTTAAAACGGGATCCTGTTTCATAAAGGTTAAAATATTAAGCTTTTATGAAACTCAAAATGAGACCCTGTTTCTAGAAAACAGGATCCCACTTTTGGCTCGGGATCCCGTTTCCTGATTTTGGGTTTTTTTCTAAGTCTGAAACTTCCACCTTAAGTGGACTCATCTTTGTGCATTTACCTGAATGTTTTCAAATGGCTATAAGGGCATAATAAAAGGTGAAAAGGAGACAAGAAAAGACCACACGAGGTAGAGGCAGAGGATCTTTTACAAATGCAAAACAAGTCAATGAGAGTCAAGAAGAGATAAGCAAGGCACAAGGACAAGGTGCAGATTTCAAACAAGGACAAAGTGCAAATTTCAAAGTCAGAGGTTCTAGAGGCAGATTTGGTGGTGGAAGGAGTGCAAACACCTTTATAGGTAAGTGTTACAATTGCCAAGAGTTTGAGCACCTAGCATATAAGTGTCCTGAGAGGCAAGGTTTTACAAGTGATGGTGAAAGGAAGAATGAGAGGAGGACTCAATTAGTCCAAGAAGAAGAATGTCATGGTTCTACTCCCACTAGTTGTGTTGGTGAGATAGGAGAAACATTGATGCTAAGAGAAAGAGCACTATTGAAGACCTCCAAGGAGAAGGATCTGATTCAGAGGAGAGCACTGTTTAGGATAGCTTGCAAATGCAAAGACAAGGTATGTAAAGTGATAGTAGATTCTGGTTGTACTGACAATATGGTGTCTACTGAGATGGTAGGCAAACTGAGATTAGAGAGAGTACCTAGGGACACACCTTACAAAGTCTCTTGGGTAAATGATAATCAGTCCATTCTAGTGACTGAACAAGCATTAGTTGAGTTTAAGATTGGACATTTTACCTATGGATTGTAGTCATTTGATACTTGGAAGACCTTGGTAGTTTGATAGATTTGCAGTTTATGATGGAAGAGCTAACACTTGCACAATTAGGAAGGATAAGAAGACTTTTGTGCCGATTCCATTACAAGAAGAAGTCAAGGAGCAGAAAAAGCCAGCTAAGAGTATCATGTTTGGCAAAAGGGAGCCTAGGAGGCTTGAGGAGAACATAACCAAAGAATGTGAGGTCATTTCAAGGCCTAAGGATGCTGAAACAATAGATAAGAGAAAGAAGGAAGATGGAAAGGAAGTCAACTTGAAGAGTGGTTTGATTTTGCAGAACAAAGAAGACAAAGTGATGAGTAGAACAGTCCAAGAGGAAGTGAAGGATAAGTTGTTTGAACAGACACAAGTTTGGCATGATGCAATCATGGTTGGGACAATCTTATGTCCACTGAGAACAGTAGAGTTGGAGGTGCAGTCTGAGGTTATGAAGATAAAAGGTTGTAGGACTGGTAAAACAAAGGAAAGGATAGTTGATATAGTGGCCTTAAGGGTAGATAATGTGTAGGACCAAGTGAAGACAACAAATGTAGTAGATGGCAGTAGTTTGCAAGATGGTAAGACTAAGTATAAGCATGTAACCAAGATGGAATAGAGGTTGAGTGAAAGGATAGTTGGTAAAGGCATGGATATAGCTACTAGGACAGCTATAACATCAAAGAATGAAGGTGATAAGGTCAAGAAACAGAGAGCAGGTCTATCTACAAAAGGTGAACATTGCCAAGCACCAAACAAGTACACAATGCAAGGTATGAAGCATGAAGATAGCATTTGGTCCCATGGAGAAGATTTGCAATCAAAAGAGCATGTGAAATACAAGGATAAGCTGAGAAGAAGCATGGAGCAAGCACTCATGGGACATTAGTCCTTTTTCTAGGCTGGTTGTATGGTGCAGGGGCACCTAGACTTCAAGGTTAATTTTTAATTTTTGGGTTTAATAGTGAAAGCATAGGTGGAGTTTTGTTTTAAATGATGTACTAAAAGCCACTAAAGGCATTTTCATGTAGTGGAGGATTTAGAAACTGATTTTTGTCTAAGTTTAAGACTGCTATTTTAGTGCAGCCTAGTGGAAAGGCTCTTTTAAGCCTTCTTTTTTATTTTTTCCACGATGGTGGAGTTATGTAACATAGAGTGGGGATGTAAAATTGATATATTATGCATCTTACATGTCAAGGGAGGTAGAGATAGAAGTTTGGAGTAAAGAAAATAAAGAAATTTTCCAGTTTTCTACAATTTTCACTATTTTTTCTACTTTTCTAGCACTAGTACGCATCCATACAGTACTGTCATGACTTCTAATGCATAAAATATTGAAGCATCTTGAATTAAATTTCATTTGCATATAATTGGGAGTATTTTCATTGGTTTTCAAGCATTTTATAATTGTTTTTTTGAAACTAAGTTTAAAACCCTAATTTTGAGGGTTTTGGGCCAGCCAATGGGTTTTTGACCCATTCCATCTGTGTTGCATAACCAATATGGGTGGAATGGGATTAGTTAGGTTGTATTTCCTAGTTCATTTGCATGTAGGAGTAGGGAGCTGGAGTAAAGGAGTTTTTGAAGACATTCATGCCTAAAAACCCTATGTTTTAGGCCATATTGCATTGCATGAGGAATGAGGTGATGAAAAGGAGATGTGGGATGACCTAAGATCCCAAAAAATAGCATATTTATATCATTTTCAATCTATTTCACACCTTGGAGAAGGATTTAGGAACTTGGAGTGAAGTTAACCTATAGTTGCCTTGTAAAAGTGGCCTAAGTAGGCCTAGTGAGAAAAGGAATAGTCAATTTTAGACCCACACGTGCCAAAGTAACCCTACCTTGTTTTGAGATATGTTGTGTAAGAGCCAAATGGGTATCTAAAAATCTATTTATTTTGTGGTTTTGAATCATTTTCAGAAAATTATGTCAAAATTACTACTTCAGCTGTCTTAATTAGGTCTAGAATAGCAGGTACAGTCAATTTTAGAGGCATTTGGTCCAAAACAACCACCCCTGAATGTTAGATATGTTATGTAGGATATTAATGGGTATTTGAAAAGTAAATTTATTCATGGGTTTGTCATGTTTTCTGCAAGTTATGTCCTGAAAACACTATTCTAAGGGCTACAAGCAAATAGGCCTAGTTGTGAAGAAACGATAGGTTAGACAAGTGACCAGGTTTTTTTGTGAGTTTGGTGAGTGTTAACCAGTCATATTGATGTGGTCTAAGTTGATTGGGAGTGTTTACAAAAGGTCCTTGCATTCCAACCATGAAATGGCACTTTTGCCTAGTTTTCAAGCCATGCATTGCCAACAAGCTACCCCTGCCATGCATGATTAGTCTAACCATCATTTGAAGATTGTCTGAACTTATCCCTACTCTACATCACTTTAAAAGGACCAGATCCTTTTACAAGAGATAAATCCTTGAAGTCCACCAACAGCTAAACAACCAACGGAACAAGCAATACTAAGAAAGCAACCTAGTGTGCCTAATGTTTCTTATACTACTAAAAGATATACTTTTCCTCCTTAAAATTCATTTGCACAAGAAGACCTTTCAATATATTCTGAAATTGTAGAAAACATATATAAATTAAAGAACTAATGCAATTAGTTTTAAAATCAAAGCATTCTGTCAATAGTGCTTATAGTCTTCTGATGCAAGTAGTTTTAAAAAAGAAACAAACAGTTAAAATCAAATTATGAATATTAAAAATATTAAAAAGAAACAAAATGATATACAACATAAAAATATTTACAAAATCTCATAATTATAAAATTGTATGAACACTAATCATTCACATAATTTCATATGTAATCAAAATTTATAAACCACAGAAAAAACAAAAATGAAAGTTTATTATATTCTATTTTTTTCTAACCACTATTGTTGTATTATTGAGTGATTTTGACCATGCAATAACACATAGAAAATAACTCTTTTGAAAGACCGAACCAAAGAATCAATAATTATTGTGCAGCTTGTTTTAAATGGCCTTTGCAAATTACTTTGTCTAAAACACTTTTAGTTTTACCTCTTGCTTTACTTTTTCCCTAACTCTATAGCATGTTGTCACATGGTTGTGTAGGCTCCACCTTATAACACCAAAGATTCATTAAACTTCATAGCTATATCTCTTATTGGTCCCTGCCCACACCAACATGACTATAGCAATCGATTTAGAATTAGTGAGGGAAAGATGAACCAATACCATTTTGAGTTTTTGTTAAGGTTGAGCATTGTGAATATGGATTTGGCATGTCACTTTCATTGATTGCATTGGTTTTAAATTTTTTTGGTGTGCACGTTATGATGATTTTCACAATATCTATAAGACAAAATGAAGGTCAAGCAATAGGAATTATTCTCATTGATCTAATTATTCTCATAATTTTAGTACGATGTTTTGGAATTGTATTGCAGCGTACATCTTGAAGATTTTGGTACATCTAAAAATTGATTTTCAAGGATACATGAACAAATGGACGAAGTCTTCTACATTTTAAATAGGCTCTTGGAAAGGGAAAATGATGTACACTTCCAAGGCTACAAAGCATGCAAGTTAGGTCTTCAAATTTAGTGCTATTACTCAAATGGTGAATACTAACTTTGTAATAGGATGTCTCATGTTTGATTGGCATGGCTTCTAATTAAGCTGGATATAACAAATTTTGCCTCTTTTTTCCCATGTAGATTTTTTTTTTTAGAGTAGGTGGTTAGAGGTGGTTTTTGGCTTTTAATATTTTTAAATTAGTTTTAGGTTCCCAATGTTGAGGCAATAAATTACATAAAAAAGACACATGTAGAAATAGAGCATTGTTATCAATATTGCAATCACCAACAAGTTTCTAAAATCTTAAATCAAGACCATTAGATTTATAAAATCTTAAATCAAGACCACCAAATTAGACTTAGTGAATTTATTGAAAAAAAGGTGCTAGCATTAAAAAAAAATGAAATTATATGCAGTAAGTAGCAACAACTAGAACCAGTTGTTGCTGCTCTTTAAAAAATATTTGATTTTTTTATTACAATATTTTAATTAACAAAATATCAAGATAATTCAAATATATTCAATAAAAGTCAAATATATAGTAACAATCATTTCAAAAAAACATGGTTGCACTATAGCAAAGCTCCAAAAGGGCGAGAAAAATATTCTAGTGGCTTAATAAAAAATTAATAGTTTACTTGTACATCTTTGTAAAAAATATGTAATGAGTCATTCATTTCAGTTATATCCCCCTATGCAACATTTGTTTGAAAAAAAAAGAATAGAAATTAGCTTTAAATTTTAAAAACAATACAGAGGCATTGTAAAACATGTTTCTTCACAATCATTGATAATGCAATGATCATATAGTTATATTTATAATTTAATATTTCTATTTCACTTTCACTCAACAATAGGATATGTACATTTATAAGTGTATATTTCTACTCAATCTTCCATGTTCATGTTTCACTGTCCAAGTGCATGGAATAGCAGGAATAGGGACAGACAAGATATTTCCTGATAGAGATCTGATCAGGCAATCAAAAATTTCAATTAGAAACAAAATGAATAGAGCAGTTCCCTAATCTGATGAAGTCTTGCCATACAAGAAGGTGTTATTCTATTCATGGAACGCATTAACATGATGGTAGTCTACCACTTAGTAATAAAATAAAATTCTATAGAACTTACAAATTTATCAAGGCATGCATTTAACCAAATTCTTTAGGTATTGAGCTAAGGAGATAGTTGCCTAAAAGATCTATGTCAAAGAGAACAAAAATTCATATATACAAATTATTTTTTTACTAAAAAAGGGGTAAAAATTTATTCAAACCAAAAAATAGCAATACAAAGCAAGGGCATTCCACTGCCCTATCAATCTCTAAATGATGGTCCAACTTTTGTAACAAATACAGGGGTAACTGACCCCTTTCCACAATATTCTAATCTTGCAAATGATTAGAAGCCCATTTAGCCAAACAATCTGCAACCCCATTCCATTCACACAGAATATGACAGAAAGAAACATAATCCAAAGAAGCACATAGATTAAGAATCTATTTTATAATAACAACCAACTGCCAAGTCACATCCTCTAACTACTGCCTCTTCAGCCAAGTCACTACCACCTGAGAATCAGATTCATAAATGATCCATCTCCACCCAAGAGCACAACCACGCTCCATGGCACATAAAATGGCAAGAGCCTCCATCACATTGTTAGTATACCAACCCTTATAAACAGAAAAGATAAACTCAATAGTCCCAGAACTAGTCTACCCAACACCTCCAATACCAACATGGCCAGGATTTCCCTGAGAAGAACCATCTATGTTGATTTTCAACACACCTTGAGGAGGAGGACACCAACGCCCCTCCCTATTTATCTTTTGAGGAGAATTACGACATCTATTTCTCATAATCTAACCAGTACTCTGAGCAACCCCTCTCTGAAGGGGAAGATTGAGATGAGTATAAAAAACAACCTCTCGAGGATCCACATCCTTAGCCAAGTCACACTTAGCCACAATAGTTTCTCCCAAAGAATAAAGAATCCTCCACCACAAGTGTTGGATAACCATCTTCACATCATGAAAAATCCTGCAATTCCTCTCTAACCAAATATGCTAGATAATAAAAGTCAGTCCCAGAGCCCAAGCAACTTGAAAATAAGAAGTCTTAACAAGGGCCTTCCCCCACTGAGCAAAGAACTCTACCAAAGAAGAGACATGCCAGCAAGCCTAGATCCACACATCCCACCAAAGGTGCTAAAGCCTCCTAGAAAAGGAACATTGGAAGAAGAGATGAGAAACAATCTCTTCACTATTATAGCACAAAACACACATTGAGGGACCCTGGAACCCTCTCTTGCACAAGTTATCCCAAGTAAGACACTGATTTTGGACCACTAGCCACAGAAATAAATTGCATTTGGGCCAAGAAAATTTATTCCACACTTGCTTTCACCAAGGAATCTCAATGTCCCCCATCACCTGCCTAACTAACTCACCATAACTTGTTGAAATAGAGTACTTACTAGATAAATCACTGTTACTCCAAGCCAAAACATCCTACCTCGCTAAGGAATTACATTCCCGAGATGCAAGAATCTGAACCAACTCTTGCATATCCTCCTCTAACCCTCCTACCAGCCAATCCGAAGAGTGCTTCCATCTAATGCTAGAAGCCAGTCCAATATTCTGAACTGACTTATAATGCCCAACCATATTCCAACCAGCAGCAGTAAAATGATCACAAAGAGACTGGAGGTGAGGGTAAGCAGAAAGAATGGGAGGGTGACTATCCCAAGAATCCACCAAAGAAGGGCTTGTGAACCTGAGTAACATATCCAAAAAATCCCCTTCTTAACCAACTAAGCCCTCGATTTGAGGGTATTCCAAATCATAGATCCCCTTCCTTCTAAAGGGAAATGAGGAACATCAAAAGTGTTAACATTCTTAAGATAATTGTGGGTAAGAATATGAGCCCACAGCTGATGCTGACTAGTACACCAACGCCAATATAACTTAGCTGCAAGAGCTTGCCCATTCAAAACAACAAAACATAATCCAAGGCCTCCCTTTTTTTGCGGCCTGCACACCATATCCCACTTAACAAGACTCCACTTGGTCAACTATAAGTTACCACAAAATATTAGTGGGAATATTTTTTCAGGACACTTGTGCCAATTGAGATGCTAGCTACTTCATTAGAATATATAAGTGGATTTCATTATATGATGTTTTCAGTTCCATTCAATGGAATGCAGCCCATTCTAAAATTGACAGGGGTAAAAATATTAAGAGACACATTTCAAATTCATTTATGAATATGTTGATGCAAAAGCCTATATTGAAAAATAGATATTTGTTTCCTACTAAATAAAAGGGGAATTAATAGGGAAATGACACATGGGTTTATTGGAAATAGATATACATTCCTTAAAATAGATGGACATTTCCTAGTGGAGGCAAAATGTAGAGGAGAAAAGTGGGGAAAAAAGTCTATGTTTTATGTCAGTTTGTAATGTCTTTAATGCATCATTCTAGCATACATGTTTATGATCTTAATAGGCTCCCTTCTAGAAGTAGCTATTGTTGGGATTAAGGTGTCTCAACCTTAGAGTCCTTTCTGGTGTTTCCTATTTTTTAGGAGGTGAAAAAGAAGCTTTTTGCTTTTTCAGATTTCGTGTTTTTAAGCCATTCTAGGAAAAAGTTGTTTTGTGCTTTTTGCTTTTTACTTTTCCCCAAAATGTTGTTTTTGGCTTTTGTTGAGAAAATCAAGGAGTGCTACCTCAGATGACCTTGAGTCTTTTTTAGCAGGTTTCTATTGTAGGAAGAACTATCATCTATGGAAAAAGTTATCCATATCTCTTTGGAGAACCCATGAAGAGGATATGCTTTTTTTTTTTAAGATTTTCAAATTATTTAATTTGGAAAATATTTTCATGTTGAAAAAGATTTTCAAGTTGGAAAATATTCTTTTTGGAAAGTGGATGCCTATGGGAGATTGGATAAATTTTTTATGTTTTAAAACATAATGAAAAGCAGATGCTTTGTGTGCTTTTACAGAGGAGTTTGTGGAGAAAGCTATGTTAGCTTTTTGAGGGCGTTTGGCTTTTGTAACTCTTGCATTAAGTGCATTTCATTGTTTTTGAAAAAGCATTATTACATGGAGTTTTCACTATAGGGTTATGTTGTTAGTTTTACTCCAGAGAAGCAAGATGTAAATCTCCATGTTAAGACTTTGAGCCTGCAAGTGTATTGTAACATTGTTGTTGCAGATTAATACATTGGTTCGATGCTTTGGAGTGTGGGGTTTTTTACCTGAAAGGGTTTTCCCCACGTATAATGTTGTTTCTTCTCTTCTGTCTATTTTCTTCTTCTTTCATGTTCTTAAAGTGTTAATTTACATGTCATTATGTTGCTGAAATTTTCTTAGATCTGTAAGCTACATTATCTTTCCTTTAAGGGTTAATTTTATGGGAAATCAACTATGTCTATTTCCACTTTAAGGGCATAGTAGTATGTACTTGCATCAAGTTATTGAATATCTATTTAAGAAAAAATATAGGATGTTGTGAGGTGCATGCTGGGTTCTCTTTTTGTTTCAGCTATTTTAAGTGGCCCTAGGTCCTAACACGCCTCAAGTTATGTGTATAGGGTCATCTTTATTCATTTTCATCATCACATAGAATAGATGAGTGGCACTTTACATTCACATAGTTGCCAAGCTCAACAACATTAGTCTCAATTGCATAAAGCACAATTACGTCAAAAGATCAATACCCCAAATTATTTACTTCTTTCTTTCGAACATGTTGAATCAATACTAGGGGCCTATCTAACATCAAGGAAGTTTCATACTTCCTTTTATATGTATAATGTGGTCCCAAAGGTGCTTTTTAGCAGCACCATATTTTCTATTTCTAGATATACATCTAGTTGAATCTTTTATGTAGGTAATGAAGGAGAGAAATTATGCCATCTAGACCATTTTATAAGAACAATCTTGTCCCAAGTCCTATGATTCCTAAATTTTAGACATCTCAAGTGATTGATTCCATATCTAATTCCAAATTTTGATTTATAAATTTATGTCACAATCAAAATTTTTGATTTATAAATTTCCATCACAATATCACAACAATCAAAGTTAATTTTTAAAAATAAATTCTAATCTTTCTTAATTATTTCACCACACTTTTTATAAAATTAATATTCTTAATTTATATTAGTCAACTTCAATTAAACTAATTTAAGATATAACTACATTGATTATTATGTTGATAAGCATTCCCTTACTAAGGAGCACTAGGTGAAAATACATACATCGATGGTAGAGATTAAAAGGACTACCATCAAACAAATCTTGACCATACAATGTGCACTAAATACATGATTGTGACATGGAACCTTGTCTTGTTGCAATAAATTCATATTTTTGATATCTAGATATGATCTTGACATTACATTTACTACATTTTCTAAAAATATCTATATTTGTGATATATGGAAAAGATCTTGACCTTACATTTATTACATTTTCTAAAATAATCTTATGATATTTTATTTCAAGGTTCAACTGCATATTTTTTGTTTCAAACATATGACCCATATTACATTAGTAGTGGTTTACATGAACCCAACTCTCATGTGAATGAATGGTCCACTTAGAACTTATTGCATCTAGGTGATGCTCACAAGGGTGAAGCATCAGACTTCCTAGGAGGTCACCCATCCCAGTACTACTCCAACTGAAGTGCGCTTAACCAAGGAGTTTCCCCCAAGATCAAGCCCACTTAGCTTGCTACCCCATTTGCAAAACCTTCAGCAAGTGTTGTGCCTTATGAACCATTCATTACAAAGCCCCTTTAGGTCACCAATTGATAAGTAGGATGTCAAGGCCAATCTCAAATTTTATGAAGCCCGACCTTGTGATGGAAGGGGAAAGATAGTCTATTTTAGACAATTCCCATTGTTGAAGATTAATTGGTGGTGATGATATTATTGAGAGAAATGTTAGGGTTAGATGGCAGAAGATATCAATTAAATGCAAGTAAAGATTAAATAGAGGAATGGAAATACACAGAAATAATAACAGCGAGAGACAAGTTTTAACATGGTTCACCCAAACTCGGGCTACATCCACCAAACAGAGAGTCCAATATTATTATCTAGTAAATCAAACCTATTAAAATCAACAATCCCTGCAACTCAATACCACTGCGAAATGCTACAATACAATATATCAAGACCCTAACCCTTAGCCGCTTTTTATCAAGCTTTTTGTCGGTTACAAAATAGGGTTTTTTTTATGTCGGTCAATGAAAAAATAACTCCCAGTGCCTCCCCTGGACCCCATAAGGGGCACTGCGCCTTGAACCCATAGGAATTTGGGGGGAAACCGCACCGATAAAAGTGGGGTAAATTTAACCTCCGAGTCTGATTAGGCTCCATATAACAACAAGAAATGAGCAGGATGATTGTAGAAGAAATTTCAGTGTACAAGGCTCTAAAGGTTCCTCCAAGGCTTGTTGAAGATGGTGAACTTGTGGAATCTATTACCTTCTTAATCAGCAAATATTTTCTCAACCTCTCACAGAGATTGATTATTCCTATGGAGATGAGACCTCAATAGAGGAAGAATAAAAATTGTGTTTCTTTGTACTAGAAGGTGTATAAAAAAGAAACACAAGGATACAGAAAAATGGCTATTGGTTCCTCTAGCTCCAATGAACATACTTGGTTGAAGAACTCATCCCTGAAAGGAGGTTTTGTGGAAGCAAATCTTTTTAAATCAATAACTATTGGTAATTTTTGGGGGTGATGGAGGTAATGATGATGGAGATCCTAAGAAGAGAAAGGCTTCAAATTCACCTAGCAGTGCTGATTCTGGAAAAAGGTTAAGAATCATCCCCCTCAAAATATTGAAAGAAAGATGAAGAAAATCCTCCTAACACGGATGTTCAAATACCAACTGATCCCTTTATTTCACCAAGTACTTTTGATGTCATGAATTTTTATTTAAGATTTTAAAGGTGATGTGCCACAATATATGTCACATTCTACTTGTTTGGATGATATTGAAAAGAATCTTTGTAGGCACAACATACTTCACATTGTAGTTTCTGACATGAAAAATATTCTTGCTCAACCATATATATTTTTTTCAACAATACCCAAAGTCACATGTCTTAACTTTCTCATATCCAAATCACCAAACATCCCTGTTTGTGTCAAAAGTTCAAGCAACCTCTTTTCTAGATGTCCCTATTTCTGATACCAAATTAAATTATGTCCTTATAAAAGGACCTGCCTCAGTTGAGGGACAGCAGTGGGTTGAACAGATTTTAAAGAAAAGGAAGACACTTGTAAAAGTGACAAATCCTAATATTGATGCTATCTTACCCTTATGAAGAAGCAAACAACAAAAGGTAGTTAATCCTTAAATCCCAAAGTTTTTTCAGAGTTGGCAATTTGGGTCAGACATATTTTTGGAGAACGTTACCCCTCTGGTTTTAAAAAATAATAAATAAGATATGAATGTGATGGATTACGTTGTTCAAGACATAGTGATCCCTAAATCAAAAAGGGTGTGTGTTATGAGCCAGCTTATTATGATGAAGCTGATTGGAAAAGATAGCATTTGTAAGGTCAATTTGAAAGATCAAGTCAATTAATGAGACAAGTACATTGAAGATGTCACGAGCACTAGTACGAGATCCATCTAATCTCTTAGATATTTTCATGAATGAGAACGCTTTTCCTCAGATTGGAGAAGTTGATTAGTATGGTTTTGCGGTGAAGGAGTTGGTTGAGGGCATCCTATCAGGGAGATGAATGTTATTGAAGAATCTATAAATAGTTTCATAAACTTGAACCAGGTTACCAAAAGATGAAAGAGTTTTGAAAAACTCTATTACATGAAGCTGAGCTATGGGGACAAATGCTCCCAGATATAGTTAAAATGTCCAAAATTGCTCCTAAAGAGCTTGTGGCAGGTAATATTTATGCTCTGCAAATGATGATAATTTTTGATGAATGGATTTTTAAGATTAACTTTAAGTTAAAGAGTTAGAGAAGGCAAGCACTCAACTCACTAAAGACATTGATGCATGAGTTGAAGTGGTATATTTTATCGATGATTTTACAGGATGCACTGTTTCTTGTTTACTGAAGATGGGATCTAATGTGCAATAAAGACTGAAATTAGAGTTTCAGAAACATGTCAAGAAAATTTGTCTAAGGTTCTCGACTTCAATTTTGATTTTATCTTGAAACTCACAAAGGTTCAGTATTTACACTTACTTCTGAAGCTATTAAGAAGAGTAAGCAAGCCAGGCCACTCAAACTCAGGTATTTCACAGAGCTGTACAGATGGGAAACCAGAAACTAGGCTCAGATATTTCTCAGAGCTGTACAGATGGGAGACCTGAAACCAGCCTATTTCCTAAACATATGTTGATATAGCAATGGAGAAATGCAGAAATTACGAGCTCAAGGACGACGCAATGTTAATTGATCCACATAGCCATCCTCAGCAATAAATTTGTACAGGGTAAAATTTGAGTGCCAGCAGCATTTGTATATTGTGTTACCGATTCACAGAAAAACACATTATAACAATAGCTAAAGAGAACTGTATTGCACTCAATATTGAATGTTGTGCCTACATATGCAAATAAAATAGTTATCTCCATACCTTTGTGTTGCATAGCTTGGAAATGGTTGCGGAGATGAAGGTGAAATTCAGGGAACAGCTGCACAAAAACTGCGAAGAACAAAACCGGCGGATCTTTTCCGGGAGAAGCAAATTACGGCGGCTTTTTTCGGGCAAAAGCAACCAGGCAGGATGACACATTTCAGGGGAGCAAAAGCTCCCACTAACCCATGTCTCCATACTGCTATTTAAGTTATTTTTCTACTTAAATTCAAGCAATTTTAAGCAGTTGGAGTGGTCCCATGGAAATTTAAATTATGGGAAAAGGATAATATAGAATCTTTCCCTATTTTTGTGGAGCATTGCTTAGGAATTGCAAATAAGGTGTAGAAAAAAGAGGGGTTGGAAATAAGTAGGGACTGCATAATGAAAAATATGCCATGTGGTTGCATATATTTCTTTCTCCCCGTTTTTTTAAAATTTTCTTCTAAATTAAGATAATTAAAATAACTTGTTTTTATTTTTTAATATAATAAAAATTACAAATTAAGATAACTGATTAAGATAAGCAGAAAAAAGATATTCATGGAGTCACCAGCTCCACAAATATCTTCTAAAAAAAATTGAGCAGTGACTACTAGCCAAAATAAGCTAAGCAGCAGCATGGGGACATGCCCTAACCCATGTCCTCGTGCGACTGTTTAAGTTAATTTTCTGCTTAAATTTAAGCAGTTTTAAGTAGTTGGAGTGGCCCATGGAAATTTATAATTGTGAGAAAAGGATAATATAGAATCTTTCCCTATTTTTGTGGACCAGGTATTGTTTAAGAATTGCAAATAAGTTGTGGAAAAAAAGAGGGCTGGGTGACTGGCTGCTGCATATATTTCCTTCCTTTTTTTTTTAATTTTCTTCTAAATTAACATTATATAATAAAAAACTACAAATTAAGATAACTGTTTATATCTCCTAAAAAATTGAACAGTGACTGTTAGCCAAAATAAACTAAGCAGTAGCATGGGAACATGCCCTAATAATAAGCCTATCAGCTAAAAATGCATGGCAATTAAATATTATAAAAAATAAATCAAACATTATAAAATCTGTTCAAGAAAATACAAATACCTGTTTCTGATCGACTGAGCTACCTTGTACTCGTCCAAGTATTGGATAGGAAAAAGATTCTAATAAATTAATCAACAAATTTATACCCAGCATTAGGGATTCATTAACCATATCCTCTTCAAATCATGGAAATTTTGTATGGAAGCAAGACTTAATAAATTAATGCAAATACTTATACCAAAAATCATTCCTCAGTCTAATTGGAATTAAATTTACATTGCTGTAATTCTCAACTTTAACTTTATTGTGTAAGCGGGGCTAAACAACAAACATCCATTAAATTAAAAAATCAATCAATCTGTGAAACCATATCAACTTTTTATTATTATTCCAGATTTATTCAATGAAGTGCAAATAATTACAGAGCCATCCAATGGTAGTGGAATTCAATTATTTATGGAGTAAATTTAGAACTGATTGCCTTCACTTGTTCATTGCTGATCTGAAAGGCCTTGGCCAAAACCTTCTCTGAAATTGCAGGAGTAGACCCAAAAAGTGTAAAAGGAAGAATCTGAGCTCCAGGCAACTGACTGTTAAAAGCAGTGATTGCCACGGCCTTGGAAGACCCTATATTCTGCTGAAAATGCACTAACCCCCTTGGTATCACAAACACATCTCCCTTCTTCAATTTCTGAGAATATAAAACATTGTCGGTGGTGACAAAGGCTGCAATAATGGTGCCCTTCATTAAGTATACGATCTCTGTTGCACGAGGGTGAGTATGAGGTGGGTTTATGCCACCAGGGGCAAAGTCTACTTTGTTCATTGAGATGCCTAAAGTGTTTAGCCCTGGAAAGCTCTGCACACTTCCTGATGTAACCTTGCTGCTAAAAGTGTTATTGGTTAAGCCTGGTTTACGCAGCCCTTTGAATAAGAAATCTGAGGCTTTTACTGTCTTGGGATCCTTGCATACAAATCCATTCATTTTAACTGCCTCTGCAATACATCAAATTCTAAATGAACCAATAGACAAGCTCTGACAGTTATAAATTTTATCAACAAGAACATCAAATCTAATAACATGTGATAACTAGCAACAACACCTTTTGCTGATAGAATTTATTTAGAGAATAGCATGTGATATATTTCAGTTTTTTTGGGTAATTTGTTTAGAATTAAATGACCCCTGATTTGTTATAATTTTTGTATGACAGATTATTCAAATAGGTCCTCTAATTGAAGTCTATCTACTAACCATTGAACACAAAAGTGATGCTAGGAGTAAAATTACGGATTTTGAAAGAGGAGAAAAGCAGAAAGAAAAATGATGTCTATATCCCTAAGATGAGTTTAAATGATAAGTTATATGTATTTATAATTAAAAAACAGTTGAAAATTTTAGAAGATAGGTTTATGATTCCTATACTTATTAGATATTTCATATGCTTAAAAGTGTAGAATATTAATATGGAAATAGATAAATTATTATATTTAATTGTGAGTGTAGTGTATAAATTTGAAGTAAATTTAACTAAAAATATCTGTCAATTATATTTAGACTTTTGGTTTTACAATTAAGTCCTTTAGTAAATTTAATAAAAGAAATATCCTTGTAAATAGAAAGTTACATCAAGAGAAAATATACTGTAACTTGATAAAAAAAATGTTTAATTTCTTCCAAGGTAATCAATTCCCTTCAGAACTAATCAATTTCGTAGGCACTATCTGTCATCTCTTGTACAAGACTGTGTCTTTAAACTTAATCCTTGATAAATTCTATGTAAACCAAACAACTTGGCTAATAAATAAAATATTTCCTTATATATAATACATAAATATTGAATAACATAATGTTCCAATAAAAAATATCCTCTAAATCATATTTAGAGGGTTCTGATAATTATGACTTTAAAAGATTGATATTCCAATAAAATATAATACACATTAAAAACAATAAATATATTATTATAATATTATTTAAATATAATAATTTAAATGAAAAATTATTTAAATAATTAAAAAAAAACTTAACTTCTAACACATTAATATTCTTAATGTACAAGTTTGGTCAAAGCTTCAAACAAATGTGTACACACACTCACTCTACCCAAGCACCTAGATTCTTCTTACAAATGTATTTATGCCCATCGTGCTTATCCTTTCATTTAGAATATTCTTTTTAACATTTTATTGAAAAAACATTCAAGACACTATTATGCCATTCAAATGCTTGACCTTCATTTTATTACAATTATTCAATGTAAATTTTTATTTGAAAATAAATAATATTTTAACTTTTTTTAAGATTATATGTAATATAAATATATATATGATGAATACAGATACATGCCCAACTTTTATATATTTTCTATCCAACATTTCAAATATACATTTGAAAGTAAATATTAATTAATTAAAATTTAGAATAAGCATAATTTTAAATTTCAATTAATTAATAAATATAGTGAAATGTACATCTAAAATGTCACCCAACTTTTATCCCCTCATACAACATCTATTTTGTAAAAAAAGTCAAAGGCTTGATTCATATCTATACAACATCTATTCTGCAGAAAAAGTCAAACGCTTGATTCATATCTGCTGTATTTTTTTCAAATTTAACTGCCCCAGCAGACGGGGCAGAGGTAGCTACCAAAAAGCAAGAAAAAGAAAAATTCAATACTCTAGCAGATGTTTGCTCTAGCATTAATAAAATGAATGCTTATAGTTTACCTATGTTATACAGAGAAATTTACAATGTAAATGGCTTCTAAAATGCAGAGATATTTTGTGAATCATTTTATAATTATGCTTTCATAAAATATTCTATCATATTTTTTTCCTCAGGTTTAGAGTTCTGTATGGAAAATTAGCACACACAATATTTGAAGGGCTCATCTCAGACTCCTTGAATAAGAATGGTTTGCTTCTGAGTGGATAGTTTATGGTCTCTACAAGAGAAGTTCAATTTCTAGCATATAGATATGGAGTTACATGGAAGTTTTTATTTTCTCATGATGTATATGTTCATCTGGATTCTTTTTGTTTTAATAAGATTTAATTGGGTCTAACATTTTTTTTGTTAAAGGATCCAAGCAAAATTAAAAAATCTCTATTTAGTTTTTATTATAAAATCTTATTCTTATAACAGTATGAAAATCTGATAAATGAAAAATGCAGAGGTGCCATGCATAGATGTAATAAAATAACGAGGTCACTAATGTTTACCTGCAGATATATTGGCAACGCAGAAGTCTTGCAGAAGGTCTGGATCTGATGCACTGGCCATGGCAATTATAAGAGATAGCCATAAGAGGCAACTTATGACAGCTTTCTCTGTCTTTGAATTCATCCTTCTGAGAATGAAATGAATATTATGACAAGTATTAATTACAAGAGAAAAGGAAAAATGCTATGAACTTAATCTCCCACGATTCATTGCCTTTGTAGAGGGTGATGATGGCCAAACTCGGTCAAGTTTAGAAAAAAAAACAAAATGTGTTCATCTCAATACATAATTTTAGTGTGAAAGAAGACCAAGTCATATATGGTTAGTCGTTTGGATATTCTTTTGAGAGTTGCCAGAATCTTTTTCTTCCAGAAAACTTCAAAATCTGAATCATCATCTAATCCATTTTTGTCCTTTTCCTTCCCTTAGTATGAATATGGTTAGATTTGAGCAGTTTATTATAATTATATTATTGAATGTTGGATATATATTGTAAAATAATTTATCATATAAGTCAGAGATTTAAATAACTATCTCTATTATGTAGGAACCGACTTTCAATGTGAAACAACTTAGAACAATATGCTAATGATAGCACAATAATAACAAATATAAAACTAACACATATTTCATAATACTAACATATATTCTATAATATTAACATTAATCTATATTAATTTAATATATGTTTTTTTTTATAACTTTGATTCACAATCCAAAAAGTATGGCTTCAAATCTCACAATCATAAAAGAAGGTAGACATTATTAATGTGGGAGATATGCAAATTTTTATTTCAATGCCTTAAATTTGAACTTGAAAGCAACTATTTTCAAGGATGGTCAGAGCAACATATCACTTGCTCTCAACTCAATTGTTAGAGTTTAGCTATTTAGCATGGGCCAAAGAAGAGGGCTCCCAAGCAATCATACCAAGAAATAACCTCAACCTTCTTATCTCTATAAGAAAGAGTCACCTCACATGCCTTCTTTTTAGAAATGTTGAAAGCCATAAGTTTTGTTTTCCCTAAATTAATCTAAATTTGATACTTGTCACATAGCAAGACTAAATTATCAAATTGTCTATGTAGAGTCCTCACCGAGTGAGACACCAAAATAATGTCATTATTAAGTAAGAGAATTGCAATATAGACTCTAGAGAATAAATAACCCTTTATATCATCAAGTATATTTGATATGATTTCTTCTAATTTATCGATGTACAACCCAAAAAGTATAGGAGGGAGTGGGCAACCATGTTTAACACCTATGATACTTTAAACATTGTTTATTTCACCATTTGTTTTGTGGAGTATACTCATGATTTTCATAACGAAGTGAAGCAATCTTTGGAAAAGAGTTCCATCAAACATAAGGAGTGTGCTGATATGCACAAGAGAGAACAAGAATTTTAGGTTGATGATTTGGTGATGGTACATTTGCGGAAGGAAAGGTTCCCATAGGGAACATATAATAAACTTACGTGGAGGAAGATAGGTCTTGAGAAAATTTTCATCCAATGCATATGAAGTTGAACTTCCAGCGGGTATTGACATTTCTCCTATTTTCAACATAGTCAACTTGTCTAAATACTATGAGGGTGAAACAAGTTTATAGAGGAATCCAGTTATAGATTTGCAGGATGCACATGAATGGATACATTAGTTGCCTGAAAAGAAGTTTGAGCAAGTTGATAAGGTAACTGATTCTCGAGTGGCTAAACGAACAAGAGGGAAGGAATATATGGAATATCTTGTCCATTGGAAGGATCCACCAGTAGATGATGCTTCTTGGATGTCAGTTTCAGAATTGGTTAAGTTTGGGATACCAATTCTTGACTTACCTAAATGTTCATGAGTTCCACTAATAGAACATTTTAGTTACCCGGCGTGTCTGATGTAGGAGCATCTGGGTCCATGAGCAATCCTCATCACCCAAAAATATTTTGTTTTCTTTTCTATGTATTTTCCTTTGTTTTTGCTTGCAGGAGTAGATGTTCAAAAATATGATAGATCCAGTTGGAATTATGCCCAAGGAGTGCTTCATGCTAAGGAGCCAAATGGGTATTGTATACAAATAAAAATGGCTCAAGTCGAATTAAATAAATATTTTATATTTATTTTATTCTTATTCTTCTATCAATAAATAAATATCCTAATTTATTTATTTGGTTCACGTTCATCATATTCTTCTAACAATTAATCATTCCTAAATTCCTCTAATGTCATATCTAATTAAATAATCATCATTATTTAATTAATTCCTCTAAGACTAAGTCCTATGTCTAAAATCCACATCATCTCATCCATGTCATCTTGCACATCATTGGACACCTCATCATGTTGTTCCAATAATTAAATATTCTTAATATTTAATTAGTCATTTACCTCTCAAACATGTGCCATATATCTTCTCAACCATCAAACATGGTCAAAGACACTTGTCTCCTAAATCCTATATTCCCTCTCACATTCCAACAACCAAGGACTCCTACCTCCATGTTCTTCTCTTGGTCTTCCACCTTTATCTCATTGGTCCTTAGGAGCATCATGACATGTGGCTTATGGTTCCATGTATTCCTCCACCTTGTCATCGTAGTAGGAACATCTCCCACTTTTATCTCCCTCATCCCAACCAATTTGATCTTGACCATACATATGACAAGACTTATCCCTCCTCCATGGATCTTTTGACACTTGGATTTGAGCCTCTGATGCAGAGGCATCCACACTAAAACCTTGACATACAGCATGTATGTCTACAACCCTTCATCATCATCATATTTTCTCTTGCCGACCGATATCCTCCTACAGACAAACCTTCGACCCTTCGTCTGTCAGCAGCATCATCATATTCGGCTATCGGCAGCATCATCACATTCGGCAAACGCAAACATCCTCCTGACGTTCACTGTTCACCTTACCGCCAAACTCTATCTTCAGCATCATGATGTTCAACATCATGTTCATCAGCAGGATATAAAATATCCTGTTCCTCCCATATATCCTGATGATGACATTTCACGCACCTTTCCTTCGATGCTTACGTCACCCCGATATCCTGATGACGATTATCCTGATGACGATGACGTCACATGCAGTTCCTTCAATATCCTGCTGTCAGCCAAACTTAACATTATTGGCCCGTGATGGTTTTATCAACCCGATCTTCCACCTTATGCCGATACGCTCCTCCTCGGCAACACCTGATGATGATCACCCCAATGCACATTCACTTTATGCAATCGACTGCATCATGCTCACCTCCATCTACTCGGATGACGCCTGAAGTAACTGCAGGATATACATAGAAATATCCTGATGATGCCGTTGCGATGGATTTTCCAACCTTAGCGAATTTTGATCCGCCGAACCTCCTGGGGTGACCCGATCCACTTCCAGGGCGATCTTCCAGACTCTAACAACCAGCACGACCTAGCACATGCCCATGCTAGGGTTCTCAACACCTCTTGATTGCGATCCTGCAAACATACATGCGAACAAACAGAAAATGCAAACTAAATCCTAAACTACTGTACATAGCCATTCCACCGATTCGACGAATCAACCGGTGGAATGGATCAGCGAATCCATGAAACCACCAGAACAGTAACTCGATTACACAATGGAATTCAAAACAGAGAATGGATACAAACAGGATCTTTTTATTGATTTCAAAAGATGCAAATACAATACTCAGTCTCTCTCTCTGTCTCACTCTCTGCAAAGTCTGATCGATGATCGATGATATGCAATACCAACCGATCCTAATGCATAAATAGGATTTCCTGCGAGTACTACCACTCGATTCCCAGCGGCTGGGAGCTTCCAAGCGGCTGGGAGGATCCAACCGAACTAACAACCTAAACAGCTGTCCAAACAAACTATCTAAAAATAGTAAAGTATGGTCAACATGACCTTATTACATGCATTGGTCTTATAAGACCTTCTTGGAAACATTAACAAGACTCAAAACAAACTAACTGCCTCATGGAGGCCAGCTGTCAGGTAGGTGCTCCTGCACCATACTCCCCAATAGAAAAGAACTCATGTCCCATGAGTTAGGTTGTGGAAGTCCTCCACCTTTACACTTTGCCTTTGCGGTGTCTTGACCTGTTCCAGCTTTGTCCTCTGCTGGCTCTCGGCTGCTCCAAGACTTCTGAACTGTAACTTGTTTTCTTGCAAGTAAATCCTCATGCCTGTCAATGTAGGCCCTTCTCTCACATACCTTGTGTTTGTCAGGTTGTCTGACCAGAACCTCTGTCTGAACTGCCTCTTGAACTTCCGTAATGTTCAACTCTGTCTTTCTTTCAACCTTTATAGGACAAACAATAGTCCCAACTATGACAACATCCTTGTCATTCCTCTCAACTGGTTGCTGTTTACAAACCTGTTGCTGAACCTGTTGCTGACCTCTGTCAGTCAAAACTGAAACTGTCTTCAAACTGTTGTCCTTAACAACTTCTTTCCCTGCAATGTCCTCAACTGCCTTTATGCCTGCTGCTATAGGCTTCTGCACAAATTCCTTCTTTCCCACTAAAATAATTTTTGCTGCCTTCTGTACTACAGCTGCTTCCTGTAATAGCATCAACATAATAGTTTTCCCATCTTTCTTGATGGTGTAGGTATTAGCATACCCATCATACAGTACCCTCCTATCAAATTGCCATGGCCTACCCAATAGTAGGTGACAACATTCCATGGGCAAAATGTCACACAAAACTCTATCATGATATGCTCCAATCTGAAAATCAACATATGCCTGTTCATAGACAAAAAGTGATTGACTATCACTCACCCAAGATGCCTTGTAAGGGTGTTGGTGTGGAATCCTTTCCAAATTTAGTTTATCCACCATTTCTTGAGATACCATGTTGTCTGTTGAACCAGTATCAATGACAACCTTACATACTTTACCTTTGCTCTTGCATGTGGTCTTGAAAAGAGCTCTTCTTTGCATCATATCCTTTGATGTCTGCAAACTAATTCTCCTTAGCATCAATGCTTCTCCCTCCTCAGGATATCCATAATTGTCAGGAACTCTATCTCCTTGATAAGTGTTTAAACTTTGCACACATTCCTCTACTTTCTCTTCTTGCACAAGTTGTACTCTCTTGTCATTCGTTCTATCATTTCTGGATGATGAACCTTTGCTTTCTGGACATTTGAAAAATGGATGACCAAACTCACCACAGGTGTAACACTTTCCTGAAAATGTAGTAGAACCTCTACCACTTCCAAATCTGCCTCTATTACCTTTCCATCCACCTCTGAAATCAGACTGTCCCTGTCCTTTACCAGTGTCTTCTTGAACCTCATTGGTTTGCCTTGTTGTAGGGGCTAATCCTCTTCCCCTCATATTGCTGCCTCTTCCTCTCATGGACTTATCTTGTCTCCTATTCATCTTTTCTTCAATCCTGATTGCCATTTGGTAGCAATCCTCCACACTCTTAGGGTTAGCTAAAACTAACTCATCCTGTATGTTCAATCTCAAACCAGCCAAGTACCTAGCCACCTTTTCTACCTCATTCTCATGATGACCAGATCTCATACTCAACTTATAAAACTCCTCAGTATATGCCTTCACATCCATTTCCTTCTGCCTTAAAAATTGCAGCTTCTTAAACATCTGAATCTCATAATCCCTAGGCAAGAATTTACCTGTTATCCTTGCTACCATCTTATCCCATGAAGTGATCTTTGACTTCCCTTGTTTCCTTCTCTCGGATTGTCCATAATCCCACCATACCAAAGCATGACCTCCTAACTTGGTCTTTGCAATCTTTACCTTCTGATCCTTAGCAACATCTTCACATTCAAAGTGATTATCAAGTGCAGCAATCCAATCCAGTAACTCATCTTCATTCAAACTTCCATTATACTTGGAAACATCAACCTTTACCTTAGGTTTATCACTCTGCACTGCCTTTAACAGTTTTACAAATCTCTGGTCTTCAGCATCCAGATCTTCAGCTACCTCTTCATACTCCTCAACAGCATCTTCCTCTTCTTCAGACTCACTGTCGTCCACTTCCCTCTTTTTGTTCTTCTCCAAGGCTACAAGCCTGGCTTGAAGTGCTTCAGCAAGCTCCTTCATCTTCCTCATCTCTCTGGCATGTTTTTCCTTCATCTCCTGCAATTCCCTTGCAGTACCATTACCTTTCGGAGGCATTTTGTCAACCTCTCACTTCTCTACCTCTGTCCTTTCCAGTGACAGAATCAACTCTACCTCTGCCCTTTCGGTGACAGAATCAACACACAACAGCCCAGACCTTTTGCTGAGCTCTGATACCACTATGATGCAGAGGCATCCACACTAAAACCTTGACATACAGCATGTATGTCTACAACCCTTCATCATCATCATATTTTCTATTAACATTGTCAGCATCATCATATTTTCTCTTGCCGACCGATATCCTCCTACAGACAAACCTTCGACCCTTCGTCTGTCAGCAACATCATCATATTCGGCTATCAGCAGCATCATCACATTCGGCAAATGCAAACATCCTCCTGACGTTCACTGTTCACCTTACCGCCAAACTCTATCTTCAGCATCATGATGTTCAACATCATGTTTATTAGCAGGATATAAAATATCCTGTTCCTCCCATATATCCTGATGATGACACTTCACGCACCTTTCCTTCGATGCTTACGTCACCCCGATATCCTGATGACGATTATCCTGATGACGATGACGTCACATGCAGTTCCTTCAATATCCTGCTATCGGCCAAACTTAACATTATCGGCCCGCGATGGTTTTATCAACCCGATCTTCTACCTTATGCCGATACGCTCCTCCTCGGCAACACCTGATGATGATCACCCCAATGCACATTCACTTTATGCAATCGACTGCATCATGCTCACCTCCATCTACTCGGATGACGCCCGAAGTAACTGCAGGATATACACAGAAATATCCTGATGATGCCGTTGCGATGGATTTTCCAACCTTAGCGAATTTCAATCCGCCGAACCTCCTGGGGTGACCCGATCCGCTTCCAGGGCGATCTTCCAGACTCTAACAACCAGCACGACCTAGCACATGCCCATGCTAGGGTTCTCAACACCTCTTGATTGCGATCCTGCAAACATACATGCGAACAAACAGAAAATGCAAACTAAATCCTAAACTACTGTACATAGCCATTCCACCGATTCGACGAATCAACCGGTGGAATGGATCAGCGAATCCATGAAACCACCAGAACAGCAACTCGATTACACAATGGAATTCAAAACAGAGAATGGATACAAACAGGATCTCTTTATTGATTTCAAAAGATGCAAATACAATACTTAGTCTCTCTCTCTGTCTCACTCTCTGCAAAGTCTGATCGATGATCGATGATATGCAATACCAACCGATCCTAATGCATAAATAGGATTTCCTGCGAGTACTACCACTCGATTCCCAGCGGCTGGGAGCTTCCAAGCGGCTGGGAGGATCCAACCGAACTAACAACCTAAACAGCTGTCCAAACAAACTATCTAAAAATAGTAAAGTATGGTCAACATGACCTTATTACATGCATTGGTCTTATAAGACCTTCTTGGAAACATTAACAAGACTCAAAACAAACTAACTGCCTCATGGAGGCCAGCTATCAGGTAGGTGCTCCTGCACCAGCCTCCTTGGCCTATAAAAGGAACCTCCTCACCTTCACTTTCACAATCACAAGAGCTATAGTATTTACATGCTACAAAAATTCCATCACTTGAAATCAATTGTGCCTTTGGCCCCCCATTTGCATTATCATTTAGCATCCTAGTTGCATATCATATCCATCATTATCAATGGGTTCCTATCATTATCATTAGCTTTGCATTATAGAAATCCTTCACATTGCATATTTGCATCCACAAATTCCATTCATCTCATTGTCATCTTGGAAAGCACAGAAGCACAATTCTGTGAGCAATATCATTATCAACAAGATCATTGAGAAGATAAGAGACAATGTAACTCATGGGATAAATCAATTTGCAAGGTATAATTCATGTTCTCTGCATTTTTCTTAGTTTCATTGATGTATTGAATTTGAGTAGGAATTCTAGAGTATTTGTGGTATCTTAGTAGGTTCTTACAATAGTTTCAAATTATTAATCACATTTTGGCACCCACCGTGGGGCCTTGTCCCATTTTTAACTTCAAAATTTGAGTTTTTGGTGTACTTACAATCATAACAGGTGGTTTATATGCATTCGAGTTCCAGTTATGCACATCTGTGAAGCAAAATTGCAATCCTGCGCATATGATCATTTCTACTGTGCATATGACACTTTAATTCATCCTGTTGTGCATTTGACACTTTATGCTGCACATTTGTCTTTATGCGCATATAACTCATCCTACTGTGCATTTGTTGTATGTTTCTGCGCATTTGAAATTGGTCAGTTTTTAGTATTTCTTTTTGATAATTTTTTATGCTAACTCATGTGGAAGCTATCATCGATCATCAAAGAAGTGTATTCAAACTATTGACAATTGGTTTTGCAGGTTTAGGGCTTGGTTTAGACATCATTTACTCATACTTTGTTAATCTAGTGGCACCTAGTTTAAAATAGGAAGAGTAATCATACCATTTTGCATTGCAATCTTGCATACAATCATAAACTTAGTTTCAATTAGGAGAAGTAAAATTTCAATCTTGCATACAATCTTCACCTAGTCTAAATTAGGACGTTAAATTGGAAAATTTTGCATACAATCTTCACATAGTCTAAACTAGGAGGTTAAATTGGATAAATTTTGCATTACAATCTTGCATACAATCCAAACATAGCATAAATAGGGGGAAGTAATTTCATCCAATCTTGCATACAAATCATCAAATCATTTAATGAAGAGGCTAACATTTGACTATCTTTCCTTTTATGCTATCATGCAAATATGACATTTTGTGTTGTTAGATTATCCACACTTAGCTTAATCTAGGAAGAAAACAAACAAGTGTTTGTTGTACTTGCAAAGGTGATAGGCATATGCTCTCCCCTTGCAACATCTTGGGTGATCAAAAAGTTAGACTCATCTACCCTTTTCTTGTTTACCCTTAGAAAGGCCTTCTCTTGGATTATGCTTCATCCAAGAGGAATGACCTTAAGCGGAGCTTTCCTTTGACCTGCTATATAAATGGGATAAGGTGAAAGCCAAGTCCTAACCAGCGTCAGCCTTGCCTTTCGATGCCAAATCAAAAAGAGGTGTACTAACACTTTGTGGAAACGATTTTTGCATTGTGTGAAGTATTTGATACTCTTAGTAGGATTGGTCAAAGCTTTTAGTAGCTTTTCATATGCTCGCAAGGCATTGGTCCCTCAAATTTACTAAGAACTAATTGTTTTAGAGACCAAAATCCCTTTTACTTGTTGATGTAGGAGGTCAGACCTCTGAAGCCGCCTAACGTTTTTGCTAATCATGTGTAGAGACAAAATTTCTTCTTTGGGGGAATGAAACTTGGTGTGCCTAAGAAGTGTGTGCCGTTTAAGGGGGAGCTAGTGCCACCAAGTTTCTAGCTGTCCACCTTGTTTAAGTGGTTGGAGAAATCCAAGTTGGGATTCAACAAGTAGTATATTTTCTCGCCTAGGATTGTACATGTCTTCAAATGTGTGTTAAACACTAAATGTCACAAACAAACATCAAATTGTATTGTCTGTTGTGTTTTCTTGCCTAAAAATAGACAAAATCATCACAAGAAAAGTATTAGGTTGTCTTGAAAAATGTGCCAAAAATAAGCAAAAACTTGATAAAAAACACAGTTATCTGAGCAGACTTGTGCATTTGAAACTTCTTGTTGCGCATATCTAACACTTCTTATTGTGCACATATGACATTTCTCGTTGCACATACAAATCCTACTACACATTTGACACTTTTTCGTGTGCATACAAATTCTGCTGCGTATCCAAACAATAGAACTGCGCATTCAAAGCTATCCATACAATCAATAGAACTGTGCATTTGCAACCTATTCCTACACATCTAAACCTGCACATCCACAATAGTGAGCTATTCCTGATGCTTTGAAAGAAAAATAAAATTAGTTTCAGATACCCATTTCAGCTTAGAATACACCTGAGAAGTCATTTGAACCATACAAATTCATCACATACCCATTTTTCAAAACATTTCACTCACATATCATACTTAGCCTTTCTGAACTCAAACAAAATCAATTTTTTCCCAAAGGTGCCAGTGAGATCTTCCTATTCAGGCAAACAAGTTAGTTAGTTTCCCTATCAAGATCAAACATCCTCTATCTAGGAACTACACTAAACATCTTGACAAGGTTAGTCTACACCAATAGTGATTTCAATCATCTCTATTTGGCTTACTTTGGATCAACACTTTGATAGCTATACATCATAGCTCAAGACTATTGTTTGAAAAAGGAATCAAAATACCACCTTTTGAAAATCTTATCACCAACACATCTTTCACCCAAGACTACACCATACCACAAACATCACTTGCATTTACAAATCTATCATCCAACTTCATTCATATCACACTCTTGTATGGTTGAAACTAGGTCTCATGCCAAAATAAGAAAAGAAATGGATTACACAAATAGTAGTTGTAAACGAGAAAATTTGGACAAATGAAGATAAAACAAATTAAAATGCAATACCTTGACCAAACTTTTCCAATACCTCGAATCATGAATTATGCATGCAAGATGGTTGTAGATTGATTTGATGTTGATTTACTCACTTCTGCAGCATGACGATTGGATGAAAAAGGATAGAAGAAGATAGATAGAAAATAGATAGAGGATTGGAAGAAGATTTCGGTAAAGTAAGGTTATCGAACTCAATGCATGCCCTCTCAAATGGCTTGTGAGAAGCCATATTTATAGACATAGGGTTGAAGATACGATAAGGATTGGATTTTATTTTATTTTTTCTTTAAAGAACAAAAGAGGAATAAAACAAGATAAAATCGAATAGAAAAGATATTGATTTTTGCTTTAAAGGAAATAAATCCTAAAAAGATGAGAGAGTGAATTATCTATTTAAATAAATTAATTAGATATGTATGAGTTGTATTTTTAGAAAGAAAGCAAGATGATTTTATTAGGATTTTATTAATTAAATAAATATTTGATTTATTTAATTAATTTGGATTGTGGTGAGGGATGAAGTGGAAAGATAATTAAATAAATAAATTTATTTAATTATAGAAAATAGATAAGTGACTAATTAAATAATTAAAAATAATTATTTAACTAGAGAGGATTAATGGCCATGAATAATTAAATAAATAAAAATTTATTTAATTATAGAAGATAAGATTATGGGATTGAAAGGGGATAAAATAAATTAGTCAAATAAATAAAATTTATTTAACTAATTAGGTGATGACATGGGTACCTAGGGCAAAACATGCTATGACAAGGTGTTGGACATTTTTAGGTGTCTACATTTTGCCCCTCTTTGAGATGATGTTCGAGATGATGAGTTTTGTGTCGAGTAACATCATTTCAAAGAAGCTAAGGTATGGGTAGAGGAAAAAGGTGGTAATGGAAAGATAGGATGAGGATGCCCCCTCGAGAGGATATGTAGGTTGGACAAACACGGGTAGGCTCTCAACATGAAAGGGATTGGTCAAGGAAGAAAATGAATAGAAGAAATGAATGAGGCGTTATACTACAATGAAAGTGAGCAATCATGATGTTTGATATAGCACTAGACGTTATGCACTAGGGTACGAGGACCAAGGTGACAATGTGTCTCATGCCCCAGTGTAATACAACCTTGTCTAGACATATGAGGAAGAAAACTTAGAGCATTAAAGTCCTAATGCACAAAAAGTATGATGTAACCTTAGATGCAAAGGATAATGCAAAAATCCATTCCAACATACACAAGATATGAATATTATCTAGAATGATATGAATGTGATACAAATGCAAGATAAAAAGATAACACACACAAGCAAGCAAGCAAGCATGCACAAATGATACAAAAACAAACAAGGTATTTCCCCTATCACGTTATAAACCAATGATTGATTAATTGATTGATTGATGATGATAGTGTTGTCATGGCGGGGAACGATATATCCCTAGAACAACACAAGGATGCAGGAATGATATATCCCATTGATGATGATTGATTGATTGATTGATTTGGTTTACGAAAAAATTAGGATCAAGACCAATAATGTGATTGGATAATTTGACAAGATTGATTAACTTTATTGGTATGGATTAAGGATGGACTTGCATTTGGATCTATTGCTAGGATTGAGATTGATGAAAGATTGATGAATTGATGAAGATATATGATAGAAGAAAATGATGAGAGAGAAGAGAGAGAAATATCTCCTGTGCCTGAATCTGGGCACATCCTTCATACTCCAGACTGCCTACATACTCATGTCCATAGGATCAAGGCACTTAACAATAGAGATGAGATGTAGTTCTAATTTGTGATGATGAAGGTTCGGATTGATGGGATTGATGCTATTGATGGGATAGGTTTGATTGAATTTGTGTTGATGGGTGTGATGTGATTTGTTTTGATGATGATTGATTTTATTGCTTGGATTTCTATTTTTTTGTATTTTGGGGAATATTTTGATTTTTTTTTGTAGTTTTTTCAGGACATTTTATGATGTTTTTGGTATTTTTTTAGGACATTTTATGATGTTTTGGTATTTTTTCAAGACATTTTATGATGTTTTGGTATTTTTTCAGGATAGTTTATGATGTTTTTTGGATTTTTTTTAGGATAGTTTATGATGTTTTTGGATTTATTTTTAGGATGTTTTATGATTTTTTTTGGATATTTTGGATGTTTTGGGATGTCAATGGATTTACAATTTGTGCAACCTTTTGTGCTAGATACCAATGACAAGGGAGGACCAAGTCCAGTTGCAAGGAGGTAGGATAGATAGGATTGGATGGATGAAAGGATGGGCGATAAGGGATGGAAGGATGCACGCGTAAGAGAGCAAGGATGTGATCTCTAAAGACTATGTCGTATATGAATAACATGCCCCATTCTAGACAATATGCTTAGGATTTTTATGACAACACTTATGATAATAGGATGGTGATAGGATTAGACTTGGGAAGGATGAAGTACATCAAGAGATAACCAAAACATGTTTCAACATTTTGCCCTCAATCTTTGTCAAGATCAAGATGATGAAGGGAAGATAAATGGGCTCAATATGATAGGTATATGTAATGGATAAGGATGGTAGGAAATGGTATGACAAGATAGGATATGAAAATGATATGGTGGATGAGACAATGTGCCCCCAAGTGTAGGTTCTATAGAAGATCAACTTACACATGACACCTGTTTGCTAGGTTTTCGTCATGGTACTTATCCAAGGTGCCTATTTACCAAGTTTTCACCATTGGACGAAGGGATTTCTCTTTACTTTTTTCTTTTTTTTTTTGACTTTTTCAATTTTTGGATGGGATAGGTGGATATGGATGAAAGGGACTCAAGTCTCTAGTACCGTGAAAGGTGATAGTCCTGCTAGATGGATGTCATCGCATGGACCATGTCAAGTGTGCTCATAGATGTTGGTAAGGGATGACATGAAAGATGGATTAGGTAGATGGTGGATTATGGATGGTGCGATAGTGGATTATGATGTGGATTATGTAGGGGAGATAGTGGATTATGATGCAGATTATGTAGGGGAGATAGTGGATTATGGTGTGAATTATGACGTGGATTATGATGTGGATGGGTGAAAGGCTTATGCAAAAACATGGACCACAGGGATATTATTGGGAAGATAGGTAGAGTAGTGGAAGAAGGATGGGGAGATGGAGGTATGTGGAATTGTTGCATGATGAAAGGGAATCATGACCAACGGTTGCACACACCATGATGAACATTGAAGCTTGTGATTGGAAGGTGGCATAGGAAACAATGGTGTTGTTTGTTTAGGGGATGGTTGATGTAGTGCTTTAGGAACCCACATAGACTTATTATTTTTATGACTTTTATTTTGCTTGTGGGATAGAGGAATTTGAGACTTTTGGATGGAATGAGATTTTTAGATGGAAGATGATTGAGATTCTTGAGAGGTGGATGTCTTATTAGACTTGATTGCTTCTTTTTGCTTAGGGATCCAAACCAATTTAGTTTTGACCTTTCCTTTTTGAGGTATGGGCTTGGATTGTTGCTTGGATGGATTTTGCTTTGAATTTTTGCATTTGTACCCTAAGGTATTAGGATTTGTAGGAATTTTTGCTTTAGGTGTAGAGGCATCCAAATGTTTATTTTTGAATCCCATGTGGTGGATAAAATGAGTGGAAGCTCCTTGTTTATACAATGCATGTATTTGTTGGTCATGATTAGGATATTTAGGGTATTTATGAATGATTGGGTAAGGGGGTGTTGGTAGCAATGGTGGCAAAGTGGATGGAGGGATATTAGGAGGTGGAAGGAGTGGAGGTAAAGTGGAAGGTGGAAGGTGAATGGTCATATTCTTTTGACATTTGTAGGATGAGGGAGGTGGAATGACAACGTATGTTTTAGGAATAGGATGAGGTTTATGATGGAAGTGTGGAGGAAGTACCAACATTGTTAGATTGTTGTCCTTGGGGTGTGTATCCAAGGCCATGTGAGTGAGGAGGGACCTTGACATGGATAGGCTTCAAAATACCTTGTTCATGAAGGCCTAGGCCTTTACCTTGGTAGTTCATGTTTTGGAGCATGCGATGGATAGTGGGACTAGGTGTAGGTGGAACACTAGACACGAGTTCCTTATTGGATGGAGAAGGTGAGATAGGGGATAATGGTTGTTGGTGTTCTAAGGAGGAATACTCATGGATGAAAGTGGTAAGACCAATAGGATATGATGGTGGATTTAGAATAGGGTTGATGGTGGATGTGAAAAGATCATTATTGGTTTGATCTTCAATGCTTTCTTGGGAAGCCTTTATCTCATCAAGGGGAGAGGATGTTTGTAGATCATGGATGGGGCTAGATGGAGGATGGATATAAGCAATTTGGATATCTTTCTCATGGATGGGTATGGGATTATGGATAGGATCAAGGTGTTTGTAGATAGGCTCTTTATAGGTATCATCTTGATCATAAAGAAGGTACATGTTATGGATAGATTGGATGGAAATGATTTGATCTTGATTAGATTTAGGGGCTATTGTTTCTTCATGCTTAGGATCATGCTCTTGACATAACTCTTGGTTTTCTTGAATGGAAGTGGAAGGCTCTTTAAAAATCTTGATAGCTTGTAGATCACATGATGGGGTTAGAAGACTAGACAAAGTGTTTAAGGACTCATGGGGAGGCTCAAGGATAGGTGTTTGATGACATAGCAATGTTTTATTCATTATTAGTAGCCAATAGATCACATCCTTTGCAAGGGTATGGGTGAATGGAAAATATAGTGGATGGATGATAATAGTGGAAGTTGAAGGCTTAGGATTAGGATTTGGGCTAGATGGAAAGATAATGGAATTAAAGGGATTGGTTTTATCCAAGACAATCTTACCACAATCTTCTAGGTTCTTGACTAATCTTTGAAATCAGACACAAGTGGATATGGTATGGCCCCTATACCTATGGTATGCACAATATGCATCATCTTTATACCAACTAGGTTTAAACATAGATGGAGAATATGCTCTGAATGGGTATAGCTCAATCAAATTTGCTTGGACCAATTTTCTAAAAGTATCTCCATGGAATCTTTTAATGAAGGATTAGTGGAACATGGGGATGAAGGTGATGAAGGCGATGAAAAGATTGATAAAGGTGTTAGGATAGGACTAGTTGGCTCATGTGTTGGCATATGATTGGATGGTGAAGGTGACTCAAAGGAGGCACTTGCTAGGTTGGTTTCTTCCTTGTCAAAGTTAGCATGACAAAGGTTGGGAGATGGATAAGCTGGAGGTATTGATTGGTTGGACAGGTATGATGGCATGGATGTATAAGGGGATGAAGATTGACATGAAGGCAAAGGTTGATATGAGGTTGAAGGCTGATATGATGTGGATGGGGATGAAATGTAGGGTGTTGAAGGTTGATATAAGGTTTATGGGGTGGATATATAGGATTGATATGGAGGTTGTTGATGTGGTGATTGGGTTTGATGTTGGAATTTTTGATGTTGTGGTGGCACATGGTCTTCTTCCTTTCTATATAACCACTTAAGTTGATCAAACATTCTTTTGGTGCCACAAGGATCGTTCTCATAGGTCTTGTTTAGAAATGCCATGTCCATGTTTACAAGTGGTAGAGTAGGATATGAGGATGTGGAGTGGTTGGATGTTGGAGATCAAATTTCAATACCTTAGGATGATTTGTTTTGCTTCAAAGATTGGATGATTCTCTATACTTAAGGTAGACTAGTGACACTTAAGTAATAGAGTTGATTGGATGATTTCCTATACTCAAGGTAGACTAATGACACTTAAGTAATAGATTTGATTGGATGACTTACTTGAGATAGACTAATGATCTCAAGAAAGTTTGAATAAATGTTGATAATGATCAAATAAGGTCTTGATTTTTGATTGGGCTGATTTGGGTTTTGGGTTTTGATAATGGTGTGGATGATCAAGTTAGGTGACTTGGATGGATTAGAATAATGATAAGGATGATTTGGGATAACAAGGTGGGATAACTTGGATTGGTTATTAGGATGAAATTGTCTCATGACAGGGATTTTGTTTTTGATAGTTTTTTTGCAATTTTATGGCAAGAAGACAAGTTAACAAACACTCATGCACAAGCCATTCACAAATATTTACCACCTAGGTTAGCTAAGATGATACCTGTTAGGTTCCCACTTGGTTTTACCTAGCCATGCCTACTTATGGTGTATAGCTCCAGGAACATGGGGCATGGGCTCCGCCTTACAGTGCACTCACTTCTTAGGCACACCAAGTTCCAGGTCCTCAAGATGCGCAAATCTTGAGGTACCTATTGATAACTGAGAGGGGGGGTGAATCAGTTATCCTAATTATTTCTTCTTTCTGAACTTTCTTAATAACAATGCAGCATTCATTCAAATAAGCAAACATAACCATGAAATGGAAATACACATGACACAATAATTTTTGACGTGGAAACCCTGTTAAGGGAAAAAACCATGGGGTGATTAACCCAAGATTGTATTCTCTGTTAGAAGAATGGAAATATAAAATGGCACTTGCCAATTAGGGCTCACTGCCTGAGCACACTGCTCACAAGAGGCACACTGCCGACAAGAGACTCACTGTCTACAAAAAGAGTGTTATACAATACTTGAACTGATTGGGAGCATCTACATATGCTGGAGTTCAATTCCAGTTAGGTTCAGTATACTGATCTGCTGCACTTCATCTTTACTCTTCTCTTATGCTACTTTCCTTTCACATACCGGACCTTCCTTACTGCTTCTGCTCTTCTCTTCTGCTCTTATTCACACATTACAATCAACTACAACACCTCTCAAAACTAAATCCATCTTGTATATATATCCACACAAGTGATTTCATCACCTTTCTAGTCGGCACCTAGAATAGTTTAACTTTTTACAAACTCTGATCTGTTAGCTGAATCCTTGCACATCAAGTAATGCGGATCAAGCATATACTTGTAGAAGTCATCAATCATGTTGGTCAAACATAATTAATGCCTTCATAACCTTTACCACCATCAGTAACACATTTAGAATAAAGTCTGATGTTCTGCCAGTCAGTTCTTCCTCTGTTCATACTATCACTCAGGAACCCGGTACTCAAGTATTCATATCTTTTTCCTCATCTATTACTGGAGGTTAAATCCTTGGATTCTATCCCTCAAGGTAGTCCTCTTGACTTCCCCAAATCCACACTTTACCAAGATACTTCTGTTGCAAGTATGAGGTGAACTAGTGTTGTCATTGATGTCAACATACTCATATTGCATTGACAAGAAGGATTGGATGAGCTGTGTGCTGAGGATATTGAGAAAATTAATCTCAATTAGGAATAGTGAAGAACAGTGATGAGAAGAAGGTAAAATTACTCAATAGGTTGAGATTCAGAGGATGCGGATTAAAGGGTTTGTAGATATGAGTCGTGAGATGATCCAGTTAAGATTTCAGAGGTCCACATGAAGATGTGAAGAAGTTATGATCGATCAAGTAGAACTGGTTCTGGGAGATGCTCCAGAGTGACAGAGTGTTACAAAAAGGTCCAGTGAGATCTAGAAGTGCATTGTCCTATTTTGCAGATTGGATAGAGTGTTTGGGAGGTCCTTGTAATGTGTCATCTTGATTGGTATGTAGTTTGGAGGTTCGGAAGCACCTCTGGTAGTATGACAGTGGCAATAGACTATGTTCTTGAAGTTTTGGATGAGGAAGAGAAGAGATTCCAGTGAGTAGAGGAAGTGTGGATGTACCTGGTCATTCAGACAGGCTTGTGAAGGTTCTTGGATCGTGTTGAGGTTGTGTTGTTGATCCGCATTGGTAGTAGAGCCCAGAATTGAAGATATTCTTGCGGATGAAGTTCTTGTTCAGACTAGCCGACCGGATGAGTTGTTCATCTTGCAAATGTTCTTGTGGTGGCCATCCGGATGTGTTATACATCCTGCGAATGTTCTTATGGTTGATTACTAACTTAGATGATTGTTCCTAAGCTGATGTCTTGTATAAATAAAGGTTTGTGAGTTCATTTCAAAGTGTGGGTGTGAGGCAGATGAGTGTGGTATAGCGAAAGAGTGAAAGGTACAGAAGAAGTGTTTCGGGCTTAAATGGAACTGATCCAGACATGGTGAAGATGTCATTCTCTAATTCAAGGTTGTGATCCTTATGATCTTGTAGACAGTGTGTCTCTTTGTAGGCAGTGTACCTCCTTGTGAGCAGTGTGCTCGGGCAGTGAGCCCTAATTGGCATGTGCCATTCATTTTATCTTATTATTCTAACAGAGAATAATCCTTCAGTTAATCACCCCGTGGTTTTTCCCTTAACTAGGTTTTCCATGTCAAAAATCTTGGTGTCTAATGTGTTGATGTTTATCTGCTCCAGTGTTTATTCTTTCTGCTTTCATGAATGGTTAATTGATATGCTGTTAACTAATAAAGAAGAATCAAGTGTTTCAAGTAGAAGCAAGTTTTTGTACAACTGATTCACCCCCCTCTTAGTTGTGTGCCCTAGATCTAACAATTGGTATCAGATCCAAGTTCCTCTAAAAGGAACTTAACCGCTTGAGGAGATCCAGCATGTCATCATACAAGAAGGATAGTCCGAAGTTTGATGGAACCAACTTCACTCTCTGGAAAGGTCGCATGAAATGTCATTTGGAGTGTATGGGAAAAGTATACTTGACCATGGTCTCAAAACCATATGTTCCTCCACAGGGTGGTCTGACAACTCTGGATGAAATCACAAATGCTGAAAATAATCTACAAACCAAGGAAGCTCTTCTAAGCGCATTAAATGACTCAAATTTCTCAAATGTTATTGACCTACCAACTGCATATGAGATCTGGACTAAACTGGAACTTCTGTATGAAGGAGATGAGTTTGTCAAGAGTGCAAGGTTGCAAAGTCTGAAAGGGAAATTTGAAAGATTGAAGATGAGAGATGATGAAAATATCACTACCTTTATGCCAAGAGTGAATGAGCTAGTATGTGGAATTAGGAATGTTGGTGGAGTTCTAGATGAAAATGAAATTGTTTGCAAAATTCTCAGATCCCTTCTTGCTGCCTACAAAATCAAGGTTGCTGCCATTGATGAATTCAGAGCCCATACAACTGTCACAAGAGAGCAATTGGCTGGCAAACTAGCTACATTTGAAATGACCGAGTTTGGAGATGATCCCCCCAAGACTGAATCTACATTCAAAGCCAGTGCCTATGTGAAAGGCAAACAAAGATTTGATCTGGGAGAAAACTCTTCAAGGAAGCTATCATGGTATGATCAAGCAAGGAAAGACATGGAAGAGGAAGAAGCAGAAACAGCTCATCTTGAAGCCCTCATTGCAAAGAGATTGCCAAGAGGATCCGGTAAGTATGAAGGAAAGTTACCTTTTAAGTGCTTCAACTGCAATAAGATTGGTCATTTTGCTTCAAGATGTCCAGAAAGATCTACAAGGTCAAACTCCAACAGACAAAGGTTCCAAAAGAACTGTTATTATGTTCATGAAGAAGCTGATAATAAAGGAGTAACAGATGATGAATCAGAGATAGGAGACAAATTTGGAAATGAATGGGTGTTTATTGCCATCAAGGAAGAAGAACCAATATCCTTTGAATCTGTCAATCATAAGGTTGTAGAAAGAGCTTTGGCTGCCCAAGTTGAAGAAAAGGATGATTGGGTTATTGATAGTGGATGCTCTCACCACATGACAGGTGACAAGAACAAGTTCTTAGATTTAGAAAGGTATGAAGGAGGAATGGTAAAGTTTGGTGACAATTCTGCAGGTAGAATTAGAGGTAGGGGAACTATTTTTTTTGATGGAAAGAGCAAAATTGGTAATGTACTGTATGTTGAAGGATTGAAGCACAATCTTCTCAGTGTTGGATAGTTAGTAGACAAAGGTTATGATCTCCAATTCAAAAATGGAAGATGCAGGATCTTTGAAAGCTCTGGAACTAAGATTGCATCCGGTACTCAAACAAAAGGTAATATCTTCCATCTAGTTGGTTCAAATAAAAGTTGTCTGTTTGTTCAAGTTGATCAGAGTTGGCTATGGCGTAGAAGGATGTGCCATGTAAATTTTGATAACATCATCAAGATAAGCAATATTCAGGCTATAAGAGATCTTCCAAAATTGGTGAAACCTACAAATAGTTTGTGCAAAGAATGTTAGCTAGGTAAATAGAGCAGAGTCTCTTTCAAAAGCAAAGATCAGTCCTCTACCAGATTATTGGAATTAGTTCATACTAATCTCTGTGGTCCGACAAGAATCAAGAGTATACAAGGTGATAGATATTTCATGTTGCTAATTGATGACCATTCCCGGATGATGTGGGTTACCTTCCTAAAAGAGAAATCAGAAGCCCTTGAGAAGTTTAAAATCTTCAAAGCTATGGTAGAGAATCAAACTGGATTGAAACTGAAGTGTCTAAGGTCTGATAGAGGTGGTGAATTCACATCCGGTGAATTCATAGACTTTTGTGAGAAGCATGGCATAAAGAGACAGTTGTCTGCTCCTAGGACTCCACAGCAGAATGGAGTAGTTGAGAGAAAGAACCGGACCATCCAAGAAGCTTCCAGGACAATGATGATGGAAGTAAATGTTCCTCAGATGTTTTGGAGAGAAGCTGTCAGCACTACAGTCTACACTCTTAACTGAGTTCAAATCAGAAGCAACACCGATAAGACTCCTTATGAACTTTGGTTTGGTGTAACTCCTACTGTGAGATATTTCAGAGTATTTGGTAGCAAGTGTTATATCAAAAGAGATGAAGATTTAGGAAAGTTTGATGCTAGAAGTGATGAAGGAATTTTCTTGGGTTACTCCACTCAAAGCAAAGCATACCGGTGTTACAATAAGAGATTGAGAAATATGATAGAAAGCACAAATGTGAAGGTTGATGAAGGAATGGAGAAGCCCTCAAGATTCTATGAATGTGATGAAGATGATCAGAATGATCCTCTGGTGCAAGGAGCTCCATCCTCCTCTGAAATTTAGATCCAGACTGATCTGGTAAATCAGGAAGAAGAAGTTTGTCTGAATGAGCCTGATCAAGAATTAGTAGTGCAAGAAACTCCCAAAGTTCCAAGGTATGTAACTCTAAATCACTCTGAAGATCAGATCATAGGTGACAAAAGTAAAGGGGTACAAACAAGGAGAAGAATTGCTCAAGATTCAAATGAATACTGTCTGATTTCAAAGATTGAACCTAAGACAGTTAATGAAGCTTGCAATGATGAAAATTGGACCAAAGCAATGGAGGAAGAATTGATGCAAATTGAGAAAAATCATACTTGGGATCTTGTTCCCAGACCTAGAGACAAGAATGTGATTGGAACCAAATGGGTCTTCTGGAACAAACTGAATGAAGTTGGTGAAGTAATCAGAAACAAAGCTAGATTGGTCTGCAAAGGCTACTCTCAAATAGAAGGAATTGATTTTGAAGAGACCTTTGCTCTGGTGGCAAGAATTGAAGCAGTTAGATTATTTCTAGCATTTGCTGCCTTCAAAGACTTCAAGTTATATCAGATGGATGTCAAGTCTGCCTTCCTAAATGGTAATCTGGAAGAAGAAGTTTACATTGAACAACCGGATGGATTTCAATTATCTGATAATGATGATATGGTCTACAAGTTGAAGAAAGGATTGTATGGATTGAAGCAAGCCCCAAGAGCATGTTATGAAAGGTTGGATAAGCATCTTGTGCAGATTGGATTCAACAAAGGTACTGTTGACAGTAACTTATATTTCAAAATTGATCATTAAAATATTTTGATTGTTGAAGTGTTTGTGGATGATATCATTTTTTGAGGAAGAGATAGTATGTGCAAAACTTTTGCAAATCAAATGAAAAGTGAGTTTGAAATGTCTATGCTTGGTGAAATAAATTTCTTCTTGGGTCTGCAAATTACTCAAACAAAGAAAAGGATCTTCATTTCTCAAACCAAATATGTGAAAGAATTGTTGAGGAAATTCGATATGGAAGATTCAAAGCCAATAAACACTCCTATGGCAATTGGATGTAAGTTGAGGAAAGATGATGACTCTCCGAAGGCAGATCAGACAAAGTATAGATCAATGATTGGTGGATTGTTGTATCTCACTCAGACTAGACCAGATATAATGCAGGTTGTTGGTCTTGTGGCAAGATTTCAGGCTGATCCTAGAGAATCTCATATTATGGCAATCAAGAGAATTTTTAGATATCTAAAAGGGACAGTGGAGTATGGTCTATGGTATCCTAGAGATCATGATTTCTCTCTTCATGCTTACACAGATGCAGATTGGACAGGAGATGTGGATGACCGGAAGAGCACCAGTGGTGGAGCATTCTTTTTGGGAAAGAGATTGGTTTCTTGGCTAAGCAAGAAATAAGATGCAATATCTCTGTCTACAATTGAAGCAGAATACATTGCAGCAGTAGGTAGTTGCACTCAAATCTTATGGATGAAGCAGATGCTAAGAGACATAAAAGTTGAATATGAGGAGCCTATCACAATTTTCTATGATAATTCAAGTGCAATTAATATTTCTAAGAATCCGGTATTGCATTCTAAGACTAAGCACATATCTATCAAGTTTCACTTTTTGAGAGAACAAGTGAACAAGGAAGAAGTCAGAGGATGTGGATTAAAGGGTTTGTAGATATGAGTCTTGAGATGATCCAATTAAGATTTCAGAGGTCCGGATGAAGATGTGAAGAAGTTGTGATCAATCAAGTAGAACCGGTTCTGGGAGATGCTCCAGAGTGACAGAGTGTTACAAAAAGGTCCGGTGAGATCCGGAAGTGCATTGTCCTATTATGCGGATTGGACAGAGTGTTTGGGAGGTCCTTGTAATGTGTCATCTCGATTGGTATGTGGTTTGGAGGTCCAAAAGCACATCTGGTAGTATGACAGTGGCGATAGACTGTGTTCTTGAAGTTCTGGATGAGGAAGAGAAGAGATTCTAATGAGTAGAGGAAGTGCGAATGTACTTGGTCATTCAGGCAAGCTTGTGAAGGTTCTTGGATCGTGTTGAGGTTGTCTTGTTGATCCACATTGCTGGTAGAGCCCAGAATTGAAGATATTCTTCCAGATGAAGTTCTTGTTCAGACTAGCCGATCAGATGAGTTGTTCATCTTTAAATGTTCTTGCGGTGGCTGACCGGATGTGTTATACATCCTGCGATTGTTCTTATGGTTGATTGCTGACTTAGATGATTGTTCCTAAGCCGATGTCTTGTATAAATAAAGGTTTGTGAGTTCATTTCAAAGTGTGGTTGTGAAGCAGATGAGTGTGGTATAGCGAAAGAGTGAAAGGCAGAGCAGAAGTGTTTCAAGCTTAAATGGAACTGATCTAGACATGGTGAAGATGTCATTCTCCAGTTTAAGGTTGTGATCCTTATGATCTTATAGACAGTGTGTCTCTTTGTAGGCAGTGTGCCTCCTTGTGAGCAGTGTGCTCGGGTAGTGAGCCCTAATTGGCATGTGCCATTCATTTTATCTTATTCTTCTAACAAAGAATAATCCTTGGGTTAATCACCCCATGGTTTTTCCCTTAACTGAGTTTTCCACATCAAAAATCTTGGTGTCTAATGTGTTGATGTTTATCTGCTCCAGTGTTTATGGTTTCTGCTTTCATGAATGGTTAATTGATATGCTGTTAACTAATAAAGAAGAATCAAGTGTTTCAAGAAGAAGCAAGTTTTTGTACAACTGATTCACCCCCCCTCTCAGTTGTGTGCCCTAGATCTAACAACTTCCTCTGAGAGATTCAGACCTGTCTATCAGACCTTACTGACTGCTCTGTTCCTACTTACTGGACCCCAATACTTTGCAATCTGTCTTCCGGTAAGGACTCATTATGTCCTACGGATGTGTGGGCTAACCTTTGTTGCCATCAATGACAACATTCATGAATCCATATAGTGTCTCTTGCCAACAATCTCCCCCTTTGGCATTGATGGCAACACTTAGTGAAAAATGACTAAGTGTAGCACTATACTCCCCCTTGGCTGATGCTCTATCTCTATATACATTTTCTGGAACTCCCCCTTAGTTGGATTTCTCATTTTTCACTTCTCCTCACTCCCTCTTTGACATCAATGGCAAAGGGTAGGGTCCGCATACCAAAATTTTTAAAAATTTTACTATACTTAGCCGCATAAGTATATATATATATATGTAATACTTACATATACTGTAGTATGTCTGCAAAAGTTGTTTTTAGTTGAATGAATTCAGTAGCCCAACTTTGCTTCATTCTGTCCAAAATTGATATATGACTGCTCAATAGAAAAGCAAACGCATCTGCCCTTTTTTAGATCAGTTGGATCATTTATCTGAGCTGTGATTTGAGCTTCTTTTATGGCCTCATGCATGGCCTCTAACTTAGGGATAATTATCCCTCTGAGCTCACTTAACCTGCTTATTCTATTTTTCTTCCCTTTTTCAAGATTCTTGATCTCATTCAAAACTACAACCGTTTGACATTCTTGATTTATTATTGATGTAGAAAGTGGATCAAAATTTTGAGAAAGTTTTAACAGTTTATCCTCCTGTTCTTTCATTTTCTTCTCAATCTCCACTGTTGCTTTGGACTAGGAAATACAAAATTTGTATACTTCACCGCCATCTTTAAGAGCATTTTCTAAGCTCTTTATCCCAATATTCATATTTCTCCTATCATTAATGATCAACCCTTGTACCTCTGAGAATCTCTTATCCAAAAACTCCTTTCAGACCCTTTCTTCAGCTAACTTCTCTAGAGAATCAAAATGTGTATTAACACTGCTGACTAGAGTTTTGAGATTACCGGATGAGGAGGCTGTGGGATCCTTCTGAAACGATGGCATGATCTTTTCTAGCACTCTGGAAGTAGCTTCAATCAACTCACAGTCTTCCATATGAGACTTTAGAAGTTTTTCTTTGGCCTTTGCGTTAGCAAATGAAGCTATCTTCATTGTCTATACCGGAGAAAGTGAATCAAAATTGAATGGACCTTGTAGAAGCTTCGGTTCATCAATCTCCATTGTTTCTTTACTCAAGAATTCTTGGATAGTTTGTGCAATGTCTCTTGCCAGAGACAGATGTTTCTTCTCTTCTTCATTCTTAGAGCTATCCCTTGGAGCTTTCTCTCCTTCTATATTCATACCACTAGCAGTTGTGGTCTTATCTGTTGAGGTCTTCTCTCCCTCTACAACCTTGGTACTGTCAACTTCTTTTTCCCTCACTTCTGCTTCTTTCTCCTGTATACTGTCTTCTCCTTTAGATCCGGAGGCTATAGGGGAAACTGGAGGAGGGATATTTGTTTGTTCATGAGCCACCTCTTCCAGAGTAGAGGATTCCAAATCCATAACTATTTCTGCACCGGTATCCATAGCTTGTTCTGTCATTTTCTCAGAAGATTTTCCTGCAACATTTGTGGTTGAGGGGTTAGTATCCAAGTCCTCTATAACAGGAAGATTAAATCTTTTGAAGGCTTTCCAAAGAATCTCTTCTGTGTCCTTGGCTACCTTGTCGGTCTCACCAAGCATAAGTTGATTCATCCTTGCTTTGCTCTTGAACTCATCCTTGCAATCTTTGAATACCATATTCATTTTCTTGGGATCGATTGAAGGATATAGCTAAATAGCTATCTATTCCTAGATTTCTAGGTCCTTGGCTTGAGCATTGTTCTTCTTCACTTCAAGCCTTTTCTCTAAGCTTTTGGGAATTAGAGAGATAATTTCAATAAAATTTTTATTGTAAATGTTCAAAAACTTAACTGTGGCTTCTTCCAGAATCCTTTTATCTGCTTCATTATATTCATCATAGAATTCTGTTAAGGGTTGCAGGTTCCCATCCACAGTGATTGCTTTCACTACAACATCTAAGGAGAGAGTGGGGTTTTCAAAAAATTCCTCTTCCCTCTCTTCTTCTCCTTGACTGGTAGAGGGTTCACCGGATATTTTCTTCTTCTTCTTCAGTTTCCTTATCTCCTCATCTGTTTCAGTTTCCTCATCATCCTTTAGGCTAGCATAGGACCTTGTTGCCTTTTTCTTTATTCTCTTATCTCCTTTTTCGGATGCCTGGACTTCCAGTTTTGAGCTTTTAGCAGTAATAGGTGTTGATTTCTTTGAAGATTTGGTTCGGGTGGAAGATTCCACCGGAGCACTTTCCTTACTTCTCTTTTCTACCTCTTTCACCTCTTTCTCTACCCTTTGCCTCTTTTCCCTGTTGGCATCAAGTGCCTCCTTTGAGATGCCAAAGCCTTTAGCAACATCTTCAACTTCTTTTCTCACCTTTCTCTTGATTTCTAACTGTCTGAGTTCCACATGAATCTTTACACTCAACTCCTCAAAGGTGCCAAACCTTTCTGCCTTGGGATCTTTTGGTTGTTTCAGCATGTGTTCAATATGCAACTCAACAATTTTCTCATCGACTCCATACCCCATGGGCATGATCCAGACTGTCCTTGGCTCTACTGCCTCCATTAGACATTGATCAGTGTCTACCATGAAGCACACTGTATCCTTGTATTTCTCAACTACTGATTTGGGAATTATTTCTCTAATTTGCATTGCATTTTGGAATTGCTTGAAATAAACCCACAGAGCTATATTCCTTGCCTTAGCATCTCCAAGTTCATGCAAGTAATCTCTGATCTGGATTGCTACCAGTTTGTCATTTTCCCATACCCATCCACTTGATCCAGGAAGCTCATTCATGAAGTAGAAAAATAAACATAGTATTAGTCCTCCATATTTAAAGGAGTTCTTTTTGTCCTTTTTGATCTTCTGTATGTTTTCCATTAATTGGATCAAAAGAAGTTCACATAGATCATATTCTACATTCTTTCTCAGCATCTCATAGGCAGTATATATTGCAGTTCCAGAAACTAAATTCTCCCTACTAGAGTGATATATCTTATATCCTATTATCATAGAAGCAAACTTGATATCTGAGTCAGTAATATCTTCAATGGTCATCGCCCTCTTATCAAATTTTGATCTGGTGGCCTCAGTCACAATGTTGTTTTTGACAGATTTGAGGACAGGTAACCCTCCGGAGGAGTATAAACCAGTTACTGCCCTAATTGCCTCCTTTGTGATCTTGCAAGGTCTGTTTAGCCAAAGGAAGTTATCATGCACTCTACTCAATACATACCAGACCCATTCATCTTCTTCAAAGTAGGGGAAATGAATGAACTGATCAAAATGCTTCTCCTGGATGCTCTTATATTCTAGTTTAAGCTCAAAAGCATCATCTATTAATTGTTTGTGATAGATGTCTTTTAGTTTGAATTCTCCAAACTCTTCAATACTTGCATGTATGTAAACCCTAATGTCTTTTGTATGCAATACGCCATGCGGAACACTGGAAAAGGCTCCTAGGGGATCTACCTCCAAGGACTTGTATGGATGTTTCTTAAATGTGGGGCATGGTCTATCAGAAATCTTTACTATATTTGGAGTAGCCATCTTTCAAAAGATTTGCAGAGAGATATTGAAAACAGGAAATACCTTTTGCGCCTTTCAGTTTCACGGAGTTTGCCTGAAGATTTCAAGATGAAATGGCTTCTGCAAATGATCTTAGATGAGCTTTCAGGAGATTTGTTGCAGAGCTTCATTTTTTATTTCTTCTTAAATGCAGAATGAACAAGTGATTAATGAGAACACCCTTATATTGCTCCATAAACCCTAATGTCAGGTTGCAATAAATGCTCGAACTAAGCTATTCCAGTTTGCCTTATTCAAATGACTTGAAGAACCGGATCAATCTTAATCTTTAAACATTATGCAGATCTTCCAAATCCTCACCATAGTTTGTTTGGATGTTTCCCTTATGAACCCTTCAATCTGCAACTCTTCTTGTGCCAGTTCTGGCACTAATTGACTGGCTGGGGGAACAAGGTTTTCTTTGTGTCTCCCCCTAAGCCAGAGCTCAACTTTTAATTTTCAGAGGGAATATCAGCACCAGAGTCTGGTGCGGATCCATCCTCAACATTCTCTGTACTTTTCTTCACCCAAATTTTGTTCATCTCTCTTTTGACTTCATCTACATTCACCTTTTGTTTACCCTTATCTTGGTTCTGATTATGATATACCAGACCCTTTTTGTCCTGATTCTTGCTTCTACAGAATTTTACACTATGACCAGATCTATTGCAAATTTGGCAAACAACATTTCTTTGCATATTTGACTGATATCCTCTTGATCTGCATTGATTAGCCATATGACCTATTCTATTGCATGCAAAGCATCTACCATTGAATGATTTATTCATTTGCATATTTTTGCATTCATGAGATTTGTGACCATACCTTTTGTAGTTAAAGCATTGTCCGGAGAAGGATGAATTAGTCTGACTCATTCTCTTTCTGCACTGATTAGCTTTATGACCAAAGTTATTGCAGTTGTGGCAGTATCCATTAAAGGATGGATATCTTTGAGCATTAGGCTGTCTTACTAGAGATCTTCTAGGCCTGTTCCTTGGATTTTCTGATCCAATATTCTTCTGATTGGATCCGGAGCTTTCTCCTTTCTCATATCCCAAACCACACTTGTCATCTACCTTTTTTTGACTTTCAAGAAGAACTTCAAGTTGAGCAGAACTTATCTTGAATTTCTCTTTATATTCATTTGCTGTTTGAAGATCCCTTTTTAGAGAGACAATTTGATCCTCAAGTTTTTCTTCATTATTTTTAGCATCTTCAAGATCAAATTCAAGATGTCTGATAATTCTATCCATCTGGTGGCAATCTTCTGATTTCTCCTTGAGAGATTGTCTTAGATTATCTTCAGTCTTTCTTTTCTCTTCAATTTCTTGGGTAAACTTCATAACTCCTAATTCCATTTCATGTCTTACCATAATGATTTCTTTTGATAACTTTTCACATAACTTGGTTTTCTCATTCAGCTCTTCATTTGCATCATTTGCTTCACCTTGTCTTGCCAATTGTTGAAGTAGCTCCTTTCTCTTTTTCATAGAGAGACTTAATTTGTCTTTTAGTTCTCTCATGAAATCATCAGCCTGCTTGAGTCTTTCCTTTAATTCATTGACTTCAGAGTTTGACTTTTCAAGATCATCAAGGGCAGTCTTGAGTTGCTCCCTTAAACCATATGCATCCATTTGGATTCCCAGATCTTCCTCAAGCTGTTAGACTTTGTTAGGAGGAACTTGGCTCTAATACCAATTGTTGATAACTGAGAGGGGGGTGAATCAGTTATCCTAATTATTTCTTCTTTTTAAAATTTCTTAATAATAATGTAGCATTAATTCAAATAAACAAACATAACCATGAAATGGAAATACACATGACACAATAATTTTTGACGTGGAAACCCTGTTAAGGGAGAAAACCACAGGGTGATTAACCCAAGATTGTATTCTCTGTTAGAAGAATGGAAATATAAAATGGCACTTGTCAATTAGGGCTCACTGCCTGAGCACACTGCTCACAAGAGGCACACTACCTACAAGAGACTCACTATCTACAAAAAGAGTGTTATACAATACTTGAACTGATTGGGAGCATCTACATATGCTGGAGTTCAGTTTCGGTTAGGTTTAGTATACTGATCTGATGCACTTCATCTTTACTCTTCTCTTATGCCGCTTTCCTTTCACATACCGGACCTTCCTTACTGCTTATGCTCTGCTCTTCTGCTCTTATTCGCATATTACAATCAACTGTAACACCTCTCACAACTAAATCCATCTTGTATATATATCCACAAAAGTGATTTCATCACCTTTCTAGTCGGCACCCGGAATAGTTAAACTTTTTACAAACTCTGATCTGTCAGCTGAATCCTTGCACATCAAGTAATGCGGATCAAGCATATACTTGTAGAAGTCATCAATCATGTCAGCCAAACATAATTCATGCCTTCATAACCTTTACCACCATCAGTAACACATCTAGAATAAAGTCTGATGTTCTGCCAGTCAGTTCTTCCTCTGTTCATACTGTCACTTAGGAACCCAGTACTCAAGTATTCATATCTTTTTCCTCATCTATTATCGGAGGCTAAATCCTTGGATTCTATTCCTCAAGGTAGTCCTCTTGACTTCCCAAATCCACACTTTACCAAGATACTTCCTCTGAGAGATCCGTACCTGTCTGTCGGACCTTACTGACCGCTCTGTTCCTGCTTACCGGACCTCAATACTTTGCAATCTGTCTTCCGGTAAGGACTCATTATGTCCTGCGGATGTGTGGGCTAACCTTTGTTGCTATCAATGACAACATTCATGAATCCATATAGTGTCTCTTGCCAACAGTACCTTGCTATCTCTATCATAAGCTGCGAAAATGTGGGACGGCTATCAGAGTTTCCTCCTATACCAACAGATAGGGGTTTTTGGCTTCTACACAAAGGTTTCTTGTAAGGACTTCTATTCAGGTGGCTATACATGCAGCAATTCGCTCTGTTAATGGAGGCTTCCTAGCTAGCAGAGGTTACACTCCATAAGGTTTTAGGGGAAACATTCATTGGTATAGCACAATAACACCCATCGTTTGTGACTTTCGACACAAACGTGTTATTTATATAGCAACTTGGAATGGCTTGGCTTTAGCCTGTTTCCACTTGGCTCATACCCCTTCTCACAATGGGAAGGTAGGCCCTCTAGAGTTGACAATGATTTCTCATGCACCCCAGATCCGTTGGTTAGGCAAGGGGAGAGGATACCTTCATTGCCAAATCGGGTAACAAACAATCTCAGCAAGTAAACAAAGAAAATGAAAAATAGGCACGAAGAAGGCAGATTGTTAATTTTAAGCACCAAACTGAAGTGTACCTACTTTAGTGATAAATGATTGTTCTTTAACTGCTCGAACTTGCAGAAGATATTGGTGCAGAGGCACCTACCTAACAGCTGGCCTCCATGAGGCAGTTAGTTTGTTATAGGTCTTGTTTATGTTTTCAAGAAGGTCTGATAAGACCAAATGCATGTAATAAGGTCATGCCGATCATGATAAGATCATGCTGACCAGGCTTTACTATTTTTAGCCAGTTTGTTAGGACAGTTGTCATGATGTATGTTCGGTTGGATCTCCCAGCCGCCTGGAGAGTTCCCAGCCGCTTGGAGTCGGGTCAGTAGTACTCGTAGGAAAATCTATTTAAGCATGAGGATCGGTTGATATTGCATACAGATAGAGATATCATTGATCATAGTATTGTATCGCATTGAGAAGTCAGATTGCAGAGAGAGATTGAGCATTGTAATTGCATCTTTTGAAATCAATAAAGATCCTGTTTGTGTTCATTTTCTGGTTGCCCTCCATTGTGATCGATTTGCTGTTTTGGTGGTTATATGGATTCGCTAATCCATTCCACCGGTTGATTCGTCGAATCGGTGGAATGGCTGTGTACAGTAGGTTAGGAGGTAGTTTGTGTTTTCTGTTTGTTCGCATGCAGGTGTGCAGGATCGCGGTCGAGAGGTGTTGAGAAGCCTAGCATCCTCATGTGCTAGGTCGAGCTGATAGAGTGTGGAAGATCACCCTGGAAGTGGATCGAGTCATCCCAGGAGGTTCGGCGGATCAGTACAGCGAAAATCCGCTAAGGTTGAAAGTTCGTCAAAAACGGCATCATCAGGATATTTTGGTGAATATCCTGCAGTCGCCTCGGGTATCGTCATCCGGATAAGTGAAGATGAGCATGATGCAGTTGAGTGCATGAAGTGAATGTGCGTCGGGTGATCATCATCAGGAGTTGCCGAAGAGGAGTGCATCGGCATAAGGTAGGAAATCTGGTCATGAAACTGTTGAAGTTTGCATATTTCAAGTGCATCAGGATGTTGTAAGTTGGATATATACTCAATGTATATATCGCCGTCAGGATCATCTTCTGTGAGTGCCCATCATCTGCATATCGCTAACAGATGCGGGAGTGAAAGTTCAGTTTTTTTGGCTAAGTGTTGAAGAGGTCATCAGGATATTGTGTGACGTCATCGTCATCCGCATATGACGTCATCGTCATCAGGATATTGAGATATCCCCCTATGCAAGTTTATCCTGTTGTCGCTAAGTGGTTAGGTATCGGCGTAGGCAGAAAGTTGTGAAACATCATCAGGAGGTTTCGAGAGAACCGGATAAGTCAGATCATGATGCTGTTGCTTGTATCGTCGGCTAGCAGGGCATCGAAGGGAAGGTGCTGAAGTTGTCATCATCAGGATATTTGGAGCAACCGGATATTTGGATATCCTGCTGACGAAGGTGGTGTCGCATATCATGATGATGCCGCTAGTGTTTGGCGCCTGATGAACAGTGCAACAGGAGGATGTTTGCGCCCGTTGAATATCATGATGATGATGATAGGCGACAAGCAGAGGAGGTGAACAGTAGTCGGCAGGAGGATAATTGTGATCGTCCGAAATATGATGATGCTGTTGGTGTTTACAGGAAATATGATGATGATGCTGAGCCGATAGGGATTTTTATCATGCTGTTTGTATATTTGGCTCCTCCTTCCTGTTAGTAAGCTTCTGTTGCGTTGAGTTGAGATTCAGGAGAGCAGTTCAGACATTGTGAAGCTGTATTCAGAACTTTTGAATTTCATTTGAATAAGATCTCATCATTTGCAGTATCTGAGTTAATCAGTTGTATCTGTTTTGATTTCTTTTCCGTTTGCAAGTTGATGGGTACTTTCAACCCTTCCACCGGTTGATTCTGCAAATCGGTGGAATGGTCCTGTATTATAGCTTAGTTTGCATTTGTGTTTTCTGTTTATGCATTGCATTGTTCAAGAGATCAGCTAGGAGCATGCTGTGAATCAGCCTAGCATCCTCATGTGCTAGGTATAGAAAGATAAGCTGTTAGATTTTGGTTTGAAGGTGATCCGGCCCGGTCGTCATATTGTCTTTGTGTAATAGAGCGGTTCTGAGTGCTTACATGCAGCGGACGGATATACAGGAGTCTGCATGTGCGTTTCCAGTCGGAACGAGCCGCATCGTCATCTGCGAATGCATCACCATCAGGATCGGGTCATGAAACTATTGAAGTTTGCATGTTGCAAGTGCATCAGGATGTTTTAAGTCGGATATATACTCAGTGTATATATCGCAGTCAGGATCATCTCTCGGGGGAGCTCATCATCCGCGTATCGCTAGCAGATGCAGGTGTGAAAGTTCAGTTTTTTTGACTAAGTGTTGAAGAGGTCATCAGGATATTGTGTGACGTCATCGTCATCAGGATATGACGTCATCGTCATCAGGATATTGAGATATCAATCTATGCATGTTGATCCTGCTGTCGCTAAGGGGTTAGGTATCGACGTAGGCAGAAAGTTGTGTTAACATCATCAGGAGGTTTCGAGAGAACCAGATAAATCATATCATGATGCTGTTGCTTGTATCATCGGCTATCGGGGCATCGAAGGAAAGGTGCTGAAGTTGTCGTCATCAGGATATTTGGAGCAACCGGATATTTGATATCCTGCTGACGAAGGGAATGTTGAATATCATGATGATGCTTCACAATGTCTGAACTGCTCTCCTGAATCTCAACTCAACACAACACCAATACATCTATCAATACAGGCAGGATATCCTGGTATCTCCGATACCCGAGGCGACTGCAGGATATTCACCAAAATATCCTGATGATGCCGTTTTTGACGAACTTTCAACCTTAGCGGATTTTCGCTGTACTGATCCGCCGAACCTCCTGGGATGACTCGATCCACTTCCAGGGTGATCTTCCACACTCTATCAGCTCGACCTAGCACATGAGGATGCTAGGCTTCTCAACACCTCTCGACCGCGATCCTGCACACCTGCATGCGAACAAACAGAAAACACAAACTACCTCCTAACCTACTGTACACAGCCATTCCACCGATTCGACGAATCAACCGGTGGAATGGATTAGCGAATCCATATAACCACCAAAACAGCAAATCGATCACAATGGAGGGCAACCAGAAAATGAACACAAACAGGATCTTTATTGATTTCAAAAGATGCAATTACAATGCTCAATCTCTCTCTGCAATCTGACTTCTCAATGCGATACAATACTATGATCGATGATATCTCTATCTGTATGCAATATCAACCGATCCTCATGCTTAAATAGATTTTCCTACGAGTACTACTGACCCGACTCCAAGCGGCTGGGAACTCTCCAGGCGGCTGGGAGATCCAACCGAACATACATCATGACAACTGTCCTAACAAACTGGCTAAAAATAGTAAAGCCTGGTCAGCATGATCTTATCATGATCGGCATGACCTTATTACATGCATTTGGTCTTATCAGACCTTCTTGAAAACATAAACAAGACCTATAACAAACTAACTGCCTCATGGAGGCCAGCTGTTAGGTAGGTGCCTCTGCACCATACTCCCCAGAAGAAGAAATCTCAAGTCCACTTGAGATGAGAGTATCAAGGTCTGCACCATGTTTCTGTATCTGCTCTGCAGTCATCCATACTGCTTCAGAATTCGGCTGTCCCTTCCAAGAGACGAGGTACTCCAAGTACTTTTTGTTCCTGGTCTGTTTGACCACTCTGGTGTCCAAAACCTTCTGTAATTGTGGAGGATCATGTTGGGGAATGTCTTCAGCAACTGTATCCTGTAGGATATCCTGATCTGCATCTGGATTAGCCTTGTATGGAGTTAAATCACATACATTGAAGATAGGAGACAAACCAAGATCAGGTGGGAGTTGGATCTCATAAGCATTCTGTCCATGCTTATGCAAAATCTGACATGGTCCAACTTTCTTTTGCATGAGCTTAGTATACTTTCCCTTAGGAAGCCTGTCTTTCTTCAAGTGAACCCATACCAAATCTCCAACATCAAATTGAACGTCCTTCTTCTTCTTATCAGCATATTCCTTATACTTTAAGGTGGTTTGCTGGAGTTGGGTCTTGACCTGATCATCAACCTCTTTGATGGCTTCAGCAAAAGCTTCTCCTTCTGCACTAACAGGATCTACTGTAGGTAGATCTCTCAACTCCAAAATGCCTCTGGGATGCATTCCATAAACTACCTGAAAAGGCGATTTCCCTGTGCTCCTATTGACAGTATCATTATATGAAAACTCAGCTTGAGACAGAATATTGTCCCACTTCTCTCCATGCTGTTTTGTCAAGCATCTAAGCAAATTCCCCAAGGAACGGTTCACTACTTCAGTCTGTCCATAAGTGAAGATGAGCATGATACAACAGATACAACTAATCAACTCAGATACAACTGATCAACTCAGATACTGCAAATGATGAGATCTTATTCAAATGAAATTCAAAAGTTCTGAATACAGCTTCACAATGTCTGAACTGCTCTCCTGAATCTCAACTCAACGCAACGGAAGCTTACTAACAGGAAGGAGGAGCCAAATATACAAACAGCATGATAAAAATCCCTATCGGCTCAGCATCATCATCATATTTCCTGTAAACACCAACAGCATCATCATATTTCAGACGATCACAATTATCCTCCTGCCGACTACTGTTCACCTCCTCCGCCTGTCGCCTATCATCATCATCATGATATTCAACGGGCGCAAACATCCTCCTGTTGCACTGTTCATCGGGTGCCAAACACTAGCGGCATCATCATGATATGCGACACCACCTTCGTCAGTAGGATATCCAAATATCTGGTTGCTCCAAATATCCTGATGATGACAACTTCAGCACCTTCCCTTCGATGCCCTGCTAGCCGACGATACAAGCAACAGCATCATGATCTGACTTATCCGGTTCTCTCGAAACCTCCTGATGATGTTTCACAACTTTCTGCCTACGCCGATACCTAACCACTTAGCGACAACAGGATAAACTCGCATAGGGGGATATCTCAATATCCTGATGACGATGACGTCATATGCGGATGACGATGACGTCACACAATATCCTGATGACCTCTTCAACACTTAGCCAAAAAAACTAAACTTTCACTCCCGCATCTGTTAGCGATATGCGGATGATGGGCTCCCCCGAGAGATGATCCTGACTGCGATATATACACTGAGTATATATCCGACTTAAAACATCCTGATGCACTTGCAACATGCAAACTTCAACAGTTTCATGACCCGATCCTGATGGCGATGCATTCGCAGATGACGATGCGGCTCGTTCCGACTGGAAACGCACATGCAGACTCCTGTATATCCGTCCGCTGCATGTAAGCACTCAGAACCGCTCTATTACACAAAGACAATATGACGACTGGGCCGGATCACCTTCAAACCAAAATCTAACAGCTTATCTTTCTATACCTAGCACATGAGGATGCTAGGCTAATTCACAGCATGCTCCTAGCTGATCTCTTGACCAATGCAATGCATAAACAGAAAACACAAATGCAAACTAAGCTATAATACAGGACCATTCCACCGATTCACAGAATCAACCGGTGGAAGGGTTGAAAGTACCCATCAACTTGCAAACGGAAAAGAAATCAAAACAGATACAATTGATCAACTCAGATACTGCAAATGATGAGATCTTATTCAAATGAAATTCAAAAGTTCTGAATATAGCTTCACAATGTTTGAACTGCTCTCCTGAATCTCAACTCAACACAACACCAATACATCTATCAATATAGGCGAATACAGCTTCACAATGTCAGTAGTTTGTTTGCTCCATTCTTTAACAAGAGATTAGGACAAGCTACACAAATAAAATATTAGCTACCAAAGATATGATCAGATAAAAACCTACAAATGAATGATTTGATATAGCCAAATAGACAACAAAAACTAAAAGTTCAGTCGATTCTGTGCAATTTATAAAAAAAAATCGTTGAAATTGGATAAGTTTTGCAAAATATATGCTCAGTTGAAGTTTTTAAAAGAAGTTGAAGTTTGATTAAGAATTGACTAATAAAATGATACATTCACCTGATAATTTCTTCACCACTGCAAAGTTTGTCCCGTCATCTTTCCAACGCCTATAAAAAGCAAAAATTTGACATGATATGCAAAAGTTATGGCAGTTTTAAAAAAGTAAACTATTTTAAGCTTTAAAAAACACTATTCACAGCCTGAAAACACTGTTCATGGACTGAGAATACTATTCACTACTGAAAGCACTATTCACTGCTGGAAGTACTATTCATCACCAGAAACACTATTCATTGCTGGAAATATTGTTCATAGCCGGAAGTATTGTTCACTACCAGAAGTAATATTCATCGCTGGAAGTATTGTTCACCACCGGAAAGCACTGTTCACCACCAAAAACACTGTTCATCACCTTGCAAACATTGGCTCAAATTTCACCTGCACCAAAAAGGGTCAAATTTTATGTTTTTCTTCACCTCTTGATCCTTTTGGATGCAACCATGATGTCTATTTTAGCTTAGGAGGTCACTTGTAACAATCACTTGCAAAACTTGCAACACGAGGGTTAGAAAAAAAAATGCAAATTTTTATAACAAAAACTTATAAAAAATGATCAAGCAAAGTGAGTCCCACTGGGCGTGCCAGAATGTAAACGAGAAAATTTGGAAAAATTAAAATAAAACAAATTAAAATGCAATACCTTGACCAAACTTTTCGAATACCTTGAATCATGAATTATGCATGCAAGATGGTTGTAGATTGATTTGATGTTGATTTGCTCACTTCTATAGCATGATGATTGGATGAAAAATGATAGAAGAAGATAGATATAAAATAGATAGAGGATTAGAAGAAGATTTTGGCAGAGTAAGGATATCAAACTCAATGCATGCCCTCTCAAATAGCTTGTGAGAAGCCATATTTATAGACACAGGGTTGAAGATAAGATAAGGATTGGATTTGATTTTATTTTTGCTTTAAAGAACAAAAGAGGGAATAAAACAAGATAAAATCGGATAGAAAAGATATTAATTTTTGCTTTAAAGGAAATAAATCCTAAAAAGATGAGAGGGTGAATTATCTAATTAAATAAGTTAATTAGATATGCATGAGTTGTATTTTTAGAAAGAAAGCAAGATGATTTTATTAGGATTTTGTTAATTAAATAAATATTTGATTTATTTAATTAATTTGGATTTGTGGTGAGGGATGATGTGGAAAGATAATTAAATAAATAAAATTTATTTAATTATAGAAAATAGATAAGTGACTAATTAAATAATTAAAAATAATTATTTAACTAGAGAGGATTAATGGCCATGAATAATTAAATAAATAAAAATTTATTTAATTATAGAAGATAAGATTATGGGATTGAAAGGGGATAAAATAAATTAGTCAAATAAATAAAATTTATTTAACTAATTAAGTGATGACATGGGTACCTAGGGAAAAACATGTTAATGACAAGGTGTTGGATATTTTTAGGTGTCTATAGTAGTGTACACTCTTCTAGTGATGGGGAAGAAGAAATCAACCAGGAAGAACTTGATAAATGCTTACAAGATCCAAAATTTCAAAAATTGATGGATAAGGTCATAACAATGGATCCTCACAAGTACTTCCTCTTACTTGCACAACAAGGAACCAAGCTACCCACTGGTTTTGACATTTCAAAATTCAGAGAAACAACCTCATCATATGAAACAGAAGCTCCCAAGAATGAAAAGGCTAAGGATATGTCAAATCCTTTAGAAACATTCACACAACAAATCCAAGCCTTACAACAACAATTTTTGGACCTACAAATGGGAACTTCCACCAAACATTACTCATTAGAGGATATATCTCCATATCCTTTTGACAAAAGCTTGGTCATGGTACCTTTCCCTTCAAGATTTGAAGTCCCTAAATTTGACAAATATAGGGGGGAAGGTGATCCACGTGACCACATTAGAGAATTCAGTGCTGCATGTTTAGAAGTCACCTAGAATGAGACATATCTAATGCAACTCTTCCTACACAACCTAGGAGGTCAAGCAATGGAATGGTTCTCCTGTCTACCCCCCAGAATTTGAACATTCAATGAACTAATGGACAACTTCGTCACTCACTTCTCCTACAACATTGAACATGAGATTTCAATGTTAGATCTATGCAATAACAAACAAAAGTGTGGAGAATCTTTCGCCACTTTCTTATAAAGATGGAGACAACTTGCTAGTAAATGTCCTTATCATATTCCTAAAAATCAAATGATTGAAATGTTTTTCCATAACTTGAACACAAAGATAATCTATCATATCCAAATCTAATGTTCAACTTCCTTTAGCAAGGTCATTGAGATGGGATTACTTATTGAGAAGGCTTTGATAGCTAAAGGACAAATAAAAATCTACAAGGATGTCCCTAGTTCAAGCAAAAACACAAATAAATCAAGGTTGTGGACTAAGAGCAAAAACATTGTAAATGATGGAGTTGTAGATGCAAAATGTGTGACACCAAAACAACCTATTCTAAATCAATCAAGTCCACACAACAATGCACCTTCAAACAAACCTCCAAACAATGAATCAATACCAACAAACTTTCCTCGTAGAAAATTTACACCACTGGGGGAATCAATTGAATGTGCCCTAAGGAAGCTCATAGAAAACAACCTCATAACACTTCCTATGGTAAGAGAATATGAGCCCAAGTTCAAACCCTTTTGGTGGAAGGATTCTAATTTTTGTGAATTCCATAGAAACAAAGGTCATAAAACCAACAATTACCAATGACAACCATATGGCATTCAAGAATCCGCTCTCTAACTATGAGAAGGGAGGTCCCTCTAAGCAAAATAATAATGGTGGTAATAGTCCCAATTATACGAATGTATCATATGAATACACCATTAACCACATCTCTGAAATTGATTCACATGTAAATGTGATTACTATAAATAACAAGCCTGATTGTAATGTAACCACTCATCATGGATAGATTACTCTCCAAGGAGCTCCACCTAAACCATCTTCTGTATCCAATCAGTATAATGTCCTAGACCAACTCCAAAAGACACCTGCACATATATCTATATTGGAGCTTTTGCATCTTTCACTATCCCATAAGGCTATCCTAGAAAAGGCTCTTTTGGAAACCACCATGCAACCAAATCTTGACCAAGAACAATTTCAAGTCATGGTAGGACATCTCACTACAACCCATTTCCTATCTTTTACTGAAAAAGATGACATGTCCATTACACAACCTCACAATGTGCTTCTTCACATTGAAGCCCTCATTCATGAACATAGAATAAAGCAGATCCTTATAGATGGAGGGGCATGTTTAAATATATGCACATTAAAATTAATCCTTGCATTGGGGTTCTCCGAGAATGCTATTGATCCAAAGAAGAAGATCACAATCAATGCATATGATGAAGATGAAAGGACATCTAAAGGCACTGTTGTTTTGCCAATATGAGTTGGACCAGTAGAGAAAGATGTGGTTTGTCAAGTACTTGACATGGAACTAGCGTACAATATTCTCCTCAGCCGACCTTGGATACATGCGATGAAGGCCATACCATCCACCTATCATCAATGTATAAAGTTCCTTTACAATGGCCAAGAGATTACTATCCAAGGTGATCCCGACCCATTTCAATATTACAACACCATCAAACCAAAGCTAGAAGTTGTCATACCTACCAACCACGCAAGCTCATCCTCTACAACCCTTGTTGACCCAAGTTCAATACCTTCTACATCCAAAACTACCAAACTAAAAGTCAAGCTCAAAGATAAAGGGATAGGAGAGTATTCCATTGAGAAAACCTTTTGTTTTGCAAAACTACCCCTGTCACCCAAGTCTTATGGCAAACCATCTATAGACAAGCCACAGTCATTAAAGAGTCCTAAAGGTCCTTTTATCAAATGGGGTAACGTATCAGATGAAAGTGATGAGAAAGATGTCCTTCAATGGCTATACAAAGAAGAGAATATGGAATCCAAGCCACAAGATCAACAACCCCAATTACAAACTGATCAATATGGCCCAGTTTTTACTATCTTGTAGAGGATGGGATATGATGGTCATAGTCCCATAGGATTGAGAAAAAAAGGTATCATGAAACCCATACAACCTTCTTCCTTATCGGCCTAAGACACTATAGGGCTAGGATACAAAGGAAAAGACAAGGAAAAGGTCACCACCAATATAGTTGAGCAAATTCACAAATTGCAAGAAGAGAGTGAAACTGACTCTAACCAATGGGAATGGGATAGTCTTTCTGAACTATCTTGTGAAGACAAGGGCATTGATGTAGTTCAAACATATAGCTCAACAAATGTATACCATGAGGGTCAAAGCTCAAGGCCTGGACCTCTAGAGTTTGATTCACAAAATACCGAGAGTGAGTCTCAAGAGGAAGGTAGGATGTCACACTTGATAGATAATACTAAGGAGAGTATTGTTTTAGACCTTGTAAATACCCCCACAAACCTAGACAACTCATCTGTCCTAACCATCATTACCCTTGAGTTAGACCAACCTAATGATCCTCTACCATTAGTACATCCCGAGCTTATAGATTGGGAACTACAAGAGGCCCCCGAACTAGATACCTTTCAAAATGACAATGCTATTATTGACTTTCTAGAACTAAAGGATCACTTACCATTAGGAGATCATAAAGCTGGATTTACTATAGAAATCAATGACGGGGCTTATTTTGGAGAGAGTGCCAAGCCTTTTAGTCACAAAAATGTAAAAATAAAAAATAGATCTAATGGTGAAAACCACTCTGTGACAATGTTTGATCGTGAAAAAGTAGAAAAATAAAGGATGAATCTGATGGGGAAAACCTCTCTGAGGCGCCAAAGGATAAAAGGCTTGACACTTTCCCTGACCTTACACATCAGGAGAGATCATCATTTTTGATAGAACCAGTAGAACCTGTCAGCATTGGCACAAAAGACAACCTAAAGATAATCCATCTAGCTGAATCTTTATCTAAGCAATAAAAGCCAGAATTCATCAAATTATTCAAATAGAGATAGATTAATTTTGCTTGGTCCTATGCGGATATGCTTGGACTTGATCTAGATCTCATAATGCATCATTTACTACTAGCTCCAAGAGCTAAACCAGTAAAACAAAAGCTAAGGAAGATGCATCCACATATAGCATTGTTAGTGAAAGAAGAATTGAAGAATATGTTAGATGTTCAGTTTATCAGACCAATTGACTATCCGGAATGGATTTCCAATATTGTTCCTATCTTAAAACTAGATGGAAGGATCAAACTTTGTAATGATTTTAGGGATTTGAATAAAGCTTGCCCCAAGGATGACTTTCCTTTACCTAATATTGACATCATTGTAGACCTTACAGCATGGCATACTATGCTATCTCTCATGGATGGGTTTTTTTGGCTACAATCCGATCAAAATAGCCCCAAAAGACCAACACAAATCCACTTTTACATGTCCATGAGGTACATATTGTTGGTGTGTGATGTCATTTGGACTGAAAAATGTAGGAGCAACATACCAAAGAGCAATGACAACAATTTTCCATGATATGATGCACACTATTATAGAAGATTATGTGGATGATATTCTAGCCAAATCACTCACAAGAGAAGCACACCTGTAGGTATTAGATAAAATATTTGAGACTAGAGTGAGTGTGTGTTCAGAGTCACATTCAGCAAACTTTTAGGATACATAGTTTTAGCCAAAGGAATTGAGGTGGATCCGACCAAAGTGAAAGCAATAATGGACATGTCACCACCTAGAAATATCAGTCAACTAAGGCCTTGTAAGGAAAGTTACAATCTATCCATTGGTTTATCTCACAATTAGCTGACAAATGTCATCCATTTACCTATCTTCTTCACAAGAACATGCCTTTTAGATGGGATGAGGGGTGTGAACAAGCTTTTCAACTCTTGAAAGAGTATGTGATGAATCCTCTAATCTTGATGCCACCAATCAAGGTAAACCACTTTTGCTTTATATTTCAGCTACACCAACTACTTTAGGAGCTCTACATGCACATCAAGACTATGAAGGAAAGGAATGGGCTATTTACTACATCAGTCAAACATTGGTAGGCTATGAGCTACAATACATGCCTATTGAATGAACATGTCTTGCTTAATTTTTACATCCCAAAAACTAAGACATTATATGCTCACACATTCAATCAAATTGATAGCAAAGATAAATCTATTGAAGTATTTTCTCAGTAAGGCTACTTTGACAGGAAGACTATCAAAGAGGGTAATGATTCTTAGTGAGTTTGACATTGAATATGTGGACAAAAGAGCAATAAAAGGCCAAGTGATTGCGGATCAGTTAGCAGATGCACCATTACATGATGATAATCCATTAAGCTTTGAATTTCTAGATGAATCCATCTTCAACATAACAACCCAAACATGGAAACTCTTTTTTGATGGATCTTATACTCAGCATGGGTCAGGAGCAGGCATTTTGTTGGTCACACCTCAAGGAGATACAATCCTGAAATCATATAGACTACTTTTCCCTTGTACCAACAATGTGGCAGAGTATGAGGCATTGGGCATTGGTCTCAAAATGGTTGTAGAATGAAAAGTTTGGGAGCTTCATTTGTATGGATATTCACAACTAGTCATCAATCAAGTAAATGATGACTATCAAACCAAGGATGAGAAGTTAATACCCTACAAGCATATGGTAGGTGACTTTAAAGAATATTTTGTTGTGATTTCCTTTGAACAATTTCCAAGAATGGAGAACAAAGTTGCCGATGCCATGGCAACCATTGCATCACTACTGGATATACCTGAAAATCAATCACATTATGAGTTCTTAGTGGAGCCTGTGTCTAATCTTGCTTATGATATCCCTGAAACAAGAACCATATGCCACACAGTAGGATCTGATTCCCCCTTGTACAGAAATTTCTATACCTATTTGAAAGAGAATACCTTACCACCTGGTTTATCCAATAATCAAAGAAGAACCTTCATCCGTCAAGCCACTCACTATACCATAATTACTGATACCCTTTATCGTCGAGGTCTTGATGGTACTCTCCTTAGGTGTCTCGAAAGTGAGGAATATCAAACCGCTTTAAAGGAAGTTCATGAAGGTATTTGTGGAATGCACTCTAGTGGTCCTACCTTGGCTAAGAAGATCATGTGTATGGGATACTATTGGCCAAGTACAGAAATGGACTCTTATCATTTTGTGAAAAGGTGCAAGAAATGCCAAATTAATAGAAATCTAATACATGCACCGGCACAAGAGCTATGACCTTTGACGACACCTTAGCCTTTTTGTCGGTGGGGACTCGACCTTGTGGGAAAGATTCATCCCCCATCATCCAATGGCCATACATTCATAATAACTGCCACTGAGTACTTTACTAAGTGGATCAAAGTTGTACCCTTAACCAATGTCACAGGCAAGCAAATTGCCTCATTCATCCTGAACTACATCATTTGCCACTATGGCATTCCTATATCCATTATAACTTATAATAGTAGACCCTTTAAAAATTAGGATGTCAAAGAACTCTGTGACAAGTTCCCTATACAACACTATTTTCCCACCCCGTGCTACCCCCAAGGAAATGGTCAAGCGGAGGCATCTAAAAAACCATCTTGAAAATCTTGAAGAAGACTGTCAATGATGTTGGTCATGATTGGCATATACAATTAAACCCGCTTTGTGGGCCTACCATACCAGTATCTGCACACCCACAAGTGCAACACCCTATGCCCTTGTTTATGGCTCTGAAGCAATCTTGCCCATTAAGGTCGAGTTACCATCCTTACGAGTCTCATTGAAGGGATTAATACCTGATGAAGAGTATCAGGTTTCTAGACTTTAGGAGTTAGAGTTGTTGGAGGAAAGCAGACAAAATGCCTTTAATCATCTCAAATCCTCTCAACAAAGGATGTCAAGAAGCTACAACCATAGACTAAAACCCAGGGTCTTTCAAGTTGGTAACCTTGTTCTCAAGGAAAATCTTAGAAATCAGCAAGATAGGGACAAGAAAGGTAAGTTTGAACCCAATTGGCTTGGTCCTTATGTAATAATTATTGCTTATAGATCAGGCATGTACCAGTTAGCAACATCAGAAGGTGAGTTGTTCGATGATCCCATCCACAGTATGCATCTTCAAAAGTTTTATACCTAAAAACCCTAATGCAAGGGAATCAAAAACATTAAAAAAAGTGCAATAAACACAAGTGGCAAAAACCTAGAAACAAGCGCCATTTGTGATAAATTGCTTCCTCCATCTTTTAGGATTTCAGTCTTTATACATGGTGCAGGAGCACCTAACACAAAGTGGCCTCCGTGAGGAATTTAAGTTCATGTTTTGTTTTAAAATAGGTTTTATGTTGTAATAAGGTCTATTTGACCAATGTATGTCATTTCTATTTGTAAGTCCCTAGTGACTTAGGTCATTTTTGTCAAGTCGTTAGTTTTCTCCCAGCTACTTGGAGTCAGTTAGTTTTCTCCCAACCACTTGGAGATAGTCTCCTAGCCACTTGGAATAGGATTGGTGTTCCTCGGGGTAAGCTTATAAACCCCAGAGAAATGAATCAAATGCATATAGTTTAGAGATTGTAATAAGATTGAAGAGGAGATCGAATGCAATTGTGCGAATGTAATTGTGCATTTTGTTAAGGAGAAATTGAATTATTCTATTTTGCCAATTTGTTTTCTATTCTTGTAATTACAAATCATTTAGCTGTAGATTTCCATTCTTCTGTGTTTTCCTGTTGTTGCAAAATGTCGATGTGAAGCATTACACTTGTGAGATTTCTATCAAAATTAGTGGAATGGCTTCATTTTACCATATTTGTTTGTTTCCTATTTCATTTCATTGTTTTGCGGTGCAGAGGATCTAGACAGTGCGAGGTAGACAGTAGGTTGACCTAGAATCTTCATGTGCTAGGGTTCAAAGAAGGTAGACTGTGTAATGGCTTATCGGTGTATCAGCGTAGCAAATCCATAGGTGGCCAATAGTAAATGTTATGCCGATGAGTGAAGGTCTAAAGTGGCATTGGGGTGATCAGATTATCAGCAGTCTTTGTGAAAGTCTGACTGATAGGGAAGGATGCCGAAGGTAGATGCCATCAGGCAGAGGTGCAACATTGGTAGAAGAGTTGGAAGCATTTAGTGATGAGAAGAGTCTCACCAATAAGGTCACAGCTAACTGGTGTGGGAACTGTCGTGGTCGAGGCGTGGAGAACTTAACCATCATCGGTGCATCAGCTAAGGTTCATAAGTGTTCACCGATGATCTTAGTCTTTCTGACAACAAGAGTCAGGGGTATATTGGCTCCCCATCATATTGGTATTAGAGCTAGTGAAAGCTCTGGGCGAAGGTGTTGTGTATTTTTATTTCTATCATTGAAAAGGCAGATGAAGAGTTGCTCATGCCATCTAGTTGCGAGAAGGAATAGGATTCTTGTAGTGTGTGGGCAAATGATGATGAGGTCTGTCAAGACCATTCACCAATAGAGGTTTAGCTAGAAGAGGGTGCAGAGTGAGGTCACTATGAGAGAGAGTGATAGTGCATCTCCAGGATCTATTGTTGGATGAGAGGAATGGATCTATAGCAACGTGTAGGTTGGACAACTGATTGAGCATTATGTTGTAGTCAAATTGAGGATTTATAAAAGTGTTGGCGTTGTCTGTGAATGTTTATGTCAAACAAAGAAAGCGAAGGAGAGGCTAGCGATATGCCTCCAAAGGGGATGACCACCGAAGTGGTCAAGAAATTTCAAGAGATGGAAGAGATGATCAAAACTAGAGTCAGGGAAGCACTCCAAGTAGAATTGAAGGCAATGAAGATAGGAAAAAGGGTAGATGAATGTTCAGATTATGAAGAAGAGAAAGAGGAAGAAGCAGAGGAACAAGAAGAGGCAAAGATACCAGCTGAACAAAAGTAATTCTTGGAAGCCATCAGGGCAATTGGCAAGGACTCTTCAGAGGCTCGGATAGATGTCCCCATGTTTAGTGGAAAGATGAATGCTGATGAAGTTATGGAGTGGATTGAAGCTCTAAACAATTACTTTGAATACAAGGAAGTTCTTGAAAGTAAGAGAGTTAAGTTTGCAAAAACTAAACTCAAAGGTGCTTCCCTTACATGGTGGAACTATACCCAAGGAGAGAGGTTAAAGAATGGGAAAAGTATGATATCTTCATGGAACAGAATGTTGGAGAAGATCAAGTCCCAGTTCCTTCCATCTGACTACGAGGTGTGGATTTACAGGAAAATGCATAACCTTAAACAAACAAATATGGATGTGGCTACTTACACCGAGGAGTTCCACAAATACACTCTTTGTTGTGGGTACATGGAGGATGAAAAAGCCAAGGTAGCAAGGTATTTAAATAGTCTAAGGATCAATATTCAAGATGAGATAAGTTTATTTATGCCTGAAACTGTGGAAAAATGCTTTCAAGTAGCATTAAGAGTTGAAGAAAAGCTGAAGAGGAAAGGTGAGCAACAGAGTAGAGGAAGAGGTGACAGAAATTTTAGAGGCAGTTTTGGAGGTAGAAGTCCTAACCAGAGGCCTAGTGGTGAATCTAGCCAAGAAGAGCAAGTTGGAGACTCAAGTAGCAGAGGAGGCTACTAAGGAAGAAGGCTAAATGAAAGAGGTGGGACAAATGGATCAGACAGAGGATCCAAGTAATCCAACATGAGATGTTATTACTATAATTAGATAGGGCACCCAGCTTATAAGTGTCCAGAGAAGGCCTCAACTTCTCATGATAATGAGAGGAGAACCACATTGACTCAAGAGGATGCAGGGAGTGTGACATCTCCTGAAGTGAATTTGGCATCAAAAGTGGGAGAAAATTTGATGATCAAGAGGATGCTGCTCAAAGAACTAGTGAAGATTGAACCATCACAAAGGAGAGCACTTTTTAGGATCAATTACAGAATCAAAGGTAAAATATGCAAGGTAGTCATAGATTCTGGTTCAATAGATAATATGGTATCTAGGGAAATGGTGGATAAATTGAACATAAAAAGGATTCCTCATCAAACTCCTTACAGAGCATCTTGGGTAAGTGATAGTCGATCCCTTTTGGTAGATGAACAAGCATATGTTGATTTCTAGATTGGAGAATATAAGGAGAGAATTTTAAGTGAGATTTTTCCCATGGAGTGTTGTCACCTACTTTTAGGTAGACAATGGCAATTTGATAGGTGAGCATTATATGATGGATATGCTAACACATACACCATCAAGAAGGATGGAAAGACTTTTGTGATGACACCATTGCAAGAGGATGCTGAAGAAAAGAAGGAAGCCAAGATTATTTTAGTGGGTGAGAAAGAGTTTGTGAAGATGCATGAAGAAGAGACAAGGACAATTGAGGATACCTTAAGGAGTGGGGTTGCCAAAGATCACAATTTGAAGGTGATTTCAGTTTCGATTGATGGAGATCAGATGGTGATGTCTGATATGGATCAGAAGTAGGTCTACAAGCAGCCACAAGTTGATTGGAAAGAAGAGGATGCTATCATAGTAGGGACCATTGTTTGTCCTCTAGAGCCAACAAGAGTTGAAAGGCAAATATATTCTACCATAGAAGTAGTACAAGCAGCATCAAACAAGGTTTTGAATGTAGGTGTTTAGGCAGAGATGACAATAAGGAAGAATGGCAAGCAAAGTCTAGGTTTGGTTGCAAGCACTCACTCATGGCAAGGTGTGAGTAGAGCCTACAATGCTAGGCATGAGTTTTTGATTCCTTGGTAGTGAGTTGCAATCCAGCGCTCATGGGGAAGGCATGATGTAGCAGAGGATGACGGTGGTACAAGACACAGACTCAACTCATCGGACATGAGTTCTTTTCTAGGTGGGGTGTATGGCGCAGGAGCACCTAACACAAAGTGGCCTCTGTGAGGCATTTAAGTTCATGTTCTATTTTAAAACAGGTTTTATGTTGTAATAAGGTCTATTTGACCAATGTCTGTCATTTATGTTTGTAAGTCCTTATTGACTTAGGTCATTTTGTTCAAGTTGTTAGTTTTCTCCAAGCCACTTGGAGTTAGTTAGTTTTCTCCTAGCTGCTTGGAGTCAGTTAGTTTTCTCCTAGTCACTTGGAATAGGGTTGGTGTTCCTCAGGGCAAGCTTATAAACCCCAGAGAAATGAATCAAATGCATATAGTTTAGAGATTGTAATCAGATCGAAGAGGAGATAAAATATAATTATGGGAATGTAATTGTGCATTTTGTTAAGGAGAAATTGAATTATTCTATTTTGCCAATTTGTTTTCTATTCGTATAATTACAAATCATTTAGCTATAGATTTCCATTCTTCTGTGTTTTCCTGTTGTTACAAAATGTTGATGTGAAGCATTCCACTGGTGAGATTTCTATTGAAATCAGTAGAATGGCTTCATTGTACCATATTCATTTGTTTCCTATTTCATTTCATTGTTTTGTGCATAGAGGATCTGGATAGTGCGATGCACAGTAGGTTGACCTATCATCTTCATGTGCTAGGGTTCGGAGAAGGTAGACTGTGCAATGGCTTATCGGTGTATCGGCATAGAAAACCCATAGGTGGCTGATAGTAAATTTTATGCCGATGAGTGAAGGTCTGAAGTGGCATTGAGGTGATTACATTATCAGTGGTTTTGGTGAAAGTCTGACCAATAGGGAAGGATACGTCGAAGGTAGATGCCATTGGGCAGAGGTGCGACATTGGTAGAAGAGTTGGAAGCATTCAGTGATGAGAAGAGTCTCACTGATAAGGTCACATCTAACTGGTGTGGGAACCATCATGGTCAAGGCGTGGAGAACTTAACCATCATTGGTGCATCGACCAAGGTTCGTAAGTGTTCGCCAATGATCTCAGTCTTACCGACAACAAGAGTCGGGGGTATATTGGCTCCCCATCAATACATCTTTTCTTCTGCATCCATCAAAACTTGTATCAATACTTATCATGGCTTGTTGTTCGCTTGCCCTTACTACCTTATTAAATCAGGCTATCCATCTGAAACCTTCATCCATCTTATCGACTATCGGTAACTCCATCATTAGTGTGATTGTCAAACTACATCACCTATGATCTATCACATAGGAAAGGCCATCATTGATGAGCCCTCAAGGCTTCCCATCCATCCATACTACTCATATTATCATAATGATTGCATTATATATGTTCATCCATCACCAATGTCATCCTCCATAGTCGAACGTCACCTCTGAGCTATCACAATCTAATTATAGAATTGGATTCTTGAATGTCACAATCTTAGAGGATAACAATCAGGATCGTGATACTATCTCCAAACAATGTGCAACACTACAAACAAACCTTTTCAACAAAAACTTGACGCAAGACATTAACCTATATCAGACAACAATGTGCCTAAACTATCAAGTTGGTTATATCTATTATCATGGAAAGAAAACATATCTATGGCAAGGAGATTTGATGGTTGTTATAAGTTTAGGTCTTAGGTCTTGATTTTTGTTATCATGTTTCCTATGCTACTCAAGGATGTCCAAGACTAGAGGAGCTATGACGGGGCATGATTATTTTCATTTGTTTGTTGTTTGTGGCTTTATCTTTAGTAATGTGATGACTTGCCTAACAACATGATTAGAAAAATGTCATCGAGGACATTATGGGTCTTAGCATGAAAGAGTACAATCCTTGCCTGTTGATACATGCAAAAAATACTTAGGTCATCTCGGTTCAATTTTGCCTAGATGTTTGTATTAAATTGATAAATCAAAATCCATGTAAGGGATACTTAGATCATCATGGTTTAATTATACCTATATGTTTGTATTTCCTTACAATATTTTAAAAGATCAATGATGAAAAAAAGGACTTAAAAAATTTGTATACACTCTAGATGACTAAATCTCATTTGTCCATGTTAGGTTTGCATTTCATGTCATTTATAAGAATTACATGATCATCATTTACCAAGTGGAATAAGATACAATTCATTTCTTTCATTCATCCACATTATCCATTTTATCCAAATTATTCTTCTAAGTTATCTATTTGTCCAAGTCATTCTTCTGATTCATCTAAGTGTTCTTTTATTTATGATTGAGTATACTTGGCATAACAAAAACAAGTCATCATTATCATTTTTCATATTATAAGCATTGTCAATCATAAGATCATGTCATTTAGGTGCATTATCCAAAAACATTAAGATCATTCATATAGTGATGTCATATATCCATATAGGTCTCCTACATAACATTTATCATCAAAAAATCAAAAAACATAGATATCATTGTCATAGCATTTCCACATTAGATCATCATACACAGAAAATTAAAAATCATGTATTGCATTTAAGAATCATCAACATATGCATTAGGTCATCATTAACTATAAGCATATAGAATAATTACATATAACATTACACATAGATATAAGTCATCATGCGAACCATAGGAGCATCACATCATAAGTATCATATACATCATAGAATCAACATGCTAGAATAATCAAATAGAAGCATAATCATAACATCAATCATATAGAAAACATCCATCAGTACACATGCATATAGTCCATTGCACTCATATATATCATCATCAAAAATAATAAATGTCCAAGTATACAATGATATCATGAATGTGTATCTCAAGCTGTCAAAACATAGTGTGTACAAAAATGATATAACATGATACATGTCTCCAAAATGCCTATGTAGTACTACCTCTAGAAGGTGCTACCTATTGAGGCTGAGGCTAAGGACTTGAAGGCCCTATCTTAGGTGGCCCTTGAGGAGGTGGTGGCTCCATAACTCCTCCACTCTCTGACAATGTCCACCTGGATCTATTGTGTGAACTCAGATGAAAGCTACCTGCTCTTTGCTCCGAGGGAACTACCTACTCATATAAAGATCTCCAATAGAAAATCTCCTGACCAACTCAGACCATCTCTAAAATAGTCTATCTAGTGGGACCCTATGCTATGGTCTATTGTACCTACTAAAGTAGGGCCTCTACCTTAGTATATCTCTGTATAGCAGTATTCTGCTCTAGTATAGCAGTCCTCACATCTCCCTGCAGCTAGGTAATCTACCGCTACATCTGTCCAACTTGGCCCTGAAGCTGAGCTACTTGATCTCACAATGTTGCCATCACCTCATCATCCTGAGCCTGTTCCTGCACCTGTACCTATGCTTGTACCTATTTCTACATCAAAGGATGAGCCTATACCTATAGTACCCCCTTCAGTCTCTATATCACCCTCCTCTATCCTCCATCATCGCCCCATCATCTCCATCTTCTCCACCATCACCTCTACCTCCATCAGCACCCCTACCACCTATGCCTCCATCAGTACCCCCACCACCTCCGCCACCATCATCCCCTCCACCTCAGCCACCTCTCCCACCTTGTCATTGCCTCCTCCTCTAATATGGAGCATCATCATCCTTCTCATCTCCATCCTCAAGTCTAGGATCCCGCTCCCCAGGTCTAAAGTATCTCAGAAAAGGATGAGCTGTGAAGAATGTTGCATAATTAGTCATCATACCTGCATCTACAATATGTCATCACAAATCCTAGGCCTGGTATGGAATCTGTAAAAAGTCTACTCTTGCCTACTCATAAAAGGCAATAGGACCCCACAATGGACGCTCCTTGTGTGTCCAAGCAAATATAGCAGTACCCTGGGGCATTCCCTAGACCCTGCCAAACTGTTAGAACATGCAAGAAATGATATGTCACTCAAGAATGTAGGGAGTCCTCCCTACCAACCATCACGTCTGAAAATAATGTGGTAACTTTGCAGCATCATCATCCCATGCCTCACAATCCAGGTAGGTCGCCACTCAACTGTGTCCGCATTATCCAATGCATGTCTCCAGTACTTAAGCTTTCCTAGCTTGGGCTGGGAAAGGCTCTCCTAAAATATGTAGGAGTATGGTCTATCTCTGCCTCTAACTCCCATCCCTATTGATTGTGTAATGGCTATGTGACACCATGCCCAAATCTGTAACAAGGACACTCTAGTAGACAAACTAGCAGCTCCATCGTAAACAAACTAATGAAGATCATAATATAAATGCACAAGTAATCAAACACCCCAGGTGAAGTGTGTCCCCTCAGATATCATCCTCTCTAGAGTCCTCCCCCATCCAACTATAAATCCATGTGATCTCCTAACCAGACACACCACACCTCCAATCAACCCTGCTAATATAGTTGGTAAGGGCTCATAATAATCAACCATATTAGCCTAGCTGATCTCTATCCCTTCAATATCTGCATCATCAAACACTCTATGGCACTCATCCAGTCCTGCACCTGTATGTGGTTCATACTCCACTAACTCTCCCTATATCAGAATCCGCAGAATCTGATGAACATCCTCCAAGGTCATAGCAATCTCTCCAATCGATAGGTGAAATGTGCCATGCTCACTATGAAATCTCTCCGTAAGAGCAGTCAACATCCCCAGATTTGCCTAAACCTTGAGCATAAAGCAAACATACCACAATCCAACTGATCCAAGCACCAAGTGATCAATCTTGGTCAAATAGGGTCGTAGCAACTATGTAACAAGAAATCTCTCCGGCGACATCAAAACATCATCTATCTCCCCCTGCAATAAAAAACACACGTGCATTAACTAAGAAACCAACTAAGCCGCATATCTATCAAATCTATCAAACCAGTTACATAGCTATCCTATCAGTAACCTATCCTATCATCTCTTCTGAGATTCTATCAATCTTGAAGATGACCTATCAGTTGGCCAACATTGATCACGAGGATGACTTAATCAAATCAACTAAGTAATTGACCACTTTTATCCGATGTGCAGCTCTATTTTTCAAAAGCACAAATTTAGTCATATGTGTAGAATCCCCTATCAAAAGGACAAATTCATTCATATGCACTAAACCCCTAATCATTTGTGTTATTTCAGTTGCATGAGAAGAATCTAGAATTACATGTGCAATTTTAGACTAGATGTGCAATACCATAACGAATGCATAGAAACCCTAATCAGTTGCACAGTTTTATTCATATGCATGGAACCCCTATTCAAATTCATGATATTATCCTATATGTGCAATACTGATTATTAATTGTGAAAATAACACATATGCACTGATTCACAGCTCATATGCGTGAAATTGGGACATATGTGTAGGAATAACTATCATATGTGTAGAAATAACAAAATGACACATAAAACTGATGACTTTGACCCTAATTTTTTACCATAATAAATGCTCTTCGACCAAAATTAAATGCATGCATACCAGGGATCTATACTTTGCTAGCCTCATGAATCATCAGATCCTCTCAAACCTATGATTCTCTGTCCTGGAATCTGTTGCATCTTCGTTGACTACTCCACTCTACTATGCTCTAGGGCTCCCTACAATCTCTCTTCAAATGACAAGTGTGCAAATGAATAGAAAAGAGACCCCACATCTTTATTTATAGCCAAATGCACCCTAAGTGGAGGTGTTTTGACCTTGCACATGCATGTCATGTTTTTCATCATTTTTCATTCTCCACTACCTAAATTTTTCATCCGCAGATCATGTCATTCATTCTTCTTCATCGTGAGATAGTTTGTCATCCTTTTGCCAAATTCATCCCAACCAATCTCCCGAGGGGGCATCCTACTGTCATCAAACTTGTACCAAGGGCAAACTGGAGCATGTATCATACTCATAAAAGTTTTATTCTTTGGAATAACGTGATAAAACACATTGTCTCAAAGAGGGGTAAAATGTATACACATAAAAATGGCTTGAGTTGAATTAAATAAATATTTATATTTATTTTCTTCTTATTCTTCTATCAATAAATAAATATCCTAATTTATTTATTTGGTTCACGTTCATCATATTCTTCTAACAATTAATCATTCCTAAATTCCTCTAATGTCATATCTAATTAAATAATCATCATTATTTAATTAATTCCTCTAAGACAAAGTCCTATATCTAAAATCCACATCATCTCATCCATGTCATCTTGCACATAATTGGACACCTCATCATGTTGCTCCAATAATTAAATATTCTTAATATTTAATTAGTCATTTATCCTCTCAAACATGTGCTCTATATCTTCTCAACCATCAAACATGGTCAAAGACACTTGTCTCCTAAATCCTATATTCCCTCTCACATTCCAACAACCAAGGACTCCTTCCTATTGCAAGTATGTGCCTAATTAGTTTTGTCATTGATATCAACATATCTATGTTGTCATTGATGTCAATTGTGCTCCTATATTGCTGTCTTATTGTAATGAGTAAGATGCTTTGTATTTACTTATCCAAGTAATCTTGATGTTGAGGATATTGAGAAAATTAGCCTCTCTGGTAGAAATAGTGAGTTGTAGTTGAAAAAACGTATTGCATATAGAAGAACAGTCCAGAAGAATGCTCTACATTTTCTATAGAATGAATATCTTTGTTTGCAAATTGGAAGTTATTTAGAAGTCCATCTGAAGATGCTATGTTCTGAGTTTAAGCCTCCGGTACGAAGAATTGAGTGATTTATGTTCATTAGAGTGAAAACAACTTTTTATGTATGTTTGGTAAAGACAGGGAGAAAGTGTTATGCTCCACATTCCTCCGCATTGAAGTATTTTGATCTACAGTTCTAGAGATAAGTCTAAGATAATTTTTAGTTCCTTCAACTCCAATGGTTTATGATTTGGTGGTCCGCAAGCTATCTATTCTTTATGACAGTGGCTGCCAGCATTGTTCTTGTGCTCCAGTTTGAAGAATTTCATGGGTAAAGTGTTTGGGTATTGTGTGGATGTTTCTGATGATTATAATGTTCTTATGGATGTCTCCTAATCATGTTCCTACCTTCAGATTGGTTTGCAAAGAGAATTTGGATCATGGTTGAAGAATGCTCTTAGAAGACCTAATGTTCTCATTAGTCTTGGTTGACTTGGTTGATTTCATTATTTGCAAAGAAGCTTCGATGATTGTAGAGGCATGACATGACGTGGACGATTGTATTTGAGTCCTAGCTAAGGAGCAATGTGATATGTATACATCTTTACATATTTTCCTTATATGATTTTGTATTAGGTCCAGACCTATTCTATGTATGTTTGTAATGTCGGCCTTGGAGATTGTTCCAACGGTTGATGAATTTATTGCCGACCTTGATGTACATTCAAAGGTTGATGCCATGTATAAACACTTGTAATGAATTGCAAAATGAGGGATGAGTGTGTGAATATGAGGAGATAAGTGTGAAAGTGTGAAAGAGTAGGGAAAATAAGTTTTATTGCGCTTCAAAGGAACTGAACCTAGGCATGGAGTAGATGCTACTTAATCAGTTCACCATTTTGGCAGTGATGCAACCCTTGGTAGTGAGTGGTACAGGAGCACCTATTTGATCACATGCCTCCATGAGGTAATATTGAGTCTTGTGTTCAATTTTGATGTTTTAATGTTGTAATAAGGCCCAAGAGGCCACATTGATGATGTCATTAGGTTATTTGAGTCATTTTTAGGAGGTCATTTATGTCAAATTTACAAAAATGTCAAGTTGCACAAATGTAACAAATGGAAGTTGAAGAGTTGTAAGGTAGTTGATCGGTTAAGGAAGTTAGAAAGGTTGTATTAAGCATAAATATGTCTTCCAAGAGTCATTTTGTACGATGGAGGATGAGTAGAGATGAAAAACATGAAGTTTTATTGAACAAAAATAATAAAGAATGCAATTTGCATGCTTATATCTTTGTTTTCTGAAGTTTCCACTGTTTATTTGTTGTTCCCTTGAATAGTAAGGCCCTATACAGACATGTCAAGGTATGAGAGTGGTTGGAAGTGAAAAAAAGTTGAATCTATTTTCCATTGCATCTTGTTTCATTCAATTTCATGTAAGAATGAGTCAGTTATGATCATTTTTGTAAAAATTGTTTTAAACTATCAAACCCTCATCTAGGGTATCAATGAGCAAACTAAATTATATTTCTCTATTTATAAACCATGTGATGGACTTTGATGTTGGTGAAAACAATATTCCTTGCATAAACTAACATGTTCTAAGGTGGTAGATAAAGGAGAAGTGATTTGTTATTAGTTCCTTGATACAAGAGGGTTGTGTTTCATATGTTGCAGATTGGTAGAACAACAGAGTAAGGGTTTTGAGATTTTGTTGTCAAGTTCAGTGTTTAACTTAAGGGGAAAAGATTTGGAAATGCTGTCCAAATTACATTATGAACCTTGTTCAAACTAGCATTTGTTAAGAACAAAAGGAATTTGTGATCTTCTATGCCTATGTCATGTTATAACTCTATTGACAGTCACAGTCAAGAGCCTCAGACCTAGGGTTTGGAAAAATATTCTAGAAAATGGTTTTGTATTGTTTATTTAAGCATGAGAAGGCTAAATTTCACATGTTCCAAGTGTTATTAGAAGGAGATTAGGTTTGGATACATCAAAACTAATAAACCTCTTGAGTGAATCAAGCCTATTAGGCCTAATTTGCAACGAAGTCAGTCTTGTTTTGAGCCTGTTTATGAAAATAACCTATGTTGGATTTAAGATATGTTTTAGAACACCTAAATGGGTACTCAAAAAACACTTTACAGATTTGAATAGAGGTCTAAAACAAAAGTTATGGACTGACAATCCATAGTCGAGGACTATTAGGAATTGATGACAGTCTACAAAGGAAATTGCTAAGATTGAAGGATCTAAGTTATTGATTGAATGTTGTGGGTTGTATTGGTCATGATCACCTTGTGTGAAGTCTATAAATACTTATGCAAGTGGTTATGTTGAAGATTTCTTCCAAGAATGACAAATAGCATAATTTTTTGTAAACATTGCCTTGAAGGTTGAAGCCTATTGTTGTGAAATATTGTATCAATGTTTTGATTGCATCCTAGTTTTGCATCAAAGTGGTATTAGAGCCTAGAAAGGTCTGGGCTAGTGAGTTTGTGCTTTGTGGTTTTGTGTTGTGGTTTTGTGAAGGTTAAGAAAGAACCTGGTTGCTGGTTGCCAAGAGACTAGGTTGAGGATAAGTGGAAAGGACCTAGGTGAGGTAGAGAAAGTTTAGAGAAGTTGAGAAGCAAGGGGAAGTTTGCTTGAGAAAAAAAAAGAAAATGGATTGGTTTAGGATAGTAGTGAATGGTAGTTTGCAAGGTAAGGAGGCACCAAATATGAAGCAAGAGATGAAAAAGAGAAAAGATGAGAAGACAGTAAAAGAAATGAGAAAGAAGGAAAAAGAGAAGGCAAGGTGGTGCAGGAGCACCTTGAGACCTGAGAATCTGGAGGATTCCATACATTTTCTATTCTGTCCAAGTGTCATATTGTAAGGCCTTCACACCATATTGAGTTATACATGGCTGAGTAAGGCATAAAATTGAGTCTGTATACGTATGTTTGTAACCGAACTGTATGAATGTAACTAAACGACAGAGGTGGTTATGAGGCAGTTCACATTCCATCTTGTGTAACTACCAACTAGAGTCTATATAGTCAGTTTGTGTTCATGAAGAAGAGATAGTGAGGCACAGATGAAAAGAATCAATTTGTATGTATATTTTGAGAAGTAGTAATAAAGAAGTTTTATTTTGATCTAATCACAGGAATGTAGATTGGAAGCATTCCACTAGTTGAGATTTCCTTGAAATCAGTGGAATGACTTCCTTAGGAGTAGATTGTTTCCTTTCTGTTGAATTTTTGTTGAGTTGTTTGGTTGCAAGTTACAGAGGTTGTCATTGTTGTTCTGTATCAGTTGTTTGCGTGGTTGCAGAGTTGTTGAAGTAGACATCAGTGTGAGAGAGCCCATCGGGAAAGACTTTAGAAGTTATATCGATCATCGGAGTCCCACCGATAGAAGGTGCATCGTATGTGACAATATAACACATCAGTATATCAGCGTCAGTAAGTAAGCATTTGCTGATGTCTAGAGTCTTATTGAAACCGTGACGGTGAAAGTTAACTCATCGTAGTTGTATTAGGGTGATAAGAGATCAGTCATTCTGACGGGAGAACCCATCGGTGTATCAGCCCTACGAGGTTAGAGTTCACCGATTGTGGATTGTCTAGCCGATAAGCGAAAGATAAAGTTGATGTCAACATTGATCCATCAATGTGTCAGCATAAGGTGATAGGTAATTATCGATGAGAAGAGTCTCCCTGAAGTGTTGGAGGTGGTCAAGGTGAAGTTGACTATCGGGAAGAGATATGGGATTGGCAGAAGAGTTCTTGGGTTGGCCAATGGTATGTAGTCTCACTGACAATGAGAAATGTGTTGGGCTGTCGGAGAGAGATTAGAGATCGGCGGAAGGGTTTTCAAGTTTGCCGATAGCCTATTGTCCGGTCGATAGTGAGTTCATTGGGTTCAACGAGTCCAAAAGGATCTAAAAGTTGATTTGGGTTTGTTTTCTGTTGTACACTCTACATCAAATTGGTATCAGAGCTAGTGAAAGATTTGGCGAAAGGTCTAGGTGGTTGTGTATTTGGTTTTTGTCACTGAGAAAGCAGATGAAGAGTTGAAGAAAACTATTTGGTTGGTGACCATTTTGAAAATAGAGATCGTAGAAAGTATTTTGAAGGCTGACAATAGTTGCTAGACTGTTGCAGATGCTCGTGCCATCTAGTTGAGAGAAGGAATAGGATTCCTGTGGGCAGACGATGATGAGTTCTGTCAAGACCATTCACCAATAGAGATTTGGCTGGAAGAGGGTGTAGAGTGAGGCCACTAAGAGAGAGAGAGTAGTAGTGCATCTCTAGGATTTGATGTTGGATGAGAGGAATGGGTCTGTGAAGCAGCGTGTAGGATGGACATCTGTTTGAGCATTGTGTTGTAGTCATTGATAATTTGATCTGTCTGAGAGTACTCCATTGTTAGGAGTAGGAGTCTGAAGATACTCTGAAAGGTTGATGGTAGTTTTCCATTGTTGGTTGGTTGGTCACTATTCCATTGAGTTAAAGATTTGAAGCCTGAAGCTGTAGAGATAGAGTGAAAGATAAAGACCAGGATAGACAAAGATGCAGGAAAAGGTAGTTTTGTTTTGTAGATACATTTCCAAGGGACTTGGAAATCTTTGTTGGTTGGTTGTATGGTGCAGGAGCACCCCAAGACCTAAGAATCTGGAGGATTCCATACATTTTCTGTTCTATCCAAGTCTCATATTGTAAGGCCTTCATGCCATATTGAGTTATACGTGGCCGAGTAAGGTATAAAACTAAGTCTGTATACGTATGTTTGTAACTAAACTGTATGAATGTAACTGAATGGTAGAGGTGGTTATGAGGTAGTTCACCTTCCATCTTGTGTAACTTCCAACTAGAGTCTATATAGTCGGTCTATGTTCGTGAAGAAGAGATAGTGAGGCACAGATGGAAAGAATCAATTTGTATGTATATTCTGAGAAGTAGTAATAAAGAAGTTCTGTTTTGATATGATCACAGGAATGTAGATTGGAAGCATTCCACTAGTTAAGATTTCTTTGAAATCAGTGGAATGACTTCCTTAGGAGTAGATTTTTTCGATTCTGTTGAATGTTTTTATTTCTGTGTGAGTTGTTTGGTTACAGAGGTTGTCATCATTGTTTCTACATATTCATTTGTGTGTTCGCATAGCTACTTAGAGTTACAGAAATTTCCTTCAGTGTGACATGATTCATCAGGATAACAAATAAGAGTTCCTTTGACAGGCATAGTATTGCCAATAAGTGGAAGTCCAAGTCGACATTAGGATGAGGTCCATCAGTGTGTCAGAAGAGCTGTTGAGAGCTTCGCCGATGTGGACTATCACACCAACGGTCGAAGTTAGCAAGAGTCATCGGTGCATCGGCCTATGTTCATAAGACTTCACCGATAGTAGTTTATCTGGCTGACGAGTGTAGATCAAGGGTGTCATTAGTATATCGGTCTAGCTTCTTCAGTGTTCACCGACAATATTAAGTCTGGCCGATGGGAATCAGCAAGCGAGAAGTTGAGAACATGGAGGTATCGGCCTATTAGCCAATGGAATTTTAGACTCACCGATGGAATGATGTCTTGCCAATAGTGAACATATGTGTGTTTTGGTATGGAGAGAATGGTATTAAGCATAAATCCCTATGTTTTGAGTGTTTTGAGTGTTTCCATTGTACACTCTGCATCACAAGGAAAGAGGAATTTGATCAAAAGATTAGAGAATTGATACAAACCATAGAAAGAATGGAAAAGGAACTACATCAGTGGAGTAGTTGGCATTTGTCACTAAGTAGAACAGTGAAATGGCCCATTAGAAAGATTATGCAAAGAAGAAGAAGAAGTCAATCAAGGAAAATAGCCATATAGGAAGAGGTAAAGTTTGAATCCAATGTTCAAGATGTGCAAGGTGAGAAACATGGTGTTGATCAAGTTGTTGATAAGGCTATTGATGCTGAGACTAATGATATGGTTGATGGTATTGTTGCTGATAAACAAGCAAAATAAAGTTGTTGGTTTTGATACTCAAGTTGCTACTAAAAAATTTGATGTTGATATTCATGATCAAGTTGTTGTTGGTAATGAAGTTGCTAATGAGGTATGTGTAGCTTTACAAAAGTGTAATGTATGTGAATATGTTATACTATATGATGAAGACATCCATGAAGCTGTTGAGCTATATCCTCAAGAATTGGAGCTTTGGAGCCTAGAAGTTGAGAGAATATTGGATAGAAGAAGGCATGAGAAGAAGAATAGGAAGAAGGGACCAAAGATGTTTGCAAAGATGAAAGATGAGGTACATAATAACTAGAAGACCAGGAAGAAGATAATAATTCAATGGGGCTTGAATTCTTTTTCCCCAGGAATTTGGTGCAAGAGCACCCATTTGATCACATGCCTCCATGAGGCAATATTGAGTCTTGTGTTCAATTTTGATGTTTTAATGTTGTAATAAGGCCCAAGAGACCACATTTATGATGTCATTAGGTTATTTGTGTCATTTTTAGGAGGTCATTTATGTCAAATTTGCAAAAATGTAAAGTTGCACAAATGCAACAAATGGAAGTTGAAGAGTTGTAAGGTAGTTGGTCGGTTAATGAAGTTAGAAAGGTTGTATTAAGCATAAATATGCCTTCCAAGAGTCATTTTGTATGGTGGAGGATGAGTAGAGATGAAAAACATGAAGTTTTATTGAACAAAATTAATAAAGAATACAGTTTGCATGCTTATATCTTTGTTTTCTGAAGTTTCCACTGTTTATTTGTTGTTCCCTTGAATAGTAAGACCATGTATGGATGTGTCAGGGCATGAGAGTGGTTGGAAGTCAAAGAAGGTTGAATCTATTTTACATTGCATCTTGTTTCATTCAATTTCATGTAAGAATACGTGAGTTATGATCATTTTTGTTAAAACTATTTTAAACTTTTAAACCCTCATCTAGGGTATTAGTGAGCAAACTAAATTGTATTTCTCTATTTATAAACCACATGATGGAATTTGATGTTGGTGAAAACAATATTCCTTGCATACACTAACATGTCCTAAGGTGGCAGATAAAGGAGAAGTGATTTGTTATTAGTTCCTTGATACAAGAGGACTGTGTTTCATATGTTGCAGACTGGTAGAACAACAAAGTAAGGGTTTTGAGAATTTGTTGTCAAGTTTAGTGTCTAACTTAAGGGGAAAAGACTTGGAAATGTTGTCCAAATTGAATTATGAACCTTGTTCAAACTAGGGTTTGTTAAGAACAAAAGGAATTTGTGATCTTCTATGCCCCTGTCCTGTTATAACTGTGTTGATAGTCACAGTAAAGAGCCTCAGACCTAGGGTTTGGAAAAATATTCTAGAAAATAGTTTTGTCTTGTTTATTTAAGCATGAGAAGGCTAAATTTCACATGTTCCAAGTGTTAGTAGAAGGAGATTAGTTTTGGAGACATCAAAACTAATAAGCCTCTTAAGTGAATCAAGCATATTAGGCCTAATTTGCAATGAAGTCAGTCTTGTTTTGAGCCTGTTTCTCAAAATAACCTATGTTGGATTTATATGTTTTAGAACACCTAAATGGGTACTCAAAAAACCCTTTACAGATTTGAATAGAGGTCTGAAACAAAAGTTACAGACTAACAGTCCATATTGGAGGACTACTAGGAATTGATGACAATCTATGAAGGAAATTGCTAAGATTGAAGGATCTAAGTTATTGATTGAATGTTGTGGGATGTATTGGTCATGGTCACCTTGTGTGAAGTCTATAAATACTTATGCAAGTGGTTATGTTGAAGATTTCTTCCAAGCATGACAAATAGCATATTTTTTTGTAAACATTACCTTGAAGGTTGAAGCCTATTGTTTTGAAATATGGTATCAATGTTTTGATTGCCTCCTAGTTTTACATCAGTGAGTCACCCCTTTGGTAGTGAGTCATTCTTTGCAGTGAGCAATTTGGGCAGTGAGCCCTATAGGTAGTGAGCCTCTATTTTTCGGTATTGATATAACTTATATATTTATGTGGGCTAACACCCACCGTGGTTTTTCCCTTTTAGGGTTTTCCATGTAAAAATCAGGTGTCTTATGTGTTGATTATGTTATTGTGTTGAGCTTCTCATTTTATGCTTTCATGGTTATATCAAAATATAAGTAATTGATAAGTTGATGTTCATAATTGGTTAAAATTTTTACCTAACAATTGATTCACCCACCCTCTCAATTGTTTAGTGTAGTTCAATAATTAGTATCAGAGCAAGGTTCCTCAAAAGAAGGCCTAACAACTTGAGGAAGATCTAGAATGCCTTATAAAAGGGAAGCTCCACAATTTTATGGGACAAATTATGCTCTTTGGAAGCTACGAATGAAAATCCATCTCCTCTATCTTGGTTATAAAGTATGGCTAGCTACACAATCTCAATTTGTCATGCCTGAAGGTGGTTTGACAACTAAAGATGATATCAAAGAATATGAGTTGGATGTCAAAGCTAAGGATGCCTTGTTAAGTTCCTTAAGTGACACAGTGTTGACAAAAGTTGTGGATCTTGAATCTGCAAATGAGGTATGGGAGAAGATGAAAAATCTATATGAAGGAGATGATTCTATAAGAGAAGCCAACCTACAAAGCCTGAAAGTAAAATATGAGGGTTTGAAGATGAGTGAAGATGAAAACATAACAGCATTTATGCAAAGAGTTGATGAACTTATCACTAGAATAAAAGGTATGGGAGGAACTCTCAATGATAAGGAAGTTGTGATGAAAATTCTCAAATCACTACCAAAGTCCTACAGTCACAAGGTAGATACAATTGAAGAAGTAATGACTATAAAAGCTATTGACATAGATCAATTACTTGGAAAGCTTACAGCATTTGAGATGAGAGAGTTTGGTGATCCATTGCCAAAAGTTGAAACTGCCTTCAAAGCCACTACCTCATAAAAGATCTCTAGAGCTGAGAAATATAAGGTGGAACTTGATGGTTTTGATGAACTTGAAGCCAATTTTGTTGATAGATTGCAAAGTAGTTTCAGTAAGTTTAAAGGCAAATTACATTTCAAATGTTTTTCTTGTGGTAAAGTAGGTCATTATGCTTCCAGATGTCCTGAAAGAATTGAAACGAATAGAAAAAAAATTGAGAACAGGACTAGAGCTCCAAAGAAATGCTACTATGTTAGAGATTTTGATGATGAAGGTGTGACTAATGATGCTAGAACTAGTGCAAATGAATGTTTGTTTATTGCCATCAAGGAAGAACCTATGTCTACTAATCATGCTAGTAGCTATGTGAAGGAAGAGAAACCAGTGGAAGAAAGTGCTTTGCTAGTATAGGTTGAGAAAGATAAAGATGAATGAATTATTGATAGTGGATGCTCACATCATATGACTGGTGACAAAAGTAAGTTTGTGAATTTGGAAAAGTATGATGGAGGACTCGTTAGGTTTGGAGACAATGTAGCTAGTAAGATTTGTGGAAAATGATCTATCTCATTTGATGGTAAGCATAATACTAATAATGTCCTGTATGTGAAGGGTTTAAAGCATAATCTTTTGAGTGTTGTTCAGATGTGTGATAAAGGTTATGATTTGAGATTCAAAGACAATGGGTGCAAGATCATGGAAAGCTCTAGAACTATAATTGCTACTGGTAAGAAGACTAGAGGTAACATTTATCGATTAAGAGGAACTAGTGACTACTATTTATTGGCCAAAACATATGAGAGTTGGTTGTGGCATAGAAGGATGTGTCATATGAACTTTGATAATCTGGTAAAGATAAGTTCAAGTCAAACTGTGAGAGATCTACCAAAGCTTGTAAAACCCATCAATACCATCTACAAAGAATGTCAGTTTGGGAAGCAGACTAGGACAAGTTTCAAGAGCAAAGAGTAATTCTCTGCCAGTCTACTAGATCTAGTGCATACAGACCTATGTGGTCCTACAAGGGTAAGAAGTCTGCAAGGTTGTAGGTACTTCATGTTGCTTATTGATAATTATTCTAGAATGACTTGGGTTACTTTCTTAAGAGACAAATCTAAAGCCCTAGAAAAGTTCAAATCCTTTAAGGCAATAGTTGAGAATGAGTCAGAACTAAAAATCAAGTGTTTGAGGTCTGACAGAGGTGGTGAGTTCACTTCAAATGAGTTCAACATTTTTGGTGAAGAGCAAGGAATTAAGAGGCAATTGTTTGCACCTAGAACTCCCCAGCAGAATGGAGTTGTGGAAAGAAGGAGCAGGACTATCCAGGAGGCTGCTAGGACAATGATGAAGGAAAGAGGTCTTCCAGAAGTCTTTTGGAAAGAAGCTATACACATTGTTGTCTACTTTCAGACTAGGTTTCAAGTGAAAGGTAATGGTACTAAAACTCCTTATGAACTGTGGTATGGAAGAATTCCTACAGTAAGATATTTCAAAGTCTTTGGAAGAAAATGCTATATTAGAAGAGATGAAGATCTAGGAAAATTTGATGCAAGATGTGATGAAGGAATCTTCCATGGGTATTCTACAAAGAGTAAGGCTTACCGGTGCTACAATAAAAGACTAAAAAAGATTGTTGAGAGTGCAAATGTGAAGGTGGATGAAGATAGAGGAATAAAATTATACCAGAATGCTTATGAACCAAATGAACCTGCTACTACAACTTATGAAGATAAAGTTGAACAAGTAGATAGTCAAGATGAAGAAGAAGAGGCTCCAGAAAGTGTTGCTAAAACCCCTAGGTATGTAAAAATCAATCACTCTAAAGATCAAATTATTGGAGATAATTTAAGCAAAGGTGTACTAACAAGAAGAAAAGTTGCTGAAGAACAAGTAAACTACTATTTGCTCTCCACAGTTGAACTAAAAACTGTGAATGAAGCCTACAATGATGAAAATTAGGTAAAGGCAATGGAGGAAGAACTATTGCAGATAAAGAAGAATGAAACTTGGGAACTAGTTCCTAGACCTGTCGACAAAAATGTTATTGGAACCAAATGGGTCTTCAAGAACAAGCTGAATGAAAATGGAGAAGTTGTAAGGAATAAAGCAAGACTTGTATGCAAAGGATATTCTCAAATTGAAGGGATAGATTTTGAAGAAACTTTTGCCCCAGTAGCTCGGATTAAAGCAATTAGAATGTTTTTGGCATTTGCAGCTCACAAAGATTTTAAGGTATATCAGATGGATGTGGAGTCTGCATTCCTGAATGGTGAGTTAGAAGAGGAAGTATACATTGAGAAACCAGAGGGATTCCAACTATCAAATTAAGGTGATATGGTATGCAGGTTGAAGAAAACATTGTATGGACTCAAACAAGCCCTCAGAGCCTAGTATGCAAGGTTAGTCAGGTATTTGTTGGAATTGGGATTTAGTAAAGGTACTGCAAATAGCAATTTGTATTTCAAAATCAATGATAATCAGATCTTGATTGTTTAAGTCTTTGTTGATGACATTATCTTTGGAGGAAATGAAGGTATGTGCATAAAGTTTTCTGGTGAGATGAAAAGTGAATTTGAAATGTCCATGTTTTGTGAAATAAATTTCTTTTTGGGGCTGCAAATTAATCAATCAGATAAAGGAATCTTCATATCTCAGTCTAAGTATGTGAGAAAACTGTTGAAGAAGTTTGGGATGGAGGACTCTAAACCAGTATGTACTCTTATGGTGATTGGATGCAAGTTGAACAAGACTGATGATTCACCCAAGACTTATCAGAAAAGATATAGATCCATGATTGGAGGATTGTGTTATCTAACTCAAACCAGACCTGATATTATGGATGTAGTTTGTCTTGTTGCAAGATTTAAAGCTGATACAAGAGAATCACATGTGATGGTAGTTAAGAGAATCTTAAGGTATTTAAAAGGCATGCCGGATCATGGTCTATGGTATCCAAAAGATATTGATTTCACACTCAGTGCTTATACAGATGTTGATTGGGCAGGAGATGATGATAGAAAAAGTACACGTGAAGGTGCTTTCTTTTTGGGAAACAAATTAGTTTCATGGCTGAGCAAGAAGCAAGATTCAATCTCTTTATCAATAGTAGAAGAAGAGTATATTGCAGCAACATGTTGTTGCACTCAAGTATTATGGATGAAGTAGACATTGAAGGACATAAGAGTTGTGTATGAAAATCTAGTTGTAATCTTCTGTGATAATACAAGTGCTATAAACATCTCAAAGAATCTTGTGATGCACTCAAGAACAAAGCATATATCTATAAGGTATCACTTTTTGAGAGAAAAGGTAAATGAAAATGAAGTAAAGATGGAGTATGTAACCACAAAGAATTAGATTGTAGATATTTTTACTAAGCCTAGTCCCAAAGATACTTTTGAGTATCTCAGAGAAAAGCTAGGGGTCATTACCCCTCCTTCTTTGAACTAAGATGCATAATAATACATCAATCCAATGGTATCCAAAGCCTCATTTTTGATCTGGATTGATTTTTTAAGGACCATCCCTCAGGGGGAGTAGCTAAATATTTTTGATGAAGAAAGTGTTGAAAAATAGAGAAAGTTTAGTGGATCAGAGTAGCAGCATGCAAGTATGTGCCCTTTGTCATTAATGTCAAAGGGGGAGAGATCATGTGAAAAACTTAGGGCGAGAAAGAATTTAGATGTGTAAAGAGAAAGGGGGAGAATCTTGTCTTGATGGCCCTTTTAGTTTTTCACATCATATGTTGCCATCAATGACAAAGGGGGAGATTGTTGCAAGTATGTGCCTAATCAGTGTTGTCATTGATGTCAACATATCTATGTTGTCATTGATGTCAACTATGCTCCTATCTTGTTGTCTTCTTGTAATGAGTAATATGCTTTGTATTTACTTATCTAGAAGTAATCTTGATGTTGAGGATATTGAGAAAATTAGCCTCTCCAGTAGAAACAATGATTTGCAGTGGAAACAATGTATTGCATACAACAGAACAGTCCAGAAGAATGCTCCACATTTTCTGTAGAATGAATATCTTTGTCTATGGAGTGGAATTTATTTAGAAGTCCGTCTAAAGATGCTATGTTCTAAGTTTGAGCCTCTGGTATGAAGAAATGAGTGAGTTATGTTTACTAGAGTGAAAACAACTTTTTCTATATGCTTGGTAAAGATAGGGAGAAAGTTTTATGCTCCGCATTATAGTGCAATAAAGTATTTAGTGATTGAGTTTAAAAGTTGGATCAGCGTTGGCTGTTTTCTTTATAAAAGTGTGACACAAATTTGTGCTTTTACCCTCCATCAAGAAATCAATCATGCTTTTGGCCCCATTTGCATTATCATTTAGCATCCTAGTTTCATATCATATCCATCATTATCAATGGCTTCCTATCATTATCATTAGATTTGCATTGTAGAAATCCTTCACATTGCATATTTGCATCCACAAATTCCATTCATCTCATTGTCATCTTGGAAAGCAAAGAAGTACAATTCTAAGAGAAATATCATTATCAACAAGATCATTGAGAAGATAGGAGACAATGGAACTCGTTTGCAAGGTATAATTCATGTTTTCTACATTTTTCTTAGTTTCATTGATGTATTAAATTTGAGTAGGAATTCTAGAGTATTTGTGGTATCTTAGTAGGTTCTTACAATAGTTTCAAATTATCAATCAAAGGTATCTACAGTTCAAATTTGGCAAAAATCTGATGACTTTAGGCTATGTTATGCTCATCACTCCAACTAGACATACGAACATCTAGACGTCCAAACATCTAGTTGTATTTTATGTCTGAATATAGTTGCACACTTCTTTGTATTTAAATTGAACATCTTATCAGGTTGTATTTCATGTTCGGTTCCGGTTGTACCTCTTTGTATTTCCTCCAGACATCTTATTCAGATCATGTTGCCTCGTCACATTGTAACATACCATCTCATATTACTTGGAAGTGATCACAAAATTTACTAAGAAAGTAAATGAACATGTTTAAAAATGAATGATTTTTTTTTCATTTGCATAATTATATAGAAATAAATGCATATCTGTTCTGAATATTTTTCAACCTTGAAATTATAATATATTCAAAGATAAAATCATAGTGAAAATATTTCACTTTACATTTACAAATATTTCTACACTTGGCAAAAAGAATAGTTTTATATAAGTATGAAAATCATAAGTCAATTATGAAGTATACTACATCTAGAATTTGATATCTATCTAACAAGTTTCAGTGAGTCTTCTGCTACAGAGGGAGAGCATCATCCGAGTGCTTTACCTCCAACCACAGACCGGCGGTCCCCCACTCATCTTCCATCTGGAAGTGCCCCTATCCTTCATGAAGAGTATAGAAATAAGGAACCAATAGGTTGTCATCTGAGTGCTAGTGATGTGTCCTACATGACTCAATCAACCATACAACTCTAGACAATCTTCTAGGTAAGTATGATTATTCTGACAAGTTACACAATCTAGACACTGTGAACCGACTAATGCATGTAGAGATAAATGCATCACTTTAGCCAAAGTTTCTATATAAATAGATGTTTACAATAAACGTAGTCATGTGTTCATACACTTCTAACTCGACTTGGAACTACCTCATCCTATAGTTTGACTTGCTTGACTAGTAACTCTAAACATGATTTGTCTTGACTAAACTCAAATCCTAGTCAATCTGACTTAGAATTTAATCCTTATTCTAGGATATATATACATTTTGTAGGTTTATGTAATTTTAACCTTTCAGAGAGTCCCTCTTTGCATACTTACAAATACTAGGGTCTATGACTTCATGTCATTCTACTCAATGACCCAAAGTTTAAGAACTCATGTGTAAAATATCAAGTTTTGACTCTATCAAGAAATTAGTTAAATTTATCAAAGTACTTCTTAGACTCTTCCTAAATTATACTATCTTTATCTATGGTTTCTTTACTATTCACTATCGCCATAATATACAATAGACTAAATTAATGACATAACTATCTTAAGAGTTTTTAAGTTTTCTAAACCTTTCTGGGTTGATTCTAGGGTTTTAACTTCTCTAACCCAATACGTTGGTTTATCAAATACTCTTGTTTTCCCAAAAGTATAAGTTTATAGTAATATAACATGAATATAATAACCACTAGTCTACTCTTGACCACTTGGGCATTGATCAAATTCATATTTCTCATATCATGTATAAATATAGAACACGAGGTTTATCCTCATTCATATAAGATCTTGATGAATACTATCATCATCATAAGTACTCTTGACTAAGTTTTATTTTTTAACCTAAATAGGTTTGGGTCGACAATAAAAATATGAAGTTTTCAAATTCTTGGTTTTCTTAAGTTCACCAACTTTCAATAAAGAATAGGTTATGAACTCATGTTTATTATCCTTTGAATATCACGATAATGCTTATCATTATTGTAGGATGCATATGTGATATTATATCACTATACTAGATGTTTTTAATGATAACATATCATTTGTATATATTCTAAAATAAATAAATATCCATCACAAAATCTTCTTATTGTAAACAATAAACCTTCTACATATAAATAATTGTGAAATGCATATCTATGTATGTCTAAACTTTTCTACAATCTTGCTCCTATCGATTCCTAAGTTTATATCCTGGGGTTATAATGAAGTTCGATCTGAGCACTTGTATATAACTTAAAATAGTTATAACAATGTGAATTTAATAGAATATGTCCACAATACCTTGTGTTCAAAATAGAAAACATAACTTAGTCTCTTCTCTGCATTTAAATGGTAGCTATCTACTCATTATAATGTTTTGACAGCTAATAGAAAACTATACTAGCCCGAATAAACAAAGTTGGAAGACAATTTACTAATAGACCAAAGTCTCTAAATAAATAATGCTAATCATATCATTTACATATTTCCTATGTATATCAAACAACTCAGTCTTCTATGGATTCGATGATATAGCACAAAGGCACAAAAAGGACACTATCTTCATAGTATTCCCATTGTTTAACAAAAGCACTCTAATGTTTCCAATCTGTGGTTTCAACTATTATTTGAAGACATTTGTACTATCAAAGAATCGAGCTCAAATGTCTCATGCACTCTGAGTACAGTTTTAAAATAAACAAGTTAATTTCTCTACTTCCTACGAGACCATGTCTACATAGTTGTTATGTTCACAAGATCTCTATTTTGAATGACATTAAATACATTACCATATGTAAATATATCTCTATAAGATTCTACAGAATACAATATCACAATTTAAGAATGAAGTAATTGTCTAGATGAGATAACCTTACCTCTACTACTCGATCTATGCTATGCCTTCTCCTATGTCTCTATCTCTTATCCCCACAATTTCTAAAAGAGAAATAAGCTCTTTGTTCTCTCATAGAGCTCTCTATGTTTAAACAAAGCTCTCTATGTTCAAACAAAGCTCTCTATACTACTTAGTTCTCCACTTCTTACTACTTCTCTCATCGCTTATTGGCTCTATCAATCACCTGTAACAAAACTTAGTGATCTCGCTATCTTTACCAATAGCTTCCTGTGATGTAAATAACCTAAGTTCTTAAAATGGTTTAAGTTCCACAACAGTCCTCCATGACCGCAGAGGTCCTTTCCTCTTCCTCACCTATTCTCATGCTATGTTGGCATGCAGATAGAAGATGGATTAACTAGTCATTAAGACCACTCCCTATCTGCTTAAAAAGATCCTCCATACTCTCCAAAATAGTTGTGGAGTAATAGAGTTGAGCATCCCATTAAAAAGTGGTTTGCATTAAATTGCAATCTTTACCATGTTCCTCAAGAAGCTTATCGACCACAAAACAATAGGTCTAACTCATAAATCATATATATATATATATATATAACAACATAATGTAGGTGTATACAACATATACTTACGTTGTTTCTAACACTCCACAAGATACGGGAATTGGGTCAACGTATTCTCCCCCTCTCAAACTTGCGTAAACGTCAAAATAGACAAAATAACAAAATAGAATTCCAATCAGAAATTTTTTGATAATAAAATAATTTATCTACTATCAACCATTTCCTTGTGGATGGTCACATACTATCCTAACTTAGTTTTTGACAAAACCTAAGATTAATGGATCTAGTTGACAATCAATGATTTGTCAAGTCAACACCAAACTTAGACCAATTGGTCAAGCATAACTTACCAAACTCGACGAAGGTTCACTAAACTATGAAAGCATGAGACTTAGATGGTAACAATCTTTTCTTATCCATGCACCTATTTTCTTCTCTCTGATGATGCTCTCCCTCTCTTTCTCGGAGGGTGGAAAACTTGTTTTCCTGGTTACAACGTATAATCACCAAACTGGGATTAGTGCATTGTTAGTCAATTCATAAACCTTATGAATAAATAATCATGACATCTTATAATCACATGTCTAAATTCTATTCATATAAACATAAACTCATGATATCATTGATTTATCCTGACATTTTCACATAACATCAAATCATTAATTCATGCATAATCAACTACTAATTACAAGAAAGTAAAAAGTAAAACATAGTCAAAATTTGGGGTGTGACACACATCTAGATCCTGTTGTCTTATCATCTAGTTGCATTGCCTTTATATATCCAACCAAAAATTTGCTAACCAAATATCATGTTCAATATCAATATCTGGATCTAGTTTCCTTATTCATAACCGGTTGCATTGTCTTTCTTTAACTGGACACTTCATCTAGACATTTGCTAATCAGACAACCTGTTGAGCTATTATATCTAGATCTTGTTGCTATTCATATTTGGATCTAGTTATGATGCTTATCATCCATCTAGATATCTCATTTGGATATCATGTTACATATCTAGTTTCTATTAGGGATTGCATGCATAAGATATCAATTAAATGCAAATAAAGATTAAACAGAGGAATGGAAATACATAGAAATAATAATAGCGAGAGACAAGTTTTAATGTGGTTCACCCAAATCTAGGCTACATCCACCAACAAAGAGTCCAATATTATTATCCAATAAATCAAACCGATTACAACCAGCAATCCCTTGCAACTCAAGACCGCTGCAAATGCTACAATACAATATCAACAGAAACCCTAATCCTTAGCCATTTTTATCAAGACTTATGTCAGTTACAAAATAGGGTTTGTTTTATGTTGGCCAATAGAAAAAATAACTCTCGACACCTTTATAAAATAATAAAATTTGTTTGATGTTTCGTGGGCGCTATCCCTAGACCCCGCAAGGGGTATTGCCCCTTGACCCCATCTTGGGTACGTTGTCCCCAAACCCCCACAAGGGGCCCCATTAAATAATTTGGGGGGAAACCGTGCTGATAAAAGTGAGGTAAATTTAACCTTCGAATCTGATTAGGCTCCATATAACCACAATCTCCCACTTGGAGACTGATCAGACTCCACACCATATCATCTCCCACTTGAAGACTAATCATAACACCACTGACCTTGTAGCTCCCATTGGAAATAAGCACCCTAGACTCTGTTGTTCTGATTTTTTATTTTTCAATTTTGAAGACCAACTGAAGCTAAAGAGGAGCTCAACTTCTCCCTTATTACTACCTTTGTAAACATATCCGTTGGATTTTCATCTATATGGATCTTTTCTATCTGTAACTATCCATCATCCAACATTGATCAGATGAAGTGATACCTTAGCTATATGTGTTTGGTCTTTGAATACAAGGTATAATTCTTTACAAGATGTATGATACTCTGACTATCTATAAACAAATAACTATTATCCTATTGTTAGCCCAATTCTTCCATGAATGATTACAACCATATCATCTCCTTGCTTGCCTCTATTTCAGCTACATACTCTACCTCTGTGGTGGATAAAGCAACCACCTTTTGTAACCTAGAGATCCAACTCACTATTCTCCCACCTATAGTAAAGACATAACCTGTAGTACTCCACCTGGTATCAATATCCCCTACCAAATTTGAGTCTGCATAACCTACTAAATCAGTATTAGAGCCCTCAAAACATAAGTGTTTATTGGATGTACCTCACAAATATCTGGAATCCATTTTACCACATTCCAATGCTCCAACCCAGGATGACTCATATACCTGCTTTTGACTCCTACAGCATATGCAATATCTAGTCTTGTACATACCATGGATTACATTAAACTTCCTACAACTAAAGCATATGGTACCTTGGACATTTTTTCTTCCTCCTCTTGTGTCTTAGGACACATCTCCTTAGTCAATTTCAAATGACTAGGCAAAGGTGTACTGATAGCTTTTGTATTTTCCATATGGAATCTTTGCAACACCTTTTCAACATAATCAACCTGAGATAGACTCAATTTTTTGTTCTTCCTATCTCTGCAAATTTTTATACCAAGGATTTATTTTGCTGCCCCCAAATCCTTCATAGCAAATGATTGTGCGAACTGTTGTTTTAACTCTCTTATGTGATCCATGTTAGACCCTGCTACATGCATGTCATCAACCTATAAACATAAAATAATGTAGTTGTCATTATCCAACCTCTTAAAATAAACACAATAGTCAGAATTACACTGGTTGTAGCCTTGCTCAGCCATAAAACTATAAAATTTCAAATACCATTGTTGAGGTGCTTGTTTCAAGCCATACAAACTCTTCTTCAATCTACACACCAGTTTCTCATTATCATTGACCTCAAATCCTTGGGGTTGTTCCATATATATCTCCTCCTCCAAATCACCATGGAGAAAGGCAGTATTCACATCTAGTTGTTCCAAATGTAAATCTTCAGCAGCCACAATACTTAAAATAGTACGAATATAAGTCATCTTAACAACTAGAGAAAAGATTTCATCAAAATCAATACCATCTTTTTGTGCAAATCCTTTTACAAGTAACCTAGCTTTAAATCTTTTCTTACCTCCATCTTCCTCTTTCATCGTATAAACCCATTTATTTGGTAAAGTCTTTTTACCTGTAGGCAACTTACATAATTCTCAAGTCTAATTTTTTAGCAAGGAGTCCATTTCTTCTTTCATTGCAAGCTCCCACTGAACCTTTGTATCCACCTACATAGCTTCATCATACCCTTCTAATTCACCAGCATTTTTAAAAAAAATAGAATACAAAGAGGGAGAAAACCTTTCAGGAGGTCTACTTAGCCTTGTTGACCATCTAACATTCATTAGAGTTTGTGGTATTTCTTGTTGTTGTTGTGGAGCATGAGGACCCACTAGAACATCACTATCTAGAGTATCATCCAGCACCACATAATCCTTTTAGTTCTTCTCATGCTGCTCCAACTAATCTTTGTACAACACCTTCGCATTTAATACAACATCCATGCTTCTCACAATTTTGTAGATTTTCAACATCCCAAAGCCTATAACCAAATTCATTAATGCCATATCCAACAAAGATACACTTTTTTGATTTTGCATCCAGCTTGGTTCTATTTTTAGAATCTACATGTGCAAATGCTTCACATTCGAAAGTTTTAAGAAAAGAATAACTCACCTTTTTACCTATCCATGCTTCCTCTAGAATACCACAACCCAAAGGAACTAAAGGACCTCTATTAATTAAATAGACAATGGTATTGATAGCCTCTACTCACATGTTTAAAGGCATCCAACATGCAATCTCATGGTCCTTGCATGCTCCATTATTGTCCTATTCATGCGTTTAGCTACTCCATTCTCCTATAGAGTCCCTGGATCCATTTTCTACCTACGAATTCCATTAAAGGAACAATAATCCTCAAATTCTTTGCTGTAATACTCACCTCCATTATCAGATCTGAGACATTTTATTCTTTTACCCGTCTCATTCTCAACCAAGCTTCTCCACTTCTTAAATATTTCAAAAATATTAGATTTCTACCTAAGGAAATAAATCCAAACCTTCCTAGTTACATCATCTATGAATGTAGCATAATATCGAGAGTCACTGAGAGAAGATACCTGAGCTAGTCCCCATACATCTGTATACACAAGCTCCAACTTTTCATCTTTCTTTTGCTTCCCATCCTTGAGAAAACTGACTCTCTTTTGTTTTCCATACACACAACTTCCATAGAAATCCATATTAATACATTTGAGACCTGGTAAAACTTTCTTAGAATGAAGTACCTTCATACCTTTTTCACTCATATGCCCAAGTCTGTTATGCCACAGTGTTGTCTCAGAACCTGCAGCAACTATTTCTATCTCTTCCTATGAACCTACAACAACTGTTCCAGAACCTGTGTGGTTTTTCTCTGCAAGAACAAAAGTAAAAGGAACAATATCACCTGTACAAATATATAAGGTGCCTACTTTCACACCTTTTTCTACTATTAAGGCACCTCTTGAAACCTTCCAATTTTTATCACTGAAAGAAACTATGCAACCTTCATCAGCTACTTGCCCTACTAAAATTAAATTCCTACTCAACCTTGGAACGTGCCTTACCTCTTGTAGTAGCAAATGATTCCTATTTTGCAACTTAATCTTGGTTCTTCCCTTTCCAACAATCTGACAAGGTTCGTTATCTCCCAAATAAACTAGCCCAAAATCCCATTGGACATAATCAAGAAAATAACTTCTATGGGGCATAGCCTGAAATGAGGCCCCTGAATCTAAAACCCATGAATCATCAGCATTATCTAGGGAAAGAATCAAAGCATCATCTTTAGATTTATTACTTACCACATTTGCCTCCTTATTGCCTTCTTGTTTGTCTCCTTTATTCTTTCGAGACCAACAATCTTTCTTTAGATGACCTAGTTTCCCACAGTAGCAACAATCCTTCTATCCTCTAGATTGGGATCTCTAGTCCTTTGATTTTCCTCGTGACTTCCCATGACCTCCAGAACCTTTTCCTCTCTCCTTTGATCTACCCCTGCTTTCTACATTCAAAACACTATCTAATGTGGACCCTCTTGAGCTTTTCTGTCGCATTTCCTCGCTAAGGATAACACCAACAACATCATCAAATTTCAAAGTATTTGAACTAGAGATAGAGTTACTTACAACCATTACCAAGCTATTCCAGCTTCCTAGCAAAGTACATAAAACCAAGAGAGCCCTCACCTCTTCATCAAATTTCACTTTTACAGAAGTTAATTGACTAGTAATCATATTAAACTCATTTACATGATCTATCACAGATCCACCTTCAATTATTTTTAGATTAAACAAATGCTTCATGAGAAATACCTTATTTGAGGGTGAGAGTTTTTCATACAATTTAGCCAAATCTTTCATCAGTTCATCTTGTTGGAATTAAACCGGACAACTGAGAGGGGGGTGAATCAATTGTCCCAAAATTTAACCTTTTCTTCCTTTTAATCTTCTTTCACAATTTGCAAATTGATTAATGATGTAAATATTAATGCATGAAACAACATCACATAAGTAGAAACATAATCAACACATTTGACACCAAGATTTTTGACGTGGAAACCCGGTTAAGGGAAAAACTACGGTGGGTGTTAGCCCACAAGATTCGTACCATGTTAAAAGTATTTAAAAAGAATGGGAGGGCACTTGCCTTCGGGCTCACTGCCCAAAGCTCATTGTTCAAAAGCGAGGCTCACTACCTATAAGAAATTTAAGTTTAACATAGAAAGAATTAGCTGAGAAATAGCATCTACTTCATGCCTAGTTTAGTTTCAATGAATGCTCATAAAACTTATGTTCTACTTCCAAGCTCTTCTTCACTAACTCTTCACTCTATTCTACTTTTGTTCCTCTGCTCCTCCTCTTCTTTGTTCTGCTCCTGATCCTTTCTTCAGATTTAGTATTTTTTGCTCAAGGATAATTTTCCATGACTCAACTACACTCCTTTATATGCGTCATCAACCTTGGAATAAACATCAAGGTCGGCACATCAAACATCTTACTTAATGTGAATCACTAAGCTATCGACCAAACATAGCTAGGACTTAAATCTTCTTTCAACAACACACCATGATCCAGAGAATTACTTCTAGAACATCTACAATATGTTTGAATCATCCAGTCAGCTAGGATTGGGAAGAACAACAACACCAAGAAGGAAATCTTCACCAACAACCTCAAACTTCAATACGAACCTCCAACATAGTAGTCACACGATCCAGAGACCTCCACAAGCACAATGAATTCAACAAAAACATCTCCACTCCTCCAAATCATCAGAATCACTTGCATCTTCATATGGAACCTCAAGAATACTATCTGCCAAGACTATCATCTTAGAAAGATTGCTTGCAGACCTCCAAACCATGAACCACTTGAATGGATGATACACACTGACTTCCCAAACATGACTCTAGATCTGCAGATCATTATTTGACATATACAGAATGATCCGGACCACTTCTCTGTCGCTCTGTCTCTTTTGGATACTGCAAAACTAGTTCTACTTAGATGGCCATAGGTTCTTCAAATCTTCATGCAGACCTCTCAAATCTTGATTGGAGCTACTTCACATAATCCTCTATACTACCGTATGATCCATATCCATTGATCTTTATTAATTTTCTCGATATCCTCAACATTCCAGTCTTCTAGTCAGGCAACAAGATATGATATCATTAACACTAATAGCAACAAGAATATGTTGACATCAATGACAACACCGATTAGGCACATTAGGCACATATTTGCAACAATCTCCCCCTTTGTCATTGATGACAACATATGATGTGAAAAAATGATTCAACCATTAAGACAAGAGCTTCTCCCCCTTTCTCTTATCACTTCTACAACCACTATCTTCACTGCCCCCTTTCACCAGCAACTAGTTTTTCACATGGCTTCTCTCCCCCTTTGACATCAATGGAAAAGGGCACATATTTCTAATCTTTTGTCCTTAGTTTTTTTTCAAACCAAACTAAAAAAATTGCATGCAAACTACTCCCCCTGAGTAGTGCTTCCTTAACATCAATCTGGATCACAAGATATGATTGTGAATTCCACTAGACTGATGCACTCTAGTGCATCTTAATTCTGATCAGGAGGGGTAAGAACCCCTAACTTCTCTTTGAGATACTCAAAAGCATCCTTGGGAAGAGGCTTAGTGAAAATATCTGCAATCTAATCCTTTGAAGACACAAACTCCAACTTGACTTCATTCTCATTTACCTTCTCTCTCAAGAAATGAAACTTGATGGATATGTGCTTTGTCTTTGAATGCAACACTAAATTATTTGAGATGTTAATTGCACTTGAATTATCACAGAAGATTGTAACAGGCTCCTCAAATACCACTCTAATATCCTTCAACATTTGCTTCATCCACAAAACTTGAGTGCAATTACTTGCTGCAACTATGTACTCTACCTCTGCAGTAGACAGAGATATTGCCTCTTACTTTTTGCTCAACCATGAAACCAATCTATTTCCCAAGAAGAATGCACCACCACTAGTACTTTTCCTGTCATCCACATCTCTTGCCCAATCAACATCTGTATATGCATGAAGAGTGAAGTCATTATCCTTTGGATAGCATAATCCAAAATCAATTGTCCCCTTGAGATATCTAAAAAAATTCTTGACTGCCATAACATGAGATTTTCTAGGATCAGCTTGAAACCTAGAAACAAGCCCAACTGCATTCATGATATCAAGTATGGTTTGAATCAGATAGAGAAGTCCTCCAATCATTGATCTATACCTTTTATGATTTTCCTTAGGGGAGTCATCATCTTTACTTAACTTATATCTTGTTACCATGGGTGTACCCACTTGCTTTGAATCTTCCATCCCAAACATTTTCAGCAGTTCTCTCACATACTTGGATTGAGATATAAAGATACCTTTATCCAACTGAGTGATTTGTAGACCTAAGAAGAAATTCATTTCACCAAACATGGACATCTCAAATTCGCTTTGCATCTGATAAGCAAATTTTTTACACATACTTTCATTCCCACCAAACATGATATCATCAACAAATACCTCAACAATCAGAATGTGTTCATGATCAATCTTGAAGTAAAGATTACTGTCAGCAGTGCCTTTGTTGAATCCTAGCTTTAGCAAACACTTATCCAATCTTGCATACTAGGCTCTTGGAGCTTGTTTCAGTCCATACAATGCTTTCCTCAATCTGTAGACCATATCTTTCTGATCAGACAACTAAAATCCTTCTGGTTTCTCAATGTAGACTTCTTCTTCCTACTCTCCATTTAGAAAAGCTAACTTCACATCCATCTGATATACCTTGAAATATTTATAAGAAACAAATGCAAGAAATAGTCTGACTGCTTCTATTCTTTCCACTGAAGAAAAAGTTTCTTCAAAATCAATTCCTTCCACTTGAGAATCTCTTGCATACCAACCTTGCTTTGTTTCTTACAACTTCACCATCTTCATTTAGTTTATTCCGGAAGACCCACTTAGTTCCAATCACATTTTTGTCTTTAGGTCTAGGAACAAGATCCCAAGTGTGATTCTTTTCAATTTGCATTAGTTCTTCTTGTTGGAAACAATGTAGATAACTAAGAGGGGGGGTGAATCAGTTATCTTATAACTTTTCTATTTTTACTTTCTTTTCTTATCTTATTATTTAGTGTCATATCAAAACAAGGCAATCATAAGAACTAAAAAAGAAATTAACACATAACACAAGGATTTTTATGTGGAAACCCTGTTAAGGGAAAAACCACGGGGTGACTAACCCAAGATTGTATTCTCTATTAAAAGAATAAAGAGTACAAATCTGGCACTTGCCAATTAGGGTTCACTGTCCAAGCACATTGCTCACAAGAGGCCCACTACCTATAAGATACTTATAGTCTACAAATGCTTACAGATGATACCAAGGTGTTTGAACTGGTGAACAACATCTATACATGTAGGAATTTAGTTCCAGTTAAGCACAATATACTGATATGACACATTTCATTCTTCCTCTGCTCAATATTACTTTCTTGTCACATTCTAGGCTTGAATTATTGTCTTCACACTTGTCTCTTCTTTTCTTTGCACTTAATCATTCATACTATCACTCCCACACACAAGCTTGAATCCATCGGGTATATATATATCCACATCAAGGATTTCCAACTTCTTAGTCGGCAATAAGAATACCTGAGATATTTGCAAGTTATTGATCTGTCAGCTGAATCCATGCTTGATTAGTGATGCACATAAAAAATGTAGGCATAGAAGTCATTAATCATGTCGGCCAATGATGTATAATGCCACAAATTGCTTGATTAATGTCTTTTACACATCTGGATTGAGGTCTGATACTCTACCGGTTAGTTCTTCCTCTGTTTTCTCTGCCTAACTGGAACCCAACACTCAGATGCTCATATCTTTTTCATGCTTTATCACCAGAGGCTAAATTTCTAGAATACAATAGTCATGATACCCCTCTTGACTTGTCCAAGTCTACAGCTTACTGAGTTACACCATCTGAGAGATCCAGACCTGATTGTCAGACCTTGTTACATACTCTGTTCTTGTTCACCGGACCAAAACAATCTTCAATCTGACTTCCGGTATAGGCATATTATGTACTGCAGATGTGTAGAATATACCTTGTTGCCATCAATGACAACACTTATAAAGCCACACAGTGTCTCTTGCCAACAATCTCCCCTTTGGAATTAATGGCAACACTTAGTGAAGAATGACTAAGTATCATAGTAACTCACCCTTTGCTTGTGCTCTATTTCTTTAAACTACATTACCAGAGCTCCCCTTTTGTTGGATTCCTTATTTTTCACTATTCTTCACTCCCCCTTTGACATCAATGGAAAAGGGTGGAATCTGCATCTGGAATTGTGCAAAAACTATTATATACATGGCCGCATAAGTATATACAAATCATATGTTATACGTACATATACTTAAGTATATCCGCAAAGGTTGTCTTCAACTGTATAGTTTATGTGGCCCAACTCCTCTTCATTCTATCTAAAATGGAGATATGTCCACTTAACAAAAATGCATATGCTTCTACCCTCTTTAAGTCTATTGGATCATTGATCCGAACTGTACTTTGTGCCTCTGTCAAGGCATCATGCATTGCCTCTAACTTAGGGATGATTATCCCTCTGAGCTCATCCATTCTATCCATTATGTTCTTTTTCTCTTTAAGCAGTTCTTTAATTTCATTTATTATAGCAATATCTTGACATTCATGATTCACTAGAGAGGTAGTAAGGGGATCAAAATTCTGAGATAAACTTGACAGTTTTCCTTCTTGTTCTTTCACTTTCTTCTCGATGTCCTCTATCACTTTGGGCCAAGTTAAACAAAATTTGTATATGTCCACACCATCCTTAAGAGCACTTTCAAGGCTCTTTATGCCAATGCCTAAGGCTCTTCTATCATTAGCAATTAGCCCTTGTACTTCACTAAACCTCTTTCCCAAGAACTCCTTCCGGACCTTATTTTCTGCTGATTTCTCTAAGGATTCAAAATGAGTGTTAATAGAATTGACTAAGTTTTTTAGATTACCAGATGGAGAGACAGAAGGATCCTTTTGATAGGTTGGCATAATCTTCTCTAGCATCCCAGATACAATATTCAATAGCTCACAATCCTCCATGTGTGATTTTAGAAGTTTCTTTTTTGCTTTGACCCGAGAAAAAGATGTTACTTTCATTATCTGAACCGGAGAGAGAGAGTCAAAGTTTAGTGGCCCTTGAATTAACTCAGGCTCATCCAACTCCATTATTTCTTTGTCCAGGAAATTCTGTACTGTCTCTGTAGTGTCTCTTGCTGACTCTAGTTCCTTCCTTTTGGGCGCATCCTAACCGACTTGCTTATTGATATTTGTTTCTTCTACCTGTCCTTCCTCTTCTGGAATAGAGGAGTCTAATGCCTCAGATGCTTCTTTGTTGGGTGAATATTTTGTCTTCAACTAACTAAAAGCAAAATGGTTATATCAACCACAGTGTAATGAGATAAATCTCCTCTCAGCAAGGGGAGATTCCCTATTAACTATCACAAACTTATTTACACTAAATACTAACTTCGAGGTGAGACCATATCATCCATTTCTCTTTTTTTCAGAAATGATGTTTACAAAATAAAAGAGCACTTTCACAATACAAATTTGAATAACCAACAAACCCATGAGAGCACAAAGTCTATCATTGCTCCTTTTACTGATTTACAATTTAGAACTAAGTAGGATAAGGTGCAGCTCAAAGTCGTCACCGAATGCTATGATAAAATATACGATCACAAAAGATAATAGCATCTAAAAGTTGTTCCAATATCTTTTACTTCAAAACATAAAATCAAAAACTAAAGATAATTATTGTAGCACAAAGTCTCTATAATCCTCTTTAGAACATCTCCCAGATTATTCACACTCACACTAGAATTTGATCAAGCAGATAAGATAGTATAAGGAAAAGGACATAAAAACAATTTCCAATAAGCCACAAGTTATTCCAAGGCAGAGATTGAAAGATCGCTTGTTTTTCTATTCACTTGATAAAATATGATTTACAATTTGAACACAAAGTCTCAAAATGCTCTTTAATTTGGTAGATTTTCACTGTAATAACTAAAAGATGATAATTACAATGGAGGTCCTCTTTATTTATAAGAGAAACTGAGAGAAAAAATAGGAAAAGAAAAACTAATTATGACTTATTCAACAAAGGAATCCTTTTTGATTTGGGACTTCCTATGTTTTTTACATGTAATTACATATGAGAAAAGTACATGTAAATATGTCCAAAATTATTTCAAAAGTACATATAAAAAGTAGAAAATAAACTAAGTAATGGAAAAGCTACTTCAACTTGCATTGCCTTTTTTCTTCATGTGCAAATCATACATGGTGAATGCTGCTTGCATCCCAAGACTATTTAGACTAACTGTGTTCTTGAAAATCATCTGGGCTCTAACTATTGCATGTCTGACCATGGTAATTGATTTTGCATGGCTAGTTAACTTGGTCTTCAGATTATCCAAAGTTAACTAATTATCAAGAATATTATCCACGGAGGCTACTAAAAATGTTTTGTCCTCAAACTCCTTCTGAAACATATTTTCAAATTCTTGGATCATCTCTTCTACAGAAAGCAATTGATTATCCTATGACACCATATTGCACGACAGCTCCTCCAACTTGTGCAAGAGACTAACATCACTTTGATCACTTAGTTTCCTTATAGTTTCCAAGTCATTGATCAGATCTTTCAGTACACGGCTCTAATATGTCAATGCCTCTTTGGTCTCAGTATATGAATCCCTATTTGGAATGACACCAATTGATATCAAAGCACTTATTTTCAGCTTCCTTATCTCTACCCACTTATCATGATTCTGTTCTAAACGCTCAATATCCTGAGAAATAACATCAATCAAATCATCAAGTTCTACCCTTATTTTCTCCATTTTGCCTATTTTCTCAGCTAGCTCTGTAAGAAGAGAGATTCCTTGTGTGCGCATTCTTTCCAAATATTCTTCAAGTACTCTTCCCTTAAGATGAGTCTTTTCAGCTTTCTGGGTGATAGGATCTTCTACATAAATGGCCTCAGGAGGAGTCACTGATTCTAAATTCAAAGTAATCTTCCATACTACTATAGTCAATTGTTCTACCATTGCTTTTTAATGATCCTTCATCTCTTTTTCTTTGTCAAACTTCTGAATCAGAATATCCATTGCTGACTACATGTCATCCTTTGCACTTTCATGAGTTGTTTTGCCCAACTCAACCCTAGAAATAGAGTAATCATTCATACTAAAATTTTCTATGGTGGCATCCTGTGGGGGCCTTACAATCTCTAGAAATTTGTGCCCTTTATCTCCCAGCATTCTTGAAATAATTTTTGGCTTCTTTAGGGTCTTAGCCTTAGCAGGCACCAACTTACTAAAATTAGTGATCTAGAGAGATGGCTTGTTTATTCCTTTTAGGTGTATATGTTGACAACCATGGAGGAAGCACATAAGTACTCACATTAGGGTCTATTTCCATTGTTGGTGTTACTGGAACTGTACTGGCACTAGAAGTAGAAACAATAGGTGGAGTATTAGTAAAAACTATACGTCACACATTCACATTAGAAACTTGTTCAAAACCCATTACAAAGTGATCAAATATTGAAGGATCTCCAATATCAAAAGATGAGGAGGACAAACTAGGAATAGACTTAGAGGAACAAAGAACATCATCAAAAGCAGTTTGAGGATTGTAAAAACATGTTTTTGAAGGTGATGGAGATTCAGAAGAGGGGATGTCAATGGGTGAAATAGACAGAGGAACTAAAATAGGTATGTCAGATAAAGGAGAAGAGACTCTTGTTCCCTATTGTACATTCTCCTATGGAGACAAAACTTCATCTCCTTATCCTTTTGTCGATCTATCTTCAACCTCCATTTCCTCAGTAGCTGGCTCATCAATATTTTGTTTTTTAATTTCCATATCTTCTACCTCAAACTCTTTCTCTATAGCCTTTGAATTCTTTGTCACAAATTTGATCCTGGGCTTACGTGGCTTGGAAGAAGAGGGAATGCCACTCTTGTTCTTCATCCTATTTTCCACCTTCTTAGCTATTTTTTCTTGAATTTCAATCTTTGATCTCATAAGGAATTATTTCAAAGCAATTCCCTTATCTGCTAACCACTTGTTGGTGTTAGCCAATATAGGTTCAAACCTTTTCCTCAGAGAAGTCAATTCTTTTTGAGACCATTGGATAGGAAGAAGAGGAGAACTAGCAACCTGTTTAGTGTTATAGCTAGAATCAATCAACTCTTCATCATCCACCAAGTCTTCAGGAATATTAGCCAATCCCAGATATTCAATCTATTCCAGAGATAACCTACTATAATCCAACTTTCAGATATCTTCTCCTGTCCTCAAGTCTACCTAGATGTTTTCAACCATTGGTTCATGAAGCTAGGTCTTCCTCTTGATCTTGTCTTTCACACCCCTATAATCAAACCTTGGTCTTCATTTGAATTGTTTCATGGTTACTAGCTGCATTTCAGTTTCCATGGCTCTAGCCTTTGCAGCAGTTGATACTGAAAACCTACCAATTTCAACTAGAAATCTGAATCCTGGTTTCTTGAGCTCCATTTGCTTATTATGTATGATAATCATTTGTCTACATAATTCCATTAGAACAAGTTTGTCTAAAGGAAATCTTGGCAACATATAAGGATAACCTTGGAAAAATACAACCCTTAAATATGAGAAAGAAGGAAATTGTAAGAACATGCATCCATAATCATTCACCATTGACCAAGCTTCATCTGAAACTCTTCTTTGCTCTAGCTGAGGGTCAAAAAGACACAAGAACACTACAAAGAAAGCATCATTTACCCTCCTAAAGTGGTGGATAGAACCCTTCAATGTCAGTTGAGAATACTACTGATATATAGGAACCACTCTCCTATCTCCTTCTGATGTCAAACTTGGAAAGACCCTCATGGAGGCTGTTATATACACAAGGTAAGAAGTCATATAGAATTTCAAAGTAGTGGATACCTTAGTCAATTGCTTGTGCAGAGCATTGCTGATTTGCTCACTCCAAAAGATGGCATGTTTGCCTTGAAGTAAAACCTTGATAAAAGGACACATCCACTCATGAAAAAGTGAAGAAGAGGCCAGCCCCCTTATCCTGCTAAGGAGAGTTATGAGATCACCAACTTCTTCTACAAAATCACTTCTGGGAAAACTCCTCAGCCATCTGGATAAGCTTGACCTTGAAGTCTTAAGCCATTTAGTGTTAATTATCTTCTTAGCCTTCTCAGAATTTTTGTCGTATTCTTTTTGAGCTTCAGTAAAATCTAGTTTTATAACTTTTGTAATAGCAGGACACATGAAAGCTTTATCAATGAATTCCATATCCAATCTAATTATCACATTGCCATTTGTATCCACCACTGCCCTAGTGTCTCTATTGTAGAACTGAGCACATTGAAGAACAAACTCTGTATTATGAGCTGCCACAGGGAAAGATGACGCAAAATGAATGTTGCTATCAACAATCTTCTTCATTGTAGAACTAGGATTATTAGACTTGGTTCTTTCCACAAACTCAGCCATGTCTACATAGCCAATCTCTGTATCCCAAATGTCATCAACATTGGAAGTAACTGAGGTGATTGGAAAAACACCTTGATACTTATACTCCATTGCTTTCTACTTCTTTGGAGACAACTCAGTCATCTGAAAAAGCTAACACTAGAAGGATGTCGGTGAAGAGTGAAAATTTGCAAAAGAAACTATAATAAAAAGCCATGATCATGCAATTAGGGGAAATACTGGTAATCTGGGAAAATTGCATGTCGACGATCACAACTATGGAGATTCACTTGAAAGGACTAGAGTGCAAGCAGGTCAAAAAATAAAGGAAAGCCGGCTCAGGGAAGCAAAATTGAAAATCTCTCAAAGTTAAAAAAAATTGAGAGAGTGAATACACAGGTGGCAAAATTTGTTGCCCTTGCATTAGAGGGATGTATTGCAAGTGTCAGGGTGGCAAATTTTTTTGAGCCTACATGTAGGTTAAATTTTTTTGAGTGGATTGGCAGTGATTTTTATTGCTTTTGCATGTTTAGGAATGATTTTGATTTATGTGTGAGGTTGAAAAAAATTGCTGGCATTGCACATGCTTTGAACAACAATTTGATGTAGGAGCGGCAAATTTTGCCACCCTTACATGTGTTTGATAACAACGCACATTGGGGAAGTAGATGGTTTTGTGTAATGGTGGTAGCTTTAACCGCCATTACATGTGTAGGAGAATGATACAAGGCCCATGTAGGGGCGGCAGAAAATGCCACCCTTACATGGACTGTAAACACAAGAAACAAAGGAAATGCAAAGGTGGTGGTTCCTGCCACCCTCTCTTCTAAAAGGCAAAAATGCTAAGTTTTACATGGATGGAAAATACACCGACACACTGTAACAATGCATTCAAAACCTAGATGAAAAACTAGGGTTTTAAATAGAAATAAGAGAGGAAAATACGCCTCCACATTCTAACAATGCATTCAATTCATACCAAAACCCTAGTGTTCAAAATGAAATCAAGACAAATAAAACAATGACTTACCTGGTCTACCAAACACTAGTTACAGTTAGGAAATAATGATCGTTTAGATCCAGAATCCTCACGAGCTTTGTGAAGAGATCTGGTGTGAAAGAGTTTTTAATCTCATTTAAAGGTTTCTAAAATGAGTAATAAGAAAATTAGAATGAGATAAAACACTTTAAAAGGATCGAAGGTCATGCATTAAACATGGCACAAGTGCCATTAATGCATACTCTGAGTTGGTTGATCTTGCGGGATCTGCTCAGGTGGCAAAAAATACTGACACTACAAATGCACTAGGTCATGTCAGAGCGGCGACAAACCCCGCCACTACACATGATGTCAACAGACTTTAAAAGACATGCTCCAACAGCGGTTTTAACCACTATTGCACATGATCAAGTAACAAGAAACCTGCATGGGCGGAAAAATTTGTCGCTCATGCATGTTTATAAAAAAACAAGACAAATAAAACATGTAGAGGTGGGAAATTCAGCTAACATTACATGTTTAAGAACAATGCACATGTGAGAGTGGTAAATTTTTCCGTTATTGCATGTGAAGACAAAAAATTTCTAACACCCCCAAAATAGTCAAAATTGATATTTTGACAAGCTTACGACCTAGTCAACTTTCACAGTTTTCAAGAAATCAACCTAAGGGAATTTTGTAAACCATTTCAATGATGTTCGAGGATTTCACATGAAGCCAAGAGGACTTGTCTCGATTTGCAAACTTAGAGTGTAGGCTACGAAACAGACACGTTTTGAAGGGGTTGTCTACAAAAATGAGTTTAGCTTATTTTGAGAACAACAACTGGCTCTAACTGGGGAACTTCCATCGATCAAACTTTGAAATGATTCAAGGGAGAAGAATCTAGTCTCTAAGTGCCTTCATCTATGCCATTGGACCATAGAGTCAAGCTACCAAAAAGAAAAAGACAAAAAAGACTAAACAAAAACACAAAAATAAAAACACAAAACTATACAAATGTACAAATGAACTTATCTGGTACTTCAAGGATTGAAGTGCTTCAAATGTTGTCCACTGTGAGGAAGCAAGAATGGTGTTCCATCAAGATACTCCAACAAGAAGCTATTTTCACCACAAAATTGATCAATGACGAATGGGCCTCTCCATAGGGAATCAAACTTCCCATGCATTCCTTTCGGTTCTCTCCTCTTGTCCCATAACAAGACTTAATCTCCAATTTGAAAATCATGAGCCCTTACTTTCCTGTCAAAAAGCTTCTTCACCTAACTTTGATGTTCAGCAATATGCTCTACTAATATAGCTCATTGTTATTCAAGTTCAGTGAGGTACATGATTCTTTTGTCAATAGAACTTTCAAAAGTTCTATCCTCTACTACCTTTGCCAACTTCAATGCCAGCAACTCCAAAGTAATAGGTATCTCTACATTCAGACCATACAAAAGATGAAATGGTGACATACCTATCACCCTTTTGGCGGTAATCCTATCTGCCCATAAAGCATCAAACAATGTTGTATGCCAAGTTCTCTGATTATCTTCCACCAGTTTCCTCATAATAGTAACCAGATTTTTATTACTAGATTATGTCTGACCATTTCCTTGTGGATAATAGTCTGAAGAGTGAGAAAGAATGATCCCTTGTTCATAACAAAAGCTAGTAATCTAGTTGGAAGAGAAACAAGTAGAATTATCTGCTACAACCTTGTTTGGAACTCCAAACTAGGAAATAATATTTTCCTTAAGAAAATTGCATACCACTTCAGAAGTAGCGTGCTTCGCTGGGATGGCTTCCACCCACTTGGTAAAATAATCAGTTGTGGTGAGAACAAAGTTGTGTCCTGCACTTGATGGTGGGTTCACAACACCAATGAAGTCAATGCCCCATTGCTGAAAAGGTTCTTCAATTACAATTGGCTTGAGAGGTAATGTATCCAACTTAGGCCTTCCGACAAACTATTGACATAACTCACACCTATGTACCCAATTGTATGCATCCTGAAACAGTGTGGGCCAATAATACCTAGCTCGTAGAATCTTATGAGCTATCACAAGCATAGAAAAATATCTTCCACAAGCTAAATTGTGAAAAGACTCCAGAAGTCTATTTTGTTGTGCTTTATCTACACAACAGAGAAAGACTCCATCAAGGCTTCTTTTGTACAAACCATTATCCCATAGGACATAGTTAGTAGCCTTCAATTTGATGGTTATTTTCTCCTTATAGGATAGATGAGAAGGACACTCACCATAGGTGAGAAAATGAGCAATATTTGAATACCACTCATCTGTAGTAGTGACAAAAAGAACAGTTGGCATATCCTCAACTTCTTCTTCATCCCCTGTCTCTTTTGGTACATTATCGGCAATCAATTGACACAAACCTCTGCCACACACAAGCTTGGTAGATTTGATATCAAGATCAAATGCTTGGATCTTAGCAATCCAATTGCCTCTTTTGGTTTCAAACTCTTGTTGAGTCAGAATTGACTTTACTATTGTGTCAGGCACCAAAACAACAATATGTGAATTCAAAATATAAAATCAGAAATGCTTTACCACCTTAACCATGGTATAAGCATGTTTCTCCATATTTGAATATTTCAATTCATGAGCCTTCAAAGGACAACTCATAAATGAAATGAGAGATTCCACACCTTCTTCATTCTGTTGAACAAGAATGGCTAAAAGTGTATGCTTGGAAGCATAACTGTATACTACGAAATCCTTGGTATAATTAGAACAAACTAGAACCAAAGCATGAACTATGGCCCTCTTGATGTCCTCAAATGCTACTTTACCCTCCGCACTCCAACAAAAAGTAGTTTTACCCTTCATCATGTTGACAATGTGACGGGTTTTCTCTGTGAATTCCAGAATGAATCTATGCAAAAAATTCACCTTTCCGAAGAAAGAGTGAACTACAGTCTTACTAGTAGGCATAGTAATACTTTGGATAGACTTGATTCTTTCTAAGTCAATCTTAGTGCCTTCTCAGGACACAATGTGACTAAGAAGTTTACCTTTTGTAACCCTGAAAATTGATTTCTTAGGGTTGAGAGAGATACCATTTTGTTGACATCTTTCTAGCACTTGTCGCAAATGACACACATGATCTTGATGTTGTTTGGAGAAAATAGTCAAGTCATCAAGATATACCACAATGAATTTCCCCATCTCATCTCTGAAAGTGAGGTCCATTGCTCTCTGGAAAGTAGCGCCGGCATTGATTAAACCAAACGGCATCCTGCGATATGCAAACGTGCCCCAAGGTGTTGTGAAAGCAGTCTTGTACTGATCTGCTTTGTTGATCTCTACTTGATTATATCCTAAAAAACCATCCTGCATACACAGCATTTTTGAACCAGTCACAGTTTGCAACACTTGGTCCATAATGGGTAGGGAGTAGTTATCCTTTAGAGAAGATTGGTTGAGATTCTTGAAATCAATACAAATACAGATTTCTCTGTTCTTCTTTCTTACAGGAACAATATTTGTGATCTAGGTGGAATGATGAATAGGAAATATTATTCTTGCATTCAACATCTTCTGAATCTCAGAAAGAATAGTATTTGATATTTTGGGATTGTATTGCCTTTGTTTCTACTTGTGAGGCAATGACCTAACTTTGAGAGGAATTTCATGCTGAATCTCCTTAGGCCTAAAGGATTTCAAATCATCATAAGAATATGCCAGAACATCAATGTAATGGTGAAGGAGTGTAGTGAATTTGAATTTCTCATTGGCAGTGCAACACTTCCCAATGTTGACCATTTTGGGATCTACCTCAGAACTCAAATTTACTTGCTCAAATTCCATAGAGGAACTTGAATCAAGTTGCTATTGTTTAATGTATCTATCATGTTTATCAAATAGCTTTTCCAAGGAAACCAAACCTTTTGAAATCTTATTCCCTTTTAGTTGAAGAAAACTCTTCACCAGTTTGTGAATCTATTTCAGAAACGTATTCCCATGGTGTAGATTCACTACCTTCAAAATAGAGCTCATCAAAGCTATCCGTCTTTTCCAAGAAAGCTATGATTTGATTATCACCATTGAACACCTTCCAATGGTTAGCATTATCTAGTACACTTGGTTGGAAGACCAACTCAATTGTTTACTTTTTACCTTTGAAGTCTTTATGAGGAACCATGAGGGTGGCAGAGATAGCTAATGATTCTGCATGATCATTAAACTCTCTAGGCACCATAGAAATATCAAAAGCGTCAAAACCTTCAATGCAATCCCATACACAATTGTGATAATGTCTCAATCTTTCATTTTTGGTCTGATATAAATTTCTCACTTGGAAAACAACTAATTCGGCATTTCCTTGAGCATGCAGATTTTTAAAACCTTTAGCATGAGCGACCTCCAATCCGAGTAACAATTACTCATATTCAGTGGTGTTATTGGTATTGTCAAATTGCAGCTTGTATGAGAAAGGGAAGATATCACCTTGTGGAGATATCAAAATAATTCTGGCTCTAGAACTGGTAGAAGAACAAATGCCATCAAATTCTAAAACCCAAACATCATTTGAATTTCTTACTTGTATGTTTGTGTTACTAGTAGATTCTTCTTCATCAGAAAGAGAAGATTCTGGCATTACTATGCTCTCATCTGAACTTTTATTTGATTTATTAGAATATCCTTTGATTCTGTATCTAAAATGTTAGAGCTCTCATCTAATGAACTAGAAGTATCTTCAGTATACAAGAAATAATTACCCATTCCTGAGGATTCAAACAAAATTTGGGCTTTGGGATTTGTCGTTTGGGTAACAATGTATTTTTCTTCTTTCTCAAGAATCAACTTTTGCATGATGCCTTTAACAGGTATCCTTTCTTCGGACATGTCCATGTTCAGTTCTCTACCCACATCTTTACAAAAATTACACCCGAGCAGAATACCATAAGAAGTTGGAACAGTAGCCACTAGGACGGTCATCTTAATCCTCTTGTATGGAAAGGCTACAAATGCAAATTGGGCATCTTTGATTTGGCCCAACAATGGCACTTGCTTATTTTCCATGGAGAAAAATTTCCCAAAGGTCTTAGTTAAGGTGAGGCCAAGGGCATCCGCCTCTTTAGGAGGCATGACATTATCGGATGCCCTAGAATCTATGATGTAATTGCTCAACTTATGACCATTTACCAATAGAGAAACATAGAAAGGTTCTATTTTTCCTAGGGCAACAAGAGGAGTAGTGATAGGATTATTTTGGGTGGATTTGTTCTTTGAGGAATCATGGGCAACTTTTGGAAGGTCTTGTCCTATAGGGACAGTCTTATTCTTGACGTATTTAGCTAACCTATCAAACTATTCGGGATTAGATTGTAAATACTCAACCTCAAACATTTGGATTTTGGTCTTCCTAGCATGATCTATTATATCAAACAACTGAAATGAACTAGGGATAGAGGAAGGGGATCCATCATTCTAGGTTTTATTAGGGGTAGTACTGCTCTGAGGGACAGAAGTAGAAGATACAGGATTGTTAGATGTACTTACTTGCTTATTGCCAACCGGGTCCTTCAACTGAAAAGGCAACGAAGTTCCCCATTTGGCAATTGAGATCACTGGCTGAGGTTCCTCTCTTGCCTTTCCTTTATAAGCTTGTTGATTTGACTGATTCTGAGACCTAGTAAAAATAGCATATGCTCCATCATATACTTCTCCTTCTTTTTCGGCTTCATCTTGGTAATTCAGAAAGCCAATGGTAGAGTCGCCAGCTAATTCTTCTTCTCCTTCTATAAAAATATTAGCATCATTCTCCTAGTCCAACTCAGGTTGGAAAGAATGGTCATGTGCTATTTCATAATAGCCAACTATTGAGTTGATCGGTGCTGCTACAATTGCGAGCTTCCCTTGTGTGGGTGGAAGACGATTGTGTTGCCCTTGATTTTGGACAGCATTGCCTTGATACGAATTGTTAGGAAATGTTCTCCTTGGTATATCCCTATAAGAAGGAGGGGCAGACATACCTTGTGAGATTTGCCTTTTCAGAGCTAGCAATTCATTTGCTAACTTTTGCACCATAGGATCTGTGGTTCTTGTGGAAGAATTATCAGTAGAAGAAGGACCTCTATTTCTGTTAGAATCTCTTCTTATCTTACCCACAAGGATAAGATCATCTTCAACTTTAGTAGCCAAAATTTGAGCTGTAGGAAGATCTGTGGGGCTAGCCCGCCTTAGCAGAAAGCTCACCTTAGGAAGCTGAGTATTGATAAAGAAACACTTAAGATTCTCTGTTGTTGGTTGAGTGGTTGTAGGAATCCTGTTTTTCAGCTTGTTGAACTTAGTGATGAAATCTCACATGGGTTCATGTGGCTCTTTCTTCATCTGTGTTAGCTATGCTAACAAGGCATATGCATCTTCCACAGGTTTGAACCTAGCTTCAAACTTGGTCTTGAGAGTGTTCCAACTTGTTATAGTTTGAGCTTGAAGATGGTAAAACCAATCTGCAGTAGCACCTTGCATTGTTTCCACAAAAAGTCTTACTGCTACATCTTCATGCTCCACACCTAATACATAGCAAGCTATGCAAAAAGCTGCAATGTGTTCATCTAGGTGGAATTTCCCATCACCATAGAACTTAGGGAAATTCTTCCTTGAACTACGTGGTAGTTCATGTAATGGTGGGGTTAAATTCAAAAGACCAAAAGTGTTACCCCAAGGGCCTTGAGCTGCCATGGTGCATTGATTAAAGGGTGGGATAAAAAACCTCTGTGGAATATGAATAGACAAAACTCTATTAGTACTAGAACTAGAAGCTTCACCTAGTATTGGAGACCTGGCGTTGGTAGGAGGAAAACTCCTGGTTCGTTGAAGTCGAGGTCGTCGAGGCAAAAGACCAAAGTTATTTTGCTGCATCAACTCAAATACATGATCAATAATTCCTTGAGCTCTCTTGCTTCTCGTATATCATGAGTCTGTTAGAATGCAATGTACTCAACAAAATTTTTAAAAAATCTTGAAATAATGGAAAAGAACTGTTTTGCTTCAACTAAGAGCGTGAGGCTTCAAGTTGCATTCCTTCCCCAGTAGAGTTGCCAAAAACTGTTGGGTTAATATTTTGTCTTCAACTAACTGAAAGCAAAATGGTTATATCAACCACAGTGTAATGAGATAAATCTCTCCTCTCAGCAAGGGGAGGTTCCCTATTAACTATCACAAACTTATTTACACTAAATACTAACTTCGGGGTGAGACCATATCATCCATTTCTCTTTTTTCAGAAATGATGTTTACAAAATAAAAGAGCACTTTCACAATACAAATTTGAATAACCAAGAAACCCACGAGTGCACAAAGTCTATCATTGCTCCTTTTACTGATTTACAATTTAGAACTAAGTAGGATAAGGTGCAGCTCAAAGTCTTCATCGAATGCTACGATAAAATATACGATCACAAAAGATAATAGCAGCTCAAAGTGTTTCAATATCTTTTACTTCAAAACATAAAATCACAAACTAAAGATAATTGTTGTAGCACAAAGTCTCTATAATCAGCTTTAGAACATCTCCTAGATTATTCACACTCACACTACAATGTACACTCACACTACAATTTGATCAAGCAGATAAGATAGTATAAGGAAAAGGACATAAGAACAATTTCCAATATGCCACAAGTTATTCCAACGCAAAGATTGAAAGATCGCTTGCTTTTCTATTCACTTGATAAAATATGATTTACAATTTGAACACAAAGTCTCAAAATGCTCTTTAATTTGGTAGATTTTCGCTGTAATAACTAAAAGATGATAATTACAATGGAGGTCCTCTTTATTTATAAGAGAAACTGAGAGCAAAAATATGAAAAGAAAAACTAACTATGACTTATTCAACAAAGGAGTCCTTTTTTATTTGGGACTTCCTATGTTTTTTACATGTAATTACATATGAGAAAAGTACATGTAAATATGTCCAAAATTATTTCAAAAGTACATCTGAAAAGTAGAAAATAAACTAAGTAATGGAAAAGCTGCTTCAACTTGCATTGCCTTCTTTCTTCATGTGGCAATCATACATGGTGAACGTTGCTTGCATCCCAAGACTGTCCGGACTAACTGTGTTCTTGAAAATCATCCAGGCTCTAACTATTGCATCTCTGACTGTGGTAATTGATTTTGCATGGCTAGTTAACTTGGTCTTCAGATTATCCAAAGTTAACTGATTATCAAGAATATTATCCATGAAGGCTACTCAAAATGTTTTGTCCTCGAACTCCTTCTGAAACATATTATCAAATTCTTGGATCATCTCTTCTGCAGAAAGAAATTGATTATCCTGTGACACCAGATTGCACGGCAGCTCCTCCAACTTGTGCAAGAGACTAACATCACTTTGATCACTTAGTTTCCTTGCAGTTTCTAGGTCATTGATCAGATCTTTTAGCACATAGCTCTGATATGTCAATGCCTCTTCGGTCTCAGTATATGAATCCTTATTTGGAATGACGTCAATTGATATCAGAGCACTTATTTTCAGCTTCCTCATCTCTACCCACTTATCATGATTCTATTCTAAATGCTCAATATATTGAGAAATAACATCAATCAAATCATCAAGTTTTGTCCTTATTTTCTCCATTTTGACTATTTTCTTAGCTAGCTCTATAAAAAGAGAGATTCCTTGTGTGTGCATCTTTTCCAAATATTCTTCAACTACTCTTCCCTTAAGATGAGTCTTTTCATCTTTCTGGATGATAGGGTCTTCTACAGAAACGGCCTTAGGAGTCACTGATTCTAAATTCAAAGTAATCTTCCCTACTATTGTAGTCAATTATTCTACCATTGCTTTACAATGATCCTTCATCTCTTTTTCTTTGTCAAACTTCTGAATCAGAATATCCATTGCTAACTACATGTCAGTCTTTGCACTTTCATGAGTTATTTTTCCCAACTCAACCCTAGAAATAGACTAATCATTCATACTAAAATTTTCTATGGTGGCATCCTGTGGGGACCTTGCAATCTCTAGAAATTTGTCCCCTTTGTCTCCCAGCATTCTTGAAAGAATTTTTGGCTTCTTTGGGGTCTTAGCCTTAGTAGGCACCAACTTACTAAAATCAAAGTCATCTGGAGAGATGGCTTCTTTCTTCCTTTTAGGTGTATATGCTATCAACCATGCAGGAAGCACAAAAGTACTCACATTAGGGTCTATTTCCATTATTGGTGTTACTGGAACTGCACTGCCACTGGAAGTAGAAACAATAGGTGGAGTATTAATAAAAACTACACCTGACACATTAAGATTAGACGTCTTCAACAATTGGTTCATGAAATTGGGTCTTCCTCTTGATCTTGTCTTTCACACCCCTATAATCAAACCTTGGTCCTCGTTTGAATTGTTTCATGGTTACTAGCTGCATTTCAGTTTCCATGGCTCTAGCCTTTGCAGCAGTTGATACTGAAAACCTGCCAATTTTAACTGGAAATCTAAATCCTATTTTCTTGAGCTCCATTTGCTTATTATGTACGACAATAATTTGTCTACATAATTCCATTAGAACAATTTTGTTTGAAGGAAATCTTGGCAACATATAAGGATAACCTTGGAAAATGCCAACCCTTAAATATGAGAAAGAAGGAAATTGTAAGAACATGCATCCATAATCATTCACCACTGACCAAGCTTCATCTGAAACTCTTCTTTGTTCTAGCTGAGTGTCAAAAAGACAGAAGAACACTGCAAAGAAATCATCATTTACCCTCCTAAAGTGGTGGATAGAACCCTTCAATGTCAGTTGAGAATAGTACTGATATACAAGAAGCACTTTCCTATCTCCTTCTGATGTCAAACCTAGAAAGAGCCTCATGGAGGCTGCTATATACACAAGGTAAGAAGTCATATAGAATTTAAAAGTAGTGGATACCTTAGTCAATTGCTCATTTAGAGCATTGCTGATTTTCTCACCCCAAATGCCTTGAAGTATAACCTTGATAAAAGGATACATCCACTCATGAAAAAGTGAGGAAGAGGCCAGCCCCCTTATCCTGTGAAGAAGAGTTATGAGATCACCAACTTATTCTACAAAATCACTTATGGGAAAACTCCTCGGCCATCTGAATAAGTTTGACCTTGAAGTCTTAAGCCATTTAGTGTTAATTATCTTCTTAGCCTTCTTAGAATTTTTGTCGTATTCTTTTTGAGCTTCAGCAAAATCTAGTTTTATAATTTCTGTAATAGTAGGACACATGAAAACTTTATCAATGAATTCCAGATCCAATCTGATTATCACATTTCCATTTGTATCCACTATTGCCCTAGTGTCTCTGTTATAGAACTGAGCACATTGAAGAACAAACTCTGTATTATGAGTTGCCATTGGGAAAGATGACACCAAATGAATGTTGCTATCAACAATCTTCTTCATTGTAGAACTAGGATTATTAGACTTGGTTCTTTCCACAAACTCAACCATGTCTACATGGCTAATCTCTATATCCCGAATGTCATCAACATTTGAAGTAACTGAGGTGATTCGAAAAACACCCTGATACTTATACTTCATCGCTTTCAACTTCTTTGGAGACAACTCAGTCATTTGAAAAAGTTAACACCAGAAGGATGTCGGTAAAAAGAGAAAAACCACAGAAGAAACTGCAACAAAAAGCCATGATCATGCAATTAGGGGAAATACTGGTAATTTGGGAAAATTGCATGTCAATGATCATGACTAAGGAGCTATGCTTGAAAGGACTAGAGCGCAAGCAGATCGAAAAATGGAGGAAAGCGGGCTCAGGAAAGCAAAATTGAAAATCTCTCAGAGTTAGAAAAAATTGAGAGAGTGAATGCATGTGAGGTAAAATTTACCGCCCTTGCATTAGAGGGATGTATTGCAAGTGTCAGGGTGGCAAATTTTGCCGACCCTGCATGTAGGTTAAAAATTTCTAAGTGGATTGGCAGTGATTTTTACCACTTTTGCATGTTTGGGAATGATTTTAATGTATGTGCGAGGTTGGCAAAATTTGTTGCCATTGCACATGCTTTGGACAACACTTTGATGTAGGAACGACAAATTGTGCCGCCCTTACATGTGTTTGAAAACAACACACATCGGGGAAGTAGATGGTTTTGTGTAATGGCGGTGGCTTTAACCGCCATTACATGTGTAGGAGAACGATACAAGGCCCATGTAGGGGTGGCGGAAAATGCCACCCTTACATGGACTGTCAACATAAGAAACAAAGGAAATACGAAGGCGGTGGTTCCTACCGCCCTCTCTTCTAAAAGGCAAAAATGCTAAGTTTTACATGGCCATAAAATACATCGACACACTGATGCAGGAGCATCCAGGGTGTAAGAGCAATCTTGCATCAACCAAATAAATAAATAAATAATAATAATAATAATAAAATGTGTTGTTTCTTTTCAATAAGGGCTAAATTTGGCAGGGTTACTATTTTTAGTAAGTTTGCATTTGTGCACGGTTGGATACATCTTACACGGACCTCCAGAATGGTGAATTGAAGCTAATGGTGAAGAAATCACTTCAATATCATTTGTCATTTGTGAGATATTAAAATTTCAAATTCCAAAAATCCTATTGAAATATTCAAAGTCAAATTTGAGGCACTTAGAGGCTCCGGATGGGCCCAAAATTTGGCGGGAACCCCAAGTAGTTTACCTATCGGTACTACTTGACGCTACCTATCGGTACTACTTGACGCACCATCGTCTTTTCGAGAGCTTTCCGAAAAGGTATTATAATTGAAAATCCAACGGTCGGATCGAAAGTTATGGCCCCGCAAAGTTGACCTATTTTTGGAGGGAGATGTAAATTTTGAAATTAAGCTGGTGGTCGCCAAAAGGGATATATATAACCATTTTTGGGAACCCTTAGGGGAGGAGAGTTAAGGGGGAAGGTGTAGAGTCAAGAAAGGCAAGAAATTAGAAACCCTAGCTGATTTGGGGATTACAGAAGGTTGAAGATTCTAGAGTTTTGGGAGAGGGAGCTGTAATGTGTTGTAGCCTATAGGGGATTCATCCTCTGATTGTATTTGAGCTTCTGTAATGTAATGTTTTTCCCATATTAATAAAATATCATTCTACTTTCTGTGTGCAATTTCTGTTATTGTGTGTTTTATGATTTACGCCCTTCATCACACACTGTAACAATGCATTCAAAACCTAAATGAAAAACTAGGGTTTTAAATAGAAATAAGAGATAAAATACACCTCCACGTTCTAACAATGCATTCAATTCATACCAAAACCCTAGTATTCAAAATGAAATCAAGACAAATAAAACAATGACTTACCTAGTCTAGCAAACACTATGTGTAGTAAGGAAATAATGATCGTTTAGATTTGGAATCCCTGCGAGCTTTGTGAAGAGATTTGGCGTGAAAGAGATTTTAATCTCATTTAAAGGTTTCTAAAATGAGTAATAAGAACATTAGAATGAGATAAAACACTTTAAAAGGATTGAAGGTTGTGCATTAAACATGGCACGAGTGTCATTAATGCATACTCCAAGTTGGTCGATCTTGCGGGATCCACTCAGGTGGCAAAAAATGCTAACACTACAAATACACTTGGTCATGTCAGAGTGGTGAAAAACCTTGCCACTACACATGGCGTTGACAAACTTTAAAAGACATGCTCCAGCGGCGATTTTAACCACTATTGCACATGATCAAGTAACAAGAAACCTGTATTGGCGGCAAAATTTGCCACTCGTGCATGTTTATAAAAAAACAAGACAAATAAAACATGTAGAGGTAGGAAATTTGGCCGACATTACATGTTTAACAACAATGCACATGTAAGAGCGGTAAATTTTGCTGCTATTGCATGTGAAGACAAAAATTTTCTAACACCCCCAAAATAGTCAAAATTGATATTTTGACAAGCTTACAACCTAGTCAACTTTCACGGTTTTCATGAAATCAACCAAAGGGAATGTCGTAAACTGTTTCAATAATGTTAGTGGATTTTGCACGAGGCCAAGAGGACTTGTCTCGATTTGCAAACTTAGAGTGTAGGCTACGAAATGGACAAGTTTCGTAGGGGTTGTCTACAAAAATAAGCTTAGCTGATTTTGAGAACAACACTCTTCATCATTTTTCTTTAATCCTTCAACATCCTTGTCAGAAAATGTTTCTTCTTTCTGTCCTTCCTCTTCCAGAATAGAGGAATCTAATGCCTTAGATGACTCTTCATCATTTTTCTTTAATCCTTCAACATCCATCTTAGAAGGCTCTTCATCCAATTCCTCTATAATGGGAATATTAAATCTCTTCAAGGCATTCCGGAGAATTTTTTTTGTTTCATTTACTATTTGGTTAGTTTCTCCAACCACAAGTTTATTCATCTGGGACTTGCTTTAGAAATCATCTTTACAATCCTTAAAACCATGTCCATTTGTTTTGGAGTGATAGAGGGACATGTATAGTTGTATCACTATCTACTCCCGGATCTCCAAGTCTTTTGCCTTTGCATTCTCTTTTCTTTGCTCCCATACATCTTCTAGGCTCTTTGGAATTAATGAAATTATTTCAATGAATGCTTTGTTATAGATATTCAAATACATTACAGTAGCTTCCTCCATAATTCTCTTGTCAGCATCATTATATTCATCATAGAACTCTGTCATCGGCTGCAGGTTCCCATCCACAGTAACTGCCTTGATGATATCATCCATAGAAAGAGTAGACTTCTCAACATACTCTATTAACTTCTGCTCCACATCAACCTTGTGGGATTTTACTTTTGCTTTCTTCAATTCTCTAATCTCTACATCTGACTCAGTCTCATCATCATCCTTGAGACTGACATAGGCTCTTTTGGCCTTAGATTTCTTTCTCTTTTCTTTTGCAGATGAATGGGCTTCCAGATTTGCATCTTTAGAACTCCCAGAGGTAGAACTCCTGGAAGTTCTAGTTCGGGTGGAGACTTCTATCGGAACCTATTCTTTCTTTGCTTCCTCTTTTTATTTCTCAATTTTCTATATTTTTTCTTTGTTTGCAATAACAGCTTCTCTGGTGATGCCAAATTTCTCAACCAGTTCTTCAACTTCTTTTCTCACCTTTCTTTTTATCTTAGGCCTTCTTAGTTCAACATGCAGTTTTATGTTTAATTATTCAAAAGTGTCAAACCTCTCTGCTTTGGGGTCTTTGGGTTGACTCAGTAAACGTTGAATATAAGTCTCCAATATGTTTCCATCAACCTCATAGCCCATGGGCAATATCCATACTATCCTTGGCTCAACTACCTCTATTAGGCATTGATCAGTATCTACCATAAAGTAGACTATCTTTGTACTTCTCCACTATTGTTTTGGGAATTCTTTCTCTTGCTTGCATCATGCTCTAGAAGTTTTTGTAGTAACCCTAGAGAGTTGTCTTCCAGGTTTGAGTGTCACCAAGTTCATACAAGTAATCCCTGATCTGTATAGCAATCGGTTTGTCATTTTCCCATATCAGACATTTTAAGCCTGGTAACTCATTCATGAAGTAGAAAAACAAGCATAACACCAAATCACCATATTTGAAAGAGTTTTTTTTGTCTTTCTTGATCTTTTGCAGGTTCTCCAGCAACTAATTCAATAGGAGTTCACACAGGTCATAATCTACATTCTCTCTTAGTATCTAGTATGCAGTGTAGATGGTAGTACCAGATATAGATTATTCTCTACTTGAATGGTAAATCTTGTATCCAATCACAATTGAGGAAAACTTGATAGCCGGATCAGTGATGTCATCAATGGTCATTTCCCTCTTATCATATTTTGAACCTGTGGCTTCAAATACTATTTGATTCTTCACAGATTTAAGAGCAGGCAACCCACCAATGGAGTGCAAACCAGTTACAGCTTTAATGGCATCTTTGGTTATTTTGAAAGGCCTCATTAACCACATGAAGTTATCATGGATCCTGCTTAAGATATACTGGGCCCATTCGTCCTCTCCAAAAGACGAAAAATGTATGCAATGTGCAAAATGCTTATCTTTTAGGGTCTGGAACTCTGGTTTCAGATCAAAGTTCTCACTTCTTAACTGATTGTGGTATAGTTTCATCAATTTCAGGTCTCCAAAGTCCTCAATGTTTGCATGTATATAAACCCTAATGTCTTCTACATGGAGAATGCCATACGGGGTACGAGAAAATGCACCCAAGGGATCAACCTCAATAGATTTGTGAGGATGTTTCTTGAAAAATGGCCTTGGTCTCTTAGAAACATTTCCAACCATAGGAGTAGCCATTCTAATCAATGAAGATTGGAGAGATTAAAATAAATACCTCTTCACACCTTAGGGTTTGGAGCGACTACCGGAATAGATTACACTTGGATTCGATCCTCAACTGAGTTTGAGTGTTTTGCTGGATTTCTTCTTAGAGCTCTTCTCCCTTCTTTGTGAGTGCAAAGTGTTGTGAATGATGGATGAGAAACCTTTTAACCTTGACCAAAAACTTAATTTCCCTTTATAATAAATGCACAACTTAAGTCATCTGGTTACCCTATTTTGAGAGAGATTTTCTTGAATCACTGCGCAGATCTTTAAAATCATTGTCTATGAGGGTTGACAACATATCTTTACCTTTTTCAAACATGCCATAGGTCCACGGATTAAAACATTTCAATTTTGGATCATATTGGATCTGTCTGTGAAATTCTGCTTTATCGAATAGCTACCAATATAAGAGTTCCTCATAGCATCCTCAAATCTGCATGTGGATTTGTCAAATTTTGACTGGACAAATTTTAAATGAATCTCCTCAAACCCTTTAAACCGCAACCTCTTATTCTGACTCAATGTGCCGAATTCAGGCACTCACTAGCTCGCTGGGGAAAAAGGATCTTCTCTGTAGCTCCCCCTGAGCCAAAACTTACTTTTTAGTTTCCAGAAGGAATATTAGCACTAGATTCCAATGTAGATCCATCCCCAATATTTATTGTACTCTTCTTTACCCAAATCTTGCTCATCTCCTTTTGAACTTCATCCACATTTAATTTACCTTTACCTTTATCTTGTTTTTGATCATGATCCATCAGACCTTTTCTATTTTGACTCCTACTTCTGTAGAATCTGGCTATGTGACCGGATCCATTACAATTGTAACACACAACATTTCTTTGCTTATTTGAATGATATCCTCTTGATCTACACTCATTAGCCTTATGTCCAATTCTATTGCATGCAAAGCATCTACCATTGAAAGAATTGTTCATTTGCATATTTCTGCATTCATGAGATTTGTGACCATACCTTTTGCAATTGAAACATTGACTGGAGAAGGATGGATTGATTTGATTCATTCTGTTTCTATACTGGATTTCTTTATGACCGAACTTGTTGCAATTGAAGCAGTATCCATTGAAGGAAGGATATCTTTGAACATTTGATTGTCTTACCAGAGCTTTTCTAGGCCTATTTCTTTGATTTCTTGATCCAAAGTTCTTCTAACCGGATCCAGAGCTTTCACCTTTATCATATCCCAAGCCAGGCTTATCATCTACCCTCTTTTGACTTTCAAGAAGAACTTCAAGTTGGGCTGAGCTTATCTTGAATTTTTCTTTGTATTCATTTGCAAATTGAAGATCTTGTTTAAGAGTGTCTATCTAGTTCTCAAGTTGTTCTTCATTATCTCTGGCTTCTTTAAGATTAGATTCAAGATGCCTGATTATTCTGTCCATTTTGTGGTAGTCCTCTGTTTTCTCCCTGAGGGATTGTTTTAGATTATCTTCAATCTTTCTCTTTTCTTTAATTTCTTGGGTGAATTTCATAACCCCTGATTCCATTTCATGCCTTATCATAATGACTTCTTTTGACAGCTTCTCACATAGCTTATTTTTCTCGTTCAGATCCTCATCAACATTATTGACCTCATTTTGATTTACTAATTTATGGAGTAGTTCCTTTCTCTTTTTCACAGAATTACTAAGTTTTTCTTTCATCTCATTTATGAAATCATCAGCTTGCTTGAGTCTTTCTCTCAAATTGTTGACTTTAGAGTGGGATTGTTCAAGATCGTCTAGGGTGGAGTGAAGTTGTTCTTTCATACCATATGCATCCATTGAGATTCCCAGATCTTCCTCAAGCTGTTAAGCTTGTTCAGAGGAACTTAGCTCTAATACCAATTGTTGGAAACAATGCAGATAACTGAGAGGGGGGGTGAATCAATTATCTTATAACTTTTCTATTTTTACTTTCTTTTCTTATCTTATTATTTAGTGTCATATCAAAATAAGGAAATCATAAGAACTGAAAAAGAAATTAACACATAACACAAGGATTTTTACGTGGAAACCTTGTTAAGGGAAAAACCATGGGGTGACTAACCCAAGATTGTATTCTCTGTTAAAAGAATAAAGAGTACAAATTTGGCACTTGCCTATTAGGGCTCACTACCTGAACACACTGCTCACAAGAGGCCCACTGCCTACAAGAGACTTATAGTCTACAAATGCTTACAGATGATACCAAGGTGTTTGAACTGGTGAACAATATCTATACATGTAGGAACTCAATTCTGATTAGGCATAGTATACTAATTTGGCACATTTCATTATTCCTCTACTCAATATTACTTTCCTGTCACATTCTGGGCTTGAATTATTGTCTTCACACTTGTCTTTGCTTTTCTTCGCACTTAATCATTCATACTATCACTTCCATACACTCACAAGCTTGAATCCATTAGATATATATATATATATATATATATATATATATATATCTGCATCAAGGATTTCCAACAACTTCTTAGTCAGCAACAAGAATATCTGAGATATTTACAAGTTATTGATTTGTCAGCTGAATCCATGCTTGACTAGTGATGCGCATAAAAAACGTAGGCATAGAAGTCATTAATCATGTCAGCCAATGATGTATAATGCCACAAATTGCTTGATCAACACCTTTTACACATCCAGATTGAGGTCTGATACTCTGCTGGTCAATTCTTCATCTATTTGCTCTACCTGACTGGAACCCAACACTTAGATGCTCATATCTTTTTCATGCTTTATCATCAGAGGCTAAATCTCTGGAATACAATAGTCATGATACCCCTCTTGACTTCTCCAAGTCTGCAACTTACTGAGTTACACCATCTGAGAGATCTAGACCTGATTGTCAGACCTTGTTACATACTCTGTTCTTGTTCACCGGACCAAAACAATCTTTAATCTAACTTCCGGTATAGGCATATTATGTACTGCGAATGTGTAGAATAGACTTTGTTGCCATCAATGACAACACTTATGAAGCCACACAGTATCTTTTGCCAACACTTCTTCCATTGCTTTTATCCATTTTTCATCATTGCAAGCTTCACTTACAAATTTTGGTTCAATCTTTGAAATCAAACAAATCTCTTCTTGTTCATCAACAATTCTTCTCCTAGTTCAAACACCTTCATTTCTATCTCCTATGATCGGATCTTCAGGATGGTTCAGTCTTACATACCTGGGAGTTTTGGGATTTGCTTGAATTTCCATTTCTTGAACTTGTTCCTTAACTTCTACATTATCCTCTGGATTTTCTGGATCAAATTGAATCTGTGTCTAAGTTTGAACTTGTCTTCCTTGATTTTGACTTTCATCTTGATCATCTGATTCATATCCACAAGACCTGGAATGTCTTTCTTTGCTCTCATCAACTCTAACATTTGCACTTCCAAGAATCTTTTTCAATCTTTTGTTAAAGCACCGGTATGCCTTGCTTTGAGTAGAGTAACCTAGAAATATCCCTTCATCACTTCTTGCTTCAAACTTACCTAGATCCTCATCTCTTTTGATATAGCACTTACTACCAAAAACTCTGAAACACTTTATAGTAAGAGTATGACCAAACCATAGTTCATAAGGGGTCTTACCAGAATTACCTTTGATCTATGCCCGGTTAAGAGTGTATACAACAATACTCACAACTTCTCTCCAATAGACTTGTGGAACATTTGCTTCCATCATCATGGTCCTAGCAGCTTCTTGAATGGTCCGGTTCTTTCTTTCCACAACTCCATTCTACTGAGGAGTTCTAGGAGCAAATAATTGTCTTTTTATTCCTTGCTTCTCACAAAATGAATCAAACTCACCGAAGGTAAATTCTCCACCTCTATCAGATCTCAGACACTTTATCTTCACACCAATCTCAATCTCCACCATGACCTTGAACACTTTGAATTTGTCAAGAGCTTCTAATTTTTCTTTCGAGAAGGTTACCCACATCATCCAGGAGTAATCATCAATCAACAACATGAAATATCTATCTCCTTGTATACTTCTAATTCTAGCAGGACCACAAAGATCAGTATGCACAAGTGCCAACAATCCACTTGATGACTATTCTTTACTCTTGAATGAAATTCTATTATGTTTACCTAGTTGACACTCTCTACACATGCTATCAGTAGGTTTCACAAGTCTTGGAAGATCTCTTACAGCCTGAGTGGAACTTGTCTTAACAATGTTATCAAAATTCACATGACACATTCTCCTATGCCAAAGCCAACTCTGATCCACATGAGCAATCAAGCAACTTGTACCATCCAACTACTTAAATGAAAGATGTTACCTCTACTCTGAGTACCAGATGCAATTTTAGTTCTGGAGCTTTCCAAGATTCTGCATTTCCCATCCTTGAATCTGAGATCATAACCCTTTTCCACCAACTGTCCAACACTGAGAAGATTATGCTTCAGTCCTTCCACATACAGAACATCATTAGTGTTATTCTTACCATCAAAAGAGATGGATCCTCTGCCATGGATTCTACCAACTGAGTTGTCTCCAAATTTCACAAATGCAACTTCATATTTTTCAAAGCTTACAAAATTACTTTTATCCCCAGTCATATGATAAGAACATCCACTATCAATCACACATTCATCAACAACTTGAGTAGCCAAGGCATTTTCCACATTTGTACAGCTAGCAGATTTAGTAGACACTAGATTTTCTTCTTTGATAGCAATGAACACCCACTCATTTTCTCCATGATCAGATTCATCATCTATGACTCCTTCTTCTCTAGCTTCTTGAACATAGTAAGAATTCTTCTAACTTTTATATCTATTAGGGTTTGGATTTGAAATTTTTTCTAGACATCTTGAGGCAAAATGACTAATCTTATTACAAGAAAAACATTTGAATGGAAACTTTCCTTCATACTTACCGAATCCTCTTGGCATTCTTCTGGCAATAAGATCTTCAAGTTCTGTAGACTCAATTTCTTCATCTTCAAGATCCTTCCTTGTCTTAGCAAATCTGTTTGATCTTCCTAAAGAGATTTCACTTGGATCATATCTTTGCTTCCCATGAACACTAGCTTTGAATGCAGATTCAGACTTATGAAGAGAATCACCAAACTCACTTAATTCAAAAGCTGAAATTTTTCCAACCAGCTAATCTCTTGTAACTTTTGAGATAGTCCTGATCTCCTCTATAGCAGCAACTTTATGTTTGTATGAATTAGGTAAAGATTTGAACAATTTTGCCACAATCTCTGATTCATCCAAAGTTCCACCAACACACTTGATACCACACACAAGTTTATTTATCTTTTGCATGTAGATTGTGATGTTTTCATCTTCACTTATCCTCAGATTTTCAAATTTTCCTCTAAGACTTTGTAGCTTGGCACATTTGACGTATTCATTGCCTTCATAAAGATTCTCCAACTTCTTCCAGATTTGATGAGTAGTTTTTAGTCCAAATACATTTGTCATTTCTGAATCAGTCAAGGAACTCAACAAGGTGTCTTTAGCTTGAAGGTTGTTTTCAACATTTTTGACTTCATCTGGAGTTGAAGGATTCTTTGGAGGAATATACTCATCCTTAGTTATAACCCAATAAGCACTACCCATACATTACAAATGGCACTCCATGCGATCCTTCCAAACAGAGTAATTTATTCCATCAAATCTCAGACTATCCTTCTTGTAGGTTGACATCTTGGATCTCCTTAAGTGCTCAAGATTCTTTTAGAGGAATCAGCTCTAATACCAATTGTTGGAATTAGACCAGACACCTGAGAGGGGGGCTAAATCAGTTGTCCCAAAATTTAACCTTTTCTTCCTTTTAATCTTCTTTCACAATTTAAAAATTGATTAATGGTGTAAACATTAAAGCTTGAAACAACATCACATAAGTAGAAACATAATCAACACATTTGACACCATTAATCAATATCTCAGAGACCAAACACATATAGTTGAGGTATCACTTTATTCGATTGGTGTTGGATAATGGATAGTTAAGGCTGGAAAAGATACATACAGATGAAAATCCAGCAAATATGTTTACAAAGGCAATGACAAGGGAGAAGCTGAGCTCCTCTTCAGCTTCAGTTGGTCTTCTAGACTGAAAATAATAAAAAATAGAATAGCAGAGTCCAGGGTGCTTATTTCCAGTGGGAGCTGCACACACAGCGGTGTTGTCCAGGATAAGTCTCCAAGTGGGAGATTGTTTGGTGTGGAGCCTAATCAGTCTCCAAGTGGGAGATTGTTGGTAGGTGGTGACTGATCAAGAAAGTACTGTACACTAGCCATGTATCCTCGCCGGGGTTCAGGGGCACAGCCCCCCAAAAAAAAAATTTAGCCGACATAAAAAATCCTATTTTTGTGAGTGACATAAGAAAACCCTATTTTTGTAACTGACAAAAAGGCTTGATAAAAAGCAGCTAAGGGTTAGGGTTTTGATATTGTATTGTAGCATTTGCAGTGGTATTAAGTTGCACGGATTGCTGATTGTAATCGATTTGATTTACTGGATAATAATATTGGACTCTCTGTTTGGTGGATGTAGCCCGAGTTTGGGTGAACCACATTAAAACTTGTCTCTCACTGTTACTATTTCTATGTATTTCCATTCCTCTATTTAATCTTTATTTGTATTTAATTGATATCTTCTGCTAGCTAACCCTAACAAAAACCCAGTTAAGGGAAAAACCACGATGGGTGTTATCCCATAAGATTCGTACCCTGTTTAAAGTACTTCAAAAGAATGGGAAGGCAATTACCTTCAGGCTCACTACCCAGATCTCACTGCTCAAAAGAGAGGCTCACTGTCTACAAGAAGTTTAAGTTTAGCATAGAAAGAATTAACTAAGAAATAGCATTTACTTCATGTGCCTGGTTCAGTTTCATTGAATGCTCCTAAAACTTCTGTTCTACTTCCAAACTCTTCTTCACTAACTCTTCACTTTTTTCTTCTTTCATTCTTCTACTCCTCTTCTTTGTTCTGCTCTTGATCCTCTCTTCAGATTTATTATTTTTGCTCAAGGATAATTTTCCAAGACTCAACTACACTCCTTTATATGCTTCATCAACCTTCGAATAAACATCAAGGTCGGCACACCAAACATCTTACTTAATGTGAATCACTAAGCTATCGGCCAAACATAGCTAAGACTTGAATCTTCTTTCAACAACATGCCATGCTCTAGAGAATTGCTTCTGGAACATCCTCAATATACTTGAATCATCTAGTAGGCCAGGACTAGGAAGAGCAACAACACCAAGAAGGAAATCTTCACCAACAAGCTCAAACTTCAATGTGAACCTCCAACACAATAGTCACACGATCTAGAGACATCCACAAGCACAATGAATTCAACAAAAACATTTGAACTCCTCCAAATCATTAGAATCACTTGCATCTTCATCTGGAACCTCAAGAATACTATCTGCCATGACTATCATCTTAGAAAGATTGCTTGCAGATCTCCAAACCACGAACCACTTGAATGGATGATACACACTGACTTCCCAAACATGCCTCTAGATCCGTAGATCATTCTTTGACATATCTAGAATGATCCAGACCACTTCTCTGTCGCTCTCTCTTCTGAATACTACAAAACTGGTTCTACTCAGATGGTCATAGTTTCTTCAAATCTTCATGTGGACCTCTCAAATTCTAACTAGAGCTACTTCACACAATCCTCTATACTGTTGTATGATCCGCATCCATTGATCTTTATTAATTTTCTCAATATCCTCACCATTCCAGTCTTCTAGTCAGGAAACAAGATAGGATATAGTTGACACCAATGGCAATAATAATATGTTGACATCAATGACAACACCAATTAGGCACATTAGGCACATGTTTGCAACACATCTGTTGTCTTCACTTCTGTTATATTGTATGCCACATATGGTGCCAAGCACAACTGAATGGTTCCTAATGCCTTTCTATCCAGAAGATTCCAATTCTCATCAGTCATTGCTGCTAGTTTCTTGGCTATTCCTTCCAATAGCCTCCATAAATCCTTCTGATAGAGATAATCCTCCATCTGGATCTTCCACAACTATTAGTTCTGCCCATTGAATTTATCTACTTTCAGTTTACCCTCATTCGCCATTGCTCCCACTTAACCATGAGACTCCCACTCAATCGTGAGACCCTCCTGTAGATGATAATTGAACACAACCCGCTCTGATACCACTTGTTAGAAATTGCATGCAGAAGATACCCATTAAATGCAAATAAATATTAAATAGAGGAATAGAAATACATAGAAATAATAACAGTGAGAGATAAGTTTTAACATGGTTCACCCAAACCTGGGCTACATCCACTAACAGAGAGTCCAATATTATTATCCAGTAAATCAAACCGATTACAACCAACAATCCCTTACAACTCAATACCGCTGCAAATGCTACAATACAATATCAACGAAAACCCTAATCCTTAGCCATTTTTATCAAGACTTATGTCAATTACAAAATAGGGTTTTTTTATGTCAGCCAATAGAAAAAATAACTCTCAATGCCTTTATAAAATAAGAAAATTTGTTTGAGTTTTCATGGGTGTTGCCCCTAGACCCCGCAAGTGGCGCTGCCCCTTAACCCCATCTTGGGGGCGTTGCCCCTTGACCCCATTAAATAATTTGGGGGGGAAACTGCATCGATAAAATTGGGGTAAATTTAACCTCCAAGTCTAATTAGGCTCCATATAACAACAGTTACACTGCTTGTCTTCAACTAGACATATTCTCATCTGGTTATCATGTTCCACATCCAGTTGCAATGCTTTGTTTCTAACTAGACATTTTTTTAGCTGGATGTCATGTTGACACATCCACTTCCAGTTGACTATTATACAATTTCTAACTAGACATCTCTCAAGCAGACTTTCCAACCTAACATCTATCAAGTGGACATTCCAACTAGACATCTCCCAAGCAGACATTCCAATTGGACATTTCTCAAGTGAACATCTCCCATCTGAACACCCTATTGCATATCCATATCCGATTGTAATGCTTCATTTCTAACCAGACATTTTCCATCTGGATGTCTTATAGCATGTCTTGTTTCTCTTGATCACATATGATTAGCTTACAAAATCATCTAGAAACTTCCAAAAGCAAAAAATATAGTTGGACAATAGCCATTTTGGTCAATCCTGAGTTTGCATGTCGATGCCGATCTAAAGAACTAGTAATATGATGTTATTTTTTTAAGATACCTATAAGGGGATGACATTTGTTCTCTTCATGTGATGATGGCGGTGTTTGTAGTAATGCACATAACCGCCTCTAGTACCTTTAAAAGGGGAAATTTCATGTTTTTAGGAGTAAAGTTAAGTCGAGAATGATCAAGAATGATCGAGGATACTATGTTTTCTATTGTAACTTCTTGGGAAGATCTATACTTTGTAATCTATGATCTATGAGTTGTAACAACTAAACGTAAGATTGATGTTGATGTATGCTACATGCATATAGGAAGATCATTGTACTCTTGTTGTAATTTTTTCTATTGCATATGAATAAAGGGTTTTTTAGTTTCATTGTTGTGTGTTGTTCATTTTGCTTCTCGATTCGGTAGCTTAAAAAATCCCCTAAACCTTGATTTGTGTCAATTTCCTCACTGTATTGATGACACCCTCAAGGTCATAGCTTCTACTTGTGGTAGGGTCCATGTCTTATATCCTAGTAGCTTGTCACCTAAGAGGTCTAGGCCTTCTTTAGCCAAAATGTAGAAATTTAAAAACATAATCATTGAAGGAAGAAAAGATTCTTTCTTGTGCTACTTAAGATGAATCCTATTTGAGTGGCCTAGTTCCCACATGGTTTCAAGAAAAGAAAGCTTCTTAGAATCTTTATATGGCAGCAATGTGGGGTCACCTTAGCACCATAAACCCTGATGATAGTTTGATGACTATGGTAAAACTAGTCTCCCTAGTTGTGGCCAATCTAAGGGTCAAGGACCAAGGCTTTTGATCTTAAAAACCTAATGAATGTCTTTGAAACCCTTTCGCTTTGATACCCAAATGATGTCATAATTGTTTCCACAAAATGATCCTCATAAAAAACAATAACTAGCACATGTGCTATTGGAATCAAGTAGGCATGTCCACTTTTGGACATGAGTGGATTATCCATGTTGTGTCGTAGTAACCAATCCCAACACTCAATTCTAAAAATCCCTACCTAAATATAGCATGATGTGGCATAGATGGGAGTAGCATCTGAAATAGGGTATTCTATTATTTATTCTCATAGAAGTGATCTCCTTGTTAATGCTATCAATCAAGAGGGTGGCATAGTCAAATAATCTATCGACATACTTATTTTTGAATGTCAGTAACTAGCACAATTAAAGCTACAGGCATTCAAGATTTGTAATCTACCCCAAAGATTTGGCATAAGGCTTGATAGGTCATCTTGAAGTAATCCTCAAAAGTGTCAACGTTGGGGGGCTCTACATCATCTAATATAATTGTCACCAACCTTCCTACATGATCCTTGGGCCTATGATAAGGGAACCATTTTACCCTATAACTATGCCTATCCTTTCTGTATTCTCTACATAATTCATCTTGGTTTATCTATTGATTAGCATGAGGGCTGAGATGGAAGACTATTTTAATCAAATCTCTATTTAAGGTGAAGGTCACATTTCCCTTTCCATCCTTCATTTGTTTGGCTTGAGGATTATATCTTGAACATATTCTAGACAAGAGTTCATGGTTGACAAAGAAGTTTGGGACAATTGGTTTGCTAAGGTCAAACTCCCAAATGTTGCAGAGGCGGATAGGCTTATCAACATAGTTTTGGCAATAAAGGTGTAAGTCCTAGCCTATGTATGGGAGAACTACATCCCTAATGTGTTCATATCTATCCTGCAACCTATCAGATAAAATTCTAGTTCCCTGGGCATGTTTTAGCCTCTTGGAAGAACTAGGCAACTGGTCTAGTATATCTTGGTCTAAGGGTCTATTGGACTGAGTGGACTAAATAGAAATTCCACTCATGTCAAAAATTTAAGTTCAAACAAGCTTGATAATGGACAAATGGTTGAATAGTTTTATCAATTGCAAATAAATCTCCCAAAAAAAAATCCTAACAAGCTTAAGAGACCATGCACAAAACCCTAATTATAACACAAGAGTACAAAGACTTTACAATTCTCTGACTTACCTATTTGCCTTTTGCATCACCCTATGACCACTCGAAGCTTTAAAGCAACGGTGCCTACAATGTCTCTTCAATCCCCTTCCAATCTTGTTGTAGCACATATAACACCTTCAGCTACGCAGAACGATAGAGAAACAAGTAGAAACTATCTTACTTTTTCTTTGAAAATCATCTAAAATGAGTTTGCCCTTTGCTCCCTTCCAAGTATTGGATACGATAAAGATTCTAATAAATCAATGAACAAATTTATACCCAAAATCAGGGATTCGCTAACCATATCCTCTTCATCAAATCATGGAAATTTTGGATGGAAGAAAGATTTAAATAAATTAATCCAAATACTTATACCAAAAACCATTCCCCAGTCTAATTGGAATTAAATTTTGTTGAGACATGGACTAGCTAACACCTCTCGTGTGCACACTGATACCATCTAGGACTCAAACCTAGGACCTTCCATTCACTATTAGAATGTTCTACCGCTGAGCTACTGGCCCCTTTTGGACCAGTCCATCATTAGTCCAGGTATGACTTATTTCCAACACCAACAAATTTTACATTGCTGTAATTCTCAACTTTTAACTTTATTGTGTAATCGGGGCTAAACAAAGAACACCATATAAATTAATAAATCAATCATTCATTCAACTATTCAATCCGAAACATTCTGTGAAACCATATCAACTTTTAATTATTATTCCAAATTTATTTAATGAAGTGCAAATAATTATATAGCCATCCAATGGTAGTGGAATTCAATCATTTATGGAGTAAATTTAGAACTGATTTCTTTCACTTGTTCCTTGCTGATCTGAAAAGCCTTGGCCAAAACCTTCTCTGAAATTGCAGGACTAGACACAAAAAGTGTTAAAGGAAGAATCTGAGCTCCAGGCAACTGACTGTTAAAAGCAGTGATTGCCACAGCCTTGGAAGACCCTATATTCTGCTGAAAATGCGCTAACCCCCTTGGTATCACAAACACATCTCCCTTCTTTAATTTCTGAGAATATAAAACATTGTTGGTGGTGATAAAGGCAGCAATAATGGTGCCCTTCATTAAGTAGACGATCTCTGTTGCACGAGGGTGAGTATGAGGTGGGTTTATACCACCAGGGGCAAAGTCTACTCTGTTCATTGAGATGCCTAAAGTGTTTAGCCCTGGAAAGCTCTGCACACTTCCTGATGTAACCTTGCTGCTAAATGTGTTATTAGTTAAGCCTGGTTTTCGCAGCCCTTTGAACAAGAAATCTGAGGGTTTTACTGTCTTGGGATCCTTGCATACAAATCCATTCACCTTAACTGCCTCTGCAATACATCAAATTCTAAATGAATCAGTAGACAAGCTCTGGCAGTTATAAATTTATTTTAAAAAGCTATCAAATCTAATAACATGTGGTAACTAGCAACAACACCTTTTGTTGATGGAATTTATTTAGAGAATACCATGTAATTCATTTGAGTTTTCTTGGGTAATTTGTTTAGAATTAACCTGACCTGTGATCAGTTAAATTTTTTGTATGATAGATTTTATTTTATTTTTATTAAAAGAGGGGTAAAAAAATTTTCAAACAAGAAGAAGTGTAAAGCAAGGGTTTTACACAGCCCTGTCAAACTCCATTAAGTGGTCCAACTTTTGAGACAGATCCAAGGGTAATTGACCCCAATCCACAATGACAGATTATTCAAATAGGTAATTTTTTGTTAAATTGGAGTCTATCTATTAACCATTGAGCACAAAGGTGATGCTGCAAGTAAAATTATGGATTTTGAGAGAGAAAAAAAGCAGAAAGAAAAGTGATGTTTATATCTATAAAATGAGTTTAAATGATAAGTTATCTGTATTTATAATTAAAAGACAGTTGAAAATATTAGAAGATATGTTATATGATTCGTATGTTTATTAGATATTAGAAGATATGTTATATGATTTGTATGTTTATTATATATTTTATATGTTTAAAAGTGTAGAATGTTGAGTATGGAATTTGATTAACTATTATATTTAATTGTGAGTGTGGTGTGTAAATCTGAAGTAAATTCGACTAAAAATATTTCTCAATCATAATTATCTAAATACAACATATAATTTTTAGTGAGAAACATCTCTTGATTGTGACAATTAAGTTCTCAATAAATTTAACAAAAGAAATGTCTTAGCAAATAAAAAGTTACATCACAAGAAAATATACTAAACTTATTTAAAAAATGCTCAATTTCTTCTAAGGTAACCAATTTCCTTCAGCACTAGCACTATCTGTCATATACATTCAAATAAGACTTGGTTTTTGAGCTTAATCCTTGATAAATCCTATATAATCTTAAAAACTTGACTAATAAATTAAATACTGTTTAATACATAATACACAAATGTTGAAAAAAATAATATTCCAATAAAAAATATCCTTTAGAAGGTTCCAATAATTATAAATTTAAAATATGATATTCCAATAAAATATAATTTGACATTAAAAGCAATAAATATATTATTATAATATATTTAAATATAATAATTTAAATTAAGAAATTATTTAAATAATTGAAATAAACAACTTAACTTCTAACACATTAATATTCCTAATGTAAAAGTTTGGTCAAAACTAAAACCAATGTGTACACACTCCCTCTACCCAAAGCTATTTTTCTTACAAAATTTATCTTTGGGCCACATCATGCTTATCCCATTATTTAGAATATTTTTATAAAATTATATTTAAAACAACTTTGAACACACTATTATACAATTCAATTGTGATTCAAACTCCTAACCTGCATTTTATTACGACATATCTCAACCAATTCTGGCCTACATTTTATTAGGACATATCTCAACCAATTCTGGTCAGGAATACTAATCAGCAAAATGACAACACATTTATTTGAAAATAAACAAATATTAAATTTTTTTAAAAATCATATATAATATAAATACATACATGATAGACCATAGATACATGCCCAACTTTATCCCCTCATACACAACACCTATTCTGTTCAAAAGGTCAAAGGGTTCACTCATCTGCTGTATTTTTTCCAAATTTAACTGCCCCAGCAGACCGGACAGAGGGAGCTACCAAAAAGCAAGAAAAAGAAAAAAATCAGTTCTTTAGCAGCCAACGGAGTTTTCCCACTACACAAACGAAAGTAAGATACATATTTTCCACTAAACAAAGAAAAAATGAAAATCACAGATGTTTGAGAGCATTAACAAAATGAATGCTTCTAGTTTACCTGTGTTATATAGAGACAATTTTACAATGTAAATGGCTTCTATAATGCAGAGATATTTTGTGAATCATTTTATAATTATGATTTCATAAAATATTCTATTATATTTCATTCCTCAGGTTTAGAGTTCTGTATGGAAAATTAGCACAGCTCATGTTTGAAGGGCTCATCTCAGACTCCTTGAAGAAGAATGTTTTGCTTCTGAGTGGATAGTTTATGATCTCTACACAGAAGTTCAATTTTAGGCATATAGATATGGAAGCTTTGATTTTCTCATGATGTATATAATCATCTGGATATTTTTTTTAATAAGATTTAATTGGGTCTAACTTTTTTTTTAAAGGATCCAAGCAAGATTAAAATATCTCTATTTAGAAGAGAAAAAAAAAAAAACCTTATTCTTAAAACATTTTGAAATTCTGATAAATGAAAAATGCAGAGATGCCATGCATACATGTAATAAAACAATGAGGTCACTAAGGTTTACCTGCAGATATATCGGCAACACAGAAGTCTTGTAGAGGGTCTGGATCTGATGCACTGACCATGACAATTATAAGAGATAGCCATAAGAGGCAACTTATGACAGCTTTCTCTGTCTTTGAATCCATCCTTTTCAGAATTAAATGAATATAATAATAAGTAGAAATTACAAAAGGAAAGGAAACAAGCTATGAACTTAAAATCCCAGGACTCATTGCTTTTGTAGAGGGTGATGATGGCCAAATGCAGTCAAGTCTAGAAGAAAAAAAAAATGTTTTAATCTCAATATATAATTTTAGTGTGGAAGAAGACCAAATCATATATGATTAGTCATTTGGGTATTCTTTTAAGAGTTGCCAGAATCTTCTTCTTCCAGAAAACGTCAAAATCTGAATCATCATCTAATCAATTTTTGACCTCTTCCTTCTCTTAGTATGAATATGGTTAGGTAGGTTGTAACCAATATTATAATTATATTTTTGAACAGTTTATTATAATTATATTATTGGATGTGAATATTATATTGTAAAATAGTTTATTATGTAAGTCAGAGATTTAAACAACTATTTTTATTATTTTGGAAGAAAAATTCAACAGCCCAAACAACTTAGAACTATATACTAATGATAGTTTAATAATAACAAATATAAAATTAACATACATTTCATAATATTAACATATATTTTATAATGTTAACATTATTCTATATTAATCTAATATATATATTTTTTATATAACTTTGATTCACAATTCAAAAGTATAATTCTAAATCTTACAATTATAAAAGAGGGTAGACATTATAGAGTGAGATATGTGAATTTTCATTTCAATGTCTTAAAATTGAACTTGAAAGCAATGATTTTCAAGGATGGCAAGCACAACATATCCCTTACTTAATCTTGACTCAATATCTAGAGTTAAACTGTTTAGTGTGGCCCAAGGAAGAGGGCTCCCAAGTATACATATTAAGAAACAACCTCAACCTTCTTATGTTATTAAGAGTCACCTCAAATGCCTTCTTTTTTGAAATGTTGAAATCTATAAGTTTTGTTTTCCCTAAATTAACCCAAATTTGATACTTATCACATAACAAGACTAAATTATCAAGTTGTGTCTAGAGACTCTTCACTCCAAATAATAAATAAGTAACCCCTTATCATCAAGTATATTTGATATGATTTCTGGTTTATTGATGTAGAGCCCAAAAAGTATAGGAGGGAGTGGGCAACCCTATTTAACACCTATGATACTTTAAACATAGTATGTTTCACTATTTGTTGTTCATACTTTACCAACAATAAAGTCATAGAATGCCATCACTAAATAATCCTGAGATAGAAGACTCAATGCCTCAAGCCTATCCACAAACAAGTATCATAAGATTATATCAAATACTTTGTGAAAATCAATGAAGCAACAATAAACTTTATGACTAGTTACTCTAGCCTTTTCAATAATAATTATTAAGGTTAAAATTTAATCTATAATATAATAACCCCTCTAACCTTTTGAATAATAATTATAATCAATAATAAAAAAATAACATAACCAAATATTTAATTAATTGTGACATTAGAACAAAGGGCACAAATCATAATAAAAATTCAAAAAAACTTGGTTCATCAACAAATTGACCTTTTAATCACTAATGATGGGGTCCTAAATGATATAGACATTTACTGATGCCCCTTCATGCAAACAAAAAAAAGTATTGCATGACTCGGGTGCAAAGATTCATGAAACATAATGTGTAAGGATTTAAGTAGGAAATGGGATTTAAAAAGGAAAAAAAAATAGTCAAATTTCTTTATCTTATAATTTTTTTTGATTGGCATAGAAAGACTCTTTAAATAAGGGAATCATGCTTTTGCTTTTATATGGTGGTAAGCAAATGTCATTCAAAAATAACTATTTTGTAAGGGCATAAAAGTGATTAGAAGATTATTAAGTTGTGTAATGTCAAAATTGTAACCCTTACAATTTCATGCTATGTTTTTATTCATTTTGGTGTTTGCTCCTCTAGTATATTCTTAGGATTACTTTGGCCCTACCTTATCCTTTTTCCCTAACCCACACATATGCATTTGTGTTGTATTTTATCCTTTATGCTTATTTTTGTTAAATTATGTTGTGTGCCTTATTTCTCTCACCATCATAAGGTGTTTCATGTGACCAAGAGCTAGAGTCACTTGGACCCTAGCTCTTAGCATGGACATTTGGATGTTGTGCTAGTGTCACAATCCTATGTGATGTCAAGTGATCATTTTTAGGTATTACTGGCCACCTCCTTGATGCAAGAGATTCCTTGTAATGCCTTTGCACTCCCAAATGACCTTATTTGATGTAAGGTATACTACCCAAAAACTAGATTACAAATCAACTAAACATCTCAATTTCACATTAACAAGAAAATGAATGAAACATCTTCAATATATATAATTCACATATTACATCTCACATGTAAAAATGTCTATTCTAGGTTATAAGTACATGAAATATGATATATAAGAATACAATGTAGGCTCTCATGGCCATGTAGTCACCACCATACAAATAATGATGTACAAATATGAGTAATGATATATGAAACATAATCAATGAAGTCTCCAGCCACCAGTAACTCCAATGGTCTTGCAAATCCAAGAGATGAGAACATGGTTCAGACACTTTTTTGCCCAACCATGAAGCTTATGCTTCCCCAGAATTATTCCCAACATGAAGAATACCTGGCCCTTCATGAAATGCCTAGCAACTTGGGTATGAAAGACAAGATGGAATCTGGTGCAACCTGATATATCTACATGCATTTCTAACATAAATGTATGTAATGTCCTACTATCAAGATATGGTAGAGATTATAAAATAGACTAGGCAAACATTCATCTATTTCAATGAAACATGTGGCTTGGGCCAAAACACTTAAAACCGTATATCAGTGTAGGTCTCAAAAAGAAGATCTACTCTCTATTAGCCCATATTCAGCATCATCCTAGAAGGAAAACCCAAATCATACAAAGAAAGAAAACTACTTTTCTTAACAAGGACAAATCTAAGCATAACATGCATATGCCCAATAAAATTAGCTCTTTGTATTTCATGCAAAATGATAAACATCATGATACTTAATGCATTTCAGTCTTCTACTATTTTATTTTTTGTGATATTCGATGCAAATGCATATGCTATCTAAGTTGCATGTTTCTAACTATTTTCTTGATGTTTTCTTTTTGCAGTTCAAGGCTAGATAGAGATATTAGTCACAAAGAAATGATGCAAGTATCTAATTCATGTAAATATATACATATACATGCAATTAACTCAAAAGAAAAATCAAATTAAATTGATCTCATGTCATTATGAAAGATCATATTTCATGCTGCAACTGTGATAACTTATGAGATAAATTTGAGTAAGATCATTCATGTTTTGCAGAGATTTTTATAACAAAAAAAATGGAGATGCCAAATGTACCATAATTTCATAAAATTACATTGCAAAAAAAAGAGATAAACCTCTGTATAAAATGCATATACATTAAGATAGGTAACATATACTGGGTAGAAAAAATTATGTGAAAGAGATGTAATTACTGGTATAAGGGACATGGAAGTACAAAGACTACTAGCATATATAGAAAGAACATCTTTTCAGTAGGATTATGACTATATAAAATAACAATTAACCCCACAATCTACTGAAAAACTCCCTATCAGACCCTAATTTTATCATCTTAGGTATTCAAAGGCATTTTTGATATACAAAAAATTGACTAGAGACTAAGAAAATAAGATCTATAGTTAAATATAGATGTAGATTGAAAGGACATAAATTTAACCCTAATAGATTATGATAAATCTCTGCAACAATTTCCCATATGCAAATGCCTAGAGCTTCAATAATTCTGGGTATAAATTTCCCATTTTGAAGCGGGTGCTAATTTAGCATGTTGTGTTCATGTGGTCTATAAAGGCTGATAGAAGCAATACATTTTGGACATCGAATTCAAATATGGAATTTACTGATAAACATCACAGACATTGTCCCATTTACATGCAATTTTTTTCATTTCAAACCCTTGAATACCCCCAAGAACACTAATTTAAGAGTCATGCCAAAAACAAAACCATCGATCTCATTTACCTCATAACCATATTCATTTCAAAAACAAATGCATTCAATTGGAATCACTTCAATCACTCACTTGGGTGGAGGAATCTATGTGTAATACTGAAACTCCACCAAGAATCTCAACGAAGGCTTGAGAGGTTGAAAAGTTTGAATACCACCTCCCTCACAAAAGCTTAACCCTATGAGCACTCTTTCTCTAGGGAGTACTGTATCTCCCCATCTGTAACTCCTAAAGTTGTTAATAATTTTTAAGCCTTCATTTTTTATGATGGGTAACTCGATAATATTTTTGCTCTACATTTTATATATTTTACTACCCTATTTTGGGTGTTCCAGGGGAGTCAACCCAGCCAATGTTTCACTTCAGTTCTGAAGAAGAAACTAACACTTTTTCATAGTATTATGGGTGCATGAATAACACATGATGCATTAATATATATATTTTTAATTGTAAACTTCACTTTTACCACTATTTTTATATAATTATCCATGCATATATGTATGTTTTTATACATACATACATACATACATACATACATATATATATATATATACCGAAATCAATCACTATATATATTTAATTGAAAAGAAAAATAATTACATTGTGAAACCAAAAATAGTCATTAAGACAATAACGTTAATATAAAAGACATGATTTTATTTTTCCTAAGTCATTTTTTTGAATGAACATGTCGTAAACAAGATTGCATATCCATAAATTAATCATTTAAACAACCACAACCATAATCATCCACAATTTAACCTATGTATTCATGAAAATACAAAATGCACAACAAAACCATTCAACATGCAGTATGAATGCAATTACGTGAGTATGTGTATTTCCATCATTCCAACTATTGTTGGGTGGCTAGGTCATCTCTACCTCAACCATGTTCTCACCTTCAATCATGCACCCTACACTCATTTGCACTCAATTTCTCATCATTAGGTTAGTCCATAAACCATGATCATAATAAAAAAATTTGAAATATGCAATTCATCACTATTTAATCTAAATCCATGCATTCTCAGTAATCATATCTAATTACCATTTATGCACACACATTCATCAATGCATTAAACAACATATGTCCGATGGTCCCATCCAGTTTTCCATTTATTATTAATGTTAAATTATGCAAACAAAAATTGAGATGTGACACCCTTCCCCACTAGGAAGAGACATCATCCCAGTGTCTTATTAAACACACACTAAAGAAAATAAGAGTGTCACACTAATGCAAATAAAAGTATCTCAAACTAAGTCCTCAAATGAGGAAAAGAATGGTGTATATCCTTTGTATTCTCCCATGTGGCACTATCCATAGAATATCGGTCCCATTGGACCTTATATTGGACTATATCTCTATTACACAACTTAACGTTGCATCTATCAAGAATTCAAATGGGATCCACCAACACCACTCCTGGATCTTGTACATGTAAAGCATGCCAATCAAGTATATGAGTTGTTTCAGGATGGTATGGTTTAAGCATGGAAACATGAAACACATTATGGATTCAGGCAAGAGCAAGTGGTAGAGCAAGTGTGTAAGCAACTGGATTGATCACTTCCAACACATTAAAAGGACCCACAAATCTAGGTGCTAGTTTGGATGATTTGCCAAAAGATATGGAACTCTTATGAGGTTTGACCCTAAAAAAGACTTTGTCCCCAACTAAAAACTGTTTGAAAGTAATGTTCTTATATGCATAACTCTTTTGTCCATTTGCTGCTTCCTTTAATCTCTCCTTGATCAATCTCATTTGTTCTTCCATCTCTCTAAGCATCTCTAAACCAAATATGGTTCTATCTTCCACCTTATGCCAACTGATAGGTGTGCGACACTTTCGTCCATAAAGAGTTTCAAATGGTGCCATTCCCAAGGATGCATGGTAGGAGTTGTTATATGCAAACTCCACCAATGGAAGATACTCTTCCCACTTGTATTGCGGATCCATACAATATATTCTAAGTAGGTCTTCAACTACTTGATTCACTCTTTCTATATGTCCATCTATTTGTGGGTGATATGCTAAACTAAAATTCAATCTTGTCCCCAAAGTGAAATTCAATATTGTCCAAAATCTAGAAGTCATGTGAATATCTCGATCTGATATGATCGTCTCAAGTACAACATGTAAACAAAAGATTTCTTGGAATGAAGTGTGCTACCTTGATCAACTTAGCCACAACTACTAAGATGACATCATGCCTATTCTTGGACATAGAAGAATGAAGTCCATACTAATCACTTTCCATTTATACTTTGGTACACTATGTGGGTACAAAAGCCTTTCCGAATGCACATGCTTAGCCTTGACTCACTGGCATTCCAAGCATCAAGCCATAAATTCAATCATATCCTTCTTGAGTCTTGGCCAAAAATATAGACCTTAATTCTGCTACCATCTTGGTTACACTAGGGTGTCCTGAATAAGGTGCACTACGAACCTCTTCTAGGATTGTTAGGTGAATATTTTGTCTTCAACTAACTGAAGGTAAAATAGTTATATCAACCATAGTGTAGTGAGATAAATCTCTCCACTCAGCAAGGGGAGGTTCCCTATTAACTATTACAAACTTATTTATACTAAAAACTAATTTCGGGGTGAAACAATGTCATCCATTTCTCTTTTTTCAGAAATGATGTTTACAATATAAAATATCACTTTCACAATGCAAATCAAACTAACCAAGAAACTCACGAGAGCTCAAAGTCTATCGTTGCTCCTTTTACTGATTTACAATTTAGAACCTAGTAGGATAAGGTGCAGCTCAAAGTCTTCACCGAATACTACAACAAAACATACAATCACAAAGATAATAGTAGTTCAAATCCTTTCCAATATCTTTTACTTCAAAACATAAAATCACAAGCTAAAGATAATTGTTGTAGCACAAAGTCTCCAAAATCAGCTTTAGAACATCTCCCAGATTATTCACACTCACACTACAATTTGATCAAGTAGATAAGATAGTATAAGGAAAAGGACATAAGAACAATTCCAATATGCCACAAGTTATTCCAATGCAAAGATTGCTTTCTTTTCTATTCACTTGATAAAATATGATTTACAGTTTGAACACAAAGTCTCAAAATCCTCTTCAATTTGGTGCAGTTTCACTTCAATAACTAAAAGATAAAAAATACAATAGAAGCCCTCTTTATTTATAGGGAGGAGCCTAGAGCAAAAATAGGAAATTTACAACTACTTTGTCTTATTCAAACAAAAGAGTCCTATTTGACTTGGGACATCCTTTGTTTCACATGTAATTACATTTTGGAAACTTACATATTAATATGTCCATAACAAAATTCAAATTACAAATACAAGAATGAAAATAAACTAAGGTATCAAAAAGGAACTTCAACTTCCTCCATCATTCTTCTTTAGAAAGTTCTGATACATGGCCTATATAGCTGCCATTTCACATGTGTCTGGCTTTGCTATATTTTCTGAGATAGTGCGGGCCTAGAGAACTGCATCTTTCACTGCCTTTATTACCTTCTCATGCTTGTCAAGGTTGTCCTTCAGGTTCTCAAAAGTGAATGCTGATCATAGAGGTTGTCCATAGAAAGTACTGAGGGCACTTCATCTTCAAATTTCTGTTGACCCATATTTTCAAAGGAGCTTATCATTTCATCTGCTGAAAGGAACTTATGATCTTCACCTGTGAGGGTGCATGGGAGTTCTTCCAACCTGTGTAGAAGTGTGACATTGTTGTCTTCACTATTTTCATGGGCTTGGCATAAGTTATCAAGTAAGCCTTTTACTATATGGATACGATGAACAAGAGACTCCTTAGTCTTAAGATATGATTCTCGATTTGAGATGACCCCAATGGTAATCAAATTCTTTATCTTAATCTTTTCCATCTCTATCCACTCCTCCAAGCTCTCTTCCTGATCTTGTAGTTCTTGAGAAAGTAAGTCAACCATGTTACCAAGCTCTGCTTTTGCTTTATCCATCTTTTCTTTTCTTTCTACAGTAGTTTTCAATAGAAATCTTCCCTGTGCTAGCAACCGCTCCACAATATCTCCTACCATTCTTCCTCTAGCCTGAGCTTTTTCCACTTTCTGAATCAGAGGATCTTCTACAATTACCACCATGGGTTCCATAATTTTAGATGACTTTACTATTTTTTGAAGAATAGCGGCAAGTTGTTCTTCTTTAGCTTTATACTATTCTTTCTCCTTCTTGACTTCATCATATTTTTCGAGCAAGGTGCTGGCAGTAGTTTGAAAATCTACTTTAATGCCTTCATGAGTTAGCTTACCTAACTCAACCCTTGAGACAACATAATCATTCATATCAAAATTGTCAATAGTAACATCCTCTAGTGGCTTGGCAGTTTCTGCATATCTGATCCCTTTTTCATTGATAAGCCTAGAAATAATTTTAGGCTTTTTCTTTAGAGCTTTTGACTTCAAAGGAAACAACTTCTCTATATCAATTTCATCTGGTGAAATTGCTTGCATTTTTCTCTTCGGGGTATATGCAAACAACCAAGGAGGAAGTAAAAAAGCACCCACATTAGGAGAAGAATCAATCACTTGCTTTTCTGGGTCCATGCTTATTCCTGTTATTGTAACAATGGGATTGGTAGGAGTAAAAACAACAGTAGTATCAACAACCTTTTCAGAACTATCTAGAAAATATTCTAACACAGTTTGTTCATCGATATCAAAAGACAAGGAAGACAAACTAGGAATGGACTTGGATGAATCAAACACTGTTCCAAAACTTGTTCTTAATGAAGGGGGAGTATTATTAGAGGAAACAACTAAAATAGGAGAAATAAAAGTATTTGAAACTGTAGGAAAAACACTAGAAACGAGAACATGAAGTTGAGATTTAGAAACTTGGGATTCTGATGGAAGGTCCTTGTGTGGGGAAAGTTGTGAATCACCAAGTTGTTCCTGTTCTACATTCTCATCTTGAATTTGTTCTGTTTCATCTTCCTCAGTAGGCTTTTCAGACATTTCTGCTTGCTGGGCATCCTTAGATTTCTCAATATTTTGTTGTTCAATTTTAACATCCTCATCCTCCATTTGCTCAACATCAAGGTCTTCAATACCAAATTCAGTAACATTAGAGGTCCCTGCAACCTCGTTTTTCCCTCCCTTAGATACAAACTTGATTTTTGGCTTACATGTTTTGGAGGAAGAAGGGGTGTCACTCTTGTTCTTGGTCCTATTTTCCACTTTCTTACCTGTTTTCTCCTGACTTTCAGCCTCTGACCCTATAAGAAATTCTTTCAATCTGATCCCTTCACTTCCCAACCATATGTTTGTGTTAGCCAAGATTGGCTGAAATCTTTTCCTTATAGAAGTCTCCTCTTTGACTGACCATTTGACCTCTAGAAGAGGTGAGGCTTTAGTATTATATTTGGGATCTAGAACATTCCCATTATCTTCCATTCCATCTGGAATATTCTCAAGGCCCAGCTCTTCTATCTAACTCAAATGAAGTCTGCAAAAGTCTAACTTCTTGATCTCATTTTGTGTCCTGAGGTCAGCCCAAATATCTTCCACCATTAGCATATGGAAAACTAACTTTCTTTTGATTTTATCTTGTACCCTCCTGAAGTCAAAATGATCCCTTTTCTTGAAAGTTTTCAAGGTGACCAGTTGCAATTCAGAATCAATTGTTTTTGCCTTGGTAGTTGACTGAACTAAGTAACTTCCAATTTCTACAGGAAACTTTATCCCTGACTTTTTCAGCTCCATTTGTTTATTATGTACCACGATCAATTGCCTACATAATTCCATGAGAACAATCCGGTCTGTGGGATATTGTGGAAGTATATAAGGGTAACCAGGATAATACCCTACTATTAGATATGTGAAAGTAGGAAATTGTAAGAACAAGTAGCCAAAAGAATTTACAACTTCCCAAGCTTCATCTGAAACCCTCTTCTAAACAAGCTCATTGTCCCATAAGCACATAAACATTGAAAATAAATCATCATTAACCCTATGGAAATGATGAATTGATCCTTTTAGAGTGATTTGAGGATAATACTCATACATGGGAACCAACCTCCTGTCACCAACCTAAGTAAGACCAGGAAAACTTCTCATGCTTGCAACAACATATACAAGATACAAGGTCATATAAAATTTGAATGTTGTGTTGACTCTCACCAACTTATCATGCAAAGTATTACTAATCTATTCTCCCCAAAGGTTTTCTATGTGCCCTAGAGAATCACCTTGATGTATATATGCATCCATTCCTGAAACTTAGAGGAAGAGGGGAGTTCTTTGATACGACTCAAAAGTGTGATCAAGTCACATACCTCCTCTACAAAGTCACTCCTCAAGAGATCCTTCGGCCATCTGGTCAAATTTCTCTGAGGAATCTTCAACCATTTACTATTTATGTACCTTCTCATGGCTTCCACATCTTCATCATAGTCTCTTTTCCCTTGAGCAAAATCAATTTGTCTAATATTTTCAATAGGACACATGAAGATTTTATCAAGAAACTCTGCATCCAACCTCATAATCACATTCCCTTGGGAATCTATCACAACCCTAGTATCCCTATTGTAATGGCTAGCCACCTAAAGAACAAACTTAGGATTATGGGCAGCAACTAGAAAAGAGGCAACCAAGTGAATGTTGTTGTCAATGATCTTCTACATTTGTCTAGAAGGATTGGTTTGTCTAGTTCTATCCACAAACTCTGTCATATCTACATGCCCTATCTTTGTATCTCTAATTTCATCAACATTAGACTGTACTGAAGTGACAGGGAAGACCCCTTGATATTTGTACTTCATGATTTTAGGTTTGGATGGAGACAGCTCTGACATCAACTTTGAAGAGGAAACTAGAAATAGCGTCTATCATAGATGTCTATCGAAAACTACAAAAATCCATGATCTCGCAGTTAGGGGAAAAATGGGTAAATTGGGATTACTATGATTTGATGATCATGAACAGGGAAGCATTCTTTCAAGGGCTTGAGTGTGCGCAAATCGAGGTAAAAGGCAAAAGCAGTTTAACAAGCTTTGAAAGGTGAATCTTCCCCAGTGTTAGAAAAATTCAAGAAAATGTGCATGGGCAGTCAAAATGACTGCTACTGCACAAGGGATCATTCACTCATATAAAGTCGGTCAATTTGACCGCTATCGCATGTGCCTAGAAAAGGTTTGGTTGTAATGTATGTGCAAGGTCGGCGAAAAGGACCGCCTTTGCATGTATTTGGGAAGATATATATGTTTTGATGTAGGGGTGGTCAATTTGACCACCCTTACATATGAGGGAACAAGCATGTTTGACCTGGATATGCATAAGCGGCAAAAATGCCTGCTAATGCATATGAGGAAGAAGTTTAAAGTGTAGAGTCGGTCGAAAAGACTGCTTATGTAGGTGTTCTTGAAACTCTAGGTTAGATATGCAAGAGTGGGAGTTTCAGCTGCTATTACACTTTAAAAGGTAATGTAAAGGTTTGTGCAAGGGCGGCGGTTTTAACCGCCCTTACATGTGGAAAGATACAAGGAAAAAATGTGCATCAGCAGTGGTTTTAACCGTCGATACATGTTAAGGGGAAAAACTGGCAAACATAAGCTTTTGGACATGGGCGGTAAAAACCTTGACCCATTTAACCAATGCGTACAAGAGGAAACTCAAAACAAAACAGAAAACTAGCGCTTAAAGAAGACGGTGAAAAACACATACATAGATGATACAATTTCACTAAACATAAAAGAGAATTTAAAACAAAAACAAAGAAGTTTAATACATGCTTAAAACCCTAGTCTTTAAAACAAAAATAAGAAAAAGCAAAGACTTACCTGACGAAAGAATGAAAACCCTAGAAGCAGTCAAGAAACAAAATCCAGCTAGATCTGAAGTTTACATGATCTTCGTAAAGCAAACTAGCGTGAAGAAGGTGTCAATCTAGTTGGAAAACTCAAAAACAAACAATAAGCAAATCAAAATGAAAATAAAACACTTTAAAAGACTTTAAAGTTATGTATTAAACATGGCATGAGTGCCATTAATGCTAACTTCAAGTTCATGGATTTCACGGGATCATGTTTTGTTGGCTGGAAAGACCACTTTTGTACATGAGGGACAATATGGATGAGCGGTGGATAAGATCGTTCCTACACATATGAAATTTGACAAGGGGCATGCATGGGCGACAGATTTAACCGCCCTTGCATGTTAACAAAGAAACAAGATAAGTATGTATAAGTGGTGAAAAAGGCCGACATTGCATGCAGGAAGAATGCAAATATGCAAGAGCGGTGGTTTTCACTGACTTTGCATGTGAAAACTAAAAATTCTCTAACACCTTAAAATGATCAAAATTAATATTTTGACAAGCTTGCAACTTAGTCAATCTTTGTGAATCTCAAGAAATCAACTAAGGGGAATGTCAAAAGTTATTCTACGATGTCAAATGACTTCACATGAGACTAAGAGAACTTGTCTTGATTTGCAAACTTAGAGTGTAGGATACAGAATGGACAAGTTTCGTAGGGGTTGTCTACAAAATGAGCGTACTTGATTTTGTGAACAACAGTTGGCTCTAACTAGAGAACTTCTATTGATCAAACTTTGAAATGATCAAAGGGAGAAGAATCCAGTCTCTAAGTGCCTTCATCCATGCCATTGGGCCATAGAGTCAAGTTACCAAAAAGAAAAAGACACAAAAGACTAAACAAAAACCAAAAATCAAAACACAAAACTATACAATATGTACAAATGGACTTATCTAATACTTCAAGGATTGAAGTGCTTCAAATGTTGTCCACTATGAGGCAGCAAGAATGATGTTCCATCTAGATACTCCAACAAGAAGCTATTTTCACCACAAAGTTGATGAATAATGAATGGGCCTCTCCATAGGGAATCAAACTTCCTGTGCATTCCTTTTGGTTCTCTCCTCTTGTCCCATAACAAGACTTGATCTCCAATTTGAAATCCGTGAGCCTTCGCCTTCTTGTCAAAGAGCTTCTTCACTTGAATTTGATGTTTAGCAATATGATCTACTATCATAGCCCGCTGCTCTTCAAGTTCAGTGAAGTACATGATTCTTTTGTCAATAGAACTTTCAAAAGTTCTATCTTCTACTGCCTTTGCCAACTTTAGTGCTGGAAACTCCAAAGTAATAGGTATCTCTGCATTCAGACCATACAGAAGCTAAAATGGTGACAAACCTATTGCTCTTTTGGGGGTAATCTTGTCTACCCATAAAGCATCAAACAACGTTTTATGCCAAGTTCTCTGATTATCTTCCACCAGTTTCCTGATAATAGTAACCAGATTTTTGTTACTAGATTCTGCTTGACCATTTCCTTACAGATAATAGTCTGAAGAGTGAGAAAGAATGATCCCATGTTCATAGCAAAAGCCAGTAATCTCGTTGGAAGAGAAACAAGTAGTATTATCTGCTACAACCTTGTTTGGAACTCCAAACTGGTAAATAATATTTTCCTTAAGAAAATTACATACCACTTCAGAAGTAGCATGCTTTACTGGGATGGCCTCCACCCACTTGGTGAAATAATCAGTTGCGATGAGAACAAAGTTGTGTCCTGCACTTGACAGTGGATTCATAGCACCAATGAAATCAATGCCCCATTGTTGAAAAGGTTCTTCAATTACAACTAGCTTGAGAGGTAGTGCAGCTAACTTAGGCCTTCCAACAAACTGTTGACATAACTCACACCTATGTACCCAATTGTACGCATCTTGAAACAGTGTGGGCCAATAGTACCTAGCCCATAGAATCTTATGAGTTGTCACAAGTGCAGAAAAATGTCCTCCACAAGCTAAATTGTGAAAAGACTCCAGAAGTCTATTTTGTTGTGTTTGATCCACACAACAGAGAAAAACTCCATCAAGGCTTCTTTTATACAAACCATTGTCCCATAGGACATAGTTAGAAGCCTTTAATTTAATAGTTCTCTTTTCCTTATAGGATAGATGAGAAGGACACTCACCATAGGTAAGGAAATGGGCAATATTTGAATACCACTCATCTGTAGTAGTGACAAAAAGAACAGTTGGCATATCCTCAACTTCTTCTCCATCTCCTGTTTCTTTTGGTATATTGTCAGCAATCAACTGACACAAACCTCTACCATGCACAAGCTTGGTAGGTTTGATATCAAGATCAAACTCTTGAATCTTAGCAATCCAATTGCCTCTTTTGGTTCTGAACTCCTATTGAGTCAGAATCGACTTTACTATTGTGACTGGCACCAAAACAACAGTGTGGGAATTCAAAATATAAAATTGGAAATGCTTTACCGCCTTGACCACGTCACAAGCATGTTTCTCCATATTTGAGTATTTCAATTCATGAGCCTTCAGAGGACAACTCATAAATGAAATGGGAGATTCCACACCTTCTTCATTATGGAACAAGAATGGCTAAAAGCATATGCTCGAAAGCATAACTATATACTACGAAATCCTTAGTATAATCAGGACAAACAAGAACCGGAGCATGAGCTATGGCCCTCTTGATGTCCTCAAATGCTGCTTTACCTTCCGCACTCAAACAGAAAGTAGTCTTACCCTTCATCATGTTGACAATGTGACAGGTTTTCTCCGCGAATTCTGAAATAAATCTTCGTAGAAAATTTACCTTTCCGAAGAAAGAGTGAACTGCAGTCTTACTAGCAGGCAAAGTAAGATTTTGGATGGACTTAACTCTTTCTAAATCAATCTTAGTGCCTTCTTAGGACACAATGTGACTGAGAAGCTTACCTTCTGTAACCCCAAAAATTGATTTCTTAGGGTTAAGAGAAATACCATTTTGTTGACATCTTTCCAGCACCTGTTACAAATGATACACATGATCTTGATGTTGTTTGGAGAAAATGGTCAAGTCCAAGATATACCACAATGAATTTCCCCATCTCATCTCTGAAAGTGATTTCCATTGCTCTCTGGAAAGTAGCGCCAGCATTGATCAAACCAAACGGCATCCTACGATATGCAAATGTGCCCCAAGGTGTTGTGAAAGTAGTCTTGTACTGATCTGCTTTGCTGACGTCTACTTGATTATATCCTGAGAAACCATCTAGCATAGACAACATTTTTGAACTAGTTACAATTTGCAACACTTGGTCCATGATGGGTAGGGGGTAGTTATCCTTTAGAGAAGACTGGTTGAGATTCTAAAAATCAACGCAAATATAAATTTCTCCATTCTTCTTTCTTATAGGAACAATATTTGCAATCTAGTTAGAATGATGAATCGGAAAGATTATTCTTGCATTCAACATTTTCTGAATCTCAGAAAGAATAGTACCTGATATTTTGGGATTATATTGCCTCTGTTTATGCTTGTGAGGCAATGACCCAACTTTGAGAGGAATTTCATGCTGAATCTCCTTAGGCCTGAAGGACTTTAGATCATCATAAGAATATGCTAGAACATCAATGTAATGGTGAAGAAGTGTAGTGAATTTAAATTTCTCATCGGCAGTGCAACACTTCCCAATGTTGACCATTTTGGGATCTGCCTCAGAACTCAAATTTACTTGTTCAAATTCCATAGATGAACTTGAATCAAGTTGTTGCTGCCGTTTAATGTATCTGTCATGCTTATCAAATAGATTTTCTAGGGAAACCAAACCTTTTGGAATCTTATTCCCTTTTAGTTGAAGGAACTCTTCACCAGTTTGTGAATCTACTTCAGAAACGTATTCCCATGGTGGAGATTCACTACCTTCAAAATAGAGCTCATCAAAGCTATCCATCTTTTTCAAGAAATCTATGATTTGATTATCACCATTGAACACCTGCCAATGGTCAGCAATATCTTGTACACTTGGTCTGAAAACCAACTCAATTGTGTACTTGTTACCTTTGAAATCCTTATGGGGAACCATGAGGGTGGCAGAGATAGCTAATGAATCAGCACGATCATTAAACTCTCTTGGTACTGCAGAAATGTCGAAAGCATCAAAACCTTTGATGCAATCCCAAACACGGTTGCGGTAATGCCTCAACCTTTCATTTTTGGTCTCATATAAATTTCTCAATTGGCAGACAACTAGTTCAATATCTTCTTAAGCATGAATATTTTTAATACCTTTAACCTGAGTAGCTTCGATGCCAAGTAATAATAATTCATACTCTGTTGTATTATTGGTATTGTTAAATTGCAGCTTGTATGAGAAAGGGAAAATATCACCTTGTGGAGATATCAAAACAACTTAGGCTCCAAATCCAGTGGAGGAACAACTGCCATCAAATTCTAAAACCCAAACATTATTTGAATTTCTTACTTTGATGTTTCTGTTACTAGTAGATTCTTCTTCATCATAAAGGGAAGATTCTGGCATCATTGTGCTCTCATCTAAACCTTCATCTGATTTACTAGAAATATCCTCTAATTCTGCATCTGAAATGTCAAAACTCTCGTCTAATGAACTAGAAGTATCTTCAATAGACAAGAAATAGTTACCCATTTCTAAAGACTCAAACAAAATTTGGGCTTTAGGATTTGCCGTTTGGGTAACAATATATTTTTCTTCTTTCTCAGGAAGCAACTTTTGCATGACGCCTTTAATAGGTATCCTTGCTTCGGATAGGTCCATGTTTAGTTCCCCACCCACATCTTTACAAAAATTACACCCGAGCAGGATGCCATAAGAGTCTAGAACATCAGCCACTAGAATAGTCATCTTGATCCTCTTGTCTGGAAAGGCTGCAAATGCAAATTGGGCATCTTTGATTTGGCCCAACAATGGCACTTGCTTATTTTCCATAGAGAAACATCTCCCAAAGGTCTTGGTCAAAGTAAGACCAAGGGCATTTGCCACTTTGCAGGCATGACATTATCGGAGGCCCCAGAGTCTATTATGCAATTGCTCAACTTGTGACCATTTACCAATAGAAAAACATAGAAAGGTTCTATTTTCCCTAGGGCAACAAGGGGAGTAGTGACAAGACTATTTTGGGTGGATTTGTTCTTTGAGGAATCATGGGCAACTTTGGGAGAGTCTTGTCTTGTAGGGGTAGTCTTGTTTTTAACATATTTAGCTAACTTATCAAATTGTTTGGGATTAGCTTGTAAATACTCAACCTCAAACATTTGGATTTTGGTTTTCCTAGCATGATCTATTATGTCAAATAGCTAAAATGAACTAGATACAGAGGAAGGAAATCCATCATTCTAAGTTTTATTAGGGGTAGTATTGGTCTGAGGGACAGAAGTAGAAGACACAGGATTGTTAAATGTACTTACTTGCTTATCAACAACCAGGTCCTTGACTGAAAAGGAAATGGAGTCTCCTGTTTGGCAATTGAGATCACTGGCTGAGGTTCCTCTTTTGCCTTTCCTTTATCAACTTGTTGATTTGACTAATTTTGGGACCTAGTAAAAATAGCATATGCTCCATCATATACTTCTCCTTCTCTTTTGGCTTCATCTTGGTAATTCAAAAAGTCAATGGTAGAGTCGCCAGCTAATTCTTCTTCTCCTTCTATTAAAAGATTAGCATCATTCTCCTGATCCAACTCAAGTTGGAAAGAATGGTCATGTTCTACTTCATACTAGCCAACTGCTGAGTTGACCAGCACTGCTTCAATGGAAAGCTTCCCTTATGTGGGTGGAAGACAATTTTGTTGCCCTTAATTTCTGCTAACATTGCCTTGATATGAATTGTTAGGAAATGTTCTCCTTGGTATATCCCTATAAGGAGGGGTAGACATACATTGTGACATTTTCCTTTTCAAAGCTAGCAACTCATTTGTTAACTTTTGCACCATAGGATCTATGGTGCTTGTGGAAGGATTGTCAATAGAGGATTGACCTCTATTCCTATTGGAATCTCTTCTTATCTTACCCGCAAGGATAAGATCATCTTCAACTTCCATAGCCAAAATTTGAGCTATGGGGAGATATGCGGGGCCAGCTCGCCTTAGCAGAAAGCTTACCTTGGGAAGCTGAGTATTGATAAAGAAACATTTAAGATTCTCCGTCGTTGGCTGAGTGGTTGTAGAAATCCTGTTTGTCATCTTATTGAACTTAGCGATGAAGTCTCGCATGGGTTCATATGGATCTTTCTTCATCTGCGTTAGTTGTGCTAACAAGGCATGTGCATCTTCCATAGGTTTGAACCTGGCTTCGAACTTGGTCTTGAGAGTGTTCCAACTCGTTAAAGTTTGAGCTTGAAGATGGTAAAACCAATCTGCAGTAGCACCTTGCAGTGTTTCCACAAAAAGCCTTACTACTACATCTTCATGTTCCACACCTAATACACTGCAAGCTATGTAGAAAGCTGCAATGTGTTCATCTGGGTGGACTTTCCCATCACCATAGAACTTAGGAAAATTCTTCCTTGAACTATGAGTTGTTCATGCAATGGTGGAGTTAAATTCAAAGGACCAAAAGTGTTACCCCAAGGGCCTTGAGCTACCATGGTGCACTGATTAAAGAGTGGGATAACAAACCTCTTTGGAATACAAACAGACAAAACTCTGTTAGTGCTAGAACTAGAAGCTTCACCTGGTATTGGAGATCTAGCATTAGTAGGAGGAAAAATTCTAGTTCGTTGAAGTCGAGGTCATGGAGGCAAAAGACCAAAGTTATTTTGCTGCACCAACTCAAATACAGGATCAATAATACCTTGAGCTCTCTTGCTTCTTGTATACCATGAGTCTGCCAAAATGCAATGTACTCAACAAAATTTTGAAAACAGCTTGAAACAATGGAAAAGAACTGTAGTGCTTCAACTCAGAGCATGAGGCTTCAAGTTGCGCGTTCCTTCCCCTGTAGAGTCACCAAATATTGTTGGGTGAATATTTTGTCTTCAACTAACTAAAGGCAAAATGGTTATATCAACCATAGTGTAATGAGATAAATCTCTCCTCTCAGCAAGGGGAGGTTCCCTATTAACTATTACAAACTTATTTATACCAAAAACTAATTTTGGGGTGAAACCATGTCATCCATTTCTCTTTTATCAAAAATGATGTTTACAATATAAAATATAAATTTTACAATACAAATCAAACTAACCAAGAAACTCACAAGAGCACAAAGTCTACCATTGCTCCTTTTATTGATTTACAATTTAGAACCTAGTAGGATAAGGTGTTTCTCAAATTCTTCACTGAATACTACAACAAAACATACGATCACAAAGATAATAGTAGTTCAAATCCTTTCCAATATCTTTTACTTCAAAACATAAAATCACAAGCTAAAGATAATTGTTGTAGCACAAAGTCTCCAAAATCATCTTTAGAACATCTCACAGATTATTCACACTCACACTACAATTTGATTAGGTAGATAAGATAGTATAAGGAAAAGGACATAAGAACGATTTCTAATATGCCACAAGTTATTCCAATGCAAAGATTGCTTGCTTTTCTATTCACTTGATAAAATATGATTTACAATTTGAACACAAAGTCTCAAAATCCTCTTCAATTTGGTACAATTTCGCTTCAATAACTAAAAGATAAAAACTACAATAGAAGCCCTCTTTATTTATAGGGAGGGGCCTAGAACAAAAATAGGAAATTTACAACTACTTTGACTTATTCAAACAAAAGAGTCCTATTTGACTTGGGACATTCTTTGTTTCACATGTAATTACACTTTGGAAAATTACATATTAATATGTCCATAACAAAATTCAAATTACAAATACAAGAATGAAAATAAACTAAGGTATCAAAAAGGAACTTCAACTTTCTCCATCATTCTTCTTTAGAAAGTTCTGATACATGGCCTGTATAGCTGCCATTTCACATGTGTCTAGCTTTGCTGTATTTTCTGAGATAGTGCGGGCCCGGAGAACTGCATCTTTCACTGCCTTTATTGCCTTCTCATGCTTGTCAAGGTTGTCCTTTAGGTTCTCAAAAGTGAATGCTAATCATAGAGGTTGTCCATAGAAAGTACTAAGGGCACTTCATCTTCGAATTTCTATTGAACCATCTTTTCAAAGGAGCTCATCATTTCATCTGCTGAAAGGAACTTATGATCTTCACCTGTGTAGAAGCGTGACATTGTTGTCTTCACTATTTTCACGGGCTTGGCACAAATTATCATGTAAGCCTTTTACTATATGGACACGATGAACAAGAGACTCCTTAGTCTTAAGATATGATCCCCAATTTGAGATGACCCCAATGGTAATCAGATTCTTTATCTTAATCCTTTTCATCTCTATCCACTCCTCCAAGCTCTCTTCCTAATCTTGCGGTTCTTGAGAAAGTAAGTCAACCATGTTATCAAGCTCTGCTTTTGCTTTATCCATCTTTTCTTTTCTTTCTATAGTAGTTTTCAATAGAACTCTTCCCTGTGCTAGCAACCGCTCCATAATATCACCTACCACTCTTCCTCTAGCTTGAGCTTTTTCCACTTTTTGAATCAGAGGATCTTCTACAGTTACCACTATGGGTTCCACAATTTCAGATGACTTTAATATTTTTTGAAGAACAGTAGTAAGTTGTTCTGTTTTAGCTTTATACTATTCTTTCTCCTTCTTGACTTCATCATATTTTTTGAGCAAGGTGTTGGCAGTAGTTTGAAAATTTGCCTTAATGCCTTCATGAATTAGCTTACCTAACTCAACCCTTGAGACGACATAATCATTCATATCAAAATTGTCGATAGTAGCATCCTCTAGTGGCTTGGCCATGTCTACATATCTGATCCCTTTTTCATTGATAAGCCTAGAAATAGTTTTAGGCTTTTTCTTCAGAGTTTTTGACTTCAAAGGCAACAGCTTCTCTATATCAATTTCATTTGGTGAAATAGCTTGCTTTTTTCTCTTCGGGGTATATGCAGACAACCAAGGAGGAAGTATAGAAGCACCCACATTAGGAGAACAGTCAATCACTTGCTTTGCCAGGTCCATGCTTATTCATGTTATTGTAACAATGGGACTGGTAGGAGTAAAAACAATAGTAGTATGAACAACCTTTTTAGAACTATCTAGAAAATGTTCTAAAATAGTTTGTTCACCGATATCAAAAGACATGGAAGACAAACTAGTAATGGACCTAGATGAATCAAACACTATTTCAAAACTCGTTCTTAATGAAGGTGGAGTATTATCAGAGGAAACAACTAAAATAGGAGAAATAGGAGTATTTGAAACTGTAGGAAAAACACTAGAAATAGGAACATGAAGCTAAGATTTAGAAACTTGGGATTCTGATGGAAGGTCCTTGTGTGGGGAAAGTTGTGAATCACCAAGTTGTTCCTATTCTACATTCTCATCTCAACCTTGTTCTATTTCATCTTCCTCAACAGGCTTTTCAGACATTTCTGCTTGCTGGGCATCCTTAGCTTTCTCAATATTTTGTTGTTCAGTTTCAACATCCTCAACCTCCATTTGCTCATCATCAGTGTCTTCAATACCAGATTTAGTAACATTAGAGGTCCCTACAACCTCCTTCTTTTTCCCTCCCTTAGATACAAACTTGATTTTTGGCCTACATGTTTTGGAGGAAGAAGGGGTGTCACTCTTGTTCTTGGTCCTGTTTTCCACTTTCTTACCTATTTGCTCCTCAGTTTTAGTCTCTGGCACTATAAGAAATTCTTTCAATCTAATCCCTTTGCTTTCCAACCATTAGTTTGTGTTAGCCAAGATTGGCTGAAATCTTTTCCTTATAGAAGTCTCCTCTTTGACTGACCATTTGACCTCTGGAAGAGGTGAGGCTTCAACATTTTTAGTATTATATTTGGGATCTAGAACATCCCCATTATCTTCCATTCCATCTAGAATATCTGCAAGGCCCAGCTCTTCTATCCGACTCAAATGAAGTCTGTAAAAGTCTAACTTCCTGATCTCATTTTGTGTCCTGAGGTCACCCCAAATATCTTCCACCATTGGCATATGGAAAGTTGACTTTCTTTTTATTTTATCTTGTACCCTCCTAAAGTCAAAATGGTCCCTTTTCTTAAAAGTTTTCATGGTGATCAGTTGTAATTTAGAATCAACTATTTTTGCCTTGGTAGCTTACTAAACTGAGTACCTTCCAATTTCTATAGGAAACTTTATCCATGACTTTTTTAGCTCCATTTGTTTATTATGTACCACGATCAGCTGCCTACATAATTCCATGAGAACAATCTAGTCACTGGGATATCGTGAAAGTATATAAGGGTAACCAGGATAATACCCTTCTCTTAGATATGTGAAAGTAGGAAACTGTAAGAACAAGCAGCCAAAAGAATTTAAAAGTTCCCAATCTTCATCTGAAACCCTCTTCTAAACAAGCTCATTTTCCCATAAGCACATAAACATTGAAAATAAAGCATCATTAACCCTATGGAAATGATGAATTGATCCTTTTTGAGTGATTTGAGGATAATACTCATACATGGGAACCAACCTCATGTCAGCAACCTGAGTAAGAACAAGAAAACTTATCATGCTTGCAGCAGCATATACAAGATACGAGGTCATATAAAATTTGAATGTTGTGTTGACTCTCACCAACTGCTCATGCAAAGCATTACTAATTTGTTCTCCCCAAAATATTTTCTGTGTGCCCCGGAGAATCACCTTGATGTATGTATACATCCATTCCTAAAACTTAGAGGAAGAGGGGAGTCCTCTGATACGACTCAAAAGTGTGATCAAGTCACAGACCTCCTCTACAAAGTCACTCCTCATGAGATCCTTTGGCCATCTGGTCAAATTGGTCTGAGGAATCTTCAACCATTTACTATTTATGTACCTTCTTGTGGCTTCCACATCTTCATCATAGTCTCTTTGCCCTTGAGCAAAATCAATTTGTCCAATATTTTCAATAGGACACATGAAGATTTTATCAAGAAACTCTGCATCCAACCTTGTAATCACATTCCCTTGGGAATCTGTCATAATCCTAGTATCCCGGTTGTAATGGCTAGCCACCTGAAGAACAAACTCAAGATTATGGGCAGCAACTGGAAAAGAGGCAACCAAGTGAATGTTGTTGTCAATGATCTTCTGCATGTGTCTAGAAGGATTTGTTTGTCTAGTTCTATCCACAAATTCTGTCATATCTACATGCCCTATCTCCGTATCACTGTATTGAAGTGACAGGGAAGACCCCTTGATATTTTTACTTCATGATTTTGTCTTTGGATGGAGACGGCTCTGATATCAGCTTTGATGAGGAAACTGGAAACAACATCTACCATAGATGTCTTTCAAAAACTACAAAAATCCATGATCTCACAATTAGGGGAACTATGGATAAATTGGGATTACTACAATTCCATGATCATGAACAAGGAAGCATGCATTGAAGGGCTTGAGTGCGTGCAAATCGAGGTAAAAGGTGAAAGCAGGTTAACAGGATTTAAAAGGTGAATCTTCCCCAGTGTTAGAAAAATTTAGGAAAATGTGCATGGGCGGTCAAAATGACCACTCCTGCACAAGGGATCATTCACTCATGTAAAGTCAGTCAATTTGACTGTTATCGCAAGTGCCTAGAAAAGGTTTGGTTGTAATGCATGTGCAAGGTCGGTGAAAAGGACCGCCTTTGCATGTATTTGGGAAGATATATATGTTTTGATGTAGGGGCGATCAATTTGACCACCCTTACATATGAGGGAATAAGCATGTTGGACCTAGATATGCATAAGCGGCAAAAATGCCCACTAATGCATATGAGGAATAAGTTTAAAGTATAGAGTCGGTCGAAAAGACCGCTTATGTAGGTGTTCTTGAAACTCTAGGTTAGATATGCAAGAGCGGGCATTTTGGCCGCTATTACACTTTGAAAGGCAATGCAAAGGTTTGTGTAAGGGCAGCGGTTTTAACCACCTTTACATGTGGAAAGATACAAGGAAAAAATGTGTATCAGCGATGATTTTAACTGTCGATACATGTTAAGGGGAAAAAATGGCAAACATAAGCTTTTGAACATGGGCAGTAAAAACCCTGACCCATTTAACCAACACGTATAGGAGGAAACTCAAAAAAAACAAAAAAAAACTAGGGTTTAAAGAAGATGGTGAAAAACACATACATAGATGATACAATTTCACTAAACATAAAAGAGAATTTTAAACAAAAACAAAGAAGTTTAATACATGCTTAAAACCCTAGTCTTTGAAATAAATACAAGAAAAAGCAAAGACTTACCTGATGAAAGAATGAAAACCCTAGAAGCAATGAAGAAAAGAAATCCAACTAGATCCGAAGTTTACACGAGCTTCGTGAAGCAAACTAGCGTGAAGAAGGTGTCAATCTAATTGGAAAACTCGGAAACAAACAATAAGCAAATCAAAATGAAAATAAAACACTTTAAAAGACTTTAAAGTTATGCATTAAACATGGCACGAGTGCCATTAATGCTAACTTCAAGTTCATGGATTTTGTGGGATCATGTTTTGTTGGTCGGAAAGACTTATTTTGCACATGAGGGACAATATGAATAAGCGGTGGATAAGACTACTCCTACACATACAAAATTTGACAAGGGGCATGCATGGGCAGCAGATTTAACCACCCTTGCATGTTAACAAAGAAACAAGATAAGTATGTATAAATGGTGAAAAAGGCCGACATTTCATGCAGGAAGAATACAAACATGCAAGAGCGGTGGTTTTCACCGACTTCGCATGTGAAAACTAAAAATTCTCTAACACCTTAAAATGATCAAAATTAATATTTTGACAAGCTTGCACCTTAGTCAATCTTCGCGAATCTTGAGAAATCAACTAAGGGGAATGTGACAAGTTATGTTGGTGTGAACAGTGTTTTCACTAACCGGTTTACCGTAGTGTGGATAATTCATCTTATTTAACTATTTACTAGTTAAATAATATTCACACATCACACATATTAAGTTGACTTAGTGAGTCTACTAGATGTCTAGTTGTGTCTAGTCAAGTCTAGTTGTGTGTTGAGTTGTTGATAGTTGGAGTGAGTTGTCTTATCCTCCACATGTGTAATTAGCTATCATCCACTAATTAGCACATGTTGTTGGAATATCTCCACTTTCCACTCCACCTTTCTCTCCACCTTCTAGCTCTCACCTTGCCTTTATAAGCAAGGCTCTCTTCATGTATTATGTAATCAATAACAATAATCCTTCTTTTGCATTTAATGATAGCATCATTCTTTCATTTGATCTCTCTTTTGCTTTCATGAAGTCCTAGATCCTAGGTGGCTCCAATCATAGCCAACTCTAACATGATATCAAAGCTCTAGGAGGAATCACTTTATGTTAGTCATTTTTTGAGAGATCTTGAGTGCAAATTCATGGTGGATCTTGATGGTTGAGTATGCTCTTCTCTTGCATCAATTGATGATCTGGAGAATCAGAAAATCTTGATAGAAATACCAGTTTTGTGAGGGTTTCCCCTTTTTTGCTCTTGTATTGCAGGTGCATTTCAGAGCATGTTGTTGCAAATCAGACTTCACCATTGTGTCTGGAGCAGCTGAAATAGTCAAGATCGCCTTTCATTTTGTCAAAATCTGACATCGGAGGCAAAATTGACAAGGGTTTCAATTTGGGGCTTCGTGGCATGATCCAAAAGGTACGAGCAGTTTTAGAGTAGTTTGGTCCAAATCGGACATCACCATTGCGTCCGGAGCAGCTACATCAGTACGGATGCACTGTAAAATCATCCAAATTGAAAAAAAATTTGTAGCGAGAGGCAAATTTTTTTTACCCCTCGACCGTATGGATCTATTGCAAAGAATATTCTCAGCATATTTTGCATAGGGCAGAATCTTCATTGTGCAGGCAGATATTCTTCTGCATCGGTAGTAGGCATACCCAGGGTATAGACCTGTGCAGATCTATAGAGTACTGTGAAAGTTTGTGGGGGCACCACATGGCGCGGGCCCCCCACAGCTCCTTTATCCTCAGCAGCTTTGCTTAAATTACCGGCGGCTTTCAAAATCCCATCGATGGCCTGTTTCTAAAGTGCTCAAACTAGTCAAGCTAGAAAGTTTCTAAACTGGTCAGAGATTCCTATCAGCATATTTCTTGAGCCTCGGTGGATCCCCATCTTACAGTGGACTTCACACCTCGCAGTCTGTGGTCAACCATCCCCAAGCAGTCTGTGGTTTAAATCTCCATCAGCGAACAACGGTTTCAATATCATTGGTAGCATGAGCATCTATACATATCTGCAGAGGCAAATCCACAGGTACCGCAGAGGCATAGACGAAGTATTAAAGCTCGGCTTAGATCTGGATAGCAAACACTCAAACCCCATCGACATGATCATATACATTAGTGATCTGTAGACTTCAAAGTCTGTGGTAGATTTGGGAAAATGAACATGTTTTAAACTGCCACACCCAACTACACAAGCGGATCCCAAATCCATCATCACTGGCAATAAAGATCTCCACATGCGGCATTTTTTAAACAATTTTTGACAGTCTTCATATCCATCGCCGGTAGTTTCCAAAACCTTCTGCAACACTAGTGGTCAATCTCACGCCGAGAAATATTCTAAACTTGTGGGTTGTACCTGTCGGTGTAGTCCTTGCATTCCCACCTAATGGGAGTTTTTTGAAATGGCAGTCAATTCGACCATCTAAACTTTTCCATCAGTGGTATATTCTAAAATCAGGCTATTTTTTGCTTTTCGATAGCGGTTTTGACTGTGCAAACAGTGGTCTTTTGATACAACAGGTGGTCTTCACACCACCTCATAGGTTTATACCCACCACCAATAAACCACAAGTATAAACCCTTTCTGACAGTCTATTTGCATTGCCCGACGATTTGCAAAAATAGTTTCAAACTTCAAGGCAAACCGATGGTTTTGCGAAATCTGAGGGCGGATTTGACTTCTCAAAGTGGTTTCTGCAACATCAAAATAGTGGTTTTGGCCCGACATCGGTGGTTTTTGACTTGTAAAAATGGTTTTGTAGACAACAGGGTGGTTTTCTGGCAATTTTTTACTTTGCCAAAAGGGGGGTATTTTTTTCTGCCAAAATGGAATATTCCAAGAATATTTTGCTAGGGAGCCATTTTTGCCCCTCAAAACCCTAAATAGGGGCTTTTTTCCTTTTTTGCATAACTTTTTCCCATAGAGGTGAAATCAAGCAAACGAGATATTGTCAGAAAGCTGACAGAGAGCACTTCATAATGGTGTCAGTAGTTTTCTAAAATTCTACTACAGGTGGCTACTACAGCAGTTTGAAGATAGATCTTCATTTTTTGCTTCCGAGCTCACAACTTCCTGCCACGATCTCTGATTTTTGCAATTTTTGCGGCATCGGAAAGGTATTCAGGTGCTCTTCAAATCCATCCATACATTTTTCTCAAATTCTACTCTAAGTTCATTCTATTTTATTTGTCAATTTTTTGGCTTTTGGGTGATAACTTGAGCATTTTGGCACTTGAGGAAGTGAAACTTGTTTTGAAGGGTTTTATTTGCTGTGGTTAATCATTGTGAGCAATTGTAATCTCCCTTGAATCTCTGATTTAAGATATTTTGATGCTTTCCCTTTTTTGGTCCTTTGAGGATGATTGTAAATCACACTAAGTATAAAGTGCCACAATCATTCTTTTTTTGGGGGGTGATCTCTTTGATTGAGTAATAGGGGGGTGTCTTGTGTTCTTTTTTATACTCTTGCATCATGGATTCACACAAACTTCCTCTACTCACACCATATAACTATCATGAGTGGAAAACTAAAATGGAGATTCATTTAAGAAGTTTGAAAATTCATAGAGTAACAATGGGTACATAAATTGAACCAACAGCAGCTGCAGAAAAGAGAAAGTGGTATAATAGATGTGATCAAGCCTATGGAACACTATGCTTGTCTACCTCTCCTGATTTTCTTTTTCATATTGAATCTTGTAAAACACCTAATGAAGTGTGGACTACCTTAGAAAATCTCTTTGGTAAACAAGATACAATGAGAGGTTTCAAATTGGAGAATGAATTAATTGGTTTGAATCCAACCAACTTTGCAAGCATCCAAGACTTCTTCACAAAACTCAAGTCACTTAGATTGCAGCTCAAACAATGTGGAATTGAGAAAGAGGACACTCAATTGATTATTTCAATCTTTGCCAAGCTTGGTCCTGACTATTCAATTTTTGTTTCTACCTTCTATGCTACGATGGATGCACTTGGGAAAGCTTCACAATGCCTTCACTTGATGAGTTTGCTGCATCACTCACAAGGGAACAAGCTAAGTTAGTACACATGGGCACATTGAAGTCTCCTAGGAATCAAGCTCTTCTTGCTATTCAAGATTCTAAGGATCAAAAGACTTCAACTAGCAAAGGCAAGAAACAGAAAAAGAAGAATCTCAAGAACAATGAGCAAGCAAAGGAATCAACCAAATCATCTAAGTCCTCATCCTCTCCCAAGGAGGAATCATCTAAGAAGGAGAGACCAAAGTGTGCATTTTGCAAGAAACTAGGACATGATGAGCATAAGTGTTATGAGAAGAAAATTGATGAGTTGACTCACATTATTCAAAAGCACAATATCAAAATGCCATCATCATCACCTAGTACAACCTCTTCTTCGACACCATCATCATCTACACAGTTAGGGACATCAGGCTTTGCAAATGGGATAGACAAAGGAAAAGGGCATGTACTCTTTTCTTCAACAAGTCTTTAGTCAGAGAGATGGCTTCTTGATTCTGGAGCTTCTCATCATATGGCATCTTCACAAGGGATGTTCTCTTCCTTTGAGTCATGTACTTCGACACCTATCTTGATGGGTAACAATACATACATGCATGCATCTGGAAAAGGGACAATTAATGTTGGAGAGAATACATTCAATAATGTGTTGTGTGTACCTTCCTTGACATCCAATCTCCTTTCCATCTACCAGATTACTCATTGTGATGCAGGCAAGACAGTTGAGTTCACTCCTGATTCAGTGATCATACGAGACTTGGAGAGCAGAGATATCATTGCAGTTGGGATGGCTGATCATGCATCTCACTTGTATACCTTCTCCCATTTTGTTTCTTCTGATGATGTAGATCCATTGATGGATATTCACACTCATGCATCAAGTGTGAATCATGTTTCTGAGGAGAAGTTTGGTCACTTGAACCTTGGTGTTCTTTCACCCACTTTGGTTCATGAGACTAGTGCCGAGCTTCCATCACCTCAACCTCCTGCTTCTTCAAAGATCGACATTGACATAGTTTCCTCTACTTCAGTTGAGCAGGATCATACAGGTCTTTCAGACACAACTTTGTGGGATACTTTCTTGGTAGGTATATCAGACTTGTTTTGTGAGTCTCATATTGCAGATTTGGCAGACACACTTGAGGGGTTATCTCTCCTCTTTGATGATAGTTATAGCACAATTGTTATCCCATCTACTTTGTCTTTGGAGGTTGTTCCTCATCAGTCTACACAAGATTTTGGATTGGTCACACCTCATTGCATTGTGACAATCTTTCATTCTGACATGTGGACACTTGAGCAGTCTTCAGAGGCATACATCATGAGGCTTTTTCTCTCATTCCTTGAGATGGAGTTTCTTCGACATCAGCCTTTGGACTTGTTTCTTCCTAAGGGGAGAAACGTTGTTTGTAGGTACAGGACACTTTCCAACATTCTTCTTCAGACATTCTTCATCGGTACAAGAGCTACTTCATTGTGGGGGGGGACCTATGGTCTCACACTTGCTCTCCTATGGGGGGTATTTGATTGTACATATGTGATAGAAGTTGTCCTTGGGGGGTCATGTTGAGTCCTTCCTAGTATCACTTCTTCTTTCACATTCATGTTTCATGCATTCTCACTTTTGGAGAGGAGTTTTTTCCCATGAGGTTTTCTCCTTTTCTCCACTTGAGATTTGTTGTACATGGGTACCTAACATGGCCTAGTAGCTGGGACCCATCCATCTTTTCATCTTGCTTTAGTCAGCTACTCCCTAAGTTGCACTTAAGGGGGGGTGTTGGTGTGAACAAGGTTTTCACTAACTGGTTTACCCTAGTGTGGATAATTCATCTTATTTAACTATTTACTAGTTAAATAATATTCACACATCACACATATTAAGTTGAATGAGTGAGTCTACTAGATGTCTAGTTGTGTCTAGTCAAGTCTAGTTGTGTGTTGAGTTGTTGATAGTTGGAGTGAGTTGTCTTATCCTCCACATGTGCAATTAGCTATCATCCACTAATTGGTACACATTGTTGGAATATCTCCACTTTCCACTCCACCTTTCTCTCCACCTTCTAGCTCTCACCTTGCCTTTATAAGCAAGGCTCGCTTCATGTATTATGTAATCAATAACAATAATCCTTCTTTTGCATTCAATGATAGAATAGCATCATTCTTTCATTTGATCTCTCTTGTGCTTTCATGAAGTCCTAGATCCTGGGTGGCTCCAATCATAGCCCACTCTAACAAGTTATTCTACAATGTCAAATGACTTTGCACGAGACTAAGAGAAATTGTCTCGATTTGCAAACTTAGAGTGTAGGATACGGAATAGACAAGTTCGGTAGGGGTTGTCTACAAAATGAGCGTAGCTAATTTTGAGAATAAGGATCAACTTCCTCATATCCCCTGAGTCTATAATGTACATTCTTCCTTGGTATCTCAAAATTTAATCTGATTCAAACACATACCCATCAAAACAACGATCCGAGGGGTTCTTCTCTAAAGCTTGCTTCACTCTAGAATAATTCTCATCTCATTGTAAATTTTGAACCACTTTCTATCTCAAATTAGACCTTGTTGTAGTCATGGTTGCTAAATGTCTTCTTTGACTAAGAGCATCAGCTACTCTATTCTCCTTCCCTTTGATATTCTTAATCCCAAAATCATATTCATTGAGGAACTCTAGCCATCTCCTTTGTTAAGCATTGAGACTGGGTTGAGTAAAGATATACTTGAGTCCTAGGTGGTCTATCTTCAATTCAAATGGCTTCCCTATGAGATAATGTCTCCACATCTATAGTGCATGAACTATGGTTGCCAACTCTAAGTCATACGGTGCATAGTTCATCTCATACTGCTTCAACTTTCTTGACTCATAAGCAATTGCATGCCCTTTCTGCATTAACACTCCTCCTACACCTACTCTAGATGCATCTTTTATCACCGTGAATTGCCCATTTGGATCAAGTATAGTCAAAATTGGAGTTGTAGTGAGATTTACCTTCAAAAGATGGAAAACGTGCTCACACTTGTCAGTCCACTGAAATCTTTTTCCTTTATTTTGGAGTGAAGTGATTGGTGCATTGCAATTCTAGAAAACCCTTCTATAAACTTCCTATAGTTCCCAACAAGTCTCCTAAAGATTCGGACTTTGTCACATTCTATGGTGTTGTCCATTCCACAATTGCCTTAATTTTCTCTAGATCTACTTCAATCCCTTCTGCTGAAATGATATGGGCTAGATAATGCACATTGTCTTGATAGAATGATGCACGATCACCCAGGCACACGCGTGATCCCGTGCCAATGAAAAATAATGTTTGATTTAGTTTTGGTTTTGGTTTTCATCATTTGTTGAACATTTCTATTGTGTTTTGTGGTGAGGTAGTGTTGTCACGACTGCTAGTGACTTCATGTCATTTTCATTTTGTGATGGTTTTGGTTCTAATTGGTGGATTTCTTCTTCATTTTATTGGTTGTGACTAGTTGCACAAACTTGGATGTAGTTGCATTGGATGTCATGATGCACTCCGTCACTAGTTATATCTTCATTATGAATTTTTATATATTTGCATATGTTAATGAGAGGAACCTCTTGCAACAATATAATAAAAAATGCACGAAATAACAAAAATATGTAAATAGCAGAAACACAGAAGGAATTTATTGATCGCAGGTCATGCTTCGAGGGAACAACTTCCTTTGAGCAAGCTTAATACAATAAATTTGTGGATACCTTCATTGGACTCAACACGTACTTATATACTAAGTCTAATCTAAACAACTATTACTTCCCATGAATGTGGGATAATACAATATACTCATGGGATGACTTACAAAGCATATGCATCCAAAAGTAATATACTAACAAAGTAAAGAGAAAGGTTAAACACATGTTCCTAACATCCCCTCCCTCTTAGAAAAGATTTTTCCTCAAAGCTTAATATGTGGAAATTGTTGTTGAATCTAAAGGAGTGGTTCCCATGTAGCATCCTCTGGTTGCATTCCGTGCCACTGAATTAATATGTCTGTGATAGATTGAGAGTGAAGCTGACAAGTGCACCTGTTGAGGATGGCCTCTGGCACCAAAATGATGGATCCTTTGTTATCCAATTCTAGTAAAACAATTTGTGCTCTGATGTTGGTGCGAAGAACTTTCTTTAGACAAGAGACATGAAATACTAGATGAACACGGGAAGAAGGAGGAAGCTCCAATTCATAAGCAACTAACCCAATCTTCTAAAGAACCTTATATGGCCCATAGAACTTTGGAGCCATCTTATGATGCCCTTTGAGTTTCAGGGATGATTGCTTGTATGGTTGTAGATGAAGAAAAACCATATCACCTACTTGAAAAGTGCACTCAGAACGGTGCTAATCAGCTTGTTATTTCATTTGATTTCTTGCCATGTGAAGATTATCCTGCAAGATGTGAAGAATCTGATCTCAGGTTTGAAGACCCATGTCGACTGCTTGAACTGGTGAACTATTGGAGGTGTATAGATGGAGCATTGGTGATGCCTAACCATAGACTGCTTCATATGGAGTCATTTTAGATGCAATGTGGTAGGAGGTATTGTACCACCATTCGGCGAGAGGGAGCCACTTTGCCCACTGACACTGTTGTTCTGAGGTGAAGCAACAAAGATAGGTTTCCAAACATTTGTTGATAATTTTAGTCTGACCATCTATTTGTGGGTGATACCCAGAACTCATCTTCAGTTTGGTGCCAGTGTGTCAAAATAGTTCTGTCCAAAAATGATTGGTAAAAGTTGCATCACGATCTAAGACAATGGAAGAAGGGATGCCAAGAAGATGAAAGATCTAGTCCATGAAAATTTGTGCAACTAAGGAGGCAGTATAGGGATGGCTGAGGGCACAAAAATGACTATATTTGGGAGGCGATCAAACACAACCAAGATCACTATCTTCCCTCCAGATTTAGGGAGCCCCTCAATGAAATCCATAGAAATATCTGTCTAAATCCATATAGGGATGGGCAAGGGTTTGAGCAATCCAAGAAGGAGTGTCATTTCACCCTTGTTGCATTGGAAGGTATCACATTCAGCCACCATCTGTTGAATTACTCTTTTCATTCCCTTCCAAAAGAAGTTACGTCATCACCGCTCATAAGTTTTGAGGAACCTAGAGTGCCTTGCTGATGGAGAAGCATGGAGTTCATAGAAGACAGCCTGTTGAAGATCTATGCTCTGGGGAAGCACCAGACGGCCCTTGTATCATAGAGAACCACCATCCCAAGAGTAACATGGTACAACAGAAGGGTTATTGGCCAACTATTGAATGATTTGAGATAATGAAGAGTCATTGACATAACCCTATTGGATAGATTCCAACCAATTTGGAACAAGCATAGAAATAGCTGAAAGGGAAGCTTGGTCATCAAATGTGCGAGAAAGAGCATCTGCCACAATATTGTCCTTACCCTTCTTGTAAGTGATCTCATAGTCATAACCCATGAGTTTGTTGACCCATTTCTATTGTGCTAGGGAGGAGACCCATTGTTCCAAGAAATAATTTAGACTCTGGTGATCAGTCTTGATGCAAAAATGATTCCCTAGTAGGTATGGCCACCACTTTTCTACTGCATACAAAATAGCCATCATTTCCTTCTCATATGTAGAGAGTACTAAATTATTTCTAGAAAGGGCTTTGCTAGTGAATGCAATGGGATGGTCTTCTTGAAGGAGAACATCACCAAGTCCATTGCCACAAGTATCACTCTCAATAGTGAAGGTCTTGGAAAAATCTGGCATAGCTAGAACTGGTGTAGTACACATAGCTTGTTTCAATTTTTCAAATGTACACTCAACATCATGTGTCTAGGTATAAGCATCCTTTTTTAACATAGTTGTTAATGGAGCTGCAATCTTCCCATAATCCTTGACAAACTTGCAATAGTAGCCAGTCAGTCCCAAAAAACCACGGAGGCACTTGAGTGTCTGAGGATGCAGCCAATTTTTCATGGCATCTATTTTTATAGGATCCACTCAAACCCCTTGGGCTAAAACAATATGCCCAAGATACTCCACTTCCTCCTGGCCAAAAGACACATTTAGACTATTTTGCATAGAGTTGATGATTAGAGAGAAGTTGCAATACGAGATCCAGATGGTGCAGATACTTAGCCCATGTTTTACTATAGATGAGGATATCATCGAAGAAGACCAGGATAAATTTTCGTAGGTAGGGCTAGAATATTTTATTCATCAATGCATGGAATGTTGAAGGAGCATTAGTGAGGCCTGTTGGCACTCATTTTGACCTGGAGGTTGATCTTTCATGTTTAGGGGGTTTCTTCGTTTGAACCCTATGTCCTCTTGCCCATTTTCCTAAGTGTTGGACCTCCTCAGCATTTTTCAGCTGCAGCATCATATTTTCTTTGAGGAGGAGATCATCATCATCATATTGTCTTCGATGATGATCCGCATCATGATGTTCTCTGTCGACTTGTCTTTCATCAGGATCATCGTATTTCAATATCGGGTGATGTTTGGATATCATCCCGATCCTGCTGATGAGCTACAATGTGCCTTGATTTTCTTGCGGAGGGTGATTTTTCAAATATCCGGTGATCTTCCAATTATCACCCTGCCCTTTTATGATGATGATGTCACCCCAATCTTCCGAGGGGGTCATTTTCTAAGTTGTTCGGCCCAGCCTATTTTTCTTAAGGGTCGTCATCATCATGATCATATTTCCGGTTATCACCGTGTTGCTTGCGAGGGTCATCATATTTTCTGCCTGCATGATCTTTCGCCAGGGTGATATTTTAACATCGGGTGATCTTTGTTAAGATCATCCTGATGATGTTGCTGTAAAGTTCTAAGTGTGACCCGATTTTTATCATGGTCATCATATTTTGGACGTCAGGATGATCTTAGCCAATATCATCCTGATGTTGTTGTATCACTTCATGTTCGTTGTTTTATCATCCTGATGATGCTGATATCAAGGAGGTAGCCGCCTGTCGGCTTCATGCATTATCTAGTGGGGGGTGATCTTTTCAAATATCTGGCATATTCATCTATCACCCCAATCTTATAGTGGAGCTACAGTGCAGCATGATATTTGTGCATCAGGATGATATTTCCAAATATCTGGTTATCTTCCGAATATCATCCTGATGTCGATATGATGATGACGTCATCCGGATATGAGGAGGTGCGCAGTAGGCAGATATGCTGATGATGTCAGCAGGATATGACGATGACATCATCAGGATGTTCATCGGCCAGACTTTTGGTATCGGCTAAGCAGGAGGATCTTCCTCCGATGGATCAGGTTGTGCCGATAAAGGCGATTATCATGCAGGTGATATTGCGATGATGATGCTGACGTCAGGGTGATTTTTCGAGCAACAGGGTATCATGCTGTTGGAGGATGATGATGAAGTCTTATACTAGTGTCGTCAGGAGCAAAAGCACCGACATCATATATGCTCGCGACCTAGTATATAAGGTGATGAAAAGGTCACCGCGGGGTGCATGTGGGATAATTGATATCCTGCATATTTGAAATATCATGACGATGTATCTTGGTGGGAAACGGTTGCGACGCACAGTATTCTGCATTTCCCAGGGCCGCGGGTAGGTGCGCCATTAATGGTGATTGTTGCAGAGGTATGGGCGATGGCGTGGACGGATCTAGTACCCGATTGAAGATCTGGATCCCTAGGCGGCGGCGCGAGGCTCGAGATTTCTTCTTGTCTCCTCTCCCACCTACTGCATTGAATGTTTGAGCGCCATTTTTTTTGATACTGTGTATTTGGCGGGATTTTTGGTCAACCATGTAATTAATTGCTGTGGTACACTACCTGGCTGTTATAAGCAGGAAGTGTGACTCATTTGTGGTTGTTGAAAGTTGAAGATTTTTGGCTCTGTAATTCAAAACAAGCTGATCTGGTTGCTCTATACAGCTTAACCTGTGAGTCTATGTATCTCTTGTTGTATGTTTTGGCATGAACCCACTGATTTCATGATCAATCTTATATGAGAAATGCTATCTTAGCATGTGTTTTGTTAATTCTGTCTCCAGTATTGCATGTATTCTTCTTCTGAATCTGGATATTTGGGTAATGTTTAGATTCTAGAGCATAGAATTCCTATGTTGAATGTCTGATCTTTTAACTTCTGCTCAAGGGGTAGATTAAACTATTTTCAGGTTGAACATTGGGAAGGGTATACTGCAGTAGGGATGCCATGAGTAGAGATAACTTAACACTCTTTATTGGGAGATATCTGTAAGGCAGGTATCACATATATCCCCCTGAAATCCAGTTTTAGCTGTTCATGTTGATCATTCACAGGTGTATGTCTACTGACTCCAGGCCCTGGATAGGCACCAATCTTGCTTTGTGTTTGTGTTACAACCATGTCCAGCTTTGCATCCAAACCATAAATCAAAACCTAAATCTAAAACAATCTTTAGGACATTAGAATTAGTTTTAAGATCCTCAGTCCTCTGTCTACAACTGCAAATAGGCCCAAAGCTAGCCCCTTTGTTCTTATCTTTCAGTTTTGGTCTACTCACAGGAGGACTTATCTGCTTTTTGTCAGCATCCCAGCCTTGTATGCATATCCTCATGGATGTTGAGTAGGGAATACCCCCCTAGGTCTTGCAGAGCCTAAAGAAGAAGAGGAGATAAAATACAGAGTCTATCTCCTACACTGTTGGCCCCCTGGCCCAGAGATCCTGTTGATCACTGATGGCTACCTTGTAGGGAAATCTGGGAATAAGCATCCAGTTTGGGAAAAAACCAACAGAAATTGGCGACTCCGCTGGGGAATGGGAAGTAAAAGTACTATATAATCATCTCCAGTAATATATGTGTGACCCATCTGAGTCACCAACAGAAATTGGTGACTCCGCTGGGGAACGGTGATTTGAAAATTGTTATTTGTGAAAGAACCCTGGTTTTCAAAGGAAAACAATTCCTAGTAATAGGTGGTGACTCCGAAGTAATCTCCCAACCGGTCAAAGTAAAATTTATATGCAGGGGAGAAGATCCCAACAAAATCCTTTATTTAAAGAGTTACCAGTAACAAGAAGAATGATGTATAGAAGAAAGGGAGCTGTCTCAGTTAGTCATGAGGGTTCCCCCAGAAAAGGTGATGATATGCAAGATAACCCTAGGCCATCAGGACAGCATGTGCCTTACTTTTCAAATGCAGAAGCTGATATTCAAGGTGCATATGAGAGGCAACAGGGTGGTAACATTAGAATGAGGTCAGAGGTGTTCCAAGAACGCCCATTTCTAGACCCTAGTGAAAGGTTTGAAGAGGCAGAGTCTCTGAGGGATGATGAAGATGATGACCAGAATGGTATGAGACCATCTACCTCCATGCCTAAGGATGAACAATTAGCTGAAGAAATCAGAAATTTAAGAGCAGAACTAGAATATCTACAGGCCATGAAAATCAGAGATGATATGAAGATGAAAGTGCAAGCTTTAAGAACTGCCCAAAATGATTCAGTTCCTACCCTAGAGAATGCAAATATGCAGAGACATCAGCAAAGAAATGAAGTGCAACATCAGCATAATGATGAGAGACAAAATGTGAATGATGCTAGGATACCACTGAACAATGTAAGAAACCAGAATGCAAACAGAAATATTAATGTTAATCAGTTAAACAGACAGCCAATGCAGCTAGATAGATTCAGGCAGCTAGTGTTTGATGGTATTCCTGGGTATCCTAACCCCATTGACAAGCATCTGAGGCTGCAAGTGCCTAAATTTTCAGGAAACAACACAGTGTCAGGAGAAGATCATCTAAAAGCCTTTCAAAATGTCATGGATAACTTTGAGGTTGAACATGAGGATGTTTTCATGAAGTCATTCATGCAATCCTTAATAGATGAGGCAAGAGAATGGTACAAGAATCTGCCTGACCGGAGTATTTCATCATGGGATGATTTTAAAAGGATGTTCAAGGAGCAATATGGTGACAAAACTGACCCTAGCTTTTTTGTAAATGAGTTCACCAGTATCACTAAAGGGTCAAATGAGCAGGTTGCAGATTTTAATGCAAGATTTACTAAAGTGTTAAACAAATTGCCACATCACATGAGGCCAAATGAACCAATGTGCATAATATTGTATATCAATGCCTTTGATGCAAAAACTGCATATGGATTAAGAGATAAGGGTCCTGCTACTCTCAGGGATGCTTTCAGAATTGCAGTGAATATTGAAAACAACAGGAAAGCATCGGGCAAGACAAATAGAAGGGATGATATAAAAATTTTGCAGAATCCAAACAAGCCTCAGAACACTCAAGGTAATACATCTGCCCCTGAAGATAAGATAGACAAATTGGCAAATGTTGTTAAGGACCTAAGCTATAGATTAGCTAGAAGTGAAAAGGGGATGGGTCCTGATAGGCAAGTCTATCAAAGGCAGGAAAAGAGGCCATCATTGCATGATATGCCTTATAATACCAATTGGCATGATGGTAAGCCTATATTCCCACGTAACAACACAAATCAGAGAGCTCAACATGTCAAAGAAACTCCTGATCCTCTAAAGAAAGCTATAAATATTGTTGATGATGCTCCATGGTGTATAATCTGTCAGATGCCACATTCACAATTACAGTGTATGATTGCTCAATCCTTGTATGATAATGCTACATCTTGTAATGAATGCAATGAGCCACATTATGTGCAAGGTGATGATGTTAATATGATGTCCATAGGCAATGGATACACTCTTTATGATGCTGATGAGAGTATAAATGATGGAATTCAGGCCTGCCAACAGTTCCCATATGATGAAGATAATGAAGATAACTATTTGTATGCTCAGAGCTCACACAATTTTCTGAGTAACTTACAACGACCTTCTGATGAGGAAATTAGAGCCTTCACAGCTGCAGCAGTTGCTCAAGTCAAAAGCAACTATAATCTCAGAGGTAAAAATCAAGTAGGCAGCCCACATCAGCCAGAAGATATTTCTGCAGGACAGCTAGTGCATGGTCATAAAGGAATTGAACCACAAAAAAGGTAGTGGGTTAATAATAAACAGAATTTCAGACATAGAATAGGTCATGAATCCCAAGGACCAGAAAATAGAATCCCTCAGGCTGAAGATCAAAGTAAAGGTTCCCAAGACAAGAATGATGATCAGGGAACTATGAAAGTAAGAGCTGAATTAGTTCAGGATAAAAACAAGATTGTGGAGCAAGCTACAGCTGTTACACAAAATTATGCTCCATTTGATATAGCTCAGGTCCTCTCTCAGGTAAAAGTCTCTGTTCCACTTATGGAACTGATGAAAGTGGAAGAAATCAAGAATAGGACAATATCCCTAATCTCAGGGGTACCTTTTCAAGCTAAACAAAATATTCAGACCCAGGGTGAGAAACATGTCATGTGTAATGAAGAAGATGAGGCTCCTGAAGTTTATTTAGGAGTGACTATGACAAAGTGTCCTTCACAAGTGGAACCATTTTATGTTTCCCTGGTTATAAATGGAAAAATAATTAGAAATTGTATGCTTGACTCTGGAGCATCTACAAATGTCATGCCTTTGGCCATCATGCAACAAGCTGGATTGAAAATTGACAAGGCATGTGGAAAATGTTATGCTATGGATGCCAGAGAGGTACCAGTTATTGGAATCATGAAGGATGTAGATTTCAAACTGGCAGCATTTCCTGAAAAGAGATATAAAATGAATATAACAGTGGTTGACATCAAGCCACAGTATGGTATGTTGTTGTCAAGAAGATGGGCAGCACTAATTGGTGGAAGTATGCAGCTGGACCTGTCATATGCCATGATTCCAATGAATGGCAGGGATGTTAAGCTAATTAGAGAACAAAGATCATCAGAGACAGTGGAAGACCAAGAAGCAGAGGAACAGGTATGCTTTGTAGACACTGACTGTGATAACTTCAAGGTTGTCTCAGATGATACAGAAGATAAAAAGAAAAATGCCTGCATTGAAGAATTGGATCAGCGAGGTCTGTGGACCATGTTTTTTGATGGAGCTTGTGCAAAAGAAGGCTCTGGAGCTGGAGTTGTTTTCCTGTCTCCAACTGGTAAGCTCCTCAAATTCTCTTTCTTGCTGAGGTTTGATTGCACAAACAACATTGCAGAATATGAGGCTTTACTCTTAGGCCTAAATATTGCTCTCAAACATGGAATTAAAATGTTAAGAGTATTTGGGGATTCTGAGCTGATTGTATCCCAAATTAGAGATAAGTATGCTTCAAAAAACAAAAGATTGAAACCATACAAGCATGTTGTTTGGGATACCATTGAACTATTTGATGCATTTTCAATAGGCTGGGTAGAAAGGTCAAAGAATGTTATGGATGATTTCTTAGCCAATGTTGCAATAAGGCCAGATGACATCACTCTGTCAGATGTTACAAATGTAGAAGTTAAAATTAGGCCTGCAGTACCAGAAAATATATGCAGTTGGCAAGTGTTTAATGATGATAGGGACTTGTTAAAATTTTTGCACTGCATAGATGAATATGAGAATCAAGAAATTGATTTCCAAGCTTTTGTAGAGACTATAGATGGAAAAGAAACTCTTGTGGGAAAAGAGATAATTCAGTTGAAGACTAACAAAATCCCCAGAGGGTTAGTAGCTTTGGAAAGAGCCTTTGATAGTAGAGACAAATTGGTCACAAGGACATCTCCCACGAATAAGGAAGATTTAGAAGAGATAAATTTGGGGACATCTCAGGCCCCTCAGAAGGTATACATTGGTAAACAGCTCAAACCACACATTAGGAGTATGCTGATTGCATTACTGAAAAGGTATAAACATGTTTTTGCTTGGTCATATGAGGACCTAAAAGCCTATAGGGAAGATTTATTCCAGCATGAGATCCCATTGAAGCCTGAAGCTAAGCCATTTAGACAAAAACAAAGACCTATTAATCCTACCTTAGCTCCCAAGATGCAAGAAGAACTCAAAAGACTCAGGGAAGCTGGAATAATTGTGCCAATCAGGCATTCAACTTGGGTGTCTAACCTTGTCCCAGTCAGAAAAAAGAATGGTGATATTAGGCTTTGTGTTGACTTCAGGAACTTGAATGCATCCTCTTTAAAGGATAACTATCCACTGCCTAATATGGAAGCTATGTTGCAGAGAGTGACTAGTTGTGAACTCTTATCCATGATGGATGGATTTTCAGGTTATAATCAGGTGAAGGTAAAGGAATTAGAACAGTATAAGACTGCCTTTACCACTCCATGGGGAACTTATGTGTATGTTAGAATGCCCTTCGGACTAACCAATGCAGGTGCTACATTTCAAAGAGCAATGGATGTTGCTTTTGCAGGGTTGATTGATTCAATTCTGGCTGTATATCAGGATGACTTGACTGCTTACTCAAAGAAAGAAGAGCAGCATTGTTTGCATCTGGAGCAGATTTTCATAAGAGCACTAGAGTATGGTATTTCTTTAAATCCAAAGAAGTGTGCCTTTGGGGTAGTTGAAGGAAAGCTCCTGGGACATATTGTTTCCAAGGATGGAGTCAGGATAGATCCAGAGAGAGTGGCTGCTATTGACAGAATTCAAATGCCAAAAACTGTAAAAGGAGTTCAGTCCTTCTTTGGACAGATAAATTTTGTTAGGAGATTTGTTCCCAACTTTGCAGAAACCACAAGGAACATTTCCAAGATGATGAAGAAGGATGCAACTGTCCACTGGGAAAGTGAAGCAATAGAATCATTTCAGAATATCAAAGAGGAAATCAAGATGGCCCCTGTTCTTAAATCTCCTGACTTTTTTAGGCCATTCCAAGTAATTTCATTTGCTTCCTTTCATACTGTTGCTGCATGTTTGCTACAGAAAAATGAAGATGGTTTTGAATAGCCCATCGCTTTCTTCAGTATGTCCTTGCAGGCCTCTGAGTTGAAGTATGATATTATGGAAAAACAGGCATATGCACTAGTCAGAGCCATCAAAAGTTTCAGACCATACTTGGTAGGATCACATATAATTGCATATGTACCCCATGCAGCAGTCAAAGACATATTCACTCAGTAGGAGGTGACTGGAAGAAGGTGTAGATGGATAAACAAACTGCAAGAGTTTAACATAGACATACAAGTTACCAAGTTGATAAGAGGACAAGGATTAGCTAGGATGATGGCACAGTCAAACTTGGAAGCATGCCAAGTTAATGCAGTCCAAAATGAGAGTGTGAATGTATCAGGATCTGAATGGTACAAGGATATTATCTACTACTTGCAAAATCTGAATTGTCCTTCCCATTTCAGTGATAGTCAAAAGAGGACTTTAAAGTTACATGCAATCAGGTATGTTATTGTTCAAGGTGAGCTATACTGGAAAAACCCTGATGGTGTGCTGTTGAGATGTGTGGATAAGGATATGGCTAACAATGTTTTGATTGATATGCATAAAGGATTGTGTGGTGGACATTATACTGCCCAAACAACAGCTCATAAAAGTTAGTGAGGAAGTGTGACCCTTGCCAAAGATTTTCAGGAAAGCTGAAATATGATGGTGCTTTACCCCTCAGAACTGTAACTGTGGATGCTCCATTTCAGCAATGGGGAATTGACTTCATAGGGGAAATTGCAGACAAATCAAGTGGGGGACACAGTTGGATTTTGGTGGCAACTGACTACTTTACCAAATGGATTGAGGCCATTCCAACTAAGAGAGCTACAAGTAAGGTGGTGACAGATTTCATGCTAGAAAATATTATCATCAGGTTTGGAGTACCATTCAAGGTAGTCACTGATAATGCTATGTGCTTCAGATCAGGTGAATTTGTTGATTTTTGCAACAGGTATGGGATAAATCTATCATATACATCACCATATCACCCACAAGGGAATGGTCAAGTAGAATCAAGCAATAAAAGCATCATGAAAATTATCAAGAGGATACTGGACAAGAACAAGAGAGCTTGGGACTCAAAATTAAACTTAGCAATATGGGCTGACAGAGTGACAGTAAAAAGGGCTACTGGGACGTCACCTTTTGAGCTAGTATATGGTGCATTAGCTAGATTGCCCATGAACAATCTCCTACCAGTTTACAAGTTCATCCAAGAGAATGATGAGGAGATTGAAGATTCCATGACAGAAAGAGTGAACCAGCTGGTTGCACTGGATGAAAACAGAAGGAAAGCCCACCAGATCAATCTCAAAAGACAACAAGATGTGAAATATCAGTTTGACAGGAGAGCTATAAAAAGGAAGTTTCAAGTCAATGATCTGGTGCTCATTTGGAATGCAAAAGGTCAAGAAAAGGGTAAACATGGTAAATTTGAACCCTTATGGATGGGCCCATATCAGATTTGCAGTGCTCATGGGGAGGATTCTTATTTCCTCCAGGCCCTAGATGGTGAAGTTCTGGAATTGCCTGTGCATGGCCAATTCCTTAAATTCTATTTTGCATAAATGACTTGCCTCTGTGCACATGTGTAAAATAATGTATAAATTGTAAATGTCTTGTGCAGTTCGTGCTTTTTAGTTTTTTGCTTGGTCTGCCCGGAGATCTGGTTCTCGCTGCAGGTTTTCACCTGCACGTCCCCATTCGGAGCCAGTGTTGGCACTCATTTTGACCTGGAGGTTGATCTTTCATGTTTAGGGGGTTTCTTCATTTGAACCCTATGTCCTCTTGCCCATTTTCCTAAGTGTTGGACCTCCTCAGCATTTTTCAGCTACAGCATCATATTTTCTTTGAGGAGGAGATCATCATCATCATATTGTCTTCGATGATGATCCGCATCATGATGTTCTCTGTCGACTTGTCTTTCATTAGGATCATCATATTTCAATATCGGGTGATGTTTGGATATCATCCCGATCCTGCTGATGAGCTACAATGTGCCTTGATTTTCTTGCGGAGGGTGATTTTTCAAATATCTGGTGATCTTCCAATTATCACCTTGCCCTTTTATGATGATGATGTCGCCCCAATCTTCCGAGGGGGTCATTTTCTAAGTTGTTCGGCCCGGCCTATTTTTTCTTAAGGGTCGTCATCATCATGATCATATTTCTGGTTATCACCGTGTTGCTTGCGAGGGTCATCATATTTTCTGCCTGCATGATCTTTCGCCGGGGTGATATTTTAACATCGGGTGATCTTTGTTAAGATCATCCTGATGATGTTGCTGTAAAGTTCTAAGTGTGACCCGATTTTTATCGTGGTCATCATATTTTGGACGTCAGGATGATCTTAGCCAATATCATCCTGATGTTGTTGTATCACTTCATGTTTGTTGTTTTATCATCCTGATGATGCTGATATCAAGGAGGTAGCCGCCTGTCGGCTTCGTGCATTATCTAGTGGGGGGTGATCTTTTCAAATATCTGGCATATTCATCTATCACCCCGATCTTATAGTGGAGCTACAGTGCAGCATGATATTTGTGCATCAGGATGATATTTCCAAATATCCGGTTATCTTCTGAATATCATCCTGATGTCGATATGATGATGACATCATCCAGATATGAGGAGGTGCATAGTAGGCAGATATGCTGATGATGTCAGCAGGATATGACGATGACGTCATCAGGATGTTCATCGGCCAGACTTTTGGTATCGGCTAAGCAGGAGGATCTTCCTCTGATGGATCAGGTTGTGCCGATAAAGGCGATTATCATGCAGGTGATATTGCGATGATGATGCTGACGTCAGGGTGATTTTTCGAGCAACAGGGTATCATGCTGTTGGAGGATGATGATGAAGTCTTATACTAGTGTCATCAGGAGCAAAAGCACCGACATCATATATGCTTGCGACCTAGTATATAAGGTGATGAAAAGGTCACCGCGGGGTGCATGTGGGATAATTGATATCCTGCATATTTGAAATATCATGACGATGTATCTTGGCGGGAAACGGTTGCGACGCACAGTATTCTACATTTCCCAGGGCCGCGGGTAGGTGCGCCATTAATGGCGATTGTTGCAGAGGTATGGGCGATGGCGTGGACGGATCTAGTACCTGATTGAAGATCTGGATCCCTAGGCGGCGGCGCGAGGCTCAAGATTTCTTCCTGTCTCCTCTCCCACCTGCTGCATTGAATGTTTGAGCGCCATTTTTTTTGATACTGTGTATCTGGCGGGATTTTTGGTCAACCATGTAATTAATTGCTGTGGTACACTACCTGGCTGTTATAAGCAGGAAGTGTGACTCATTTGTGGTTGTTGAAAGTTGAAGATTTTTGGCTCTGTAATTCAAAACAAGCTGATCTGGTTGCTCTATACAGCTTAACCTATGAGTCTATGTATCTCTTGTTGTATGTTTTGGCATGAACCCACTGATTTCATGATCAATCTTATATGAGAAATGCTATCTTAGCATGTGTTTTGTTAATTCTGTCTCCAGTATTGCATGTATTCTTCTTTTGAATCTAGATATTTGGGTAATGTTTAGATTCTAGAGCATAGAATTCCTATGTTGAATGTCTGATCTTTTAACTTCTGCTCAAGGGGTAGATTAAACTGTTTTCAGGTTGAACATTGGGAAGGGTATACTGCAGTAGGGATGCCATGAGTAGAGATAACTTAACACTCTTTATTGGGAGATATCTATAAGGCAGGTATCACATATATCCCCCTGAAATCCAGTTTTAGCTATTCATGTTGATCATTCACAGGTGTATGTCTACTGACTCCAGGCCCAGGATAGGCACCAATCTTGCTTTGTGTCTGTGTTACAACCATGTCCAGCTTTGCATCCAAACCATAAATCAAAACCTAAATCTAAAACAATCTTTAGGACATTAGAATTAGTTTTAAGATCCTCAGTCCTCTGTCTACAACTGCAAATAGGCCCAAAGCTAGCCCCTTTGTTCTTATCTTTCAGTTTTGGTCTACTCACAGGAGGACTTATCTGCTTTTTGTCAGCATCCCAACCTTGTATGCATATCCTCATGGATGTTGAGTAGGGAATGCCCCCCTAGGTCTTGCAGAGCCTAAAGAAGAAGAGGAGATAAAATACAGAGTCTATCTCCTACACTGTTGGCCCCCTGGCCCAGAGATCCTGTTGATCACTGATGGCTACCTTGTAGGGAAATCTGGGAATAAGCATCCAGTCTGGGAAAAAACCAACAAGGCCAAAGGGCATGACCAAAAACTCATAGTGGCCATCATGTGTGTGGAAAGCTGTTTTAGGGATATCATCCTCATGAACCCGAATTTGGTGATACCCAGAATGAAGATCCAACTTGGAGAAAAAATAAGCACCATGAAGCTCATCAAGAAGCTCATCACAACAGGAATTAGAAACTAATCGTTGATTGTGATGTGATTAAGTGCTTGGAAGTCAATGCAGAGGGGCCATGACCCATCTTTTTTCCAAACAAGTAGAACTGGTGAAGAAAAGGAACTGGTACTAGGGTGAATAATGCCTTGCTTCAGTAAGTCTCGAACGAGCATGTTAATCTCTATCTTTTGGTGAAATGGGTAGTAGTAGGGCCTGATGTTGGGAGGAATGCTTCCAGGAAGGAGATGAATATAGTGGGCCTCTGGTCATGAAGGTGGCAATCCCACTGGTTCGTCAAAGACACATGCATACCTATCTAAAATTTGTTGTAGATCCAAAGGAGTAGTGGAGATGGCTGATGGTTGCATTTGAATGGAATGGAGCTGAACGATGACACCATGTGAATTCTTCTTAAGAAGATTTTCCATGTGATGTGAACTTATGATGCTGAGAGACCCCAGTTGTAAGCCCTTCAATGTGTTTTTTTGCCCATTATTTGAAAACTGCATCCAAATTTTAGCAAAATCCCATAAGATGGGTCCAATTGTGCATAACCATTGGGTGCCCAAAATGACATCACATCTGCCTAAGGGTAAGGCAAACATGTCGGGGTACAATTTATAATCTCCAATAGAGAGACGCACATTGTGACACTTCCCTTTGCAAGGTAATGTACCCCCATTGGCAATCATGACTTCAAAGCTAGAGCAAGGATGGACAAAATAATCAGCTTGCTTGGTGATCCGAGGGTCAATGAAGTTATGAGTGCTACCAAAATCAATGAGTATTGTATGAGGGAGCTTCTTGAAGTAACCCTTGACCCACATGGTTTTTGGAGTGGTGACTCTTACTAAAGCATGGAGAGAGATCTCTGGGTGGTCTTCATGAGAAGTAGGGTCAACAAGCGGCTGCTGAATTTTGACCTGATCATCTACTGTATCCTGAGAATCTACATAAACTTCAGTTTCAGGTGGAGAATCTACATCCAAGAGATAGAGATTTTTCTCAACACATCTATGTCCCTAAGTGAATTTCTCATCACAATTATAACAAAACCCTTTTTCTTTATGTGCCCACATCTCTGCTTCAGTCAAATGCTTGATAGGAGTTGTTCTAGGAGTTGGCATTCAAATTGAGGTATTTGGGAAACCGTATTTCTGAATGGAACAAAATTAGATTTGGATCACTGTTGAGCTATGATCTTGTCCTCCGCCAAGTTAGCCAACCCTAGGGCTTCCATCATTGTGCCAAGACAAAACATTTTAACCTCAAATCAGATTGCATCCTTCAGACCACTGACAAAACAACTCTTGAAGAATTCATCAAACAATCCCTCTGTGTGATTAGCTAGTTTTTCAAATTCTGTCTGATATTCTCTCATAGTACCTATTTGGCAAAGTTTAGTGAGTGCTCCTGTGAAGTCATCAAAAGCACTAGGGCCAAATCATTGCAAAATGAGTTTGCAAAAATCTGTCCATTTTCGCTCTTCATGAGCCTTGATGTACCAACAGAACCATTGAAGGGCTTTATGTTCCAAATGAAACGATGCAAGTGGAACTTTGTTGACATCAAAAGTATTATGCATATTGAAATATTGTTCTGCCCGGTATATCCATCCAGTCGGATCATCACCATTGAAGCGAGGAAAATCAAGCTTCAGCCCACAAAAATTGCTGGAAGAAGAGAACCCAGTGTCTGCAGAAGACTCTGGTTGCTATCTATTGTTCATGGCTAAATGCTGAAGATTGAGGCCGAGAACTTTTTCATCCAAATCTTGGAGTTTGGTCTTGAGGGCTGCAAGTTCATCCTCCATGTTTTTTGCTCCTGTGTGGGTGACAACCATAGCTAGGAGATTTTTTTTTTCTAGGAACGATCTACCAGCTGCTTCTGGATGTATTCAATCAATGATTTTTTGGCTATCAATAGATATGGGCCCCAAGTATGTTCAGATCCCTAAAGGTTCAGGGGAGTCACTCGGTCACCAATGTTGTCTAATGGCTTGTGTATTGGGGCAATACCCCTCACTCCATGACTCAGGTAAAATTGATAATGGCTTTACCACAAATTATAGCTCTTGGTTTACCTCATGGATGGGAACTAGTCAATCAGGTAGGGGTCGTTGCCCTTGTCGCTGGCAATTCCTCTCAATGGGCCAGCTACTTCGAGGTTCTTGTGGTACTCCTCATAATGAGTTTTAGGGCTATATGCCTAGACACTTCCCACAGTTATGCGGATGGGATATTCCCTAATTCGAACCTGCAATTGAAATGAACAATACACATGCGAAAAAGAAAGAACTATTGCAATAATCACAGTGCCTGGAGGCTACTATAGAAAAACAAATTTGGTAGAAATTCCACCAAGCGAGCCCAAGAAAGTGCTCTGATACCAGATGAGAGGAACCTCCTGCAACAATATAATGAAAAATGTATGAAATAACAAAAATATATAAATAGCAGAAACATAGAAGGAATTTATTGATCGCAGGCCACTTCGAGGGGGCAACCTCATTTGAGCAAGCTCAATACAATAAATTTGTGGATGCCTTCATTGACCTCAACATGTACTTATATACTAAGTCTAATTTAAACAACTATTACTTCCCATGAATGTGGGATAATACAATATACTCACGGGATGACTTACAAAGCATATGCATCCAAAAGTAATATACTAACAAAGTAAAGAGAAGGGTTAAACATGGGATCCTAACAGTTAAAACCACATAGAAAAGGACTTCAAAAGAGAGATGATTTGTGAATGGTGCAACCTGAGGAGAAAAAGGACTTCATTAAAAACATCTACAATGGGATATATTGACAGGGATTGATGGTATGAGAGATAGCCAAGTACAAATTTTAGCAAATACAAAATTTCAAAGGTATCACATCATAGTGAATAATGGCAACATTTATTTTTTTTCCTATGTGGCATCCAAAATTCTTCCGACGATGGAGGCGTCATCATATGTGTATATTGAAATTGCTGAGTAATAACTTTTCAAATTCAAGTGACACCATTTTCAATATCTAAATGACATCCAATCTACTTCCCATGCTAAACAATATCCAATCGGTTTGATGCCTTTAAATTTAAAAGGATTCCATTTTCTTTTTATCAGAAAAGTGACACTTCAAATTTGGTGTCTATTCCATTCTCTTGTTGGCAAATATAAAAGAGGGCAAAACAAATGTTAAACAGTTCAACCTAGAAAAGAAAAAACAAAAAGAAACAAAGAGGGGGAATAGAAATGATGAGAAAAGAGGGGGGTTCTATCAAAGAAAAGACCAGACACATGAGGAGAAAGATAGAAGGGAGATTAGTGGAGTGGAAGTGGCTAACACTATAGAGAAAAAGATAAAGACATGAATGGGTATTTGATGAGAGGCGTTGCCCAAAAGGGGATAAAAAGGTGTGCTTTAAAAGACATCTTATGAGTTTATTACTGCTAGTAGATAAGAGTCCCTACATGGCTGAGATGGGAAAGACATTTGGATTATAGTAGGAGGGAATAATTGTAAGGGATTGGAAACAAAATAAGAAGATATAGAGTACCCTTTGTTTGTAGGTTGAAAGTGGAACTAGAAGACAGAGAAGAATTGGTTTTTTTTACACAAAAGAAGATTGAATGAGATTTACATTGACTCCATATGTTTTATTTTGTCAAACATCAATTCTGGACAATTGATTGCTGTGAATAAATTATAAAATTGGAAGTTGTGAATCTTTGAATAAAATTTTTGTGGAATGATTGTTTAATTGTTTGCAAATTGATCTTGGGTTGTTCCAGATTGCGTTATTGATGCTTAAATTGGTAGTCCAATAGGACTCTTGATTCTTGACCACATCATTTGGTATCAGAGCAGGTTGTGCATGTGTTGTGGTAAGAAACCCTAGTAAAGACTTTTGTGGGTGAGTGTGAGAGTGAGGAGACCTGTGACTACAAGGAGCTTGTAGACATGGTCTAAAGAGGATGTGGGCAAAGTGGAGCATAGAATGGACCCTAAAATACTAAAAATATGGCAGTCATGGAGATGTTGAGAGGCATCATAGTGAGATTGGATGCAATGGAATTAGTGAAACAAAGAGGGATACTTGTGGTAGATGTTAGAAAAGATGAAGGTGAGATTGAGCCTCTAGAAATTAAATTTGAGGATGAGGATGATGGAGTGGAAGGTAGCATTTTAAAATAAATGGAGAGAATCAACAACAAGCCAAGAGTGGATACCCCTAGTTACCATGGAAGTTTGAATCTAGAGGACCAAATTGATTGGATATCAGAAATGGAGAAGTACTTCAACTATGAGTCAATAGAGGATCTGAAAAGAGTTAAATTTGCTTGCACAAGGTTGAAGGGACACAAATCATTATGGTGGGATCACATGCAAATTGATAGCCAACAAAGAGGCAAAGATAAGATCAAAACTTTAGATTGGATGATAGCAAAGATGAAAGCTCAATTTCTACCAAAAGATTATCAAGTAAGTTAATTTCATAAATTGCAAAATTTGAAGCAAAAAGAATTAAGTGTACAAGCCTATACCAAGGAGTTCTATAAGTTGAATATCTAGATTGGATGTGGAGGATGATACAAAAAAGGTCTCAAGGTATGCAAATGGATTGAGATATAAAATTTAAGATGAATTGGCTATGTTGTTTATATAGTGGAAGAGGCATATTGGTTTGCCTTGAAGGCTGAAGAAAAGTTGTCAAGAAAACACCATGGTAAGACAAGAGGAAGCGGAAGGTCTATCATGCAAAGTGAACAAGAAAGTAATGCGAAAGGAAAACACATTTTTGAGGAAGAAAATGACACTTTTCGCAAAGAGGAATCAAGTTAAAAAAGCAAGGGAAGAGGCTATCCTGGTAGAGGTAGAAGAAGGGGATTTGGAGGCACATGTTTCCAATGCAGAGAGGTTAGACATAGGGCTCTTGAATGCCCTTGAATATAGCCAGATGTTAGTAGAAAGAGTACAACAAAGAATTATGCAACATAAGTTGATGAAGAGACTTTGAATTCACCTAAGCAAGTGGAAGAGCCCGAACAAGGAGAGGCATTGATGATGAGTAGAGTCTTATTGAAACTAGAAAATGAACAACCAGAGCCAATACAAAGGTGGATTTTATTCAGAATAATGTGAAAATTAATTGGTAAGTGTTGTAAGGTAGTTGTGGACAAGGGAAGCACTGATAATTTGGTGTCACATGAGAGGGTAGAGAAGTTGCAGCTGAAGAAGACAACATCCAAATCCTTACCGAGTCACTTGTTTGCATACAGATCATCAAATTCTAGTAAGTGAATAATGCTTGGTTCAATTTCAAATTAGTAATTATGTTGATGAGGTGTTGTGTGATGTGATGCCCATGGACGCTTATCATGTCCTTTTGGGCAGATTGTGGCAATATGATAGACATGCTATGTATGATGGCTGGTCAAACATGTATACCATCACAACAGATGGAAGAGAGTATCATTTGAGTCCATTGAAGGATAAGGGGAAACAAGTGTTTTCGTGCAAGTGAACAAGTTGTGACCATGGCAAGTAAGGTTGGGAGCAGCCCAATAGTGGTTCATGAGAAGAGAACTATGAGTGAGGACAAGAGGATTAACAAAGTGTTGGTGCAGTAGTTGCACAAGAAAGAGAATAAAAGTAAAGGATAGCGAAGTGGCTATAAAAGAAGTGAACAAAGTCTAAGAGGAAAACAAAATTTAACATTAGGATAAGATACAAGCTTGAGTGAGAGGTTTAAAATGAATCTTCATCATTGGGAAGAACCAAGTGGAGGTGACCACCAAGGTGAGTGCAGGTTGCAACACAAATAATGAAAGAGTGTGAAAGAGGAAATAGGTAAAGAGGTTCTATCACTAGTAGAAATATGGAAAATGAATGACCAGGTGACTAAAACTTTTAGTCATGTGACCAAACTTTTAATCATGTGACTAAAACTTTTTGTAACACAACTATAAATGACTAAATAAATGACTAATTTGGTCATCGGTTGAAATGACTAAATAAATGACCAAATAAATGACTAATTTGGTCATCAGAAAAAAAAACACAACTACAAATAAAATTGACTAAATTATTTTCTCTATTCTTTTTTCTTTCACTTTAGTTTTGGAGGAAATTAATGGACAGATTGTGCATTTATGAAATTTGAACAAAAGGTGAAACCTGTGAAGAAGCAAAGATTGTGCATTTAGCAAGAGAAGATTGTTCATGACCACCAAGAATAGGTTATGAGTAGTTGAACAGGAGAAGATTGTTCATGGCCATGAAGAATAGGGTATGAGTAGTCGAACAGAAGAAGATTGTTCATGGCCACAGTTCTTTGAGTTTAGAAATAGTTTTGAGATCATCGTGTGAATGAAGAAAAGAGGGAATTTTGGGATTTCCAGCTATAGACGACAGATAACAAATTGTTTTATGAAGCAAAGGCAGGGTTTTCCACGTACTTATATTATTCTCTTAGCCTGCTCTAAAGTTTTGTATCTTTGAAAGCTTGGTGCTCTGTCATTAGTGACTATTCTATCTCTTTCAATGACTGTATGAAGAGGTCTCATGGTTCTTTATTGATAAAGTTCTACTTTTTCCATTCATGATTTATACTTAGAATACCTTGGCATGAAGGAATTTGATGGTCTTCAACTTGTGACTTGGACACTGCCCCTATGTGTGTGATTCAACCTTTGAAAGATGATTATATTTTCAAAATGACTATCACAAAATAGAGAATGAAAGCTTGTTGTTGAGAATACAAGACTATTCCATGATTTGTTTCATTCCTTAAATCTTCTCTTCACTATCTTTACTATCTCTTACTACTATCTTGACAGTAACCTTTGTCATGAAAACCTTGTTCATTGCTTCATAGATGAACTGATCTTTGTTATCCTATCATGAACTTGCCTACAAATTCCTTAATACAAAGATATCATTGATGATGACTATCCTTTGTATTCAAAAATCTGTTACAATCACATTCCCTTTGTCCATCTATTGCTATGACTATCATATAGCTTATTAGCTTGATTTTGATAAACTTGAAGATTCTATTCATAGACTTTTGACTATAAAAAATCCTCTCTATTACTTTTGTTATTGATATATGACACAGTTTTCACATAATTCACATTTGGATGCAAAAAGACTATCAGTATTCCACTATCTTTTCTCTGTTGTTTTAGCCCACTTTGGTGACTGTGATTAGGGAATCTCTTTGAATGGATAGTGATCTCCTCTTTTCTTCTATGGTGTTGTGCATTACTCTTTTTGATAATTGATTTCACTATCAGTTTGATAACATGACTGTCATCACTTTCAAAGGCACTTGTGTCATTGTTTTAGCATCTATATAATGACTATCTTTGCCTGATAAAATCTTCAAGGATTAGTTAACTAATTAGATAAGGGTTTGTATTTTGACAAAAGTGTTTGGCTTCATGGATTTTGTATTTTCATCTTTTCAATGCTGCTACAGACTGTAATATATGCCCCCTCCTTTGCAATCAAAGGCATGATTGTATTCTCTATGTTGTTTTTCCTATTGTCATGATTGTCATTTGAAATGGTTGACATCTTGAGTCCTTTATTTGGTGACTTTGCCTATGATTTTAGCAAGTGACTTGCTGCTATGAATACTTCATCACAATAGTTATTTAATAGGGGTTTTAAAGTGTAATCTTGATAAATTGTTTAGTATTTCTTCTAAATGCTATTTATCTATTGGTTTACATAGCTTGTCTATATTTCTAAGTCAGACAACCTATAAAATGTATAATTGTCAGCATGGGAATGAAATTGAATTGCTGTTGATGTTTGTTATTTATTGGACATGTATTGAAGCACTTACTCTATCTGATACATGTACCTGAAAAAATGTTTTAGGTGCATATAAGTGTAGCAGCTACTTGCATGGGTGATAAAGCTTGTTTGGAGAGGACTTGGAGACTTTTGAAAAGCGGGCAAGGAATTCAGAGTTTGTTGTAACAAATTTGAAGCCGGCGAGGCCCTCTGTAGCAAAGTCAAATTTTGGGATGCACTTTGCAACAAATTCAAAGGTAATTCAAAACCCTCATTGCCAAAAGTGAACTGTTATTTTCATGATATTTGGGAAAGTTGCTTGTGGGCGACCCCCAGGAGATATTTTCATGATTGAATCTTAAAAATTCAAAAGAAAATGTTATCTTCAGTATTTTTGAAGTTGATCCTTAACTGATCCTTGAACTCAAATAAAACCACACCTCTACTCTACATGATCTCCCAGCATGATGACTAGCCCAAACTGAAGGAAAGGTTATCCTAGCTTGACCATATGCATGATTGAAGGTTACCTTTTAAGATTTTATATTTAAAGGCCTTCTAGGTGTAGGATAGCTTATTATACTAAATTAATACTAGAATGCACAATATTACAGATGGATCAGTGTCGAAGGTTGACTACGGATTAATATCATGCATATGATGAGAGAGTAGCCAAAGAGAGGGAAATGGAAAAATATCCATGTCCATGTAATGACTATCTTGGTGGAAGGGCGAGAAAAAGAAATGTGATTTATTGACATATGATAAGATATGGGCATAGTGGTATAAGCCCTTGGGCTTACAATAATTATGAAGATATGATAGAATTGCAGACTGTGAGAGATGAAGAGGCAACAAACATAGATGAAGTGGCACTGAACATAGATGAAGAGGCATAAATGTTAGATGAAGGGTTTGAAGTTGAAAGAATGTTGAATGAGGGTCTAAACAATGATTGGGCCAAGTCAATGGAGGATGCTTTAAAGCCTCTGTATGCTAATTGCAACTTAAGTCATTTGACAACAATCCTTCAAATTATTAACTTGCAAGTGGTGCATGGTTGGACAAATAAGAGTGTAGATCAGTTATTGGCATTATTAAGTTCATTGTTACTAGCTGACTCCACATTGCCAACAAAACTAAGTCAATGTAAACAGCAGATTAGTAAGCTCAACTTGGGGTATGAAAATATCCACACATGTGTTAATGGTTGTGTATTATTTCACAAAAATCTTGCAAGTGAGAGTGAATGTCTCAAATGTCATGAAGCAAGGTATAGACAAGTGTTGAAATCAGTTGTGGTTCCTAGAAAGGTTCTTCACCACATTCTAATAATCCCATGATTACTCCAAATGTATAGGTGCAGAGACATTGTTGAACTTATGTAGTGGCATGCCCAAAATAAGAGCATTGATGGAACACAATGACATGTACCTGATTCTAAGATGTGGATGGAATTTGATAATAGATGGTATGATTTTTCTCAAGATCCTTATAATATAAGGTTGGGTTTGGCTCTAGATGGGGTGAACCCATTCTCAGATCAAAGTACTAAATGGTCAAATTGGCCAGTGTTTTTAATAAATTATAACTTGCCTCCATGGTTAGCAACTAAACCATTTTTCTTAATGCTATCATTGATTATACCAGGAAAGAAAAGTGTGACTTCAAATACAATAGATGCCTATCTAGAGTAATTATATGATGAGCTAATGGAATTGTGGAAAGGAATTGAAGCAATTCAACCTTTAAGTGATGGTCATTCAATCAAATTCACTTTAAGAGCTTCCTTATTGGTTACGATTCATGATCTTCCTACATATGGTACATTGTATGGTCTCACTATTCATGGATACCATGGTTGTCCTACTTGCAACTTTAAGGATTTTGTGAGGCACTCAAGAAGTTTGCGTAAGTGTATTTATTGTGGACATCGTGCTTACCTTAAATTTGGTCATCCATATCATTGACAAAAACACATTTCAATGGTCAAGAAGAGAATCGTGAAGCACCTTTGCTAATAACGGGTGATTACATTATTGAGGATGGACAAAAAGGAATGTCATTTATTGAAAATGGTGGGATTGCTGGTAGTAGATATGATCCATGTAATGAAAGTGGTGCAAAATAGTTGTGCATATTCTATAAGTTGCCATACTTTAAGGACATAGCCATTAGGCATACTATTGACTTTATGCATACTAAGAAAAATATAGCCTATGCTATTATAGAAAATCTTTTTGGTGATTTTGATACTATTTCATCATGTGAAGACTTTCGAGAACTAAAGATTTGTTGAAATCTTTGGGTTGAAAAATATGATGATGCAAAATATAGATAACCTAGTGCTCCTTATGTCTAGACAAAGGAACAATGTGCACAATTCTTATAGTTGATGTCTCAGACTCACTTTCCCACTGGATATGTAAGTAGTACTATCAGAAGCCAAACTGACATTAATAGCTTAAGAAGCCTAAAGACCCATGACTATCATGTTATAATCAAAATTATTTTACCTATTGTGGTAAATATATTAGTTTTGGCAAAGGGGCCAAGATTGGCAATTATAATGTTGGGCCTAATATTAAAGAGAATGAGTTCACATGTATTAGATCCTTCAAGCTTTGATAGTTTGAGGGAGGAGGTTGTTGAAGTCCTTTGTCTATTGGAACAAGAATTTCCAACAGCAATCTTTAACATTTCTATGCATCTTTTGATACATCTAGAATATGAACTAGAGCATTGTGGTCTAGTAAGAACGAGATAGATGTATCCAATAGAATGATATATGAAGGTTTTGAAAAAAATTATTCATATTAGGGCAAAACCAGAAGGAAGCATGTCTGAGGGATATTCAATGCAAGAGGCCACTGGATTTTGCACAGAATATTTGAAGGATTTTAAAAATGTCAATCAACGTGTATGGGATCATGATGAAGATGAGAGAGTTGCAGGTGAAGTATTAGAAGGCAATGAATGTCGCTTCAAGCTATCACATCAAGAAAGAAGTGTGATACATGCCTTTATTCTTCAAAATACATCTTCATTCGATAAGTGGCATAGGTTAAAAAAAATTACACAATTATTTATTTACACATTTATATTATTAATCTTACTCAATTGTATTTACACATTTATATTATTAATCTTACTATTTGCACATTAATATTCTATGTAGAAAATATGAAGAAGATGCAACATTGACTTCAAAAGCACAGACGTCATGATTTGGTTGGAGGTGATTCTTTTCCAAAATTTGAAGAATGGATTGCTAATGCAGTTAGTGATGCAAAAGAAGAAGGTCAAGATATAACAATGGAGGAAAGTGATCTTTCACAACCTCCACATTTATGGGCTATGCATTTTAGTGGAATGTGGGCCTATGGTAGTCATTTAAGAGTGGATGAAAAAGACAAAGTGATGCAGAGCGAAACCCAGTTGAACATTAACACAGATTGAAGAATCCTCTAAAGTCCACAAAATAACCTTTATAGTGTATATCGGCAAGACTATTTAAATGTCACACCGAAAAATACATATTCTTGCCTATCGGCAAGACTATACATCATCAGTCAAATGAAAGAGTCCTTCGCTGATACATATCTCTCACACCGATAAGCCTTCTATCGGTAAGACCTTTCGTTCTCCTGCCGATATGCAAAAGACTTCCCCATCGATGAGACTCCTTCGAACCGCACTGTCGGCAAGACTAATACCGTCGGTGTAACCTTGGTCCTTTCTCCCGATCTTCATTGTCATGCCGATATACTCTCGTCGGTGACACTTCTCAAACATCACCTCGATCGGTGAGAGTTCCTACCATCGGCCCCATGTAACTTTCTTCTTCCGATAGCGATGCTCACACCGATGACTTCTCACATACATTTCTCAACTTGTTCTTTCGGTCTTCCTTACCATTTCCATTAGTCAACCTTTGTATTATTCAAAATGCATATTCACCAATCACAATCATGATAAATGATAGCAGGATATACACGAAACATCCATGCATACATAAACAGTATACACTTGGCTTGTATCTTCGGTGAAACAATATAGATTTCACACCGATAACCTCCTCTGCAACGGTCTTGCAACCGAACGGACAACACACAGAAAACTACAGAAAGCTATAGAACAGAAATAAATCTAACTACATGGAGGTCATTCCACTGGTTTCAAAGAAACCCACCAGTGGAATGACTCCAAATCGATGTCCTGTAATTAGACCAGGAACTAAAACTTTTCTATTCCTTCCAAAGATTATACATACAAATAGTTCACTTTCCTCTTTATGTTCATTCGCCCTCTTCTACACGAACAGAGACCAACTATATAAAGACTCTCAATCGACAGTTACACATGGTGGAAAACGAACCACCACTGCCAATCGGTTACACTTCTAGTTCGGTTACAAGCTTTTAAACTGTTTAATGACATACATGTCATTATTCGGCCAACTAAGACTCAAAGTGGCCTAAGGCCTTACAATATAACATTTTGGACATAACATAAAATGTATAGGATCCTCAGACTCTTAATGGCTTCGAGGTGCTCCTGCACCACAAAGGAAAGATAAATTGTGATTGTGTTGTAAGTTCTGAATTTCTTCATGAAACTGAGAAGAAATTCTATGCTGGATACATCCAAGAAATTATTCAAGTGGATTTTGGTGAAAACAGTCCTATATTATTAATATGTAAGTGGATCTGACCATCCCCAGTACATTTTGATGAGTATGGATTTGTACATGCAAATAGAGGATAATTTTTATCACAGAGGGATGAGCCCTATGTTTTCCCTTTTCAAATTAACTAATCATTTCTAATTGATGATGTAAGAAGCCTAGGATGGTCGTATGTCATTCAAATAGAGTCTCATTCGAAACAAAAATTCATGGAAGCTGTTGATATAATGCCCGATGGGCAATATGTTAATTTACAAGAAACATTCGAAGTAGTGGTTGAAGATGATGACGGAGTGTTTGGAGAAGATAGTTTGATTACCAATGAAGAGATTGGGAGAGAGAAAGTATTGCATGACACAGATGCAGATGAGGAAGAAAATCAAGAAGATGCAGACATGAGTGATCAGGATTATGATCTTGCTGGCAATGCAGATGATTAGTGAAGGCATTAAGAAAATCGTGAGCTTGTAAAATGTAGTAGAGAAGTAGCAAGATAAGAAAGGGCATTAGTGTATAGGAATTTCTTCCACTTTGGGTTTTTCAAGGTAATCTCTTGTGTTGAGCTCTACTTTTTGTTGTTTTTCTAGTTCTTATCTTGTTACAGGTCATGCATATAACTAGCTATATTTGTTCCAAAACCAAATTACTCATTTTTAAAGCACATATTAACTATTTTTGTTTACTTACATTTGTGTGTTCAGAATTTCTATAGAATTATATAAGTAGAAATAATGAGGATTTTATAAGTAGAAATAATGAGGATTATATAAGTAGAAATAATGATGATTCACACTATCAGAAAGGCAATTAGTTTCTTCTCAAATAGAAGGATAAACAAATAGAGTTTCCTTTGGGTTTCAATCTGTGTGCCACATTTACTTACTAAATTTTTGCTCCTCCACATAATGTTAGATCTAGGGCATACAACTGAGAGGGGGGGTGAATCAGTTGTATAAAAACTTACTTCTACTTGAAACACTTGATTCTTCTTTATTAGTTAACAGCATATCAATTAACCATACATGAAAGCAGAAAGCATGAACACTGGAGCAGATAAACATCAACACATTAGACACTAAGATTTTTGACATGGAAAACCTGGTTAAGGGAAAAACCACAGGGTGATTAACCCAAGGATTATTCTCTGTTAGAAGAATAAGATAAAATGCATGGAACTTGCCAATTAGGGCTCACTGCTCGAGCACACTGCTCACAAGGAGGCATACTACCTACAAAGAGACACACTGTCTACAAGATCATAAGGATCACAACCTTGAACTAGAGAATGACATCTTCACCATGTCTGGATCAGTTCCATTTAAGCTCGAAACACTTCTGCTCTACCTTTTGCTCTTTCGCTATACCACACTCATCTTCCACACAACCACACTTTGAAATGAACTCACAAACCTTCATTTATACAAGTCATCAGCTTACGAACAATCATCTAAGTCAACAATCAACCATAAGAACATTCGCAGGATGAATAAACATCCGGTCGGCCACCACAAGAACATTTGCAAGATGAACAACTCATCCGGTCGGCTAGTCTAAACAAGAACTTCATCCGGAAGAATATCTTCAATTCTGGGCTCCATTACCAATGCGGATCAACAACACAACCTCAACACAATCCAAGAACCTTCAAAAGTCTGACTGAATGACCAGATACATCCACACTTTCTCTATTCACTAGAATCTCTTCTCTTCCTCATCTGGAACTTCAAGAACATAGTCTATCACCTCTGTCATACTGCCAGAGGTACTTCCAGACCTCCAAACCACATACCAATTGAAATGACATATAAAAGGACCTCCCAAACACTCTGTCCAATCCGTAGAATAGGACAATGCACCTCCGGATCTCACCAGACCCTTTTGTAACACTCTATTACTCCGGAGCATCTCCCAGAACTGGTTCCACTTGATCGATCACAACTTCTTCACAGCTTCATGCGGACCTTTGAAATCTTAACTGGATCATCTCAAGACTCATATCTACAAACCCTTTAATCCGCATCCTCTGAGTCACAACCTATTGAGTACTTTTGCCTTCTCCTCATCATTGTTCTTCACTGTTCCAGATTGAGACTAATTTTCTCAATATCCTCAGCACACAGCTCATTCAATCCTTCTTGTCAAAGCAATATGAGTATGTTGACATCAATGACAACACTAGCTCACCTCATACTTGCAACAATCTCCCCCTTTGTCATTGATGGCAACATATGATGTGAAAAACTATCAAGACAAGAACTTCTCCTTTCTGTCACAGCTCCCCCTATCAACAACAACTCTTCACATGTCTTCTCTTCCTTTACTGCTCCCCCTTTGATCATCAACCACTTGTTTTTCACATGTCTTCTCTCCCCTTATGACATCAATGGCAAAGGGCTCATACTTGCAATTCTAACACATCAGAATCATACCAGCTGCTCTCCCTTAGTAGCAGCTCCCCATCATCAATCTGGATCACAAGATATAACTGTGATATCCACTGGACTGATGCACATCAGTGCATCCTAGTTCATCACCAGAGGGGCCATGACCCCTAACTTCTCCTGAAGATACTCAAAAGAGTCCTTGGGAAGAGGTTTAGTAAAGATATCTGCAATCTGATCCTTGGAGGGTACATACTCCAATCTGACTTCTTCCTTGTTCACTTGTTCTCTCAAAAAGTGAAACTTGATAGATATGTGCTTAGTCTTAGAATGCAATACCGGATTCTTAGAAATATTAATTGCACTTGAATTATCACAGAAAATTGTGATAGGCTCCTCATATTCAACTTTTATGTCTCTTAGCATCTGCTTCATCCATAAGATTTGAGTGCAACTACCTACTGCTGCAATGTATTCTGCTTCAATTGTAGACAGAGATATTGCATCTTGTTTCTTGCTTAGCCAAGAAACCAATCTCTTTCCCAAAAAGAATGCTCCACCACTGGTGCTCTTCCGGTCATCCACATCTCCTATCCAATCTGCATCTGTGTAAGCATGAAGAGAGAAATCATGATCTCTAGGATACCATAGACCATACTCCACTGTCCCTTTTAGATATCTAAAAATTCTCTTGATTGCCATAATATGAGATTCTCTAGGATCAGCCTGAAATCTTGCCACAAGACCAACAACCTGCATTATATCTGGTCTAGTCTGAGTGAGATACAACAATCCACTAATCATTGATCTATACTTTGTCTAATCTGTCTTCAGAGAGTCATCATCTTTGCTCAACTTACATCCGGTTGCCATAGGAGTGTTCATTGGCTTTGAATCTTCCATACCAAATTTTCTCAACAATTCTATCACATATTTGGTCTGAGAAATGAAGATCCCTTTCTTTGTTTGAGTAATTTGCAGACCCAAGAAGAAATTCATTTCACCAAGCATAGACATTTCAAACTCACTTTTCATCTGATTTGCAAAAGTTTTGCACATACTATCTCTTCCTCCAAAAATGATATCATCCACAAACACTTCAATAATCAAAATGTTTTCATGATCAATTTTGAAATATAAGTTACTATCAGTAGTACCTTTGTTGAATCCAATCTGCACAAGATGCTTATCCAACCTTTCATACCATGCTCTTGGGGCTTGCTTCAATCCATATAATGCTTTCTTCAACTTGCAAACCATATCATCATTTTCAGACAATTGAAATCCATTCAGTTGTTCAATGTAAACTTCTTCTTCTAGATCACCATTTAGGAAGGCAGACTTGACATCCATCTGATATACCTTGAAGTCTTTGAAGGTAGCAAATGCAAGAAATAATCTAACTGCTTCAATTCTTGCCACCGAAGCAAAGGTCTCTTCAAAATCAATTCCTTCTATTTGAGAGTAGCCTTTGCAGACCAATCTAGCTTTGTTTCTAATTACTTCACCAACTTCATTCAATTTGTTTCGGAAGACCCATTTGGTTCCAATCACATTCTTGTCTCCAGGTCTGGGAACAAGATCCCAAGCATGATTTTTCTCAATTTGCATCAATTCTTCCTCCATTGCTTTGGTCCAGTTTTCATCATTGCAAGCTTCATTAACTATCTTAGGTTCAATCTTTGAAATCAGACAGTATTCATTTGAGTCTTGAGCAATTCTTCTCCTTGTTTGTACCCCTTTACTCTTTTCACCTATGATTTGATCTTCAGAGTGATTTAGAGTTACATACCTTGGAACTTTTGGAGTTTCTTGCACTATTAAATCTTGATCAGGCTCATTTATACAAACTTCTTCTTCCTGATTTACCAGATCAGTCTGAATCTAAATTTCAGAGGAGGATGGAGCTCCTTGTACCAGAGGATCATTCTGATCATCTTCATCACATTCATAGAATCTTGAGGGCTTCTCCATTCCTTCATCAACCTTCACATTTGTACTTTCTATCATCTTTCTCAATCTCTTATTGTAACATCCGTAGGCTTTGCTTTGAGTGGAGTAACCCAAGAAAATTCCTTCATCACTTCTAGCATCAAACTTTCCTAAATCTTCATCTCTTTTGATATAACATTTTCTACCAAATACTCTGAAGTATCTCATAGTAGGAGTTACACCAAACCAAAGTTCATAAGGAGTCTTACCGGTGTTGCTTCTGATTTGAACTCGTTTAAGAGTGTAGATTGCAGTGCTGACAGCTTCTCTCCAAAATATCTGAGGAACCTTTGCTTCCATCATCATTATCCTGGAAGCTTCCTAGATGGTCCAGTTCTTTCTCTCAACTACCCCATTCTGCTGTGGAGTCCTAGGAGTAGACAGCTGTCTCTTTATGCCATGCTTCTCACAAAAGTCTATGAATTCACCGGATGTGAATTCACCACCTCTATCAGACCTTAGACACATCAGTTTCAATCCAGTTTGATTCTCTACCATAGCTTTGAAGATTTTGAACTTCTCAAGGGCTTCTGATTTCTCTTTTAGAAAGGTAACCCACATCATCCGGGAATGGTCATCAATTAGCAACATGAAATATCTATCACCTTGCATACTCTTGATTCTTGTCAGACCACAGAGATCAGTATGTACTAATTCCAACAATCCGGTAGTGGACTAATCCTTGCTTTTGAAAGAGACTCTGCTTTGTTTGCCTAGCTGACATTCTTTGCATAAACTATTTGTAGGTTTCACCAATTTAGGAAGATCTCTTACAGCCTGAGTATTGCTTATCTTGATGATGTTATCAAAATTCACATGGCACATCCTTCTATGCCATAACCAACTCTGATCAACTTGAACAAACAGACAACTTTTATTAGAACCAACTAGATGGAAAATATTACCTTTTGTTTGAGTACCGGATGCAATTTCAGTTCCGGAGCTTGTAAAGATTCTGCATCTTCCATTCTTGAACCGGAGATCATAGCCTTTGTCCACTAACTAACCAACACTAAGAAGATTGTGCTTCAATCCTTCAACATATAGTACATTACCGGTTTTGCTCTTTCCATCAAAAGAAATAGTTCCCCTACCTCTGATTCTGCCAATAGAATTGTCACCAAACTTTACCATTCCTCCTTCATACTTTTCCAAATCTAAGAACTTGTTCTTGTCACCAGTCATATGGTGAGAGCATCCACTGTCAATAACCCAATCATCCTTTTCTTCAATTTGGGCAGCCAAAGCTCTTTCTACAACCTTATGATTGACAGATTCAGAGGATATTGAATCTTCTTCCTTGATGGCAATAAGCACCCATTCATTTCTGGATTTGCTTTCTATTTTTGATTCATCATATATTACTCCTTCATTATCATCTTCTTGATGAACATAATAGCAGTTCTTTTGAAACCTTTGTCTATTAGCATTTGACCTTGTAGATCTTTCCGAACATCTTGAATCAAAATGACCAATCTTATTGCAATTGAAGCACTTAAAGGGTAATTTTCCTTCATACTTACCGGATCCTCTTGGTAGTCTTTTTGCAATGAGGGCTTCAAGTTGAGTTGTTTCTGCTTCTTCCTCTTCCATGTATCTTCTTGCTTGATCATACCATGACATCTTTCTTGAAGAGTTTTCTCCCAGATCAAATCTCTATTTGCCTTTCACATAGGCACTGGCTTTGAATGCAGATTCAGTCTTGGGGGGATCATCTCCAAACTCGGTAATTTCAAAAGCAGCTAATTTGCCAGCCAATTGTTCTCTTGTGACAGTTGTGTGAGCTCTGAATTCATCAATGGCAGCAACCTTGATTTTGTAGGCAGCATGAAGAGATCTGAGAATTTTGCAAACAATCTCATTTTCATCCAGAGTTCCACCAGCATTTCTAATTCCACATACCAGCTCATTCACTCTTGGCATAAAGGTAGTGATATTTTCATCATCTCTCATCTTCAATCTTTCAAATTTCCCTTTCAGACTTTGCAACCTTGCACTTTTGACAAACTCATCTCCTTCATACAGAAGTTCCAGCTTAGTCCAAATCTCATATGTAGTTGGTAGGTCAATAACATTTGAGAGATCTGTGTCATTCAATGCGCTTAGAAGAGCTTCCTTGGTCCGCAAATTGTTTTTAGCATCTGTGATTTCATTCAAAGTTGTCGGACCACCTTGTGGAGGAACATATGATTTTGAGACCATGGCCAAGTATGCTTTTCCCATGCACTCCAAGTGACATTTCATGTGACCTTTACAGAGAGTGAAGTTGGTTCCATCAAACTTCAGACTATCCTTCTTGTATGACGACATCCTAGATCTCCTCAAGCGGTTAAGCTCCTTTCAGAGGAACTTAGCTCTGATACCAATTGTTAGATCTAGGGCATACAACTAAGAGGGGGGGTGAATTAGTTGTATAAAAACTTGCTTCTACTTGAAACACTTGATTCTTCTTTATTAGTTAACAGCATATCAATTAACCATACATGAAAGCAGAAAGCATGAACATCGGAGTAGATAAACATCAACACATTTGACACCAAGATTTTTGACGTGGAAAACCCAGTTAAGGGAAAAAACACGGGGTGATTAACCCAAGGATTATTCTCTTTTAGAAGAATAAGATAAAATGAATAGCACTTGCCAATTAGGGCTCACTGCCCGAGCACACTGCTCACAAGGAGGCACACTGCCTACAAAGAGACACACTGTCTACAAGATCATAAGGATCACAACCTTGAACTAGAGAATGACATCTTCACAATGTCTGGATCAGTTCCATTTAAGCCCGAAACACTTCTGCTTTGCCTTTTGCTCTTTCGCTATACCACACTCATCTTCCACACAACCACACTTTGAAATGAACTCACAAACCTTTATTTATACAAGTCATCAGCTTAGGAACAATCATCTAAGTCGGCAATCAACCATAAGAACATTTGCAGGATGAATAACACATCCAGTCGGCCACCACAAGAACATTTGCAAGATGAACAACTCATCTGATCGGCTAGTCTGAACAAGAACTTCATCCGGAAGAATATCTTCAATTCTGAGCTCCACCGCCAATGCGGATCAACAACACAACCTCAACATGATCCAAGAACCTTCAAAAGTTTGACTGAATGACCAGATACATCCACACTTTCTCTACTCATTGGAATCTCTTCTCTTCCTCATCTGAAACTTCAAGAACATAGTCTATCGCCTCTGTCATACTGCCAGAGGTACTTCTGGACCTCCAAACCACATACCAATCAAAATGACATATTAAAAGGACCTCCTAAACACTCTGTCCAATCCGCAGAACAGGACAATGCACCTCCGGATCTCACCGGACCTTTTTGTAACACTCTGTCACTCCTGAGCATCTCCCAGAACCGGTTCCACTTGATCGATCACAACTTCTTCACATCTTCATGCAGACCTCTAAAATCTTAATTGGATCATCTCAAGACTCATATCTACAAACCCTTTAATCTGCATCCTCTGAGTCACAACCTATTGAGTACTTTTGCCTTCTCCTCATCATTGTTCTTCACTGTTCTAGATTGAGACTAATTTTCTCAATATCCTTAGCACATAGCTCATTCAATCCTTCTTGTCAAAGCAATATGAGTATGTTGACATCAATGACAACACTAGTTCACCTCATACTTGCAACATATAATGCATCTTATATGCTATCATCCTATGTCATGTCACTTGTCATAGACTGTTTCCTCTAATTTCTAAGAATGCATCTTATATGCTCTATGAATGTATTTCATATGGGGATTGTCCTTATATATTGTATCATTCAAATGGAAATGAAATCCTTATATACTATGACTACATTTGTTTATATGCTCTAGTTGACTAAAAATAATGGCTTTGTTTATATTCCACTCTTGTTCTACGGATTCAAGTTGCTGATTTATATATTATTGTTTATTTGGACTTCAAGAAATGAGCAAAATGACTTTGAGGCACAATTTAGATGATAGTGATCATGTTGCTGAAGTTCCACTGACAAATTATGAGCACTTTTGTAAATAATGTGTGGCAAAGAATAATGAATATTTATCACATCTTGGTTTGACAAACAGGCAAGTTGTAAATCCACTAAGTAGTATATTATTTGTTTAATTGTATTTATGAAATTTTATAGGCAAGATGCTTATGTATATAAGACATAATATGATATTTTTTTGTTTTATAGGAAAGAAAAAGAGTGCAAAGAAAAATGCAGAGAGAAAACAAAAGGAAAGTAAAGATATAGTGCTGCCAACTCATAGAAGCCAACGCATTTGGGTTCAAGTACAAATGCAGTTGGTGAAAAGAATAGTTGTGATGATGTGCAGCCTGATATAACACATAGTGATGTGCAACCTGATATAGCACATGGTGATGTGTAGCCTGATATAGCACATGGTGATGTGCAACATCATCATGATCTCTTAGCATAGAGTCTAAAAGAGATTATTGAAAACAATGAGTGGAAAGGAATAATAAGTGATCTACAGATGATTTATTCAAGATTAAAGGATGTGTTTGAAGTGAAACCTACAGAGATCAGTACCAATCTACCTACTCATGACACACCTAATGTGGCCAAGGATGATGAAGTTTCAGTTAATGAAAGTCTTGAAGAGAGACCAATTGCATCTGATGTGCCTGCTACAACTTTTGGTGGAACTAGTGGATCAGCTAAAAATATTGCTAGTGGTTTAATAGAAGATGTGCCTGCTACAACTTTTGATGGAACTAGTGGATTAGCCAAAAATATTGCTAGTGGTTTAATAGAAGATATGCCTACTTTTTTCAAAAGAAAAAGATTGCTTCAAGATTTATACAGATCTATAGAGAGGAATACAAAACAAAGAAGATTAGAAGGAAAGAAGCCATTCTTGGTTGAGGTATTGAGAGATGGTGAGCCCATTGGGAAAAATGCTGCAAGGTGGGCCTCTAGGTTGGGTGTGAGATGTAGGGCCCATTTGGATATTTGCAAATCAAATTTTGCAGAGCAAGATCCACGAAGTGTGGAAAATGTTATACAAAAAATGGAAAATGCTTTTGAGACTACTGGTGGACAAATCTCTAGAAGATATTACAAGCAAAAGATGAGACTTTTGATGAACAATTTTAGATACAATTGTAGAAAAACAATCTTGGAGGGAAAAGAGAGGTTAGAATCCCCTCTATCTCCCAAATAGTAGGAGGCATTGAAAGAAAATATGTGTTCTGAAGAATATTTGACAAAGAGTTATAAAGGAAAGAGGGCAAGAGATAATATGGCAGCTGGATATACATTTGGCTGACCTAGGTTGTAGGCCAAAATGGACAAACTTGGAGTAAGGGTATGGCTTTTTGGTTCAATTTACATTGATTATTTATTTTGATTTTTTATTGAACTGACTATAAGTTGATATTGACATTGTATTTTAGGTGGAAAATAGTAATAGAGAAGCAGGTGTGGAAGATATGCTCGATTATGTGGCAGCACTAGATCCTAGTAAATCTAACAGTAGTATGAAGTGGAAATCTAGTCCATCAACAAAGATTTCAGAGCCATCTATTAGATGCCCAATAAGAGCCTCTGCAGATCATGTCAACTCAAATGAAGGGTACCAACATATAATGAGTTGCTTACACAATCTCACTAAGAAATTGTCACAGTTGGCTTCCTCCATTAAGCATATAGTTTCTACATGGAATGAGCATAATATTATGGATGCAGATGAGGTAAGAGGCTCTATTACACTATCCTTTCATTTTGTGTGCTTGTTATTGGGTAAACTTGTACCATGTTTTTGTTATACTTCCTTGTGATTGCATTTTTTGGATACTTTAATAGTTATCATGGATCTTGGATATTGTAAACAAAGAATGAACCTACCCTCAACGTGTAATACTACAATTATAGCCATTATAACCTTAGCATTGATACTTTACATAAATGTACTATCACGAATTGTCTCACCGTTCTACTTACAGAACCAAAAGAAACATGCAATACTGCAATTTACCAGATTCTACTTGAAACCATTTTTCATGAGTATTCACTTCAATATTGTTGTCCTTGTCATGTTTATGACATGCTCCTATGCTGCATTATGACATTTAACTCTATCATTCTAGACAGTCACTTTGAGTATGTCTTAGTAAAGCTCTTAATCACTGATCCTGAAGTCAAGGCTATCATATTTGCTTTATTTCTATCATTCACACTCAAGGGAAAAGTTGTTTGCTAAAGGTTGCTATGTTGCTAACGTTTGCTGAAGCTAAAGCTAATGTTTTGCTAATGGATCAAAATGATTGATTTGATGATTGGTTTTCTAGTTTGGGATCTCAAAAAGATGAAAAGCTCATGAAATGTGGTTGATTGATAAGCTCAAAACAAGGAGACAAAGTCCAGGTATCTACTAATGATCAGAGATAGGTCTGAAAGCTAATGTTGAAGCTGAGCAAGTTGGATTTGTGGCTAATTTAGCTGAGTCACTAAGATTTGCTAGTATTAGACCACATGCTACAAGTGATAGCTCATATGTGACTCAAAGAATGCAAAAGGTGACTGGTAATAGCTCAAATGTGGACTGGTTTAGGTTCTAAAATAGGGTACAATGTTAACCAAAGGCAATCCAAATGTTTAGAGGTGATGACTGTTGGCTCAAACACGATTTACTGCTATTTGGAAGCGACTCAGGTTAGGCTAAAGGTGAAAGACTGTTGTTTAAAGGTGACTTGATTTAGAGCAGAAGTGACTGACTACTGTTTAGATGTGAGCTGATTCAAACAAGAGGCAACTAACTACTATTCAGATGCGACTCTGTTTATGCAAAAGGTGATTAATTGTTGTTCAAAGGTGATTTAGTTCAAGCAAAAAGTGAATAATTGTGGCTTACAAGCGAATCTGTTGTCTATATGCAGGCAGTTTAGGCTTAAAAGCCACTATGTCTATCAGGAAAGATGTCTAATTTGTGATTTTTGACAAGAAAATAGTAATTGTAGTCACTCACACTCACAACAATCACAAACTTGTACAACCTAGGCTAGGAAAGGACTGTATTTGTTGAATCCCCTGGCCATGCTTATTTAAAGTGAATAGCTTTAGGATTTGGTAGCACTGGCTCCCCTCCATAGTACTCACTTCTCATGCATACCAAGATCTAGGTTTCCTTAAAGGTCTGTCCCTCACCAAACCTTAGGATTGTCCCTATTATCTCTTCTAAGAACCATGTGAATTAGGGCCGCTTCAAAGGTCCCACCTTTTGCATCAACAAATAGAGGGTTTTTGGCTACTACACAAAGTTACTAATAAGGGCATTCGTTCAGGTGGCTATACATGCGGTAGTGCTACTCTCCATTGTGGAGTCTCCCAGCCTTCAAGGGTTATACCTTGGAGGGTTTTGGGGGAGGTTGGCTATCGGTATAATGCAACAACACCCGTTGTTTGTGGCTTTCAACACAAACACTTTTCTTATATAGAAATTCGGAAGGACTCAGCTTAACCCATTACCGCTTGGGTCATATCCCTTCTCACACTGGGAAGGCAAGCCCTCTAAAGATAATAACAAGTTGTCATACACCCAAGATCCATTTGATAGGCAAGGGGAGAGGATACTTTTGTTATTAAATTTGGGTTACAATCAATCACATGCAAGAAATCAAAAAAGATAAATCAAGCACGGAGCAAGCAATGATTCATTTTAAGCACTAAGCCCAAATGTTCCTAATTTAGTAAAAAAGCACAAGTCTTGGACCGATCGGAGCTGCAACAGATATGTTAGTAATTTGATAACCTCATTTTCTTAGACAAATCGATAAGATGCTACACAAATACCCAATTAGTAGCCAAGAAAATAAACTGTAAATTATACAGACTAAAAGTGCACAGTTTACCAGAGGTGGTTCACTGTCTGTCAGAAGCGATCTCTATTTCTGTCACAGGCGAACTACTGTAGATCAAACGCGATTTCAAAAATGGCATATGTGAATTGTTTAGGCTTAGACGTGACATAAAAAAGAATAAAGTGGTTGGTTTTAGCTCATAAGCGACCTGGATCTGCAAAAGAGACAATATGCAACAAAATACCTAATTCTATAGAAAGTGATTCAATTATCTAGAAGCGGCCATTGTAAGATCAAAAGTAATTACGTTAAATGCAAAGGTAACCACTATTAGTCTAAAAATGATGCAGAATAATAAAAAAGCGATCATTGTCTGCTTATAAGAAATCTAGGAATGGCTAAAGGCGGTAGATTTCAGTGTACAAGCAACGTGGGTATGCAGATAATGATAGTTTTTTGCTCAAAAATGGCTGGAACTTGCCGTAAGCACTCAAAAAATCTGATCTTCATAAAAAACAACTTCAAATAACAAAGTTAATCAAGGACGTGGGTTCCACCGGGCGTGCCAAAATGTGATAGGTAAAAAATCAGGTTAATAAGATCAAGCATAGCCATGAAAACCTAACCCTACCATCATCAAATAATCTAATCTAAATAAAATCAAAAGTAATACAATTCAAGCACAACATCACCTAGATTGTGTGATTCCTTGTTTATGATGTGGATTGCTTCTTCAATAATGATCAATTATGAAGATAAAAGCTGCCATGATAGGTGATAATGATAAAAGCTCAATGGATGCTCAAATGCTCAATATACTCAAGATGATAATGTAGACGCTATATGAATGCTGGATAGATTGTAGTATGGAATGAGAGGGTGTTTATATAGAATTCAACTAAAATCAATCAACGGTGGAGATTTGGTGGCTATGTGAATGGCTAAGATTGAATGATAGACATAGATGAATGTGAAGATGACAAGTGGTGGGAAGATAGGGCTCATGTGTGCTTGTGTACATAAAAAGTACTACAGGTGAAAGATATTAAATAAAAGGATGTAGTACCACTTATCTTTTTTAAATGAAAGAGGCACACATGTTGGCTCATAAGATAAATGATAAGATAAATTAATTAAATAAAAAAAAAATATTTAATTAATTGGAAAGTGGGCTTTTGAAAGGAATCTTTAATTAAATAAATAAGATTTATTTAATTAAAAATAGATAGAATGAAGATAATTAAATAATTGAAGATTGTTTAATTATAGTTTAGAAGAAATAGAAGAAATAGCTAATGAATTAATTAAATAAATATAAATTTATTTAATTAATAGAAGAAATATATGTTAGGGATATTGCTCAAGTGTGTTAGACAAATGCAGATGTGTGATAATGCAATGTTTGAATATTAATGATAATGAGTCAATTTTGGGTGTCTACATTTTGCCCCTCTTTAATACAATGTTTGATAGAAGGTTGTGTCAAAGAAGATACGATATTTCTCTGGATAAACAAGGTTATGCCCCAGTGTAATTGGCAGGTGATGCCCCCTCGAGAGGTAAGCTAGGCTAACCAAGAAGGGCTGGGTTGGCCTGCAATAGAAGAAAAGCTAGGACGCACGGGTGACACGAAGAAAATAGGGGTTGGGTGGGAATAGATGGGATAAAACAGAGGAAAATAGGCGTTGGTATAGAAGAATTAGGGTTTAGATAGGACTATAAGTAGGTCCGGCAATGGCAAATAGGCCCATTTGTGCTCATTTGTGTCTAGAAAGCTATAGAAATCTAGAGCTCCTTAGAGTTGGTGTGTGACGAGAGTTGGAGAGCTATCAAGATGGTGATTCCACATAGAGATCATTATGCCAAGCGAGTGAGGACACATGGGCGACCAGAGGGATCAAGCGTACCAGTATGTATTGAAACTTTTTCTAAAAATATGATTTTGATAAGCTAGAAGCGTCATAAATGCACACACTTCACCAAAAGTGACTAAGTCTTAAGATAGGTAGTTCAGGTCACTTATGTAAGAAGATAGGGCACTTTTGGTAGTTTAGATCGCTTATAGGCGTGTCTTGGTCACTTTGGGAAAAATAGGTCACTTCCAGTTGGCTAGCAAAAATACAGGCTAAATGCGCATATAGCGAGAAATGGGTCACTTATGGGTAAACAGTAGGCTCATATAGAGGTGAAGCTCGCATAGAAAGAAAGAGTGCTCGCATATGGTAGGTAGCTCACTTATAGGCTAAGGTGACACACATAGGGAGTTCAACTCACATGTAGTCCAACAGTGAGCGCATATGTAGAATAGATCTCTTATGAACAAGATAGAAATGCTTATGGTAAAAGAGGTTGCTTTTGATCAACAGATAGGCGCATATAAAATTGAACCACTTATGGTGGATAGAGGCTAGGAAAGCAATAAACGGTCAAATTTTGTTAGCATTTAAGTAGCGCAGGGGTCTGACATGATGAATGAAATGATGCAGGATATAGTACCACCTTTGTTATCACAAAAGCCACATCCTAGGGATTTGTGATTGGTGCAATTACTGGATGCAGAGGAGCGGCTAGTGTTAGAGATCCTCGGATTAGAGCATGTGTCGAGATTGGAGCCAGTACATTCACATCGAGGACTGATGATGACGATGGTGGAGCGAGCATAGTTCATTCTTGTTACCGACAGGAGAGGCTACAATCATGTTGGAGGATGTGTTTTGGATTCTGCGGATTCTGATAGATCGAGACCTAGTGGATTATGATCCTAATTTGGGTCCAGCTACATTTGGGAGATTATTCAGGACACTAGACATTGGAGTAGAGGGCTCAGAGATCTCGATGGTGAGGATGGAGGAGCTATGTGACAGATTGCAGCGAGTGGTAGTGGCTATCATCAGATGGCTAGTGGGAGATAGGTGAGTGAGAGGCTTTCCAGTAGGATGGGGGACAGTGATGGAGGGGATGTTCTCCTACGGCATGAGATATGCATGGGCAGAGTGTGTGCTGGGACAACTTTATCATTACTTGCATGATTGCGCATATATGTTTAGAGCTAGTATGTCGGTAGGGGTTATAGTTTTGCATGTATGGGCTTATGAGCATATTCCAGTGATGAGGCCAAAGGGATGGGTGGCTAAAGCTATAGGAGAGCCTTATGCTAGGATGTATAGAGGAGCTCTGACATACTGACAGCGTCAAGGAGTGGTGTACTGGCGGAGGAGACTAGACAAGGTGGAGAGCTTTGTATGGAGGCCATGGCTGGGATGTGAGAGATGGGAGGAGGAGGATGCAGAGCTTGTCTATGCTAGGTAGGCAAGATACATTTTTGGATGTGGCATATATATTATAGAGTGCTATTTGCTAGAGAGGGTTTTGAGGCAGTACCAGTTGGTGATGTCATTTTTGAGAGGATGAGACAAGAGGTGTTTGATTGGGGGCCAGAGGTTGTGGTTGAGATGGCTTTGGCGGAGAGAGATGGGCTACAACCTGTAGTATGGCAGCGGGGATAGGGTCCTGCAGATCAATGGATGCTACCAAATTATGATGCTTACTGGGTGACAGCTAGATAGACTCAGCTGATGCGGGTTGGAGATATTAGGGAGATAGGGATGGAGAGACCAATTAAGAGGAGGCAATGATAGGCTCCACCAATGCAGTTTGTTATACCATCTGCGCCAGGGATACAGATGCCAAGATAGATGCCAGGATAGCCTCATATACTTGCACAGCCTCAGAGGTAGATATTGGTGGGTGATGATGTTGGGATTATGCAGCTGCGGAGGTGGATTAGAGAGGAGAGGAGATGGAGGCAGTGAGCAGAGATGAGGTTGAGGAGGGTGGAGATAGACAGACATTAGGCGGTGATTAGCTTGCGACATGCGAGAGTTCAAGCTCAAACATACCAGGCTTAGTTACAGTTGAGAGCACAGGCTAGGGATGGATAGGATGATGGTGCATTGGCTAGGGTGACAAGAGAGAGAGATGCAGCCAGATAGAGTGAGAAGATGATGAGGATAGAGTGTGATACGACTGTGTAGTAGGTGCAGGCTATGAGGGCAGAGAGAGATGGTCTACGAGTAGAGAGAGATATGGTTGTACAGCAATTGTAGGGGATGACTAGTGAGCGAGACAGAGCAGTGACTGCACTAGGGACAAATGGGGCTATGATGTACTTGGCTACATAGTTGACACAGGTACAGGCAGAGCTGTGGAGAGTACAGGGTGAGGTTGAGTACTATAGAGGCTTATACTATGGGGCTCTGCCAGCAAAGCAGAGGTAGCCTAGCTTCAGGAGCAAGTCAAGGGCTTTAGGTTCATGGAGGTCAGGTGGATCTCAATTAGTAGCCTCAGTGATGGGACCAATGAGAGATAGAGGACCAAGTGCAAGACCTAGTGGTGGTGGGCAAGGCGAGGGAGCTGCCAGTAGTCACTAGGGCTACCTTGTTTATATTGTATCAAGATGAGGCCTAGAGCTGATTGTACATACATTCTTTATGGCTCATCTTGTATATGTAGACACTTGTATATTGACACATGTATATATATATATATGATGGAGCATTGGTGATCTATATGATGTTATAATGGATGCACTATTGGTATTTGTTTTTTCATAGATTATGTATGGATGTTTATGCAAATACTATGTATGGAAATGGTATGATAATGCAAACATGGAAATGGTAATGATATGATATATGATGGACTCATGCATATAGATAGATGGTAATGAGATGATATGTGATGAACTTATGTATGTCTAACATACTAGTTTTGCAAGATATGAGATGCGGACGAAAGACAATGGAGATGATTGATCTTGGTTGAGAACTATATAGGCGAATAATAGAATGAATAGATGATATGATGGGCATCTTTTTAAGTAATTGCTCAAAAATGAAAAAGAAATGCAATCCTTATGTTTGATATAGCATGTGGATGTTATGCACCAGGGTATAGAAGACCAAGGTGTCGAGATATCCAATGCGGAACTAGCATGTTACAATCTTGTCTGAACGCATGAAGTCAAGATGTTGAACCAACATGCACAAGATATGAATAACAACTAGTGTTGTGAGATGGACTTTGATGCTATAGGCAATGGTTTGAGCTTATCTCCACTACACATAGTGATAGCTTGCTGGTTATATTAATGGAGCTAGTCTTAACATAGAATAGTCTCAAGTGCATAAGAGACTGTTTAGCTTCTCAGATGCTAGAGATATTGATATGTAAGATGCTAATCCCAACACGTACAAGATACCAATATGCATAGGAAGAGAATAAGGTCATCCTGCAAACACGGCATATGAAAGCAATATGACCATGCCCCATTCCTTACTTCATCACAACATACCTAGATATAGATAGATCAAGGTAGTCTTGATTAGGCATAGAAAAGAGACAAAAGATAAATCAAAAGATAAAACAAAAGATAATGTCATCACATTCTCTTGCCAAATTTAGGTGCTCTTAGATGGATTTAAGCTGGCACCTTGTTGAGAGGAAAGCTGCATCCTGTTGAAGGCAAAATATGTTGATAAACTGCTATAGCAAATGTTGGCTTAAAGCATGCAGACAAATAGCTTCTAGCTTATTCTTGATTGGTTAAAGTGCTTGAGCTTTTAGTATACACATAGTTTGCTTCCTTCTTGAGCTGATCAAAGAGAAGAAGATGGAAGATGAAAGAAGATGAAGAAGATAGGGTGGATCATCTGTGCTTGAGTACTAGAAACTTCCTTCGTATTCCAGAATGCCTACATACCATGTATCCATGGGATCAAAGCACATTTATGATGAAGATGAGACATGATGAATATGTAGTTCTAGGTTTTATTGATCATGTAAGTGATGAGAGAGAAGAATGTGTGATGAAAGATTAAAGGATGATTAGAAGAAAGATGAAATATGAATGAGGAAAAGAAGGGGCTATCATCTTAGCCTGAATCAAAGTGTTCGCATCTCAAATTGCCTACATACCCTGTATCCATGGGATCAAGGCTTTAACAATAGAGCTGGGATGTAGTTCTTGCTTATTACACTGGTGAGGTGATGTCTTGTGATTTTTGGATGCTAGATGAGCATGAATTGATTGGAAAGATATGAAGCCTAGTTGTAAAATGTTTGGCCACATTTGTTGTTGGATGAACGCTATGGTTGAAATTGAAAGTTTGTTGTGTTGTGAGCTAGTGTTTGATGTGTTATGAGTTAGAGATAGCGGTATCCACTTCCAAATAAGACTCAACAAGATGCCCCCAGTGCGGGATGAGGCTTATTATGATGGAGGATGATGGAGAAGGCATGCGTTCAAGATGCTAAGGTGCCAAAGATATAGTTATCACAACAATGTCTCAAGTATGATAGCTAGCATTGACAGAGATGAAGGTGGAAAAGGCTATTTATTGTGATGAAATGTGGATTATGATATGGATTATGTTGGATAGGATGGCAAAGTATGGTAGAACGAGTGATGATCAAACAAACCAAGTAGACGATGGAAGCTGGTCACTACACATAGCACCTGTTTGCCAGGTTTTCACTATGGTACTTATCCAAGGCGCCTGTTTACTAGGTTTTCACCAGAGGACGGATTATTTATCTTAGACTAATATTTTTTGTTATCCAAAGCACCACAAAGTGGTTTTCACTATTGGATTTTTTTATTTTTATTTTTGATGGGATAGTTGAGATTTAAGGATAAAACTTCTTGAGATGAATGTTGTTGACTGGTTCATCCAAGGGAATACCTTCAGGTGTTGAGAGAGTGTATGCACCTAATCCATAAACTGCTGTGATGATGAACAAGCCAGTTTGGTTCAAACTTGCCCTGTTTCTCATGGTGTTGCTAATTCTTTTGATTTTCTTTAAGGACAAGATCTCCAACTTGAAATCGGCGTTCTTTGATTTTTTTGTTGTAGCTGCGGCGTAGACAGTTCTGATAGACTTGGAGATGGTTAAGTGCTATAAGACACCGTTCATCTAGAAGCTCAAGATCATGGAGTCTAGATACTCGATATTCTTTTTCTGAGATGGTATGTTGTAAGGATAGTCACAATGAGGGGATCTCAACCTCAATAGGTAAAATAGCTTCAGTGCCATACACAAGAGCATAAGGTGTGGCTCTAGTGGGAGTTCTGATACTTTTTCTATATGCCCATAATGCATGATGGAGTTGTAGATGCCAATCCCGACTAGCTTCATTGACCATCTTTTTGAGAATTTTGATGATTGTTTTATTAGAAGCTTCAACTTGGCCATTGCTCTAAGGATAGTACAGAGTAGAGAATCGATGTTGCATATGAAACTTGTTACAAAGATCTGACTTCTTGATTCTTGAAGGGATGACCATTATCTGTGACAATAGCTTGAGGAACTCCATAACGGCAAATGATATAGTGTAGAATAAACTTAGATATTTGCTTGCCTATGATATAAGTCATTAGTATGGCTTCCACCCACTTTGTAAAATATTCAGTGGTAGTGATAATGAACTTATGACCATTTGATGAAGTAGGATGGATTTTACCTATGAGATCAAGTCCCCACTACGAAAAAGGCCATGGAGTAGTGATAGGCTAAAGCTCATGTGCTGGTGCATGTATTAAATCTCCATGTTTCTGGCATTGTAGACATCTCTTTGCAAATTGTTGTGCATCCTTTTCCATGGTCGGCCAATAGTATCCTGCTTGTAGAAGTTTCTTAACAAGGCCAGGGCCAGCAGAATGTGAGCCGCAAACACCTTCATGTACATCACATAAGGCCACTTTTTCTTCCTCAGAATCAAGACACCTAAGAAGGATACCATCGAGACTCCGGTGATAGAGGGTGTCTCCTAGGATAGTGTAACGAGAGGCTCAACAGATAAAGGTTTTGTGTTGGTTGTTAGATAGTTGAAGTGGAAAGGTTTGATTATAAAGATATTCGTATAAATCCTCGTACCACAGCGAATTGGGACCAACAATATCACATATAAGCTCAGACTGTGGAACTTCAAATGCTGGAATCAAAAGCTATTCAACCAAAAACTCACATTTATGTGTATTAGATGGCATGTCTAGAAGAGACCCAATCATAGCCATAGCATCCACTGCTCTATTCTGTAGTCTTGGGATTTGTTCAAAAGTGATATTATCAAAGTACCTTTTAAAATCATCAACCATTAGCTTGTATGAAAGTAGCTTTTCATCTTTTGTTTGATATTCATTTAGGACCTATTTGATAACCAGCTAAGAATCACCAAAGACTTGTAACTGTTTGATAGCCCATTGTACTACCATGCACAATCTTGTGATTAAAGCTTCATACTCTACTATGTTATTGGTACATGGAAATGCAATTCTGTATGATTTGGGTATACAATCTCCTTGAGGGGTAACAAACAAGATGCCTGCTCTTGATCCATGTTGTGTATATGATCCATCAAAATATAGCTTCCACCATGTTGGAGAAGTTAAATTAAACAATCCTTCATCAGGGAATTCTAGATATATTGGATGGATATCTGTGATGGGTGCTGCAGCTAATTGATCAGCGATGACTTGTCCTTTGATGGCTTTTTGATCCACATATTGTATGTCAAATTCACTTAAGATCATGACCCATTTTGCTAATCTTCCCATGAGAATTACTTTAGAAAGAATATACTTGAGTGGATCAACATTTGATATGAGCTTAGTTGTTTGGTTCAACATATAGTGTCGCAACTTTTGGGAAGCAAACACTAATGCTAAACATGCTTTTTCCATAGATGAATAATTGAGTTCATATCCCACAAGAGTTATGTTGATGTAATAGATGGCTTGTTCTTTTCCTGAATCATCATGTTGAGCTAGAAGGGCACCCAATGCTGCTGGTGTTGATGATATGTAGAGCAATAATGGGTGGTCAAGCACAGGAGGTACTAATAGAGGAGGTGTTGCCAGATATTCCTTTATTTTTATCAAAAGCTTGTTGACACTTTTCATCCCACTTAAATGGTTCACCCTTACGTAGAAGATGTTGAAAAGGATGACATTTATCTGCTAGTTGTGAGATAAATCTACGGATGGACTATAACCTACCTTGTAAATTGTGAAGTTGCTTGAGGTTTGTTGGCGAAGGCATTTCCATGATATCTTTTACTTTAGCTGGGTCCACTTCTATCCCTCGTCGAGACATAATGCATCCCAACAGTTTTCCAGATGTTACACCAAATACGCATTTCTTTGGGTTCAATCTGACTTGATATTTTTCTAATCAATCAAAGATTTGTGCTAATACCTGTAGATGTCCTTCTCTTGTCTTAGATTTTCCCAAGATGTCATCAACATAGTCTTCCATGATAGTATGAAAAAGGTCATGAAAGATAACTGTCATGGCTCGTTGATAAGTAGCTCCAGCATTCTTGAGACCAAAAGGCATGACAACCTAGCAATATGTGCCCCATGGAAAAATAAAGGATGTTTTATCTTGATCTTCTTCTGCTATTCTGATTTGATTATACCCTGAAAATCCATCCATCAAAGATAGCATTTCATGTCCGGTTGTAAGATCTACAATGTTATCTATGCTTGGTAGTGGAAAGTCATCCTTAAGACATGCTTTATTAAGATCTCTAAAATATGTGCAACAACGAACTCGTCCATCAGGTTTTGCTACAGGTACCAAATTTGAAACCCATTCTGGATAATCAATAGGCTTTGTGAACTTAGGTTCTAACAGTTTCTAAATTTCTATCTTGACCAATAAAGCTACCTGTGGATGCATTTTGCACAATTTTTGTTTGACAAGTTTTGCATTAGGAGATACTGCTAGATGATGTACCACAAGTGATAGATCTAAACCCGGCATGTCAGCATAAGTCCATGCAAAATTTATAGCTCTTCTCAGAAAAAATGCTGTGAAGTTTCATCTTTCTTGCTCTGATAGTGATGTTGCCAAAAAAGTGATCTTTGGATTATGCTTTGTACCCAAGTTCATGTCTTGTGACTATTCAACTAGCACTATTGATTTCTCATGATAATCAGTGGCAACAAGAAGATCAAATCCCTCATCCTCAAGCGCCTCAGAGAGGTTTTCGCCTTCAGATACATCCTTTATTTTTACTTTTTCATGGTCAAGAGGTGCCTTTTGGTTTTCACCTAGTGACCTATTTTGTTTGATTTTGTTTATTTCACTTTTGCGACTAAAGGATTTGATACTTCCACCAAAATATGCTAGTTTAGGTAAGTCCATCATCAAACCTGCTTTGTGATCACCCAATGGAATGCCTTGTCGCAAGCCCATGAATTCTGCAATAGCTTCATCATTTTCAAATGTATCTAATATCAGTGCCCCCTGTTGATCCCAATCGACGAGGTCAGGATATACGAGTGAGAGGTTAATGGAGGAATTGTTATGGCTAGAAGAGGCTATGGAGATCATGAAGATGGAGTGTTCTTGGAAAAGGTTGGTAATATGAAAGGGGGAGTCATCAATAGTATCTAAATTAGAAGTCTCACCTACCGAGGAAGGTCTAGCATCAGTATTGGAAATACACTTAATGTCCTTGAGTCATGGTACCTCCGGCTGATAACCAAGGCCTTGCTTATTAAACTTCTTAGACACAATTATAGGGTCAAGAGGTCCTTGTTCTTGTGATCCCAATCCACCATGCCCTTTGTAACCCATGTTCTTTATGATGTGGAACCCATTGTTGTATCTCCCTACTTCCAGTTGGACTTGGTCTTTTTCAGCAAAGAATATCTAAGAGTCTATATCATCAATGTCTTCATCATCCAGGAATCTGCCTTTAAGGAATATGGTAGGTGGAGCTTTGATAACAGTGGGGTCTAAAGTTGGTTTGGATGTGGAAGGTTTACTATAGGATTTAGGAGATAATGGAAGGGTGCCTACACAACAAGAGTCTTGCAGTGTGTATTCACTAGGGCCATGTTTAGTGTACTTGATATGGAGGTTGGAAGGGGTTTTGCTAGATGAGGGCTTGAGTAGGTCGAAGGGGTCTACATAGGATGAAGATGGATATGCCTCAGTGTTGATAGGAATGTGGTCTGGACTCTGATATTTAGCTTGGAAGGCACGACAAAATTCAAACGGATTGGGATTAGCTTGGATAGTAATTTCAACATCGTTGTGTGACAATTTAAGGCATTGATGGTATGTGGAAGGAACTACCTTGAGGGCATGTATCCATGGACAACCAAGGATTATATTATAAGGAAGGTCAATATCAAGGACCTGAAAACAGGTTTCTGTAGTGATCGGCCCAACTTGGATAGGCAAGAAAATAATTCCTTCAATATCTCTCTCGGCATCATCATATGCCCTGATAGTAATACCCTTGGAGGTGTCAACATCTTTCTCAGAATATCCGAGTTCTTTTATCAATTTCAAAGAACATATATTAAGACCAGCTCCACCATCTACCAAGATTTGTTTGATACGGCATTGTTTGACAAACACTTCAATGTGGAGGGCTTCATTGTGTAAAGGATGGATGGAGGGCTGAAGATATTTGTTAGAAAAGGTTAAATGACAAGGGGATGCAATGCTAGCAACCATAGATTGGAATTGTGAGATATCAATATCGTTAGGCACTAAAGATTCTTGTAGAGATTTATCAAGGATAGCTTTATGAGCAGGGGATATGCGAAGCAACTCAAGAATGGATATGTGCACGGGTATTTTGCCAAGGTGATCCAAGATATTATAGTTAGGAAATGGTCGAGGAGGATGAACAGGTGCTCCTTGAATAGTGACTTGACCTCTTTGAGTGGTTATAGCGCAATTAGGTGCTTTACCTTGGATAGTAATGGTAGAAATGCAAGCATGGTCAATGCGGCCAATGGTAGATGATTCATAGGTATACTGAATGGCATTTCCAGCATGAGAGTTACTTGTTTTGTCATGAGATGGAAGTGGATTCTTGAAAGTCTCTAGATTATAGTTTGATGTTGATTGTTGTGCAGGTTGAGTTGTTAAAGGTGTAACTTTGATTAAACCTTGATCAATGCAATCTTGGATGACATGTTTTAAGTGCATACAACCATTGGTTTTGTGTCCTTTAACTCTATGGAAATTGTAATACTCATTTTCTTTGTACCAAAGAGATTTGAAGAGCAGTTCGCCATTGGGTGGTGCATCCGATAAGATAATATCGCCCACTTGGAGAAGCTTTTGAAAGATAGCTTCCATAGGTTCAGCTAATGGTGCAAATTATCGACGTGGATTGGAAGTTTGGCATTGTCGCATTCGTTGAAAAGGTTGTGTTGTTGTAGAAGCAGCTTGGATGTTGATAGGAGCTTTCATATTTTGGATGTGCTTTGCATTGACAACACCTTCATTGACAATATTCTTATTTTTGTTCCAAAAGAGAGACTTATCATTGGAGTTTTGAGGATAATCTTTGTTATCGCGAAAGATCTTGATAGTTCCTTTAGCAATTAAAGCTCATTCAATGATGGTTCCTTTGGAAACAAGTTCATCAAAGGTGCTAGCACTTTGCAATTTTAGTTGGAATGATATCTCGAGATGAAGATTTTGAACAAAGATATCAAGTTGTTGTTTCTCAAGGATTTCCCATGATAGTTTGCTAGCCATATTATGCCATCATTCAGTAAATGAAGAAAAGGCTTCACCATTGCATTGTTTATTGTTGACAAGGTCATTCATATTTATCTCATGGTCAATGTTGAAAGAGAAATGAGATCAAAACTTATTGGCTAACTCCGAAAAAGACTTAATTCCCAAAGGTAAATGAGAGAACCATTCAAGAGCTTGTCCTGCTAAGCTTCGAGGAAATAGTCTCAAAAGATATGTATTGTCATAAGCAACATTGAGACATACCATAAAGAATGCTCTAAGATGGTCTTCTAGATTTCATTTTCCTTTGTACTTGTCAAATTGTGGAATTTCAAAGTGTGGTGGAAAAGGTATCATATGAAGAGACTTGTCAAATGGATAAGTGCATATGTTGTCGAGAGAAAATGTCTTCTTTCCTTGTCCTACCACTTGGTTAATCATTTGTTGAACATCCGCTGAAGATAATTGTTGTTGCAAAGGGGGTGAAACATGGTATGGTGTATACTGAGGTTGTTGTTGTGGGATATATGGAGCTATGACTGTTTGTTGAGGTTGTGTACTCACAATATATGTCAAAGGATTGGGATGTGACACATATGTAGTTGAGGATTGTTGTCCTTGAGGCACAAGTGGTGTTTGAGTATATTGGGACGAATGGGCACCAAGATTTTGCATCACATGTGAAGTGGAAGACGGATTGACATTAGTTAATGGTTGGGAAGTTGGAGTTGGATTTGTTACATGGTAAGTGATGGAAGGATTGGTAGATTCGAAAGAAGGATGGATAGTTGGGTTTGTATTTTGGACAACATGGGGATTGGTATGTGTCATGTGTTGGGTGACAATAGGCAAGCCTTGGGTAGCATATGATGGATTGATGGTGTGTGAAGGATTGGAAGAGTATGATAGAATGGATGTAAGTTTCTAAACATAAGTGACCATAGAGCTAGGATTAGCTTGAGAAACGATAGGAGGGTCACTCATATCAATAAGACTAACATTGGGATTATATGGTGTAGTGGAAGGATTAGTAGGGATGGTGGAAAGCGTATTAGTAGTTGGTATATGGGATATGGTAGATTGTGATGGTCGTGAAGTTTGGATGATTGGTTGTGTTGGTATAGTTTGGGAGGCTTGCACACCATGAGACATGGAGATATCTTGTGATGTTTGGAGCGTTTGCGCTTGGGCCACATGGATAGCTTGTGTTACTTGAGGCATAGAAACGGTCATGGTAGGAGGAGGAATATGTTGAGGAACATGGAAAGGTGGAATGTTCAGATTCTATGACATGAGAGGGAGCACATTGGTTGGTATGATCAAAGGTTCTAAAGTGTGCTCTGAGCATGGTAAATCAAATGAAGTAACAATAGGCAATAAAAGAGATGTGGTAAGAGGATGGAGCTTGTGATATAGTGGGGGATGGTCCCTTTGCAACAACAATGGGAGTGTTTGGATCGTGTTCTCTAATAGCGGATATGTTGAAATCTCTTGGTAGTATAGCACCCATGAGAGCAAGTTGCAAGAAGTAGTGATTAGGCTCAGATAGAACAAGTCTCTCAACTTGATCCCACACATTGGTGTCCTAAAATTCTAATAAGTCTTCTTGGGATTGTTCTTTGAAAGTCTCCAAAGCTGTTGGAGGTTGTGCTTGTTGTGAGGATGCTTCTAAAAGAGTATTCCCATGAGGTGTAAACATATGAGGAGGCATACCAGTCGTGAATTGAGTTGCGTCCTTAATAGGTGTCGATCTAAGTTGTTGCATCTCAGCTTGCAATTTGGCTTCCATTTTAGCTCTATATTTGGCTTCCATTTCAGCTCTATATTTACTCCTAGTTTGAGGTATGATGTTGATGTTGAAAACTAAAGCTTAGCTTGTCAAACTTTTGAGACCCAAAAGATGATGGTTTGTTGATTGGTTGGTTGATTGGTTTGCTTGGTTGTTGATTTATTGTTAGCTGGTTTGATTTGGTTGATGTGTTGTTTTACTTGGTTTGTTGATTTGTTGTTCACTGGTTTCCCTAGAGAATAGCTCACACACTCAAGGGAAAAGTTGTTTGCTAAAGGTTGCTATGTTGCTGAAGCTAAATTTGATGTTTTACTGATGGATCAAAATGATTGATTTGATGATTGGTTTGCTGGTTTGGGATCTCAAAAAGATGAAAAGCTCATGAAATATGGTTGATTGATAAGCTCAAAACAAGGAGACAAAGTCTAGGTATCTACTAATGATCAGAGATAGGTCTAAAAGTTAATGTTGAAGCTAAGCAAGCTGGATTTGTGGCTAATTCAGCTGAGTCACTAAGATTTGCTAGTATTAGACCACAGGCGACAAGTGATAGCTCATATGCGACTCAGAGAATGCAGAAGGCAACTGGTAATAGCTCAAATGTGGACTAGTTTAGGTTCTGAAATAGGGTACAATGTTAACCAAAGGTGATCCAGATGTTCAGAGGTGATGATTGTTGGCTCAAAAGTGATTTACTGCTATCTGGAAGTGACTTAGGTTAAGCTAAAGGTGAAAGACTGTTGTTTAAAGGTGACTTGATTTAGAGCAGAAGTGACTGACTACTATTTAGATGCGAGTTGATTCAGACAAGAGGCGACTGACTACTATTTAGATATGACTCTGTTTATGCAAAAGGTGATTAATTGTTGTTCAAAGGTGATTTAGTTCAAGTAAAAAGTGAATAACTACGGCTTACAAGCGAATCTATTGTCTGTATGTGAGCAGTTTAGGCTTAAAAGCCACTGTGTCTATCAGGAAAGATGTCTGATTTGTGATTTTTTACAAGAAAATAGTAATTGCAGCCACTCACACTCACAACAATCACAAACTTGTACAACCTAGGCTAGGAAAGGAATGTATTTGTTGAATCCCCTGGCCATGCTTATTCAAAGAAGATAGCTTCAGGATCTTAGTAGCATCGGTTCCCCTCCACAACACTCACTTCTCACGCATACCAGGATCCAGGTTTCCTTAAAGGCTTGTCCCTCACCAAACCTTAGGATTGTCCCTGTTATCTCTTCTAAGAACCACGTGAATTGGGACTGCTTCAAAGGTCCCACCTTTTGCATCAACAAATAGAGGGTTTTTGGCTACTACACAAAGTTGCTAATAAGGGCATCTGTTCAGGTGGCTATACATGTGGTAGCACTACTCTCCATTGTGGAGTCTCCCAGCCTTCAATGGTTACACCTTGGAGGGTTTTGGGGGAGGTTGGCTATCGGTATAATGCAACAACACCCATTGTTTGTGGCTTTTGACACAAACACTTTTCTTAAATAGTAGTTCAGAAGGACTTGGCTTAAGCCCATTACCTCTTGGGTCGTATCCTATCTCACACTGGGAAGGTAGGCCCTCTAAAGATAATAACATGTTCTCATACACCCAAGATCCATTTGATAGGAAAGGGGAGAGGATACTTTTGTTATTAAATTTGGGTTACAATCAATCACATGCAAGCAATCAAAAAGATAAATCAAGCACGGAGCAAGCAATGATTCATTTTAAGCACCAAGCCCAAAAGTTCCTAATTTAGTGACAAAGCACAAGTCTTGGACTGATCGAAGCTTCAACAGATATGTTCATAATTTGATAACCTCCTTTTCTTAGACAAATTGATAAGATGATGTACAAATACCTAATTAGTAGCCAAGAAAATAAACTGTAAATTATATAGACTGAAAGCGCACAGTTTACCAGAGGTGATTCACTGTCTGTTAGAAGTGATCTCTATTTCTGTCATAGGCAAACTACTGCAGATCAAAAGTGATTTTAGAAATGGCAGATGCAAATTGTTTAGGCTCATACGTGACATGAAAAAGAATAAAGTGGTTGGTTTCAGCTCATAAGTGACCTAGATCTGCAAAAGAGACAATATGCAACAAAAGCCCTAATTCTACAGAAAGCAATTCAATTATCTAGAAGTGGCCACTATAAGATCAAAAGCGATTATGTTAAATGCAAAGGTAACCACTATTAGTCTAAAAATGATGCAGAATAATCAAAAAGCAATCGTTGTCTGCTTATAAGCAATCTGGAAATGGCTAAAGGTGGCAGATTTTAGTGTAGAAGCGACACGGGTATGCAAATAGCGACAATTTTTTGCTCAAAAGTGGTTGGAACTTGCCGTAAGCGCTCAAAAAATATGATCTTCATAAAAACAACTTCAAATAGAAAAGCTAATCAAGGATGTGGGTCCCACCGGGCATGCCAAAATGTGATAGGTAAAAAATCAGGTTAATAAGATCAAGCATAGCCATGAAAACCTAACCCTACCATCATCAAAGAATCTAATCTAAATGAAATCAAAAGTAATGCAATTCAAGCACAACATCACCTAGATTGTATGATTCCTTGTTTATGATGTGGATTGCTTCTTCAACAATGATCAATTATGAAGATAAAAGCTACCATGATAGGTGTTAATGATAAAAGCTCAATGGATGCTATGGATGCTCAAATGCTCAATATGCTCAGGATGATAATGTAGACGCTATATGAATGCTAGATAGATTGTAGTATGGAATGAGAGGGTGTTTATATATAACTCAACTAAAATCAATCAACGGTGGAGATTTGATGGCTATGTGAATGGATAAGATTGAATGATAGACATAGATCAATGTGAAGATGACAAGTGGCGAGAAGATAGGGCTCATGTGTGCTTCTGTACATAAAAAGTACTACAGGTGAAAGATATTAAATAAAAAGATGTACTACCACTTATCTTTTTTAAATGAAAGAGGCACACATGTCGGCTCATAAGATAAATGATAAGATAAATTAATTAAATAAAAAAATTATTTAATTAATTGGAAAGTGGGCTTATGAAAGGAACCTTTAATTAAATAAATAAGATTTATTTAATCAAAAATAGATAGAATGAAGATAATTAAATAATTGAAGATTGTTTAATTATAGTTTAGAAGAAATAGAAGAAATAGCTAATGAATTAATTAAATAAATATAAATTTATTTAATTAATAGAAGAAATATATGTTAGGGATATTGCTCAAGTGTGTTAGACAAATGCAGATGTGTGATAATGCAATGTTTGAATGTTAATGATAATGAGTCAATTTTGGGTGTCTACAGGTTGATATGGAACTATTGACAGACTCTTGGAAGAACCCACATCTTGCAGTTGCTTTTTCAATTACCTATTTTCAATGAACAACCTATTCACTTCATCATTCATGTCTTGTTGTGTTTTCTCATAATCCTGCAATTTTTTTCCAACTTTTTTACAACTGCATGGGTGAACATGGTAGAATGAACTATGAGACCATAGGCGTCAGTTCCTAAAGTATCTCATAAGGTTTTCACCACAACAGGTCCTCTCATTTCCTAAACATCTAGCAACCTTGGTTTACTAGTGTTCTTCTATTTTGTCCATATGGCAAGAGTCTCTATCTTTGGGTTGAAACCACATCGACTCATTCCATCATCATAATCAAATTTAGACACAAGATTAGGGTCATCTTGACTCCTAACTTGGTCAAGCAAGAATACCTTTTTCAATTCAAGCCCTGGGATGATCAGCATGTTACTCTTCAAGACCATTTATCTTGCTTCCTCAGGAGTCACATTGATTCTGTCAACTTTTAGTTCTTGGATTGTTCGAGTGGTTATTTGATTATACTGAGACTCATCAGCACCCATCTTATTGATTTCCACTTTTTCATCAAATTCCTTCATCTTCATTTTTAACTAGAAATCTTGAAACTCTAGAGTCTTGATGAAATCATCATCTTGAATAAATCTCAATGATGCCACCACCCTTTCATCTTCCTGTAGCTCTGGATCAATTTGGGCTTGTTCTTCCATCCTAGCCTTAGGCTTCTATGCATCAGTTTCTTGACCAACCAATGGTTGATCAACTTCCTCTCCATCATGCAATTGTGTCAAAATATTTGCAACTTCGTTAGTATCCCCCACACCCTCAGCCATCTCATATGGGACCAGATGAGACATGCCTTTAGTTCTCTTCCTTTTATGTGGTGGTGATTTAGGGATCTATGGATCTTGAACTAATATGACATCAGGGGAAGGCTCATGAATCTCAATTCCTGCAAACTTCTTCACTAGAAGTTTTATAGCCTTGGTCAGATGTACTTCATATTTAGCATAAATACTTTCAAAATTATCAATCATTGTATTAATCCTCTTTATAGGATCTTTCTCTTCAGCAAGAAATCCTTAAAAAATTGGATTCTTTTCCTTTTTCTCATCTTCAATTTTCTTGAGGATCTCCCATTTCCTCTTCTTGTCATACACTTCATTAAAAGTAACCAGGTTCCTTATCACATCCTCATCATAAATTTTTTTATGGGAGATGCCCATCTTAGTCAAGATCACTTGTCTCACAAAGTTCATATGACCTTCAGGGTCACAAACTCTTTCAACAACAGATTCCAAAGAGTACTTGGCCTTCAAATAGGCTTGCATCTCCTCAAGATTGTCTGAACCAATTGACCAATCTCCAAAGATAGTGGTATTAGGCAAAAAGGTGCCTTTCTTCTACTTTTTCATCACTTCCTTTTCCCTCCACAATATTTGCCACATGAATTCCAAGAATGCAGTTATGTCATAAACAAACTTTGGCAATTTGTAAGGTGGTTGGGGGCAATCATATACCTTGATTATTGTGTACTCTGGTAGGAAGAACCAATCAACATAATTGAAAGTATGACCTTGCTCTAGTTTATGTGCAAGAGGTCTTAGAATTACCCTAATTTCTGGTGACAATCTGGGGACCCAATTACCAAAAGAATTCATTATTTTCACAGAAAATTCATTATGAAATACATTATAGTTACCAGTATGGCAATGAGAATCCCACATGTAACACAAACATTGAGTAGGCATTCTTTGCCTTGTCCTGTCAATCATGCTGATGTGCATTTTACTTGACCATTTACTCCTATTTTGAGATCAAGTGATAAACCAAAGAATAAAACTTGAAGTTCATGGGTTTCTTATCCTCCTTCACACTGATGAATCCATCATGTATTTTCTTTTCAAGATATGAGGAAAAATCATACTCAATGTTCACCTCTAAATTTTGTATCTTCATAGCCATCATCATCAAATTAATTGGCATCCTTTGATCAACATCAATTCCCAGTACTTGGCACAATGCATAATAGGTACATTTGAAATAGAGTGCAAAATCTTCCATAGGGAATAGTTCGACTGCATTGGAAGGAATATCAACTATCTTGTTGTTTGCACCTCTTCTCATAAATATCAATAGCTCATCACTTCTGAGTGTTCTTCTCAAACTTTTGTAGGTCAATTTTGGTGAGAGCTTGTTTGTTCAACATAAAATAGTCAATTATAGCATTTCTGTCAATTCTCAATAGAGAAGATCCATTTGGCAACCTTACTGTTTTAGTAGCCGGGTGGTAGTGTAGTGCTAGAGTATGAATCAGTTCCACATCCATGAATACATTTGAAACAATTAGCTTGGCCAAATCCAGCTTCCATGGATTGTCCACCGGTCCCTGACCATCCTTCTTTTGACAGAAGTACCAAAATAGTTTTTAGCCAAAAATGGGAATTATGGCATCCCTACTACCCTTAGCAACATCCCTAAATACTTTCTTTTGACCTTTGTCAATTGAATTGGGTAAAACATCTAGCAAATATTTCTGCAATGATCATTTCTTGGGGGTAGAATCAGGGTTACTGATCTAACTTGTGGATACAGACTTCTTGGGTGCTATTATACAAACTAGGGTTTAGCAACTCAAGAAAATGCATAGAGAATTGAAACAGAGCAAAGATTCTTCAAACTTTCTTGCAGAGAATGTAGAGATGGAATTACTTGAATAATTTGAAGCTTGCTAAGAACCAATTGAACTGGGCACCTTCTCCAAGCCAATCTGCAATCTCTGAACTAAGCAAATACTGAGAGATTTCCAGATTTTATCGAGCTAGAATGTTCATCGTTCCAAGAATTGGGTTCATGCCACGAGATTATAAAATCCCAGCATTCAATTCATTTCAAATATAAGCCCTTGATCAAATTTGATCCAACGATCAAATGAAATGACAAGATCTTTCAAATTTATTGGTAATCGCACACCCACACTGAGTATGTTTACTCATTTATTATCATTACCACACTATCGCTGATCTTGTTTAAACCAATCATAGGATGGCGATTAGCTTCAATGCCTTTTGTTCACTTTTCTTGATTATCGCCAACCCTCAACCCTTATGCTCAAACAAAGTGGGATCACGAGGTTTATAGCCCCCTTTATTCCATTTTATTCCATTACCGTCAACCCACAAGTGCCTATTCTCATTACTGCGGGGTGATTGTGTTGTCAAATTTTATTGCTTACTGCCTTACCACAAACGTTCTTTGAAAGCCATCACGGGAGCTCGATAACTTGGACACTTACTACCGTCATGCCATGAACAACTTGTCAGACTAATACGGGACCATGTGATTAGTCTATATTGAACTCTCTTCCTTATTACCAAGCCACAACCAAATGGTGAGACCTTTGAGGGACCGCGGTATACATAGTTGATCGAGCCCTTCCTACCGTCATGCCGTGAACAACTTGGATGTTTCTAGTGAGAGTGTGGTATACATGATTTGTGTTTCTCTAGTTACTGCACTACCACCAAGACAGTGAGGATGACATGTGAGATTGCAGTAACATGGTTGACTGAGCCCTTCCTATCTCCATGCCATGAACAACTTGTATGTTTCCAGCGGGAGTGCGGTATACATGATTCTTGTTGCTCTAGTTCCCGCACTGCTGCCAAGACAATGAGGATGACCTACAAGATTGCAATAACATGGTGATTGAGCCCTTCCTACCACCATGCTGTGAACAACTTGTATGTTTCCAACAGGAGTGTGGTATACATGATTCTTGTTACTCTAGTTCCCGCACTACTGCCAAGATAATGAGGATGACCTACGAGATTGCGGTAACATGGTTGACTGAGCCCTTCTTAGCACCATGCCGCGAACAACTTATATGTTTCTAGCAGGAGTGTGGTATACATGATTCTTGTTTCTCTATTTTTCATACTACCGCCAAGACAATGAGGATGACCTGCAAGATTGTGGTATACTACAAAAACATAGAAATGATTAAGAATAACTACATACTCCTCAAAATGACCATGGTATGTGACCCTGGGAAATAAATGACATAAAATTTTGGCATGAATGTCTATTAAGAAATGGTCATATACAAGTGAAAAGATCAAGTAGGATGGAAATGTGCAAAAAAATTTAGAGGTCCTAACAGGTGAGACATTAGAATAGTTTATTTGGAATAATGGCAAGAATTAACAAAATTTTAGGGTTTTAAAATTTTGTTCCAACATAAGTAATGGTTGTTTTATTATGTAAATAAGGGTAATCCTTACATATATAATAATTATTATGTATTTCAATGTAATGTGTATTTTGTTTTTGTTTTTGTAGATATGTATTGATAAACTCCAAGAAGGGGATAAAGTTAGGGTGTTGGATCCATGTGATGGTGTTACTGTGAGCAATGGGCTGATTCACTCACTATCTATTGTACATGGAGTCAACTTGAAAGGAACATGAGATGCAAATGTAAATATTTTAAAGGTCACAAGTAACATATAGCTTGCTTATGAAGACAAAATAGATGGAGCTATCCATCTGAAAGAGAAAGAAGGAACCTTCACACAGTGGCCACTAAAATATTTGCAAAAAATGGCATAGTTGATGTTTATCATGTACTTGTTGTTAGATATCTTGGCCCACTGCTTTATGTAGTATTTTGAATGTGTTGTTTAGGGATCTTAATTTTCATGATGTATTTGAAAGAGTTGGAAACTCTAGACAACTATGACATTTTTTTATTATATTTATATATATATATACTCTTAGACAGTTTTGATATCTTATAACTTGATATATTATATATATATATATTTGCATTATATTTTTATTGCAGATTACCTTTCATTATCATGATGTTGAATCAATGTTTTAATTCTAGCATGTTGTCGCTTGTTTGTATATGTAAATTTTTTTTAAAAGTGAATTATTAACATTACCTGCCTCTAGAACCATCATAGAAACTTCTTCAAAATCCCACGTCTATCCTGGAGTCACCAGGATTCGTACCTCGATGATTACACACCATTTCAGGCCCAAAAAATCCCAACCATGCTCAATTCCATAGGTGATTTGATTTTGAATCTGATTCTGGGACGAATAGTACCTGGAAATGCCCTATTCTTCTACCAATTAGGTAACTTAACAAATAATAAATGTTATATCCCAAAATTTGTGCTGGAACTCTGGTAAAAGCTTACCATACTATAGCATCATCAAGTCAACCTTGGATATAAAAATTGTTCAAAATAGAAAATAGTTTGTAAATGTTGAATGGTCAGACATTATTAAATATTACAGGCACCGGGAGTTACCTTTTGAAACATTAGGACAGAGGGCAGATAAAATTGATATATATGGTGTAAAAGCCAAGGGATTGCCTTTTGGTTTCAAGATCCAGGTGACTTTGATCCTGATTTAAAATGTTCCTTACGAGTGGTCCATTGCGGTAACCTACATAGTGGTATGTATTCTTGGAAGCCTTATGGTGCCATATTATTTAATGGAGTATATGTGAAACTAAAAAAATTGAAATGTTCTTTTATAGTAAAGTAAAATGGGTGGTATTTGTGATCTACTATGCTAGAATACAATAACCTACACCTCAAATTTAGATTAGTCAAAACATGTCACATTGATCATATTGTTAAAATAATATAATATATTCCATAGCTTAAGATGTTTTTTGGTTTCAGGGATCTTATCAACATCATAAGGAGTTGAAGGTTGCACAGGGAATCAAGATAACCACTCAGGTATCAAATTTTAGGCTAATAATTTTATGTATATGAGCATAAAATTATCAAATATATGTGGACAATGAAATTTAGCTGTAATTTCTTGATTTCAGGGTCTTGAGCATGTCATAGCAGGAACTCAGTTATATGTTGTTGGACCTGATGATGATTTAGAGGATATTAAGGATGATGCAATGCAAGATATCAATAATGTAATGTCTCGAATTGACAAGAGTGGGGAAGGAGTTTATGTTCAAGCTTCAACTCTTGGATCTTTGGAGGCTTTACTTGAGTTCTTGAAGACCCCAACTATAAGCATCCCAGTTAGTGCAATTGGTATTGGGCCTATGCATAAAAAAGATGTCATGAATGCGAGTGTAATGCTTGACAAAAAGAAGAAAGAGTATGCTGCAATTTTGGCATTTGATGTCAAAATTACTCCTGAAGCTCAAGAGCTTGTAGATGAAGTTGGTGTCAAGATATTTGCAGCAGACATTATTTATCATCTATTTGACTAGCTTAAAGCATATATGGACAATCTTAAGGAAGAAAGGAAAAAGGAGGCTATAAAAGATCAGGTATCAAATTTCAGGCTAATAATTTTATGTATATGAGTATAAATTTATCAAATATATGTGGACAATGAAATTTAACTGTAATTTATTGATTTAAGGGTCTTGAGCATGTCATAGCAAGAACTTAGTTATATGTTATTGGACCTGATGATGATTTAGAGGATATTAAGGAAGAAGCAATGCAAGATATAAATAATGTAATGTCTCAGATTGACAAGAGTGGGGAAGAAGTTTATGTTCAAGCTTCAACTCTTAGATCTTTGGAGGCTTTACTTGAGTTCTTGAAGACCCTAGCTGTAAGCATCCCAGTTAGTGTAATTGATATTGGGTGTGTGCATAAAAAATATGTCATGCGTGCGAGTGTAATGCTTGAGAAAAAGAAGAAAGAGTATGCTGCAATTTTGACATTTGATGTCAAAATTACTCCTGAAGCTCAGGAGCTTGCAAATGAAGTTGGTGTCAAGATATTTATAGTGGACACTATTTATCATCTATTTGACTAGTTTAAAGCATATATGGACAATCTTATGGAAGAAAGGAAAAAGGAGGCTACAGAAGATCAGGTATCAAATTTTAGGCTAATAATTTTATGTATATGAGCATAAATTTATCAAATATATGTGGACAATGAAATTTAGCTACAATTTCTTGATTTCATGGTCTTGAGCATGCCATAGTAGGAACTCAGTTATATGTTGTTGGACCTGATGATGATTTAGAGGATATTAAGGAAGAAACAATGCAAGATATCAATAATGTAATGTCTCGGATTGACCAGAGTGGGGAAGGAGTTTATGTTCAAGCTTCAACTCTTGGATCTTTGGAGGCTTTACTTGAGTTCTTGAAGACCCTAGCTATAAGCATCCCAATTAGTGTAATTGGTATTGGGCTTGTGCATAAAAGAGATGTCATGTGTGCAAGTGTAATGCTTGAGAAAAAGAAGAAAGAGTATGCTGCAATTTTGGCATTTGATGTCAAAATTACTCCTGAAGCTCAGGAGCTTGCAGATGAAGTTAGTGTCAAGAAATTTGCAGTGGACATTATTTATCATCTATTTGACCAGTTTAAAGCATATATGGACAATCTTAAGAAAGGAAAAAGGAGGCTGTAGAAGATCAAGTATCAAATTTTAGGCTAATAATTTTATGTATATGAGAATAAATTTATCAAATATATGTGGATAATGAAATTTAGCTACAATTTCCTAATTTCAGGGTCTTGAGCATGCTATAGCAGGAACTTAGTTATATGTTGTTGGACCTGATGATGATTTAGAGGATATTAAGGAAGAAGCAATGCAAGATATCAATAATGTAATGTCTCGGATTGACAAGAGTGGGGAAGGAGTTTATGTTCAAGGTTCAACTCTTGGATCTTTGGAGGCTTTACTTGAGTTCTTGAAGACCCAAGCTATAACTATCCCAGTTAGTACAATTGGTATTGGGCTTGTGCATAAAAAAGATATCATGCGTGTGAGTGTAATGCTTGAGAAAAAGAAGAAAGAGTATGTTGCAATTTTGGCATTTGATTTCAAAATTACTCCTAAAGCTTGGGAGCTTGCAGATGAAGTTGGTGTCAAGATATTTGTAGTGGACATTATTTATCATCTATTTGACCAGTTTAAAGCATATATGGACAATCTTAAGGAAGAAAGGAAAAAGGAGGCTGCAAAAGATCAGGTATCAAATTTCAGGCTAATAATTTTATGTATATGAGCATAAATTTATCAAATATATGTGGACAATGAAATTTAGCTACAATTTCCTAATTTCAGGGTCTTGAGCATGCCATAGCAGGAACTCAGTTATATGGTGTTGGACCTGATGATGATTTAGAGGATATTAAGGAAGAAGCAATGCAAGATATCAATAATGTAATGTCTCAGATTGACAAGAGTGGGTAAGGAGTTTATGTTCAAGCTTTAACTCTTGGATCTTTGGAGGCTTTACTTGAGTTCTTGAAGACCCCAGTTGTAACCATCCTAGTTAGTGCAATTGGTATTAGGCTTGTGCATAAAAAAGATGTCATGCATGTGAGTGTAATGTTTGAGAAAAAGAAGAAAGAGTATGCTGCAATTTTGGCATTTTATGTCAAAATTACTCCTAAAGCTCGGGAGCTTACAGATGAAGTTGGTGTCAAGATATTTACAGCAGAAATTATTTATCATCTATTTGACCAGTTTAAAGCATATATGGACAATCTTAAGGAAGAAAGGATAAAGGAGTCTGTAGAAGATGTTGTTTTCCCATGTGTATTGAGCATTTTGCCACATTGTATTTTTAACAAGAAGGATCCTATAATTGTTGGTGTTGATACTCTTGAAGGCATTGCAAGGGTCAGCATCTAAACCTAGTCTTTTCAGTTTTATGACTTATGCATGTAAAAGATTGTTATATCATTTTTGGTTTGTATAAAGCCATATGTGGTGATTGCATCTACAGATTGGCATGTCATTATGTGTTCCCACAAAACATTTCATAGATATTGGAAAAATAGCCTCAATTGAGATCAATCATAAATTTGTTAAAATGGCTAAGAAGGGTGAAAAAGTCGCCATGAAGGTATTTTGAGAAGTTGTCTTTGTTGTTAATAGTTTTATATGATTTTGGATGCTATTTTTTGAAATGTTTTTGTTAATGAATTATCATATGAACTTTATAGATTGTTAGGAGCAATGCTAATGAAGCATAGAAAATGTTTGGTAGAGATTTTGAAATGGAGGATGAATTTGTGAGTCATCTCACTAGAAGATCCATAGATATATTGAAAGAAAACTACAAGGTAAGGCTATTTGATATCCATACTACATAATTTTACAGTGTATTTACTATTATGCATTTTATACTAATTGAACATTTATGCTTTTCATTTTTGGCTGATAAAACAACTTTTTAATGTCTAAAATGGAATATTCTTCTTATTTTTCAGGATGATTTGTCTAATGATGATTGGAAACTTGTGGTGAAATTGAAAAAGATGTTAAAAATTCCTTGAGCTACTACTAATGATGCATTGTGCAATGGAACTTTGGATTGGAGCAAAACCTTCTGATGAAAATGGGAAAATGCACCTTGCAACATTATAAACACCACAATCAAGATAACAAATGGTGAACTTTGTTGATACCAGAATAGTAGCTTCTGCATCATAAGCTTCTTCTATATGTTTTGCTATGTAGTGTACGTGTTGCACCTCTGGCTACAATAAGATAGTAGTGAACTTTAGATCTTATCTATGTAGGAGGTCATTTGAATGTCTGTTGTTTAGCTCATTTTCTAAAATTTAATAGTCTAAATGGGCAAGTGCGGTATTGCCATGTGAGAAAGGGAAGAGATTGATTCCAAGAGTAGAGATTTTGTGTAATGATCTATTTTATGATTTCTTGAGGTAATGAAGAAAATATCATGAAAACATTGTTTTAAATAAATTCATATTTTACTGCAATTGTACGAAACCAAAATTAACATTTCCATGTCATCTTTAGCATGTTGTTGACTGGCTAGATTTCACTGTTTCAAGTGCCACTTTTGCTTCAGCTATTTGGGACCATGTTATGGAAGGTTACAGGGAATGGTGTGTTTTCTTGTTGCTGCAGGGTCACTACTATAGGGGCCTCTAAGTAGCATTCTCAAGTTGTTATTTAGATATTGTTCACAGTGGTTCAGGGTTGTTTGAATACACAGGTAATAGCTCAATGGCTTGTGTGAAGGAGAATATGGAATGCACCAAGGCTGCAGTCAAAGCACCTGAACTGGTTAACAAAATGCCAAAAGAAATGGTGTCTCATGGAATTCTCAGTGGCAACATCTCTTTTCTAAGTGTCAAAAGATGTGAATGGCTTCATTGATCTGACTTGCCTTTCCATTGTTTTTCTATTGTATCTAATGTGGTTGTTGAATTGGTTTTTTCTTTAGCCAGTCCTTATAGTTTGCTATACATGACAAAGATGAACTAGTTTTTTCTAGTTATGGCAGCCTTGTGCTATTTTTTTATTATTTGTAATTCTTTTCCTGCATTATTCCAATACAAAAGAAATATTTATTGCCACTTTGGTTTGTCTTGTTTCATTTTCTTATTGGTCGATTCTCAAATAGAAAGTGTTGGCTCAAATTTATCAATCTTTACTTGGCAACATCATAAAATATGTAGTTTTCCAAATTTATTTGCTTTTATGTTTTAATTCAAATTTAATAATATGTTTTTTTTGCATTATAAAATTTATGGTATTTAATAAATTATTCATATCATAACTAAATTTACTACCAATTAATGAAAACCATTAAATAAAAATGACTACCATGAGTAAATAAATGACCAATTAACAACAATCAATGACTAAATATATGTACTAACAAATTGATGACTAAATATACTACCAAATTACCAAATACACTACCAAATTGTTGACTAAATATACTACCAAATTAATGACTAAAATTTGTTTAGTCATAAATTTGGTCGTGAGATAAATGACCTGCAATAAAATACCAATGGTCATGTAACTAAATATACTACCAAATTACCAAATATACTACCAAATTGATGACTAAATATACTACCAAATTAATGACTAAATATACTACCAAATTAATGATTAAATATACTACCAAATGTATGACTAAATATACTACCAAATTAATGACTAAATATACTACAAAATTTTACTACCAAATTAATGACTAAAATTTTTTTGGTCATAAATTTGGTCGTGAGATAAATGACCAGCAATAAACTACCAATGGTCACATGACCAAACTACTAATCACATGACCAATTTTTGGTTTTTTTTAGGTCATTTTTTCATGTTTTTCTACTAGTGTATTCAATGGATAGAAGAAGAATCTCATTGATGAGGAGGAAATATAGATAAAAAATGAGCATGGCATTACCAATCAAAGCATCCAAAAATGTTCATGAGCTATAGCCTCATGGAACATTTCTCGTACTCAGCATGTCTGATGCAGGAGCACCAAGACACACACGCGATTCTACATCAACCAAACATAATGTTTGATTTAGTTTTGGTTTTGGTTTTTATTATTTGTTGTTTCTATTGTGTTTTGTGGCAAGGGGATGTTGTCGCAAGTTCTATTGACTTCGTGTCATTTTCATTTTGTGATGGTTTTGGTTCTAATTGCTATATTTCTTCTTCATTTTACTGGTGGTGACTAGCTATGGAGACTTGAATGTAGTCGCATTGGATTTCATGATGCACTCCTTCCCCGGTTATATCTTCATTATGAATTGTTATATATTTGCATATGATAAAACCACATAGAAGAGGACTTCAAAAGAGAATTGATTTGTGAATGGTGCAAGCTGAGGAGAAAAAGTACTTCATTAAAAACATCTGCAATGGGATATATTGACAGGGGTTGATGGTATGAGAGATAGCCAGGAAAAAATTTCAGCAAATACAAATTTTCAAAGGTATCACATCATAGTGAATAAAATTAACGTTTATATATTTTCCTATGTGACATAAAAAATTCTTCCCATGATGGAGGTGTCATCATATGTGTATATTGAAATTGCTAAGTAATAACTTTTCAAATTCAAGTGACTCCATTTTCAATATCTAAACAACCTCCAATCTACTTCCCATGCTAAATGGTGTCCAATTGGTTTGATGCCTTTAAATTAAAATGGTTTCCATCTTCTTTTTATCAAAAAAGTGACGCTTCAAATTAGGCATCTATTTCATTCTCTTGTTGGCACATATAAAAGAGGGTAAAACAAATGTTAAATGGTTTGATCTGGAAAAGAAAAACTAGAAAGAAAAAAAAGAGGGGGGCTCAATCAGAGAAAAGACTAGAGACACATGAGGAGAAAGATAGAAGGGAGATCGGTGGAGTGGAAGTGGCCAGCACTGCAAAAAAAAGGATAAAGAATTGAATGGGTATTTGAAGAGAGGCATTTCCCAAAAGGGGATAAAAAGGTGTGTTTTAAATGACATCTTCTGAGTTTATTGCTGCTAGTAGATAAGAGTCCCTACATGGTGGAGATGGGAAAGATATTTGGATTATAGTAGGAGGGAATAATTGTAAGGGATTGCAAACAAACTAAGATATAGAGTACCCTTTGTTTGTAGGTTGAAAGTGGATCTAGAAGGTAGAGATGAATTGGGTTTTTTGCACAAAAGAAGATTGGATGAGATTGACATTGACTCCATATGTTTTATTTTGTCAAACATCAATTCTAGACAATTGATTGCTATAAATAAATAATAAAATTGGAAGTTGTGAATCTTTGAATAAAATATCTGTGGAATGATTGTTTAATTGTTTGCAAATTTATCTTGGGTTGTTCTAGAATGTGTTATTGCTTCTTGAATTGGCAGTCCCATAGGACTCCTAATTCTTGACTGCATCATTTCCTATCGGAGCAGGTTGTGAGTGTGTTGCTGAAAGAAAGCCTCGCAAAGATTTTTGTGGGTGAGTGTAAGGGCGAGGAGACCTGTGACTATAGGGATCCCATAGATATGGCACAAAGAGGACATGGGCAAAGAGGAGTACGGGATGGACCCTAAAATAATGAAAATATGGTATTCATGGAGATGTTAAGAGGCATCACAGTGAGATTGGACACCTGTGGTAGATGTCAATGAAGATGAAGGTGAGATTGAGGCTCTAGAAATTGAATTTGAGGATGAGGATGATGGAGTGGAAGGAAGATTTTTGAAAGCAATGTAGAGAATCAGTAGTAAGCCAAGTGTGGATACCCCTAGTTACCATAGAATTTTGAATCTGGAGGACATAATTGATTGGATATCAGAAATGGAGAAGTACTTCGACTATGAGTCGATAGAGGATCCGAAAAGAGTTAAATTTTCTTGCACAAGGTTGAAGGGACATGCATCATTGTGGTGGGATCACATGCAAATTGATAGGCAGTGAAGAGGCAAAGATAAAATCAGAACTTGGGATTAGATGATAGAAAAGAAGAAAGCTCAATTTTTTCCAAAAGGTTATTAAGTAAGTTTATTTTGTAAATTGCAAAATTTAAAAAAAAAAGAATTAAGTGTGCATACCTATACTGAGGAGTTCTACAAGCTGAATATCTAGATTGGATGTGTGGAGGATGATGTGGAAAAGGTCTCAAGGTATGTAAATGGATTGATATATAACATTCAAGATGAATTGGCTATGTTGCAAGTTTATACGGTGGAAGAGGCATATCAGTTTGCCTTGAAGGCTGAAGAAAAGTTATCAAGAAAACACCAAGGTAATAAAAGAGGAAGAGGAAGGTCTGTCATATGAAGTGAACCAATAAGTAATTGAAAAGGAAAACAAGTTTTTGAGGAAAATGACACTTTTCGCAAAGAGGAATCAAGTCAAAACAACAGGGGAAGAGGCTATTTCGGTAGAGGTAGAGGAAGAGGATTTGGAGGAACATGTTTTGAATGTGGAGAGGTTGGACATAGGGCTTTTGAATGCCCTGAAATATAGCTAGATGTTAGTAGAAAGAGTACAACAAAGAATTATGCAACACAAGATGATGAAGAGAATGTGAATTCACCTAAGCAAGTGGAAGAGCCCAAAGAAAGAGAGACATTGATGATGAGTAGAGTCTCTTTGAAACTAGAAAATGAATAACCAGAGCCAATACAAAGGCAGAGTTTATTCTAAACAATGTGCAAATCAGGTGGTAAGTGCTATAAGGTAGTTGTGGACAACGGAAGCACCGATAATTTGGTGTCACCTAAGATGGTAGATAAGTTACAACTGAAGAAGACATCATCCAAATCCTTACCGAGTCACTTGGTCATAAGGATCATCAAATTCTGGTAAGTGAACAATACTTAGTTCAATTTCAAATTGGCATTTATGTTGATGAGATATTTTGTGATATGATGCCCATGGATGATTCTCATGTCCTTTTGGGTAAACCATGGAAATATGATAGACATGCTATGTATGATGGCTGGGAAAAAATGTATATGATCACAAAAGATGGAAGAGAGTATCATTTGAGTCCATTGAAGGATAAGGGGAAACATGTGGACAATAGTTCTTTGGTTTGTTTTTTCGTGCAAGTGAACAAGTTGTGACCATGGCAAGTAAGGTTGGGAGAATCCCAGTAGTGGTTCATGAGAAGAGAACTATGAGTGAGGACAAGAAGAGTGATGAAGTGTTGGTGCAACAGTTGCACAAGAAAGAGAATAAAAGTAAAGGGCATCAAGTGGTTGTAAAAGAAGTGAAGAGAGTCCAAGAGGAAGAAAATTTAACATTGGGACAAGATAAAAGCTTGAGTAAAAGGTCTAAATAAATCTTAATCATTAGGAAAAACTAAGTGGAGATGACCACCAAGGTGAGTTCAAGTTGCAGCACAAACAACGAAAGAATGTGAAAGAGGAAAGAGGTAAAGTGATTCTATTTAGCTGACCGAAGAAGAAGCTCATTGATGAGAAGGAAATATTGATAAAAAATGAGCATGGCATTACCATTCGAAGCTTTTGAAAATGTTCATGAGCTATAGCCTCATGGAACATTTCTCCTACCCAGCGTGTTTGATGCAAGAGCACCCAGGCACACGCGCAATACTGCATCAACCAAACAAAATGTTTGATTTAGTTTTGGTTTTAATTTTAATTATTTGTTGTTTCTATTATGTTTTGTGGTGAGGCGGTGTTGTCGCAATTGCCGGTAACTTCATGTCATTTTCATTTTGTGATGGTTTTGGTTCTAATTGGTGGATTTCTTCTTCATTTTATTGGTTGCGCTAGCTGCAGAGACTTGGATGTAGTCGCATGAGATTTCATGATGCACTCCTTCACCGGTTATATATTCATTATGAATTGTTATATATTTGCATATGTTAAAACCACATAGCAGAGGATTTCAAAAGAGAATTGATTTGTGAATGACGCAACCTAAGGAGAAAAAGGATTTTATTAAAAACATCTACAATGGGATATATTGATAGGGGTCGATGGTATGAGAGACAACTGTTGGAAAAAGGGAGAGAGAACAAGGTAAAGTTGCAGCTATGTAGCTTTAAAATATTTTCAAATATGAAATTAATAGCATGTGTAAATCTAAAAATTACTTTCAATTTCCATGTTATAGTATTTCTCTAATTTAAATAGTGTAGTAGAAGAAAATAACTTTGCAAGAAGAAGACAAGTATTTACATGGAGAAACCTTGAAGGAAAAAAACTCCACACCAAAGGTGTTTATGCTTATATCAAATCTCTTGTGAAAGATTACATTCAATACTAAAATCCTTTGATTCCTTGATGCACTTCAAAAGCTTATTCAATCTTCAAACCTGTAAAAAACTTCAAAAAGCTTCTTACTTTTTTCTTCTAAGTCAAAAAAGATTCTTTCTTTTTTCTTCTAAGTAAAAAATGCTTCTTTCTTTTTTTTCAAAAGTCTTTTACAAAAAAATTTCTTGCTTTTTTTCTTCTAAGTCTTTTTCACAATTCAACTCTTTGGAAAATTTATGGGGCTCTTAATTAATTAATATGAAGCTTCATAATTCAAGAGCTTCTTAATTCAAAAGCTTGAAACTCAAATTACAATAAATTGTAATTGATAACATAGCTTCCAATGCTCATGCAAAAGCCAAGCACTCTAAATTGAGAAGATTGAACCAAACAATGTCCAAGCTTTCAATTAACTGCATTTTCATGATGTGGGCACCCAAGTATGCTAAAATTAGTTTTTCCAACATCAAACATGTTTATAAATAAAAGAAATAACAAAAAGTCTTCCAATTGGGTGTCCATATTTGCCCAATTATTTTTTATTGACTGAAGTGATCAATATACATCAATTTCATGCAAACATGCAAAATTGATGTCCCCAAGGTTATTCTAAATTACTTTGTTCTGTACATGCAAGTGGCATGCAAACACTGGATCCAACATGCAACTGACACCCATTACCTAAAACACTGAGATGTACCATCCTGCAACTTTTTGGAGTTGGAGTGTTCTACAAGTAATATCTTAAAACTAACATGCAAGCATTTGCAACATGCAACTGATATCTATTACCTGAAACACTAAGATGTACCATCCTGCAAGTTTCTGGAGTTGGAGTGTTCTGTAAGCAATCTCACAAAACTAACATGCAACAACATGAAAGGTCATACAAGTCCATAGGAGTGGCATGCAACAACATGCAAGGGACATGCAAGGTCATACAACTCCATATGAGTGACATGTAACAACATGCAAGCACATGCAAGTGACATGCAACAACATGCAAACACATGTAAACATTGTTGCAAGTATGGGCCTAACAGATGTTGTCATTGATGTCAACATACTCCTATTACATTAATGACAAGGTTTGGATAAGTTGTGTGTTGAGGATATTGAGAAAATTTAGTCTCAATCAGGAATAGTGAAGAACAGTGAAGACATAAGGTAAAAGTCCAAGATAGGATGAGGATCAGAGGATGCAGATTAAAGGGTTTGTAGATGTGTCTTAAGATGTTGTAGTAGAGATTTCAGAGGTCTGCATGAAGATATGAAGAAGTTATGGCAGTTCAAGTAAAACCGGTTTTGGCAGATGTTCAGTGATGATAGAATGATACAGATAGGTCCGATGAGATCCAGAAATGCATTCTCCAATTTTGTGGATTTGAGAAAGTGTTGGGGAAGTTTGTGTGGTGTGTTAACTTGATTGGTTCATGGTTTGAAGGTCTGCAAGTATCTATTCCTTTGTGACAGTAATGGCAGACAGTGTTCTTGAGGTTCCGGATGAAGGAGAGAAGGATTTCAATAAGTAGAGGAAGTGCAAATGTTCTTGGTGTCTCAGGCAAGTTTGTGGAGGTCCTTGGATCATGTACAGTTCATGTTTATGGTCCGCATTAGAATTGGAGTCCCAGAAATGAAGAATAACTTCTAGATGATGGTGTTCTTTATGTGACTGGGCGACCGGATGAATTAAACATCTTGCGGATGTTCTTGTGGATTTTTGTTGACTTAGATGTTTGTTCCTAAGTTGATGTCATGTATAAATAAGGGATTGTGAAGTCATTTCAGATGTGAACTTGTGGAGATGAGTGTGTGGTAGCGAGGAGAAGAGCGAAAGGCAGAGCAGAAGGTTTGGGCTTAAATGGAACTGACCCAAGCATGGTGAAGATGCTATTTACCAGTTCAAGTATGTGATACTTATTCTTTTGTAGACAGTGTGTCTCTTGTAGACAATGCACCTCTTGTGAGCAGTGTGCTCGGGCAGTGAGCCCTAATTGGCATGTGCCATTTTGTTCTTTCTATTCTTCTAATAGAGAACACTATCTTGGGTTAATCACCCCATGGTTTTTCCCTTAACTGGGTTTTCCACATCAAAAATCTCAGTGTTATGTGTGTTAAAGTGTATCTGCTCTTAACTTGTTGCATTATGCTTTCATGATTGATTTACTATTATTCTTGTGTGGAGTTAAGTATTTGATTTGGAAGAAAGTTTTGGACAACTGATTCACCCCCCCTCTTAGTTGTCTACCCTAAGACTAACAATTGTTATTAGAGCTAAGTTCCTCTAAAAGAGCTTAACCACTTGAGGAGATCCAGGATGTCACCCTACAAGAAGGATAGTCTGAAGTTTGATGGAACTAACTTTGCTCTTTGGAAAGGTCACATGAAATGTCACTTGCAGTGTATGGGAATGGCATACTGGTCCATGGTTACAAAATAGTATGTACCTCCGCAGGGTGGTCCGACAACCCTAAATGAACTTATAGATGCTGAAAACAATCTGCGGACCAAAGAGGCTCTTCTAAGTGCATTATCTAACTCAAAGCTCTCAAATGTTATTGATCTACCAACTGCCTTTGAGATTTGGAATAAACTGGAACTTTTGCATGAAGGAGACGAGTATGTTAAATGTGCAAGGTTACAAAGTCTAAAAGGGAAATTTTAAAAACTGAAGATGAGAGATGATGAAAATATTACCTCTTTTATGCCAAGAGTGAATGAGCTGGTTTGTGGAATTAGAAATGCAAGTGGAACCTTGAGTGAAGAAGAGATCATTGGCAAAGTTCTTAGATCCCTTCCTGCTTCTTATAAAATCAAGGCTTTTGCAATCGAAGAATTCAGAGCTCACACAACAATCACAAGAGATCAATTGGTTGGTAAGTTGGCTGCTTTTGAAATGGCCAAGTTTGGAGATGATCCTCCAAAGACTAAATCTGCATTCAAAGCCAGTGCCTCTGTAAAAGGGAAACAAAGGTTTGATCCGGGAGAAAAATCTTCAAGGAACCTATCATGGTATGAAAAAGTAAGAAAAGACTTAGAAGAAGAAGAAGCTAAAACTACTCATCTTGAAGCTCTTATTGCAAAAAGACACCTAGAGGATTCGGTAAGTATGAAAGGAAATTACCTTTTAAGTGTTTTAACTATAATAAAATTGGTCATTTTGCCTCAAGATGTCCAGAAAGATTTTCAAGACCAAATCCTAACAGACCAAGGTTTCAAAAGGATTGTTACTATGTTCATGAAGAAGATGATAATGAAGGAGTAACAGATGATGAATCAGAGATAGGAAACAAATCCGGTAATGAATGGGTGTTTATTGTCATCAAAGAAGAGGAAACAATATCCTCTGTATCTGTCAATCATAAAGTTGAAGAAAGAGCTCTGGCTCCCCAAGTTGAAGCAAAGGATGATTGGGTCATTGATAGTGGATGCTCTCACCATATGACAAGTGACAAGAATAAGTTCTTAAATTTGGAAAAGTATGAAGGAGGAATTGTAAAGTTTGGAGATAATTCTGCTGGTAGAATCAGAGGTAGAGGAACTATTTCTCTTGATGGAAAGAACAAAACCTGTAATGTACCGTATGTTGAAGGATTAAAGCACAATCTTCTCAGTGTTGGATAGCTGGTGGACAAAGGCTAGGATCTCAGATTCAGGAATAGAAAATGCAAGATCTTTGAAAGTTCTAGAACAAAGATTGCATCCGGTACTCAAACTAAAGGTAATATCTTCCACTTGGTTGGTACTGGTAAAAGTTGCTTATTTTCTGAAATCGATCAGAGTTGGTTATGGTATAGGAGGATGTGTCATGTGAATTTTGATAATATCATCAAGATAAGCAACACTCAGGCTGTAAGAGATCTTCCAAAATTAGTGAAACCTACTAATAGCTTGTGCAAAGAATATCAGTTGGGCAAACTGAGCAGAGTCATATTTAAAAGTAAGGAATTGTCTTCTACCGAACTATTGGACTTAGTTCATACTAATCTTTGTGGTCCGGCAAGAGTTAGGAGTATCCAAGGTGATAGATACTTCATGTTGCTAATTGATGACTATTCCCAGATGATGTGGGTAACCTTTCTGAAAGAAAAATTAGAAGCACTCGAGAAATTCAAAATATTCAAGGCCATGGTGGAGAATGAAACTGGATTAAAATTGAAATGTCTGAGGTCTGATAGAGGTGGAGAATTCACATCCGGTGAGTTCATAGACTTCTATGAGAAACATGGAATAAAGAGACAGTTGTCTGCCCCTAGAACTCCACAACAGAATGGAGTAGTTGAGAGAAAGAACTGGACCATCCAGGAAGCATCCAGGACCATGATGTTGGAAGCAAATGTTCCTTAGATCTATTGGAGAGAAGCTGCCAGCACTATAGTCTACACTCTCAATCGAGTTCAAATTAGAAACAATACCAAAAGTGTAAATGTGAAGGTTGATGAAGAAATTGAAAGACCCTCAAGAATTCATGAGTATGATGAAGATGATCAGAATGGTGTTCAGATTCAAAGTATCCAAGCCTCTTCTGAGAAACAAAGTCAAGAAGAAGAGATAAGTCTCAATGAGACTGATCAAGAGTTAGAGGTGCAAGAAACTCCCAAAGTTCCAAGGTATGTAACTCTAAACCACTCTGAAGATCAGATCATAGGTGACAAAAGCAAAGGAGTACAAACAAGGAGGAGAATTGCTCAAATTTCAGATGAGTATTGTCTAATTTCAAAGATTGAACCTAAGACAGTGAATGAAGCTTGCAATGATGAAAATTGGTCAAAAGCAATGGAGGAAGAACTAATGCAAATTGAGAAAAATCACACTTGGGATCTTGTTCCCAGACCTAGAAACAAGAATGTGATTGGAACCAAATGGGTCTTTCGGAACAAACTAAATGAAGCTGGTGAAGTAATCAGAAATAAAGCTAGATTGGTCTGCAAGGGTTACTCTCAGATTGAAGGAGTTGATTTTGAAGAGACTTTTGCTTTGGTGGCAAGAATTGAAGCAGTCAGATTATTTCTTACATTTGCTGCCTTTAAGGATTTCAAAGTGTATCAGATGGATGTGAAATCTGCCTTCCTAAATGGTAACTTGGAAGAAGAAGTATACATTGAGCAACCGGATGGATTTCAATTGTCTGATCATGGTGACATGGTCTACAAATTGAAAAAGGCACTGTATGGATTGAAGCAAGCCCCAAGAGCCTGGTATGAAAGATTGGATAAGCATCTCTTGAAGATTGGTTTCAACAAAGGTACTGCTGACAATAATTTGTATTTCAAAATTGATCATGAAAATATCTTAATTGTTGAAGTATTTGTTGATGAAATCATTTTTGGAGGAAGAGATAGTATGCGTAAAACTTTTGCAAGTCAAATGAAAAGTGAGTTTAAGATGTCCATGCTTGGAGAAATGAATTTCTTTTTTGGTCTACAAATTACTCAAACAAAGAAAGGAATCTTCATTTCTTAGTCAAAATATGTGAAAGAATTATTGAGGAAATTTGGGATGGAAGACTCAAAGCCAATGAACACTCCAATGGCAACCGGATGTAAGTTGAGCAAAGATGATGACTCTCCCAAGGTTGATTAGACAAAATATAGGTCAATGATTGGAGAAATGTTGTATCTCACTCAAACTAGACTAGATATTATGCAGGCTGTTGGTCTTGTTGCTAGATTCCAAACTGATCCTAGAGAATCTCATGTTATGGCAATCAAGAGGATTTTTAGATATCTAAAGGGGATAGTTGAGTATGGGTTGTGGTATCCCAAAGATCATGATTTCTCTCTTCATGCATATACAGATGTTGATTGGGTAGGAGATGTGGATGATCGGAAGAGTACCAGTGGTGGAGCATTCTTTTTGGGGAAGATATCGGTTTCATGGTTAAGCAAGAAACAAGAAGCAATATCTCTGTCCACTGTAGAAGCAGAATATATTGCTGCAATAGGTAGTTGCACTCAAGTTTTGTGGATGAAATAGATGTTAAGAGACATTAGAGTAGAGTATGAGCATCCCATCACAATTTTCTGTGATAATTCAAGTGCAATAAACATATCCAAGAATCTGGTGTTGCATTCAAAGACTAAACATATATCCATCAAATTTCACTTTTTGAGAGAGCAAGTGAACAAGAATGAAGTCAGATTGGAGTTTGTGCCTTCAAAGGATTAGATTGCAAACATCTTTACTAAACCTCTACCTAAGGACTCTTTTGAGTATCTCAGGGAGAAGTTAGGAGTTATTGCCCCTCCGGTGGTGAACTAAGATGCACTGATATGCATCAGTTTGGTGGATATCACAGTCACATCTTGTGGTCCGGACTGATTATGGGGAGCTGCTACTCAGGGGGAGCAGCAGGCATGGTTTTGAAGTGGTGGAACTACAAGTATGTGCCCTTTGCCATTGATGTCAAAGGGGGAGAGAAGACATGTGAAAAACAAGTGGTTGCTGATCAAAGGGGGAGTAGTAAAGGGAGAGAAGACATGTGAATGGTTATTGCTGATAGGGGGAGTTGTGACAGTAAGGTGATTTTCTTGTCTTGATGGTTAAAATAGTTTTTCACATCATATGTTGCCATCAATGACAAAGGGGGAGATTGTTGCAAGTATGGGCCTAATCGGTGTTTTCATTGATGTCAACATACTCCTGTTACATTAATGACAAGGTTTGGATGAGTTGTGTGTTGAGGATATTGAGAAAATTAGTCTTAATCAGGAACAGTGAAGACATAAGGTAAAAGTCCAAGATAGGATGAGGATCAGAGGATGCAGATTAAAGGGTTTGTAGATATGTGTCTTAAGATGTTGCAGTAGAGATTTCAGAGGTCCACATGAAGATATGAAGAAGTTATGGGAGTTCAAGTAATACTGGTTCCAGCAGATGTTCAGTGATGACAGAATGATATAGATAGGTCCGGTGAGATCTAGAAATGCATTCTCTAGTTCTGTAGATTTGAGAAAGTGTTGGGGAAGTCTATGTGGTGTGTTAAATCAATTGGCTCATGGTTTGAAGGTCTGCAAGTATCTATTCCTTTGTGACAATAATGGCAGACTGTGTTCTTCAGGTTCCAAATGAAGGAGAGAAGGATTTCAGTAAGTAGAGGAAGTGTGGATGTTCTTGGTGTTTCAGGCAAGTTTGTGGAGGTCCTTGGATCATGCTCAATTCGTGTTTATGGTCCGCATTAGAATTGGGGTCCCAGAAATGAAGAATAACTTCTGGATGATGGTGTTCTTTATGTGACTAGACGATCGGATGAATTATACATCCTACGGATGTTCTTGTGGATGTTTGCCAACTTAGATGTTTGTTCCTAAGTTGATATCATGTATAAATAAGGGATTGCGAAGTCATTTCAGATGTGAACTTGTGGATATGAGTGTGTGGTAGCAAGGAGAAGAGCAAAAGGCAGAGCAGAAGGTTTGGGCTTAAATGGAACTGACTCAAGCATGGTGAAGATGCTATTTACCAGTTCAAGTATGTGATACTTATTCTTTTGTAGACAGTGTGTCTCTTGTAGGTAGTGAGCCTCTTGTGAGCAGTGTGCTCAGGTAGTGAGCCCTAACTGGCATGTGCCATTTTATTCTTTCTATTCTTCTAACAGAGAATACTATCTTGGGTTAATCACCCCATGGTTTTTCCCTTAACCAGGTTTTCCATGTCAAAAATCTTAGTGTTATGTGTGTTAATGTGTATCTTCTCTTAACTTGTTGCATTATGCTTTCATGATTGATTTACTATTATGTTTGTGTGGAGTTAAGTATTTGATTTGGAAGAAAGTTTTGGACAACTAATTCACCCCCCCCTCTCAGTTGTCTACCCTAAGACTAACAAACACATGCAAGTCCATAGGAGAAACATGCAACAAAATGCAAGTCCATAGGAGCAACATGCAACAACATGCAAGAACATAGAAGGAACATGCAACAACATGCAAGCACATGCAAGTAATAGGCAACAACATGCAAGTACATGCAAGCAACATGCAACAACATGCAAGTACTTGCAAGTAACATACAACAACATGCAAGTATATGCAACAACATACAACAACATGCAAGTGACATGGAAGGTGTCTCAACATTATCCACTCATGTACATAAAAAAAGCACAACTCCAAGTCTAAATATAAGTCCCCATCAAAAGGGGACACCCAAGTTTAACTCCCACTCACTAGGAGTTATCAAACTCTCAAAATAGATTTAGGAGAAGTCAACAAAGTCTTCATGGCCCCCACTCTAAAAATGGATGCTTGAGTTTGAACTTATCAATTAGGAATTGATTGCAAAAGTCAAAGTGATATAATTAATAAATAATTAATCTCTCAAAGTATTTATGTGTTGGGAAACACATTCCAAGAACTTTGGAGACACATGGATTGGTTAGGATTACAAATTAATGGCAACTTACAAATTTCATCAAATACAAAATTTCAAAGGTATCACATCATGGTGAATAAATGCAACATTTATATCTTTTCCTATGTGGCGTCCAAAATTCTTCCCACGATGGAGACATCACCATATGTGTTTATTGAAATTGCTGAGTAATAACTTTTCAAATTCAAGTGACTCAATTTTTAATATTTAAATGGTGTCTAATCTACTTGCCATGCTAAACAGTGTCCAATTAGTTGATGCCTTTAAATTTTAAAGGTTTCCATTTTCTTTTTATCAAAAAAGTGATGCTTCAAATTAGGTGTCTATTCTATTCTCTTGTTAGCACATGTAAAATAGGGAAAATAGATGTTAAATAGTTTGATCTAGAAAGGAAAAACTAGAAAGAAACAAAGAGGGGGCTCCATTAGAGAGAAGACCAGAGATGCATGAGGAGAAAGATAGAAGGGAGATCGGTGGAGTGGAAGCGGCCAACACTGCAGAGAAAAAGACATAGAAGTGAATGGGTATTTGATGAGTGGCATCACACAAAAGGGGATAAAAAGGTGTGTTTTAAATGGCATCTTATGAGTTTGTTGCTGCTAGTAGATAAGAGTCCCTACATGGTTGAGATGGGAAAGACATTTGGATTACAGTAGGAGGGAATAATTGTAAGGGATTGCAAACAAAATAAGAAGATACAAAGTACCCTATGTTTGTAGGTTGAAAGTGGAACTAGAAGGCAAAGAAGATTTTTTTCTTTTTTACACAAAAGAAGATTGAATGAGATTGACATTGACTCCATATGTTTTATTTTGTCAAACATCAATTCTAGGCAATGGATTACTGTGAATAAATAATAAAATTGGAAGTCGTGAATCTTTAAATAAAATGTCTATGGAATAATTGTTTAATTGTTTGCAAATTGATCTTGGGTTGTTCCAGATTGTGTTATTGTTGCTTGAATTGGTAGTCCCATAGGACTCTTGATTCTTGACTGCATCATTTGGTATCAGAGTGGGTTGTGGGTGTGTTGCGGGAAGAAACCCTCACAGAGATTTTTGTGGGTGAGAGTGAGGGCGAGGAGACTTGCAACTACAAGGAGCCCATAGACATGGCACAAAGAGGACATGGGCAAAGAGGAGCACGGAATGGACCCTAAAATAATGAAAATTTGGCAGTCATGGAGATTTTGAGATGTATCATAATGAGATTGGATGCAATGGAATTAGCGCAGTGAAGATGAAGGTGAGATTGAGGCTCCATAAATTCAATTTGAGGATGATGGAGTGGAAGGCATATTTTTAAAGCAATGGAGAAAATCAAGAAAAAGCCAAGAGTGGATACCCCTAGTTACCATGGAAGTTTGAATCCGGAGGACTTAATTGATTGGATATCATAAATGGAGAAGTATTTCGACTATGAGTCAATAGAGGAACCAAAAAGAGTTAAATTTGCTTGCACAAGGTTGAAGGGACATATGTCATTATGGTTGGATCACATGCATATTGATAGGAAATGAAGAGGCTAAGATAAAATTAGAATTTGAGATTGGATGATAGCAAAGATGGAAGCTCAATTTCTACCAAAAGATTATCAAGTAAGTTTATTTCGTAAATTGCAAAATTTGAAGCAAAAAGAATTAAGTGTGCAGGCCTATACCAAGGAGTTCTACAAGCTAAATATCTAGATTGGATGTGTGGAGGATGATGCAAAAAGGTCTTAAGGTATGTAAATGGATTGAGATATAACATTCAAGATGAATTGGCTATGTTGCAAGTTTATGCGGTGGAAGAGGCATATCAGTTTGCCTTGAAGGATGAAGAAAAGTTGTCAAGAAAACATCAAGGTAATACAAGAGGAAGAGGAAGGTCTATCATGTGAAGTGAAAAAACAAGTAATACGAAAGGAAAACAAGTTTTTGAGGAAGAAAATGACACTTTTCGGAAAGAGGAATCAAGTCAAAACAACAGGGGAAGAGGCTCTTTCGGTAGAGGTAGAGGAAGGGGATTTAAAGGCACATGTTTCCAATGTAGAGAGGTTCAACATATGGATTTTGAATGCCCTCAAATAAAGCCAGATGTTAGTAGAAAGAGTGCAGCAAAGAATTATGCAACACAAGCTGATGAAAAGACTGTGAATTCACCTAAGCAAGTGGAAGAGCCCAAATAGGGAGAGGCATTGATGATGAGTAGAGTCTTATTGAAACTAGAAAATGAACAACCATAGCCAATACAAAGGCAGAGTTTATTCCTAATATTGTACAAATCAGGTGGTAACTATTGTAAGGTAGTTTTGGATAGTAGAAGAACCAATAATTTGGTGTCACATGATATGGTAGAGAAGTTACAGCTGAAGAAGATAAAGCATCCAAATCCTTACTGAGTCACTTGGTTGCATAAGGATCATCAAATTCTGGTAAGTGAACAATGCTTGGTTCAATTTCAAATTGGTAATTATGTTGATGAGGTGTTGTTTGATGTGATGCCCATGGACACTTGTCATGTTCTTTTGGGTAGACCATGACAATATTATAGACATGCTATGTATGATGGCTGGGCAAACATGTATACCATCACAAAAGATAGAAGAGAGTACCATTTGAGTCCATTGAAGGATAAGAAGAAACAAGTGGAAAATAGTTCCTTGGTTTGTTTTCATGCAAGTGAACAAGTTGTGACCATGGCAAGTAAGGTTGGGAGTAGCCCAATAGTGCTTCATGAGAAGAGAACTATGAGTGAGGACAAGAGGAGTGAGGAAACATTGGTGCAATAGTTGCACATGAAAGAGAATAAAAGTAAAGGACAACCAAGTGGTTGTAAAAGAAGTGAAGAGAGTCCAAGAGGAAAAAAAAATTTAATAGTGGGACAAGATACAAGCTTGAGTGAGAGGTCTAAAATGAACCTTCATCATTGGGAAGAACTAAGTGGAGTTGACCACAAAGGTGAGTGCAGGTTGTAGCACAAACAACGAAAGAGTGTGAAAGAGAAAAGAGGTAAAGAGGTTCTATTTAGCAGACAAAAGAAGAAGTTCATTGATGAGGAGGAAATTTGGATAAAAATGAGAATGACATTACCATTCAAATCATTCAAAAGTGTTCATGAGCTATAGCCTCATGCAAAATTTCTCCTTCCTAGCATGTCTGATGTAGGAGTACCCGAGCGCATGCCGATCTTGCATCAACCAAACATAATGTTTGATTCAGTTTTGGTTTTGGTTTTCATTATTTATTATTTCTATTGTGTTTTTTGGTGAGGTGGTGTTGTCGCGACTCCTAGTGACTTTAGTCAATTTCATTTTGTGATGGTTTTGGTTCTAATTGTCAGATTTCTCCTTCATTTTATTGGTTGCGACTAGTTTTAGAGACTTGGATGTAGTCGCATTGGATTTCATTATGCACTTCGTCACTGGCTATATGTTCATTATGAATTGTTATATATTTTCATATGTTAAAACCACATAACAGAGGATTTCAAAAGAGAATTGATTTGTGAATGGTGCAATCTAACCTGAGAAAAAGGACTTCATTAAAAACATCTACAATGGGATTATTGATAGGGGTCGATGGTATGAGAAATAGCCAGGTACAAGTTTTAGCAAATACAAAATTTCAAAGGTATCACTTCATAGTGAATAAAGGCAACATTTATATCTTTTCCTATGTGGCATCCAAAATTTTTCCCACAATGGAGGCGTCATCATATGTGTATATTGAAATTACTGAGTAATAACTTGTCAAATTCAAGTGACTCCATTTTCAATATCTAAACGGCATCCAATCTACTTCCTATGCTAAACAATGTCCAATTGGTTTGATGCCTTTAAATTTAAAAGGTTTCTATTTTATTTTATCAGAAAAGTGATGCTTCAAATTATGCATCTATTCCATTCTCTTGTTGGTACATATAAAAGAGGAAAAAACAAATGTTAAATGGTTCGATCTAGAAAAATAAAAACTAGAAAGAAACAAAGAGGGGGAATATAAATGAGGAGAAAAGAGGGGGCTCCATCAGAGAAAAAAACTAGAGATGCATGAGGAGAAAGATAGAAGGGAGATCGGTGGAGTGGAAATGACCAGGACTGTAGAAAAAAAGATAAAGTAGTGAATGAGTATTTGATGAGAGGTATCACCCAAAAGGGGATAAAAATGTGTGTTTTAAATGACAACTTCTGAGTTTGTTGTTGCTAGCAGATTAGAGTCCCTACATGGCTGAGATGGGAAAGATATTTGGATTATAGTAGGAGGGAATAATTGTAAGGGATTGCAAACAAAATAAGAAGATACAAAGTACCCTTTGTTTGTAGGTTGAAATTGGAACTAGAAGGTGGAGAAGTATTGGTTTTTTTTGCACAAAAGAAGACTAAATGAGATTGACATTGACTCTATATGGTTTAATTTGTCAAACATCAATTCTGGACAATTGATTGAGCTGTGAATAAATAATAAAATTGGAAATTATGAATCTTTGAATAAAATGTATGTGGAATGATTGTTTAATTATTTGCAAATTGATCTTTGGTTGTTTTAGATTACTTTATTACTACTTGAATTGGTAGTCCCATAGGACTCCTAATTCTTGACTGCATCATAGAAGGTACACTTGGATAGCTTACCAAAAATTTTGCACTCCCTCAAGTATTGTAACACTATCCTCAAATGATTATCATGATCCTTAATAGATTTGGAGTAGATAAGGATATCATCCAGAAATATTAGCACAAAGTCATCCAAGCAATCACTAAATACACTGTTCATTAGGTACATGAAAGCTGTAGGAGCATTGGTTAACTCAAATGGCACCACTGTGAATTTGTAGTGACCATAATGATTCCTAAAATTTATCTTTGAAATCTCCTCCTCCTTGGTCCTCAATTGGTGATAGCCAGATCTAAGATCTATGTTAGAGAACATTGTAGCCCCTTTCATCTGATCAAAGAGTTCATAAATTCTCATAAGGGGGCACTTGTTCCTGATAGTTGCCTTATTCAACATCCTATAATCAATGCACAACTGCAAGATTCCATCCTTCTTCACAAAAATGACTGGTGCTCCCCACAATGAGACTCTGGGTCTAATAAACCCTTGGTTCAACAACTCCTACAGTTGGGCCTTCAAATCATACAACTCTATGGTAGTCATCCTATAGGGAACCTTTGACTAAGGCTCAGTTCCACATAAAAACTAAATAGAAAAATCAACTCCATCTTAGGAAACAATTCTGTTAACTCCTTTGGAAACACATCTTGAAATTCCTTAAGGATAGGGTAGCCATCATGTATTGGCTTCATGTTATCAAGGTCACTAATGTGGATGGCATAAATGGAACATCATTTCCTTTGGGCTTTCTTTAGTTGCATAGATAAGATTTGTCTAAGAACTCTAATGGTTTATGGAAGGCATGAATCTCAACAGGATTCCCAAAGTCATCCAAACAACTTACCATCTTATCTTCACAATTTACTATAAACTTGTGTTCAACCAACGAATTGATTCCTAAAATTACATCATATGACCCTAAAGGAGCCACATAAAGGTTGACTTGAGTCTAAAAAATAGATAGTTCTAACTCACTGCAAGTGTAGACACCGAAAATTGGATTGCTCTGCAAACCAATTTCTCGTACCTCTGCACTAATCCACTCTCCCCATCTGCATATCCCTGGTGATCAATTAATTCACCTAATTAATCCATTTAACCTTACAACCCTATCCTATCAATTGAATGAATATTCCTAATATTTATTTAGTTGATTTATTGATTTTTCCCTAATCCCTGTTAATTAGATAAATCTTGCTTATCTGATTAACGTAGACTTAAGTTAATAAAGATAACACTTAATTAACCCTGCTTACCTCATCATCCACTCACTGAATTTATAATTCAGATGTCTCCCACTATCCTCCACTCACTGAGTTTAAAATTTAGTTGTCTCCCACTATCCCCCACTCACTGAATTTAAAAATCAGTTGTCCCCAATTATCCTCAACTCTTCCCAAAATGAGAATTATTAATTCATCCACTAGGAATAAAAGATTCACTTTTATTCCTAGCCCTTGATCTCATCAACTGAATCCTCACCCTCCATCCTCATCTCCAAAATTCTATAAATTGGACCCCTCTCTAAGCCATTTAGAGAGGCTCCTTCATGCATCAAACCTCTGCCAAAATCATTTCACAATCCCCTTATCATGCCATCATAATGTCCAAATCACTCTAAATCATCTGTCATTTCCATCTAGTCTCTCAAATCCATCACCTAATCCCTAATCATTTATCTACATTGTGTTGAAGGCACTTGAGTAATCCACATCTACATACTAATAATGGGAAACATCTGAGGAGACTCTATCGGGTGCATCTCCTTCCTGCATGGATTTGTGAGTCAGAAGGAAGGTATAATCATTCTGTTTTGCATTTGATTAGTTTTAATCTTCGTTTTGATTTCACTTATTACATTTGGCACGCCCGGTCTCAGATCTAGTCATCACTTTTTGAAGGTTTTATTGTCAGAATCTTCGTTTTCTAACCCTCTTTGTGGCAATTTTTACAAGTTTTGTGGGTGAGCTATTGCAGGTTGCGTCTGGGGCAAAAACTGACCTCACCATCGTGCTCAGGACGTCGATTCCATGAATTTTGATTATAAAGTTGGCTATATTTTTTGAAAATTTTTTGAAATTTTTTTAGGGCCACAGGCCGTACCATACGGATCCATACCATACTAAACCCGTGGCCCCTGGTGCACTGATCGTTGATTTGCTATGTTGCAGATAATTTTTGTTTCGCAAGGTATATGCAACAACCACTTCGCCGCTGTAGTTCGAAACTGCCACCAAAAAAATCCTCTCTGGCTGCCATCAAAACCACCTCCATCCTCTGCCACCTCCCCTGCAACCCTTGCACCCTCCGAAACCCTTCCCTCCTACACTCCCCACCCTCTGCTCCCCCACCACTCCCACATAGCCCCCGCGCCACCCCGTCGCCGACGATCATCCACCCTTCCGCTCCCTGCACCGCCCCCTGCGGACCTCACCTCCCTCCGCCCACGCGACCATCCCCACCTCCCTTCCCCGTGGCCTCCTCCACCCTCTCCGCTCCCTACACCACCCCCTACAAACCTCACTTCCCGCTGCCCTACGACCCCCGTACTGCCCCCTACGGACCTCCCTTTCCGCCACCCTTCGACCCCTGCGCATCACCCCCTGCAACATCCTCCATCGCCGCTCCCTTGAAACCCTAACCGCGGGTATAAACAAAAACAAACGTCAAACAACCAAAAAAAAAAAAAAAACAAACACTAGTTATCTGATATTCGGCGGCCCCTTTAGGGCTTGGGTTTCACATTTTTTATTTTATTTTTTTATCTCTAGACAGCCCACGGTCATATGGAGGACCGTGGGCTAATTTAGACCTAACTGCTAGAATAACCATAACAGTCTGTGTTAACACTTGCATGTGACCAGACATCCAACCTAACCGCCAACTGTTAACAGCAAACAGTTAGCCCTTTGTGTCTCTTATAAGCCAAAGGAGGCTATTTTTTTCAAACGGGCACAACTTTCGCATATGGTGGTGAAATCAAACAAATGACTAGTCATCGGAAAGAGGACTCCGAATACTTCATAGTTGTGAGGATTTTATCAGGTGACAATACATTTTTCTTGCTTTTTTCATCATTCAAAGTCAAACATGCTTAAAATCTTCAAATCATCATATCTTTTGAATTTTGTATTGAATTTTAGTGAAATTTTTTTTCAAATCACATAGAATTTCCTAAATTTCTTGTTCATGTAATCTATTTTCCTGTATCAGTTCTTTTTTCATCAAATTTTATCAGATTATCAATTTTCACATACCAATCTCTTTGGCTAGTCAACTTGCTTCGTTTTCGTTCTTGTGACTTGCAGGTGATCATTCGGGGCTAGAACAACAGCAGGAGCAGCATCTACATCAATTTGGACAGCAATTTTATCAGGTGCATCCATTTTCATCCTTTATCTCTCAATCTTGCTTACAAACACACTTCGGTTTGGGTTTCTAAAATGAACATTATTTGATCATCACACATTAAAATCGGGCTTAAAACAAATCAGTGTCTTCAATCACATCCTCAAATTGGGCTAAAAAGAACCATTGATTGACGTGTCTTGCACACATCTCATTTTTTCGAAGGGTCAATTAATCAACTACGAGTGTGAATCAAGTGGGTGTGTGTATGCTCTCTCCTCACACCGTAAGGTGATCTTGGAGATCAAAAACACCTCACCTAATTCACTTTTGTTTACCCTATCCTAGGAGGCCTGCTAGGGGATTTCATCACCCCTAGGGACGACCTCATCTGAGGCTAAATCGAAAGACACCCTCTTTGAAATCAGAATCCTGTCACTCTTGGCTAAGCCCCAAAGAACTTTCTACCTTTGGGAAGTGAAGGTGAAGGGTGGGTTACCCCCTTCTCCCAGCTGTGTGACAGGATTTCACTTTCAAATCATTAGTCAACCTCGTCTAAACATTGACCAAACCTAACTGGCCATACCCCAACAAACTAGACATTAGGGCCTGTTGATTTGTCTTACACATGTGCTTGTTAATCATTCTCATATTCTTCAAAATTCAAAATTTAAATTTGCTTATGTCTTGTGTGAGTGATTCTTGTTTGTACATGTGATCATTTGCTAAACATTACCAAATCAAACTAAAACATAAAACACATAAGACAAGTCATTCACCTTCATCCTAATCAACTTCATCCAAACAATCCACATCATCATCGAATCATAACCAAGCACTTGCCAAAAAGGACTTAAGATTTAACCACTTGTGTGAAATCATGTCAATCTTAGAGGACCTTCAAAAGCTCCTTCATATGTTTCGCCACATGCATGCAAGCCAATCACCTATAGAGCAGCAAACCTTTCAAAGCATTCAAGAACTGATTCAAATATGTTGAACAAACCAATCCTCACACATACAATACCTCTTGGAAGAAATCCAACACCTAGTGGCCACTTGCATAGTCCAACGACCATCCTATCTAGCACCTATCCCATCATATCTATCTACTCATCAACCTAATTCGATACCAACTTATTCCATTTCTTCTAATGTTATCCCTTATCGATATCAACACATTCAACTACAACAACATCAACCAATTCAACAATTCCAACCATCACAACAACCCATTCAACACTTCCACCAACAAGTCATACCTCAACAAATTCCAACTCAATCCTATGTGTCATCCACATCAACCTATGCCACCTCAACCCATCCACAAGGCAACCAAGTGTCATTACGACAAGAACATGTAAGCCCAAATCCACATTGGCAACAAGATCAAATGCCATCAACTTCATACCAAACCCAAGACCTTTTATCTACATATCCCACCATTTCACTCCACCCCCAAGGCTATCAATGGCCTCCACAACAAGCACAAGTGAGCCCAAATCCACCTTTGCAACAAGAAGCACATGCAAGTCCAAGTGATCCCTCGTACATAAATCAAATGAGTCCAAGTCATCCTAGGCAAGATCTAATAACCTTTGACAAGGGAGATACCAATCTAGAGTGGCCTCCACCATCTAATCCCACACCTATCCTTGAACCCACCCAAGAACCATCACTACCTAATCCCATCACCCACATATCCAATTCCAATCCTAATCCCACACCAACCACCATCATTATCCATCCATTATATTGCTCTTCAACCCATACACTCATGAAGGATGCTAGCAAGGAATCAAACACCCTCATGCAATCCAACATCCACCAAACCTCTTGAACAACCCCCTATCATAAGTCAAGAACCACCGTGTAGCTATGTTCAAGAACACATAGGTCAAACACCTATCACATCCATCCAAGCACCCACCACATCTATCCAAGTCAATCCCACTTCTACCCAACCACATGCGTTATGCAAAGAATCAAATCTAGAGCATGTTGAAACATCAACCCCTTCTCCTAATCAAGATCTAATCATCCCATCTAATCCCATCCCCGATCCCCTACCATCTATTTATCACCTTATTCATCCCACATCAACCTCTACCACCCCTTTACCATCCCCCATGAATCCTTTACCTCCATCTACCAATCCCATCCCAAATCCATCCTCCTATTCACTTGGAACAAGCACTTTCATCCGTGGTGACTCCCTCATAGGAGGTGAACAACTTCCATCTATCACCTTTCTCCAACAAATAATGGACTCGCGTCTTATTTCTGAAGCACCAAACATCCCATTGGATGTCGCATGCTCCAACTTATGAACTATCAAGGTAAAGGCTTAGGCCTTCACGAACAAGGCATCTTGGAGCCCATCCACACCACATTCCATCCATCATCACATGGCCTTGGCTATGTATCCCAAGAAAAATAATCTACACAAGTCGATACCATCCACCCACCTTCCAAATTCCATTCATCCAATCCCAAGCATGATGCATCTCATCGCACTCCCAATTCATATGTCGCCATCCCTCCTCCCTCATCCTACCATTTGCAAAAGCATGTGACCATCCATCTCCCTCCATCCAGTTTACCTCCACTACTTCCAACTCCAAAGATCCCTATCAAATCCACTCTACCTCCTATCCTACCAACTCCCAACATCCCTATCCACAAATCCCCTTTACCTCCTATCCTACCAACTCCTAATATCCCAATCATCAAATCACCTCACCCATCTATCCAAAAATCTACTTTTTACCCCTCCATCAATAAAACCACTAAAATTTCCAATCAAGACCAACAAAAGCACACATATTTCAAACATGAATCTTCCACCAAATCCATGGGATTCAAATATTTTAATGCCTCAACTCATAAAGCACAAAAGCCTAAGGATATTATTCTTTCCAATCAACCTGAAAAATAAAAAAAGGCTATCAAATCCCACACCATCACAAGAAAAAGAAAAAGCCTGTGGGTCCCTAAGCAAAGATCAATCAAAACAAATGAGGCATCTACATCCCAATCCACTCCAAACTCCCAAACATCTTGCTCCACATCTAAAAATCCCATAAATCCTAAGTCTATTTGGGTCCCTAAAACCCCAAATCAATCATACAAAAATCCCCCATCCCAATCCCCATTACTCCCAACTCCACATCCAAAGTACAAGATTCAAAATACATCACAGTGTGTGCAACCGTTGGTCTTGGTTCCCCTCCACCACTTGCAATTCCCACATACCGCCATCTCTCCATCTTTCGTTCAATATCCTACATATCTTCCCCATCACATTCCTATGGTCCATGCTTTTGCATAATCCACATTATACACACCATAATCCATTATCCATAATCCCTTCCATCTTCTCCTATCTACCAACATCCATGCAATCATCATCCATAATGCTATCCAACATGGGACCATCTTCTCCTTGTTATGGAAATAGATGCTAGAGTCCCCATTCCATCAAAAATGTAAAAAAATAAAAAAATCAAGAAAATAGTAAAGAGAAAAAAAATCTGTCCAATGGTGAAAACCACTCCTTGTGGCACCTTGGGCAAGTACCATGATGAAAACCCCTCGTGGGCATCATGCATAATCCCTTCTCCATTCATTTTGTATCCCTACACTTGGGGGCAAAACCATATTCTTCATCCACATCCATAATATCCTTGCACATCTTATCCACTGTCTTATCCTTATCCTATCATATTCTTATCCACTATATCTCCCACCTTAGATCTTGATAAAGACAAGGGGCAAAATATCAACAACATGCTTTGGAAACCTCTTGGCATACTCCCTTTTAAAGTATATCCTCCATCCATCTAATACAAAGTCCACCCATTCAAACATGAGCACATCATGCAAAATTCTTTAGGCATTGGGGCATATGATTCCTTGCAACCTAGCCCTTGGAGAAAATCCTCATCCCTATCTTCCATCTATCTAACATACATCCCTAAATCCTCATCCCTATCTTCCATCTATCTAACATACATCCCTATCACTTGTTCATTCATCTATCATGAATCAGTTATCCATCATCCTTTCATTGCCAACCCCCCCTATCCAACCCCATCACTTTCACCTCTAGACTTGGTGTTCCCTTGTCATTGGTATCTAGCACAAAGGTTACCCACATGAAATCCAATGCAACTATCTCATCATAAGCCATTCCTTTTCCAAAAATCAAAAAATCCAAAAACATCACAAAATCAAAAAATCCAAAAACCTCACAAACATCAAAAAATCCCAAAACAATTGAAAACACACAAACTTCCAAAAATAATCTATCCATCACAAAAAATCAAACTTGCTCCATCACACTCTCATCATCATCACACCTATCCCACATCATCATCACATCTATCCTCAACAAGCTTACACTAGATCCAAGCATCGCATTATCCCTTATCAAAAATCATCAACTATCAAATCAGCATCAAACATAACTTGTCACCATCATATCTTGAGCCAATCTTACATCAACAAAACATGATCCAACCGTCAATAGATTCTTGCCTTAGGATATGTCATTCCTATGATAGGCAGAATCTATCCAATCATCACAACATCATCAAATCATCTATCAATCCCTGCCTTAGGATATATCTTTCCTATGATAGGCAACATCTATCACATCATCATCCATTTTGGCAAAAGATACAATGGTTACTTGTTTGGTTCATTGGTCTTTTGGTTTTTGATTTTTATCTTTTGTCCTATTCGAAGATCACATCAAATCAACCTTGATCTTATTATATCATGGTATGTGGCGAAAACATCTAGAATGGGACATAGTCTTGCTTTTGTATGCTGTGCTTGTGGGTTGGTTTCATTACTCCAAGCTAGTATTCATATCTTGATTGATCATAGGGTCGGTTCTAGCATATTGATCTCCTTATGCATCTAAGGTTCATCATACCTTTTGTGTACTAAGGGCTTATGCTATGAGTCCCCTTCCCTCATCTAGACAAGGTTGTACTATCTTGGGCATGCATGAGATCATCCCTTTGTCTGCATGTCTAGTCCATGCAAACGTTGGATAAACATCATCACCCTGGTCTTCTATACCTTGGTGAACATATCCACTTTGCTATATCAAACCTAGGATTTCTCTAAATCAGTTTCAGCACAATGATCATCCACCAATCATCTCCGAACATCATCATCCTTTCATCCCACCACTTATCCTCTGACCACATCTACCAATCTGTTCCATCCATTTTGAGAGCACAACCGTGTTCTCGCAACCCGCCTATCCTCTCAAGGGGGCATCACCCTTACCAATTATCCCCAAACCTTACCATATTCTTCCAAACCAAAATCTTTTTTTTATCCAATCCAACTCTATGTTCTAACTTCTTTGAAATGATGTTACTTAGCTGCAACACCATCTCAAAGAGGGGCAAATGTAGACACCAAAAATTGGATTCCTCTGCAAACCAATTTCTCGTACCTCTGCACTAATCCACTCTCCCCATCTGCATATCCCTGGTGATCAATTAATTCACCTAATTAATCCATTTAAACTTACAACCCTATCCTATCAATTGAATGAATATTCCTAATATTTATTTAGTTGATTTATTCTTTTTTCCCTAATCCCTGTTAATTAGATAAATCTTGCTTATCTGATTAACCTAGACTTAAGTTAATCAAGATAACACTTAATTAACCCTGCTTACCTCATCATCCGCTCACTGAATTTAAAATTCAGATGTCTCCCACTATCCTCCACTCACTAAATTTAAAATTCAGTTGTCTCCCACTATCCCCCACTCACTGAATTTAAAATTCAGTTGTCCCCCATTATCCTCCACTCTTCCCAAAATTAGAATTATTAATTCATCTAGTAGGAATAAAAGATTCACTTTTATTCCTAGCCCTTGATCTCATCAACTGAATCCTCACCCTCCATCCTCATCTCTAAAATTCTATAAATTGGACCCCTCTCTAAGCCATTTAGAGAGGCTCCTTCATGCATCAAACCTCTACCAAAATCATTTCACAATTCCCTAATCATGCCATCATAATGGCCAAATCACTCTAAATCATCTCTCATTTCCATCTAGTCTCTCAAATCCATCACCTAATCCCTAATCATTCATCTACATTGTGTTGAAGGCACTCGAGCAATCCACATCTACACACTAATCACGGGAAACATCTGAGGAGACTCTATCGGGGGCATCTCCTTCCCGCATGGATTCGTGAGTCAGAAGGAAGGTATAATCATTATGTTTTGCATTTGATTAGTTTTAATCTTCATTTTGATTTCACTTATTACACATCATCATCACATCTATCCTCAACAAGCTTACACTAGATCCAAGCATCGCATCACCTATCAAAGCATCATCCCTTATCAAAAATCATCAACTATCAAATCAGCATCAAACATAAGTTGTCACCATCATATCTTGAGCCAATCTTACATCAACAAAACATGATCCAACCATCAATCGATTCTTGCCTTAGGATATGTCATTCCTATGATAGGCAGAATCTATCCAATCATCACAACATCATCAAATCATCTATCAATCCCTTCCTTAGGATATATCTTTCCTACGATAGGCAACATCTATCACATCATCATCCATTTTGGCAAAAGATACAATGGTTACTTGTTTGGTTCATTGGTCTTTTGGTTTTTGATTTTTATCTTTTGTCCTATTTGAAGATCACATCAAAGCAACCTTGATCTTATTATATCATGGTATGTGGCGAAAACATCTAGAATGGGGCATAGTCTTTCTTTTGTATGCTGTGCTTGTGGGTTGGTTTCATTACTCCAAGCTAGTATTCATATCTTGATTGATCATAGGGTCGATTCTAGCATATTGATCTCCTTATGCATCTAAGGTTCATCATACCTTTTGTGTACTAAGGGCTTATGCTATGAGTCCCCTTCCCTCATCTAGACAAGGTTGTACTATCTTGGGCATGCATGAGATCAACACTTTGTCTGCATGTCTAGTCCATGCAAACGTTGGATAAACATCATCACCCTAGTCTTCTATACCTTGGTGAATATATCCACTTTGCTATATCAAACCTAGGATTGCTCTAAATCAGTTTTAGCACAATGATCATCCACCAATCATCTCCAAACATCATCATCCTTTCATCCCACCACTTATCCTCTGATGACATCTACCAATCTATCCCATCCATTTCGAGAGCACAACCGTGTTCTCACAACCCACCTATCCTCTCGAGGGGGCATCACCCTTACCAATTATCCCCAAACCTTACCCTATTCTTCCAAACCAAAATCTATTTTTTATCCAATCCAACTCTATGTTCTAACTTCTTTGAAATGATGTTACTTGGACGCAACACCATCTCAAAGAGGGGCAAATATAGACAGTAAAAATTGGATTGCTCTGCAAACCAATTTCTCATACCTCTGCACTAATCCACTCTCCCCATCTGCATATCCCTGGTGATCAATTAATTCACCTAATTAATCCATTTAACCTTACAACCCTATCCTATCAATTGAATGAATATTCCTAATATTTATTTAGTTGATTTATTGATTTTTCCCTAATCCCTGTTAATTAGATAAATCTTGCTTATCTGATTAACGTAGACTTAAGTTAATAAAGATAACACTTAATTAACCCTGCTTACCTCATCATCCACTCACTGAATTTATAATTCAGATGTCTCCCACTATCCTCCACTCACTAAGTTTAAAATTTAGTTGTCTCCCACTATCCCCCACTCACTGAATTTAAAATTCAGTTGTCCCCAATTATCCTCAACTCTTCCCAAAATGAGAATTATTAATTCATCCACTAGGAATAAAAGATTCACTTTTATTCCTAGCCCTTGATCTCATCAACTGAATCCTCACCCTTCATCCTCATCTCCAAAATTCTATAAATTGGACCCCTCTCTAAGCCATTTAGAGAGGCTCCTTCATACATCAAACTTCTGCCAAAATCATTTCACAATCCCCTTATCATGCCATCATAATGTCCAAATCACTCTAAATCATCTCTCATTTCCATCTAGTCTCTCAAATCCATCACCTAATCCCTAATCATTTATCTACATTGTGTTGAATGCACTTGAACAATCCACATCTACACACTAATCACGGGAAACATCTGAGGAGACTCTATCGGGTGCATCTCCTTCCCACATGGATTCGTGAGTCAGAACGAAGGTATAATCATTCTGTTTTGCATTTGATTAGTTTTAATCTTCATTTTGATTTCACTTATTACAACAAGAAAGACAATAATCTACCCTCTTTTCTACCTGATTCCCATACTAAACCATTCATGAATTGGCCATATGTCCTACTCTAATTGGTAACTTAGAAACTATTCTTGGATCTACAAAACATTTTGTTGCTCCAGTATCAATTAATATAGAGACAGGTTGTCCATAGAGCTTAGCTGAAAACTGAATTGGAGTGGCTTGGAAATCAACCTATCTTTTGTCCATGACCACATGGATTTGATGTTGAGGTGCTCCTTGTTGATTATTTTCCTTTCATCCCATTGGCCATTGAGAGCAAGTGTTGGCATAATGTTCTCCTCCACATACAAAGCATCTGTCACGGGGTGCTCTTGGTCCTTCAAGCCTATCCCTCCTATTATTGTTGTTATAGTTTCCTCTATTATTGCTTCCATTGTAATTTCCTTCAGTTTTATCTTGAGAAATGTTGCCTCACTTCAGGTTTTGGATCTGACGACTGTTGTCTCCCTGCTGATTGTTGTTTTGAAATTTCTTATTCCTAGCTTCTCTATTCTTGCATTCATGATAGTTATCCATATTTTGAAGCTTCTTCTCCTATTTGACTACTTTCTAGAAAATTCATCCATAGTCAAAGGGTTATGGATGTCCACATTTGCTCCAATCTGAGTCCTCAATCCCAAGATGAACTTCTAGATCCTGACTCGTTCATCCATTTGATACTATAGTACATACTTAAGCAAATTGGTGAACTTTTCCCAATATTAAGTCACTGTCATGTTACCTTGGGTTAGGTTCTGGAATTGTATCATCTTTTTATAAAAGACGAGCTGAGGTAATCACCTCTTCCTAAAAAGTTGGAGAAAGAGTTCCCAAGTGATCTCCCCTAGTAGCAACTTCTTTTGAGCTTTTTCGTTGTCCCACCAAGTAGATGCTTCACCAGTGAGCTAATACGCACCCCACATAGCCTTGGTCTCATTGGATACATTATAGAGCTCGATGTACTTCTCCATCTCAATGATCCAAGCTTCCACTCCATTTCTGATGGGTTTTCCATAAAATTTGGGTGGTACAATCCTCTTGAGGTCCTTACCATGTTCTTCTACAATTTTACCCTGATTGTTTCCATTGCCTTCATTCTCTTGATTCCATTCCTCATTCCTTTGATTCTCATTTTGGTTTTGACCTCTTTGATTTCCTCTGACCTCTTTCTCTAAGTTGTCCATCCTAGTTGTTTGTTCAGTCAAGAGGTTGAGGATTTGGTCCAACCTATCATTTTGCTCATTTCTCAGGACACTATGGTCACCACCATTTCTAGTCTTCAGCATGGTTGGTTAAGAAATGACCTATGTCAAGGTTTGCATCTTAGCATAGTAGACAAAGCCCCTAGTGTTAAACTTGGCTCTAATACCAAATGTTAGACATACTGTTGAGCACTGCAACATCACTATCCATAAAATTCAAGATTTAACTTAAGCAAGTCATTAGATAAGAATGAATTACAATAATCAAGTATGAACATAAAGAAACATATTCTTTTCTATCAATTAAGAGTGTTAATCAAATCAGGATATAACATAGCTTACAATCTAATAAATCATTACAATCCTTAGTGAAAGTCCATCACTAATCAAATACAATATATGCTCTTGGCATCTTAATCAAATCTTTATATTATAATAGACCAACTGGTCAAAATGTAAACATTGTATCTAGAACCATTGACATCTATCTTCATAAGCTTCGGCTTGTCTCATGCTTGGGAAGGAGAGCATCATCTTGGTGCTTTTCCTCCAACCATGGACCTACGGTCCCCCACACATCTTCCTAACTGGAAGAGGCCCTACCCTTCATGAAAAGTTTAGACATTGGAATCAATTGGTTAGCCATCTGAGTAATTGGTGTTGTGTCCTTTCTAATGTCTCATGATCACACACTATAGATCCACTCTAACTTGTATGACACTATTGGAGACACTAGGCCATCTGGATCACTATGGATCGACAATGCATGTAGAGATAGATGCATTACTTTGGCCAAAGTTTTCATACAAATACATTACACAATAAACATTGTCGTATGTCCACCACCCTATCTCAACTTATAAGTTGTCATGTCCTACAGTCAATTTTTATTGACCTTCTCCTTTAGGTCTAGTATGAGTGTGGAATCAATTCGAATCACAGTCCAAACTTTGAACATTCGACTCCTAACAAAGTTAACTATAACAAAATAAGTTACTTAAGAAATGTGGAACTAATGACTCCATGTCATCTTATTCCATTCAATTCATTTCAATTTCAAACTTCATGACCGTCTTGGTCTCTCATGTTTTCATATTGATAGCATTCATCACATATGATGAAGTCGATTTCATCATATTGATTATTTTCCTTTCATCCCATTGGCCATTGAGAGCAAGTGTTGGCATAATGTTCTCCTCCACATACAAAGCATCTGTCACGGGGTGCTCTTGGTCCTTCAAGCCTATCCCTCCTATTATTGTTGTTGTAGTTTCCTCTCTTATTGCTTCCATTGTAATTTCCTTCAGTTTTATCTTGAGAAATGTTGCCTCACTTCAGGTTTTGGATCTGATGACTGTTGTCTCCCTGCTGAATGTTGTTTTGAAATTTCTTATTCCTAGCTTCTCTATTCTTGCATTTTCGATAGTTATCCATATTTTGAAGCTTCTCCTATTTGACTACTTTCTAGAAAATTCATCCATAGTCAAAGGGTTATGGATGTCCACATTTGCTCCAATCTGAGTCCTCAATCCCAAGATGAACTTCTAGATCCTGACTCGTTCATCCAGTTGATACTGTAGTACATACTTAAGCAAATTGGTGAACTTTTCCCAATATTAAGTCACCGTCATGTTATGTTGGGTTAGGTTATGGAATTGTATCATCTTTTTATCAAAGACGAGCTAAGGTAATCACCTCTTCCTAAAAAGTTGGAGAAAGAGTTCCCAAGTGATCTCCCATAGTAGCAACTTCTTTTGAGCTTTTTCATTGTCCCACCAAGTAGATGCTTCACCAGTGAGCTAATACGCACCCCACATAGCCTTGGTCTCATTGGATACATTATAGAGCTCGATGTACTTCTCCATGTCAATGATCCAAGCTTCCACTCCATTTTTGATGGGTTTTCAATAAAATTTGGGTGGTACAATCCTCTTGAGGTCCTTACCAAGTTCTTCTACAATTTTACCCTGATTGTTTCCATTGCCTTCATTCTCTTGATTCCATTCCTCATTCCTTTGATTCTTATTTTGGTTTTGACCTCTTTGATTTCCTCTGACCTCTTTCTCTAAGTTGTCCATCCTAGTTGTTTGTTCAGTCAAGAGGTTGAGGATTTGGTCCAACCTATCATTTTGCTCATTTCTCAGGACACTATGGTCACCACCATTTCTAGTCTTCAGCATGGTTGGTTAAGAAATGACCTATGTCAAGGTTTGCATCTTAGCATAGTAGACAAAGCCCCTAGTGTTAAACTTGGCTCTGATACCAAATGTTAGACATACTGTTGGGCACTGTAACATCACTATCCATAAAATTCAAGATTTAACTTAAGCAAGTCATTAGATAAGAATGAATTACAATAATCAAGTATGAACATAAAGAAACATATTCTTTTCTATCAATTAAGAGTGTTAATCAAATCAGGATATAACATAGCTTACAATCTAATAAATCATTACAATCCTTAGTGAAAGTCCATCACTAATCAAATACAATATATGTTCTTAGCATCTTAATCAAATCTTTATATTATAATAGACCAACTGGTCAAAATGTAAACATTGTATCTAGAACCATTGACATCTGTCTTCATAAGCTTCGGCTTGTCTCATGCTTGGGAAGGAGAGCATCATCTTGGTGCTTTTCCTCCAACCATGGACCTACGGTCCCCCACACATCTTCCTAACTGGAAGAGGCCCTACCCTTCATGAAAAGTTTAGACATTGGAATCAATTGGTTAGCCATCTGAGTAATTGGTGTTGTATCCTTTCTAATGTCTCATGATCACACACTATAGATCCACTCTAACTTGTATGACACTATTGGAGACACTAGGCCATCTGGATCACTATGGATCGACAATGCATGCAGAGACAGATGCATTACTTTGGCCAAAGTTTTCATACAAATACATTACACAATAAACGTTGTCGTATGTCCACCACCCTATCTCAGCTTATAAGTTATGTCCTATGGTCATTTTTTATCGACCTTATCCTTTAGGTCTAGTATGAGTGTGGAATCAATTCAAATGATAGTCCAAACTTTGAACATTCGACTCCTAACAAAGTTAACTATAACAAAATAAGTTACTTAAGAAATGTGGAACTAGTGACTCCATGTCATCTTATTCCATTCAATTCATTTCAATTTCAAACTTCATGACCATCTTGGTCTCTCATGTTTTCATATTGATAGCATTCATCACATATGATGAAGTCAATTTCATCATATTGATTATTTTCCTTTCATCCCATTGGCCATTGAGAGCAAGTGTTGGCATAATATTCTCCTCCACATACAAAGCATCTGTCACGGGGTGCTCTTGGTCCTTCAAGCCTATCCCTCCTATTATTGTTGTTGTAGTTTCCTCTCTTATTGCTTCCATTATAATTTCCTTCAGTTTTATCTTGAGAAATGTTGCCTCACTTCAGGTTTTGGATCTGACGACTATTGTCTCCCTGCTGATTGTTGTTTTGAAATTTCTTATTCCTAGCTTCTCTATTCTTGCATTCACGATAGTTATCCATATTTTGAAGCTTCTTCTCCTATTTGACTACTTTCTAGAAAATTCATCCATAGTCAAAGGGTTATGGATGTCCACATTTGCTCCAATCTGAGTCCTCAATCCCAAGATGAACTTCTAGATCCTGACTCATTCATCCATTTGATAATGTAGTACATACTTAAGCAAATTGGTGAACTTTTCCCAATATTAAGTCACCGTCATGTTACCCTAGGTTAGGTTCTAGAATTGTATCATCTTTTTATCAAAGACGAGCTGAGGTAATCACCTCTTCCTAAAAAGTTAGAGAAAGAGTTCCCAAGTGATCTTCCCTAGTAGCAACTTCTTTTGAGCTTTTTCATTGTCCCACCAAGTAGATGCTTCACCAGTGAGCTAATACACACCCCACATAGCCTTGGTCTCATTGGATACATTATAGAGCTTGACGTACTTCTCCATCTCAATGATCTAAGCTTCCACTTCATTTCTGATGGGTTTTCCATAAAATTTGGGTGGTACAATCCTCTTGAGGTCCTTACCAAGTTCTTCTACAATTTTACCCTGATTGTTTCCATTGCCTTCATTCTCTTGATTCCATTCCTCATTCCTTTGATTCTCATTTTGGTTTTGACCTCCTTGATTTCCTCTGACCTCTTTCTCTAAGTTGTCCATCCTAGTTGTTTGTTCAGTCAAGAGGTTGAGGATTTGGTCCAACCTATCATTTTGCTCATTTCTCAGGACACTATGGTCACCACCATTTCTAGTCTTTAGCATGGTTGGTTAAGAAATGACCTATGTCAAGGTTTGCATCTTAGCATAGTAGACAAAGCCCCTAGTGTTAAACTTGGCTCTAATACCAAATGTTAGACATAATGTTGAGCACTGTAACATCACTATCCATAAAATTTAAGATTTAACTTAAGCAAGTCATTAGATAAGAATGAATTACAATAATCAAGTATGAACATAAAGAAACATATTCTTTTCTATCAATTAAGAGTGTTAATCAAATCAGGAAATAACATAGCTTACAATCTAATAAATCATTACAATCCTTAGTGAAAGTCCATCACTAATCAAATACAATATATGCTCTTGGCATCTTAATCAAATCTTTATATTATAATAGACCAACTAGTCAAAATGTAAACATTGTATCTAGAACCATTGACATCTGTCTTCATAAGCTTCAGCTTGTCTCATGCTTGGGAAGGAGAGCATCATCTTGGTGCTTTTCCTCCAACCATGGACCTACGGTCCCCCACACATCTTCCTAACTGGAAGAGGCCCTACCCTTCATGAAAAGTTTAGACATTGGAATCAATTGGTTAGCCATCTGAGTAATTGGTGTTGTGTCCTTTCTAATGTCTCATGATCACACACTATAGATCCACTCTAACTTGTATGACACTATTGGAGACACTAGGCCATCTGGATCACTATGGATTGACAATGCATGCAGAGACAGATGCATTACTTTGGCCAAAGTTTTCATAAAAATACATTACACAATAAACGTTGTCGTATGTCCACCACCCTATCTCAACTTATAAGTTGTCATGTCCTACAGTCAATTTTTATCGACCTTGTCCTTTAGGTCTAGTATGAGTGTGGAATCAATTCGAATCATAGTCCAATCTTTCAACATTTGACTCCTAACAAAGTTAACTATAACAAAATAAGTTACTTAAGAAATGTGGAACTAGTGACTCCATGTCATCTTATTCCATTCAATTCATTTCAATTTCAAACTTCATGACCATCTTGGTCTCTCATGTTTTCATATTGATAGCATTCATCACATATGATGAAGTCGATTTCATCATACTTAAGGCATACCCTGCCTCAGTAAATATATTAGTTTCTTATAGTTAATAGCTCTTTTTCCCAAATGAGCTCATGGGTTATTCATCAACCCAATAGTTAAAATAAGTAAAAGAATTTATAACTCATAACGTTATTTGTTAAGTCATAATTAAGTCCCAAATAGATCTAGTCTATATTTTATTATAAACTTATTCTGAACTATCTCACATAGAGACCATGATCATACTTCTTCATAATCGGAGGTTCCTTTAACATACATAATAGTTTTAACAGTTCAATACGTAATTCATTGTTGGCCACTCAAGTAAGCCCGATTATGTTTTGTTTGGGTGTTAGATGTACACCAATTTATTTTTTCCTTCCCAGCAATCTTTATAGTCAATGGACTGTGTATAAGATATTAAAATCTTCCACAATTATTAATACAGTCAAGGGACTGCATGTCAAGTAATGATGCCTATACAACTATCAATACATTTGTAAGACTGTATGCTAAGAAATGATGACTATACAACTATCAATACAATCGTAAGACTGTATCCATTATCAAAAACACATGGAGTCATTCTTAATTCCCTTCGAGCACTCATAAGCTCGGCCCTTGTCATCATACAATGTGGGTTAAACACAAATGAAAAGATTACATGCTTAACCATTGTGGCTTTGAGCTCTAGTTATCATAATGTATCATGCAATACAGTATGGCTGAGTTGAAAGACTCAAGGCTCATTCAAGAAAGAGTCAATCTTTACAAGGCTCGACTAAGAATAATTTTAAGAATAAATACTTAGTTTCTTAGCTTGGATCATAGCCTTGAGCAAGTTTTCAATAAGTTAAACAAATATAATTATGCTCGACTCACAGCCTTGAGCACGACTTCAAGGAAGTTAAATATGTTTTATCTCGGCTCCCAGCCTTGATCAAGTTTTCAACAGTTACTAAGTATAATATCCTAGCCCATGAGGCTTCGAGTATAAACACAACTCAATGTTTGTCATAAAGGGTTCAGCCATACATCACCCAAACCATAGCATATAAGTTATTCAAAATAGAAATGGCTCGGCCGACTAGCCTAATGTCATGACTCAAAAGAAAAATAATCAACATGCATGGCATCGCCTTGCAGTATGCGTGCCTCATAATTTCATTTAATAACAAGAGACTTCAAGAATCTTAGTTACCTAAGTTGAGCAAAGACCAAATATAGAACTAGTTTTGTGAATCTTTTTGCCACTTCCAGTTTCTTATAGTCAGTGTTCTCCCTCAAACATTTATACCACCAACGTTTTTCCCAAAAAGCCAACCTCTCTGCCTTTTTCCTTCCCTGAAGTCCTTTTCCCTTTCTTTTTCCAGCTCTCCAAAGAGAGACTAACTCCCAAAACATAATTGATTTCCTACATGTCGATATTGGCTAACAACTACCTTACACTTGGTAGTACCCCTAAAAAGGTGGCTCGATCCAAGCACATCATGGTATGGTTGAGCTCGAAGCTCCCATCAATCTTCATGATCGACTAAACCACTTAAAAATATTCCATTGAATACAATTATCAAAATAAGTAAATAACAGTAATATCATTATGGGTAATAACCAATTAAGAGGTTTCATCCTTGATAAAGGATTATCACAAAGAATAGTATTCATAAAAAGAATTCACATTATTTATGTTGATTATTAGGGTTGAGTGATACTTCCCCAAAATTGACTATTCCCATTAGTTGAAAGACTAGGAATAACATAATGACCCCGAGAACAATAAGTAAGAGAGACCGCCTTGTCTCTAAATATTATTATCTCTTAGCTAGGGAAGATGTTCCCAAAACATCATCTGGTCATCACAACTTGTTGAGATAACTTCATCAACATAACAATAAACCATGAACATAGAAACAAAAGACAAGAGACATGACATGTGTCAACTTGCGAATGGTTGAGAAGGACATAGGAGTCGATTACTCAAATGGCTAGTTAGTCTAACCCCTTCCTCCAGGATGATACTCTCCTTCCTTCTTTGAAGAACACTTGTTTCTCCTGTCACACTCAAGACCACAAGATTACAATCAGTGCATCATTATCAAATCTCATAATTGAAATTCATTTAATTTACAAAACTATTTAACATATGTTTCTACTTCATAATCAAAAGTTAAATTAGATATTTCCACAATATCAAATCAATTAACTATGACTAATCCTCCTGATCATCATGCCAAATTATTGATTAAGTCTAATTTGTAAACTGGGGATGTAACATATCTCCCCCCATAAGAATCATCGTCCCCGATGATTATTTGTCTTTAAAACAAACCAACATAATATGAAAAGTTTTTCAAAACATAATATCAAATGTCTCAAAAAAGATGAGGAAATCTAGCATAGAAGTCATCATAATTTTCCCAGGTGACATTTTCCTCCACATATTGGTCCCACTAGACCTTGCACTATGTTAATTTCCTTATTACATAAGCATAGCTTATGCATTTCGAGCACCTTGATGGGATCAATCACCACCACTCTTGGGTCTTTCACCTATAACATATTCTATTCAAGCATAGGAATCTGATTATCAGCTGAATTAAACTTTTTCAAGTAAGAAACATGAAACACATTATGCATCATAGCAAGTGATGGCAGTAGAGCAATTATGTATGCCACTGGGTTGACTTCTTCTAGAACTTCAAATGGCCCCACATATCTTGGTGCCATTTTGGATATTTTTCCAAATTTGATGGAACTTTTCTGGGGCTTTATCCTAAGGAGAACTTCATTTACCACAGTGAAGTGCCTTTCAACATGCTTAGCATTTGCGTAACACTTTTGTCTATCATTGGCATCTGCTAATATCTTTTTAATCAAATGGACTTGTTCTTCCATCTCAGATAGCATTTCCAGACCAAGGCTAACCCTATCTTCAAGCTTATCCCAGCTTATAGGGGTTTAGCACTTCCGTCCATATAATGCCTCAAATGGTGCCATCTTAATATCTAAATGATAAGAGTTATTGTAAGAAAATTCCACTAGAGGAAGACAATCCTCCCACTTGTATTGCCAATCCATACAATACATACTTAATAAGTCCTCCAACACTTGATTCACCCTTTTGGTTTGACCATCTGTTTTAGGATGATAAGCAGAGCTTATGTTTAGTTGTGTTCCAAGTGAAGAGAACAAATTTTTCCAAAACCTGGAAGTTATTCGTGCATCCCTATCTAAGATAATCTTCTTAGGAATGGCGTGAAGTCTGAAAATCTCTTGAACGAATTTTCAAGCAATGATGGGAGCTCCATCTATCAAGTTTCATGGAATAAAATGGGCCACTCTGGTGAGTCTGTCCACCACAACCAAGATAACATTATTGTTATTCCTTGACATAGGAAGTCCCTACAAAGTCCATGCTTATAATCTACCATTTCCATATAGGAATTTCATGAGGGTATAATAAACCGGCAGAGTGTTGGTGTTCCGCCTTCACCCATTGACATTCAATACAAGTAGCTACAATATTCACAACATCCTTTTTCATTCCTTTCCAAAATTATAAAGGTTTCATATCAGTGAGTAACTTAGTTACTCCAAGATGTCCAGAATATGGTGCAGAATGAACCTCTTTCCAAACCATATTCCTTAACTCTGCTGAGTTAGGTACATACATCCTTCCTTTAAACCTTAATAACCCATTTGATTCAAGGTTGAATCCTTCATATTTTGGATTTTGTTTTACTTGCTCGTAAAACTCATCTCCCTTAGATTGTTGTAACACTTGATTTCTAAAATCAGAATGTATGGAAATCATAGAGGAGATATGCCTTATCCTACTTAAAGCACCTACTACTCGATTTTCTTTTCCCTAGATATATTTAATCTCGAAATCATAATCCAAGATAAATTCCAACCATCTTCTTTGATGAGCATTAAGATGGGGTTGAGAGAATAGATATTTAAGTCCCTGGTGATCTATTTTCAACTCAAAAGGTTTTTCAATCAGATAATGTCTCCACATTTGAAGTGCATGCATAACTACTACCAATTCTAAATCATGTGGGGCATAGTTTATAGTTTTTTAGTTTGTGTGATTCATACGCAATAACATGTCCATCTTGGACTAGTACACCACCTAAGCCTTCCCCTGAGGCATCGATAATGACTTCAAATTGACCATCTGGGTTAGGCACTTTTAAAATTGGAGCTGAAGTCAATTTTTCCTTTAGTAGGTCAAAGGCCTCCTGGCACTTTTCTGACCATTCAAACTTCTTGCCCTTTCTTTGCAAGGAAGTTATAGGATAAGCAATTTTAGAGAAGTTTTTCACAAACTTCATGTAATAACTAGAAAGGCCCATAAAACTTTGGACCTCATGAACATTTTTTGGTTCAAGCCATTTAGAAATAGCCTTAATCTTAGCTGGGTCTACAACTATTCCATTAGCTGAAATTATATGACCCAAATACTGTACTTCTTTCTAAAAGAAGGTACACTTAGAGAGATTGCCAAATATTTTATGCTTTCTTAATCTCTGAAGAATGATTCTCAAATGTTGCATATGTTCCTCTTCATTCTTAGAGTAGATTAAAATATCATCAAGAAATATCAAGACAGACTTGTCCAGGCAATCTCTAAACACATTGTTCATAAGATTCATAAATGCTGCAAGGGCATCTGTCAACCCAAAAGGTAGGATAGTGAATTTATAATGTCCATATCTAGTTATAAAGGTTGTCTTATGGATGTCTTCATCCTTCACCCTTAACTGGTGATATCTCGATCGAAGATTGATCTTGGAAAATACTGTTGCACCTCTCATCTGATCAAAAAGATCATTGATACAGGGTAGAGGATATTTTTTCTTGATGGTTTCTTTATTTAACATGCTGTAGTCTATACACAATCGTAATGTACCATCTTCCCTTTTCACAAAAATGACAGGTGCTCCCCATGGCGACACACTGGGTCTAATTAACCCTTTATCCAGTAGCTCTTGTAGTTGAGCCTTTAACTCTATTAATTCATTTGTGGTCATCCTCTAGGGAGCTTTAGAAATAGGTTCTGACCTGTTGGCCATGATGTTAGTCATAAACAAGCATAGAATAAAAGTACACATTAACCTTTATTCATCTTGAAAGATACGATGAATTCAGGGAATTCATGATCCCAAGTCTCTGGTGATTAGGTTTTAATCTTCTGACGTTACTTAGAGGTTGATGTGTGTTGTTGTTTCCATTTTGCGGCCTTACATAAAGTTCATCATCATGACACTGTTTCTGCAAAGATTCTTCACAGAGAGGTCATTTCATACAGTTATTTGATCAAATGATGCAGTTATATTCAAATCTTTGCATGATATTTTCAATTATACATGCTTTAGCTTCAAATATGCTAAATATTTTCAATTATCTAAAAGATGTCCACATATTTGCATTATTTGCTTTAGATTATCTATTATTTGCAATTGTGATAATGAAATGTTCTGAAATTTGAAAGAAATTGAAAGAAATGCTTCAAATTAAAGTTGAACCTTTAGCTTTTGAACCACATGTATATCAGATAGTGTCATGAAGAGAAGAAAACCAAACCATATTTTCACCAGGACATTCCACAGCTAGATACAGCTGATGCTAACTTCAAGGGAATTGTATGAAGACAACATGTGTAAGTAGACATGCACTCCAAGGGACGCAGCAAATCACTACATATATCTAGAATTCACACACTGATTACTCAAGATTTACTATGAATTGTAATCAACAGTCTTCTCATTCATTAAGTATGCAAAGATATAGATGTATACAAAAACTTTGAAATGAGCTCTGAATGCTTCAGCAGACGGATTAAGTTTTGAATGAATAACAATGAGGTATTCTAGCACCTTTTATAGAACAAGGTGAGGAATCCGTTACAAAAAGATCTACGATCTTGATTTATCAATGAATATCTACGGTCAACATTTCTTTTGACTTTGTCAACCTTATCAAAAATGGCACAAGTTGCCAGCTGGCAACTATCTGGAATACTTATTTTCATAAGTAACTAATGCTTATATCTCCTTTTCTTTCTTAACCTTTTGAATTAAAGAATCAATGATGTCTTTGCCTTCCTAACCCTCTTGGTCTTCATTGGCAAACCCCAAATCCACTGTGCTGTTCTGAAATTCTTCTAAGGTAATTTTACCTTTTTATTTATCTACAATGGGGGTTGCAACTTTTACAGTCCACCTCCCAGTCGCTGGATCTCTCTTGATGGCCAAAGTCATTTTGGCCTTCCTCTTTGGTTTTATTATGTTTTCGGAAAATAAGGTAGATACATCAAATTCTTGAATTACAAACTCTACCTCTGTGTTTACCTCCTTTTCCAACCATGGGGGTACCTGATCATGTTTTTGAGCATCATCATGTTGTTCACCTTGACCTCCTATGTCAATCAACATATGTGACAGAGAAGGTGATTTTCTCATTTCTTCTTTATGATGTTCATCTTGAGGCTGATCATGTGGTACATCCTCTTGTTGAGGAACTTCTTCCAGAGGAGCATCCTGAGGTGGAGGATCTTGTGATGTATCCATATGATGATCATGATCCTTCTCTTTTATTACCTCATCCACTTTTGACTCTTCCTCCTATTGAGTTACATTTACAGTAGTGGATATTGTGGCATCCTCCTTAGGTGCTGATGTTGGTTCTAAAACCATTATTTGTTCGGCACCTGTACTATCAACTTGTTGAACTGTAGCAGTAGGATCCTTTATTATTTTCTCCTCATCAGCTTCCTTCTCTTGAACATCTACTATATTTGGCTTAGCTGATGTATCCTCTTGGCCCATTTCTGAAGTATGGCCTTCTTATTCTGCCATATTCACTTCTTCTGTAGGTTGCTCCTGGTCAGGTGTACCTACTAGATGTTCAGGACTAGCATCTTGTTTATTTGTCAAATCTACCACTACAAGACTTGTCACCTGTGCAATTAGTGTATCGAGCCCCATTTCTTGGGCTATCTTCTCTAGGCTCTTTTCTTTTTCGGATTCCACTTGCTTCATTTCCTCCAATATTGTTTGTACTGTTGGAGTCTTGTGAGGAGTCATGTGTGTGCTCGCGACAAGGGTTTCCATCTTCTGTGATGCTACTTCTTTCACCACCTCATCATCAGACAGATTAATTATCTCCTCTAATGAGATATGACCTCCTGGTGAGGTTTCTTTCATCTGCTCTTCTGCAAGTTTAGTATTGAACTTTACAATGGTAGGAAGTGGAACATTGTGCTGAAATTCCTTATGCACAACTTTGCTACCTACCCCTTTCACTAGTGTAGGGGATTGCTTTATTTCACCCCTCACGGAGGTTCTTGCTCTCTTAGGTGGGGTAGCTACCACCACCTATGGGGCTCTTCTTTTCCTTTTGAATAGCAAGGGGGCCTCCTCTTCTTCAAGCTCTTCTTCCATGAGGATATCTTCTTCCATTGGTTTCCATGAGGACTGACCCTCCTCTTGGGTCTCAATAAGTTTTGCCTCTGCTATCTTATCTTTCTTGGATTTTTGTTTCCCTGTCCATGGAGGTGATGCTGATCCTGATCCTGATGTTGCCTCCTCAGCTGGAAACATTGCCCTTTTGATGATCACCCCTTTGGGTTCATTATCAATTTTCTTCTTCCTAGGGGGTCTTTTGCTTTGTTGTTGTTGTGGAGGCAGTCTATCTGCTTTAGATTTTCTCTTTTCATTTATAAAGTCATCATATTCCTCATCAGGAATATCCTGCCCTTTCTTCTTGTTGTCCATAGTAATGGCAACACCTTTTTTCTTCAATGCCTCAATTTGTTCATCAACCCAAGCTTGGGTTAGCTATAAGGTCCTGGCAATGAAAGGATCCAAAGAAATATCCTCTTGTATGGTCAGGTCAGGTGCAGATATGGTATCATTATATATTTTCTTCTCCTCATACTCATCTGCCATTATCCTGCCATCATCTTTCTTCAACTGTTGAGGAATGGGGATATAGTCAAAGGTTTTGACTTGATTTAGTGTCAGCCTCTGGTATCTTCTTCTTCTAGCTTCTACTTCATCTTCACAATCTACCCAGAAGTCTTCCAGGTGCCTTTGATGAATAGGTTTCCCTATTATTCTTTGTATCCTCCCATAAGGATCATATGGTCTTAGTAGTGGGAATGGCCGCAACTGCATTTTATTTAAGCTGACCATCACCTTCTTGATGCTTTCTGAATCTGGGCACATGTACCAGCCAATGGTGATTGGAAACAAGATTGGAGGTAGCTTATGTGCATCCTTATATGTCTTCAGCATTGTAGAGCTCTGCCTTATGAATTCCATTAATATCACTGCATCAGTGGGGTATCTTGGGAGCATGAGGGGAGGTCCTTCAAATCCCTCAATCCTCATGTAGGAAAATGTGGCAAATTAGATGTACCAGGCTCCATGCCTATAGATTATTTCTTGAGCCTCCATGCTCAATCTCTTTGTTCTGTCCTCCTCCATGGTCCTTACCAGATGCATAGAGAATGCATCATTGACCAGTTTGTAATCTTGGAGGTAGTTAGCTCTCTATAATTGGGGATGATGATCCCAAATGTGCACAGCATTGAGAATGCCTGTAAGCTTTCCATCTGTAACTAATGCATCAAATGTGCCTTTGTAAACACAAGAGTAGACAATATATGATGTCATATAAAAAGAACAATTTGAACCTCCCAGGTTCAGCAACTGCTCATGTAGAGCATCACTTATCAGTTGGCCCCATAGTGGCTTGATATCCACATATATGCACATCATCATTACACTATACATCCAGTCCTTGAAATTACCAGCATCAGGATGGCCTGTCACTCTGCTAAGCAATGCAATCATGTATTGATATTCTTCATCAAAATCATACTTAAACAGGTGCACAGGAAGTTTAGAAGCTGCAAGATATGTGTTGTTCTTGGCTCTCCACTGATACATATTCTTCCTGGCCTGCTTCTTATTATTCTCATACTCAATTTCTGACTTCTTCAAGTCCACATTGTTAACCTTCCTGCCCAATGGCAGTCCAAACGTCTTAGAAAGACCCTTGATGGATAGGTCTGCATATACTCTTCCATGTTTCATCACCTGTTTGGTCTCTGGATTGGAATTCCATGCACATTCAATGACCAGCTCTGGTGACTCCATGGAGTACAAAAATCTAGCCGCATTCCACAATCCAGACACAAACACTGCATCCAACAGGGGGCTTCTATTCTTCTCATCATTCATTTTGGCAGACCAAGCCTCCAAATCAGTGCTTCCTTGATGTGTATCCGTAATTGCACCATATTTGAACAGGATGCCTCTTGGAGATGAGAACATAGGCTTCTTGAATTCAGCCTCACACTTAGCTAACCTCTTGTCAGCCATGGAATTCTGCAATTAACAAGATTTGGTCGTACAATGGGTATTCACATGCATGCAGATAACAATTACCTCTATAATCATCATGCATGCTATACTTATTTAGCATTTACTTATCCTGGGATGCATACAACCAAAATGTACAACATCATACCTGAATGTGCAGAAGCAATAGGATGAGGGTTTCAATTACTTACTTGGTTATGCAAATCCCTTTATACCAGTGGTTTCTCAGAAAATGCTCTTAATTCGGCTAATAATCATGCACTTCTTACTGCCTGCAAACTCCGTTCGTCGTTGTATCGCCTGTTTGAGGATATGGAAGCTGGTGCTCTATAAAAGTAATTTTGTCGCAAGGTAAGTGTAAAAATGATGATAAATTTACCTTTTAACCTTGCAATTAGGGTAAATTTAGGGCAAATCCTGACAGATTAGATTCTATTCGTTGATCCTTAGCACGGAAACTCAAGATTGTACTAGGTGTTTCATCAGGTTTAATGGTCGGTGGGAAATACCTACCACCTCTATGTGCATTTAATTTTAATGGCGGCAACGGGAGTGGGGTGATATCCAAATGACAGGATGATATTTGAAAATTGGGGTGATATTTAGATATCGAGTGATATTCGCACCGTTAGGTCGTGCTTTAAATGTCAGGAGGATATTCAAAAATATCGGGTGATGTTACAAAAGATGATACCGAAGTCATTCTTTTCTTCCTCTCAGGATATCGGGATGATGTCATCCAGATATTCATTCACTATATCGCTAAGGCATGATGACGTCATCGTCATGTTATGCGAACAGGATCATGTCTATGAAATATGCACCCGAAAAGTAAATGTGATGATTATGTCATCATCATGTTCGCTTCTTTGTTTATCAGACTCATATGACATCATCAGGATAATGGCTTAGGGTGATATTTTGCGATAGGAGGATATTGAGAAATATCAAGTTACATTAAGAAATATGATCCTCGCGAAATATATAAGGCTGTTGATGGGTAAGGGTTACTATCACCTAAAATTGACATCTAGATATTTGGACCACATGATTTATCGGGTGATAGACTAGATCAGGATGATCTTTAGTAATATGACTGATGTTACGAAATATGATCCTCCTCTTGTCTATACCAGGTTTGACCAAAACTTTGACTGCTCATAACTTTTACATCCTAATGAATATCAGGGTGATGTAAAAGGCAAACCTGTATGGAATTTTGTGCTCTTTCTAAATATGAGGTCACAGAAATGAAATATGAATTTTGACAAATTGACCTCATGATGATGACTTACCACATCCTCCCTCTGCATGATGATCTACATGACTTACTTTTACCAAACTGCCAGGAAGCAGAAAACACAAGCCAAGCCAAAAAGTTGGGTCCCTGTTTTGCCAAGTCAAAATGGGGCGTGTTGTGTAACCACACAATAACTTGCCACCAAAGAAAATAAACAAATTCTAATGATTCAAGTGATGTGATCATATTCATCCATAGTATTCTAATTCTTTCTAAGCATAAGCATCATTATCCTCTGAATGATAAAAGTTCATCATGGTAACAATGCTAACAAATGATCATGTGTGTGTAAATGATTAATTATCCTCATCTTGAAAGCAAGTTGAAAACATGAGTAACTGGTGTTAACTACATAGTTGGAGATCATCCCTCATAGCTGACCTAGATAGAGCCTTACTGCCAGCAGGCGTTCATAGCCCCAGCAAGGTTATCTATACAATCTCCCTAAGTAGAGCCCCACTGCCAGCAGGTGTCCATAGCCCTGGTAGAGTTACTTAGATGGCCTAATTTTATTGTTTATATTCTTTTTTTTTATGTATCGGATATCATCATGTCAGCTCATTTGTACAAGGTACAGTCACTTGCAGCTTTAGGTTGGAGATTGTATTGGTAGCAAGGGAGTCCCTTTAGATTTTTTACTTAACACCTATACTTGTGTGTTCAACAAACCTAAGGTTGTTAAGTGTTTCATTGTGATTGATTCACCTTGATCAAGAAAAGGCACCCTGATGAAAGGATATCACAAACCTGATCATGAATACTTCTTAGAATGAATCATAACCTATATCTAAATTTGATCTCATCACTTGAATCCTAACAATTTTGTTATTTTCTGGGGTGATGAAGTGCATCATCTTGACTAACCAAAACAAAACTCAGCAAACAAACAAAACAAGACAAACAAAAACACTGTACAAACAACTATACAAATGTACATATAATAGACATGACTGTCATGAAGTCACTTAGGCTTGAAAATAATGTTTGAGGAATTGTCCATTGACTGGCAATGGAACATCTTCACCTGTCAGGTTCTTGAGCCTATAGGTGTTGTCTCCTAATATCTCAGAAATTTGAAAGGGACCTATCCATAATCTATCAAATTTATCATGGTCACCTTTCCTCTCATGGGCTTTATCCCACATCAGGACTAAATCAGATATCCTGAAGGCTTTGACTTTAGCTCTCTTGTCAAACTAGTGTTTGACAACAGCCTGATGTTTTGCAAATTGGTCCATTGCTTGACTCCTTTTCTCTTCCAGGTGCATCAGTTGAAGCAACCTGACTTCTTGCTTATTGTCTATGCCTAGGTACTCTTGGGCAAACTGCAGGGTAGCAATTTTCAAATTTATAGGGAGGATAGGATCCACCCAATATACTAAGTGAAAAGGTGAATTTCCTAGTGCAGTTTTCATTCTAGTTCTGTCTACCCATAAGGCATATTTTAGAAATGAGTTCCATTCCCTAGGGTTCTTCTCTATTAGTTTCCTTATGATACTCAGCAATTTTTTATTGGTAGATTCTGCTAATCCATTCCCCTGGGGATAATAGTTGGATGAAAACTTGAGTATGCTCCCATGATAAAAAGCCAAACTTGACAACTTGGTTGAAATGAAGGTAGAACCATTATCACTTACTAAAGCATAAGGAGTTCCATACCTGGTAACAATGATGCTTTCCAAAAATTTAATAACATCATCTACAGTACAAGTCTTGCTGTTGACCGCTTCAGTCCATCTAGTACAATAGTCAGTAATTGTTAATACATACCTATGGCCTGAAGATGATGGAGGATTGATTGGTCCTATGAAGTCCATGCCCCATTGTGCAAATGGGTGCTCTTCCATCACTGGCTGCAAGGGTTGTGCAGCATATTTCTCTCTGTTGGCAGCAACCTGACATACATGATAGACTTAACATGTTCAGCTGTGTCTTTAAAAATTGTGGGCCAATAATATCCTGCTCTGAGGATTGCATGTGTTGTGGCCAAGGCTGATCCATGTGTCATTCTGAATTTGTCATGTAATTTTGATAAAACCTTATTTACTTCTGGCTTTTCTAAGCATCTCAGGTATATTCCTTCATAATTCTTCTTGAACAAGGTTCCCCCCTTCATCATATATTTTTGTGACCTTACTTTTAAGGCTCTTCTCTGTGAAGCTTGCATTCTTGAAGGACACCTTCTAGTGATCAGGATGTGCCTGATATCTGAATACCACTCTTTATTGTCTTTCTCATTGATAACATACTGCTGGCTTGTGATTTTTGGGTCAATCTCAGATATCATTTGACTTAGAGCCTATCCTCTTACTAGTTTCATTGGTGTAATTTCCATGTCATATTCTTGTAATACAGTAATCCACTTGGCTCTTTTTTCACCAAGCTCACTCTGCATCAGCAGTATCTTTACTACTGCATCAGGTACTACTGCAATTACTTTGCTTCTTAGTATATAATGCCTGAACTTCTTTACTACCCTGACTAATGCAAGTGCTTGTCTTTCAACATCCACATATCTTAGTTCAGCATCCTTGAAAGGATAGCTCATGAAAGTAATTGGTTTTTCTTCTTTCTCTTCATTTCTCTGAGTTAGCACTGCTGTAGAGGCGTGTTCTGAAGCAAATGAATAAATGTAAAAATCTTTTGTATAGTCTAGATTGATAAGGACAGGAGCATCAGAAATGGCTTTCTTTATATCTTCAAATGCAGCTTTGGCCTCTGGTGTCCACTCAATCTGTGCATCCTTCTTCAACATGGCATTTAGTGGTCTGACAATTTCAGCAAAGCCAGTGATGAATTTCCTCACAAAATTTATCTTACCAAAGTAAGATTTAAGTTCTTTCTTGCTTCCTGGAAGTTGTAACTTCATAATAGAATCCACCCTATCAGGATCAATGATAATTCCATCTTCTATGAGCAGGTGGCCTAGTAACTTTCCTGTTGTCACCCCAAATATGCATTTCTTGGGGTTCAGTGATATTCCATACTCTTCACATTTTTTCAATACATTTCTGAGATCAGTTACATGGTTGCTTCTCTCCTTGGAGAACACTGTTAAGTCATCTATGTAGATGACTATACATTTTCCTATTAAGCCTCTGAAGGCTATGTCCATTGCTCGCTGGAATGTAGCTCCAGCATTTATAAGTCCAAATGGCATACGTCTATATGCAAATATCCCCCACTTTGTGGTGAAGGTAGTCTTTAATCTGTCAATCTTATCAACCATCACTTGGTTGTATCTTGAGAAACCATCCAAAAAGGACATCATTTTGGCTCCATTTACAATCTGCAGAACTTCATCTAATGATGGTAAGGGATAATTGTCCTTTTCTGATGCTCTGTTCAGGTTCCTGGAATCTACACATAGCCTAATGTCTCCATTCTTCTTTCTGACCAGGACTAGATTAGCAACCCAGGTGGAGTGCCTTACAGGAAAGATTATCCGGGCACTTAACAACTTCTTGACTTCTTAAAAAATTATTGGCTCAAGCAAAGCATTGACTGACCTTTGCTTCTGTCTGAAAGGTTTAGCATCTGGCTTAAGGGGAATAGTATGAGTTATGACTAATGTGTCATATGTCTTCAGCTCATCATAAGTCCATGCAATCACATGTATGTAATCTTTAAGAGCCTGAGTTATTCCTTCTAACTCTTCTGGTGTGCAAACTTTACCTATCAAGACATTCCTCTTGTCTTCATCTTGCCCAATATTCACTTATGAATATTGACCTCCATCTGCTTTGGGTAGATCCTTCTGTTTCAGCATATTATCCAAATCAAAGGCTCTTTCTAATTCAATCATAACTTTGGGAATCTTGTTGCTGGGCAACTCTAGTATTTCATCTTCTTCCCAAACATGATCTTCCATACCATTCTCATCTATGATTTGAGCATCAAATATATCTCTGTTTGAGATGAAGTCCAAAATGTGCTGATCATCATCAAACACCTGGAGGTTGGTCACATTGTCAGGTACTGAAGGTACTGACACTAGTTCTACTAAGAATCTCTTTAGACCCAATATAGATAATGGCTCCAATGTACTGGCAGCCTGGGCAAGTACATCTTCCCTATGGTTCTGTTCTCTAGGAACGTGGGTGATATTAAAGGCGTCGAAGTCTTCAATCAGGTCCCACACACGATGTCTGTAGTTAGATAGCTTCCTGTAGTTACAGGAGTAAATTCCTCTCACTTGCCTCACAACTAGTTCTAAATCTCCAAAGACATGCAGATTTTTTAATTTTTTCTTATGAGCAAATAGTATCCCATGGATCAGAGCCTCATACTCTGTTACATTGTTAGTACAGGGAAACTGTAATCTATATGCAGCTAGATAAGATTTTCTAGATGGATTTGGATCCATCAAACCTTAGGATCCAGGGTTTATCTTCAGTAGAATGTTTAGCTAAACTCTCTTTTTTCTTGGCAGCTCTAGCAGCTGCTCCACCTGATATCCACTTTAACTTAGGAATTTCAACTTTTTCAAATTTCTTCTTTCCTTTCCTTTGTGAGGCTAATGACTTTTCTTCTTTCTTTTCTCCATCAGCAGGATGATCATCTGGATTTGGTTTTGTATGTCTTTATAAAATGTGTAAACATAGAGAACAGGCTGTCTCTGAATGGGGTGCCTCATGCAACCTACACCAACCTTTAATTAAGACTTCATGGGGAAGACTATGTTGCTGTGTCATCTTCTCTATCTCTTTTGCTAAAAATTCTTCAAACTTAGTTAGGTCACTACCTCTGTCTTCATCAGACAATTCATAGTTTGGCTCCATAAAACAATCACTCCCAGGGGTGATTTTTACTTTCTCTCCACTATTTATCTGATCATACACTAGGATTTCTTCTGTCCTCTGTATATGATCTTCATCATGATTCGTCACCTTTTCTGTTCCTATAGAAGACAAACAAGAATTAGTATCATCATCATCATCAGATGTAGAACTTACCTCAGAATATGATGATGATGCCTCACTGCATGTCTGCTCTAGCATCATCATGTCTATGCATGTTTTACAAGTCTTCTCTGAATGTGACTCATTATGCAATCTGTACCAATCATCAAGTAAAACATCATTAGCTGGTATATTCAATATCCTACATCATTCCATCTGTCTAGACAAATGCCTCTCAAAATTTCTAAAGTGATCTACATAATTCTCATTTTTAGGGTTATTATCAGATTCTTCAGTTACTTCATCATCTAGAGGATCATCATCATGATGATGATGAATGTCAAGCATCAGGATCTCTTCTATTTTGACAGTCTGTGGCCTGATGGAGTAAACTCCAGGCTCTACGTCTACATACATGATCTCATTTGTTCTATTGTACTCAGTGATCATATGCTTCATTCTAGGCTCAGCATCAATCCTGATCTGGTTTGGTATACCTTTCCATGGTAACCAGATGTGACTGAAATCTGTGGACATATATCTGTTAAGTGTTTTGGACTAGTCTCGGCTAAGAAACATCCCATAAGTATTAGGTATGTGTACTACCTGAATGTCAATGTAATACTGGATCCTAGGATCAGATGCTAATTGCATGTGGATATGAGTTAACTCCCCTACCACACTTACTTCTGTTTTGTCTAGTTGAGTGACCTTCTTCAGAAATTTAGCATGATGTAATCCTAAAGCATTACATACTGACAAAGGCATAACATTTGTGGAAGCCCCTGAATCCACCAAACAGTTGTGCAGGTTCTTACTGAACATCCTTATGGTGAGGAGGAATGGAGGTGACTCAGTTTTGTCTCTATACAAGGTCATGTGGGAGGTTTCTGCAGCTTGGACTATAGCTGACACTTTAGGTTTGGTAGTATTATCTCTAGCAACATGATCTTTTCCACTGGATTGACCTGAAAGATGGCTATGCTCTTTAGGAGCAGGATCATCTAGTGATTTCATAAATGCCTTTTTGATGGTAGGAGTTTTCAGCAACTCAGACAAGGATAGGCTGATTTTAATTTTCTTCATTTCATCAACCAGATAATTGACTAACTTGTCAGATTCATGAGGTGCATTCACAACCTTTGATCATGTGTTCTGAGGTGACAGGTATTGAGCATTTACCTTGGGGAACCCAGGGTTATTGCTAGCTTTAGGATCAGGAGGTGTATTGAAGTTGTTTGGAGGTAAGGAAGATGTCAATGGACCAGTAGGTCTATTGGCACTATTTCTCAAGTTATAATTATGCTTACCAGGATATTGCTGCTGGTATGCATGCACCTCCTCATGTTCTCTTGTAGGCTCATTTTCATCTTCAAAAGGGAAAACATAATTTGTTTCAAAAGTTAAGGCGGATTCCTCACATGCCTGGTTATAACTCTGATGAGGTTGATTGGTATAAGTTTCCAACACAAAGGCTGAATCATATCCACATGGAACAATCTCATTTCCCTCTGCCTAAGGTGGTTTTCCAAAAGTGTTAGACACTTGAGTCTGAAAGATGCTAGCAGCAATTCTAAATTGTGGGCAGTCTAGTTCTGCATGTGCATTTGTATTGTGGATCCTACACCAATTAGTGAGGACTACCTTAGCAAGATTGACTCTAGTAGTCTATTTGGCTTCACCTAGAGGTTGATTGTCCAGGGGTGATGGTAATGAGCCATTATTTGGCCTAGAGTTCCATACTCTAGGCTGTCTCTGAGGATTATTGTCATTTCCACCATTATTGTTGAAATTATTGTTGTTGTATCCTCTGTCAGGATAGTTTGGCCTGTCATTGGCATAATTCCTATTATGATTGGACTGGGAATAGAAATTTTGATTCCTCAAATGAGTCACTTCTGTAGTGAGTTTTCTTAACTAAGCAAAGATTTCCCTGATTTCCTCTTTCTCTTCTTGAGATTTAGCCACTACATTTTCAATCTAAGGCTTAAAGAATGAAAATCTAGTGTTATTGTTATTGGGATCTATACCCTGAGGTGCCTGAGGCTGTGCAGGATATTGTGGTAGTTGACCATTTCCATTAGGAGGAGGCATAATACTTAGTAGAGGTACCTGCAAAGGTGCAGGCATGAGTACTGGAGGTATCACTGTTCCATTAAGATATTGTGCAGGATATGATGCAGAATATGATGTAGGATATGATGGATACATGCCAGGCAGTGTGGGAAAAGCAATATTTGGAGTAGGAGTAGGGACTAGCTGTTGATTCACTTTGATAGCCTCTTGAAAAGCTCCTGTCAAGGTAGTGATTTCAGGGTGTGTTCTCCTGATGAACATGGAAGTCAATGGATCCAAAGCTGAATAATAAATACTCCTAGCAGCAGCATCTGTCACTACATATGGAGCAACCAACTTGGATAGCATTTTCTGGAACCTAGCATTAAAATTGGCAATAGGCTCATTCTCGAATCTTTTGATTGTAGCAAACAAGTGGTAATTCATAGATGGATCAATAGGAACTTTGAACCTATCAAGAAAGGCCTTCTCTAGGACAGCCCATGAACCAATAGAAGCTTGACCAAGACTAATAAACCAATTGTAATCCTCTTCCCCTAAGGAAAAAGGAAATAATCTGCATACTACATCCTGATGTTCTATTCTGGCTCTGCAACAAGCTTCTTTAAAGGTCCTGATATGATCATCAGCATCCTGATAAGGATGATATTTTGGACAAAGTTTATCTAGATTCTTCGGTAGCTCGTGATATGCATTGAAGGTTAAAGGTGACTCTGCTGCAAAGAAAGACATTGTGACCAGAGGAGGTCGAGCCTGAGGAATAATTGGCTGAGGCTGGACTAAAGGTACACCCTGAGGAGATCCTGTAGGTATATTAAGACCAATAGGAGTTACAAGAAGACGCCCTGGTGGTGTTCATGATGCACTAGAATCAGGAGTGTGATGAATATCAATAGTCCTAGGCCTGAAGCCTCTAACAAGTAGTTCCTCAAAAGGTCCAATGGATCTTGACCTGGTATTTATCCTATGAGCCAGGATTTCTCAAATTTGGAGGGAAACTAACATGATGGTTGTAAATATTGACTAAATTTCACCAGCTGAGACAATATTTACAATCAGATGACTGATCTGACTAGATATTTGTGAAATATTTGCAAAGATACTGCAAATATGAGGCAATATTGGGGTACGATGACTCTTACCACAGGATATCAAGTTTCTAAGGCAAAAATCTTCAAAGTTTGAACAAATTTACTTAACATTGGCTGATATTTGTGAATTCATGACGATCTACTGTAAAGCTTGTATTATTTATGTTAAATCTAGAAATCTTTATACAGAATGAGCATCTACAAGCTTTCTACAGTAAATATTTAGACAATATTTGGAATTCACAGATGCTTTGGGGGTTACCTTACTCTCTGCATCATCAAACCTGAAAATAATGATGATGAGCATCTTCTTTCAAATAAGGACCTCCTTCTAGCACCAATTTATGTTGGTCATGATGTTAGTCATAAACAAGCATAGAATAAAAGTACACATTAACTTTTATTCATCTTGAAAGATATGATGAATTTAGGGAATTCATGATCCCAAGTCTCCAGTGATTAGGTTTTAATCTTTTGACGTTACTCAAAGGTTGATGTGTGTTGCTGTTTCCATTTTGGGGCCTTACATAAAGTTCATCATCATGACATTGTTTTTGCAAAGATTCTTCACAGAGAGGTCATTTCATACAGTTATTTGATCAAATGATGTAGTTATATTCAAATCTTTGCATGATATTTTCAATTATACATGCTTTAGCTTCAAATATGCTAAATATTTTCAATTAGCTTTACCTGATCATGTTTCTAAGCATCATCATGTTGTTCACCTTGACCTCCTGTGTCGATTAGCATATGTGACAGAGAAGGTGATTTTCTCATTTCTTCTTCATGATGTTCATCTTGAGGCTGATCCTGTGGTACATCCTGAGGTGGAGGATCTTGTGATGTATCCATATGATGATCACGATGATCATGATCCTTCTCTTTTATTACCTCATCCACTTTTGACTCTTCCTCCTATTAAGGTACATTTATAGTAGTGGATATTGTGGCATCCTCCTTAGGTGTTGATGTTGGTTCTAAAACCATTATTTGTTTGGCACCTGTACTATCAACTTCTTGAACTGTAGCAGCAGGATCCTTTATTATTTTCTCCTCATCAACTTCCTTCTCTTGAACCTCTACTATATCTGGCTTAGCTGATGTATCCTCTTGGCCCATTTCTAAAGTATGGCCTTCTTGTTCTGCCATCTTCACTTCTTCTGTAGGTTGCTCCTGGTCAGGTGTACCTGCTGGATGTTCAGGATTGGCATCCTGTTTATCTGTCAAATCTACCACTACAGGACTTGTCACCTATGCAATTAGTGTATCAAGCCCCATTTCTTGGGCTATCTTCTCTGGGCTCTTTTCTTTTTCAGATTTCACTTGCTTCATTTCCTCCAATATTGTTTGGACTGTTGGAGTCTTGTGAGGAGTCATGTGTGTGCTCGCGGCAAGGGTTTCCATCTTCTGTGATGCTACTTCTTTCACCACCTCATCATCAGATAGATTAATTGTCTCCTCTAATGAGATATGACCTCCTGGCGAGGTTTCTTTCATCTGCTCTTCTGCAAGTTCAGTCTTGAACTTTACAATGGTAGGAAGTGGAACATTGTGCTGAAATTCCTTATGCACAACTTCGCTACCTACTACTTTCACTAGTGTAGGGGATTGCTTTATTTCACCCCTCATGGAGGTTCTTGGTCTCTTAGGTGGGGTAGCTACCACCACCTGTGGGGCTCTTCTTTTCCTTTTGAATAGCAAGGGGGCCTCCTCTTCTTCAGGCTCTTCTTCCATGAGGATATCTTCTTCTATTGGTTGCCATGAGGACTGACCCTCCTCTTGGGTCTCAGTAAGTTTTGCCTCCGCTGTCTTATCTTTCTTGGATTTTTGTTTCCCTATCCATGGAGGTGATGTTGATCCTGATCCTGATGCTGCCTCCTCAGCTGGAAACACCGTCCTTTCAATGATCACCCCTTTGGGTTCATTATCAATTTTCTTCTTCCTAGGGGGTCTTTTGCTTTGTTGTTGTTGTGGAGGCAGTCTGTCTCCTTTGGATTTTCTCTTTTTATTTATAAAGTCATCATATTCCTCATTAGGAATATCTTGCCCTTTCTTCTTGTTGTCCACAGTAATGGCAACACCTTTTTTCTTCAATGCCTCAATCTGTTCATCAACCCAAGCTTGGGTTAGCTGTAAGGTCCTAGCAATGAAAGGATCCAAAGAAATATCCTCTTGTATGGTCAGGTCAGGTGCAGATATGGTATCATTATATATTTTCTTCTCCTCATACTCATCTGCCATTATCCTACCATCATCTTTCTTAAACAGTTGAGGAATGGGGATACAGTCAAAGGTTTTGACTTGATTTAGTGTTAGCCTCTGGTATCTTCTTCTTCTGGCTTCTGCTTCATCTTCACAATCTGCCCACAAGTCTTCCAGGTGCCTTTGATGAATAGGTTTCCCTATTATTCTCTCTATCCTCCCATAAGGATCATATGGTCTTAGTAGTGGGAATGGCTGCAACTGCATTTCATTTAAGCTGACCATCACCTTCTTGATGCTTTCTGAATCTGGGCACATGTACCAGCCAATGGTGACTGGAAACAAGATTGGAGGTAGCTTATGTGCATCCTTATATGTCTTCAACATTGTAGAGCTCTGCCTTATGAATTCCATTAATATCACTGCATCAATGGGGTATCTTGGCAGCATGAGGGGAGGTCCTTCAAATCCCTCAATCCTCATGTAGGAAAATGTGGCAAATTGGATGTACCAGGCTCCATGACTGTAGATTATTTCTTGATCCTCCATGCTCAATCTCTTTGTTCTGTCCTCCTCCATGGTCCTTACCAGATGCATAGAGAATGCATCACTGGCTAGTTTGTAATCTTGGAGGTAGTTAGCTTTCTGTAATTGGGGATGATGATCCCAAATGTGCACAACATTGAGAGTGCCTGTAAGCTTTCCATCTGTAACAAATGCATCAAATGTGCCTTTGTAAGCATAGGAGTAGACAATATATGATGTCATATAAAAAGAACAATTTGAACCTCCCAGGTTCAGCAGCTGCTCATGTAGAGCATCACTTATTAGTTGGCCCCATAGTGGCTTGATATCTACATATATGCACATCATCATTACACCATACATCCAGTCCTTGAAACTACCAGCATCAAGCTAGCATGTCACTCTGTTGAGCAATGCAATCATGTATTGATATTCTTCATCAAAATCATACTTAAACAGGTGCACAAGAAGTTTAGCAGCTGCAGGATATGTATTGTTCTTAGCTCTCCACTGATACATATTCTTCATGGCCTGCTTCTTATTATTCTCATACTCAATTTCTAACTTCTTCAGGTCCACACTGTTAACCTTCCTGCCCAATGGCAGTCCAAACGTCTTAGAAAGACCCTTGATAGACAGGTCTGCATATACTCTTCCATGTTTCATCACCTGTCTGGTCTCTAGATTGTAATTCCATGCACATTCAATGACCAGCTCTGGTGACTCCATGGAGTACGGAAATCCATCCACATTCCACAATCCAGACAGGAACACTGCATCCAACAGGGGGCTTCTGTTCTTCTCATCATTCATTTTGGCGGACCAGGCCTCCAAATCAGTGCTTCCTTGATGTGTATCCATAATTGCACCATATTTGAATAGGATGCCTCTTGGAGATGAGAAAATAGGCTTCCTGAATTCAGCCTCACACTTAGCTAACCTCTTGTCAGGCATGGAATTCTGCAATTAACAAGATTTGGTCTTACAACGGGTATTCACATGCATGTAGATAACAATTACCTCTATAATCATCATGCATGCTATACTTATTTAGCATTTACTTATCTTGGGATGCATACAACCAGAACCTACAACATCATACCTGAATGTGCAGAAGCAACAGGATGAGGGTTTCAATTACTTACCTGGTTATGCAGATCCCTTTATACTAGTGGTTTCCTAGAAAATGCTCTTAATTCGGCTGATAATCATGCACTTCTTACTGCCTACAAACTTCGTTCATCATTGTATCGCCTATTTGAGGATATGGAAGCTGGTGCTCTGTAAAAGTAATTTTGTTGCAAGGTAAGTGTAAAAATGATGATAAATTTACCTTTTAACCTTGCAATTAGGGTAAATTTAGGGCAAATCCTGACAGATTAGATTCTATTTGTTGATCCTTAGCACGGAAACTCAGGATTTCACTAGGTGTTTCATCAGGTTTAATGGTCGGTAGGAAATACCTACCACCTCTGCATGCATTTAATGTTAATGGCGGCAACAGGAGCGGGGTGATATCCAAACGACAGGATGATATTTGAAAATTGGGGTGATATTCGCACCGTTAGGTCGTGCTTTAAACGTCAGGAGGATATTTGAAAATATCAGGTGATGTTACAAAAGATGATGACCGAAGTCATTCTTTTCTTCCTCTCGGGATATCGGGATGACGTTATCCAGATATTTATTCACTATATTGCTAAGGCATGATGACGTCATCGTCATGTTATGCGAACAGGATCATGTTTATGAAATATGCACCTGAAAAGTAAATGTGATGATTACGTCATCATCATGTTTGCTTCTTTGTTTATCAGACTCATATGACATCATCAGGATAATGGCTTAGGGTGATATTTTGCAGCAAGAGGATTTTGAGAAATATCAGGTTACATTGAGAAATATGATCCTCACGAAATATATAAGTCTGTTGACAGGTAAGGGTTACTATCACCTAAAATTGACGTCCGGATATTTTGACCGCATGATTTATCAGGTGGTAGACTAGATCAGGATGATCTTCGGTAATATGACTGATGTTACGAAATATGATCCTCCTCTTGTCTATACCAGGTTTGACCAAAACTTTGACCGCTCATAACTTTTACATCCTAATGAATATTAGGGTGATGTAAAAGGCAAACCTGCATGGAATTTGATGCTCTTTCTAAATATGAGGTCACATAAATGAAATATAAATTTTGACAAACTGACCTCATGATGATGACTTACCACATCCTCCCTCTACATGATGATCTACATGACTTACTTTTACCAAACCGCCAGGAAGCAGAAAACACAAGCCAAGCCAAAAAGTTGGGTCCCTGTTTTGCCAAGTCAAAATGGGGCATGTTATGTAACCACACAACATGACCTAGGTATAATATCAATGACAAAATCAAAGGCTTTCTTAGGGGGTAACCCTAGTAGTTCATCTAGGAATACATCCTCGAAATCTCTAAGGAGGGAATGTTTGTCCATTTATGGTCTTTCTTGACCTATGGACTCCTTTGTCCCTACTTCATTAACTTTATGGGATTCAAAGAACATCAAGTCATCTTCGAAATAGGTTTCCTTTTTTACTTCTATTTTATCCATCTTGACAACAAAAAGTTGGCATCCTTTTCTCTGTGCTCTTTTCATTTGTAAGGCGAAGATTTGCCTCAATTTAATTTCGCCAAGTTTTCCTTGAATATGGACTTGGTTTCCTAAATCATCCAAACAATCTACTGTCTTAGCATAATAGTCCACTTTGGCTTGATGTCTCCATAACCAATTTATTCCAAGGATAACATCATACAACCCAAGTGGAGCTACATATAGATTTACTTTAGTGGAAAAGTTTGGAAGTTCAACCCAAGCTTCAAACAAGCATTTCTCTACCCGAGCCTTGGTGTGATTTGCATACTCCACAGACCAAGTATTTGGCATGAATCCTACTTTTCTAGGAATCTTATCTACCATTTTGAGAGAAATGAAACATTCTGTGGCACCTATATCAATTAATACTAAAATAGGAACTCCAAATAAAATACTTGTTGTCTTTACTGGAGTTATTTGATACCCAGCTTGTAGGTTATCCAAGGCTACATTAATACATTGTTGGAATGCCACTTGTTGGGAAGGTAGAGGATTTCCTCTTGATTGCACTCCTTGTGATTTATTGGGACACTGATTGGCATAGTGATCTTTGCCACAAGTGAAACATCCTCCAATTGGTCCTTGCCTCTCCTAAGGTTTTCCAGAATTGTTCCCATTCTTCTTGGAGTGGTTATTCCCCTTTTTATCTCTCTTGGATTCATTTTGTTTATTTTTAGCCCCTTTATCAATCTTCTTAGTATAATCATGTTTCTTCCCCTTCTTCTTTGAGGGTTGAGAAGATTGAGACCAATTGTATCTCTTCCTATTCCTTTCTCTATAGGCCGATATAGACTTCAGGTTCTATTCTTGCCTAACGACCTTCTCATAGACCTGTTTCATGGTTGTAGGGCCATGAACATTAACCTCGCCCCCAATCTGGGCATTTAATCCCATGATAAACTTCCAGACATGGAGCTTCTCATCATACTAATACTGTGGAACATATTTTAGTAATCAGGTGAATTTCTCCCAATATTCATTTACAGTCATATCAGTCCGTTTCAAGTTTTGAAAGTCTATGAGTTTCTGATCATAAAATAGTTGAGGCAGCCATCTTTGCCTAAATAATTCTACAAACCTGTCCCAAGTAAGGCTTGTATATGTCAAGCCTAACTCTATCTTTTTATCCATCCCCCATGTGGATGCTTCTCTTGCTAACTAAAATGCTCCCTAGACAGCTTTAGTAACCTCATTATAATTTCTAATTTCAAAATACTTCTCCATCTCTGTAAGCCATACCTCCGCGGCATCTCTGCTTATGGATCCATCAAATGTGGGTGGGATGACCTTTTTCATGTCATGAGATAGTTCCATAGCCATAAGGCTCTTTTTATCCCCATCTTGTTTAACCGCGGAGTTATTTTCTCCATGATGGCTTTGAGTGGTGTTATTATGGTGTTCCTCACCATCACCCCCATCATAATTATCTCACCTGTCTTCTGACTAGCCTCCCACTTTATGTTCAAGGATTTCTACCCTCACCCTATTTTCTTTCAACAAAGTCAATATTTGGTCTAATTTAGACTTGGATTGCCTTGAAGGTGCTCCTTCATCTTGGCTATCCTCCATTCGAGTTCCAACTTGAACCTTTACTACAATTTACTTCTTCCTGAAGTTTGCAAATTAAACACGGATTAGTTTTCCATGCCATATATTCAATTATTTCACAAATCTATTCACATTCATGTAATCTTTAACAAGAAAGGAAAGACTGTCAAAACTTTTCCATTGCATTATTTTTCCATTTGATTACATATAATCCACAAAATTACAAAATTGTATTTACATTTGCTCTTGCAAATCATTTACAATTGGGATAACTTCCCATTATCAGATTTCCTTTTTAGTCTCAGGAAGTGAGGATACACATTGGTATTCCTTCACATCCTCCTTTGGTACAATACATTCATTATGATCATTTTTCTCAGCAGGTGCTATAGGAGTAGAGGGTGACACTGATGTTCCAGTAGAGTTAAGGGCAACCATCCGATCAACTTTGCATAACTCTTGCTTGATGTGTTTTATTGCATCAGTGAAAGTTTCCTCATCAGATAACCATGCACCTACCAAGCATCCATTTAGTTCAAGTTCTCCTTCAGAAAGGCTCGTGCCTTGGTGCAGGGACACCAAGTCCATTTTTTTGTAAATATGGTCAAATAAGGTCTTGTGATAGGTTTTAGGTGATTTGAGTCTTATTTGGGTGAAATAAGGTCATAATAGACCATTTACAATGTAATTGGAGTCATTTTAGTTCATATTTTATAAATATTGTTAATGATGTCATGTTTTGTAATGTTGTCATATAGTGTCAAGATAGAGAATATGAAGAATTAATTGGGCATTAAAAAGGTTTTAGTCATGGAATCCCAAGGGACAATAGGAGAAAAGGTTATAAAAAGGTATAATAAGACCTTGTATGGTTCGAGTAGGACTATATCTAAGAAGAAGATCAATAAAAATCTATGTATTCATACGAAAGACTGTGTACTCTGTGTTTTTGACTAGTAAAACTATTGTTGCAGATAATTGTACAGCCCCATACAACTGGGTAATGAGCTAAAAACTATTGGAAACCATGAATGCATGAGGTATCATTGATTTTCAATTGGTTTGATTGAATTCCATAAAGATTTGAGAGTTTTATAAGGATTTTGCTGATGACTGGTCTGGAACCCTGTCTTGAGGTTTTGAAAACATTTGTTATGCACAAATCACCTTTTCACTATTGGAATCACCTAAGACTTAGTGGATTAATCATGAGGTCATATTAGAAGTGTTTGAAGTGATAGTGGAGAGATTTGGGGTCTGGAGCCAAGAGAACCAATAAACCCTTATGAGCACAAACTTAATTAGGCCTAGGAAAAATAGAGGACAGTCAATTTTTGAGCCTTTTGTTACAAAGTAACCTATGTTGAATTTTTGATATGTTTTAAAACTCCTAAATGGGTATCTAAAAAGCCTCTCACAGTCTATAGTTGAGGTGTACATCAAAAGATATGAGTGACAGTCTGTAGTTGAAGGGCTAATTGGCTTAAGAGGACAACATACTAGTCCATTTTAGGGATTGATGTTTCAAAACAAGTATATGTACCTTTGAGATATGTCAAATAAATCCTTAATGGGTATCTGAAAAGCCATTACTTTTATGGGTTTGAGCCGTTTTTAGAAAGTTATGTCAAAATTACTACTTCAGCTATCGTAATTAGGCCTATTTACAGCAGCATCAGTGAATTGTTCACTAATTTAGTCTAAAGAAACCCTAGGCAAGTTTTAACTATGTGGTAGAACTCACTAATGGGTGTCTAAAAAGGTATACATTTTATGGGTCTGATGTTGTCTTAGAAAGTTATGGCAAGAAAATAATGATTGGAGGGCTACTAGCATTTGGTGTAGCCAATAAGGAAATGGTAAAGAGTTGAAACTACAGACTTGAGTAAGGGTTTGGGATGATTATGTTTGAGTCCCTGAGGTGTAAGAAGACTCCTATAAACTTTTTTTGGCTTTAAGACCCTAATTATGCCTTGATAGAGGGAAATTGCCTAAGAGGAAAGCCTAAGAAACTGTTGCAAGTATGAGGTTAACCAGTGTTGTCATTGATGTCAACATACTCATATTGCATTGATAAGAAGGATTGGATGAGCTATGTGTTGAGGTTATTGAGGAAACTAGTCTCCATCAGGGACAATGAAGAACAGTGATGAGAAGAAGGCAAAAGTACTCAATAGGTTGAGGATCAGAAGATGCGGATTAAAGGGTTTGTAGATATGAGTCTTGAGATGTTCCAATTAAGATTTCAGAGGTCCGCATAAAGATCTGAAGAAGTTATGGTTTTTTGTGTAGAACTGGTTCCGGCAGGTGTTTAGAGGTGACAGAGGGTCACAGAAAGGTCCGGTGAGATCCAGAATTGTATTATCTCACTCTGCGGATTGAAGAGAGTGCTGAAGAAGTCAGTGTGAAGTGACAACTAGATTTGTACATGGTTTGAAGTCCGGAAGAACCTTTTGCATTATGACAGTAGTGACAGTCTGTGTTCTTGAAGTTTCGGATGAAGAAGAGAAGAATTCCAGTAAGCTGATAAAGTGCGGATGTTCTTGATGACTCAGGAAAGGTTTTGGTGATCCTTGGATCGTGTACAATTCTTATTGGCAGTCCGCATTGAAGTTAGAGTTTGGATTTGATGTAATGATCACCGGTTGTTGGTGTTCTTCCTGTGACAGGCTGACTGGATGTATTACACGTCTTGCGAATGATCTTGTAGGTGTTTGCCAACTTAGATGATTGTTCCTAAGTTGATGCCTTGTATAAATAAGGGTTTGTGAACTCATTTTGTAAGTGTGTTGTGTGGATGAGTGTGGCATAGCAAAGAAGTAGAGCAAAAGGCAGAACAAAAGTTTGTGGGCTTAAATGGAACTGATCCAAGCATGGTAAAGATGTCAATCTCCAGTTCAAGTTTGTGATTCTTATCACTTTGTAGACAGTGTGCCTCTTTGTAGGTAGTGTGCCTCTTGTGAGCAGTGTGCTCGGGCAGTGAGCCCTAATTGGCATGTGCCATCTTTTTCTTATTCTTCTAACAAAGAATAATCCTTGGATTAATCACCCCATGGTTTTTCCCTTAACCAGGTTTTCCACATCAAAATCTTGGTGTTTCATGTGTTGATGTTTATCTACTCTAATGTTTATGCTTTATGCTTTCATGAATGATTAATTGCTAAGCTAATGAATAACAAAGTGGATCTGAATGTTTGAGTTGAAAGAAAGATTAGGATAACTGATTCACCCCCCCTCTCAGTTATCAACAATTGGTATTAGAGCCAAGTTCCTCTAAAAAGAGCTTAACCACTTGAGGAGATCCAGGATGTCGTCATACAAGAAGGATAGTCCAAAGTTTGATGGAACCAACTTCTCTCTCTGGAAAGGTTGCATGAAATGTCACTTGGAGTGTATGGGAAAGGTGTACTTGTCCATGGTCACAAAAGCCTATGTACTTTCATAGGGTGGTCCGACAACTCTAAATGAAATCACAAATTGTTGAAAACAATCTGCGGACCAAAGAGGCACTTCTAAGTGCATTAACTAACTCAGAGCTCTCAAATGTTATTGACCTACCAACTACCTATGAGATCTGGGTCAAACTGGAACTTCTGCATGAAGGAGATGAGTTTGTTAAGAGTGCAAGGTTGCAAAGTCTCAAAGGAAAATTTGAAAGATTGAAGATGAGAGATGGTGAGAATATCAACCTTTATGCCAAGAGTAAATGAGCTGGTGTGTGGAATTAGGAATGCTGGTGGAGTCTTGGATGAAAATGAGATTGTTTGCAAAATTCTCAGATCCCTTCTTGCTACCTACAAAATCAAGGTTGCTGCCATTGATGAATTTAGAGCCCACACAACTGTCACAAGAGACCAACTGGCTGGCAAACTGGCTGCATTTGAAATGACTGAGTTTGGAGATGATCCCCCCAAGACTGAATCTGCATTCAAAGCCAGTATCTATGTGAAAGGCAAACAAAGATTTAATTCGGGAGAAAACTCTTCAAGGAAGCTGTCATGGTATGATCAAGCAAGGAAAGACATGGAAGAGGAAGAAGCAGAAACAACTCAACTTGAAGCCCTCATTGCAAAAGGACTTCCAAGAGGATCCAGTAAGTATGAAGGAAAGTTACCTTTTAAATGCTTCAACTACAATAAGATTGGTCACTTTGCCTCAAGATGTCTGGAAAGATCTACAAGGTCAAATTCTAATAGACAAAGGTTCCAAAAGAATTGTTATTATGTTCATGAAGAAGCTGATAATGAAGGAGTAACAGATGATGAATCAGAGATAGGAGACAAATCCAGAAATGAATGGGTGTTTATTGCCATCAAGGAAGAAGATCCAATATCTATCAATCATAAGGTTGTAGAAAGAGCTTTGGCTGCCCAAGTTGAAGAAAAGGATGATTGGGTTATTGACAGTGGATGCTCTCACCATATGACAGGTGACAAGAACAAGTTCTTAGATTTGGAAAGGTATGAAGGAGGAGTGGTAAAGTTTGGTGATAATTCAGTTGGTAGAATCGGAGGAAGAGGAACTATCTCTTTTCATGGAAGAAACAAAACTGGTAATGTGATGTATGTTGAAGGTTTGAAGCACAATCTTGTCAGTGTTGGACAGTTGGTGGACAAAGGCTATGATCTTTGATTCAAGGATGGAAAATGCAAAATCTTTGAAAGATCCAGAACAGAGATTGCATCCAGTACTCAAACTAAAGGTAATATCTTCCACTTGGTTGGTACTGATAAAAGTTGCCTGCTTGTTCAAGTTGATCAGAGCTGGTTATGGCATAGAAGGATGTGTCATGTAAATTTTGATAACATCATTAGGATAAGCAATATTCAGGCTATAAGAGATCTTCCAAAATTGGTAAAACCTACAAATGGTTTGTGCAAAGAATGTCAGCTAGGTAAACAGAGCAGAGTCTCTTTCAAAAGCAAAGATCAGTCCTTTACCAAATTATTGGAATTAGTTCATACTAATCTATGTGGTCTAACAAGAGTCAAGAGTATGCAAGGTGATAGATACTTCATGTTACTAATTGATGATCATTCCCGGATGATGTGGGTTACCTTTCTAAAAGAGAAATCAGAAGCTTTTGAGAAGTTCAAAATCTTCAAGGCTATGGTAGAGAATCAAATCAGATTAAAACTAAAATGTCTGAGGTCTGATAGAGGTGGAGAATTCACATCTGGTGAATTCATAGACTTTTGTGAGAAGCATGGTATAAAGAGACAGTTGTCTGCTCCTAGGACTTCACAGCAGAACGGAGTAGTTGAGAGAAAGAACCGGACCATCTAGGAAGCATCTAGGAAATTGATGATGGAAGCAAATGTTCCTCAGATGTTTTGGAGAGAAGTTGTCAGCACTGCAGTCTACACTCTCAATCGAGTTTAAATCAGAAGCAATACTGGTAAGACTCCCTATGAACTTTGGTTTGGTATCACTCCTACTGTAAGATATTTTAGAGTATTTGGTAGTAAATGTTACATTAAAAGATATGAAGATCTAGGAAAGTTTGATGCTAGAAGTGATGAAGGAATCTTCTTGGGTTACTCCACTCAAAGCAAACCATACCGGTGTTACAATAAGAGACTGAGAAAGATGATAGAAAGTACTAATGTGAAGGTTGATGAAGGTATTGAAAAGCCCTCAAGTTTTTTTGAGTATGATGAAGATGATCAGAATGGTGTTCTGATTCAAGGAACTCAATCCTCTCCTGAAAGTCAGATTCAGACTGATCTGGTAAATCAGGAAGAAGAGATAGGTTTGAATGAGCCTGATCAAGAAGCAGAAGTACAAGAAACTCCCAAAGTTTCAAGGTATGTAAGACTGAATCACTCTGAAGATCAGATCATAGGTGACAAAAGCAAAGGTGTGCAAACTAGAAGGAATGTTGCTCAAAATATGGATTAATGTTGTTTGATCTCAAAGATTGAACCTAAGACAATAAATGAAGCCTGTAATGATGAAAATTGGACCAAAGCAATGGAGGAAGAGTTGATGCAAATTGAGAAAAATCACACTTGGAATCTTGTTTCTAGACCTAGCAACAAGAATGTGATTGGAACCAAATGGGTCTTCCGGAACAAACTAAATGAAGTTGGTGAAGTAATCAGAAATAAAGCTAGATTAGTCTGCAAAGGCTACTCTCAAATTGAAGGGATTGATTTTGAGGAAACCTTTGCTCCAGTTGCAAGAATTGAAGCAGACAGACTATTTCTTGCATTTGCTGCCTTCAAGGATTTCAAAGTGTATCAGATGGATGTCAAATCTACTTTCCTGAATGGTGACTTAGAAGAAGAGGTGTACATTGAAAAACCAGATGGATTTCATTTATCTGAGCATGGTGATATGGTCTACAAATTAAAGAAGGCACTATATGGTCTAAAGCAAGCCCCAAGAGCATGGTATGAGAGGCTGGACAAACATCTTTTGAAGATTGGTTTCAACAAAGGTACTACTGATAGTAACCTATATTTCAAAATTGATCATGAAAACATCTTGATTGTTGAAGTATTTGTTGATGATATCATCTTTGGAGGAAGAGACAGTATGTGTAAAACCTTTGCAAACCAAATGAAAAGTGAGTTTGAAATGTCAATGCTTGGTGAAATGAATTTCTTCTTGGGTCTGCAAATTACTCAGACAGAGAAAGGAATCTTTATCTCTCAAACCAAATATGTGAAAGAACTATTAAAGAAATTTGGAATGGAAGATTCAAAGCCAATGAACACTTCTATGGCTACCGGATGTAAGTTGAGCAAAGATGATGACTCTCCTAAGACAGATCAGACAAAGTACAGATCAATGATTGGAGGATTATTGTATCTCACTCAGACTAGACCAGATATAATGCAGGTTGTTGGTCCTGTGGCGAGATTCCAGGCTAATCCCAGAGAATCTCATGTCATGGCAATCAAAAGAATTTTTAGGTACTTGAAAGGAATAGTTGATTATGGCCTATGGTATCCCAGAGATCATGACTTTTCTCTTCATGCATATACAGATGCAAATTGGGCAGGAGATGTGGATGATAGGAAGAGTACAAGTGGAGGAGCATTCTTTTTGGGAAAAAGGTTGGTTTCTTGGCTAAGCAAGAAACAAGAAGCAATATCACTGTCTACAACAGAAGTAGAATACATTGCAGTAGCAGGTAGTTGCACTCAACTTTTGTGGATGAAGCAAATGCTAAGAGACATTCAAGTAGACTATGAGGAGCCTATCACAATTTTCTGTGATAATTCAAGTGCAATAAATATTTCTAAGAATCTGGTATTACATTCTAAGACCAAGCATATATCTATCAAATTTCACTTTTTGAGAGAACAAGTGAACAAGGGTGAAGTCAGATTGGAGTATGTGCCCTCCAAGGATCAACTTGTAGATATTTTTACTAAACCTCTTCCCAAGGACTCTTTTGAGTATCTCAGGGAGAAGCTAGGGTTCATGGCCCCTCCGGTGATGAACTAGGATGCACTGATGTGCATCAGTCTAGTGGATATCATAGTCATATCTTGTGATCCGAATTGATGATGGGGAGCTGTTACTAAGGGGGAGCAGCTGGTATGATTCTAATGTGTTAGAATTGCAAGTATGGGCCCTTTGCCATTGATGTCAAAGGGGGAGAGAAGACATGTGAAAAACAAGTGGTTGATGATCAAAGGGGGAGCAGTAAAGGAAGAGAAGACATGTGAAGAATTCTTGCTAATAGGGGGAGCTATGACAGAAAGAAGAAGTTCTTGTCTTGATGGTTTTTCACATCATATGTTGCCATCAATGACAAAGGGGGAGATTGTTGCAAGTATGAGGTTAACCAGTGTTGTCATTAATGTCAACATACTCATATTGCATTGATAAGAAGGATTGAATGAGCTATGTGCTGAGGTTATTGAGGAAACTAGTCTCCATCAGGAACAGTGAAGAACAATGATGAGAAGAAGGCAAAAGTACTCAATAGGTTGAGGATCAGAGGATGCAGATTAAAGGGTTTGTAGATATGAGTCCTAAAATTCTTGTTAAGATTTTAGAGGTCCACATAAAGATCTGAAGAAGTTATGGTTGTTTGTGTAGAACCAGTTCTGGCAGGTGTTCAGAGGTGACAGAGGGTCATAGAAAGGTCCAGTGAGATCTGGAATTGCATTATCTCACTCTGCGAATTGAAGAGAGTGCTGAAAAAGTTAGTGTGAAGTGACAACTAGATTTTTGCATGGTTTGGAGGTCTGGAAGAACCTTTTGCTTTATGACAGTAGTGACAGTCTGTGTTCTTGAAGTTTCGGATGAAGAAGAGAAGAATTCCAATAAGCAGATAAAGTGCGGATGTTCTTGATGACTTAGGAAAGGTTTTGGTGATCCTTGGATCATCTACAATTCTTATTGACGGTCAGCATTGAAGTTAGAGTTTGGATTTGATGTAATGATCACTGGTTGTTGGTGTTCTTCCTGTGACAGGTTGACTGGATGTATTACACGTCTTGCAAATGATCTTGTAGGTGTTTTCTTAGATGATTGTTCCTAAGTTGATGCCTTGTATAAATAAGGGTTTGTGAACTCATTTTGTAAGTGTGTTGTGTGGATGAGTGTGGCATAGCGAAGAAGTAGAGAGAAAGGCAGAACAAAAGTTTGTGGGCTTAAATGGAACTGATCCAAGCATGGTAAAGATGTCAATCTCTAGTTCAATTTTGTGATTCTTATCACTTTGTAGATAGTGTGTCTCTTTGTAGGCAGTGTGCCTCTTGTGAGCAGTGTGCTCAGGCAGTGAGCCCTAATTGGCATGTGCCATCTTTTTCTTATTCTTCTAACAGAGAATAATCCTTGGGTTAATCACCCCGTGGTTTTTCCCTTAACTGGGTTTTCCACGTCAAAATCTTGGTGTTTCATGTGTTGATGTTTATCTGCTCTGATGTTTATGCTTTATGCTTTCATGAATGATTAATTGCTAAGCTAATGAATAACAAAGTGGATCTGAATGTTTGAATTGAAAGAAAGATTAGGATAACTGATTCACCCCCCCTCTCAGTTATCAACAGAAACTTGAAAAATTGGTTGATATAAGCCCATTGTTATGAAATATGCCTCCATGTGAGTGAGTGAAACCCCTTGCATTACATCATGCCTCCAAAATATTTTTATGGTGTAGGTAACATCCATGTTTCGTTACCTTCTTGCGAGGTGCGGTTCTAATTTTTACCATTCTAGCATAGAACATCCAATCATGAGCACACTTAATGTTGGATTCATTAATCATCAAATACTGAGCTCATTAGGTCCATGTGTTGAACCTGGTAGCTCTGATACCATATGTAACATCACTATCCATAAAATTCAAGATTTAACTTAAGCAAGTCATTAATTAAGAATAAATTACAATAATCAAGTTTGAACATAAAGAAACATATTCTTTTCCATCAGTTAAGCATGTTAATCAAATCAGGATATAACATAGCTTACAATCTAATAAATAATTACAATCCTTAGTGAAAGTCCATCACTAATCAAATACAATATATGCTCTTGGCATCTTAATCAAATCTTTACATTATAATAGACTAACTGGTCAAAATGCAAACATTGTATCTAGAACCATTGACATCTATCTTCATTAGCCTTGGCTTGTCTCATGCTTGGGAAGGAGAGTATCATCCTGGTGCTTTTCCTCCAACCATGGACCTGGGGTCCCCCGCACATCTTCCTAACTAGAAGAGGCCCTACCCTTCATGGAAAGGTTAGACATTGGAACCAATTGGTTAGCCATCTAAGTGACTGGTGATGTGTCCTTCCTAATGTCTCACGGTCACACACTTTAGATCCACTCTAACTTGTATGACACTACTAGCAATACTAGGCCATCTAGATCACTATGGACCAAAAATGCATGTAGAGATAGATGCATTACTTTGGTAAAAGTTTTCATACAAAGATGTTACACAATGAACGTTGTCGTATGTCCACCACCCTATCTCGACTTATAAGTTGTCACGACCTACAGTCAATATTTATCGACCTTGTCCTTTAGGTCTAGTATGAGAGTGGAATCAATTTGAATCATAGTCCAAACTTTAAATATTCAACTCCCAACAAAGTTAATTATAACAAAATAAGTTAGTTAAGAAATACAAAACTAGTGACTCCATGTCATCTTATTCCATTCAATTTATTTCAATTTCAAACTTCATGACCGTCTTGGTCTCCCGTGTTTTCATATCGATAGAATTCATCACATATGATGAAGTCAATTTCATGATACTTAAGGCATACTCTACCTTAGTAAATATATCAGTTTCTTATAGTCAATAGCTCTTTTTTCCCAAATGAGCTCATGGGTTATTCATCAACCCAATAGTTAAACTAAGTAAAAGAATTCATAACTCATAACATTATTCATTAAGTCATAATTCAGTCCCAAATAGATCTAGTTTATATTTTAATATAAACTTATTCTCAACTGTCTCACATAGAGACCATGATCATACTCCTTCATAATCAGAGGTTCCTTTAACATACATAATAGTTTTAACAGTTCTATATGTAATTCATTATTGGCCACTCAAGTAAGCCCAACTGTGTTTTGTTTGGGTGTTAGATGTACACCAATTTATTATTGCCTTCCTAACAATCTTTACAGTCAATGGACTGTGTATAAGATACTAAAAGCTTCCACAATTATTAATACAATCGAGGGACTACATACCAAGTAATGATTCCTATATGGCTATCAATACAGTCGTAAGATTGTATGGTAAGAAATGATGCCTATACAACTATCAATACAGTCGTAAGACTATATCCATTATCAAAAACACATGTAGTCATTCTTAACTCCCTTCGAGCACTCATAGGCTTGGCCCTTGTCATCATACAACGTGGGTTAAACACAAATGAAAAGAATACATGCTTAACCATTATGGCTTTGAGCTCTAGTTATCATAATGTATCATGCAATACAGTATGGCTGAGTTGAAAGACTAAAGGCTCATTCAAGAAAGAGTCAATCTTTACAAGGCTCGACTAAGCGTAATTTCAAGAATAAATATTGTTTCTTAGCTCAACTCATAGTCTTGAGCAAGTTTTTAAGAAGTTTAACAAATATAATTCTACTCGGCTCATAGCCTTGAGCACGACTTCAAAGAAGTTAAATATGTTTTAGCTCAACTCCTAGCCTTGAGCAAGTTTTCAATAGTTACTAAGTCTAATAACTCAGCATATGAGGCTTCAAGTATAAACACAACTCAATATTTTTCATAAAGGGTTCGTCCATATGGCACCCAAACCACAACATATAAGTTATTCAAAAATAGAAATTGCTCAACCAACTGGGCTAATGCCATGACTCAAAAGAAAAATAATCAACATGCCTGGCATCGCCTTGTAGTATGCGTGCCTCATAATTCCATTTAATAACAAGGCTCCAAGAATCTCAGTAACCTGAGTTGAGAAAAGACCAAATGTAGACCCAGTTTAGTGAATCTTTTTGCTATTCCCAGTTTCCTATAGTCACCGTTCTCCCTCGAATAGTTATACGACCATTTTTTTCTGAGAAAGCCAACCTCTCTGCCTTTTTCCTTCCATGAAGTCCTTTTCCCTTTCTTTTCCCCATTCTCCAAAGAGAGACTAACTCCCAAAACATAACTGATTTCCTACATGCCGATATTGACTAACAACTACCTTACACTTGGTAGTGCCCTTAAAAAGGTGGCTTGATCCAAGCACATCATGGGATGGTTGATCTTGAAGCCCCCATCGATCTTCATGATCGACTAAACCACTTAAAAATATTCCATCAAATACAGTTATGAAAATAAGTAAATAGCAGTAATATCATTCGAATACAGTTATGAAAATAAGTAAATAGCAGTAATATCATTATGGGTAATAACCAATTAAGAGGTTTCATCCTTGATAAAGGATTATCACAAAGAATAGTATTCATAAAAAGAATTCACATTATTTACGTCAATTATCAGGGTCGAGTGATACTTCCCTGAAATCGACTATTCCCATTAGTTGAAAGACTAGGAATAACATAATGACCTTGAGAACAATAAGTAAGAGAGACCTTCTTGTCTATAAATATTATTATCTCTTGGCTAGGGATGATGTTCCCAAAACATCGTCCGGTCATCACGACTGGTCAAGACAACTTCATCGACAAAAGAATAAACCATGAACATAGAAACAAAAGATAAGAGACATGACACATGTCAAATTATGAATGGTTGAGAAGGACATAGAAGTTGATTACTCATATCACTAGTCAACTTATATTATCACAATGTCTAACCCCTTCCTCCAAGATGATATTCTCCTTCCTTCTTTGAAGGACGTTCGTTTCTCTTGTCACACTCATGACCACAAGATTACAATCAGTGCATCATTATCAAATCTCATAATTGAAATTCATTTAATTTACAAAACTATTTAACATCTATTTCTACCTCATAATCAAAAGTTAAATCAGATATTTCCACAATATCAAATCAATTAACTATGACTAATCCTCCTGATTATCATGCCAAGTTATTAAGTCTAATTTGTAAACTGGGGATGTAACAAGCACCCAAGATACTGAGAGGGGGGTGAATTAGTATCCTATTGAAATTTTTACTTGTTAAACTAATAATCCATTTACCACATGCAATAACCAAGCAGATTAAACATAGCAGAAACAACCACAATCCATCACACATGAACACTAGGATTTTTACGTGGAAAACCTAAAACTGGGAAAAACTATGGTGAGTGTTACCTTAGAATATATTATGAAGGAACACTATTGAATTACAAGAAGGCTCACTACCCAAAGAAATGCTCATGGCAAGAATGGATCACTTCCAAAACAGGCATGGTTGCAGCTCCAATGAAGCTCAAAACACTATCTCAAAACTCTTCATCTTGATTGCTTTGTTTCATTGCTCTACTTTTACATTAAGCAAGATCTCTCTTCTTCTACTCTTGTTTCTTGTACTAAAATTCACATATCACACATTCATATTCATATCTCTCCTATCAAACACCAAATTTAATCCCATATACATATCCACAACATTTAAAATCTTCATATGTGGTCGGCCTAATTGGGTGTACCGTGTAGTCATGCCTTATGTAACTTGTTGGCCAGATTCATTCACCAAAATTCACAATGGAACCAAACAACATTTGAATCACCTTCACCTATTATGGCCTCAACTATTCCACCACTTAGAATCAAGTTCTAAACAATAGAACTTACCACATACAACTTGCACTTATCATGTCAGCCTCCAACTCAAACTACCACTGGTTCACTTCATCTATCAGATAGTAACTTTCATTGTGTAGCACAAGATGCTTCCAAAATAATATTAAACACTCTTCACACATACCCAAGCTTACCTTTAGAACTACAAGGCATGATATCATCTTGTGGAAAAATGCAGACCATCAAAACTTAGACCCTATCACCGTCAAGCTTCGTCAAGCAATGTAGCAATACTCAACATCTTGTAACTATTTTTCTAGTGGACTTCAAAACCTAAAATTCTAGATTTAAAGAAACTTCATATAATTGTTTACAACACCTCAAAACCATATAACAAGATATGCAACATTGGAGGAATATGGACCAATTCAACTGAGTTTTCTACTATGAATATCACTGTATTTTGCTCTGCTAAACTTAGGCTATTTGAAAGTATGCTTCTAGTACTTATTAGGAGATAAAATATTGGGTATAAGATCTTATATGGACTATAGACAAGATATTAGAAACACATGATCTGATCTCCAACTGCGGACCAATGCCAACCATTATATTGTCTCTATGTCGTTGTCTCCTATATATTGTCAACACAGCCAAAAAGGCTAAGTCTTCTTCACCGGACCAAAAGTTCTATTCTAATCTTGTTCATTTTCTTGTTTCCATCAATGAAAACACCTTCAAACATCATGCTCAATCATTCATCATAATACCAGCAATGTCTCTCTCTTAATGATGTTCACCAAGTTGCCAACAATCTCCCTCTTTGGCATTGACAACAACACTTGATGTGAAAAACTGTTATAACTCCCCCTTGCTCTTTACACATTGTTCCCCCTAACTTCATGCTTTTCTTCTTACTTTTCAAATGTTTTTCACATGCTTCATTTATTCTCCCCCTTTGACATCAATGGCAAAGGTGTATGATACAAGGATATGTACAAGTTGCCAAAATTTTAAAACTATTTTTCTACTTTCCACATATATACATGTGAAATCAAAATGTTTACTATTATTTTGGGAGAACATATTTATAGATATTTTTTAGTTGAACCATTTCTTCATCCCAACTGGTCTTCTCATCGCTCAAAACTAGTATGTGCCCATTAATCTGGGACACCAAATCTTCTGCTTTCTTCATGGTAGTAGGGGCCTTAGTGATTTGCCTAGTCTTATCTGTTGCTACTATTAGATTGGTTAGGGATGCAATTTTGAAGCTTTCTACCTCCCAAAGCTAGCTCATTTGATGCTTTATGACATCCCTCTAGGTCTGCAACTTATGTATATTAGAATGAATAGTCTCTACTTGTGCTCTCTGATTGCCAATAACATCTTTTGTCAGGACATAAGTTCTAGATATTTTCATTATTTGAGCTTCCCATATATCTATTTTTTATTTTATGTCCTTAGTCTTATTCGGTCATGTAAGACAAAATTGATACAACTCACTAGCTTCTTTAAGGGCCAACTGTGCATACTCTACACTTTTATCTAACAAAATTTTATCATGAGCCAATTCATCAGTAATCTCAACTAAACTTTTGTCATCAATCTTTGCCCTTACTTTCTTTTCTACAGCTTGTTCCAGGGACTTAAAATGAGAATTAATTGATTCCATTAACTTTTTCATTTGTGCAGTAGGGACCAAGGATGTATATATCCTTATTCCAGGCATCAACTTTTCAAAAATTGCTGATGCATCAACATTTCTTCTTGTGCATTAGCTTGAAAGATTTTCCCAATTCTTAGTTTCTACAAAGGTGACATTGTAGCAAGGTTGATAGGTCCTTGCAATAGCTCAGGTGTAGTCAAAATCTAAGCTTCCTTCTACTTCTCCAAAAACTCTCTCAAAGAGTCAGCAGTCTCTCTGTTCTCTCCAACTTGAGATGCTTCAGCATCTTGTCTTTTTCTTTGGAGGTTGATCTTGAATGTTTTCTTGTTCATTTCCTTCCAGTTCCAGAACAAGATTGTCCATTACTTGTTCATTTGTTTCTTCTCTCTACTCTTCTTGTCTCTCATGGATATTCTCTTCTGGAAATATCTTAGCTTCTTCAAAGTTCTCTTTCTCAGAATCTTTCATCTCTTCATCCTTTTCTAAACTTTCTGGAGGAGTGATTGTACCTTGGTCCAAGATCTTCCTGATATTCACTTCTAGAGCAACATTACCAACATTCTATTTTGTATTCCTTTCTTCTTCATTTCTTGTGTCTACTGGAGGAGTAACTGTGTTTTGTTCCACATTTATCTCTGGAACTACACTATCTGCACCAATATTTTGTTCCTCTTCATCAGTGTCCATAATGGTTAAAATTTGTAGCTTATGTAACACCTTTAGTGTTATCTCTTCAGTTTCCTTCACCAAATTTTCAATGTCACTAGACATTAAAGTGTTCACCATTTTCTTTGTTCTAAATTTCTTACTAAGTATCTTAGTGGCTTTTGTTCTTTCTTTAGGGGTGATGTTTGGATAGAGTTTTAACATAACATACTTTTATTTCAACATCTTTTTCCATAGCCCCTTCTTTTCTTATATTCATTATGCTAGCTAGACTGTTCAGGAGGTCATCAATGATTTCAATCAGGGCTTTACTAAACATGACTAAATATTTTTATCATAGCAGCCTCAATTGTTGCCTTATCAACATCAGAGCTTTCATCATACATGTTAACAATGGGCTTTAAATTCCCATGCTCAGCCATTATAGAAATTTTGGTGATGTAGAAGCATCCCTGGTTCAAGAGAAATCTTGCATCAACTAAAAACATTTGTATTTTAGTTGTTTGCATTTCAGTTTGTTTCTTTTCATTTTCCAGTTCACTTCAGGTAGTTTAGTCAGTAGCAATTTTTGTATTTTGGTATGTATTCTATCACAGTTACATTTTAGACCCTGCAGAGCTGGACTTAACATCTAGATTCATTCAAGCACATCATATCTAAATCCCAGCTCATTTGGATTAGGTACCAGTGAGATATCGCTATCAGAAGAGCAACTATTTTTCTCAGAACAGAGCATCCTGACAGTCTCAGATAATTAGCTAAAGGAGAAGACCTGTGGAGCAATTCACAACTCATGAAGATAAATTACACATCATTCAATGTTGTTTGGTTCGTGGCCAACCTTCCCTAAGATCCACATGCAATTCTATTCATTCGTAAAGGAGTTCTATTCAATTAGATCTAACCTATCCGTGTACACATGTTACAGCTCTTCATTGGAGTTTGTGATCTTCCTTGGCTAACATGGAGGAATCATATGTTTCAGAGATGATATATATTGATGTAATAGATGCCTAGGAAAGTAGTGAAATTCACATAGATAGTTGATAGTCTAAATTCTTTGAGAAGGAGCTTCAAATTCATATCTTGTGCATACTCTGTAATCAGACCTGTGAGCCCTAATTATAATCATGCATGTTGCCGACCAATTTGTATTTGAATTCTATGATATACTGAATGACTGAATCTAAATTTTCTTTATATCTTTGAGTTGTTTCTATTGTTTTTACTCTAGCTACATAGACTGGATAATTCACTTTGTGGACCCTCCTAACCGTGACTGCACCAAGTGGTATTAGAGCAAAAGTTTGAATCTCTGGGAGCAAATTAAACGAATTTGGCGAAGGAATTCCATAAGATCTTATTGTGACTAGATCATTGAATCTAAGGCAAGTTACTTGAGTTGCAACTGATTGCCAATTGTGAGGCAGCTGTCACCTTGTAGCCCGATCATTGAATTTGAGGCAGTTTGCACTTGATCCTAGGAAGATGCCACTGACGAGAATCCCTGTTGTTGGAACAATTGTTGGTAGAATGGATGAGATGATGTAAATGATGAAGACCATGCAAGTTCACTTGGGTGCTATTGAAGAAGATCAGAGAAGAGGACTTACACGTAGACCTAATGTTGAAAGTGATGATGATGAAGAATTTCAATCTACTGATCAAAATGGCAAAACCCTAGGAGAAGAAGAAGAAGAAGAATCAGACCAAGTCAAGATGTTGTGAGCTATTTTAAAGATTGGGAGAAGACCTAGAGTTGATGTACCTAGTTACACTAGCAATTTGAATCTTGAAGAATTGATTGACTGGATAAATGACATGGAAAAATACTTTGAGTATGAAGAAATTGAAGATCCAGAGAAGGTGAAATTTACAAAACAAAGTTGAAAGGACATGCTGCTATATGGTGGAAAAAAGTTTAGTTGGATAGAAATAGAAGAGGAAAAGAAAAGATTACAAAGTGGGACAGGATGGTGACAAAATTGAAGAATCAATTAATACCTACTCACTATGAGTTGAAACTGTTGAAGAGACTGCAAAACCTAAAGCAAAAGGAGAAATCTGTGAAGAAGTATACTGAAGAATTCCACAAGATGATCATAAGGATAGGACATAGTGAATCAAGTAAGGAGAAAGTGGCTAGATACATCAATGGATTGAGATTGAACATTCAAGAAGAATTGAGTTTGGTAAGGATGACACCATTGGAAGAAGCAAATCAATTTGCTCTAAAGTTTGAAGAAAAGTTGAACAAGAAGCATGATTAGAGGCAGACAGGTAGAGGAGGTAAATTTTAGAGAGGTAGAACATTTTCTAGAGGAGAAAGATCATATGTAGATTAGAACAAACAAGAGAACACATTCAAGATAGAGGACAAAGATAACAATGCATATCAGAGAGATGACAAAACTTTCTACTGCAGAGGAAACTCTAGTCCATACCAGAGTGAAGGATATAGAAGAGAAGGAAGAGGACCTAATAGGAGAGCATTCAGAGGAACCTATTTTAAGTGTGGGGGAGAAGGACATAGAGCATTTGAATGTAATCAAGGGAGTACAAGCAAGAGAATAGAGAACAGTGGAAGAGCAACCTATGTGGAAGAAGAAACTGTTGGATCACCTAGTTCAGTTGGAAAACCTGAGAAAGGAGAATCACTTGTGATGAGGAGAGCACTATTTCAAGTAGAGACAAATGAGGAGCCACCATAGAGGAAAAGTTTGTTCAGAACCAGATGCAAACTTAGAGGTAAATGTTGTAAAGTTGTAATTGATAGTGGTAGTTCTGATAACCTAGTTTTAGAGGAGATGGTGACTAAGCTAAAGTTGGAAAGATTGACACACCCTAAACCCTATCAGATAGCATGGATTCAAGATGATCATAACATACTGGTGAGTGAACAATGTTTGGTGAAATTTTGTATTAGATCTTATCATGATGAAGTATTGTGTGATATTATGCCTATGGATGCATGTCATATTTTGTTGGGTAGACCATGGAAGTATGATAGAAAAGCTATACATGATGGGAGAAAGAATACATACACTATAACATCAAATGAAAAGAGAATTACTTTGATTCCTTTGGAAGATGATCCTAAAAGTGAAGTATGTGGGAATGCTAGAATTTGTTTGGTAGATGGAAGAAATTTTTTGGATGGTTTGAGACATGAGAATATGTGTTATGCTTTGATCCCTAAGAAGCATGAAACATTGAAGAAGGAAACTAAAGAATTGTAACCGGAGGAGATAACTGAATTGCTGACAGAGTATGAAGATATCATATCAGACAATGTACCTGAAGGATTGCCACTAATTAGGAGTACTAGTCATCACATGGATCTTATACCTAGAGCTAGTTTGCCTAACAAAGAAGCACACAGAATGACACCGGTATAGAATGAAGAATTGAATTGACAGATACAGGAGTTGTTGAGGAAAGGTTTGATTAGAGAAAGCTTAAGCTTTTATGCAGTACCTGTAGTGTTAGCACCGAAGAAAGATGGAGAATGGAGAATGTGTACACACTCTAGAGAAATAAACAAGATCACAATTAAGTATAGATTTCATTTACCTAGGATGGATGATATCATGGATTGTTTGAGTGGAGAAAAATATTTCACAAAGATAGACTTGAAAGTGGATACCATTAGATCAAGATTAGAGAAGGAGATGAATGGAAGACTACTTTCAAGACAAATGAAGGATTCTATGAGTGGTTAGTGATGCCTTTTGGATTGACAAATGCACCGAGTACTTTCATGAGATTGATGAATGAAGTTTTAAATAAATTCTTGGGTAAGTTTGTTATTGTATATTTGGATGATATTTTGATTTTTAGTAAGACAAAAGATGAACATTTGTGGCACATGAGACAAGTATTGCAAAGACTGAGAGAAGAGAAATTGCAAATAAACATAAAGAAATGTAGTTTCATGAAGCTGGAAGAATTGGTATACTTGAGATTCATGATTTCTATGGAAGGATTGAAGATGGACCCTGAGAAAGTAAGAGCAATTGTTGAATGGCCTACACTAGAGAGCATTAGAGAAGTCATACCATTTCATCGATTGGCTAATTTCTACCAAAAGTTTATTAGAAATTTTGGTTCAGTTTATAACCCTATGACAGAGACAATGAGAGGTGACAAAAAAGATTTCAAGTGCACATCAGGAGAAAACAAGAGTTTTGAATTGTTGAAGCAGAAAGTGACAGAGCAACCTATTTTGGCATTATTGGATTTAAATAAGGTCTTTCAGGTAGATTGTGATGCAAGTGGGAATGCAATTGGAGTAGTGTTAAGTCAAGAATGTAGACTTGTAGCATATTCCAGTGAGAAGTTGAATGATGCAAGGAAGAGATATTCAGTTTATGATTAGGATTTCTATGCCATAATTCAAGCATTGAAGAAGTGGAGACATTACTTGTTGCCTAAGGTGTTTGTGTTGTATACATATCATCAAGCTTTGCAATAATTGAATAGTCAAGGAAAGTTGAATCAAAGACATATGAGATGGGTAGAGTTCATGTAGAGTTACACTTTTGTATTGAAGCATAGGAGTGGAAAATAAAACAAAGTTGCAAATGTATTGAGTAGCAGAAGGAACTTGTTGACAAAGATCAAAGTTGAAGCATTAGGATTTGATGAATTGAAGAATATGTATAAAGAAGATCTTGATTTTGTAGAGCCTTGGAAAGCATATAAGGAACCTTTTGTGATAGATAGGAATAAGTCGTTGGACTATTTCATTTAGGAATCTATGTTGTACAAAGGAAATCAATTGTGCATACCTAGAAGTTCCATGAGAGATAATTTGATCAAGGAGAAACATAGTGGTGGATTGGCAGGACATTTTGGCATAGATAAAATAGTGGCTTTGGTGAGTGAAAATTACTTTTAGCCTTAGATACATAAGGATGTTAGGAAATTTGTGTAGAGTTGTAGAGTTTGTCAAGTTGCAAAAAGGAGTAGTCAGAATGCTGGATTGTATAAACCTTTGACAATACTAGAGAGACCTTGGTAAGACATAAGTATCAATTTTGTAATGGGATTGTCGAAGAAACAAAGAGGACATGATTCAATATTTGTAGTGGTGGATAGATTTTCAAAGATGGCACATTTCATACCCTGTAAGAAGACAACTGATGTAGTGCATGTAGTTGACCTATTTTTCAAGGAGATTGTGAGAATGCATGGATTATCTAAGAGCATGATTTCAGATAGAGACATAAGGTTTCTTGGATATTTTTGGAAGAAACTTTGGAAGAAGATGAAGATAGATTTGAAGTTCAATTCAGCATTTCATCAACAAACTGATGGATGGACAGAGGTAGTGAATAGGAGTTTGGGAAACTTGTTGAGATGTTTGGTTGGAGAGAAGGTAGGAAGTTGGGATTTGATTATTTCACAACCAGAGTTTGCATATAATAATTCAGTGAATAGGAGTACTAGAAGAACACCTTTTGAGATTGTTACCAGAGTAAATCCTAGAGGAGTAACAAAGTTGAGAGATATCAGTATGGAAGATAAGAGAAGTACAGAAGTAGAAGAATTTGCAGGACACATGGAGATAGTACATAATCAGGTAAAGAAGCATTTTGAGGAGATGAACAACAAGTATAAGGAGAAAGCAAATGAGAAAAAGAGACAAAGAATTTTTAGTGGGAGATGAAGTGATGGTGTAATTGAGAAAAGAAAGATTACCAGTTGGGACATATAACAAGTTAAAGATGAAAAAGTTTGGACCATGTGGGATACTCAGAAAATTTGATTCAGGAAATGCATATGAAGTGGAGTTACTAGATACATTGGGTATATCACCTATTTTCAACATTGTAGACCTATATCAGTATCATGAAGCAGAGTTCAATGACAGCCTTGAAGCAGACTTGAAGAAACAGTTACCACAACAAGCACCAAAGCAAATTGAGGACATCTTGGATAGCAGAGTTGGATGCAGCACTAGAGGAAGACAACGCAAATAATATCTTGTGAAGTGGAAAGGTAGACTGGAAGAAGATTCATCTTGGATTTCTCAGGCTGAGGTGGACCGTCTTGGTTTTCCTCTAGCCCCAAAAAAGTGAGACTCACTTTTTCAATAACCCCAGATGTTTGATGTAGGAGCATCCTTGGTTCAAGAGCAATCTTGCATCAACCAAAAACATTTACATTTTAGTTGTTTGCATTTTAGTTTGTTTCTTTTCATTTTCCAATTCAGTTCAGTCAGTAGCAATTTTTGTATTTTGGTCTGCATTTTATCACAGTTGTATTTTAGACCCTACATTGTTGGACTTAACATCTAGATTCATTCATGCACATCATACCTAAATCTCATCTCATTTGGATCAGGTACCAGTGAGATATCGCTATCATAAGAGTGATTATTGTTCTCAGAACAGAGCATCCTGACAGTCTCAGATAATCAGCTAATGGAGAAGACTTGTAGAGAAATTCACAACTCACGGAGTTAAATTACAGATCATTCAATGTTGTTTGGTTCATGGCTTACCTTTCCTGAGATCCCGCATGCAATTCTATTCATTCATGAAGGAGTTGTATTCAATTAGGTCTAACCTATCCATGTACACATGTTACAGCTCTTCATTGGAGTTTGTGATCTTCCTTGGCTGACGCAAAGGAATCATATGTTCTGGAGATGATATATGTTAATGTAATAGATGCCTAGGAAAGTAGTGAAATTCATAGAGATAGTTGATAGTCTAAATTCTTTGCGAAGGAGATTCAAAGCCATATCTTGTGCATACTCTATAATCAGGCCTGTGAGCCCTAATTATAAGCCAACATGTTTCTGTCCAATTTATATTTGAATTCTATGATATACTGAATGATTGAATCTGCATTTTCTTTATATCTTTGAGTTGTTTTCATTGTGTTTACTCTAGCTCCATGGACTGGACAGTTCACTTTGTGGACCCTCCTAACCGTGAATACACTAGGTGGCTTCCAAGGATATATTAGTTTCATCTTTGGTCTCAGTCTTTTCCCCTTTCTTCTTCTTCTTGTCCTTATGCTTATCTGAGGGCTTCTCCCTTTTTCTAGAGGAGGTTTCATTAGTTTTTGCCCTTTTTGTTCTCACTTCATCATCAGTCTCAGTCTCTTCTTTTTCTTCTTCTTCTCCACTAAGGTTCACATACACTCTTTTGGTGGCTTTATCTTTCTTTCTTTTCTTCTTCTTAGGAACTTCTTTCCCAGCATCTATAGGCCTTACCTTTTCTTTCTCAACCTTACTAGAGGGTTCGAAGGTCTTAGAGGTAGCTGCTATTGAGGATCAAGCTCTTGTTCTTCTCTCAGAGCTAGATATAGGATTTTCTTTCTTAGATTCCTCCTCTTTCTTCTCCAGAGATGTTGAATTTTGTCCTTCCAAAGCACTTGCAACCTGGGATGCTTCAGACTTAACTCTTGCCCTTTTTATTTCTTCATCTGTAAATACTTTACTTTTTGCAAACTCTTCTACATACTTCCTAACTTTTCTCTGAGTCCCAGGTTGCCTTTGTTCCAAGTGCACTTTAAGAGACTTCTCTTCATAAGTTCTAAACCTTTCCTCATTTGGGTCTTTTGGTTTGCTCAACTTAAAATCTGCCAAACCAATTAGAACATCTTCTGTAACCTCATATCCTATTGTTGAGACCCATATAGTTCCATGTTCTACTACCTCCATGAAGCATTTATCTTTGCCTACCATGAAGACAATTTTCTTTTCATATTCATTACAACCTTTTCAAGGATTCAAGCCCTAGCCTACATTTTCTTTTGGAAAATTTTAAAGTAGCCCCACAATGTTGCATTTTATTTATCAACATCTCCTAAGCTATGTCGATGATTTCTAATTTGAACTGCCACCAAAGAATGATTTAACCACCCAATCTTACCTATACTTGCTAATTCTTTCAGGAAGTAGAGCAATAGACAGATGATTAGAGTGCCATACCTGAAAGGGTACTTAGTGTCCTTTATTCTTTTCATATTTTCCAATAGTTGTTGCCAAAGTAACTCACAAAGTTCATAGTCTATTTTGTTCTTAACCATATCATATGTTGTGTATATAGCTGTTGCAGAGACAGAGTTTTCCCTATTGGAAAAGTAGACCTTATAACCAATAACCATTGATGCAAATCTAACTGTTGGATCGACAATATCATTTACAGTTAGTGCTCTCTTATCAACTTTTGCACCTATCAGCTACATTACTATATTATTCTTCATAGTTTTCAAGGCAAGGACATTTCCAATGGAGCACATGCCAGTTACTGCTCTAATGACATCTTTAGTGATCATGTGTGTCATGTCTAACCACAAATTCATCATGAATTTTGCTTAGGGCATATTAGATCCAAGCATTTTCAAAAAACACCAAAAAATCAATTCACACATCTAATTTCTTCTCATGTAGAACACTATATTCTTTCTTCAATCCAAAATTATCTTCGGTCAACTCATTTAAGTAAACTTGCTCTAGTTTCATGTGATCATATTCTTCCATATTTGCATGAATATATGCCTTAACATCTTCAGTGTGCATGATCCCAAATGGGACTTCAAATAATGCACCATCCGGATCAATTTTATTTGATTTGAAAGGGTGCTTCTTGAACTTAGGGTGAGGCCTCTCTGTTATCTCAACTACTTGAGGAGTATACATCTTTACAGATTCAACATAGAGAATTTTTGAGAGAGAGAATGATAAATAACTTTTGCCTCTGTTAGGGTTTCTTCACCGAATGCTTGAATTTGCCCTAGTTCGCTTCTCAGGTCTCTTAAGTTTTTTGAGGGTTTGAATGCAAAATGATTTTGCTTTCAAATCAATTCCTTATATCCTTTTTCCATTGGGATTCAATCATCATAAATGCTTATTTCAAAAAGTTGTCAAACTCTTATTTTGCTACTCGCATTTGATCTAAATTGCTCCGCAATCCACCACATTAGATTCTTTTCTGCTAGAATCTTCTCCAAAAGTTTTTTTCTTGTTTTCTAACTTATCCCTTCATGATGGATGTTAGCACCACTTTTCTGGGTGGGGAGATAGGATTTTGCAATTAATCTCCCTCTGAGCCAGAGTTCCCAATTTACTTCCCAAAGGAAGTACCAACACTAGATTCTAGTACAGACACATCCTTGACTTCTTGCACTTCTTTCTTAACCCAAATTTGATTCATCTCCTTCATGATCTCTACTAGATCTGCCTTTTGTACCAGTTTCTTCATCTCTATCTGATTAGCCTTCTTCATATTCTTGCTCCTGCAGAATCTTACAATATATCTAGGCTTGTTGCAATTGAAGCATACAACATTCCTCTATCCATTATTTCTTCCATTCATTCTTTATCTACATTGGTTAGCCTTGTGTCTAAATCTATAGCATGCAAAACAATTCCCTTTGAAATATTGAGCATTCCTTCCATTATTATAGTTGTTTCTTATCTTATTTCAGCATTCACCAGCTCTATGGCCAAACCTCTTGCATATAAAAGCAGTAACCTTTGAAGGTTTGAGCATTCCTTCCATTGTTGTAACCATTCCTTATCTAACTTCTGCATTCATTAGCTTTGTGACCTACTTTATTGTAAGTGAAACACTGACCAGAGAATGATGGAACATTTTGATTCACTTTGCTCCTACATTGAGTACCCTTATGACCAAACTTATTGCATGCATTACAATAACCATTAAAAAAAGGGTACCTTTGAGCATTTGGTTGCCTAACCAGTGGTCTTCTAGATCTATTCCTTTGATTCTAGATTTGTTTTTTTTGTCCTTCTTGATCTTATCATTCTTTTCTTGATCGATTTTAAAGATTTCACCTTTCTCAAATCCCAATCCTTCTTTATCATCAGGACTCTTTTGACTTGCAAGGATTCTATCAAGTTGGGAAGCACTCACTCTAAATTTATCTTCCTAAATCCATGCCTATTTTAGATCAGCTTTCAGATCCACAACTTCTTATTCAAGCTTTGTGCAGTCTTCAGTTTTGCTTTTCACCAACTGATTTAGGTCTTCTTTTTCTTTTTCTATTTTTACAACTTCCACTTTCAGATCATTCAAGGTGTCATTTGTAGATATCAATTGTTCACTAACTTCCTTATATTTTTCTTTAAACTTCTTGACTTGTTTCCTCAATTTTCTGATGCACTCATCTTCTTCCTTGACATTATCTTTTAGATCCTTGGTTTCTAATTCAAACTTTTCAAGATCTTCAAGGTAAAGATTGAGTTCTTCTTTGTTGACAAGCATGCATTCTTCTTCAATTTCAGTTGAATCAATTTCTTCAAGAGGAGTAGGACATTTTTTACCTACCATGTGTTTAGTCTCCAAGATCTTCCTCAAGTTGTTAGAGTTCTTCCAACAAACTAGGCTCTAATACCAATTGTTGAACACCCAAGATACTGAGAGGGGGGTCAATCAATATCCTATTAAAATTTTTAGTTGTTAAACTAATAATCTATTTACCACATGCAATAACCAAGCAAATTGAACATAGCAGAAACAACTACAATCCATCACACATGAACACTAGGATTTTTATGTGGAAAACCCAAAACTGGAAAAAACCATGGTAAGTGTTAGCTCACAATATATTATGAAGGAACAATACCTAATTACAAGAAGGATCATTGCCCAGGGCTCACTGCCTAAAGAAAGGCCCACTGCCAAAATAGACTCACTGCCTAAAGAAAGGCCCACTACCAAAATAGACTCACTACCTAGAGAAATAAAGAAGAAAGAAGAATGGCTCACTGCCAGGTTGAACTACTTAGGTTGCATCTACACATGCATGGTTGCATCTCCAATGAAGCTCAAAACACTGTCTCAAAACTCTTCATCTTGATTGCTCTACTTTTACATTAAGCAAGATCTCTCTTCTTTTGCTCTTGTCACCTATACTAAACTTCACATATGCATATTCATATTCACATCTCTCATATCAAACACCGAATTCAATCCCATATATATCTGCAACAATTAAAATCTTCATATGAGGTCGGCCTAATTGGGTGTACCATGTACTCATGCCATATGTAACTTGTCGACAAGATTCATTCACCAAAATTCATTGCAGACCCAAACAACATTTGAATCACCTTCACCTATGTCAGCCTCAACTATTCCACCACTTAGAATTAAGTTCTAAACAATAGAACTTACTGCATACAATTTACACTTATCATGTTAGCCTCCAACTCAGACTACCACTGGTTCACTTCATCTGTCAAACAACAAATTTCACTGCACACCACAAGATGCTTCCAAAATCATATCAAACACTCTTCACACATCCCCAAGCTTACCTTTAGAACTACAAGGCATGATCTTATCTTGCAGCAAAATGCAGACCATCAGAACTCAGACCATGTCACAGTCAAGCTCTATCAAGCCATGTAGCGATACTCAATAGCTTGTAACTATCTTTCCCGGACTTCAAAACCTAAAATTATGGATTTAGACACTTCATATAAGTGTTTATAACACCTCAAAACTTCATAACAAGATATACAACACCAGAGTAATGCAGAACAATTCAATTGAGTGTTTTTCTCTGAATATCACTATATTCTACTCTGCTAGATTTAGGCTATTTGAAAGTATGCTTCCGGTACTTATCAAGAGCTAAAATATTGGATATAAGATCTTCTATAGACTATAGACAAGATACCAGAACTATATGATCTGATCTCCAACTATGGACCAATGCCAACCATTATACTGTCTCTTTGTCCCTGTCTCCTGTATATTGTCAACACTTAGCCCAAAAGGCTAAGTCTTCTTCACCAGACCAAAACTTTAGTTCTAATATTATTCCTTTTCTTGTTTCCATCAATGACAACACCTTAAAATGTCATGCTCAATCATTCATCATTATACTAGTAGTGTCTCTCTCTTAATGATGTTAGGTAAGTTGCCAACATACGCTACCCAAAAACTATATCACAAATCAAATAAACATCTCAATTTCACATTAATAAGGAAATGAATGAAACATATTCAATATATACAATTGACATATTACATCTCACATGTAAAAGTGTCTAATCTAGGTTATAAGTACATGAAATATGGTATATAAGAATACAACATAGGCTCTCATACCCATGTAGTCACCACCATACAAATAATGATGTACAAATATGAGTAATGATATATAAAACATAATCAATGAAGTCTCTAGCTGCCACTAACCCCAATGGTCATTCGTAAATCCAAGAGATGAGAACATGGTTTAGATGCTTTTCTGCCCAACCACGAAGCTTACGCTTCCCCAAAATTCTTCCCAACATGAAGAATACCCAACCTTGTATGAAATGCCTAGCAACCTGGGTGGAAGGCAAGATGAAATCTAGTGCAACCTGATATAGCTACATGCATTTCTAACATGAACATGCAATGCCCTACTATCAGGATATGACAAAGAATATAAAATATACTAGGCAAACATTCATCTATTTCAATGAAACATGTGGCTTTGGCTAAAGCAATTAAAACCATATATTGGTGTGTAGATCTTGAAAAGGATATCTCCTCTTTATTAGCCCATATTCAACACCCATCTCGGAAGGTAAACCCAAATCACACAAAGAAAGAAAACTACTTTCCTTAACAAGGACAAATCTAAACATAACATGCATATGCCCAATAAAATTAACTCTTTTTCTTTCATTCAAAATGATAAACATCATGATAGTTAATGCATTTCAGTCTTCTATTATTTTATTTTATATGATATTTGATGCAAATGCATATGATGTCTAAGTTTCATGTTTCTAACTATTTTCTTGATTTTTTTTGTAGTTCAAGGATATAGAGATATCAGTCACATAGAAATGATGCAAGTATCTATCTCATGTAAATATATACATATATGTGTAATTAACTCAAAGGAAAAATCAAATTAAATTGATCCCATGTCATTATTCAAGACCAAATTTCATGCTACAACTATGATAAATTATAAGATAAACTTGAGTAAGATCATTCATGGTTTTGTAGAGATTTCTATTAAAAAAAAAGGAGATGCTAAATGTACCATAATTTCATAAAATTACATTGCAAACAATAAAGATAAACCTCTGTATAAAATGCATATACATTAAGATAGGTAACTTATACTGGGTAGAAAAGCTTATGTGAAAGACATGTAACTATCAGTGTAATGGATGTGGAAGTACAAAGAATACTAGCATAAATAGGAAGAGCATCTTTTCACTAGGTATATGAATATGTAAAATAACAATTAACCCCACAATTTGCTGAAAAACTCCCTACTGGACCCTAATTTTATCATCTTAGGTATTCAAAGGCATTTTTGAAATACAAAAAATCGACTAGAGACTGAGAAAATAAGATCAATAGTTAAATGCAAATGTAGATTGAAAGGAAGTAAATTTAATCCTAGCAAATTGTGATAAATTTCTACAATGATTTCCCATATGCAAATGTCTAGAGCTTTGACAATTTTGGGTAGAAAATTTCCATTTCAAGGTGGGTGCTAATTTAACATGTTGTGTTCATGTGGTCTATAAACGCTGATGGAAGCAATAAATTTTGGACAATGAATTCAAATTTGGAATTTATTGATAAACATCATAGACCATTCCATTTACATGAAAATTTTATTTTCATTTCAAACCCTTGAATACCCCCAAGAAAACTAATTTAAGAGCCATGCCAAAAACAAAACCATCAATCTCATTTATCTCATAACCATATTCATTTCAGTAACAAATGCATTCAATCACTCACCTAGGTGGAGGAATCTATGTGTAACAGTAAAACTCCACCAAGAACTTCAATGAAGGCTCGGAAGGCTAAAAATTTTGAATACCACCTCCCTCAAAAAAGCTTAACCCTATAAGCACTCTTTCTCCAGGAAGCAGTGTATCTCCCAATCTGTAACTCCTAAAGTTGTTAATAATTTTTAAGTCTTCACTTTCGATGATGGTTAACTCGATAATATTTTTGCTCTACATTTTATATATTTTACTACCTCGTTTTGGGCATTCTAGGTGAGTCAACCCATCCATTGCTTCACAATAGTTCTGAAGAAGAAACTAACACTTTTTCATAGTATTCTGGGTGCATGAACAACCCATCATGCATTAATATATTGTTTTAATTGTAAACATTTTTTTGTTTGGTAAGATATATTGTATTGTATTGAAATATCAAAAAGGATTACACTGTATATGCCTCAAGGGATGATTCATATTTGTATTCCCCTACCCAGACTAAAACTAACTCAAAATGGCCACGCATGGCCATAGACATTGCAAACAGTCCCAAACCCAAACCACACTATTATGGAAATCTAGATCCCGAACCATACACCCAGACTACATAGCATTATTAACATATAATGTATCAAATTATAAAACAACCTTCATGCCTCACCCTATTTGAAGAGGTGATCCTTGAATTCAAGAATCCATTCAAAAACCTTGACCATTGTTATCTGCAACAGTTTCCTCAGGAAATCTCAGCCATTGTGAGCTCTAGCTCTGTGAGATATCATACCTTCTCTAGATATGTCTAGGATGAATGGGAAGTATCTGACCACCTCCCCTGGTTGCCCAATTTTGTCCAAGTTGTGCGGCTTTGGTATCCCTACCCCAAGATCTACAGCTTCCAGCACTCCGTCCAACCCGCCTAGCAGCTCAAGCTTAAACATTCTCTATGTTAGAATTTGAATCTCTACCTTTGACCCCATCAAGTCAAGAAATGATGCCACAAAATGAGAGGTCATATCATAGTCTACTCTATATCATTCTCCATTTTCCACAAATGCCTTCCCTAAAATTAGCTTGCAAGCCCTAATCATGAAGGCATCATTCTACAATAGCACCCTCTGCAGATGATGCTCTGTGATTCTACCAGAGAACGCCATCTGCCTAACACTGCTCCTAAGGCAAATTGATGACGCCATACTGTCATAGACCAAACAATCTCCTGGCATATGGAAGATAAGACAAGGAGTGGTTGCCACTAACATGTAATCAATATTCCCAATGAAGCAACCCACCCCTATCAATGAGTACTTAAGCCAACTTAATTTGATTATCATTATTAGAAGGATGCATGTGATGATCTCATCACCTTCAGCCATCTAATGTTTCTCCTACTTGCCTGAGCTGAGGGATCTCTGGATTAGCCAAACCATCAAAAAATTATTGGAGGTGTCCTTTCCTCCATCTTTCTCCTTAACTGCACCAATGCTTGGAGCATGTGAAACCTCACTTTGCTCTGCCTTGTGAAAGTTGTTCCTTATAGAGGAATGAGTGTAAAACACTCCTAAAAAATAGGTTGTTACTATTTCTCAAACTTGACTAACCCCTGCCTAGACGGCCACTTCACCCTATTGTGAAGTGGCACCCACCCTACCTCCCACTAGGCAGATTCTAAGACTCCAACCAGAGTTGGAACAATTTCCTTTATCAAGACATCTGCCCCAATGTTTGAAAGATGATCTACCTCTGAGTTTCCTTTGCGGTAAATATGATTGATCACAACATGTTGAAATCTATTCAAGATCTCCAGGGATTCATCCATGATTTCTCTCAACCTCCAATTGGACAACTTCTCATTCGAAAGGCATTGATTGTAACCATTGAGTCTCTTTCTACTACCATATTTGAGAGTTTGAGTTTCACACACAATTTTAATCCCAGCAAAATTGCCTGAAACTTTGCCTCATTGTTGGTGCAAAAATTGAGCGGATGTGATAACTTCCCCACCACCAAACCTTCCCAATTTCTTACTATACAACCAACCCTTGAGCAGCTAGGATTATCTCTTGATGCCCCATCAAAATTTAACTTATACTAGCCACAATCTGGGCGTTGTCACGTAGCATTTCTTCAAGCTTCCTTAGAATCTTGGTTTCCCATACTTACACAAGGTAGTATTTTCAAACTGCTCTAGCTCTGCCTCATCATCACATCCCAGCTTGAAAAGGAAGATTTTGAAGTGTGAACCTGCTCCACTCTTGAATTTACCACCTCCACAATCTAGACTTCTAATTTGTTGATGAAGGTTAGAAAGGGTGTGGCAACCTCCTTAAAAATTTGACAATTCCTTTCTTTCCAAACCTCCCAAATGAGGAGAGAAGGGCATGTCCACTATAGTCCCACAAAAAGAGAATTCTTGAAGAGAATTAGCCAACTCCTAAAAAAACTTTCCAACTCCCTTGGAAAGGCTATGTTCAGGTGTAACTTGGTGCATAACCATCTCCAACAATTTACTATAAAAGGATAGTTAAGGACCAAATGATCTCCTAATCCTTCTTCAGCCTTACAAAGAACACATCTTGAAGTCCCATTGAAACCCAATTTCTTGAATCTATCCATAGTTGAAACTCTGCCATGAATCGATGCCCATGCAAATATTCTCGCTTTTAGTAGACAATGCTTATTCCAGCATAGGACACTTGGCAAATCCAAGTTCTCTTCCTATCTCCTGATCAAAATTTTATGACTATCCTTAGCTTTATAAGCACCTAAGGCTGCCCTGATCCATCTCAAAACATCTCTACCTTCCATAAAATTAATTCTTCAACCCTTCAAAACTTCCTCAAAGACACTAGATTCCTCCATGCTCACACCTAGTTGTCTTATATCCCTCCAATGCCACTCCTCAATGACATTTCTTGCTTGGAAAAACACATAGTTCCTCACATGCCAGCCCCATAGGGCTTTAGTTAATTCCTTGACTTGCCCAAGGGATTCAATATTTGACAGCTAACTATAACCATCCCAGGAGTCTTCTTAGAAGAGGTCTGTCCTCCCATCTCTAATATCCCAAGATAGATAATATGTGACTAGATCCCTATAGCTACTAATTAAATTCCATACCCGTGAACCTTTAGGAAGAGTTCACATTCTGAAAATACTTACTTCTCCCTCTTCTAAATATTTTTCTTTAATTGTCTTAACCCATTTGAGATCTTGATTTGCAAACAGTTGCCAGACCAAATTTTCCCCCAAAGCCTTGTTGTGTATAGCCAAATTCTTCAAACATGTATTGATTGCCTCCTTTGATCTACAAATCTTCTCCCAACTGATAAGTGGAAAAATTTTCTTCTCTGAGTTTCCTTGCCAAAAAAAAATGTTCATCTTATGTGTGATTTTATTATTTGCCCCTACTAAGATAGGGAAGCATGAAAGCATGTACACCGGCAATGCTTCTATGACTAACTTTAGCATCATGAGCCTCCCTGCCTAGGAGAGCCACTTGCCTTTCCAGGAAGATAGTCTATTTTCTACCTTTGAGATCAAGGGATTCCACAATTTTCTCGGCAAAACCCTTGTTGCCAAAGGCAACCCTAGGTATTTGCTAGGTAACTTGCCTTTCTTGAAATTGAGGATTTGATTAATCTGTCTCTTTAAATTTGATTCTATGAAGAAAAAGAAAACTTCAGACTTGTCTAAACTTACCTCTTGCCCAGAAGTCACTGAATAGTCTAAGAGAATTATTTTGAAGGCCCCGGCTTCCACTCGCCCTACATGTCCTAGTAGCATAGTGTCATTAGCAAATTGCTGATGTGTGATAGGAGCCATCCCATTTGTGATCTAGATCCCTTTGAGTTGTCCCAACTATGCAGCCTTTGAAAGGGATCTACCCAATGCTTCTACCATGAGAATGAATAAGAAAGGTGAGAGGGGATCACCCTGTCTTAAGCCCCTTGAGATACTAAAGAAACCTTCTCGAGTTTTGTTAACTAGGACTAAAAAACTTGGGCAAGCTATCCAATTGAAAACCCAATCCAACCAAACTTTCTAGAACCCAAAAGCTTCCAAAATCTTGAAAAGTAACCTCCAATTTACCTTGTCATAGGCTTTCTTGATATCAAGCTTCAAAATCATTGATTGTTTTCTGGTTTTGGAGATAGAATGGATCGCCTCTTGAACTAAAATGACTCCATAAAAAATTGATCTCCCTGGCACAAAACCTGTTTGCTCTTCAAAAATTAACTCTGGGAGTATCTTTTTTATTCTATTGGTGACCGTCTTTACCAGAATTTTATAAATTGTATTGCACAAAGAAATGGGGTAAAAGTCCTCTGATTTATTAGGCTTCTCTTTCTTTGTACCTATCAAGGAAAAGTATTCTTAAACTCCTTCAAAACCATACCTAAATCCCTTGAATCCTCAATAACTGCTACCACATCTGGTCCTACTATTTCCCAGCATTGCTAGAAGAAAGAGGTGAGAAAACCATTCAGCCCTAGTGCCATGTCCGGGTGGAGCTAGAATAGGGCAGCCTTAATTTCTTCTTCTAAAAACTGATTGTTTAACATTCTCTTTTGAGATTCTGTAACAAATTTGGGTATGCACTCAATGAAGTGTTGCTGATCCAATCTTGAGCCTCCCCAGTTGTTGAGCAGGTTTTGGAAAAACTCTACCATAGCTGTTGCAATTTCTTCGGGCTTATCCAATATGCTTCCATCTAAAGTTTTAATGTAGGATATTTTGTTAGTCTATCTTTGAGCTCTTGTTGAATTGTGGAAAAACTTTGTATTTTTATCTCCCGCGCTTGGCCACAATTCCCTTGATTTTTACTGCAAAAATATCTCCTCCTTTTCCAGAATTTGACTCAAATTATGAAGCAACTCTTTCTCTCTGAGGAATTTGGCATTATCCATCCCTAATTTGAAGACTTCTTTATTCAAAGTCTCCAACTTCTCTTCAATCATCTTCTTTTCCTCAAAAATATTTTTGAAACAATCCCTATTCCACTCCTTCAGTCTGAACTTCACCTGTTTAAGTTTCATAACTAGTATAAACATCTTGGATCCATCCGCCTAAGATTCCTTCTACCACTAAGAGATGAGCTCCATGAAATTCAGATCTTTGAACCACATCCTTTCAAACTTGAATGAGCATCTGTAGTGTTTTTCTCACCTTCGATCTCTAATAGGACAGGGAAATGATCTAAACTAGAAAAGGTAGAATTTTACTTTCCAAGGAAAAGGGAAAATTCCTTAGATCCCCTTTAAAAAGAAACCTGTCTAGCTTCTCATCTATAGACCAAAAACCAAGCCACTGGTTGGTCCAAGTAAAATGACCATTCATCATAGGAATCTCAAATAGATGGTTACTTTCTGTAAAAGCCTCAAAATCTATTTGAGACTAAATTTTTTAGCCCATGCCTCCTCACTTATCTTCTGAGCGTAGAATTACATTGAAATCACCCTCGAGTAAATAGAACTCATGCTCACCAGTGGAACAAAAGGTCCTAATTTCTCTCCAAACCTCTCTTTTTTGAATGCACAAATTTGACCCATAAACATTTACAATAACAAAACTCAGATTTGAGACAAATCTTTTAACTTTACAAGCCAACCATCTACTGCTCTCCATCGCTTTTTCTAACACAACTTTATTAGGGTGCCATAGATTAATCAACCCCCTATCCTGACCATCCTCACAAATGGCTAAGATCTTCCAGGAGCCCATTTCTTTTTCCAAGATACCAACTTCCTCCCTAAACAATATAGTTTCACGGAGAATATAAATATTAGCCTAGCAACCCTCTAGATGGTGCTTCACCAGGCATTTCCTGTTAGCGGCATTGAGGCCCCTAACATTCTAGGTCAAGATTTTCATCTTCCTTCAGGAAGGGGCCCACCCTTCCATACTTTTAGCATTTCAAGGATCTTTTTCTACCCACTCGCCTCTCTATCTATTTTGATTTTTTCCACATTTGGCTTCCTACCTCTCTTCTTTAGATCCCCACAATTTGGGGATGTTTTTGTTGTCTCCATCTATAGAATGCCCAACTTCTTCTAAACCTCAAACTCCATAGGGATGTTCCTATCCTCCCCCTCTAAACCAATTTCTATGAAATTGCCATTATCCTCCCACTCAAAGTCCATGATATTTCCTTCGCCTCCCCCTTCAAGAGAGGTTGCTTTAGCCTCTTGAGCTAAATTTACCAATTCTTGGTTTACTTCCAATAGAGAATATAAGTTTTCCATCCTTAAACTATTGTCTATCTAGTTCAAGACTTCATTTACTTTCTCTTCTAAGGCCTGATCCAAATCCTTAGAGTCTTTAACCTGGTCTACCTTGATTGAATTTTCTCTTGCATCTAATGTTTGCTGGAGAACCTTGTTTTTGTTGCTTTGTGCTTTAGCCTCCAGATTACCTTCTAGGCCATCCACTCTAACTTCATCCAAGAAAGGCTCTGGTGACTCCTTGCAATCCCAACCTCTCCACCCCAAGCTGCTTATCAAACAACCCAAGGGCTTTGTCTCAATACTTAAAGATTGTATGAGCTTCCCCCATTCAGTGATGATCTCCAACTCCCACCATCGAGTCTCTATGGGACAAATTTCAGCACAGATCCTGATATAACTTAACTCACCATCTGAGTCAGACCATTCTACCATGCACACATAATGCCCCAGATTATTTCCTATCTCCTCCAAAATTTTTGGCTGCTAGAACTTCATTAGTAGATTGGGGAGTTTGTACCACTCTTGGATATACTCCATCTGATGCTTATAAGGATCAAACACTATTTCCCATTTTTAGATGTAGAATCTAAAACCATCCATCAACTAGATTACATCCAAAATTTCTTTTCACACTAAGGCTAACAGACATATAACTAAGAAAAACCCTTCGCCAAGGCTTTGAAGTTTAACTCTGACCCCCACCTCTCTTTCCACCAATTTTTTAAACTCTCAAAATTAAGATTTACCCCAAACCATTTTATTATTAAACCCAATACTTCTAGTCACCTTATCGAGGGACCCAAAAGTTTTGAGCTAACAACCATTGCTTTTTTCTACCCTTCTCTAATCCTTTCTCTGCGATCTACAAATGATTTCTTACCAGTGCCGCCCTTTCTGAATTCTCTAGGGTTTCCCCTATGAGGATTTTGTTAGTTTCAATATAGATAACTAAGAGGGGGAGTGAATCAGTTGTCTCAAAACTTTCCTTTGATTAACCACTTAAATCCTTCTTGTAATTCAACAGCATAATAATAAATCAATCATGAAAAAACAATGCAATAATTCAAGAGTAGAAACACATTAACACATATGACACCAAGATTTTAACGTGGAAAACCTGGTTAAGGGAAAAACCACAAGGTGACTAACCCAAGATTGTATTCTCTATTAAAAGAATAAGAAGAACAAGATGGCAAATGCCAATTAGGGCTCACTGCTTGAGCACACTGCTCACAAGAGGCCCACTGCCTATAGGAGACACACTACCTACAGAATGATAAATATTACATACTTGAACTGAAGAATAGCATCTTTACCATGCTTGAGTCAGTTCCATTTAAGTCCAACACTTCTATTCTACCTTTCACTATTCTCCTCTCTACCACACTCTCATCATCGCCAAGATAATTTTGAAATGACTTCACAACTCTTATTTATACAAGACATCGACTTTGGGATAATCATCAAAGTCAGCATACTTTATAGAGAAAATACACAAATATAACTTGACTTATTACAAAAGACTTCATGTGAATCACCACACTGTCGGCTACACAAATCTGGGACTTCAATCTTCTTTGAGGAACATGCCATGCTTCGCAGAACATCTTCAAGATCATCCGCAAGATGTGTAAATCATCTGGTCGGCCAAGTTTAGGAAGAACATCATCATCCATAAGTAATTCTTCAATTACGAGCTCAATCTTCAATGTCGACCACCAACACAAATTGGACACAATCTAGAGACCTCCACAAGCTTGCCTAAATCACCAAGAACATCAACACTTCTTTTGCTTACTGAAATCATTCTCTCCTTCATCTCAAGAACACAGTCTGTCATCACTATTATATTGTAATAGATGGTTGCGGACCTCCAGAACATGAACCAATTGAGTTGTCAATTCACATTGACTTCCTAAACACTCCACCAAATCCAATGAACAAGATATTGCATTTCCAAATCTCACCGGACCTATTTGTGTCACTCTGTCACCTCTGAACATCTTCCAGAATCAATTTTACTCATATGGCCATAACTTCTTCAAATCTTCATGCGGACCTCTCAAATCTTTACTAGATCACCTTTAGACACATGTATACAAACCCTTTGATGCGCATCCTTTGATCTTCATCTTAGCTAGGATCTTCACTTCACTGTCTTCACTGTTCTTCTATGTTCCTGATAGGACTAACTTTCTCAATATCCTTAGCATACAACTCATACAATCCTTGACATCAATACAACAAGAGTATGTTGACATCAATGACAACACTGGTTAGGCCCGTCCTTACAACAATCTCCCCATTTGTCATTGATGGCAACATATGATGTGAGAAACTGTTTTAACTATCAAGACAAGAACTTCTCCTCACTGACTAACATAACTCCCCCTATCAACAACAACCATTCACATGTCTTCTCTCCCTTTACTATTCCCCCTTTGATCAGCAACCACTTTTTATTTTTCACATGTCTTCTCTCCCCCTTTGACATCAATGGCAAAGGGCACATATTTGCATCACTAAGAATCATACAGACTACTCCCCCTGAGTAGCAGCTTCCTATCATCAATCTAGACCACAATATATGACTATGAGATCCACCAGACTAATGCACATCAGTACACCTTAATTCAAAACTGGAGGGGTAATAGCCCCTAACTTCTCCCTGAGATACTCAAAAGCATCCTTAGGTAGAGGTTTAGTAAAAATATCTGTAATCTGATCTTTAGAGGGCACAAACTCCAATCTGACTTCAGTTTTGTTCACTTTCTCTCTCAAAAAGTGAAACTTGATGGATATATGCTTTGTCTTTGAGTACAACACTAGATTTTTTGATATATTTATTACACTTGAATTATCACAGAAGATTGTGATAGGTTCCTCATACTCCACTCTGATGTCTCTTAGCATTTGGTTCATCCACAATACTTGAGTGCAACTACCTGCTGCTGCAATATATTTTGCTTCTATAGTGGATAGAGATATTGCCTCTTGTTTCTTGCTCAGTCAAGAAACCAATCTTTTCCCTAAAAAGAATGCTCCACCACCGGTACTCTTCCGGTCATCCACATCTCCTGCCCAATCTGCATCTATATATTCATGAAGAGAGAAATCATGATCTCTAGGATACCATAAACCATACTCAACTATTCCTTTTAGATATCTAAGAATCCTCTTGATTTCCATGACATGAGATTCTCTAGGATTAGCTTGGAATCTAGCAAAAAGACCAACAACATTCATAATGGCAGGTCTAGTTTGAGTAAGATACAATAGTCCTCCAATCATTAACCTGTATTTTTTTTATCAGCCTTAGGAGAGTCATCATCTTTACTCAGTTTACATCCGGTTTCCATGGGATTATTCATTGGTTTTGAGTCTTCCATCTCGAATTTCTTCAACAATTCTTTCACATATTTGGTCTGTGAAATGAAGATTCCTTTCTTTGTTTGAATGATTTGCAGACCCAAGAAGAAATTCATTTCCCCAAACATGGAAATCTCAAATTCATTTTTCATTTGATTTGCAAAAGTTTTGCACATACTATCTCTTCCTCCAAAAATGATATCATCAACAAATACTTCAACAATCAAGATATTTTCATGATCAATTTTAAAGTACAAGTTACTATCAACAGTACCTTTGTTGAAACCAATCTTCAAAAGATGCTTATCCAGTCTTTCATACCAGGCTCTTGGGGCTTGTTTGAGTCATACAGTGCTTTCTTCAACTTGTAGACCATATCACCATGATTAGACAATTGAAATCCATTTGGTTGCTCAATGTATACTTCTTTTTCCAAGTCACCATTCAAGAAGGTAGACTTGACATCCATCTGATATACTTTGAAATCCTTGAAGGCAGCAAAGGCAAGAAATAATCTGACTGCTTCAATTCTTACCACCGAAGCAAAAGTCTCTTCAATATCAACTCCTTCTACTTGGGAATAACCCTTGCAAACCAATTTGGCTTTGTTTCTGACTACTTCACCATCTTTATTCAGTTTATTTTGGAAGACCCATTTGGTTCCAATCACATTTTTGTTTCTAGGTCTAGGAATAAGATCCCAAGTGTGATTTTTCTCAATTTGCATCAGCTCTTCCTTCAATGCTTTAGTCCAGCTTTCATCATTGCATGCTTCACTCACTATTTTTGGTTCAATCTTTGAAATAAGACAATAATTTTCTGAGTCTTGAGCAATTTTTCTTCTTGTTTGAACACCTTTGCTTTTATCACCTATGCTCTGATCTTCAGAGTGATTCAATCTTACATACCTAGGAGTTTTGGGAATTTCTTGCACTTCTGTTTCTTGAATAGGTTCATTCAAACTTATCTCTTCTTCCTAATTCTCTGGATCAGTCTGGATCTAAATTTTAGAAGGGGCTTTGACTTCTTGGACCAAAACATCATTTTGATCATCTTCCTCATATTCATAAAACCTTGAGGGTTTTTCAATACCTTCATCAACCTTCACATTTGTACTTTCTATAATCTTTCTCAATCTTTTGTTATAACACTGGTATGCTTTGCTTTGAGTAGAATAACCCAAGAATATTCCTTCATCACTTGTAGCATCAAATTTGCCAAGGTCTGATCTCTTTTAATGTAACATTTGCTACCAAAGACTCTAAAATACTTCACAATCAGAGTGATGCCAAACCATAGTTCATAAGGGGTCTTACTAGTATTGCTTATGATTTGTACTCGATTAAGAGTATAGACAGCAGTGCTTACAGCTTCTCTCTAGTAGATCTAAGGAACATTTGCTTCCATCATCATGGTTCTAGATGCTTCCTGGATGGTCTGGTTCTTTCTCTCCGCTACTCCATTCTGCTGTGAAGTCCTTGGTGCAGATAACTATCTTTTATCCCATGTTTCTCACAGAATTCTATGAGCTCTCCAGATGTGAATTCTCCACCTCTATTAGACCTGAGACATTTTATGTTTAATCCAATTTCATTCTCTACCATAGCTTTGAATATTTTAGAAAAGTCACCCACATCATCTGGGAATGGTCATCAATTAATAACATGAAGTATCTATCACCTTACCAACTCTTGATTCTTGTTGGTCCACATATATCAGTATGTACTAAGTCCAACAATCCGGTAGAAGATTGTTCCTTACTTTTAAATGTGACTTTCCTCTATTTACCCAACTGACATTCTTTGCACAAACTATTGGTAGGTTTCACCAGTCTTGGAAGATCTCTTACAACCTGAGTGTTACTTATCTTGAAGATATTATCAAAATTCACATGACACATTCTCCTATGCCATAATCAACTTTGATCAATTTGAACAAATAAACAACTTTTACTAGTACCAACCAAGTGGAAGATGTTACCTTTTGTTTGAGTACCAGATGCAATCTCTATTCTAGAACTTTCAAAGATCTTACATTTTCTATTTTTGAATTAGAGATCATAGCCTTTGTCCACCAACTATCCAACACTAAGAAGATTGTGCTTTAGACCTTCAACATATAGTACATTACTGGTTTTGTTCTTTCCATCAAAAGAAATAGTTCCTCTACCTTTGATTCTGCTAGCAGAATTATCACCAAATTTTACCACTCCTCCTTCATATCTTTCCAAATCTATGAACTTATTTTTGTCACATCTCATATGGTGGGAGCATCCACTGTTAATGACCCAGTCATCATTTTCTTCAACTTGGGCAGCTAGAGCTCTTTCTATCATTTTATGATTGACAGATTCAGAGGGCATTGGATCTTCTTCCTTGATGGAAATAAACACCCAATCACTTTCGGATTTGTTTCCTATCTCTGATTCATCATCTGTTACTCCATCATCATCATCTTCATGAACATAGTAACATTTCTTTTGGAATCTTGATCTGTTTGGATTTGCCCTTGAAAATCTTTTCGGACACCTTGAGGCAAAATGACCAATTTTATTGTAGTTGAAACATTTAAAGGGCAATTTTCCTTCATACTTACTAGATCCTCTTGGCAGTCTTTTTGCAATAAGGGCTTCAAGTTGAGTAGCTTCTGCTTCATCTTCTTCCAAATCTTTTCTTGCTTTTTCATAACATGATAGTTTCTTTGAGGAGTTCTCTCTTGGATCAAAATTTTGTTTGCCTTTTACAGAGGCACTAGCTTTGAATGCAGATTCAGTCTTGGGGGGTGCATCTCCAAACTCAACCAATTCAAATGCAGCTAATTTTCCAACCAATTAATCCCTTGTGATATTTGAAAAACATCTGAATTCTTCAATAGTAGCAACCTTGTATTTGTAAGGAGGTAGGGATCTGAGAACTTTGGCAACAATCTCATCTTCATCCAAGATTCCACCAGCACACCTAATGCCACAAACAAGCTCATTTACTTTTGGCATAAATGTAGTGATATTTTCATCTTTAGGTTTTCAAATTTTTCTTTCAGACTCTGTAGCTTGGCACATTTAACATATTTGTCTCCTTCATATAGAAGTTCCAATTTTTCCCAAATCTCATATGCAGTTTTTAAATCTATGACATTTGTCAGTTTTGAATCAGATAAGGCAATTAGTAAAGCTTCTTTAGCCTAAAGATTGTCTTCAGCATCTTTTGTTTCATCTATACTTGTTAGACCATCCTTTGGAGGAACATACTTCTTTGAAGCCATGATCCAATATTGTATTCCCATACATTGCAAGTGACATTCCATGCGTCTTTTCCAAAGAGTGTAATTGGTTCCATCAAACCTCAGACTATCCTTCTTGTAGGAAGACATCCTGGATCTCCTCAAGTAGTTAAGCTCTTTTAGAATAACTTAGCTCTGATACCAATTGTTAGTTTCAAGATAGACAACTAAGAGGGGGGGTGAATCAATTATCTTAAAACTTTCCTTTGATTAACCACTTAAATCCTTCTTGTAATTCAGCGGCATAATAATAAATCAATCATGAAAACACAATGCAATAATTCAAGAGTAGAAACACATTAACACATATGACACCAAGATTTTAATGTGGAAAACCCGGTTAAGGGAAAAACCACAGGGTGACTAACCCAAGATTGTATTCTCTATTAAAAGAATAAGAACATGATGGCACATGCCAATTAGGCCTCACTACCTAAGCACACTGCTCACAAGAGGTCCACTGCCTACAGGAGACACACTGTCTACAAAATGATAAATATTACATACTTGAACTAAAGAATAGCATCTTCACCATGCTTGAGTCAATTCCATTTAAGTCTAACACTTTTACTCTACCTTTTGCTCTTCTCCTCTCTACCACACTCTCATCATCACCAAGATACTTTTGAAATGACTTCACAACTCTTATTTATACAAGACATCGACTTTGGGATAATCATCAAAGTCGACATACTTTATAGAGAAAATACACAAATACAACTTGACTTATTACAAAAGACTTCATGCGAATCACCACACTGTCAGCTACATAGATCTGGGACTTCAATCTTCTTTGAGGAACACACCATGCTTTGCAAAACATCTTCAAGATCATCCGCAAGATGTGTAAATCATCTGATTGGCCAAGTTTAGGAAGAACATCATCATCCGGAAGTAATTCTTCAATTACGATCCCAATCTTCAAAGCGGACCACCAACACAAACTAGACACAATCCAGAGACCTCCACAAACTTGTCTGAATCACCAAGAACATCCACACTACTTCTGCTTACTGAAATCATTCTCTCCTTCATCCAGAACCTCAAGAACATAGTCTGTCATCACTGTCATATCAGAATAGATGCTTGCGTACCTCCAAACCATGAACCAATTGAGTTGTCAATTCACATTGACTTCCTAAACACTCCACCAAATGTGTAGAACAAGATATTGTATTTCTAGATCTCACTGGACCTATTTGTGTCACTTTGTCACCTCTAAACATCTACCATAATTGGTTTTACTCATATGGTCATAACTTCTTCAAATATTCATGTGGACCTCTCAAATCTTTACTGGATCACCTTTAGACACATATCTACAAACCCTTTGATGTGCATCCTCTGATCTTCATCTTAGTTGGGATCTTCACTTCACTATCTTCAATGTTCTCTATTCTTGATAGGACTAATTTTCTCAATATCCTCATCATACAACTCATCCAATCCTTGACATCAATGCAACAGGAGTATGTTGACATCAATGACAACACCGGTTAGGCCCATACTTGCAACAGGTTCTACCTCTAATTATTTCCATTCACAAAACTCTTTCTTCCCTACTAAGCCTTGTTGTGCCAATGATGTCATTCTCCATTGAATTCCAGCCATTGCCTGTCACTCCATCCCTTTCTATTTTGTGATCTCGGTGTGGCTCTGACTTCTTGCACCATCCTTCTTCTTGTTCCCTTTCGTGGATCTTTTCCTTCAAAATCTCTTATTTTGCCTCTGTCACCCACAAAAGGGTTGTTGCTCCTATCTCCTACCCTTCACCTGCTTTTACGCAATATTCACTCCTCTCCATCTTTTTTGGGAACTTTAGCATACTTAAAATGCAAAGATATATCTATTTATTTTCTATAAACAAATGTTTAAAAAATTGGAGGTAAGGTCCCTCAATTGTTGACATAGTAGAGGGCAACCTAGCGAGGTTAAAACCTGAGTTATTGGCACTACAGGACAGAAGCCCCACCATTTCACCATAGGATTTGCCCTAGTCAAGGTCCCTCAATTGTTGACATGGTAGAGGGTGACCTCGCAAGGTTTGAACTTGGGTTGTTAGCACTATAGGTAAGAAGCCCCACCATTTCACTACACGGTCTCCCCTATTTTTCATTGTAAACTTTACTTTTACCACTGTTTATATATATATATATATAATCGAAAAGAAAAATAATTACATTGTGAAACCAAAAATAGTCATTAAGACAATAACACTAATATAAAAGAGATGATTTTATTTTTCCTAAGTCATTTTTTGAAATGGACGTGTCATAAACAAGATTACTTATCCATAAATTAATCATTTAAACAATCATAACCATAATCATCACCCAATTTAACCTACATATCCATGTTACATAATATGCATAATGAAACCATTCAACATGTAGTATGTATACAACTATGTGAGTGTGTGTATAGGATTTCCATCATGCCAACTATTGTTGGGTGACTAGGTCATCTCTACCTCAACCATGTTCTCACCTTCAATCTTGCACCCTGCACACATTTGAACTCAATTTATCATCAATAGGTTAGTCCATAAACCATGATCATAATCAAAACATTTGAAATATGCAATTCATCACTATTTAATATAATTCCATGCATTATCAGTAATCATATCTAATTACCATTCATGCAAACACATTCACCAATGCATTAAACATCATATGTCCAATGGTCCCATCTAGTTTTCCATTTATTATTAATGTTAAATTATGCAAACAAAAATCAAGAATGACATTTGACCTACCTTCTCAATTTTCCCTCTCATTCTTTCATTTTGAAGTAATTCATTTGAATCTTCAACAATCTTTTAGAACTCTCCTTTGGCTCTCTTCTATAACTCTTAGAAAACCTATGAGGTAATTGTAGATTTCATCTCCCGTGGCCTTCGACCTAGTTCTTTCTTTGTTGTGGCTGTTGATAACTAAGAGGGGGGGTGAATCAGTTATCTTAATTATTCCAGCTTTTTGATCTTCCTTAACAATTAATGCAACATTAACAAATAAGAAAACATAACCATGAAGTGAAAATAACATCAATACACATGACACAATGATTTTGACATGGAAAACCCTGTTTAGGGAAAAACCACGGGGTGATTAACCCAAGATTGTATTCTCTGTTAGAAGAATAAGATAGTACAAAATGGCACTTGCCAATTGGGGCTTACTGCCCGAGCACACAGCTCACAAGAGGCTCACTGCCTTACAAGAGACTCACTGTCTACAAGGTATGAGGTGATAAGATACTTGAACTAATGAGAAGCATCCACACATGCTGAGGTTTAGTTCTGGTTGAGTTCAAAATATTGATCTGCTACACTTCATTCTACCTCTTCTTGATGCTGTTGTCCTGTCACATTCCGGACCTGTCTTACTACCTTCACACTACTCTTCTACTTTTCTTCGTACAACACAACACACACCACACACCTTCACATATAAATCCATCTGGTATATATATCCACACAAATGATTTCAACACCTTTCTAGTCAGCATCCGGAATAGTTAATATTATCCCAAACTTTGATCTGTCGACATAATCCTTGCTTGCCAAGTGATGTGTATCAAGGAGATGCTTATAGAAGTCATCAATTATTTTGGCCAATCATGAATGATACCTTATGAAGCTTGATCACCATCAATATCTCATCCGGATTTAGGTCTGATGCTCTACCGGTCAGTTCTTCCTCTGTCTATTCTGCCAAATAGGAACCCAACACTCAAGTGCTCATGTGTCTTCACTCTTCCATCACCAAAGGCTCAATCCTTAGAATCTATCAGTTAAGGTACTCCTCTTGACTTCCCCAAAACTACACTTTACTGAGATACTTCCTCTGAGAGATCTGGACCTGACTGTCAGACCTTGCCACATGCTCTGTTCTTGTTTATCGGACCACAACATTCTTCAACCTGACTTCCAGTATAGACATATCGTGCCCTATGGATGGGTGGGATGAGCTTTGTTGCCATCAATGACAACATTCATGAAGCCATATAGTGTGTCTTGCCAACAATCTCCCCCTTTGGCATTGATGGCAACACTTAGTGAAAAATGACTAAGTGTCACACTATACTCCCCCTTGGCTAATGCTCTGTTCTTATGTATATTTTCCAGAGCTCCTCCTTAGCTGGATTCCTCATTTTTCATTGCTCCTCACTCCCCCTTTGACATCAATGGCAAAGGGTGGATTCTGCACACCAAAATTTTCAAAACTCAATCTATACTTAATCGCATAAGTATATTATCTAGTTATACTTTACATATACTTTAGTATATCTGCAAAAGTATTCTTCAATTGTACAACTTCTATCACCCAACTTAGCTTCATCCTGTCCAAAATTGAGATGTGACCACTCAATAGGAATGCAAAAGCTTCTGCCCTCTTCAGATCTATCGGATCACTAGTCTGGGCTATGGTTTGAGCATCATTTAGGGCTTCATGCATGGCCTTTAACTTAGGGATAATTATCCCTCTAAGTTCACTCAACCTACTTATTCTATTTTTCTTCTCTTTCTCAAGCTTCTTAATTTCATTCAAGACTACAATAGTCTGACATTCTTGATTTATTATGGAAGTGGTAAGAGGATCAAAATTCTGAGATAGTCTTGTTAGTTTATCCCCCTGTTCTTTCACTTTCTTCTCAATCTCCATTGTTACTTTGGACCATGATAGACAAAATTTATACATTTCCCCGCCATCTTTAAGAGCATTTTCTAAGCTCTTTATCCCTATATCCATATTTCTCCTATCATTGGTTATTAGTCCTTGTACTTCAGAGAATCTCTTTTCTAAAAACTCCTAGGCTTTATCTTCTGCTGACTTCTCTAAGGAATCAAAATGTGTGCTAACACTATTAACTAGAGATTTGAGATTACCGAATGAAGAGGCTAAGGGATCCTTCTAAAAATATGGCATGATCTTCTCCAATACACCGGATGCAGTTTCTATGAGCTTGCAATCATCCATGTGAGACTTCAAAAGTTTTTCTTTTGCCTTTGCTGAAGTAAAGGATGCTAGCTTCATGGTTTGAACTGGGGAGAGGGAGTCAAAATTGAACGGTCCTTGAAGAAGTTCTGGTTCATCAAATTCCATCATCTCCTTGGTTAAGAATTCTTTAACTACTTTTGCTATGTCTCTTGCCGGTGATAGGGTTTTGTCCCCTTTTGCAGCCTTACCACTATCATCTATGGTCTTTTCTGTTGCAGTTTTCTCTCCTTCTGCAGCCTTACTACTGTCGTCTTCTTTTTTCCTTCTCCTCTGCTTCTTGACTGATCTTCTCTTCTACTCTTTCTTCTTCTTTGGATCTGGAGTCTGCAGGGGAAACTAGAGGAGAGAAGTTTGCTTGTTCATGGACCTCCTCTTCCAGAGCAGAGGATTCTAAGTCCTTATCTTTTTCTTCACCTGTCTCCTTTACCTCTTCTGCTATAGTAGATTCTTCTTTGTCATCCATTCCCAAGGGATCATCACCTAAATCCTCTATAACATGAATATTGATTCTTTTATAGGCATTCCGAAGGATTTCTTCTGTTTCTTTTGCCACTTTATCAGTTTCTCCAAGCATGAGCTGATTCATTCTAGCCTTACTCTAGAACTCATCCTTGCAATCTTTGAAGATCATATCCATTTGTTTTGGAGTAATTGAAGGATAGAGTTGAATAGCTATCTGTTCTCTAATCTCTAAGTCCTTAGCCTTGGCATTTTCTTTTCTCATTTCAAGTTCCTTCTCTAAACTTTTAGTAATTAGAGAAATTATTTCAATAAATGCTTTATTGTATATGTTCAAGTACTTAACTGTGGATTCCTCCAATATCTTTCTATCTACATCATTATATGCATCATAGAATTCTGTTATTGGCTGGAGGTTCCCATCCATAGTAACTGCTTTAACTACATCATCTAAGGATAGAGTGGGCCTTTCAACAAACTCTTATGCCTCTACCTTCTTGTCTTCACCAGATACTTTCTTCTTCTTCTTCATCTTCTTGATCTCTTCATCAAATTCTGTCTCTTCTTCATCCTTCTGATTAATATAAGACCTTGTTGCCTTTGTCTTGGTTCTCTTTTCTCCTTTATCAGATGATTTTGCTTCTGGTTTTGATGCCTTTGAGCTCTTAGCAGTGGCAGATGCAAAGCTCTTAGAGGATTTGGTTCGGGAGAGGGCTTCTATCGGAGCACTTTCTTTTTCTGTCTCTTCTTTTTCTTTTTCTGCCCTTTCCATCTTTTCTCTGTTTGCATCAAGTGGCTCTTTTGAGATGCCATACCTTTTGGCAACATTCTCTACTTCTTTTCTCACTTTTCTCTTCATCTTTGGTTGCCTTAGCTCCACATGAATCTTCACACTCAGATCTTCAAAGGTTCCAAACCTTTCTATCTTAGGATCCTTGGGTTGACTAAGCATGTGTTGAACATTTAGCTCTACTATTTTCTCATCTACTTCATACCCCATTGGCATGATCCAAACTACCCTTGGCTCCACTACCTCCATTAGGCACTGATCAGTTTCTACCATAAAGTAAATTGTATCCTTATACTTTTCAATGAGAGATTGGGGGATTCTCTCTCTGGCTTGCATCATATTCTGAAAGTTCTTGAAGTAGCCCCAGAGTGTTGTGTTTTGTGCCTTGGCATCACCAAGTCCATGCAAGTAATCTCTGATTTGAATTGCAACAAGTCTGTCATTCTGCCATACCCAACCACTGGATCCGAGCAACTCATTCATAAAGTAGAAGAACAAACACAATATCATCCCACCATACTTAAAAGAGTTCTTCTTGTCCTTCTTGATCTTTTGTACGTTTTCCATCAGTTGGTTCAGAAGGAGTTCACAAAGATCATAATTTGCATTCTTTCTCAACATTTCATAAGCAGTGTAGATTGTTGTTCTGGATATAGAATTTTCTCTACTAGAGTGATATATCTTATAGCCAATAATGATGGAGGCAAACTTGATGTTCGGATCTATGATATCCTCAACTGTCATTTCTCTTTTATCAAATTTAGATCTGGTAGCCTCACTCACAGTTTGATTTTTGACTGATTTTAGAGTAGGTAACCCACCGGTTGAGTGTAATCTAGTTACTGCCCTAATGGCATCTTTAGTGATCTTAAATGGCATGTTCAACCACATGAAGTTGTCATGTATTCTACTTAAAACATACTGGACCCATTCATCTTCAGCAAATTAGGGGGAATGAATGAACTGACTGAAATGTTTATCCCTGATGACCTTGTATTGGGGTTTGAGATCAAGTGAGTCATCTATCAGTTCGTTGTGGTAAATATCCATTAGTTTGGAGTCTCTGAATTCCTCAATGTTTGCATGAATATATGCCCTAATGTCTTCAACATGTAAAACCCCATGCAGAATGCTAGAAAATGTGCCTAAGGGATCCACTTCTAAAGATTTGTAGGCATGTTTCTTAAATTTAGGGTGAGGCCTATCAAAAATCTTTACAACATTTGGAGTAGTCATCTTCAGAAGATTTACAGAGAGATATTCAACAATGGAAAATACCTTTTACACTTCTAGGGTTTGCTGACTGAGTTGGATTAATTTGCTGGATGAATTGACTTTAACAGTTGATCTTTGAGAAATTTGAAACAATTTGTTGCAGAGCTCCTTTTCTTTTCTTCTTGAATGCAATGTGCAAATGATGAACGAATGAACCTTTTTATTTCTGGGAAAGCCCTAATTCCACACTGCAATAAATGTGCAACTTAAGTCATTCTGGTAGTCTTGTTCTTCTTATTCTGAGACAGATCTTTTCTGGATCACTTAGATACACTTAGAGTTATTCTTGGTGAATAGTGATAATCTATCTTCCTTTCCCTAATCATTTGATCTATCCGTAGATCAAGATTCCACAATTTTTTAATCAAGCCGAATCTAACTGTGAGAGTCCTATTTTTACCAGATGACTGTTAAACTGGATCAATCTTGGTAGATTAAACTCTTCACATCTTCTAGTGGATCTTTCATATATTTACCAAACCTACTTTAGATGTTTCTCTAAGAACCCTTTAATCCACAACTTCCCATGTGCCAATTTCAAGCACCAATTGACTAGCTGGGGGAATTAGTTTTTCTTAGTGACTCCCCCTAAGCCAGAGCTCATCTATTCAATTTCTGGAAGAATTATCAGCACCAGATTTTGGTGCAGATCCATCCCCAACATTCTTTATGCTTCTCTTCACCCAAATCTTATTCATCTCCCTTTGAATTTCATCCACGTTCACTTTTTCTTTTCCTTTGTCTTGGTTATGATTATGCTATTTCAGACCCCTTTTGTCTTGATTCTACTTCTACAGAATTTGGCAATATGACCAGATCTATTGCAATTGTAGAAAACAACATTTCTTTGTAAATTTGAATGATATCCTCTTGATCTACACTGATTAGCCATATGTCCCATTCCTTTGCATGCAAAGCATCTACCATTGAATGAATTGTTCATTTGCATGTTTCTACACTCATGGGATTTGTGACCATACCTTTTGCAATTGAAGCACTATCCAGAGAAGGATGTATTGGTTTGATTCATTCTTCTTCTACACTGATTTGCTTTATGACCAAAGTTATTGCAGTTGTGGTAGTATCCATTGAAAGATGGATATCTTTGAGCATTTGGTTGCCTTACCGGAGGTCTTCTAGGCCTGTTTCTTGGATTTTCTGATCTGGAGTTCTTCTGACCGGATCCAGAGCTTTCACCTTTTTCATACCCCAAGCCTTGCTTGTCATCTACCCTCTTTTGGCTTTGAAGAAGAACTTCAAGTTGAGTAGAGCTTATCTTGAATTTCTCTTTGTATTCATTTACTGTTTGAAGATCCCTTTTAAGAGTGTCAATTTGATTCTCAAGTTGTTCTTCATTGTCTCTAGCTTCTTCAAGATCAGATTCTAGATGCATGATTATTCTATCCATTTTGTGGTAGTCTTCTGACTTTTCCTTGAGAGATTGTCTTAGATCATCTTCAGTTTTTCTTTTCTCTTCAATTTCTTGGGTGAATTTTATAACTCCTGATTCCATTTCATGTCTTATCATAATGACCTCTTTTGATATCTTTTCACATAACTTGGTTTTGTCCTTCAGATCTTCATCTATAACATTGGATTCACCTTGACTTGCCAATTGTTGAAGTAGTTCCTTTCTCTTTTTCATAGAGTTACTCAGTTTCTCTTTTAGCTCATTTATGAAATCATCACCCTGTTTGAGTCTTTCCTTCAAGTTGTTGACTTCAGAATGAGATTGCTCAAGATCATCTAGGGCAGACTAATTTGTTCCCTCAGACCATACATATCCATTGAGATTCCCAGATCTTCCTCAAGCTGTTAGGCTTTGTTTGGAGGAAATTGGCTATGATACCAATTGTTGATAACTGAGAGAGGGGGTGAATCAGTTATCTTAATTATTCCATCTTTTTGATCTTCCTTAACAATTAATGCAACATTAAATCAAATAATCAAACATAAACATGAAGTGAAAATAAGATCAATACATATGACACAATGATTTTGACATGGAAAACCCTGTTAAGGGAAAAACCATGGGGTGATTAACCCAAGATTGTATTCTCTGTTAGAAGAATAAGATAGTACAAAAAGACACTTGCCAATTGGGGCTTACTACCCAAGCACACAGCTCACAAGAGGCTCACTGCCTTACAAGAGACTCACTGTCTACAAGGTATGAGGTGATAAGATAGTTGAACTGATGAGAAGCATCCACACATGCTGAGGTTTAGTTCTGGTTGAGTTTAAAATACTGATCTGCTGCACTTCATTCTACCTCTTCTTGATGTTGCTATCCTGTCACATTCCGGACCTGTCTTACTGCCTTCACACTGCTCTTCTATTTTTCTTCGCACAATGCAACACACACCACACACCTTCACATCTAAATCCATCTAGTATATATATCCACACAAATGATTTCAACACCTTTCTAGTCAGCATCCGGAATAGTTAATATTATCCCAAACTTTGATCTGTCCGCTGAATCCTTGCTTATCAAGTGATGTGTATCAAGGAGATGCTTATAGAAGTCATCAATTATGTTAGCCAATCATGAATGATACCTCAGGAAGCTTGATCACCATCAATATCTCATCTGGATTTAGGTCTGATGCTCTACCAATTAGTTCTTCTTCTGTCTATTTTGCCAAACAGGAACCCAACACTCAAGTGCTCATGTCTCTTCACTCTTCGATCACCAAAGGCTCAATCCATAGAATCTATCAGTCAAGGTACTCCTCTTGAGTTCCCTAAAACTACACTTTACTGAGATACTTCCTCTGAGATATCTGGACCTGATTGTCAGACCTTGCCACATGCTCTGTTCTTGTTTACTGGACCACAACATTCTTCAACCTAACTTCCGGTATAGACATATCATGCCCTGTAGATGAGTGGGATGAGCTTTGTTGCCATCAATGACAACATTCATGAAGCCATATAGTGTCTCTTCTCAACAGTGGCCCTGCGGAGTTCCTAAGTTTTGCGGAGGAGCAGAGCAAGCCACGTGTCAAAGCGGTGTAGTTTCTACATTCATGGAGTCTTTTTTCTCCTCAAAGTTGTGTGAGGGTGCCACATGGAAAAATTACTAAGCAATAGTCTATAAAGCATTGGGATTCACTTTCCCTTTTATGATATATCTTTGTATTAGCCATGTGCTAGTAGGGCACAACTTCTATCAAAAGCAGAGGTAAAAATTTCTACAAGTTGTGCCATTGCACCACATGTCTAGCCCACTTTCTATTTGGAAAAACAAAACCAAGTTTTTATTTAACAATGTATAGAGGCAGCGGAGTGAGCCACATGTCAGCAGAGCATAAGTTGGAGTTTCTCCAAGGCTCGGGGAGCTTTCTTGGTGTGCTATTGGTTTTTTTTGGGGAGAAGCTATTTTCAGAGGAAACAGGGAGCCGCCACATGTTTCAAAGGTGGGGGTACCATGCACCACATTCCTTAGTAGTTTTAGGGTAGATGGCTTCATAGCTAAATAGTGGAGTAGGGTAGGTGGCACTAAAGCTATAAAAAATGGGGATGTGCATATCCATTCAGGTAGCAGTTGCAATGACCACCATGATGGGGCCTTGCAGGCAGTTTTGAGGAATCTTTTTGGTTGCGCTCTCTCTCCTAGAGAGAGTTTTCTACAAAGCGGGAGCTTTTTCATTGTAAAAGGGGTTCATCACTTTAGGAGAAGGATATATTGTGATATCCTGGTAGTTATTTTAATTATAATATATCTTAAGACCTCAGTGTTTTTAATTTGTTGAATAGAAATCTAAGACATCAACTGTGCAAATTCTTGCCTCTATACTGTGTTATTTTCTGTTAAATCTTCTTATTGTATTGCTTTGTGTCTGTTCAAGAATAATTACAATCGTTTACTTTCGTGCTTTATGCTTTTGATAATTTTAGTTTATATGATGATTATGGCATTTTGAATCACATTTAGTACTCTTTCAAATCCCTTTGAAGCTAATAGAACTGGAACTATACTATGCTAAATGGTGAATGAATTATCTCAAGTTTCAGCATATCGCCTTAGTTTAGATTTGTTTTAGTATCTTTTCTCCCCCCTTTTTCCTCCCAAGTGAATAAACTGAAGAGCCAGCTTCTAAAATCCTAGAGGTTGTTTTGTAGAGTGCATTTTAGTCCCCAATTTGCAGAACCTCCCATAGGCTGTAGCTCTAAGTCTCCCTTTTAGAGGTCAACAATTCTTTTTTGGCATGCCCAATGGGATTGTCATATCTTTTGGATTCAAAAGCTAGTTTATGAGATGAAGGCCAGTTATAAGTTCATTAGCAGAAAACACTTCTAAACTACTCTTACCACCATTAGTGGCAGTGGGATGATAGAAAGTTTCAAAAGGTAGAGCAACATAGGTGCGAGTACAAGTGCAAGCTTAAGTACAACAGCGTAATCAAGAATGGCTTTTGTGAGGCCGACTATTTTACATCCCATATATTTATCATTATGCTATTCAGTAGTGACTATGTTTCATTATGCAGACTTGATATTTTATCTCACTGATTTGATATATGTGATTTGATTCGGTCATATTGGATGATATGTTGTGGTTCGACGTATGGGACATATATATTAGATGTTATTTTGTTATGAGATTCTAGTTGTTTATGTGTTATGGAATTAATTGACATATGATTTGACAATGCAGTTTGATTTGTAGTTATGTATTAATGGATATTGTTGTATTGTTTGCGTGAATTTAATTTCCAATTGCTTCGGCTATCACTTTCATGACAGAACTGACACTTGATCGAGATGTGTAGGTTTTACTTTCCCTAGCCACGGGAAATTGGAGGTAGGATTCACACCATGTTATTCCCGGTGAAGCCGATCCATTCCAAAGAGGGATAAGGATCACATGTGTAATTGAATGATGATTTATTGTGCTTGGTTTAATTTTAATTATTTTATTTTTAGCCTTAGTACCTTTCCTTGTTCTTATTTTTTATTAATATTAAGTGTTGTAATTTTATTTCAATTATGCCACTTGGGATTTTTATTATTTTTATTATTTTTTTGGGCCATTTATATGTGGATTTTCAACCCTTTTCATGACCCCTAGGGTCCCAAAAGTTACCCTAGGTGGTCAACCATGAGTCTAGGGTCAACTTGGACCACCTAACCCTAGTTTTGACTCACCTTAGGTCACCCTAAACCATGGTGGAGTAAGAGTGACGAATTTGGGAAGGAGGAAGATGGGGATGGGCCTTGCCTTGGGAAGAGCACATCTCCCATCCCTAAGTTTTGGGAATCATTCCCAAGGAAGACTTGGGAGGTCTCCAAGAGTCCTCCCAAACTCCCAAGTGAGTGGGAGCACCACTCAAGACCATTGTCTTCATGAGGTGGAGATGGAGGTGGAGGGAGAGGAGGACATTTGTCATCCTCTTACCTTCTCACTCTTACAAGTGGCTTTGGAGGAGGAAAGAGATGGTGACAAATGTCACCACCTCATTCTCTCAAGGCCAAGTAGAGAGCCTATAATAGCTCCTCTTGTAGAGGAGTGGGGGTTCTTCTCTTCTAGTCTTTTTCCTTGCAATTTGAGACTTCTTGCAAATTTTAATTTTACATTTCTAAGTTGGAGGAGTTAGAGAAGGTTGGAGAAATTCTAAAAGTTGGAAGGCTTGGGAAGGCTTGGAGCTCTTCACCAATTCTACTTCCATTGTCAAGGCCTTGAAGGTAGGCCTCTCATCTTGCTTTCTCACCCTTGTTTTTATATTGTTTAGTGTTTTAGATTTTTGTTGCTTAATATTTGCATTGTGTTGTTTGGGTTGGGTGTATGGTGAGAGCACCTCCAATGGAGGTAATGCTCAACTTGTATGGGTAGGGGAGAGGAACAATCCTTGGGGGCTCTCCCACAATATGTGTTTATGCCTTGAGGGCTTATTATCATTTGAGGAGGAGATATCTAAAGGGCAAGAGTGCCATGCAAATTGGTTTGTGATTCTTGTGGATTGTGGTGTTCTGGGATTTTTTTGGCTTGAGGCCAAGTGTTGAGATTTTCTTTTCTTTTGGGAGCCCTTTTAAGTTGAGAGGTCTATTCCCTACCCTCACCAAGCTCATTTTTATTAGCATAGTTATGTGTTAAACCTATGGGGTTGTTCTGATTTTGTGTTAATGTGATTGAATTGTTGTTGTGGAATGAAGCCCTATGCGAATTCCCTACCTCCCTAGCTTGGGGGTGACCCTCTTGCGGGTCTACGGTAGGGAGGAGAGATTTCCTTTCTCAGTGGCTGTTTGTTTCGTTGCTTCATTGCTGTGTTTAGTTATAGGTTTCTCTTGGATCTTGTTGGGGAGAATGGTGGAGTTTTCTATTTAAGAAAAAATGTTTCTTTACTTGCAAAGAGAGCTTGGCCTCCTAAAATCACATCCTAGTTGGTTTTCTTGAGGAGAGATTATATCTCTCTGAAGTTGTAAATGTTGATATTTGGGAGTTGTCCCTTATCCTGTTGTTAGTTGTGAAATTACAATTGTTTCATTTTATCATGTGGAAGAAAAGAAAGATGAAACTTTGTTTAAAAAGGATGTTAGATTTGTTAGAATATTTCTGTTGCAATGTGTAGTGGAAATGTTGAACTTAATCAGATTTGAGGTATTTAAAAAGTTATGCCTTTGAATGGGAAAGAAATTGTATTTAAATCACACTCTTTTTCCAGATATGAATAAATGCAAGTATGATGTGTCTTTCCATATTAAAGTATTTGCTACTATATCAAATAGAAATTTAGAGGCTGGGAAATTTAAATTAGTTAAGGAAAATAGAATGGAAATAGGTTTATCTCTTTTCTGTTAAATTTGGAAGCTGTAGATTTGTAAAAAAAAAAATAATAATAATAAACATATATATTCATAGATGCATTCTTCCTTATTATGTTAAATCTGAGCCACTGATCATGTTGTTAAAGAAAAAAGAGAAGATGTATATATCTGTATAAAATTAAAGGGTTCCAAACAAATACCTGCAATTCTGTCATTATTTTGTACAAGTGAAAATAGTGAGTTATTATTAAGTTCCATTACTTGACTGTATTAATGTAAAAAATAAATAAATAAATAATATGTATCATTCCTGCCTTTTGTTTTTGCCATTTTGTGCTATAGAAAAAAAATATATACCTATATATAGAAATATTGTGACCTTGCATTTTAATGGAATCGTATACATTCTATTCTTTTTAGATAAGTAAATATAAATATATATATATATATATATATATATATATATATATATATATATATATATAATGTTATCTTAAACTGAAGGTAACAAAGATAAACAACAATACTAAGATAGTAATTTACAAGCAGGTTTCATTTTTTTTTTTAAAAGAATAATATAAAAAAAAAATTAAAAAAAAATATTTATGTCTGTGGGCGGCGGCGTCGCCCACAGTTTTATAGAGAATATGGGTGTGGGGGAGGAGGCTTAGCCTCCTCCCCCACACCCCCCTTAACCCCAAACCCTGTAAACTCTGCGGCCCTGCCACTTCCCCCACTCCCTCTACACACAGTCCCACGCCCCCATACTACGCATACCCCCTAGCTGCACCACACACCACCCCCTTCCCTAACCTCCGCACAACCACTATGTCGCAGCTCCCCCACCGTGATCCGCCACCCACAGCTCCCTTGCCCCGCAGTCCAAACCACTCCCTGCGCGTTGCGCAAAAACCTCAGCCACTCCACCTCCAGTTCTCCCTTCTGTGGCGCCCCTCCACCACGGCCATCCTCCTCCATGCAGCAGCGCCGCTGCCATTTGGCCTCTGTGCTTTAACCTACAAGAAAAAAATTCATATGGTATCATTCCTAGTCTACCAAACAACATTCATTCTTATAGAAATATATCTACAAGATTTAAAAATAAAGATATATTTTGGTAACATTGATACTGTAATACCTCCGTGGAGGTAGGAGCTAGCTCCCCCATGACCTCCTTGGCTCTCCAAACCCTAACCCTACACAAGGAAGAAACAAAAAAAAAAGAGAATGAGAATGTAAGAGGAATTAGGGCAACACAAGGAGAACTTAGAAAATAAGAATAGGTTTTCTTTTCTTTCATATGGGAACTTAGTGTATTTTAATTAGGGCAACTACATGAAGATAGATTACAATTTTAGATTTGAAAATTGGGGCTTTTAGATTTTAAATTTCTTTTATATTTTAATTGGGAGGACTAAATGAGTTAGTGGGTTTTAAATTTTATTTAAATTTAAACAAAAAAAAAAGAGACCTCTATTCCTCTTGTTTAAAATTATCATTTGGGAAACTTTATTTTTTGTTTATTTATTATTAAATTTACATCCAATGTTTGCAAGGGATTTAAATGGTACTACCTGATTTTGTTAAATTGTGTTTTGAAATTATTTGGGGAGAGGATCTATTTTATTTGTCTTGTGAGAATTTCCTTGTTGTCGTTTTAAATTGTTGAGATAATTTATCCTTAATTTTTACATTGTTAATTATATCAGATGTATTAATATCATTTTTATTAATTTTTTATATTTGAATGTGAAATTAATTGCATTTGATTTAATTATTGAATTTTCTCATCATTAAATTTTACGTTGATATTTAAGTTGATTTTATTATAATTATTTTTATGGGGAGGGTTATCGTTGATTTTGTTCTCAGCTAATTTAATATTCAATCATTTTATTTTAGCTTATTTATTTTTATTTAAATATTTTAATTGATATGTTTATTTTCTTTTCTATTGGTGTTTATTTAAAAATTTATTTATTCTTGCGTTTATCGAAATGCATTTCGCTACCAAAATTATTCTAGATTCCTAGGGTTAGGATTATGCGATATTTATTTAACCTTTGATACTTTTCAATCCACCTTCCCACCTCAATCGCTCGCCATCTAGCCATTAACCTGCTTATCACTTTTCACTAAGTGTTAAGTTAGAGGTTTGAAATTGAAATCACCTTACTTAGGAAACTTAGGGGTACAGATGGAATCAACCTAACCCTAGAAGCAACGCACTTCATGCCGCTTACCCCTAGACAGCCTACACCTCATCGAATAAGTTGTCATGTTTATGTCTCAGGCGTAATGCCACCAAGCACGCTTGCGCGTGTGAGGTGGTTCTTAGGGTAGGGAGAAATTTTTTTTGTGGTTCGTGTCATGACCACATGGCAAATGTGGGCATGACACGTGTGTTTGTGTGTCATGTCCGTGTGGGAGATGCGGGCATGACATTTGGTATCAAAGCCTAGGTTTTTAAAACACTGGGCTTGTTTTAGGGACATTATTGTTTCCATAACTATGATTGACTTGTGGCTCCTCATTTTGTAGGATGCCTCCCAGATGAGTTCGGCGAGCATAGACCCGCTGCACTCCATCCACAGAGGTATGCACTGATTCATCAGCTGTGGGACCAGGTCAGCCAAATCAACCAGTATAGCCAGAGCCACAGGTACAACCACTCCTACAGCCATAGCCAGTTCCTCAGGCACCACAGGCACCACCGGCCCCACTAGATATGGGACCGCAGATTTTATAGGCCTTATAGGCAATCTTAGATAGGCTTCCACTAGCTATAGTTAAGCCGCGTGCAGAGCCACGTGTCGAGCCCCGCGAGGATCCACAAGAGGAGCCCCGCATAGAGCCGCGAGGGGCACCACGTGAGGAGCCTTACATCAAGCTACCAGATACAGAGGAGGTTGGTTCGGCCAACAGGGCCCGTAGCAGGAGCCCCCTACATCGGGCTAGACAGGACGAGACAGTGTGTGTAGAGCACTTGGGTCATAGGCCGTATGAGTATCATGTCGATGAGCCTATCCGGGGGCACAGAGATAGAGGAGATCCCATTAGGGACATTTTGAGGTTGAACCCTCCTACATTCATCAGGACCACGGAGGGAGCTGAGGCAGAGGCCTGGCTTATCAGTTTGGATAGGTGCTTTGCGTTGCATCCTTAAGAGGGCAACACAAAGGCCTGGGTGGCAATACACTTATTGCAGGATGCAACAGCTACCTGGTGGCACACGGAGGAGTGCAAGCACCACCTATCCTTAGACACCCTCACATGGGAGACCTTCATTGAGCGCTTCAATGTGCACTATTTATCAGACCACTACAGGCAGCGTTGTATGGACGAGTTCCATGACCTTCAACAGAGGGGACTTTCAGTGGCTCAGTATGAGGCTCGGTTTACAGAGCTATCTAGATATGCGGAGTATCTTCATGACGAGAAACTCCTGGTGCATAAGTTTATTAGAGGGCTTAATCATAATATAGCAGGGCCCGTGCGGATGGCAGACCCCCAGACTTTGAGTGATGCTGCCAAGAAGGCATACATCGCTGAGGAGATTCAGGGACAAGGGCAGAGTTCTCGCCCTCAAATTCAGGATCGGGGACAGCAGCAGCATCAGTAGAGTTTCCGTAGGCTATCGCAGCCTCCTCACAGAGGAGGATTTAGTTCAGCATCTTTACCTCCTAGGCCCCCACAGCAGCAGCAGTCACAGTAGCAGCAGAGAGCTAGGACACAACAAAGGACACATGGGGGACATAATAGAGGTTGGCAGTAGTAGGGCCCATGCAGAGATCAGAGGTAGCAGGGACCACCTGTGCGACTCGTGAGGTCACAGTAGTCTTATAGGGGTTCACAGGGGTCTACTGGCAGATCAAGACAATAGCAATCAGGTAGGACTTAGACTGTATAGGTACAGGTTAGGGGCCCTTGTTATGTTTGTGGTGGAGCAGGATACCTAGCTAGAGAGTGTCCACAGGGTTACACAGCAGGGGGACAGCCTTGTGCAGGAGGTTCTAAGCAGACAGTGGGTGATGCGGGTAGATCCCACCGTATGTTTGAAGCGATATATAACCGCAGGCAGATTTTTAGGCATCAGTGATTAAGATGTCAGGTATGATTGGGGGTAACCCCATTTCTATTCTCTTTGACTCTAGTGCTACTGATTCATTTATATCTCCATCGTTAGTGGAGCGTTGCAGGCTGGTGGCCTCTAGGTAGGATGATTGGTGGGTAGTTGAGTTGGCTTCAGGAGCAAAATTGGCAGTAGATACCTTAGTCCATGATTGTGAGATTGCTTTGGGATCCTTCACTACAGTATGCGACCTTAGAGTCATGACATTAGGATCCTATGATGTGGTGTTGGGTATGGATTGGCTTGCGGCTCATCGAGCCAAGCTAGATTGTTGCCGAAAGGCGATCAACTATTTAGATGATCACGGCACATCAGTTGAGATCATGGGCATGTAGAAGCCCACCGTAGTGCATATGATATCTACTCAGTAGCTTAAGCACTGCATGCAGAAGGGATGTCAGATGTTTGCAATCATAGTGAGTGACAGATCAGATGATGAGCCAGAGGCATCTTTGGATGATCATCCCATCCTTAGAGAGTTTGCCGATGTATTCCCAGCAGAGTTACCGGGGATGCCTCCCTGACGTGAGGTAGACTTTCATATAGACTTAGTGCCAGGTGCCGAGCCAGTGTCTTATGTACCCTATAGGATGACCACACATGAGCTCATTGAGCTCAAGCTATAGTTGGAGGACTTACTAGAGAAGGGGCACATCCAACCAAGCATTTCACCTTGGGGCGCTCCTGTCATCTTCATGAAGAAGGATGGGTCTCTTAGTTTGTGTATGGACTACAGGCAGTTGAATAAGCTGACGGTGAAGAACCGTTATCCTCTGCCTAGGATTGATGATCTTTTCAACCAGATGCAAGGAGCCAGGGTGTTCTCTAAGATAGACCTGAAGTCCGAGTATCATTAGTTACGCATCGTAGAGGTAGATATCCATAAGACCACCTTCCAGACTTGTTATGGGCATTATGAGTTCACAGTGGTTCCCTTTGGCTTGACGAATGCCCCTACAGTGTTCGTGAGTCTCATGAACGGGGTGTTCCGTACATATTTAGATCGGTTCGTGATCATATTTCTCGATGACATTTTGATCTATTCACAGACCAAGGAGGAGCATGAGGAGCACCTTCGTTAGGTTCTACAATGCTTGTGAGAGCAGAAACTTTATGGGAATTTGGTGAAGTGTGTATTTTTTAGGACAGAGGTTCAATATCTGGGGCATATCCTTTCCAGTGATGGAATCTCAGTAGATCCATCGAAGATCAGAGCTATCAGGGATTGGCCAGCACCCACTAGTGTGACAGAGGTCAGGAGTTTCATGGGGTTGGATGGTTATTACCATCGCTTTGTTGAGGACTTTTCTCAGATTGCACACCCCATCACTTCCCTCCAGCAGAAAGGGAAGAGCTTTCTTTGGACTGAGCAGTGTGAGAGGGCCTTCGGGGTCCTCAAGGAGCATCTTACCAATGCTCCTATTTTAGCATTTCCTTATCCTACAGCAGATTTTATGGTTTGCGCGGATGCATCACTTGAGGGATTGGGAGCTGTACTTATGCAGGGTGGTAGAGTGATCATGTATGAGTCACGAAAGCTCAAGACTCATGAGCTGAACTACCCCACGCATGACTTGGAGTTAGCAGCAGTGGTTCATGCTCTAGTTCGTTGGAGACATTTCTTGTTGGGCCACCACTTTGAGCTCCATTCTGATCATCACAGCCTCCAATATATCTTTACTCAGCTGAATCTGAATGCCCATCAGTGGCATTGGATGGAGTTCCTCTACGAGTATGGCTTTGATGTCCACTACATCAAAGGGAAGGAGAACGTGGTTGCTAACGCATTGAGTCAGAGGTGCCACAAACTCTTGACCTTGACTCTAAGTGTGGACTTGAGGGATCACATTATTCAGCATTTGCCAGAGGATGAGTGGTATCTAGAGGTGCACCAAGAGATCAATTTACAGAGGGCCCTTGTGGGCAAGTTTGCAAGGTATACACTTGACACAGATGGTTTACTTCGTCATCAACAGCACATCTATGTACCCCGCGCAGGTGGCCTACGTACTGTAGTGATATCAAAGGCTCATAGAGCACCATATGCGGCACATTCGGGGGTGAAGAAGATGCATGCCGATCTTCGACAGCTGTACTATTGAGCGGGTATGAGATGAGATATAGCAGAGTTTGTGGCTCGTTGCCTTGATTGCCAAAGGGTCAAGGCCAAGCATCAGCATCCAGCAGGTCTCCTTTACCCATATGATATACCTGAGTGGAAATGGAACACCATTTCCATGGATTTTATTGTTGGTCTTCCTATGTCTTCATGCCACCATGATGCCATCATGGTGACAATTGACAAGTTGACCAAGGTGGCTCATTTCTCTCCTGTACGCACGACGTACAATGCGCCAGCTGTGGCAAAGGTATTCTTGGACGATATTGTGAGACTACATGGGGTGCCTCGCCGTATTATTTCAGATAGAGATCTAGTTTTTGCTTTAGCATTCTAGAGAGCCTTACAGCAGGCATTGGGCACACAGCTCAATTTTAGCTCTGCATATCATCCCGAGACAGATGGATAGACAGAGTGGGTGAATCAGGTATTGGAGGACATGCTTCAGATGTATGTTATGGACCATCAGTCTAGATGGGAGGAGTACCTTTATCTAGTTGAGTTTGCCTACAATAATGGGCATCACAGCTCGTTAGGTATGCCTCCCTTTCAGGCTTTATATGGCAGACCATACAGGACACCATTGAGTTGGAATCAGATTGAGGACAGAGTCACCATTGGTCCAGAGCTAGTATAGGATATGGAGCAGCAGATCACACTGATTAGACAGAGGTTGCAGGAGGCATAGGATAGGCAGAAGAAGTATGCCGATGCTAAGAGGATAGATCAGAGCTTCTCAGTGGGGGACAAGGTATTCCTTAGAGTATGGCCACACAAGAGTCCAATCCGTTATGGAAAGGGCTCTAAGATTGCACCATGGTTTGTAGCACCCTTTGAGATTTTGGAGCGGATAGGACCAATTGCCTATCATCTAGCATTGCCACTGAGCCTGTCACGTATCCACGATGTCTTTCATGTTTCTATTTTGAGACGATATATATCTGATGTATCTCATGTACTGGACTGGAGTGCTTTACAGGTAGACGCAAACGGGCAATTAGTGCTGGAGCCAATTCGCATATTGGCTCATCAGACGCTGGGCCTTCGAGGTCGAGAGCTAGACCAGGTTAGGGTCTAGTGGGATCAGTATGACGAGGTCACGGTGACTTGGGAGGATGCAGCTAGTTTGAGGGCACTCTATCCTCACCTTTTTGATGACTTCCAGGAGGAAGTTTAGTCTTAGGGGGGGAGGATGTGAGGCCAACTATTTTACCTCCCATATTTTGATCATTGTGCTATTCAGTAGTGACTATGTTTCATTATGCAGACTTGAAGTTTTATCTCACTGATTTGATATATGTGATTTGATTCGGTCATATTGGATGATATGTTGTGGTTCGACGTATGGGACATATATATTAGATGTTATTTTGTTATGAGATTCTAGTTGTTTATGTGTTATGGAATTAATTGACATATGATTTGATAATGCAGTTTGATTTGTAGTTATGTATTGATGGATATTGTTGTATTATTTGCGTGAATTTAATTTCTAGTTGCTTCAGCTATGATTTTCATGACAGAACTGACAGTTGATCGAGATGTGCAAGTTTTACTTTCCCTAGCCACGAGAAATCGGAGGTAGGATTCACACCATGTTATTCCCGGTGAAGCTAATCCATTCCCAAGAGGGATAAGGATCACGTGTGTAATTGAATGATGATTTATTATGCTTGGTTTAATTTTAATTATTTTATTTTTAGACTTAGTACCCTTCCTTGTTCTTATTTTTTATTAATATTAAGTGTTGTAATTTTATTTCAATTATGCCACTTGGGATTTTTATTATTTTTATTATTTTTTTGGGCCATTTATATGTGGATTTTCAACCCTTTTCATGACCCCTAGGGTCCCAAAAGTTACCCTAGGTGGTCAACCATGAGTCTAGGGTCAACTTGGACCACCTAACCCTAGTTTTGACTCACCTTAGGTCACCCTAAACCATGGTGGAGTAAGAGTGACGAATTTGGGAAGGAGGAAGATGGGGATGGGCCTTGCCTTGGGAAGAGCACATCTCCCATCCCTAAGTTTTGGGAATCATTCCCAAGGAAGACTTGGGAGGTCTCCAAGAGTCCTCCCAAACTCCCAAGTGAGTGGGAGCACCACTCAAGACCATTGTCTTCATGAGGTGGAGATGGAGGTGGAGGGAGAGGAGGACATTTGTCATCCTCTTACCTTCTTACTCTTACAAGTGGCTTTGGAGGAGGGAAGAGATGGTGACAAATGTCACCACCTCATTCTCTCAAGGCCAAGTAGAGAGCCTATAATAGCTCCTCTTGTAGAGGAGTGGGGGTTCTTCTCTTCTAGTCATTTTCCTTGCAATTTGAGACTTCTTGCAAATTTTAATTTTACATTTCTAAGTTGGAGGAGTTAGAGAAGGTTAGAGAAAATTTGAAAGTTGGAAGGCTTGGGAAGGCTTGGAGCTCTTCACCAATTCTACTTCCATTGTCAAGGCCTTGAAGGTAGGCCTCTCATCTTGCTTTCTCACCCTTGTTTTTATATTGTTTAGTGTTTTAAATTTTTGTTGCTTTCTGTTTGTATTGTGTTGTTTGGGTTGGGTGTATGGTGAGAGCACCTCCAATGGAGGTAATGCTCAACATGTATGGGTAGGGGAGAGGAACAATCCTTGGGGGCTCTCCCACAGTATGTGTTTATGCCTTGAGGGCTTATTATCATATGAGGAGGAGATATCTGAAAGGCAAGAGTGCCATGCAAATTGGTTTGTGATTCTTGTGGATTGTGGTGTTCTAAAATTTTTTTGGCTTGAGGCCAAGTGTTGAGATTTTCTTTTCTTTTGAGAGCCCTTTTAAGTTGAGAGGTCTATTCCCTACCCTCACCAAGCTCATTTTTATGAGCATAGTTATGTGTTAAACCTATGGGGTTGTTCTGATTTTGTGTTAATGTGATTGAATTATTGTTGTGGAATGAAGCCCTATGCGAATTCCCTACCTTCCTAGCTCGAGGGTGACCCTCTTGCGGGTCTACAATAGGGAGAAGAGCTTTCCTTTCTCAGTGGTTATTTGTTTTGTTGCTTCATTGCTGTGTTTAGTTACAGGTTTCTCTTGGAACTTGTTGGGGAGAATGGTGGAGTTTTTTGTTTAAGGAAAAATGTTTCTTTACTTGCAAAGAGAGCTTGGCCTCCTAAAATCACATCCTAGTTGGTTTTCTTGAGGAGAGATTATATCTCTCTGAAGTTGTAAATGTTGATATTTGGGAGTTGTCCCTTATCCTGTTGTTAGTTGTGAAATTACAGTTGTTTCATTTTATCATGTGGAAGAAAAGAAAGATGAAACTTTGTTTAAAAAGGATGTTAGATTTGTTAGAATATTTCTGTTGCAATGTGTAGTGGAAATGTTGAACTTAATCAGATTTGAGGTATTTAAAAAGTTATGCCTTTGAATGGGAAAGAAATTGTATTTAAATCACACTCTTTTTCCAGATATGAATAAATGCAAGTATGATGTTTCTTTCCATATTAAAGTATTTGCTACTATATCAAACAGAAATTTAGAGGCTAGGAAATTTAAATTAGTTAAGGAAAATAGAATGGAAATAGTTGATGTTTATCTCTTTTCTGTTAAATTTGGAAGCTGTAGATTTGAAAAAAAAATAATAATAATAAACATATATATTTATAGATGCATTCTTCCTTATTATGTTAAATCTGAGCCAGTGATCATGTTGTTAAAGAAAAATGAGAAGATGTATATATCTGTATAAAATTAAAGGGTTCCAAACAAATACCTGCAATTCTATCATTATTTTGTACAAGTGAAAATAGTGAGTTGTTATTAATTTCCATTACTTGACTGTATTAATGTAAAAAAATAAATAAATAAATAATATGTATCATTGCTGCCTCTTGTTTCTACCATTTTGTGCTACAGAAAAAAAATATATACCTATATACAAAAATATTGTGACCTTGCATTTTAATGGAATCGTATACATTCTATTCTTTTTAGATAAGTATATATATATATATATATATTGTTATCTTAAACTGAAGGTAACAAAGATAAACAACAATACTAAGATAGTAATTTACAAGCAGGTTTCATTTTTAAAAAAAAGAATAATATAAAAAATAAAAAATAAAAAAAAAATATTTATGTCTGTGGGCGACGGCGCTGCCCACAGTTTTATAGAGAATATGGGTGTGGGGGAGGAGGCTTAGCCTCTGCCCACAGCCCCCTTAACCCCAAACCCTGTAAACTCCGCGGCCCCACCGCTTCCCCCACTCCCTCTACACACAGTCCCACACCCCCATATTACACATACCCCCTGGCTACACCACACACCACCCCCTTCCCTAACCTCCACACAACCACTACGCCATAGCTCCCCCACCATGATCCGCCACTCGCGGCTCCCTTGCCCCGTAGTCCAAACCACTCCCTGCACGCTACGCAAAAACCTCAGCTGCTCCACCTCCGGTTCTCCCTTCTGTGGTGCCCCTCCACCGCGGCCATCCTCCTCCACGCAGCAGCGCCGCCGCCGTTCGGCCTCTGTGCTTTAACCTACAAGAAAAAAATTCATATGGTATCATTCCTAGTCTACCAAACAACATTCATTCTTATAGAAATATATCTACAAGATTTGAAACTAAAGATATATTTTGGTAACATTGATACTGTAATACCTCTGTGGAGGTAGGAGCTAGCTCCCCCATGGCCTTCTTGGCTCTCCAAACCCTAACTCTGCACAAGGAAGAAACAAAACAAAAAAAGAGAATGAGAATGTAAGAGGAGTTAGGGCAACACAAGGAGAACTTAGAAAATAAGAATAGGTTTTCTTTTCTTTCATATGGGAACTTAGTGTATTTTAATTAGGGCAACTACATGAAGATAGATTACAATTTTAGATTTGAAAATTGGGGCTTTTAGATTTAAAATTACTTTTATATTTTAATTGGGAGGACTAAATGAGGTAGTGGGTTTTAAATTTTATTTAAATTTAAACAAAAAAAAAGAGACCTCTATTCCTCTTGTTTAAAATTATCATTTCGGAAACTTTATTTTTTTTTTATTTATTATTAAATTTAAATCCAATGTTTGCAAGGGATTCAAATGGTACTACCTGATTTTGTTAAATTGTGTTTTGAAATTATTTGGGGAGAGGATCTATTTTATTCGTCTTGTGAGAATTTCCTTCCTTATTGTCATTTTAAATTGTTGAGATAATTTATCCTTAATTTTTACGTTGTTAATTATATCAGATGTATTAATATCTTTTTTATTAATTTTTGATATTTGAATGTGAAATTACTTGCATTTGATTTAATTATTGAGTTTTCTCATCATTAAATTTTACATTGATATTTAAGTTGATTATATTATAATTATTTTTACGGGGAGGGTTATCGTTGATTTTGTTCTCAGCTAATTTAATATTCAATCGTTTTATTTTCACTTATTTATTTTTATTTAAATATTTTAATTGATTTATTTATTTTCTTTTCTATTGTTGTTTATTTAAAAATTTATTTATTCTTGCGGTTATCGAAATGCATTTCACTGCCGAAATTATTCTAGATTCCTAGGGTTAGGATTATGTGATATTTATTTAACCTTTGATACTTTTCGATCCACCTTCCCACCTGGATCGCTCGCCATCTAGCCATTAACCTGCTTATCACTTTTCACTAAGTGTTAAGTTGGAGGTTCAAAATTGAAATTACCTTACTTAGGAAACTTAGGGGTATAGATGGAATCAACCTAACCCTAGAAGTGACACACTTCGTGCCGCTTACCCCTAGATAGCCTACACCTCATCGAATAAGTTGTCATGTTTACATCTCAGACGTAATGCCACCGAGCATGCTTGCGCGTGCGAGGTGGTTCTTAGGGTAGGGAGAAAAATTTTTCTCAGTTCGTGTCATGACCACATGGCAAATGTGGGCATGATATGCATGTTTGTGTGTCGTGTCCGCGCTGGAGATGTGGGCATGACACTATTCACCCACCTAGAAAATGTGGTCATGACATGCATGTTTGTGTGTCGTGTCCGTGCTGGAGATGCGGGCATGACACTACTCACCCACCTAGAAACTTTGTTGAGTGGATTAGCAGTAGCTTGCTCATCCCTTCGGTACCTCCTGCGGTATGGGACCTGATTCCCACCAATGCATTAAAGGGGCTCCCTATGTTTTCTAGAGAAGGTTTAGAGATTCCTGTGGAACATCTACAATATGTAGCTGATGTTTTCATTTTTCGTCACGTTACATAGCAAAATGTAGCATTTAGACTGCTTACTACTTCCTTCAAAGGGAAGGCCCAAGACTGGTTTGATAGGTGAAATTCACATGCAAAGAATAAACAAAAGATAATCAAATCAAACACAAATTTACCTCCCTTTGCATAAACAAATTTGCCTTCACTGATCGAGCTTATTGAAGTGCACCTAACTTCAATCGATTGCTCTTTGGTTTTCTTGATATGTGGATTGCTCAATTAAATAGCATAACTTTGAGATGAGATTGACTAGATCTAGAATGATTTTTGCAAAGTAATGTTGTATGAAGATCAGAGAGGATTAGATGATTGAATGAGGTTCAACTTATAGATTCTCAGGGATGAAGATTAATGGTTGTGGATGATTTGAGAGATCAATGGCTAAGAATGGTTGAGAGGATGTACACAAATGAGAGGACAAGTGTCTTGGCCCTCTCATGCATCAGGGGAGTTAACAGATCTAATTAAGGAGTTGACTAAATTGATTGCTCAGTGAACTCAATTGATTGACTAGTCAACTGAATTGATTGATTAGTTAACTAGATTGACTGACTTGTTAACTAATTTGATTGATTTCGTTAACTAATTTGATTGATTAGTCAACTGATCTCATTGAGAGTGAATTGTCGATGAGAGGGAATAATAAGGAATTAAATAAATTAATTATTTAATTTAATTCACATGTGATAAATGAATTAAATATTAAATTTAATTCATTTTGGAGGAAAAAGACTAGTTAAATAAATAATTTGAATTTATTTATTTAAATTGGAGGGGAATTGATTTAATTAAATAATCAAAATTATTTAATTAAATATGGAGGAATAAATTGGTTTAATTAAATAATTAGGATTATTTAATTAGTTATGGAGGATAAAAACTGATAGATGAACATAATCAAATGATTAAGACTTATTTGATTGATGCAGATGAAGACCTTATCTAGGAACGGATAAATTTTAGGTGTCTACAACTAGTACAAATCATTGCTTACTAATTATATCACTACCTGGGACTAGTTGGGAGATCATTTATTTGCACATTTCATAGAGAGAGGGGACCGATCTTCTTTGCTGCAACATCTAATAACCATTAAGAGAGCACTGTAGGAGATGGTCATGAATTTTAACACTAGGTTTCATAAAACTTGGCAGAGAATCCTGACGGTGACCTGACTTCTAGCGGACATAGCGTTTGTCTTCTACCTAAAGGATCTTAACTCTAACATAGCCATGATGATTTGGTCATTGTGAGGACAAACACTCTCAAATGCTACCGCCACGACCACCCATACCAGTATTCCTTGATATATTGCTTCAATCACCAAAAGATGTTGTTATGAGTACATATGCCACACCACCTTCCATGTATGTATACCCTAATGCCCAGGAAGGTGCTCCTACCTCATCTACACTAGCCATGAAGATGAATGACGTGAACATCTTGTTCTAAAACATTTTTAATGAGATAATCAACCTCAAAAGGTAGCAAACGAGGAGCCCAAAGCCCCCTTATCAAAATTACCAATGCAAAAGGCCCCCTTTCTAGCATAATTAGTATCAAGGAGGTTCATGAATATATTATCAAGCTTAGCCTCCAAACCAAATAGTGACAATCCTGACTCCACTTTAGGCAATATCTCTAAACTAGAACCAAGAGCTGATGGTAGACTAGAACAACTTAGTAGACGATGTCAATGCATGGTGCTTCCCTTGCAACATCACACACATGCCTTGCAACTTCACTAGGGGAAACCTTCATAAAAAAATAGTGGAGTAGCAAAGTCAGGGACTTACACTTAATGCAGGGGTTTATTCCTACCAGTCCTTAGAATTAGAAAGTGTTGTGCTAGTAGCCCATGTCCAAGGAATGTCCCTTGAGCAGGAAGGAGGAATTTCCCCTAACCACATGGTTTTCTCTTGGATGAAAGAAGAAGATGCAATGCATACTAATGAGACCTTCCCATCAAAGGTCCTATAGGTTCAGTCTGATTATAACACTCACTCTAAGAGGCAACTTATTGGTGAGCCTATACCTCAAGAGCAGCAACCCAAGCCACTTTTTGGAAGAAGTTTCGACTCATTGACGGTGATCCAACCCTTCCAAAAGCCAAAAAAAGAATTATCTTACAAGCCAAAGGAGCCAAAGATGCAACCACTCAGATCACTCAATGTGGTCAAGTAATTAAAGAAGGCCCTGCTAATGTGTCCCTATGGGATATTCTAGCCATTTTAGAATAGAAATCATTGATGCGGGAAGCACTTGAAGGGCATGAAAAGCTAGTGCAAGTAAAGATGACCTCAGAATGCACTCAGACACAAAGTGACAAGCAGTTGGCTACAAAAGTATCAAGCGCATCAATGTAGACAACCACATCATTCACAAACTCAAGAGATGAGACAACAAAGAGAGAGGTAGGTAAGCTAAAACCTACTCCCTTTTTCCTCACTCTGATTGTAGGGGATAAACTACTACATAATTCCATGATTAACTCAGGTGCTAGTACCACAGTCATGCCTAAATAAATTTTGGATGCATTGAAATTACAATATGACCCTCTAGATAAGAGGGTTATGCAACTAGATGAGAGGAAGGTTCAAACCCTAGGGATAATCAGAAATCTCCCACTGACCCTGTTCTCATGCCTCAGCATCATAGTGTCTCAGGAAGTAACTGTAATAGATGTCCCCCTATTTTTGGCTTATGCTTATCTCAAGATTTTACTGCAAATATTGGAGGGTATTTGTCTATTGATTGGTCTCACCTAATCCTAAGAACTAAGTATGGCTCTAAAATGAAAGTGTTGTCAGAACCACTACACATGAAGCATATAGAAGATGATGTTGGCAAAAAAGTTAGCATCCCCCTTAGGGATTCATGACATGGCTTAACTGCCTCCCACTGGTCCTTATCTAGAATGGTAATGGTTACCTGACAGGTGTTATTTTTGGGAGAAACGACCAACTCAACTCCCTACAAGTGGTATCAGAGCCGGGTCACAGGTTTGAATCCCCTCGGGTAACGCTGAGGGGGGATTGTTGGCAAAAAAGTTAGCATCCACCTTAGGGATTTGTGACATGGCTTAACCGCCTCCCACTGGTCCTTGTCTGGGATGGTAGCAGTTTCCTGACAGGTGCTCCTTTTGGGAGAAATGGCCAACTCAACTCCCTATAGATGAAGCCATGATAAACTTTGAAGCTACCCATACATATTTCTCTAGGGATGAGATGTATCATGTAGAGCTACTTGAAAATGAAGAAGTGACCTAAGAAAGAAGTCAAGAAGGGGAAGCCCTGATCAATACTTCCATACAATTTGACCCCTTCGATAATTACCATGCCACTAGCCTTGGAACCTATGTAATCTATGATTGGGACCATACCGTCCCTTAGGTCAATAAGAGCCAAAGTGGTTAGATAAAAATCTCAATGATCAATCCAGTCTATGGACTTTGCACTTTGATGGCGTGAAGTGCAAGAATGGTTCAGGAGATGGCATCCGACTAGTATCCCCTGAGGGAGAAGAGACCCTCTAGGCTTTCTACTTCTAATTTACCTACACCAACAATGGGGTTGAGTATGATGGCCTGGTCCAAGGACTCAGTCTGGTAGAATGAATGGGAGTAAAGAAGTTGAAAGGTTTTGGTGACTCTGAACTGGTAATAAATCAAGTGAGAGGGACTTCAAAAGAAAAGATTATGTGGATATGATCGTATTGCCATAGGGTATGGGACATGATCAAAGGATTCAAAGCCTTCAATATTCAAGCAATCTCAAGGTCTCAAAACATGGACGGTAATAGATTGGCTACAATCGGGCCATAATTTGACATAGTCACAGACCTCCAGGCCAATAAACATTCAATGTGGGTAATTATGAGACCATCTATCCCTAACAATGATTAGAACTAGCAAGTTTTTGAGAGAGACAACCAGATTGCCATGTTTATCTAGCAATCCTGCAAGTTTGTAGAATAGTTGCATCCAAATCATCCAACTTAAAACAAATAAGTTCCTAAAACATTTGATCATGCTAGAAAACTTGTTTGATTTTGATGATGCTAGAAACAACAAAAGAACATTTGTTGTGGATAAAGTTGATTATGTTGATCTTGATATCATAGGTGGTAGGAAGCTAAAAGTCAAGAAAGATGTCTTGCAAAGGGATAAAGAAAGACTAATATCCTTTTGCCAAAAATATGATAGAGTAGTGGCTTGGACATATGATAATCTCAAGGGATATGATCATAATGTGATCCAGCATACCATTGATCTAATTGAAGGGGCCAAACATAACTGCTAGAAGCAAAGGCCAGTCAATCTGAGGGTAGAGTCTTTGATGGCCCGGGAACTAAAGAAGTAAGTATAGATTCAAAAATAATATACCTGATCAAGCATTCTACCTGGGTATCCAACTTGGTCCATGTCCAAAAGAAAAATGGAGACATTAGATTATGCGTGGACTTGGGGATTTGAATAGGGCATCTTTGAATGATCATTACCCTTTACCTTCCATGGAGCAGATCTTGCAAATTGTTGCAAGTTCTGAAATCTTTTCCTTGCTAGATGGCTTCTCCATATACAACCAGGTCTTGGTAAAAGAAGAATACTAACACAAGACCACATTCACCACCAAGTGGAGAACCTTCACATATGCCAAAATGCACTTCAGCCTCTCCAACATGGGAGCTACCTTCTAGTGAGCAATGGACATCACCTTAAAAGACTTGATCAATGTGATCATACTTATATACCTAGATGACCTTACAGTCTTCTATAAATCAAAGGAGGATCATTTTGATCATTTGGAGAAGGTTTTCTAGAGATGCCAAGAGTTTAGAGTATCCTTAAACCCAAAAAAATGTGTGTTCAGAGTTCTGCAAGGAAAGCTGCTTGGATATATAATGTCCAAAGAAGGGATCTCTATAGACCCTGAATGAGTACAAGATATCAAGGGATTTCCCCTTCCTATGAACAAAAAAGGAGTCCAATCTTTCCTTAGAAATATTAATTTCATTAGAAAATTCATATCCAACTTCTCTAGGTTGGACAGACCGATTACTATCATGTTGAGGAAAGATCAAGCTTTTAAATGGACTCCTGACGGAAGAGTATCTTTTGAAGAAATCAAAGAGGCAATTTCTTTGGCTCTAGTATTAGTCAATCCCAATTTTTCAAATGCCTTCATCATGTATGTTTACAGTAGTGAACATAGTATTGTTGCAATGCTAACCTAGTAGAAGGATGCGAAGATGAAGGGAGAACACCCCATTGCCTTTCATTCAAGGGCCTTATCAGGATATGAGGCTAGGTATAATTTTGTGGAAAGGTAGGCATTCACCATAGTGAAGGGTCTAAAGAAATTCAGACACCTAGTAGAAGGATGAAAGATAATGATTTATGTTGCTCATTCAAGTGTCCAGGAGTATATAATGGAAGGAGAGATCACTAATAAAAGAGAAAATTGGATTACTAAGATTCTGGAATATGATGTAGAGGTTAGACCTATTAAGGTAATCCAAGGAAGGGGACTTTGTGAATACTTGGCACATGCAACTAAATCTTTGAGTGAGAAAGAAATCCCAGGAAAAGTTTTGATCAATCAATTTGAATCGAAGGGGTCATGGGTCATAGATAGAGTCTGATTCATGGAAACTGGTAAGTACCCTGATGACCTTCTTTCTCATAAAAGGAGATTCTATAAATTATAGGGAACTAGTTACACATTAATTGAAGGAGTCTTGTTCAAAAGGAACTTTGATGGGGTATTCCTCTGATGTGTAGATGAACTCCAAGCAACCAAAATTCTGCACGAGTTCCACAACAGCCCCGCAGGTGATCATTTCTCTGCTAAAACAACTGCAACCAAAATCATGTGCAAGGGATATTATTGGCCTACTCTATTTTTGGATTGCCATGGTCTAGTTAGAAAATGTCAGTAGTGCCAATTCTTCATCGGCAAGCACAAAAATTTAGCCATGCCTTTGAGTTCAACTGTGGTTGACGAACCTTTTGCTCAGTGGGGCCTAGACTTCATAAATGGATCCTTCCAGTGACGAACTACTTTACTAGGTGGTTAGAGGTAGTTCCTCTAAAGAACACCATGGAAAATGAGATCCTCAACTTCATAGAAGAATTGGTGGCATGTTTCAACTCCTCAAAAACCATCATTTCAGATAATGTGAGGGCTTTCTTGGGCTCTAAAATGTCAGAATTCGCACTCAACAATGGGATCTTTCTCAAGACCTTGTCTAACTATTATCTACAAGGTAATGGGCTAGTGGAATCTACAATCAAGAATTTGATCAAACTGATCAAATGAATAGGCACGGACCATTAGAAGGAATGGCACAAGCACTTGTAGATGACACTCTGGGCTGACCAAATCACCCATAAATATATTCTAAAAGCATCTCCATATGAGTTAGTTTATGGGAAAGAGGTTGTGTTTCCAATCTCTATGGAAATCCTAACATTATAGTTACTTAAATCTCTGGAAATTGAGGAGAACAATGCTATGGAGGTGAGGCTAGTGGAATTAGTTAGTGTCTAGGAAAATAGAGAGAAGATCCACAATGACATGATCAACTGGTACCAAGTAGTCAAAAGATGGTTCGATAAAAGGAATCTAACCCAAGTTTCCATGAGGGATATTTAGTCTAGAAATATGATGAATGAGTTACTAAGCTAGGCTAGCATGCCAAGTTTGATTCACTGTGGAAGGGTCCTATTGATGTGTTTGTTAGTCACATGCAATAGAAATAAAAGTTCACACAATCCTTTATTTGTCTTGAAAGATATGATAAGTTCAGGGTGAACTTATAATCCCAAGTCTCCATTAGTTAGGTCTTGACCTTTTGATAGTCACTCAGGGATCATTGTGATATGATGCTCCATATTTGGGGGACTTATGCTTAGCAACTATGTTTTCCTTTAGATTCTATCAAATTCCATGAATATTCTACATTTTGTACCTGATCTACATATATCTTTGGCAATTGTGTTAAATCCTATGATATCTAGTTGAGATTCTCACATGTAAGCATGAACTAGATATAACTTTGATCAATTATTCAAAGATCTTATAACTTTTATTAGTTCTTCTGAAACTATCTTCTGCTATGGACTGATCTTTACATCTACTTCATGAATTTGTTTAAATATACTCTTCAACACCTAAAATTCACTGATATTTATGACTATCTGCATGATATTTATTATTATTTGTAGTTCTTACCGTGTTTATGCTTAGGATATATCATTATTTACATGAATTCAGTATATATGGCTTAAGATATGTCAATATTTGCATTCATTCACTATATTTATGAAATGAAAAGATAAAAGTTTTAAAATCCTAAACTAATTAAGTTTTATAAATGATCCACATGCATACTCTGCTATAGTCATGAAATCAAGTAAAAACCAAACCATACTTCACTAGGAAATCCATAATTACGTATGACCGGTATAAATCTTCAAGGGTAAGTTGATAACCACATATAATTAGTTGAATGCACTTTAATAGAATCAATCAATTCACAATCACAAGTGTTACATCCCCAACTTATGATTTAGCTTAATCTTACTTTTGTGTGGTAATCATGATGATTAATCATAGTTTAATGATTAGATATTTGTGGAAAATATTAGATTTAATCATTGATTATGTGAATATTGACTAATGATTAGTTAGACATGAGATTGCATGTTGATATCATTATTTAATTATTATAATTTATGAATCAGATGATGATACACTAATCATTATTTTATGATGGTGAGTGTGATCAGGAAAATAATCCTCCTTCGAAGACGGAAGGAGAGTATCATCCAGGAGGAAGAGATAGAAGTTGGGAAAAGGTTAGAATTTTCATCTAAGTATCAAATCTAGTCTTTAAGAATCCTTGCAAGTTAGAGTGAGTTGTGTCTCTCCTTGTTAGTCATTTTCATTTTTGTGTTGGTTGACAATTTGATCTTTCTTGATGCCTTCTACATCAATTTGACTAAAATATGATGTTTGCAGAATGTCTATTTGAGTCATTTGTCAATCTCGACAAGTTCTCAAGAACTCTCTTGATTCCTTATCCATTTTCGTATTAAGATTTGTGATTATTATATATTTTTATATTTTACTTATGGTTATCATGGCCGTGAAGAGGGAGTGGTACTTGACCCCGAAATCATATTTTAAGAATGTGTCATCTTTCTAATGGTGTTAACATCGATAACACCTTGGTTTATTTGATAACCCTTAATTTCATGTAAGGGAATTATTGGTGCTATAATTGTTATAACCTCCTTAGAGGTTGATCACCTTGGTATCAATATTATATATTAATATTATATTATCCATGTTTATCTATGGCACTCGGCCAACCACCACCCACGAGGAGTAGGGAGAGAGAGTGGAGCTTGAGTGATATCCATACTTGATCCCATTTCACGAACCCTTCTCAATGATGGGTAGAGTAGATCCTTTGGATCCCGTGAGGTGGAAAAATCTCGGGACATGCAAAGTATTGGGAAGGCATGCAAAAGGTATTGGTGATACCAATCTTAGGGCCTTTTCTTGAGTATGTTTTTGGGGTGTATCGAGAGGGAGAACAAGTTCCATGAGAGTGCCTAAGTTGAAGCACTACTACAGCAACAACTTGGGGAGCAAGAGAGCTTGGTCTTTGTGCATGCTTAAATTTTTTTCAACAGCAGCCTTACACAACTGTATTTACACCTATAGGTATGCATCCTTGAGGAATATCAAATTAAATTTGATAGTGTATTGAGATTTATCTTTGTTAACAAATATTACGTCAACTGTGTCAACTCATAGCTATTATAAGTTATTGTTAATGGCCTTCGAGGCTGTATATGTTTATAATGTCACTTACTGTGATAGCAATCATGGTTTTAAACTGTTATTAATAGCTTGAGGCCACAAATGTCTTCTTTCCATTATCATATTTAACCTTTATGTCATGGTGTTACTCAGCCAACTTTGAGGTCGTAGTCCATGCAAGTTGTGCATGCAAGACTATCATATGTCATTGGCTAGAATACAACTATCTTTAATGCCTTTGAAGATTCCCTGTTAATGTTTCATAATTATTGTTAAGAGCCCAAGAGGGCATTGATATATAATAATTGTTTAAGAGCTTGAGACGGCATCGATATATAATAACTGTGTGAGAGCCCGTGAGGGTATCTACACATGATAACTGTGCTATAGTGCCATGTAACTGCTAATGAAAATGGTAAGAGTTGTATATGAATAATGACCACCCTGTTGATAGTGGTAAACCTTTGTATGTGCTGAGTGCAATTAACATATATATATATATATATATATATATATATATATAGTTAAGGGAAATTTGGATCAAACAATGAATATGCAATGATAAACAATATCAAATACCTAAAACTCAATAGAATAGTGAACTAAGAAGATTAAATCAAATAAGAAATGAATCAATAAAGCAAACCTTCCTTAGATCAAAACTTCCATTGGTTGCCTATCAAAATCATCCTTGTGTGTATGAAAAGGGGCCCTCAGTGAGTGCACTTCTTTTCTTTGTCAAGAATGTCAATTGAGAATGGATATGGTAATATCGCAATGAAGAGGAGCTTCACAACAATGGTAGTAGTGTGTAGTGCGTAGTAAAAAGTGTGATCACAAGCAATGAAGAAATTGGTGCCAAAGGCGCATTGTAATTCTTGCAGAGTAAGTTTACTTGAAGCTTGGATGAATTAGAATGGAAGAATGAGGTTGCTTTTATAGACTTTGAAAAAATAAGATCAACGGTATAGAAGACTTGAGAAGATCAATGATTTAGAATGGATGAGGAATGTGCAACGAATAAGAAGAAGACATGTGTCTTCCTTTCTTTTGCATGAGAGAATTTGCTAAGAATAGCAGAATGAGTTAAAGCAATTAAAAGAATATAACAATCAGTTAAGTGATTTAAAACAAGAAGAATAGATTTACATGAGGATAAGAAGATATTTTGCTTTATTAAATATTAGGAATATTTAGTTGCATGTGCAAAAAGATTAAATTATATTTAGAGATAACTCAATTTAGAGGAAAAGATAAATAAATATTTGATTTATTTAAATTTAGAGAAGATATTATTGGAAGAAAACAATTAAATAATTGGAATTATTTAATTTAGAAGATAAGAAAGCAAATTAAATAAATTTATTTATTTAATTATTGTGCATGATTTGGAAGAATAAATAAAATGTTTGATTGTATTTTATTTTTAGAGATTGAGAGAATCCAAATAAATTTGATTTGATTTATTTAAATTTGGAAGAATGATTTTGATTTAATTAAATAATTAAGAATTATTTAATTGTTTGGAAGAATTTAATTAAATAAAAGATTTTATTTAATTTTGACTTTAGAAGAGATAATTAAATATTTTGATATTTAATTAACTTAGAAGAATGTGAATCGTGTCATTTTTAGGTGTATACATTTTGCCCCTCTTTGATGCAATGCAGTTTACGGCATTGCTTCAAAGAATAAATAGTCTGATAATGATACATGCCCCAGTTTGCCCCTGGTACAGGTTATGACGATAGGATGCCTCCTTAGGAGATTGGACGAGAAGAAGGCAAAAGGCGTGAGACGGACAATCTCACAATGAAGAAGGGGAAAAACAAGTTAGGATTGAAGAAAAATTTAATGATAAGCGATGCAAGATAAAATGATAACACACACAAGCAAGTAAGCAAGTATGCACAAATGATACAAGAACAAGCAAGGTATTGCCCCTGTCAAGCGGTAAACCAACAATATATTGATAACGATATATGAATGTGTTGTCATGGTGGGGAACAATATATCCCTAGACCAACACGGCAGGTGTGTTGTCATGGCGAGGAATGATGGGTCCCTAGAGCAACACGAAGGATAGTGTTTGGTTTCAGGAAATGAAACATGTCATGTAAGATGCGTGTATTGGTCTGATTTCGACAATGTTACATCCTGTATAAAATAATTGTTTGATTATAATTGATCGAGTTGGTTTACGACCAGACAAGGATCAAGACCACTGATTGTGATTGGATCATTTGACAAGATTGACTTGACTTGATTGGTATGGATTAAGGATAGACTTGCATGTGGATCATTGCTCAAATTGACTAGAAAAGGATGAAAGAAGAATGGACCACAACAATAGATAGAATTTTGATTGATAGAAGAATGACTCGACAGAAGAACTCACAAGCTTCATTTTGTATTGATACTCTGCATTGTATTGGTATTTTATTGCATGGGATATGGATGTATGGATGTATAACTGGATGTACGATGGATGCTTTGCTTTTGACATCTTGACGGTGCAAGTATTTTGACGTGTTTATTTCATCATTGGGCGATTTTTTTTGGTACTTTTTCTGAAATGTTGTAAGTTAATACAAGCATCTAGGTATAATTGAACCGAGATGACCTGAGTATTTCTTACATAGATTTTGATTTAGCAAGTTAATACAAGCATTGCGGTATAATTGAACCGAGATGACCTGAGTATTTCTTGCGTATCAACAAACAAGGATTTCCCCCTTTCATGTTAGACCTTTGATGTCCTCGATGATCTTTTGTCGATCATGTCCTTAGACAAGGCTTCACATTACTAAAGCTTAATCCACAAACAACAAACAAATAAAATGATCATGCCCCCATCATAGCATCTCTAGCTTTTGGCATCCTTGAGTAGCATAGAAAGACATGATAGCAAAAATCAAGACCCTATATTTTAACCATGTTTCCAATCCACAAAACATTTTTGCATTTAGATGTGTTTGCTTCTTGCCATAATATGGGTAAAATCATTTAGAAAGCCTTAGGTCCTTGTTTGGTTTTCTTTGGATAGGTTAATGTCCTGCGTCAGGATTTCTACTTGAAAAGAGTGGGTTTTGTTTGCACCTTGCTTTCCTGGTGAGAAGATTCCACAATCTTTATTGGTGAGACAGACCCTAAGGGACTGACATAGTGCCTCGGGGGCTCATTACTAAAAGGCCTTGCCTACATGACGACACAGAGGCAACATAGTTTGGGGTAAACCCTAGCATACCTAAGACCTAAGCTGTAGATTAAATCAAATATCAATACCCAAAACTCAATAGAATAGTGAACTACGAAGATTAAATCAAATAAGCAATGAATCAACCAAAGCAAGCCTCCCTTAGATCAAAACTTCCATTGTTTGCCTATCAAAATCATCCTTGCATATATGAAATAGGGCCCTCAGAGAGTGCACTTCTTTGCTTTGTCAAGAATGTCGATTGAGAATGGCTATGGTAATATCGCAATGAAGAGGAGCTTCACAACGATGGCAGTAGTGCGTAGTGCATAGTAAAAAGTGTGATCACAAGCAATGAAGGAATTGGTGCCAAAGGCGCGTTGTAATTCCTGCAGAGTAAGTTTAATTGAAGCTTGGATGAATTAGAATGGAAGAATGAGGTTGCTTTTATAGACTTTGGAAAAATAAGATCAACGGTATAGAAGACTTGAGAAGATCAATGATTGAGAATGGATGAGAAACGTGCAACGAATAAGAAGAAGACATGTGTCTTACTTTCTTTTGCATGAGAGAATTTGCTAAGAATAGAAGAATGAGTTAAAGCAATTAAAAGAATATAACAATCAGTTAAGTGATTTAAAACAAGAAGAATAGATTTGCATGAGGATAAGAAGATATTTTGCTTTATTAAATATTAGGAATATTTAATTGCATGTGCAAAAAGATTGAATTATATTTAGAGATAACTCAATTTAGAAGAAAAGATAACTTAAATAAATATTTGATTTATTTAAATTTAGCGAAGATATTATTGGAAGAAAACAATTAAATAATTAGAATTATTTAATTTAGAAGATAAGAAAGCAAATTAAATAAATAAATTCATTTAATTGAAAGAATTTAATTAAATAAAAGATTTTATGTAATTTTGACTTTAGAAGAGATAATTAAATATTTTGATATTTAATTAACTTAGAAGAATGTGAATCGTGTCATTTTTAGGCGTATATATATAGAGGTTGACTTATAACAATCCTCAGTTGTTTAGTATAGCTAATATGATAATCTTGGTGCATGTTATGCATGTAATGATATAATAACTCCTCAATGAAGTAGGAGGGTATTATATAAGGTAATTGTATTGTTTCCTTGGCAGCAATGAATGCATGCCATTTTTCCTTTGGAGAAGTTATTCTTCCTTGACACTTACTCTATTATAAGAGCCAACCCTATGCCATTATGAACTCTTGAGTTTAAAAGCAAACAAATGCCATCTTCTTGCAAATGGCAATACTTCTTAAACAAAGTATAAGGTATCATGAATTCACATAGATTCCTTGAGATAAAACCTTTTTAGTGGAATCGACCCATTGAACCATTGAAAGTACCCTTCTAGATGATATGAATTAAGAGTAAACCTTGGGATAAGGTGAACATTGTAATCATCAATTGGGTAAGGTCACAAATCAAAAACATGATTAACCTTATGTCATTATGAAAGTATGGGAATAGAGTGATGTCGAGTCACAGGTTCCCTATTGCAAACACAATGAGACATTATTGAGTGCACTCCCAAGACAAGAGTCGAATGTCCAAGGAATCGACTAAGAATGTATTGAAATTATTTATCCAAGACCGTGAATGGTCAAATTATGAATACTATAGGATGATACATTTTCTAAGTCGAGTCGAGTTGGTGGAAATACGATTACATTCATTGAAAAATGCACATGTATGTAAAACTTTGGCCAAAATAATGCATCCATCTCTGCATGCATTAGTCAGTCCACAGTCCTCTAGATGGCATAATATCTCCAATAGTGTCATACATAGTTAGATTGGATCTATAGTTGTGTGACCGCGAGATATTATGAAGGATACAATACTAGATACCTAGATGGAAAACCTAATAGTTCCTTATATCTATACCTTCCATGAAGGGTAGGGCTACTTTTAGGTAGGAAGTTTTACGGGGGACTGTCAGTTTGTGGAAAAGCACTTGAATGATTTTCTCCTTCCCAAGTAGAAGACAAGCCGAGGCTTATGAAGACAGATGTCAAAGATCCAAATGCAATGCTTTTATTTATATGACTTGATAGTTAGTTATTATGTATATTTCTATATTTGATGCCTTGAGCATAGCTTTGTACGTGTATAGTGAAGATCATTCACTAAGCAGTTGTCATTTGATATTGTAATTCTAAGTTTTGTTATGTTCTGGAAAAGAAAAACATGCTTAATTATTATGATGATATTAATTCATTATTGTTTAATTATGATTATGTTAATCATGATGTATTCTTACTCTTAGTTAAGATGAATAATTATGGTTATTTTTGGGTAATGTGAGATAGCATGTTACATATGGTATTAGAGCTATCGGGATCAATACATGGACCTATGAGCTCACTACATAATGATTATCTTTATCCAACATTTAACAGTTGCTAATGTTTGGATGTTCTTATTCCAGAATGGTAAGAATAAGAATGATACCCAGAAAGAAGGTAATGGGAAATTACCTAAATTACCTTAAGGCCTTGAGGGAGCGATCCTCGAGAATGGAATGCCTTGAACAAACTGGTTGCTTGGTAGGCGTGTGGTTGGCTGATGATGAGACCTTCGCTGATGCTATTAAACACATCAAGCAGGAATTGAGGAAATTAGTTAGGATTTCTTCTCCTAACTTTGAAAATGAATCAGCGAAACCCTCTACACCTAAGGAACCAGTCATGGAAAGTAATCCTAAGGATTTTGATTTTAATAAGGAGGTTTTGGATGAGTACCTACAAGTATGTCCAGCTCCTAAAACTGATTTGATAAATCTCAAGGATGAGAAATGAACATAGGAAGGTATCCCAATCTGATAATGACTTGCAGTAACAAGATGTAAACAAAAATTTTGTAAATTTTGGATGGATTATATGTAATCTGATGAAAACTATAATGAATTTGAAAAATTCTAGCAAATCTTTCCTTTCTAGTTAAATATTACATGAATGAGAATAAATTTATATTATGAATAAATTCATTGGTATGACAATTAATCGAATGATTAATATGCAAACTTCAGGAGAAGTAGATTGTAGCAAGGTTCAGATAAGAACCAGGATGGGAGATAGCCAGAATGAAGGGTAACCTTCAGGCCACTCCAAATCTAAACTTGACTATCTATCATTGCTATGCTTCAAGAGACAAGAGTGAGAGTTGGGACTCTTGAGCAGAAAGTCAGGGGTCGGCAAGGACCCAAGCAAGAAGCCTATTATGTGGGTGATGATGAGGCACGTCATAATGACACCACCCAAAGTGAGCATAGAAAGAATAACTTTGAGGCTAGACAAGAAGAGGATACAAGAAGCCATTTGGCTTTAGAATTATCCTGGGACATGAAAAAGGTCATGCCACCCAAATTCAATGGGTCTGCAAGCAGAGATGTTGTAGAGACATGGCTTACCGAGATGGAAAATTATTTCAAAATAATAAATTACACTAAGATCACTAAAGCGGTATGGGGAACATACCAGTTGGTGGGTGAAGCATCCACATGGTGGATGAACAAAAAGATAGAATTAGGCTTGAGGTCTACAAGTCTAACCTGCGACAGGTTTGTTGAACTCTTAGGTAAAGATGGTTGCCTCAGTTGTTTTATGACCAGAAGCTTATAGATTTTCAAAATTTGAAACAGGGTGAATTTTGGTGAATGAATGCTAGGAAAAGTTCACTCGCCAACTTAAGTATGTGCCACAATACCAACAAGATGAGAGATTTTGAATCCAAAAGTTTATAATGGGATTGAACACCCACATTGGGGGTGAGGTTGACATGCATAGTCCCACTTCAATGGACTGGGTCTATGAGAAGGCCATCAAACAAGAAAAAAAATTGAAAGCTATGTCTGCCTACAGGGAAAGGAACTAAAAGAGGTATAATTGGTCCCAATCCTCCTAATCTTCTAAGAAAAAGGGCGAAAAGCTAGATTTTACTGAGAAAAATGATAAAGGGGCCAAGAATAAGCAAACTAAATTCAAGGGGGAGAAGAAGGGTAATAACCCCTCCAAGAAAATGGAGATAATTCTGGGAAACCTCAGGAGAGGTGAGGACCTGTGAGAGATTCTATACATGTGGCAAAGATCATTATGCACACCAGTGTCCTAACAAGATGCAAGGAGCACAGCCATGAGGAAACCCTCTACCCTGTCAGCAGGCAGCATTCCAACAACATATACATGCAACCGTGGACAATAGGCAGGCCGAATATCAAACTACTCCCATTGAAACTATAGGTACTTTATCTAGTCTTCCAATTTTAGTTTTGATAGATACTGGTGCTACTGAATGTTTTGTTTCCCCAAAAAAATTAAGTAAAATTTCTAGAAAGGCTAGATAAATGACAAATACTTGGTCAGTTGAATATGAAAATCAAACCAAGTCTCAGGTAGACCAATGCTTGTTTGAGGCTAAGGTTGAACTTCCAAGTTTCTCCACCAAAGTGAACCTTTATGTAGCCCCACTAGGCTCATACGATGTTATCCTTGCAATAAATTGATTATGGAGACATCGAGCCAAAGTGGACTGTTATGCCAAAATAATAGAATGTCTAGATGACTTAGGAAATAAAGTCTTTCTGCAAGGTAACCCTAGGGAAGCCAAACTAAGACAAATTTCTACCCTACAAATGAAAAGAGCTCAAAGAAAAGGATGCCAACTTTTTGCTCTCAAAATGGAAAAACTAACCAGATTCGAGGAAACCAATTTCTAAGATGATTTAATGTTTTATGAATCTCAGAAACTCAATGGAGTTGGGAAGAGGGAGCCCATAGATCAAGATAGATCATATATGGACAAGTACCTTTTTCTTAGAGATTTTGAGGACATATTTCTAGATGAGCTATTGGGATTACCTCCTAAAAGAGCTTTTGATTTCTCCATAGATATAATTCTAGGATCAAAACCTATATCTAAAGCTCCATACATAATGACCACTACATAGTTAATTGAGCTTAACAGGCTGTTGTAAGGTCCTAATACTTTCGATGAAAATTATTAGTTTATCAACCGAGGTAGTGTCTGAGGCTGTATGCAATAGGGAGTTTGGATATTTCATTGAGAAACAATTTTCTAGTTCTTTAAAAAGATTGAAATAGCATATGGAATGAAACAGTAATTATATCCTTCTATAGAAAGCATTCAAATTTTATACTAAAAAGCATGAAAACTCTATACTAGAAAGCATATAAATTCTATACTAGAAATTCACAAATGCAATTTGCTATGCTGCAAACATTCTAACTTCCAACTATCAGTAAACAATAGTTTAACTAAGGTAGATCTGTCAGAAACATTTAAACAACACAAAGAGTTCTAAAACAACAAGACACAACAATTTAAGTTTTAAACAACACACCCTACAGGTTCACCACAAAAAACTAAACATAAACTAATTTTAGCTGAATGAAAACATCCATAGAAATGAAAGTACCTATCTATCCTATAGTCCCACGAGTGACCAGCTCTTGGGAGAAACTTGTATTTAACTTAGGTCACATTCAATCATTTCCATAGCAACATGGTAACTCTATTTAGATCTTCATATTTCAAAAGAAACTACTCAGAACAACACTATTTTCATTCATCAAGAAAATTACAAGTACACAGCTCTAATTATTTCAAAAACTTAGGGATTACTTTTCATTCATCCATAGTATATATTTATATCCATGTTTTGAGCAACAATTAGAACTAAAATACATTCAAAATTCCTAAATTTAAGATGGCGGGAAAATGTCATTTGAAGAAGTTTTGTAACTAAAAAATAGAATCTTTTACTACTAATGTCTTTAAAACATAAAAAGGACTCCGAGTGGAGCCATAATATCTTTGGGGAAACCAATAGAAATAACAAAATTTAAACAAAGCCTTCACTTAATGCATGCCTAAAATTTCTGGTGCCCCCAACTTCCGGCGCACTCATCCTCAGTTGCATGAAGTCCACTTCTTTTGTAGGAAATGCATTAACCTGCACAATTACCCAACTCTACATGCCATTATATCAACATTTAAAATCTAATTTCAATCAATTTAGGAAATAAAGATTTGTACAACATTTTATTAAAAATAGATAAATATTGCTTATAAAAATAAATAAATTGGCAAGGCTAGGCAATTGGGCAATGCAAAAAGGGATATTTGTTCCATCAAAGAAATGAGGTTATTTATACCTCATCATCCTCCCCTTCCTAACCTTGAGTAGGTCCTCCTGCTCTCTGATGCATCCATTGTCTCTTTTCCTCTCTTTTCCTATTCAATTCATCAAACCTTGAACTTCGATCATAGACTTCATCTGCCTCTTCATCAATATGGTCAGGGACCTTCAAAAAACCTTTGTGTAGTTTGATTCTCATCTGCCAGGTATGTAAGTCCCTCTGTTCTTGTTCTGCAACCACTAACACTGCAGGGCGTGGCTGTAAAAGTAGTGGTGGTCTGTATCTCATCCCTATCCACTTAGTCTTTAGTTGCTGAAGAATCTCTGTCAATGCCTCAGCTCTTTTGTATGACCATCTAAGGTTAGTGGGGGAAATCATTTCTCTCCTTTTTAAATACATAGGCAAGGGGTATACCTTTCTTCATAGGCATTCCAAGCTCTGTCAATCAATTGTGGTCTATTAATCTTGAAATCTTCAAAGTAAACCCTAATACTTTCATTGTATCTTTCTTTCATATGTTCATAACTCTTAATTCTTCTAAACTGAGCTTTGAAAGAAAAAGGTTTTCGGTTGGGGTACCTCATGTGTAGTCCCACAGTTCTCTCTACATGAAGATATTCTCTAGTTCTATCCTGTCACTAAATTTGATTTTGTATATTTGACAAAAATGCCCTTAATTGAACTTCCCCCACAAACAGATTGATGAAGAAATCATTTTGCTTTTCGAGAAATAGATTATGAATGAAAAACTCACATAACAATTTTTTCTGCATAGGAGATGCTTCTTTAAATACTTCAAGGAACTGTTGATCATCAAGATCATGTGGTAAATTGCAAGAGATTCTTAAGAGCTTCCATCTTAAAAGTTGTTCATTAAGGAACATAGAATACAATCTTGATAGTTTCCTATAGGCTAGTAATAGCTCTCCAATCTGACATGCATCCATCTTAGCCTGATACAATCTATCATAAGATTCTTTCAACAATACTATTTCTTTCTTAAGTCTAGCATTTTCAACTCCAGATTGCCTTAAGAAATAGCATTGCTCCATCCACTTGGTTAGCATGGGAGGAATATGGATCTAAAACCATTCCATCTTAGTTGGTTCAGTTTGAACCTCTTTTGATTCCATAGTTGGGCTAATATTAATTTCATGTAAATCTTGCTCCAGTTCAATAGTTCTACTTATAGCTTTATTTAATTCAAATTTCTATTTTTCCTCCTCCTCTGTAAATGTATTCAGGCACTATTCCAAGTTGAAGGTGTTGTTATATGGAGCCTAATCAGACTCGGAGGTTAAATTTTCCCTACTTTTATCAGTGAGGTTTCCCCCCAAATTATTTAACAGGGGTTTGGGGGCAGCGTGCCTGGTGCACTCCCTATCACAATATAGGGTGGGGTCGAGGGGCAGCACCCCCACGGGGGCTTAGGGGTAGTGCCCCCAAAACCTCAAATGACTTTTATTATTTTATAAAGGCATCAAGAGTTATTTTTTCTATTAGCTGACATAAAGAAACCTTATTTTGTAATCGACATAAGTCTTGATAAAATGGCTAAGGGTTAGGGTTTCCATTGAGATATTGTATTGTAGCATTTGCAGTGGTATTGAGTTGTAAGGATTGCTGGTTGTAATCAGTTTGATTTGCTGGATAATAATATTGGACTCTCTATTGGTGGATGTAGCCCAAGTTTGGGTGAACCACATTAAAACTTGTCTTTCGATGTTATTATTTCTATGTATTTTGATTTGTCTGTTTAATCTTTATTTGAATTTAATTGATATCTTTTGCATGCAATTCCTAACAGAAGGTTAGATTCTTAATTTGTCTATCTCTTTTAGATAGACTATCTATATAATGCTTATCTCTTTCTTCAACCAACTGCAATTGGAATTGTAGTTCTCTAATGGTTTGATCCCTTTGTTCTAGAAGCTCTTTCTACTCCTCTATCTCCCATTGCTGTCTGTTTAACTGCTCTTCACTCAACTATATTTTATTTCTAAACTGTATAATTTTTTCTTTTAATTTCTCTATTTCCAATGTCATAGATTCACCTTTGTTATCCTCTGCATCTGTAGAGAGGGGAGAAATAAAAACTTTTGTTTCATTTCCTGACATATGCTCTTCATTAATTGCTTCAAATGGACCTTGTCCTATGTCATCAACATTATTTAAGGGAGACGATTGTCTCTCCTCAGGCACTATATCAATTTCCTGAATGTTTACTAGCTGTTGGGATGAAGAAATTGTTTCAACAGTCTCATATTCTTGACCCTCCTCTTCTTCAACTAGGACATAATTGGGCATTTGTTCACTGATTTCCTCTTGTACTTTTTCTCCTTTTCCTTTTGGGTCCTCTTTAGATGGGTCAATTGATGGTCTAGATTCAGGGGGTTCATCACTTTCCAAAGTTTGAGTTACATCTACACATGTCTGAGATATAGTTTCATCAGGTTGGGTCACTTTTTCACATGGCCACCTTTCTTGTCTCTTTTTCTTGGGAACTGGGGGCAATTCATAGGCCGCGGCACAACTAGGTTCATCAGCAAACTGTTTGCTCCTTCTCAAAGGAGTAGGTCTTTGCAGTTTCATTTTAGGCCTCTTCTCCTTTTTATGGGGCCGAATACATTCTTCCTCTTAGTCTACTAAATCTACATTTTCTCATTTTTCTGGGGTTTTAGGTACACTATGTGATTTAGGCCTTTCTTTTTGGTCTAGAGGGTTTGGTGGATTTTCTAACATTTCACCGCCAGGAGCCTGTCTGTCATCTTGAGGTGCAGGGGAGAGTTCTCTCACATTTTGGGTTGACCTACCAGATGAGTCACCTTCCTCAAATTGTCTTGGAGGTTTAGGGTTCTCAAACTTTTACAGAAACTTCTTCCATTTCTCATCTAGCTTTCTTTTCCTATGAAAATGATATTTGCAAATTAAATGTATAAGACCATGATGCTTCAAAATCCCAGACCCTATTTTGAAGTGTTCTATCATACTCACAAGGGAATCATGGAGGAAGGCATGAATGTTAACCTTTAATTCAGGATTTTGTAAACCATGGTACAAATGAATGAGCATCCCAAAAGGGGGACCAACTACCATGGTGCATTGCCCTTCATAGGTGAAGTACTTAATAATCCATGCAACTATTGTTCACCATGGCTCTGCAATGGACATTATGTGAAATCCCTTGTTTTGCCCTCAAGTATTTACAACAAGTAATGGGTGAGGTTCCCCTTCCCGTGCAAAAAGTTCTATCATTTTCTGATAGGAAATGTTTGTGGTTTCAGACAAATTAATACCTTCATTTCCAATACCAAATAATTTGGAGATAATTCAAGGACTTACCTTGAATTTCTTCCCATGCACAATTGACTACCCATCTATAAAGTTCTTGGCAAACCAGCTGTGCATGGTGTCCCTCAAATTTCTTTATGAAGTATAGCCACCCCACTCTCTAAAATAGTTCTGAAATATTCCCCAATGCTAGAAATTTATCTAATGAAGCTGGCTTAGACTTGCGTTTGGCTCCTCCCATACTGCTCAATGACTACTGAAATATCACAGCACCCAAAGTGGTAAAACTGCTCAAAAAACTGATAGGAAGATTAAAGGAAATGCAAGTTTTGAGGCCACCTAGACTTCGGTAATGTCGATTCAGGGTACTTGGCTTTTCAGTAGTTAATTATGACTTTGCATGGGATAGAGTGAACAAGCCGCCACCTTCTCTAGTGAAGGAACAGTTCACACATTTGCTAAATTTAGAAAAGAAAATGGGTTCGTGCCAATTTATCTACCTTTACTCACAATAAATGATCTATTTAAAATAAAAGATGTACGTACCTTCCATTCCATTGTTGATTTGAAAGTCACTTGTTTTTGCTGACATAATAGCATCCTAGACAGCAGTACTAATTGGTTTGAATGGAATGAATTTATTATGATATGATGATGGGGTGGCTAAAATTTATCACGACAAAAAGTTGTCATAATAATACTTATTTACTATGGTTGGAAATGATGAACTCATGATGGCTTTCATAGTGGATTGCGGGGTGAATGGTGTGTTATTAGATAATAGGAACATTTTCACAGATAGAAATTACAAGTTTACAATGATGGAAGAAGATATCAAAGGAATGGATATGGGAGATATGAACAAAATTCTGGAGCATCATCTCAAGATGTAGCCAACTGAAGGAACAAAATTTTGGAGGATCGTTGAAAGATGCAGTCGGAAGGTAGGAACAAAGTTTCGAAGCATCACTAAAAGATGTAGCCAGAATGCAGGAACAAAGTTCTGGAGCATTGTTGAAAGATGCAGCTGGAATACATGAACAAAGTTTGGTAGCATCATTGAAAGATGCAGCTAGAATATAGGAACAAAGTTCTAAAGCATCACTGAAAGATGCAGCCAGAATACAGGAACAAAGTTCTAGAGCATCACTGAAAGATGCAGTCAGAATATAGGAACAAAGTTCTAGAGCATCATTGAAAGATGCAGCCAGAATGCAAGAACAAAGTTTCAAAGCATCATTGAAACATGTAGCCAAAATGTAGAAACAAAGTTCTGGAGCATCACTAAAAGATGTAGCTGGAATGCAGGAACAAAGTTCTGAAGCATCACTGAAAGATGCAACCAGAATATAGGAACAAATTTCTAGAGCATCACTGAAAGATGTAGTTGGAATATAGGAACAAAGTGAGGGTATGGATCTTATTCAGACAACAAGTTTGGGAGCATCACTAGGAGGTGCACCGGAATTTGTGACACTTCTTCAAAGATGAAACCCTACAAAATAGAGATGAAATTTAGGCAAGTACCAAGATGAATATATGAATAATTGTTCCTAAATGCACATACACACATTCAAAATTAAATTTTTTTTATAATACTTATGGTATTGTTTCTGCTGGAGTAGAATCAACACATTGAGTTTCTCCGTGCATTTCTACTAGTCGAGTAAACTCTTCTTTGTTGATAGGTTTATGGTAGATCTTGAGTTGATGCCCATTAACTAAGAGAGTTCGAGAATCACCATCAATGGATTTGAGTTGTACTGCTCCATTTGGGAATACCTTAGAAATCTCATATGGACCCAGCCAATGAGTTCTGAGTTTGCCTTTCTGGTCCTTGTATTGAGAATCAAACAACAATGCCCAATCTCTTTCATGGAATTCTCTTTCTTTTATGTGTTTATCATGCCAGGCCTTTCGTTGTTGTTGAGCTAGCGTAGTTTGATGAATAGATTCTAAGCAAAGTTCATCTAGTTCACTAAGCTACAAGAGTCTCTCTACCTGAGCCCAACCAAGGTTGAAGTCTAGCTCCATTGTTGTTCTAATAGTTTAGAGTTTAAATTCAATGGCTAGAATAGGTTTCTTCCCAAAGACCAGTTTGTAAGGAGTAAGACCAGCGGTGGATTTCCAAGTTGTGTTGTAAGCCCAAACAGCCTCAGGCAATTTTTTGGTCCAATCCTTTCTGCTTGATGAAACTATTTTTGTTAGGATATTTTTGAGTTCCCTATTAGTGACTTCTACTTGTCCATTTGCTTGTGGGTGATAGGGTGATGACTTCTTGTGGCTTACCTGGAAATGATTAGTGAAATCTAATAGAACCTTGGACATAAATTGAGGTCCTTAGTCTGTGACAATTGACCTAGGGGCTCTGAATCTAGGAAAAAATCTGTTATACAAAAAGTTTGCAACCTATTCTTCTCTAACAAATTTTAGGGCTTGGACTTCTGCCCATTTGGTAAGATAGTCCGTGCAAACCAAAATATATTCTTTTCCTTGTGAAGGAGGATCTATAGGAGCAATGAAATCTAATCCCCACTTTGCAAATGGTTCTAAAACTACCTGTGGCTATAGAGGCATCTCATTGGATGTCATAGGCCTTCCCACTCATTGGCATTCAACACAATGGCGAACATAGTTCTTCACATCCTTGTGCATAGAGGGCCAATAGTATCCTGCACCTAAGATTTTATGGGAAGTTCTTTTGGCAGAGTAGTGTCTACTAGATGAGTCATCATGGCAAGCCCTAAGGATGTTGTATGTTTCATCTAGTCTGACACAACGTCACAGAACTAAATTAGGCTGATATCAGAATAACATGCCATTAATCCATTTAAAGTGAGCACTTTCCTGAATAAGGCATTTCGTTTGTTTTGATGTCAAGTCTAGGGGAAGCTCAGAGGTGGCTAAGTAATTGGCAATGTCTGCAAACCAAGGTGTTTTAATGGAGACAACAAATAAATTTTCATCAAGAAATTCATCTTGCACAGGGGTACAATCTCCATCATCTTGCTTTATCCAGGATAGAAAATCGACAAGTATGTTGAATTTTCTAGGCTTATCTATTATGGTCACATTGAATTCTTGGATAAGTAATAACCATCTAATTATTCATCCATTCACTAAGGGTTTGTTCATTAGGTATTTGATAGCTGAATGGTCTATGGACATAGTCACTTTGTATCCTGTAATGTAATGCCAGAATTTGTTTATTATATGAACTATTGCTAGAAATTCCTTCTCCATGGTGGTGTAATTCTGTTCAATGGGGCTCAAGTTTTTACTGATGAAATATATAGCATATTTCCTTCATTCTCATCTTCTTGTCCTAACACTGGTCCAATAGCATCATTAGAACCATTAGCATAAATATGGAAGGGAAGTCTCCAGTTAGGTCCTCGTAGGACTGGAGCTGAGACAAGCTTTCCTTTAATAATGTCAAAAGATTTTTGACATTCTTCTATCCAGGCAAAATCTACATCTTTCTGCATAAGAGAGAACATGGGAGCTACAATCTTACTGAAGTTTTCAATGAAGCTCCAATAATAACCAGCATATCCTAAGAAACTTCTAACATCAGTTTGATTCTTTGGAGTTTCCAGTTGTTGTGTCACTTCAATCTTCTTAGGGTCAACCTTTAACCCTTCAGCTGAAATATGATGTCCCAGCACTATACCTTGTTCTACCATTATTAGAGACTTCTCATGGCTTAGAGATAGTTGATGATCTTTACATCATTGCAATACTCTATCCAGATTTTTGAGACCTTCATCAAAAGTGGAACCATAGACTATGAAGTCATCCATATAGACTTCTACATAGTCATTTACAAGTTCAGCAAAGATAGCCAGAACATCTCTTTGGAACGTGGCAAGAGCATTACAGAGCCCAAAGGGAAGAACTTGATATGCGAATGTTCCCCAAGGATAGGTGAAAGTAGTTTTGTCCTAGTCCTCTGCTACTACTTGTATTTGGTTATATCCACTAAACCCATCCAGAAATGAAAATACTTCCTGCTAGATTATCCAAAACTTGATCTATGAAGGGTAGTGGGAAATAATCTCTGTAGGTTGCTTTGTTGAGTTCTCGATAGTCAACGCACACTCTCCATTTCCTATTTTTATTTGGCACTACCACCAAGGGTGAAACCCATTTACTATCTGAGATAGGATAAATAAATCCTACTTGTAAAACTTTCTCAATTTTAGTTTTGACAATATCTTTGAGAGCAGGCTTGAGCCTCCACTGAGGTTGATAGACTGGTCTAACATCTTCAGTATAGATGTGGTGGGTGCAAACACTTGGGTGAATTCCTCTCATATCTATATAGTCCCAAGAAAAAGATTTGGACATGTTCATCAAAACATCAAATAATTTGTGCTCATTGGATTCTGTCAACCAACTATTGACATTTAAAGTCTTTCCTGGTAATAACATGACAGTCTTGGTTCCAGGGTAATTGGAGGTGACAGTGTGAACTTCCTTTATTAAAGTGTTAAGAGGACAACTATGTGGTATGATTCTATGAAGTCTGGCAATATCTTTGAAGAAGTAATCTATTTTCAAGATGATATTTGTTAGGGGACAAGGTCAAGTTGTGAAATTGGTATAATCATGTTCTTCATCGTCAATGTGGATTGGATGTCGCAAAATTTCTTCCACCTCTAAAATCTCTTCATCACCTGAGCCTATGGAAAGATCTTGGATGTTTCCTAATTCATCTTCCAGTTCTTCACCATGTTGTTTAATAACTACCATAACAAGTGAAGCTAGATTCTCTTCTTTGTGGGATTCATCTGATTCATCAACCCAGACTTGGTTATGTTTCGTAGGTTGAGCAGGGGGATATAGACTTAAATGTTTTCTATTGGGACCATGTGAAATGATCATTCCTCCTACTCTGTAGTTAATCTTGGTTGCAACTGTAGCTAACCATGGCCTACCCAATATTACTGAGTAACTATCTTTGGGTGTGAAGGATTGGAGGACTTGGAAGTCTACTGGATATTCCCAATCGTCAACCTTGACAGGGACATTTTCTAAGACACCTTTGGGAATGACTATGGCCTAATTTGCCATTTGTAATATGGTAGTCATGGGGCATAGATCAGTGAGTCCAAGTTTTTCTATAACATCTACTATCATAATGTTAAAGGTTGCTCCCAAGTCCACCAATGCATTAGGTATTGCTACCTCATTAATTGTTATTGTTAAAAGTGGACTACTTGGGTCACCATATTTTGGGGTTAAGGTTTTTCCAGTCAAAAGGTCAGCTAGATATCCATTGATGTGCACCGTATTAATCTGTTTTGGTTTCCTTCCTAGTGTTTTAATGCACAACTGTTTAACTAGATGGTTTAGTGCGGGAATTTCTTTGATCACTTGTAACAAAGGGATCTCGATATGGAGTTTTTTAATTTCTTGTATTAGAGTAGTTTCGTTAGACAATGATACTTTTGGTGGGTTCTTATGAACATTTGATTTGAGACGGTCCACAAAAGGTGCCTAGGTTTTCTTTCTTAATATGGGATCTTTTTCTGGAGTCATTGATGGTTGTTTGGCAACATCTTCTTGAGACGGTTCTATGGTAGGTGCTAAAATTTCCCAAGATTGTGTTGGGGATGATTCATCCTAATTTTTTTTGGGGGTCATGCTCTATAGGTACAAGAAGAGTCTTTGGTTCTATGTTAATTCCCCCGTCTAGGTCTTCTGTAACTTCAACAATGGTCAGTTGATTCAGTGTTTTTCCTGACCTCAATTATAGGTTTCCACAATAGATAGCATTGACCCTTGCCATGTTATCCTAATCAGCAACATATACTGGGGCATTTTGATGTGTGTTCTTGGGATTAGGAACAAGTTGTGTCAGTAATGGTGGTTCATTAACTTGTTCATTCTGCTGAGGATTTTGAGGATTCATTAGAAGGTTTTGTTGCAGATTAGCATTCGTCTTGGACCATTCTAGAATTGATTTGGTGGCTGATTCCATTATGGAGGTTGATTATGAGGATACCATTGCTGATTTGGCCATTGGGGATTTCCCCAGGCTTGGTTCATCCATTCAGGTGGTCCCCAAGGTGGGTAAGATCCCCATCCAGGTGGTATTGAAGGCCATGGAGCTGACCACTATGTATTGTTCCAAGTGTTTGGAGATCACCATGTAGGGTTGGAGTTCTGACCATAGGAGAAATTTCCTCCAGGTCTCTACCTTCCTCCTCAATGTGAGATGGTTGTTTTTTAGAATTCTTGATTGCATTCAGAATCTCACAATGATCAGTGGCATGACTCTTTTCACAAATTTGGAAATTGTTAGCCTTGTCCAAAGGATATTCTCTTAATAGATGCTTGTTTCGACACCTAGGACAATAAATGGATAAGGTCTCAGGGTTATGTGTTTTGGCTTGTATTCCATCCAAAGTGGTGTTCAACTGAACAAGAATGCCAGTTTTTAGATTTTCTATTTCCTCTCGTAGTTTACCTATTTCATTTGAGCTTCTTAAGAGGCTAGATTTTCAGATACCTCCACGAGTATGGGAAAAATTCTGACATAACTCAGAGATATCAATAAGTTTGAGTTGGGACACATCTCCCTTTCCCATTAAATCTAACCTTCTCCTAGCATCCTCATTAAGTCCTTTGAGAAATATAGTCTTTAGAATCTCCAAACTTATGGCTTCTTCACCACATCGTTTGGTTAGAAAGATAAACCTATCAAGGTAGTCTTCCAAGCTCTCATCTTCTTTTTGTCTTAGTTTGAACAGCTCTTCTTTCATGTCGGTAACTCTGGTATTTATCTAAGAAAATAGTTTCCATGTCATCCCACGTAGTTGTTGATCCAAAAACTAGTCCCATGAACCAATACATTGCAGCATCTCTCAGAGTGGAGGGAAAAAGTTTAAGCTTCTGGTTGTCATTCTTGTAGTCATATGTTTGACACAAGACTTTGAACTCAAAGAAGAATTGGTTAGGATCTTCAAAAGAAAGTCCCATGAAAGTTGGCAAGATGGATGGTGAAATGTTTTTCATTGGTGCATCGCCATCTTCATTGAGAGCAATGGGGTAGGTAAAGGTTCATGCTATTGGTCTTCTCGGCATATCATCATTATGGAGATTGTTAGCCATAATCTCAAAAGGAATGTTCTCTTCCTTGAAGACTAGGTTGGTTGGTTGAATAACTATCTCCTCAAAGATTGGGTCAAATAGTAAAATTTCTGGGGTACTTTGGGAGGTCTCAGGTTGATCCTGCTCGATCAATTCATAATTTAGTCCTTCAGCTATGACTTCTTCCTCCCTATTTATGGTTGAAATTACTATTGGGGGGGTTTTGGTATAAATATTTTGTGTGGGCCTCATTTCTTGACCATGTTGAAAGAGAGGTTTGATGACGATTTTTGGGTGTTTACTACAAGAGATTTCTAAGTATTCCCTAATAACACTTAGAAATGATCATGTATCCCTAACAACGGTGCCAAAAAGTGACAGGTTGTTGTAAGGTCCTAACACTTTAGATGAAAATTATCATTTTATCGACTGGGGTAGTGTCTGAGGCTGTATGCAATAGGGAGTTTGGATATCTCATTGAGAAATAGTTTTCTAGTTCCTTCAAAAGATTGAAACAACATATGGAATGAAACAGTAATTATATCCTTCTACAGAAAGAATTCAAATTTTATACTAAAAAGCATGAAAACTCTATACTAGAAAGCATATAAATTCTATACTATAAAGCATATAAATTCTATACTAGAAATTCACAAATGCAATTTGCTATTCTGTAAACATTCTAACTTCCAACTATTAGTAAACATCAGTTTAACTAAGGTATATGCATCTGAAACATTTAAAAAACACAGAGAGTTCTAAAATAGTAGTACACAACAATTTAACTTTTAAACAACACACCTTGTAGGTTCATGAAAAAAAACTAAGCATAAACTAATTTCAGCTGAATGAAAACATCCATAGAAATGAAGGTACTTATCTATCCTATAGTCCTATGAGTAGCGAGGTCCTGGGAGAAACTTGTCTTTAACTTAGGTCACATTCAATCATTTCTACAGCAAGATGGTAACTCTATTGAGATCTTCATATTTCAAAAGAAATTACTCAGAGCAACACTATTTTCATTCATCGAGAAAATTACAAGTACACAACTCTGATTATTTCAAAAACTTAGGGATTACTTTTCATTCATCCATAGTATATATTTATATCCATGTTTTGAGAAACAATTAAAACTGAACTACATTCAAAACTCTTGAATTTCAGATGGCGGGAAAATGCCATTTGAAGAAATCTTGTAATTGAAAAACAAAATCTTTTACTATTGATGTCTTTAAAACATAAAAAGGACTCTGAGTGGAGCCATAATGTCTTTTGGGTAACCAATAGAAATAACAGAATTTAAATAGATCCTTCACTTAATGCATGCCTAAAATTTCTGGCACCCCCAACTTCCGGCGCACTCATCCTCAGCTAGATGAAGTCCACTTTTTTTGTAGGCAATGCATTAACCTGCATAATTACCCAACTCTACATGCTATTTGTGATTAGGAAAACAAAATGAAGTGAAAACACAAACTAAATGCATAAAAACACAAAGTTATACCTCACATGAAGACCCAATCTCATCAAGGGAGGAGGAATCTATGCACCCAAGAGCTCCTAGATTAGATAACCCTATTTGATTCAAATGTGGATTGCTCTTGCTTTCAACACAAATGTAGATGAAGGATTAGAGGATAGATAGATTAGAGATTTGAGAGAAATTTGAGCATGGTTTTGATGTGTGAAAAAGTTGTTCTGAATGGCTTGGGTGAGGGTTTCATTTATAGATTTTTGAAAAAGGGATGGAGGGTGAGGATTAAAAGATGAGATCAAGGGCTCTCATTATTTGTGAATTTTAGAAAACAAAATGAAGTGAAAACACAAACTAAATGCATAAAAACACAAAGTTATACCTCACATGAAGACCCAATCTCATCAAGGGAGGAGGAAGCTATGCAACCAAGAGCTCCTAGATTAGATAACCCTATTTGATTCAAATGTGGATTTTTCTTGCTTTCAACACAAATGTAGATGAAGGATTAGAGGATAGATAGATTAGAGATTTGAGAGAAATTTGAGCATGGTTTTGATGTATGAAGATGTTGTTTTGAATGGCTTGGGTGAGGGTTTCATTTATAGATTTTTGAAAAAGGGATGGAGGGTGAGGATTAAAAGATGAGATCAAAGGCTCTCATTATTTGTGAATTTTAAATTCATAGTGGATGATTTAAAAATTCATTTTTAATGAGAGTGGATTATGACAAATTGAATTTTCAATTCAATTAGTGGAGGACAATTGAATTTTCAATTCAATTAGTGGATGACAATTGAATTAAAAATTCAATTAGTGGAGGACAATTGAATTAAAAATTTATTTTTGGATAATGGAGGATATTAGCTAATTAAATATTAAGAATATTTAATTATATGTGCAACATGGTGAGGTGGAAGAGATGAGGTGGATTGATGAGGTGGATTTTATGAGGTGCATTTAGGACTTGAGACATTAGAAGAATTTAGGGAATTTAATTAAATAAGATGATTTTATTTAATTATGGGATAATGAACCAATCAAATAAACTTATAATATTTATTTAATTGATAGAAGAAAATAAAATAAATTTATTTAATTAATAGGAGGGATACCTTAGTGTAAAGGTAAGGGAAATTGATTTGCAAAGCAAGTCCATTTTAGGTGTCTACACTATTATATCAACATTTAAAAGCTAATTTCAATCAATTTAGGAAATAAAGATTTGTACAACATTTTATTAAAAATAGATAAATATTGCTTATAAAAATAAATAAATTGGCAAGGCTATGGCATTGGGAAACACAAAAAGGGCTATTTGTTCCATCAAAGAAATGAGGTTATTTATACCTCATCAGAGCTAAAGGCTCAATTGTAGGAATTGTTGGATAAAGGATTGATTAGACCCAATGTGTCACCCTCATGAGCACCAATAATATTTGTGAAAAATAAAGATGGTACCTTGTGGAGTCATCCCACAATAATGGGTTACACTTTTTGGCCAAACTTGACATTGAAATCAACATTTTGAACTAAACCTTCCCTTTCTAACAACTATAGCCGCTAAACCGTTAGGAATTTGAAGATGATGCAAACTAGTGATTTGTGAGATTTTGTTTGTAGATTCTAAATATATTTTTTAAAAAAATTTGGAGTTAAATTGTAATTTTTTTTGCATCTCCTTTGATAACTAGTTTTTAATAGTAAACAACATTTTTTTAAAGTGATGTGTATTCTGTAGCACATAAACTTTTTTCTACAAAGGATAAAATTTTGATTCTTTTGAATTTAGATTGGTAACAACGATATATAGGGCATGCATTTGGTTTCATAATATTTTGTTGAATATTTTTTTAATTAATTTTTTAAGTCAAACCAATTATAATTTAGACAGGCGTATTTCCTAAAACATAACTTTTTCTATATGTATCGAAATTCATTTTTTTCTTTTTTTGTTGAAACAAGGACATCAATACCTAGGGCATAGATATTTTTTAGAATTTTTTTTCACTAATTTACTAATTTTCCATGTGTAGAACAGAGAACTTGATGTTCGGTTACAAGAAATAAAAAATAAATATAATAATCAAATTAAATATATTTAAAATTATACTTTTTGGGAAGCTTATAATAAGGACCACATACTTACAAAACATAAATTTTAAATGAATTCATTTGATCCCTCAAAAGGTAAATCAAAAGTGGTTTTTTATCAGCATTTTGATAGGTGTAGAGGAGACTCCATTATAGGTATGGTTTAAAACTAGCGGGGTTCTATCCAAGGGGGTTTGAATCTAAGGGGGTGTGATCAAACCCTCTTCAATTAAAATCCTTTAAATAGAATCTTTCAAGGCTTAAATCATTATATTTTCTAAAAATATGTGATTTCAACAAAAATTAGGATGTCCCAGAAAGTGTAACCCATTATTGTGGCAGCACCCTGCGGTTATGCATAGATTACCGCATGTTGAATAAAGCAACAATTAAAAATAAATACCCATAGCCCTGAATTGATGATCTTTTTGATCAAATGAGAGGAGCAACTATATTTTCCAAGATCGATCTTCAGTCTAGGTACCACCAATTAAGGTTAAAGGATGAGGACATCCATAAAACAACCTTCAGAATAAGGTATGGGCATTATTAGTTTACTGTCCTATCTTTTGGGTTAACAAATGTACCTGTTGCATTTATGAATTTAATGAACAATGTGTTCAGGGACTATTTGGACAAGTTTATCATAGTTTTCCTTGATGACATCCTAATCTACTCTAAAAATGAGGAAGAACACCTTCAACATTTAAGGATTGTTCTCTAGAGGTTGAGAGAGCATAAACTATATGGTAAGCTCTCTAAATGTATTTTCTTTCAAAGGGAAGTATAGTATTTGGGCCATATAATTGTAGCTAAGGGAATAGTTGTGGACCCAGCTAAAATTAAATCCATTTTGGAATGTTCAATACTAAGGAATGTACATGAGGTTTGAAGTTTCATGGGCCTGACAAGATACTATAGGAAATTTGTGAAGAACTTCTCAAAAATTACTTATCCTAAAACTTCTTTGTAGAGGGAAGGTAAGAAGTTTGAGTGGTCAGACAAGTGCCAAGAGGCCTTTGACCAAATGAAGGAAAAATTGACTTCAACACCAATTTTGAAAGTACCTAACACAATTCGGGTCAATTTGTAGTCATTACCAATGCCTCGGGGGAAGGATTAGGTGGTGTACTAGTCCAAGATGGACAAGTCATTGCATATGAATCTCAAAAATTGAAAACTTATGAACAAAAGTATGCCCCTCATGATTTAGAGCTGACAACAGTCATTCATGCACTGCAAATGTCGAGACACTACTTGCTCAGAAAACCCTTTGAGTTGAAAACAGACCATCACGGGCTCAAATATCTATTCACTCAACCACATCTAAATGCTTGTCAAAGAAGATGGTTGGAGTTCATCTCAGATTATGATTTCAAGATTAAATATATTCAAGGAAAGGAAAACCAGGTGGTAGATGCCTTGAGTAGGAGAATATATATCTCCTCAGTGATCTCCATACATTCTGATTTTAAGAATCAAGTACTACAAAAGTCTAACTCCAGATGAGTTTTACAAGCAGGTAAAATAGGCCCTTTTGGAAAACTCCCAGAATCCAAAATATGATGGATTTTACCTTGAACCAGATGGGTTATTAAGGTATAAAGGAAGAATGTATGTACCTAGCTCTATGGAGTTAAGGAATATGGTGTGGAAGGAGGTTCATTCTGCACTGTATTTGGGACATCCTGGAGTAACAAAGTTACTTTCTGATGTGAAACCCTTATATTTTTGGAAAGGAATGAAGAGGGATGCTGCAAGTTTTGTAGCTATATGTATAGAATGCCAGAGGGTGAAGGAAGAACACCATCACCCGACAGGACTTTTATAAAGTCATGAAATTCTAGAAAAGAAATGGCAAATCATAAGCATGGACTTTGTGCAAGGACTTCCTATGTCAAGGAACATGCACAATGCTATTTTGGTTGTGGTGGATAGACTCACCAAAGCTACACATTTATACCTGGGAACTTGACAGATGGGGCACCCATCATAGCTTGCAAATTTGTTCAAGAGATTTTCAGATTACATGGTGTTTAAGGTAAAATTTGGATTGTTTAGTTTAGTGTTTAAATCCTTCTTTTACCTGTTACATTCAAGGACCTTAGGATCGAGTGGCAGAGCACTATCAAGTCCTTGGTCACTTACAAATGTAGGGAAACTTGGATTAGGGTATTTGATTATCAATTTTCTTTCTCTTATGCTCAATTATCTATCAAAACCCTAATTATGCAAATATGACAGTAAACAGATTAATAATGGAAAATGCCTCTACAGAAAGCTATAAAATTACAAATGACTATGCACTTGTTTTCAGGGTTCCGAGGCAGAAAAGTTAGGGACAAAAGAGCAAGCGCCCAAGTCCAGTGCCCTACTTTTTGTTACGATCTCTGGACAAGATTTGCAACCTGTTCTTGTTGCACCGAAGGTTTTTCCGTCATGAAACTTTGAGGACTAATGAGCAGGTACCCAAGTCCAGGGTGCCCTTTTTCCTGTTGTTCTGCAATTCTGACACTCCAATATGCCCTCCTGCAACTTCACTTTGTCTGCATCATCAACTTGTAACCTGCAATCATAAAACTTTGGGAGGGGGTTGTGGTGTTTAGGAGCTTGCCTCAGTCAAGCCCCAGAAGGACACTTAAGTCTTCCAAACACCTTTGTCAGATAGAGAATGCATGCCTAGGGAGGTAGAGGCAAAAATGAAATGAATAAATGATCACAAACATAATAAATGTCACCTTGTAGTGAAGATCTCATGAGAGGAAACAAGCTCTTCACTCCATGAAGAAATGGATGCTCAAATCTACAAACACAAACACATAGATAACACAACTCTGCTCTTCTAACACATTGAAAGCCTTGAATCACCTTGAGAATGCATGAGCATCACAATTGCCATCTAGTTTACAAATGAATGCCTAAACATGCTTTTATATGCAACTACAAACACTCTAGCTAGGAATTTCATAATTCAAACTTACAGTGTCGGCAGAGGACCCAAATAAGGGTCACAAGCTGACACCCAAAAATTAGGACTGCCCCAAAATAGGGCAGGACTAGGGTGCGGGTGCCCAAGTCCTCCCCCCTTATTTTAGGTAGGAGTTATCTCAAGTAGTCCCCCTAGGTCCTATTTGTCAAAACACTTAGGGGTTTTCTCATCAGGATGTTGAAATATGATGTAAAATGTCCTAAATGCACACAAAAGACCCAGGAGCTAAACCTAAAGAGGGAAAAGCCCCCAAGGGGGACATTTTTTGACATTATATTTAGCCCCCACTTTAATGTATGTATAAACACAAGGCCAATACATGTATTAAAGTACGGTCAACAAACACAACAAACATGCCAAGCACGGAGAAGACACGCCAATCACATAGAAGACAGTAATAGGCACGTAAAACATGTAGAAGGTAGTTACAGTCATGCAGAACATAGAGAAGACAACAAATGCATAGAAGATAGACATGATTTATTTTCTTTTCTTTTTTCATATATATGAAAAGCAAATGCAAGTACTAGAAAGTAAACAAACCTCCCATAATGCAGGAAGCACTCATCGCGCTGGTCTTTAAACTGCATATATGGGGCAACACATACGCAAGAAATGCAAAACCTCCCAAAATGTAGGAAGCACTCATTAAGCTAGTCTTTAGACTACATATGGGGCAATAGACATGCCAAACAAAGCAAGCATACCAAACACACACTCTTGAAGACATGGAGAAAACACGGCAGACAAGCAATGGAGTGTCCCTATTTCTAGGTTCAACACCATCACAGGCACATTACAGATACACACCAATGATTGCGCTTTACCACAACAATCACTGAAAACATGCTTAAGGGTTGAGTTAGTCATAAAACCGCTCCCCGCCTCTGCAGAGGGCTTTTGAAAATGACAGGATGATGTAATCTGCTCCGACAAATACACCATCCCCACCTCTGTAGAGGGCTTAAGAAAAAACATATACATGATATCCTACCTCCGCAAAGGGCTTACATGATTGATTAGTTGATTGCAAGCAAACTTAGGATGCAGGAAGCACTCATCGAGCTGGTCTTTAAACTGCATATGAGGACAAGCACATAGCTAACATCTATAATAGACATCTTACCTTATATATGCCCCCACCTTAAGGTGGTTGATATTAGGTATCAATATCAAGCACATTAAGGTAGGAAGAAAACATACAAGGGAACACAAGCTCTCGCAAAACCCATGACCCCCGGAGGTGACATGTACTCCACGATCACCAAATATTCCCACAAACACATCCCTGCAAGAAACATGTTAGTGTCTACAAAATCATGATAAATAATAACATCAATGCATATGATTAACCACACAAAGATCCAAGGTTATACAATGAATTCAGAGTTTGAGGATAACCATGGGGCTATATCACGAAGCTCTCTTAATCCAGTACTACCAAGGCTAGATTCAAAGACGAACAAAGGTGCACAGAGAAGTAGTATTGTTAAGGTTTGTAAATGAGATAGCATACCATCAAAATCACTACGCAGAAAGCATGGAGTGCTTCTACTAGCCAAGCGTCAGATAAAATATACAACCCCATCGTCATATTAGGAACTAAGTCCATTTTTTTGATTGCTCTCGAAAGGGACACTAGGTCTGCATCAGTATTAATGTTTTTATCATCCATCCGCTAGATAGAAACACTAGAGGAAGAGAAATAATAAATAAGAGAGGAGAAACAAGTGTCTTAGGGACAGTCACGTATGCCTCCAGTGTCACCAATCGCAATGCTATGTCCATAAGACACAACACACAATGATGAAATCAAAGAGGCAATATAGAAGAATGATGATACAAATAGAAGAAGGTCACAATAGAGGCAGTCCCTGGTATATCAAACCTTATGGGAGAATCTGAGGTCATCCTAGGAGGACTAAACAACACATAACACATCATGGGGGAAGCACATCACGAGAGAGATAAAGGGGTAGAGATACTTACTTGTAGGTTCTTCGTGCTAAGTCTCATCATCAAGTAAATCATCGTCATCCTCCCACTCCCTAATGTTAGAGGAAAGTGGGACATAAGGTACCATAGCCCAATTCATGTCTTGCTCATCATGTTGTTCATTATTAGGATCATGTTTGTTTTTTGAGAGGCAAGGTTTATGGCATAAGTTTGTCTTCTTCTTCTTTCTCTTGCTTTTCTATTTCATTTTCTTTTACCACTTATCTCTTGTAAGATATGGCTTTTCTCTTTCATAGGTTTGTGCAATTTAGAAGATGAAGCACCGGGATCAAACCTCATTTGTCATAGTGGAATATTTTGTTGTCAACAATGACCTCCTGATCCTTGTAAGGATTTCAAGGGAGGAACCTCAACATAGGGACCTTGTCCTTTCGGTCTAAAGTTCTCTTCACATGCGGGTTGCTTATCTGTTGTTGTTTCTTGCATAGAAGGACCAGGCATTGGGTGTAAAAGTTTTGCTTTGTAGTTTTTATAGTTCAAAAAGGTGAAGTCTATTTGTAGCTCTGGTTCCTTTTCAGTTTTATCCCAAAAATAATCCAATATGTAATGCTTTTTCTAAACCAAAGGTTTATACTTGTTGCGAGGGATGGTAATCACACATCCATCAAAAGGAAATTTTAGACAATGGTGTATTGTTGAAGGGATAACTTTCATTTCTTTTAAACAAGGGTGTCCCAATTTAATACAAAAGAGGTCAGAAATAGGGTCAACATCAAACCATTGTTCGACATGTTTTCCAGATAGTGTTACCAACAATGATATCTTACCCAAAGGCTTGATAAAGGTTCCCTTATGTGTTTTGATCATCATGTTCGAAGGGTCGTAAGAACCTTGTATTAATTAATGTTAAAAGAGGAACTCTTTAGTGGTGACATTATTCATGCAATTAGGATCAATAAGAGTTCCATCCACAAGATTTCCCATTATTAAATCATAGTGATGTAAAGAGGCCCTTCAGAGTCTCCAATTGTTCTATCATGAGGTGTAAACACAATTTCAGGTTCAGGGGCCTTTCTTTTCATGTAAGACCTAGGAGGGAATCCATTGTTGTTGTTGCAACTAGAACCCATGTTTATATGCTCAAATCAATGCAAAATCAAATTTTTAAAGCTTTTCAAAATTGATGCTAAAGACAAGTGCAAAACTATATGCAAAAATGGCCTAAAATGCTTGATTTGTTTTTGGTACTTTCTCTATGTAAATGAATGAAAAAAAGGGTGTTGTAAAGATTTTGATCAAGGGAAGAAAATTATATGTCTAATATCAGTCCAAAATAGAAATAAGATCCTTCACAACACACTCTTGATGTAAATCTAAGATAACGATAAGTCAAAATATAGTGAAAATATGTCAAAATATGTTATTTTTTCACCAAATCTTGATACAAAGGAGCATGAAAACGGGTGTTGCAAGGAAAATGATGATGGACAGAAAATATATCAGTGATAATATCCACTTAGTGTCAAAATATCTGTCACAACACGCTTTTAGTGCCACTTAAGGTCAAGCCCTAGTGAAAATATAACAAAAAATAGGCTATTTTTCACGGTTTTTCAACTCCAAGATCTAGAAAAAGGGGTGTTGTAATGAATTTTAGGAGGTGTAGAAAATAAAAGCAATGATATCAGTCACCTCAATCCATAAAATTTGTCACAACACACTTGGAGTGCAAAATAGGCCAAACCCTAGGGCAAAAATAGCAAAAATGTGTAGTTTTTCACCAAATTTTCAATACAAGAGGCCAATAAAAAGATGTTGTGAAGATTTTTAGGAGGGGAAGAAAATAATTACCCTAATAACAGAAAATTAATGGAAAAATATTCTTCACAACATGCCTATGGTGCAAATTTAGAGAGTTGATAAGGCCAAATCTAGTGAAAATCAATGTTTTTCAAGCTCTAGGTTTGAGATATTGACACAAAATGCTATATGAATGCTTTGAAATCTGATTTATGATGAAAATTAAATATACTCATATATGAAAATGAATTTCAAGCTCTAAGATGCAAAATGCAAGGGCAAATCTAATGAAAATGCATGAAAATTGCTAGTTTTTTTTTTTTTTTAAATTTCTATGCAAAAATACAAATATTTGAAAGCTAAATGCAAATTTACACAAAATGCAAGACTACAGCCAAATAAAAATTTGAATGAGTCTCTAAAATTAGTAGAAAAATCTGAAAGAAGATTTTGCCTACTAACCCTAGATTTTGGAATTACTAGGTTATATGAAAATTGTCAAAATTTCTACAAAACCCTAGCAATTATATGATGAAAATGTAATACAAATTATTGAATTTTTGTAATTTTCTGTAGTTTATATCAGATCTGATGCAAAAATTATAAATTAGGAAAAATTAGAATGAATTGATGCAAATTAGTAACCCAAAAATGCAATTTTTTTCAAATTTTTCAATTTTTTTTTGAATTTTCTCAATGCAATGTGATGAATGACTATATGAATGAATGAAATCAACCCAAATATGAAGACAAACACTCAACAAGTTGCAGTTAAGTCCAAAAACATGGGTTCACCAAAATATTTAGGGTAAAATTTGGATTGTTTAGTTTAGTGTTTAAATCCTCCTTTCACCCATTATATTCAAGGACCTTAGGATCGAGTGGCAGAGCACTATCAGGTCCTTGGTCATTTACAAATGTAGGGAAACTTAGATTAGGGTATTTGATTATCAATTTTCTTTCTCTTATGCTCAATTATCTATCAAAATCCTAATTATGTAAATACGACAGTAAACAGATGAATAATGGAAAATACCTCTACAAAAGCTGTAAAATTACAAATGACTATGCACCTGTTTTCAGGGTTCCAAGGCAGAAAAGTCAGGGATAAAAGAGCAGGCACCCAAGTCTAGTGCCCTGCTTTTTGTCGGGATTTGCGGACAAGATCTGCAACCTGTTCCTATTGCACCAAACGTTTTTCCATCACAAAACTTTGAGGACTAATGAGCGGGCACCCAAGTCTAGGGTGCCCTTTTTCCTGCTATTCTGCAATTCTGACACTCCAATATGCCCTCCTGCAACTTCACTTTATCTACATCATCAACCTGTAACCTACAATCATAAAACTTTGGGAGGGGGTTGTGGTGTTTAGAAGCTTGCCTCAGTCAAGCCTCGAAAGGACACTTAAGTTTTCCAAACACCTTTGTCAGATAGAGAGTATGTGCCTAAGGAGGTAGAGGCAAAAACCAAATGAATAAATGATCACAAACATAATAAATGTCACCTTGTAGTGAAGATCTCATGAGAGGAAAGAATCTCTTCACTCCATGAGGAAATGGATGCTCAAATCTACAAACACAAACACATAGACAACACAAATCTGCTCTTGCAACACAATGAAAGCCTTGAATCACCTTGAGAATGCATGAGCATCACAATTGCCATCTAGTTTACAAATGAATGCCTAAACATGCTTTTATATGCAACTACAAACACTCCTACCAAGAATTTCATAATTTAAACTTACCATGTCGGCATAGAACCCAAATAACAGTCACAAGCTGACACCCAAAAATTGGGACTGCCCTAAAATAGGGCAGGACTAGGGCACAGGTGCCCAAGTCCTCTCCCCTTATTTTGGGAAGGGGTTATCTTAAGTAGTCCCCCTAGGTCCTATTTGTCAAGACACTTAGGGGTTTTCTCATCGGGATGTTGAAATATGACATAAAATGTCCTAAATGTACACAAAAGACCCGCAAGCTAAACCTAAAGAGGGAAAAGCCCCCAAGGGGATATTTTTTGATGTTACACGTGGCATTCCTGAGAATATTATCTTAGATAGGAATGCTCGAAAGACATTGAGGTTTTGACAAATCTTGTTTTCTTCACTTGGAACCTAATTTAATATAAGCTCTTCTTATCATCCTGAGACAGATGGTCAAACTGAAAGGGTAAACCAAGTACTAGAGGATTTGTTGAGGATGTATTGCATGGACTAGTAATACAAATGGGAAGATTATCTTCCTTTGGTGGAATTCACCTATAATAATTCTTAACATTCTACTATTAAGATGGATCCATTCGAAGCATTATATGGAAGAAAGTGTTGAACCCCTATAAGCTGGGACAAGATAGAAGATAGGGTTAGCCTTGGTCCAGAAATACTATCAGAAATGGAAGAGCAAGTCCATCTGATTAAGAAAAGGCAAGTGGAAGCCAATGATAGGCAGAAAAGTTATGTGGATGCTAAACACATTGAAAGTCATTTCTCAATGGGAGAAAAAGTACTTTTAAGGGTAAAGCCTCAAAAGAGCTCCATTAAGTTTGGGAAGACATCCAAATTGGCTCCTAGATACATGGGCCTCTTCAAAGTTCTCAAAGAGGTCAACCCAGTTGCATACATAATTGCTCTACCACCAACTCTTTCCATGATGCATAATGTTTTCCATATTTCTTATTTGAAAAAGTTTAATGTAGGAGATGATCATATCCCTAATCTTGATTGGAATGCTATACAGGTGAAGAACCCAAGGGTGGTAGTGATCGATCCCATCAAGGTTCTCAAAATGTGTAAGCTATGCTTACATAATAAAGAGATAACTCAATGCAAGGTCCAGTGGGACCAATATGCTGAGAAAAATGCCACTTTAGAAAACTATGAGGATATTCATGCAAGATTTCCCCATCTCTTTTGAAAAACTTTTTATTATGCTCACATAACACTTTTCTTATTATGTTGGTTGACTCTGAAGTGGTGTAGTCACAGTAGGAGGGTTCACAGAATGAACAGTCTAGACCGTACAACAAGAATAAACACAACGGAAACAAATCAAAGAAATAAAGCAAATGTAGATTCAGTCATTTAGTATATCATAGATTTCAAAATAGAGATCAGCTGACAACATGCGGGCTTACAATTAGGGCTCACAGGCCTGATTACATACATGCGTAAGATAAGGCTTTAAAGCTCCCTTCGCACAAAAATTTGAATTATCAGCTATCACTATATCATGAACTTGATCACTACTTTCCTAAGGATCTATTACATCAATATATATCATTTCCAGATCAATAGATTCCTCCGCGTCAGCCAAGGAAGGTCACAAACTCCAATGAAGAGTTGTAACGTGTTCATAGATAGGTCAGATCTAAATGCATAGAACACTTCCTCAAATGAATGGAACAATGTGTAGACCCTTGGGTTAGGTCAGCCATGAACCAAAGGACATTGAATGATGTGTCATTGAGATCCACAAGTCAAGGAATGATTCGCAAGCCTTCTCCTTTAGCTGGTTATTAGGAACTATTAGAATGCTCTGTTCTGAGAAAAAATTAACTTCTGATAGTGATATCTTTCTAGCAACTAATCCAAATGCTCTGAACTCTTGATATGTTGTAGATGAATGAATGTAGATGCTAAGTCCAGATCCGTAACATGTGAAATACCAAAACCGGACCACAAGCTAAGAACTACTACTAACTAAACTGCCTGAACTAAACTAGAAAAGTCAAATGAAAGAACTAAAATGTAAACAAACTAAAATGCAAATGTTTTTCTGGTTGATGAAAGATTTCTCTTGAACCAGGGATGCTCCTACATTAGACATCTGGGGTTATTGAAAAAGTGAGTCCCTCACTTTGCTGGGGCTAGGGGAGAACCAAGACGGTCCACCTCAGCCTAAGAAATCCAAGATGAATCTTCTTTTGGTCTACCTTTCCACTTCACAAGATATTATTTGTATATTCTTCCTCTAGTGTTGTGTCCAATTCTACTGTCCAAAATGTCTTCAATTTGTTCTAGTGCTTGTCATGGTAACTGCTTCTTCAAGTCTTCTTCCATGTTGTCACTAAACTCTACTTCATGATACTCGTAAAGATCTCTAATGTTGAAATTTGTGAAATACCCAATGTGTCTGGTAATTCCACTTCATATGCATTTCTTGAATCAAATTTCCTGAGTATCCTACAAGGTCAAAACTTCTTCATCTTCAACTTGTTATATGTCCCAACTGGAAATCTTTCTTTTCTCAAGTACACCATCACTTCATTTCCAACTTCAAATTCCTTATGTCTTCTCTTCTTATCTACTTTCTCTTTGTACTTACTGTTCATGTCCTCCAGATGCTTCTTCACCTGATTATGCATTGTCTTCATATGATTTGCAAATTCTTCTGCTTATGCACTCCTCTTATTTTCTGTATGATATCTCTTAATTCTATAACTCCTCTAGGATTCACTCTAATAACAATCTCAAAAGGTGTTCTTCTGGTACTCCTATTCACCAAATTATTGTATGCAAACTCTTCTTGTGAAAGAATCAAGTCCCAACTTCTGGCTTTGTCTCCAACCAAACATCTCAACAAGTTTCCCAAACTCCCATTCACTACCTCTATCTGTCCATCTGTCTGTGGATGAAAAGTAGAACTAAACTTCAAATGCGTCTTCATTTTCTTCCAAAGTGTCTTCCAAAAGTAACCAACAAACTTTGTGTCTCTATCTAAAACTATACTCTTAGGTAATCCATGCAATCTCACAATCTCCTTAAAAAATAGGTTAGCTACATGCACTGCATCAGTTGTCTTCTTACATAGTATGAAATGAGCCATTTTTGAAAATTTGTAAACCACCACAAATATTGAATCATATCCTCTCTATGTCTTAGGTAATCCCATTACAAAACCCATGCTTATGTCCTCCCAAGGTCTCTCCAGAACTGTCAAAGGTTTATACAATCCAATGTTCTGACTACTCCCTTTTGCAACTTGACAAACTCTACAACTCTGTACAAATCTCTGCACATCCTTATGTATCTAAGACCAAAAGTAATTTTCACTTACAAAAGCCACTATCTTGTCAATGCCAAAGTGTCCTTTCAATCCACCACTATGCTTCTCCTTGATCAAATTATCTCTCATTGAACTTCTAGGTATGCATAACTGACTTCCTTTGAACAACATATCTTCTTGAATGAAATAGTCTAACCACTTACTCCTTTTTGCCACAATAGGTTCCTTACATTCTTTCCAAGGTTCTACAAAATCAGTGTCTCCCTCATACATGTTCTTTAATTCATCAAAACCCAACACTTCAACTCTCATCTCTGTCAACAAGTTTCTTCTTCTACTCAAGGCATCAACAACTTTGTTTGATTTACCACTCCTATGCTTCAACACAAAAGTATAACTCTGCATGAACTCTACCCATCTCATGTGTCTCTAATTGAACTTTCCCTAACTATTCAAATATTGCAAAGCTTGATGATCTGTATACAACACCAACTCTTTAGGCAACAAGTAATGTCTCCACTTCTTCAAGGCTTGAATTATGGCATAGAACTCTTGATCATGAACTAAATATCTTCTCCTTGCATCATTCAACTTCTCACTGAAATATGCTATAGGTCTACCTTCTTAACTTAACACTGCTCCAATTGCATTTCCACTAGCATCGCAATCAACTTGAAATACCTTATTGAAATCCGGTAATGCCAAAATATGTTGCTCTATTACTTTTTTCTTCAACAACTCAAAACTTTTATCTGCTCCTGATGTCCACTTGAAATCTTTTCTATCATCTCTCATTGTCTCTGTCATAGGGTTACAAACTGAACTAAAATTTCTGATGAACTTCCGGTAGAAACTACCCAAACCATGAAATGATCTAACCTCTCTAATGCTCTCTGGTGTAGGCCATTCAATAATTGCTTTCACTTTCTTAGGGTCCATCTTCAATCCTTCTACAGAAATCACAAATCCCAGATATACCAATTCTTCCTTCATGAAACTACACTTCTTGATGTTTATCAACAATTTCTCTTCTCTCAACCTCTGCAAAATTTGTCTAATATGCAACAAATATTCCTCTTTTGTCCTACTAAAAATCAGAATATCAATCCAAAAGGTATCACTAACCACTCATACAATCCTTCATTTATCTTAAAAGCAGTCTTCCATTCATCTCCTTCTCTGATTCTCATCTGATGGTATCCACTCTTCAAATCTATCTTTGTGAAATATTTTTCTCCACTCAAATAATCCATGATATCATCCATTCTAGGTAAAGGGAATCTATACTTAACTATGATCTTGTTTATTACTCTGGAATCAGTACACATTCTCCATTCTCCATCCTTCTTTGGTGCTAACACTACAGGTACTACACAAGGACTCAAGCTTTCTCTTATCAAACCTTTCCTCAACAAATCTTGTATCTGTCTATTTAGTTCTTCATTCTCTATCAGTGTCATTCTATGTGCTTCTTTGTTAGGCAAACTTGCTCCTGGTATAAGATCCATGTGATGACTGATACTTCTTATAGGTGGTAATCCTTTAGGTACATTATCTAATATGATGTCTTCATACTCTATCAGCAACTCTCTTATCTCCTCTAGTTCAGTCTCTCTCCTTGATATTTAAGGCTTCTTAGGAATCAAGGCATAACACATACTTTCCTATTTCAAACCATCCAAAAATTTCCTTCCATCTACCAAACAAGTTCTAGCATTCCCACATACCACATTTTTAGGATCATCTTCTAAAGGAATCAAAGTAATTCTTTTCCCATTTGTTGTTATAGTATATGTAGTATTTCTTCCATTATGCATAGCTTTTCTATCATACTACCAAGGTCTACCCAACAAGATATGACAAACATCCATAGGCATTATATCACACAAGACTTCATCATGATAAGATCCAATATGAAATTTCACCAAACATTCTTCACTCACCAGTAGCTTATGATCATCTTGAATCCATGCTATCTAATAGGGCTTAGGGTATTTCAATCTTTCCAACTTCATCTTAGTCACCATCTCCTCTGAAACTAGGTTATCTGAACTACCACTATCAATTACAATTTTACAACACTTACCTCTTGATTTGCATTTAGTTCTGAATAGACTTTTCCTCTATGATGGTTCCTCATTTGTCTCAACTTGAAATAGTTCTCTCCTCATCACCAATGATTCTCCTTTCTCCAGATTGCCAACTGAACAAGGTGATCTAATAGGTTCTTCTTCAACATAGGCTGCTCTCCCACTATTCTCTATCTTCTTGCTTGTACTATCCTAATTACATTCAAATGCTCTATGTCCTTCACCTCCACACTTGAAAAAAGTACCTCTAAATTCTTCTTATCAAATCCTCTTCCTTCTCTTCTATATCCTTCATTCTAGTATGTACTAGGGTTTCCTCTCCGGTAAAAATTTCTATCATATCTCTGGTAAGCATTGTTATCTCTGTCATCCTTTCTAACTGGGCTGTCAAACTTGTTCTACTCTGTAAATGGTCTATCACATCCAGAAAACATTCTTCCTTTCTGAAAATTACCTCTTCTGCCTCTTTGTCTCTAATCATGCTTCTTATTTAGCTTTTCTTCAAATTTCAGGGCAAATTGATATGCTTCTTCCAAAGATATCATCCTTACCAAACTTAGTTCTTCTTGAATGTTCAATCTCAGTCCATTGATATATCTAGCCACTTTCTCCTTTCTTGCTTCACTATGTCCTATTCTTAAGATCATCTTATGAAATTCTTCAATGTATTCCTTCACAGATTTCTCCTTTTGTCTCAGGTTTTGCAATCTTTTCAACAATTCCAACTCATAGTCAGCAGGTATGAATTGATTCTTCAACTTTGTCATCATCCTGTCCCACTTTGTAATCTTTTCTTTTCCTCTTCTGTTTCTTTTCGACTGAAGTTCTTTCCAACATATAGCAACATGTCCTTTCAACTTTGTCTTTGCAAATTTCACCTTCTCCGAATCTTCAATATCCTCATATTCAAAGTATTCTTCCATGTCATTTATCTAATCAATCAACTCTTCAGGGTTCAATTTACTAGTATAGTTTGGCACATCAACTCTAGGCCTCTTTCCAATCTTTGAAATAGCTCGCAACATCTTTATTTGATTTGATTCTTCTTCTTCATCACCTCCTAGGGTTTCGCCAATGTGTTCAACAAATTGAAATTCTTTCTCATCATCACTTTCAACATTAGGTCTCAGTGTCAATCCTCTTCGCCTATCTTCTTCAACAACATCCAAATGAATTCAAATTGTTCTCATCAATTCCATCATCTCATCCATTCTATTAGCCATTGTACCAACAGGGGGAACTCTTCATGGTGGCATCTTCCTAGGATCAAGTGCAAACTGCCTCAGGTTCAGCAATCGGGCTACAAGTGACAACTACCTCTTAATCGATGATCGGTTGCACACAAGTAACCTACCTCAGATCAGTGATCTACTTGCAACATGATCTTATGAAATCCCCTTCGCCAATTTTCTCCAAAGAATCAAACTTTTTCTCTCCAAGATTCAAACTTTCACTCTAATACCACTTGGTGCAGTCACGGTAGGAGGGTTCACAGAGTGAATAGTCCAGATTGTGTAGCAAGAGTAAACACAACGAAAACAACTCAAAGAAATAAAGCAAATGCAGATTCAGTCATTCAGTATATCTTAGAATTCAAAATAGAGATCGACCGACAACATGCGGGCTTACAATTAGCTATGACTATATCATGAACTTGATCACTACTTTCCTAAGGATCTATTACATCAATATATATCATTTCTAGACCAATAAATTCCTTCGCGTCAGCCAAGGAAGGTCACAAACTCCAATGAAGAGTTGTAACATGTTCACAAATAGGTCAGACCTAAATGCATAGAACTCTTCCTCAAATGAATGGAACAATGTGTGGACCCTTGGGGAAGGTCGGTTATCAACCAAAGGACATTGAATGATGTGTCATTGAGATCCACAAGTCAAGGAATGATCGGCAAGCCTTGTCCTTCAAATGGTTATCAGGAACTATCAAAATGCTTTGCTCTGAGAAAAATATTCAACTTCTAATAGCGATATCTTTCTGGAAATTGATCCAAATGCTCTGAATTCTTGATATGTTGTAGATGAATGAATGTGGATGCTAAGTCTCGATCCACAAGATGTTAAATACCAAAACCAAACCACAAGCTAAGAACTGCTACTGACTGAACTGCCTGAACTGAACTGGAAAACAAAAATGAAAGAACTAAAATGCAAATGTTTTTTTTGGTTGATGCAAGATTTCTCTTGAACCAGGGATGCTCCTGCATCATGAAGACATTTAATCATTAGGGATGATGATTCTTATGGGGGGAGATGTTACATCTGTAACTTATGATTTAGCTTAATCTTACTTTTGTGTGGTAATCATGATGATTAATCATAATTTAATGATTAGATATTTGTGGAAAATATCAGATTTAATCATTAATTATGTGAATATTGACTAATGATTAGTTAGACATGAGATTAAATGTTGATATGATTATTTAATTACTATGATTTACGAATCAAATGATGATACACTAATCATAATTTTATGATGGTGAGTGTGATCAGGAAAATAATCCTCCTTCAAAGATAGAAGGAGAGTATCATCCAAGAGGAAGAGATAGATGTTGGGAAAAGGTTAGAATTGCCATCTAAGTATTGAGTCTAGTCTTTAAGAATCCTTGCAAGTTAGAGTGAGTTGTGTTTCTCCTTGTTAGTCATTTTCATTTTTGTGTCAGTTGACAATTTGATCTTTCTTGATGCCTTCTACGTCGATTTGATTAAATGATGATGTTCAAAGAATGTCCATTTGAGTCATTTGTCAATCTTGACAAGTTTCTGAGAACTCCCTTGATTCCTTATCCATTTCTGTATTAAGATTTGTGATTATTATATCTTTTTATATTTTACTTATGGTTATCATGGCTGTGAAGGGGGAGTGGTACTCGACCCTGGAATCATATTTTAAGAATCATCTTTCTAATATTAATGGTGTTAACATTGATAACACCTTGGTTTATTTGATAACCCTTAATTTCAAGTAAGGGAATTATTGGTGTTTTAATTGTTATAACCTCCTTAGAGGTTGATCACCTTGGTATCAATATTATATATTAATATTATATTATCCATGTTTATCTGTGGCACTCGGCCAGCCACCACCCGCGAGGAGTGGGGAGAGAGAGTGAAGGCTGAGTGATAACCATACTCGAGCTCATTTTGTAGACCCTTCTCGATGATGGACAGAATGGATCCTTTGGATCTCTCGAGGTGGTAAACTCTTGGGACATGCAAAGTATTGGAAAGGAATGCAAAAGGTATTGATGATACCAAACTTGGGGCCTTTTCTTGAGTATGTTTTTGGGGTGTGTCAAGAGGGAGAAAAAGTTCCAAGAGAGTGCCTAAGATGAAGCACTGCTACAACAGCAGCATGGGGAGAAAAAGAGCTTGGTCTTTGTGCATTCTTAAAATATTTTCAACAAAAGCCTTACAGGACTGTATTTACACCTACATGTATGAATCCTTGAGGAATATCGAATTGAATTTGAGTGTATTGAAATTCATCTCTATTAACAAAGATTGTGTCGATTGTGTCGACTCATAGCTATTATAAGTTATTGTTAATGGCCTTTGAGGCCGTATATGTTTATAATGTCACTTACTATGATAGAAGTCGAGGTTTCAAACTGTTATTAATGGATTGAGGTTATAAATGCCTTCTTTGTGTTATTATATGTAACCTTTGTGTCATGGTGTTACTCAGTCAATTTTGAGGTCATAGTCCATGCAATATGTGCATGCAAGACTATCATATGTTGTTGTCTAGAATAATACTATCCTTTGAAGATTCCCTGTTAATGTTTCATAATGACTATTGAGAGCCCGAGAGGGCATTGATATATAATAATTATTTAAGATCCCGAGAGGGCATCGGTATATAATAACTATGTGAGAGCCTGCGAGGGTATCTACACATGATAACTATGCTATCGTGCCATGTAACTAATAATGAAAAATGGTCAGAGTCATATATGAATAATGACCACCATGTTGACAGTAGTAAACCTTTGAATGTGTCTAGAACACTTAATATATATATAGTCCTCGACTATTTAGTATAGATAATATGATAATCTTGGTGCATGTTATGCATGTAATGATATAATGACTCTGCAATGAAGTAGGAGTGTATTATATAAGGTAATTGTATTGTTTCCTTGGAATAAATGAATGCATGCCATGTTTCCTTTGGAGAAGTTATTCTTCCTTGACACTTACTCTATTATAAGAGCCAACCCTATGCCATTATGAACTCTTGAGTTTAAAAGGAAATGAATGCCATCTTCTTGTGAATGGCAATACTTCTTAAACAAAGTATAAGGTCTCAAGAATTCACATAGATTCCTTGAGATAAAACCTTTTTAGTGGAATCAACCCATTGGACCATTGAAAGTAACCTTCTAGATGATATGAATTGAGAGTAAACCTTGGGATAAGGCAAACAATGTAATCATCAATCAGGTAAGGTCACGATTCAAAAACATGATTAACCTTATGTCATTATGAAAGTATGGGAATAGAGTGACGTATAGTCACAAGTTCCTTGTTGCAAAAGCAACGAGACATTATTGAATGTGCTCCCAAGATGGGAGTCGAATGCCCAAGGAATGGACTAAGAATGTATTGAACGTTTTTATTCAAGACCATGAAAGGTTAAACTATGAATATTGTAGGATGAGACAGCTTCTAAGTCAATTAGTGGTGGTGGACATATGACTATGTTAATTGTTAAACGTATATGTATGTAAAAATTTGGCCAAAGTCATGCATCCATCTCTGAGTGCATTAGTCAGTCCACAAAGCTCAAGATGGCATAATATCTCCAGTAGTGTCATACATAGTTGAAGTGGATCTATAGTTGTGTGACCGTGAGACATTATGAAGGACACAACACTAGATACTCAAATAGAAAACCTAACAATTCCTTTTATCTATACCTTTCGTGAAGGGTAGGGCCACTTCCAGGTAGGAAGTTGTACAGGGGACCACCAATCTATGGTTGGATGAAAAGCACTCGGATGATACTCTCCTTCCCAAGAAGAAGACAATACAAGGCTTACGAAGATAGATGTCAAAGATACAGATGCAATGCTTTTCTTTATATGACTTGATAGTCAGTTATTATGTATATTTCTATATTTGATGCCTTGAGCATAGCTTTATACATGTATAGTGAAGATCATTCACTAATGAGATATCATTGGATATTGTAATTCTAAGTTTCGTTATGTTCTAGAAAAGAAAAACATGCTTAATTATTATGATGATATTAATTCATTCTTGTTTAATTATGATTATGTTAATCATGATGTATTCTTACTCTTAGTTAAGATGGATAATTATGTTTATGTTTGGGTAATGTGAGAGCATGTTACAACAAGCTAAAAATCAATAGAAGATTACTCATGGTAATTTGTATCTTCATTCCATTATGTATGCAAAAGAATATACACATATACATTGATCTTGAGAAAGAACCTCGATGAGATATCACAAAAATTGCAAAATTACAAACTTAGTGCTTAGAATTTCAACAATTCAGTCTCTATTATACAAGATGATCTAGGTCCTTTTATAGCACAAGGACTTGAAATCAGTTACAATGATCCAACAATCAAGACATCATTCAAAATATCCAATGGTCAAGACATGTAGCACATGATTGCTTCTTGGCAACCCATTGGTGGAATCCAGCTGGTAAAATGAAATATTCTAGAATCTTAATTTTGATATCTTTAAGAATATCATATTCCTTTGCTTCTGATAAATCCTCACCAATTATCACCCCTCCATAGTCTAATTTAGCAAAAATATCTTATGCCTTGATAGACGCATCCATCTCCGTTTGATCAAATTACTATTCTTTGAGTTTCGCATATTCTTGCATTTGCAATTGATCAGTGAGGGATACCCACTTATTTGTCTTGTTATCCAACCTACAGTTATACCTTTTCACCTTCACAGCTACTTCCATCACTTCATCTATTGTTGCTTCTAAAAAATGGTGAACAGGGTCCTTAACCATAGGATCAAATCGAGCTTTAAAGGTCTCTATAGAGTCTTTCTCATCATAACTCTCCTTTTCACTCACCTGATTACCCAATAGGTCCTCCAAGATCTCTACCTCATATGTAAGAAGGTCATGAGCTTTTGTACTTATGTTTGATTCTTTTATTTGGCATCTCTTGAGGGTATCTGCTTCAAATTTTAATTCCTTGATCCATATGTACATGTTATCTAGCGTTTGTGGGGTCAAGATGTGATGACTAAGCAACACCTTGTCTTTCAATTTCCTGGCATTAACCAATTTATTGTGGTCTTGATAATCTTGGTTAAGCCTCACAACACATTTTGTCTTTAGTTGATCTATTTTATTCTGGATGTGGGTCAATGTATCTCAATTGGATAAGGCTATCCTGATGACCTCTTCACCCTTGGTCAAGAAAGTGGTGAACCACTTCTACATGACATTCACTTAGTGTTTTGTGGCATCCAATCCACTTATTTCACCTTGTCTTACCAAGGCTAATGTAGTCAGTGCCTCTATTATTTGTGTACCTGGGGTGACCAACCCCTTAATGAATGATTGGAGTTGAGCATTTTTCCTTTTTAACTCCTTATTTTTCATCTTAACTTTTTGCATTCAGGAAGATACAACTTCAATGATTCCTTTAAGATCTATTTCTTGTCCTGCTACAGCATGTCCTAAATCAATAGTTGTCATCTAGAACTCTCCAACAGTAATCTCTCCTTTATTTTTGTTAACTGTAGGCACAACCAATTGTGTTGTCCTTCCCCCAGTGACAACATCTGTCTTTATTTCCAATACAGACCTAGCCTTATGCCTAGGCTTTGCATCTTCTAATGCAAATAATGATTTAAAGTCAAAGGGTGCAGCTTCAATAGAAGGTTGCATTACCTCTTATGAAAACCATTTAGATACACTCTAATTTGGTGTTGGTCCTTCTTGACCTGATTTATCAATGTGAGCATCTTTATTAGCTACACCTCTAGTATTGTCACCATCGAGACCTTGTTCTTGCCTCTCCTGATCAACCTCTTCTTGCCTAGGTAGATTGTCCTAATCCAGCTACTGTCGTTGATCCTCATGATGTTCCTCTCCTTAAAATTTCTCTTGAGGAACCTGTGGAGGGATCTCTGTATTTTCCTCTCTTTCAGCCATCTCCTCATCCTCTCCATTCTTTTGAGCCTATTTCTTAGACAACTCTTCTTGTTTCTCAGGGGGATTCTCTGATCCTTTCTCCATGTGTCCCTCTGCAAATCTATCTTCTTCATCTACATTGACATTATGAGCTACCTTAGTCATTTCTATATCATGGGCCATCTCTCCTTGCCCTAATTTGCCTTAAGTGATCTTCTCTTCTTACCTTGATTCGCCTTGAGTGATATTCTCTTCTTTCTCTGTGCTTTCTCCTGTAATGTCTTTCAATTCTAAAGCATCAGGTTGTAATAGTACTGACTAGGATGTCCAAATGGTCATGATGTATAGGAATTTGGGGTGATTATGCCCCCTATATATCTGAGATATCTTATCTTTCAAGATCCCTTGTAGGCTTCAAATTCTCAATTTCTTGCACATCTTGTTCTTGTTTGTCCTTGGCCTCAGCCTCTTGTAACATTTCTTGTTGTGGGTTACATCTTGTGTGACCTCATTGTCTAATAAGTCAATAATAAGACTCAAGGATAAGGGTTGCTCATGAGCACCTACCTATTCTGTTGCTTTGGTTTCCTCAGCCATTTCCTTCTTCACCTAGATGACTTGTGGAGCAGGCCACCATTGTGGGATCAGGAAAGATTTGTACCTGTGCTACTAGATGTGTTTGAAGTATAATAGGTAGAGCTATAGATGCTTGAGGCCGATTTTGAGTGAACATTTGCTCCATTCTCGTTGGCCATGTTGCAACTTCCATATGGACCTCAGCATGTCCTAGTTTTGACCCTCTCGTTAGTGTGAGACTAGCCCTCTTTTGCTTGGGGATATTCACCCCTCCCAATACATCTACTCCCTTCATTTCTCCTATTACCATAGATGTGGTACTAATGGAGATGACTGACACAGGCACATTTCTAGGGGGTGAGGGTCAAGTGGATATGGTTATGCCCTCAGATGTAAGTTCTTCCCCTCCTATAGAGGATCCAAGTTGTGCCAGCTTTTTTTCCATGACTTGCCTCTTATGGATGAGGAAGTCATCATGCCCTAACTCTTCTCTTTCTTTTCTCTTTCCCTCTTTGTCCCAAGTGAGGGCTACTTCTTTAGGTTTTAACTCTGCTAGTTTCTTGTCCACCCATCTCTTGGTGATGGTCATGACTTCTTTTGTTATGATTTCAATTGAGGTCTCTTCCTTTGCAGTCTAATCTAGAAGAGATAAAGGCTCTTTATATATTTGTGTTTCTTCATATCTAGGGTCGATGATGTCTTTTCCATCATCTGACTTCAATTGGGGGGTACCTGCTGTAGACACCCAAAATTGTCCCAACTTTGTCCATGTCTAGTAACACCTTGTTAAATCATTATTCATAAGCCAATTAATTAAATAAATTTTATTTATTTAATTAAAATCCCATTCTCATCCTACTTAGCCAATTAATTAAATAAATTTTATATATTTAATTAATTCCACATCATAATCCTATTTATCCTATCCTCATCCCAATTAATTAAATAAATTTAATTTATTTAATTAATTTCCACATCATATCTTATCCCATTTTATTCATTTATCCTATTAATTAAATAAATTTAATTTATTTGATTAATATCCAACTCATATCCCAACTAATTCAAATATTTTATTTGAATTAACTCCTCATCTTTTATCACATTCCAACACTTGTCCAGTCAATCATGTGTTGTAAGACAACTTTCACTCATATCCTTCACATGCATAACTAATGGAACCTAAATTTAGTATCTTTCAATCCTAGCCATTCACATAGCCTCTGAATCTCCACCGTTGATTGATCTTGGTTGAGTCCTATATAAACACCCTCTCATTCCATATGAGAGGGGGGGGATCCAGCAATCATATAGCACCTACATTATCATCTTGAGCATCTGAGCATTCATCTGAGCTTTTATCATCTATCATGGCAGCTTTCAGCATTGCAATTGTTCATTGTTGAAGAAGTAGTCCACATCTCTTAAACAAGGAATCGCACGGTCTAGGTGATGTTATGCTTGAATTGTATTATCTTTTGATTTCATTTAGATTAGATTCTTTGATGATGGTAGGGTTAGGGTTTCATGACTATGTCTGATCTTCCACACCTGACTTTCACCTATCACATTTGGCACACCCGGTGGGACTCACGTCCCTGATTAACCCTCTTGTTTGAGTTGTTTTTGTGAAGATTAGATCTATTGGAGCGTCAATCATTCATTTTTGCAGGTTTTGTTTTCAAAATTTTGCATTTTCTAACCCTAGGTTGTCAAAATTTTGCAATTTTTGGGGGTTAGCTATTGCAGGTTTCATCCTGGGAAAAAATTGACCACACCATTGCGATCAGAAGGTCATTTCCATGAATTTTGACTATAAATTTGCCTATCTTGGGTGACCGGAATTTTTGAAAAAAATCAAAAATAAATTAGTTTCGCAGGTCGTACCATACGGTCCGTACGGATCCGTACAGCTTGCATGAAGTATCTCTGTGCAAATTGATTTTTCTTTAACTGTGTTGGCTGATTCATCTTTGGTTGCAGGAAAAATCTCTGTGTTTACAGGTATAATATTATTGGGTTGCCGGTTTGATATTGTGTGTTGCAGGATTATGGATTACATTTTGTGTTGCAGGTTTTACTGTTACGAATCCTTTTGTTGGAGGATCTGAATTTTCATCCCCTGCAGTGTGGAGCCCTGGCATCACACCACTAGATCTCCTCCATTGTCTACTGTTTCCACCTTTCAACTGCATCTGCCGCTTGCAATGCTTAATACCGTCGCCACTGATTTATACATCGCCGCCATTTCTGTAATCATTACAGCGACCTGATTTCACATTCCCACCACCGTGAGATCTATTGTCACAGTCCTTAGCTTTTAATCATGGTCATTTGCAATCTTTGAACCTCCATCTCAGTTTGGGTCTCTGTCGAAGCCAAGGCCTTTACATATTCTTATTGAAATCCTCATATAAGCCATTAGAAAAACCCTCACTGCTCTCTGTAACACCCTCGCCGACCATTACACAATCACCTCCCCTTCATTGACACGCCACAATCCTTAGTCAACATCTTAGTCTTTAACCCCCGATCTCTGATCCACTTCCAGCGCCTAGATCTCACCATCCATCACTCACCATTGTTACTCCTGCGACCACTACTTGCAGTCTCACTAATCCTTCGCCTATAATGTTGTCTGCCATCCGACAATTCGGTCAATAATCTCATATCTACCATCGATCATCTCTGTCAACAAGCATCCGTAGATCCGAACTACCCAGTTAATTCCGCATCAATCTTCGTGTGAAAATCCCTTATCGAATGCAAATAATCCTTTCATAAAAACTTCTCCTCTTGTCATTTATTTGCGAGATCTTTAGCCAAAAATGCTTTACCATTGGCTTTATAACAACATACCTGCGGGCAACAGCATCAAGTTGAAGGAAATTTCACTGCATGATCTCAGTGATCTCAATGATCGCCATCATATTTGCATACCCCTTGAAATCATGCTAAGTATAATTTGCTAGAGAATTTGGAGCTTCGCCAAAGAAACGGACATTGCCGGCATATGATATCAAACGTCCATTATCCGGATCCATATTGAAAACCTGTAACACAGTATCCACATCGCTTATAACACAGTATCAATTATCCAGATCCATTACAAGTTTCTGCGTAGGTTTGAGAGTCTCTCTGAACGCACAATATCCACATCGCTTGTGAAGTACGGTAAAAACAGGAAACATTTTAAGTGTTCTTCGGTAGAGCATATATCCTGTGGTTCTTAATGTAATTCTTAGTCTTCACTTTAACCGTAGTTTTAGTTAGTTTCTAAACCTTAGCTTTTTTACTTTTAAATAGTAGTTTCTAACTTACTTTTAAGGTAGTTTTTAGTTAATTACTAATATAGTTTAGCTTTAATTTTAGCTTTTCCTTAGTATTGAACCCTAATTTTGTAAGGATTTCATTCTAATTTTAATTTAGATTTTAATTTTAATTAACTTTACATTTTAATTTTAATTTAGAATTAACTTTAACATTTATATTTTAATTTTAACTTTTAATTTAGATTTTAATCTAGATTTAAATTTCATTTAGATCTAATTTGTAAATTAGATTTTAATTTTAGAATTAACATTTAATTAATTTAGATTTCATTTTTTAATTTAGTTTTAATATTAATTTAACTTTAATCTAGTTTAGTCTAATTTTAATTATAATTGGATTTTAGTGTAATAATTTAATTTTAACATAGTTTACACTTTTTGTTACATTTCTTAGCTTAGTTAGTCCTTTTTTTTTTTTTTTCATAACATAGTTAGTTTTTGCTACTAACCCCTTGCTTGCAGCTATATCGCTTGCCAAAGATCAAAATCATTGAAACTACTCATAAGTGGGTTGCAGGTTTTCGCTTGTCAAAGACATCAATTGCAACTTTTTGCGTGCTTTATCTTGTGGACCTGATTGTGGTTTGAAGCGTGTGCCTCATTATCAAATTTGACAACTTTCCAGGTGCACTCGACACAACTTTTGCTTTTTCTAAAACAACTTGTTTGCTGTCACACTTGGACTTTGGGCATAAAACGAACAACTTGCTTGCTATCACATCATCAAGAAATTGGGCTTAAAATGAATCATTGTCTTCCATCACATTTAGATTTGGGTTTAAAACAAACAAGTGCTTGAATTGTCTTCCACACATTTCATTTTCTAAAGGGAAATTAACAACTGCGAGTGTGAATCAAGTGACAACTCACTTGGTTTGCTTTTGTATACCCTATCTAAGAGGCCTGCTTGGAGACACACCACTCTAAGGGACGACTTCAATCGAGGCTGAATCAAAAGACACCCTCATTGGGAGTTAGAATCTTGTCACTCTTGGCTAAGCCCCAAAGAACTTTATACCTTTGGGAAGTGAAGGTGAAGGGTGGGTTACCCCTTTCTCCCGGCTGTGTGGCAGGATTTCACTTTCAAATTCCTAGTCAACCTTGTGAAAACATAGCCCAAAACCTAATTGGTTATACCCACTTGACTAGACATTAAGGCTTGTTGATGTGTCTTCCATGTGTGCTTGCTTAATCATCACATTTCATTTTCAAAGTCAAAAACTTGCTTATGTGTCTTGTGTGAGTGATTCATGTGTGTATATGCATAATCATTTGTTTGAATATTGCCAAATCAAGCTCTAAACACCAAACACAAACAATTCATCCAACATTTCATCCACATCACCCAATTTTGTCATTCCACATCATATCCTAATCATAACCAAATCAATTTCATTCTAAACATATCCTAGTCATATCCATACTCATTCCAAATCATATCCACAACATCATCAACCTATTCCTAGTCAACACTTGACAAGATGGTCGTAATCATTCAAGGGGGCTATCCCTCTAATCATGAGACAAATACCAAGCCTAAGGTGACAATTCAAGGGGGCTATCCCTCTAATCATGAGACAAATCCCAAGCCTAAGGTGACAATTCAAGGGGGCTATCCCTCTAATCATAAGACAAATCCCAAGCCTAAGATCACAATTAAAGGTGGCTATCCTCCTAATCCAAATCATGAAGATAAACCAAGACCTAAGGTCACAATTAGAGGAGCCCCTCTTCCTAATCCAAATCATGAGGATAAACCAAGACCCAAGGTCACAATTAAAGGTGGCTATCTTCCCAATCCAAATCATGAGAAGAAACCAATCACAATTAAAGGTGGCTATCTTCCTAACCCAAATCATGAGAAGAAACCAATCACAATTAAAGGTGGCTATCTTCCTAATTCAAATCATGAGAATGAACCAAAGCCCAAGATCACAATTAAAGGAGCCTCTCCTCCTAAGACTAAGTTTATACTTCGAGGAGGCTATCTCTTTATTGGTGAGGATGAGACAAGTCCAAAATCCCCATCCACTTCATATCAACCAAATTCATCCACATGTCATATCAACCCTTCATCAACCTATCACAACCCTTATCCTTATCAATCCATATCACAACAATCATTATCCTATGCAACCCCTCCATCATCATCACATCAACACATTTACCAACATCAACAACAAATCATATCACAACAACAAATCCAAACACCATCCCAACCTCAACAAACTCCACATCAACCTTACATGTCATCATATTCAATTTCATATCAACCTAATCCACCTATCCACCAAGACAATGCCACATCAACCTATGAACATCCACCTCAAGCTTATCCAATCCCTCATGCTAACATTCCAATGCACTACCAAGCCCATCCACAAAGCAATCAAGTGATATTACAAGAACAACATCCAAGTCCCAATGGCCTTTTGTATATAAATCAAGTGAGCACAAGTCAACCTTGCCAACATGATCAAATGCCCGCATCTTTGAGTCGACCCCAAGATCTTCTGTCTACATATCCTACCATTGCACCTAGCTACCAAGACTATCAATGGCCTCCCCAACAAGCACAAGTGAGCCTTAGTCCACCTTTCCAACAAGAATCATATCCAAATCCAAGTAATCCCTTGTACATAAATCAAACAAGCCCAAGTTATCCTATGCAAGATCTAATAACCTTTGACAAGGGAGATACCAATCTAGAGTGGCCTCCACCATCCAATCACATGCTAACACATGAGCCAACCAATCCTATCCCAACACCACCATGTGATCCCATTCCTAGTCCATTGGTCCATCAACCTTCCAAATTACCAAGCCCTTCATTACCTTCATCACCATGTCATTCTAATCCTTCACCAAAGATGCGGCTGAGATAGTTTTACAAAGAATGCTTGAACAAAAACTCATTGAACTTCCTGAAGTCAAACCATGTGAAGAAAGTTCATATGATGAACATGATTATTGTGCATACCATAGGACCAAAGGCCATAATACAAATCAATGCCCAATATTTGTCCCAATTGTTTACAAGGTGTACCTACCTATAATGGGAAAACATGCCACATCATCCCAATCCCATGTGTCACCCCCATCTAGTCCAAATCCTAATCCACCTAATCCAATTAGCCCTCAACCTAATCCTAATCATAAGCCTACAACACCATCTACTATTATCATCCATCCATTATATTGCTCATCCACTCATACACTTGCGAAAGATGTGATCCATTGGCTACTAGCTAGGAATAAACTACCTCCATGTCAAACACCCATTCATGAGCCTACCAAAGAGCTTCCAAAGGTCATGTCCAATCCTATAATCCCATCATGTGGTCCACCTATCCTTGAGCCTATCCAAGAGCCCTCAATTAACATACCTAGCCCTTCAAGCCCATCATGTGACATACAAGCCATCAAGCCTATTCAAGAGTCTCCTATCATTAATCCAAGTCAAGAGTCATCATGTTCTCATGTTGTTGACCATGAGCCTATCCAAGAGTCTTCCACTTCTATTCAAGCAACCCAAGAGGTATGTCAAAGGTTTAATCCTAAGCATGTGGAAACATTAAGCCCTAGTCCAACTCAAGATCAAAACACTTTCATGCAACCCATCCATAACATTTACCTTCTTTATGATCAAGATGATACCTATGAAGAAGCTATCCATGAGCACCTTGATCCTATCCATAATCCTATATCTATCCATGAGCAAGATATCCACATTGCTCTTAATCATCCACCATCTAGCCGTATCCATAATGAGCAAACATCCATTTGTCATGATGAGACACTTGTCCTCCAAGTAAGCATAAGAGATCAAATAAATAACTTGGATCTTAGTGAACACAATGCTAATCAAGATCCTAATGATCCTTCATCCCCATCTACCATTGATCCCACTTCAAATCCACTATCATGTCCTAGTGGTCTTACCACCTTTGTCCATGAATGTTCTTCCTTAGGACAAAAACAACCTCTATCCACTTCACCTTCTCCATCCAATAATGAACTCAAGTCTAATGTTCAAAGCACACCAAGTCCTATAGTCCATCGCATACTCCAAAACATAAACTACAAAGGTAAAGGTCTAGGCCTTGATGAACAAGGTATTTTGGAGCCAAACCATGTCAAGATCCCTCCATGCTCATATGGCCTTGGATACACACCCCAAGGTAAACAAGCTAAAGATGTTGGTAATTCCTCCATCCATCCTAAGTTTACTTTCCATCGTAAATCCTATCATATACCCAAAACATATGTTGCCATTCTACCTCCATCATCCTAAAAATGTCAAAAGCATGTGACCGTACACCTTCCGCCATCCACTTTGCCTCCACTTTTACCAACTCTAAATATCCCTCCATCCACCTTGCCACCATTGCTTCCAACACCTAACATACCTATCATTCACAAGTATCCTTACATCCCTAATCATGGCCAACAAAAGCACACATCGCCTAAGCATAAAGCTTCTAATCAGTCCATCCACTCCACACACCCCATGGGATTCAAAAGCAAAAATTTTGATGCCTCTACCTATAAAGCTAAAAGTCCTACCAAAAATCCTAAGGACTCTCATGCCTTAGGGCACAAACATGAAAAATCAATGCAAAGAACCAAAGCAACGCAATCCAAAAAGCCATCTAAACCCTTACCTCCAAATGCAAAGCCCAAAAACAAAATGGTTTGGGTTCCTAAGCAAATAGCTCATAAGTCAAATGAGGTATCCTCATCCACATCTCAAGAATCCCAACCACCTATATCCATCCAAAAGCCTACTTCCATCCAAAACTTCCAGTCTCTTCAACAATCCCACAAGCAAAGAAAAAGCACTAAAAATACTAAATCTATGTGGGTTCCTAAATCACTTCATCAACCATCTCCTAAGCAAACATCTCCATTGCTTCCTACACCATCATCCAATCAAAAGCTTCAATGTTTATCAAGGTGTGTGCAACCATTGGTCATGGTTCCCTTCCATTCCAAAACATTCCCACATACCTCCATCTCCCCAACCTTCATCCATTATCCTACATATCTCCCCCATGCTATCCATATGGTCCATGCTTTGGCATAAACTTTTCATCAATCTTCATTCCATAAGCCTTCTATCCATCCATCCTTGCATGAACCTTCCACAATCCACATCATAATCTACTATCTACCTAATCCATCTCCAATCAACACAATCCCTTATCAACATCTATGAGCATAATAACATGGTCCATGCGAAGACATCATCAATCTCTAAAGGGAAACTATCAACCTTCATAGCACTAGCCACTTGAGTCCCTCCTATCCATTACCATGGTGAAAACCTGGCAAACAGGCGCCATGTGTAATTGTCAACCCATCTAAAAACAAAAAAAAAGCAAAAAAAAAAAATAATAAAAAGAAAATAAAAAAGAAAAAAATCAAAATAGTAAAGAGAAATCTTTTCGTCCAATGGTGAAAACCTGGTAAACAGGCGCCTTGGATAAGTACCATGATGAAAACCTGGCAAACAGGCATCATGTGTAGGTTGATCTTCTATGTCACTTACACTTGGGGGCACATTGTCTCATCCAACCTATCCATTTCCAAACTATCCATCCCATTATATCATTTTCCATCCTATCATACCAACCTATCATTTTCCATCCTACCATGTCCTATCATTGTATTCTACCATTCTTAGCCATTACATAAACATGCCTATCCCATTTATCCATCCTCCTGCCTTTTGATTTTGATGAAGACATGGGGGCAAAATGTTGAAACATGTTTGGATATTTCTTGACATACTTCTTTCCAAACCAAGTCCTATCCATTGACCATTTATCCATCCCATTTAAACCAATCCATCATGTCATCCCTTGATCATGAAATTAATCATGTAAAAATCCTAAGCATTACCACATAGAATGGGGCAAGTTCCTCCTATGCAACATAGCCTTTGAAGATCACATCCGAGCTCCCTTATGATCCATCCACTATGGCGTATCCTTATCACGAGCTTTCCATCTTATAGCTTATCCCCATCTGTTTATCATGAGCTTTCCACTATAGCCTACCTATCCGTTTATCATGAGGCAAGAATCCATCCCTTATATAGCCCATCCTTTTATCCATCCATCCTACCTCCATCTTTGCACCTAGACTTGGTTTTCTCCCTTGTCATTGGTATCTAGCACAAAGGCTACCCAACTTGTAAATCCATTAGCATTTTCTAAAACATTTCAAAAAAAAATTCAAAAAAAAATAAAAAAAATCAAATATTCTCAAAAAATCCCAAAAAAAAAATATGTCAAAAAACCCAAAAAATCAAATATCCAAAACAACCCAAGCAATAAGATCAATCATCAATCCAAAACAATCCACTTCAACATTCAATCAAAATCAAATCATCATCATCATCAATTCTTCCTATCAATAACATTCATTCATCCATTTCAATCAATCACTTCTTCCAATCATATCAATCAAATCAATCTAAGTAATGATCTTAAATCCAAGCCATAATAATCCGTATCAAGCAAGCTAATCAATCAAGGAACATTATCCAATCAAATCAACCGGTTTTGATCCTAATCTTATCATGAGCCCAAATCAATCATCATCAATCATCATCAATGGGATATAGCGTTCCCACATCCTTGTGTTGATCTAGGGATATAGCTTTCCCCGCAATGACAACACTATCTATAATCATCAATCAAACAATCAATTATTGGTTTATGACTTGACAAGGGCAATACCTTATTTGTTTTATATCCTTTGAGCACACTAAGAACACTTGCTTAAGCTTAGATTGAATCGACGCTCTAATCATCACACCATCACTATCATCATTCAAAACAATCCAATCATCAAAACAATCAACCTAGCAATAGCAAACATCACAACCAAAGAACAACAATTCAACCATCAAAATAAATCCTATCAATCATCAGCATCAACACCAAAGAAAATCAACTCAAAGCACATCAATCCAACCATCGAAACAAATCCTATCAATCATCAGCATCAACACCAAAGCAAATCAACTCAATCACATCAAATCCAATCGAAACAAATGCAATCACTTTAGCAAATCAAAGGCAGCTCAATCCACCACATATCATCCCATCATCAACATTTCATCAAATCAATCTAACCATCATTTCATCAACTTCCAACCATTCCAAACAAAGATCCAAATGCAAGCCCATCCTTAATCCATACCAATCAAGCTAATCAATCTAGCCAAGTTATCCAATCACAATCAATGGTCTTGATCCTAGCCTTGTTGTAAGCCAAATCAATTTGCCAATCAGCGAATCAACTCAGCAAACAACTTTGTGTTGATCTAGGGATATAGCTTTCCCCACAATGACAACACTCTCAACTATCATCAACAAAACAATTAGCAATTAATCATTGGTTTACAGCTTGACAGGGGCAATACCTTGTTTGTTTTTGAATCATTTGTGCATGCTTGCTTACTTGCTTGTGTGTGTTATCATTTTATCTTGCATGTGTGGGATGATCTTATCCTCTTCCTATGCGTATTGGTATCTTGTACGTGTTGGGATTAGCATCTTACATATCAATATCTCTAGCATCTGAGAGCTAAACAGTCTCTTATGCATTTGAGATTATTCTATGTTAAGACTAACTCCATACATATAACCAACAAGCTATCATTATGTGTAGTGGAGATAAGCTCAAACCATTGCTTGTAGCGTCAAAGTCTAACACTAGCTGTTATTCATATCTTATGCATGTTGGCTCAACATCTTGACCTCATGCGTTCAGACAAGATTGTAACACGCTAGTTGCGCATTGGATATCTCGACACCTTGGTCTCTTATACCCTGGTGCATAACATCCATATGCTATATCAAACATAAGGACTGCATTTCTTTTCATTCTGAGCAATTATTTGAAAGCTGCCCATCATCATCCTATCTATTCATTCTATCTATTCATTCCATCATACTTAGCCAAGATCACTCATTTTCATTTTCTTCGTGTCTGCCTTCTTTTTAGCCTTTTTTTTCCTATCGACAGCCAACCCAGCCCTTCCTGGTTAGCCTGGCTTACCTCTCGAGGGGGCATCCCCTGCCAGTTACACTGGGGAATAACTTGTTTATCGAACGCATATCATATCTTCTTTGACTCAACGCTCTATCGAACATTGTATCAAAGAGGAGCAAAATGTAGACACCCAAAATTGTCCCAACTTTGTCCATGTCTAGTAACACCTTGTTAAATCATTATTCATAAGCCAATTAATTAAATAAATTTTATTTATTTAATTAAAATCCCATTCTCATCCTACTTAGCCAATTAATTAAATAAATTTTATTTATTTAATTAATTCCACATCATAATCCTATTTATCCTATCCTCATCCCAATTAATTAAATAAATTTTATTTATTTAATTAATTTCCACATCATATCTTATCCCATTTTATTCATTTATCCTATTAATTAAATAAATTTAATTTATTTAATTAATATCCAACTCATATCCCAACTAATTCAAATATTTTATTTGAATTAACTCCTCATCTTTTATCACATTCCAACACTTGTCCAGTCAATCATGTGTTGTAAGACAACTTTCACTCATATCCTTCACATGCACAACTAATGGAACCTAAATTTAGTATCTTTCAATCCTAGCCATTCACATAGCCTCTGAATCTCCACCGTTGATTGATCTTGGTTGAGTCCTATATAAACACCCTCTCATTCCATATGAGAGGGGGGGGATCCAGCAATCATATAGCACCTACATTATCATCTTGAGCATCTGAGCATTCATCTGAGCTTTTATCATCTATCATGGCAGCTTTCAGCATTGCAATTGTTCATTGTTGAAGAAGCAGTCCACATCTCTTAAACAAGGAATCACACGGTCTAGGTGATGTTATGCTTGAATTGCATTATCTTTTGATTTCATTTAGATTAGATTCTTTGATGATGGTACGGTTAGGGTTTCATGACTATGTCTGATCTTCCACACCTGACTTTCACCTATCACACCTGCAAGTAACCCAAGGTCCTAATTTGGTTGAGAGTCAACCATTAATAGCCTCTCTTCCAGACTTCTTCCTCATTGATACAACCTACCCATAAGTCTTCTAGATGTGTCTCATGTTGAAGCTTCTTACTCACATATCTCTCCATCCTATTGTATGGATCAAAATATCTAGCCAATGGAACTAGTTGTAGATGCAATGCATATAGTTTTGCTTTAGATTTTCTAGCATTGTCTATTGTTCCATAGACATACCAATCTATTTTCAATAATGGTTCCTCTCTTATTCTTATTTACATATGCTTCAAAAGAGGGGATGATTTGTCATGTTACCTCCAACAGCATTAACCTATCAGTGGGACACCTTGGAAATATGAATGGGTTGTCGTCGAAGCCTTCCATCTAGATGTAGGTGTAAGTTGGGAATTAAATAAACCATCTCCCATGGGGCTGGATAATTTCTTGGTCTTCTTTTGAAATTCTCTTCACCCAATCATCTTCCATTAACCTTACCAGATGCATGATAAAGTAGTCATTGACAACCTTGTAGTGTTGGATTGACATTTTCCTCTCCAATTGTCGGTAATACTCCCACACTATTTGATCTGTGGGATGAGGTCCTAACCTCCCAAAAGTGTTGAGCCCTACTAGATGTGCCTTGAAAGCACACACATATACTACATAAGACGTCATGTAAAACATTCTTTTCCTATTTTTCCAAGTCATTATTGCCTCATGTAGAGAATTGCTAATCAGCTTGGCCCAGTTACATATGACCTTCTTGTCTTTAACCAACCATATTTATCCAAACATCCATGGTTCAAAGGTACCGACATCAACCTTGTCTAACATTCTTTTTAATAGGACCATCATATATTGCATCTCTGGACTAAAGTCATTTGTAGAGGTGTTTTGGATCTTAGCCATGGCTATAGCTTTGTTGTCAGGGGCTCTCTAGGTTGCAAATATGATTTTCCTATAGTCACCTATGGCACTAGTATATTCTACCTTGAATGCATCTAGGTCGATCTCATACATACCCTTCACAGTGGGCAACTTAAATGCCTCTATTATTCCCCTCACTGAGAGGTCAACATACACTTTTCCCTGGATTTCTACTCGCCTATTAGCCACAATATACTTGTTGGTGCATTCTATGATCAACTCCAACGCATTCACCGCATACAAAAACCTAGCTATATTGAACATTCCTGTTAAGACTATGTCCTATAATATGAGATTACCATCCCCTAAATAGATCTGTGCCTTGAAGGCATCCAGATCTATATTTCCATAGTGTGTGTCAGTAGCCTAGCCAAATTTAGCACATACATCGCTAGTGACCAAGAATAAATCCCACTTGAACTCAGTATCTCGAAGATCTATCTACTTTTGAGTCATTTCATCCTACAACATACATGTATCCATGATATGTTTTAGGGTTGAGAGATTAATTGGATTAGCTTAAATTCATTTATGTAAGATGAAATCCACCTTAAACCATATGTAAACATGAATTCACTCAATGAATTACCCTAATCACAAGAATTTTACCTTCTACCCATGTGAAAATAACTAGTAACTATGAAAATGACTAAAAAGGTTTGTCGTATTATTATGTCATAAAATATCCCCTAGGACTTTTACCTCCTAAGTTTAGCTCCCGGATCCCTTAGCATCTTAGAAATGAATCCCAGAGAAAAATCCCATGCAAATCATGTCAAATGGGACTTAGCAAACATCTCTAAGCTTAATCTAGCCCTAAAATAGGTGCTTGGGCAAGGGCACATGTGCCCTTGCCCTTCCCTATTTTGTTGGGGCCCCAAATTTGAATGTCAATTGGTGATCGTTAAAAGGTTTCCATTGTCAGAATATTAAGTTTGAATTATGAAAGTTTAGTAGGAATGCATATATAATCATGTTTAGGACTTCATTTGTAAACTAGAAGATGATTTTGAGATTAATGTGAACTTACAATCATAGAACATTCAAGGCATTCATTATGTTGTAGAGCAGAATTGTGTTGTTGTTGCATTTGTTGTTGTAGATTCAGCTTCATTTTCTCATGGCGTGAAAGATCTTCATCTCCTTGAGAGCTACACCTTTGAGGTGATATCTATTTGGGATTCAATCTATCTACTGTATCATTTTTTTTGCCTCTATCCACCAAGGACATGCACTCTCTATCTAACAACGGTGTTGAAAGGCTTGAATGTCATTCTGGGGCTTGACCAAGGAAAGATCCTAAACACCACAACCCCTAACCCCTCTCTTGTGATTGCGGGTGATAGTTATCAAATCTTGCAGAGAGGAGTTGTAGAGGATCATTACAGAGTAGAAGGAATTTGGATATGAAGAAAATGTAGAAAATAACCTTAAAAGGTCAAGGGTGCCCACTCTTTTGACCTCCAGCTTTGTAGTGTCGGGAATCTTGGAGCAGGTTGCAGTCTGTAGCAGATTTCATCTCGAAGCCCTTAGAAAAAGCAATACCTTGGGCTTGGGCACCCACTCTTTTGACCTCAAAGTTTCCATATTCTAAAATCCAAAATCTGGTATGTATTTGATCGCTATTTAGTGTCTTTCTGTGGAAGTATTTGTTGTGTTTCATCTATTTGCTTACAATTTTTGTATAATTAGGGTTTTAGGCTTAATCGAGCTAAAGTTAACAAATTGATCAACAAATTCCAAATTTCCTTATCATTCCAAGTGACTACTAACCTGATAGTTGAGTCCTTTGCAAAAGTTGTGATTCAACTCTATTAAATGTCCTTGAATGTAGTGAGTGAAAGGAGGACTTAATCTAACTATCAATAAACCCCATCAACCCTCTTTTTAACCATTACATGTATTCATACCTAGCGATTGTGACCTCAACCTTTAATGTGTAGATGGAGATGTGGATACTATTCTAACTATGCTTTTCATTCTATTCTTCATAACATTGTTCTTCAACTTCTCCAGAGTTACCTTAATCGCCAGTAATTTACCTTTTATCTCTTTTACCGCTCTGTAATTCTAGCTCAAATAACTCACTAATTAACAATAACGGATGGAGTTGGCTTTTATCCCTTGAAACTTACCGATTAGGGCATATTAATTACCCCTATATAGATGGATAAATCTCCACCACTTAAGCACAGGAGAAGCAGGCATCTGTTGAAAGGCACATTTCTTAAATTTAAAAGGCCAGTGACCTTTATTCAACATTAAATGCAAGAAATGGATATGGATATGGATATTTCAGGTTTAAATGTTAGGCTCAAAATATCCATATCAAAATGTCTATATGACATTAGCAAAATGTCTTGGTCAAAAATCGTTGATCAAAGGAGTGGGTGACAAGATCTAATTCACCTTCTAAAAGGTTGGGATATTCAAAACATCCATTACAAAATGTCCCTGGAAGAATATCCAGTTGAAAAGTCAATGATGGGACACATGGAACAATATCCTTGGTCTAGATATGGATGTGGATATTTGGGAAACATGGATATTTGGTGAGTACAGAATATCCATGCCTCAAATATCCCTTTGGAAAGTCAATGATTTAGGTCCTGAAGATAGGATTTAAAATAGGGCAAGAATATGGATATTTGAATATGGACATTCAAAATTAAATATCCATACGAAATTCCTATGCTAAATATCCATAACTCAGAATGTTAGTGTTGGGAACCAATTTGACAGGTGTCACAGGGATATGGATATTTGACATGGATATGGATATTTGGTGAATGTGAAATATCCATCCGATTGATGGTTTCAAGATTCACTATGGTAAACTTGATGGCTTTGGGGACATGGATATTAATATTTCAATAATAAATTATATCCGTGTTGACTATGTAGCTATTAACTTAACTCAATTTAATAGTCATTTTGGTCCGTATGTAAGGTTTAAACGCTCAAGAGTTAATACATCAACTGGGCATAGAAACATACATAGATATGGATATTTGAAAATGAATAGGATATTAAGTTTGTAATGTCTATATCCCTTTAACTAAATTATCTGGTAGACCAAAACTTTGACCAAGCATAACTCGCTCATTTTTAGGAATTTCAACATGATGCAAAAGGAAAAGTTGTTCAAAATTATATCCTCTATCTATTCATGACCTCTATAGGGAAGCATACTTAACTTGAAGTTTGATCATGGATCAAGACATGACATTTTACCATACCGCCCAAAAGGGAAAACACACAAGCAAAGCAAAGCAAAAAGTTAGGTCCCTATTTTACTAGGGAAAAATGGGGCATGTTGTGAGACCACACAACAGGTCCTTTCCATGTTACCAACTACAAAGAGAGAAATGCATTTGAACTTGGATATTTAGAGGGAAATTCTCTTAGGATTCCAGTGAATGGAATCCATCTGAAGCATTTTAATTAATGTTTTGTCTTTGTTGTGTTCCTTTGTAAATAGTTAGCTAGTTTACTTTTGTTGTTTTTGTTTCTTTTCCATAAGCGCCTTGTGCACGTGCTTTTGGTCTTTTTGCTAGGTGTCTTGCCAGCTCAGCTTTCGTCCACTAGGTATTTATGAGGAGATGTCCCCAAACATCCACTTTGGATCTATTATTAATTAAGCTTGTCACGTGTTCTCCCCACAATGCTCTCGACTTTGAAATTCCCAAAAAGGTAGCATCGTGAGTCATACCTACTCTTCCTAGTAAGAACTTACACTTCCCAAGGGAAATTGAATTAAATTTGTATGAGTACCTTAAGCATTGGTGGATAAATGCTTTCCCATTAGCTCATTTGCATTATTCCAAACATTGAATTAATCTAAGTGTAAAGAAATCTAAATGCAGAGCAATCTAAGTGTAGAGTTTTAGCATAGTTATGAGTTCAAAGTGTAGACCCAAGTATTTGTAAGGATTTTCTAGGTGATTGAGAGCTTAGGGTTGTGTCTTTTAAGAACAGAGTGTGAATTGTTAATCATGTTGTGCAACTATCAAGCGGAGTAGGGTTCAGGAGTACAAGAATTGCAAGCATGAATCTAGTCAGAGCATCTTCTAGTGTAGAGGTATGGGGTGCAAGTTTATTCCATGATGTTTTGAAGAGTAGGTCATTCACTTCCACTCCTATCCCACCAAAGTCACAATTGCCAAATACTAGGAGTCCACCAAAAGGGAATTGCAGGGATGTAAGTCAGGTCTCAGACTACACTGACAAGATCTATGAGCCTAGACTACACAGAAGACCAAGGAGTCTTCACTTGGGCACCCATGAGAGAATGATGAGCAAAGAAACAAAGGGAGAATATGAGTCGTTTGGTTTCCAGCTGTGGAGCTGTGGTCTACCATAGTTCATGGTCCCGATGGTTCACCCTTTTCCTGAGCTGGTGGATGCTTGTGCATGTGCATACAACCCAAATAGTGGGATTATTGATGGGCATCACCTCAAAGTTGTTGGAAGTGCCCAGGCTATCTGAGACATTGTAAAGTTTGATACAACCATTTACTATATTTAACCATGAAAAACAAAACTCAATCTATAAAAGACAATGAATCTTTCCATTTACAGAGATAACCATAATTAGATAATCTTTCATAATTTTACAAGTGCAACAAGAGTACATCAAAGAGAAGTACAATTACATACTTTGGCTAAAAAAACCATACAATTATTCAATACAATGATATATCATCTTTTGAATTACATAAAGTGAATCAAATATACAATCTATCTTCAGCTGCCATAACCCCTTGGTCTTCTACAAAACAAAGGTCAAGAGCATGGTTAAGGTTCTTTTTCCATCCAACCATGAAGCACTACACTTCCCTAGAATTCTTCCCAATTCGAAGATTACCTGACCCTGCATGAGGCGCCTAGCAACCTGGAACAAATGGGCAGGAGGGAAACTCTCGATGCATGCCTGATGCCTATATGCACTCTAATCTAGAATGAACATATTTCTTGAATACAAGATGTGGCAGAGAACAATAAATAACAACTAGGCATTCATTATCCATCTATTTCAATGGTACAATATAGCTTTTGCTAAAGCATAAACAATTTGGTAATCTTGAAAAATAAAATTACCTTCTTTGTAAGCCCACATTTAGCATCTTGTCCTAGAAGGTAAGCATAAAGTCCACAAAGCAAAACCAAAACTACTTCTAATGTGGAAAAACATCATACAGTGCAAAAACCATGAATCTCTTACATGGTATAATAAGAAGGTTCTTTACAATGACAATGATCTAGATAGTCTAATCTTTCTCCTCCTTGCCTTGATACTATACATGAGTTTCGTAGGCACTTTTGCATGCAATAAATGAGAAATTATCAACTTGTGCCATTGTTTAATATAAGCCATTATTCTACAAAATAAGACTTTAGATATCATATGCATCAATAACTAACTTATCTTATCAACAATTCAAAAAACACACTTTTCACAACAATGAGGACTCAATAACTAACTCATCGTGATGCAAGTTAATGTTATACTCTAATCAATTACATGCAATAAGTATGAAATATTTGAAAAAGACAAATCAATCATTATAACACTATGCTACTTCAATTATTGTCTCATCTCACTAATCTCTAACCATAATCACATAAAGGCAAGAAAACCCAAAACAACTTTTTGGACACATACACAAGGTAAGAATTATGTAAACTTGATTAATGTAAAGAACTATAAAATATACTTTATGAATATTCTCTAAAACTCCTATTTATTAATAATAAAATTAGCGAAGAAGGTTTTGATAACTTTTATATCATTACATGAACTATCCTCTCAAAGACCACCATTTGCTTCCTTATAACACAAAAACTATAATATTCAATCTTGGTGACACAAAATTAACCATTTCAAGGTAATCATGCTAATATTGTAAGTATTATCATTTAACCATTAGGTATTATTATTCTTCTAATGTTATATCTAAATTTATTATTTAATATCAATTAAGTAAGATAAGGTTTCCTTTATAACACCCAATTATCTATAATTCGAGGACAAGAATGACATTGTACGGCCTAGGGAGAGATACTAATAATTGAGACCAATCCACTAGAGGCAACGTAGTCTTTACAATGAACTAAGGTAACTATTTACACCATCTCTTTGTTGGGTTAGTTAATCTAGAAATAATTACATAATTTAAGATAATGAGCTAACATAGTTTTGATAATCTCTGAGAGTCTAAGAAAGGTGAGGAGATAGGAAAACATGGTGTCAAACACTTGGATCCGAGGGTCACCACTCAAACTATAGGATGCTACAAAAAGTTTACAGAGCCATTTAACTGAGCACACAAAGTGAACTAGAATTTTTTACATTAATAGTTGAGGAGGAATGGAGATTAAGAGTAGTGTAAAGGCTACCAAAGAAATTATGGAGGCCAATAAGGAATAAGAAATTTGATGAAACAGGTAAAATCACAAATCATGGATTTGACTAAAGAGGAAACTATATCAGTATAAAACTGAATGCATATTGACTACCAATATGACTACCACAGATATGGAAGACTACCATGATTATGGAAGACTACTATGAATATGAATATGAATATGACAACTATGATTATGAATGAATATGGGAGATTGGATGAATCTAACTAAGCTGAACTGTTCAGGCCACATTTGGCCAATACAAGAGTGAAGGCGTTAATAAAATATGACGAAGACATTTTAAGAATAGTGACTTATTAATTGAAGGTGTGGCTATGAATTCTTAGAAGATCTAGCGGCAAGGGAGGGTAGATAGATCGTGGAAGGAAAATTAAAAGGTGTTGCACAATCATAGATCTAAACTTTCTCAGGAGACTGAGAACACACATACAAGTCATCATTTATAAGTATGGTGTGACTAGTCAAGTGTAAATCAACTAAGTTGGGAGGAAACACTACCCTATTGTTACCTATGAACAAGGCCAATTGATACATTAATTGATCGATGGTTTGATGCTTAGGACAAAACAATTATAGAAAGAAAGGAACAGCTATCTTATGAGACATCTATAAGGTAAATGGGAAAGGGAGAGGATGGTTAAATGTAAGACTTAGAACTCCCATCGAATAGCAGAGAAAAAGGGGTGATTCAAACAACACAACCGATGTAATGAATGAGTGATCAAATATAATTCAGGTAAGGCCAAAAGCAATCTAAATGAGGAATAAAACTAAACGCAAACTGATTGAAAGATTTGATCATATTTACCAGAAGAGAAGATTAAATCACACACACATAGGGTTGATGCATGGAAAAGGGTAATTGACCAAGGTGTGATTGGTATAGAATCTTAGGTTGAAAATTTTTGAAAAAGAAAAACAAATCTAACATAAAAGTAAGCCATTTGCATAACAAGAATAATATGGTGAAGAGAAAAGGAATCTGGTGTTCTACAAATATTGACTCCCTATTTGCTGTTGCTAAGCTCTCCCTTCTTGTTTTCTGATCCTCAATGGCGTACCCCTTAGAAGAAATTTCTCCTTTATGTATAGCTTCTTTTCTATCTTTTCTTCTTTTTGATTTTTTTGCTTTCTTGCTAATCTTGTTTCCTTTCTATCCTTTTTACTTTCTTTGTTGTTTTTCTTCTATTTTCATTTTCTTTCTATTATTTTATTTTTATTTTATCCTTTAAATCTTATCATTATCTAAGAGAAAATAAAAGAATTTCCTTTTTGTACCAATGTAAAAACCATAGAAATAAGATATAATTTTGTTTTTATATAATTTTTAATTTAACTCATAATTATTCTCCTAATAAAATAAGAAAGTAATATTAAAGAAAAGCCATTATCTTTATCTGTACAACTTAAATAAAAGAATATATGCAAATTCCTTTTAACTTAATCTATTTCAAAATAAAAGATCCTTTTTAACTTAGTGAGCAAACATTTCAAACATTCACAGAGATCATTTTATGCAATGAGAAAAATGCAATGAAATGTTCTAAGTGCTTGTGTGCGCAACACCGAGGTTTTCTCCATCCCATCCCCACTAGGCGGCTAGGTCACCTCTACCTTAACCAAGCCCTTGCCTTCGACACTTACCCACAATCATTCAACTTGATTTGCCATTAATAGGTTAGTAACCAAAAATCCATAGCTGAAGTATTACATAATATCCATTTTCATCATTTTCTAAAAAAAATAACATTCACTTTATCCATAGATAATTATCCATTTATAACATAATAAAAAATAAACATCTAATACTTCTAATTATAGCTGAGTTCAGGAAGTCTAGAAGTTTGAGACGTGACATCCCCCACTTGGAAGAGACATCATCCCGATGTCTTATTACATAAATATCAAAAATAACTGTCTTACACAACTTAATATCAATGTATCAATCAAGTCATAATTATGCAGAGAAAGAGTTTCTACTAAATTCTTAATTATTTTCCATAGAATACTAGTCCTACTTGAACTTGTACTGCACACGTACTAAGATAATAAAGTATCTTATCAAGAATTTGAGTGGTTCCCCACCACCACTTTTGGGTCCAATAAAGCATGTTAATCAATATAAAGAACACACATGTCTCAATGGCCAATACAATGCATGTAACTAACACCTGCCACATCTACCATCCAATTAAATACAAGCAACATATGGCACTCTTGCCAAAGCATAATCAAAATATCATCACAGTCATTGAAGTATGAGAGAAATAATCTCACCACCAAGGCACACCAATGAGGTAAATCTTAGTTCATTATACATACATATAGCATGAATCAATCATCATAATGCACATGCAATCGCATGGAGATCATTACATAATTCCAAGAAATTAGTTCTCCTAGCCAACACTAGGTCAAGATTGCTAATATCAAAACAAATCTCCAAAGGTACACCAACTAGATCAAAATCAATCATTGTGCATACAACCCCTTTGAGACTATACCATTCCATCCTCCAACTTCCACTACCATGAGAAGGGCTCTAGCCCAAAAGTGCATTAGATCACAAGAAATTCTAGTCTGTAAAATTTAGGACCCCAACTATGCGGAAATAACTTCTCAAGCTCTCAACTAAATCTAAGGAGACTCACAAAGCTACTATATCTATTCTCAAGAAAATTGCAACAAAGATTATTCTTTCAACAATCATTCCTCAAGTACTAACAAAGAATTCAAAGATTAGGAAATCTAACGCAAAAGATTTTAGGCACCACTTCCACATGTCTCGACTTTAGACATTGTTTTCCTACATGTATGGGATACTTTCTTCTATTTCACCCCTAAAAGAAGGGATTTATTTAACACTCTAGTTCTACACCACCAAAACTAGGATCAACCAAATAGGTTGAAAGAGGGAAGAATCTAACCCCAGCCTTTAACAATCTAAACACTTCTATAAAGCAAGGTTTAGTAGCCTGCTACTTACTAGGAGAACATCTAAAGTTGCAACAACACACTATAAGGTGTAACACTACTCCACTATACCTCCATTTTCTCTTAACTAAGCTAGACCAAAAGTTCAAACCACACAACTCGATCACGAATTCATGAGTAATTCAAGGCTTCTTCATGGTCCAACACCAAGTATCCATAAAATGGAATACAACAACTTCTTTACATAAGAATTGCATTCCATCCGATATCAAGCTAGGAAACCTCCAACCACAAAGGAGAACTCTGAAGCCATTTAATGTCCAAGGATGACAACTTAAAGCAAGAGAAAAAGGACAACCATAATACCATAAAGATCTATATACACTACATGCTTATGTACTAACTAAGAATCCATCATCCCAAGGCTATGTCAAACAAGAGGTAGTTATGGAACTCACATCAAGGTCAAAACCATTTACTATTGCTAAAACACTTTGGGCAAGGCATCACATCGAAAACTATCAGGAACAAGATAGGCAAGAATAACCAAAAACTCTTTCAAAACTTACTCAACATTCCACCCAATAATCACTTGCTTCTAGCATCAACCAAAGAATTCATTCTACCATGGTTCTAGTAACACACACATCAAATACTTGTATATTCTCCCCATTCTACTCCCTTATAGAATCCATTAGAGGCCCATCAGGGACATCATAGAGAACATAAAATCATAACATGATACATGACCAGCATTTCAAACATTCAAGCATAGCCATCAATAATAAATAAATAATAAAATATCAAAGGAAAGAAAAGTCAATTTTCAACAGTAAGGCATAAATGAGCTTAGTTTCAACAGTAAATTAAACATGATCATAAAGGTCACAAGATAATTAAATATCAAACTTTGATGGCCATATACTTATTTATAAAATAAAAATAAAATTCAATGTTGGTCCTTACAACATTTAAAGAAAATTTACCAAGGTCAAATAAAATAAAGTATTAAAGTCCAAAAGTTCCACATTACATGAACTGCATGACTAATTCTAGTCACTAGAGAGGGAGTACAATGCTACACTACACCTTGATCAAAGGTGAGTAAGAGAATACACTCAATCACATCAAACAAACAAATCTTCTAAGACTCCAATCACATTCATGCCATTAGATTATTTCTACTTAACCATGCAAACATTAGTCAATGATGCCAAGCAACTAAAAGTTGCATACGATCACTATGTAAAAACACACACAGTCATAACTAGAAGCCATCCATCAATCCAAATTTAAGCTACATCAATCTATCCTAATAGTGGTTAACATTTCACACCTAATGAAGATTTGTCAAGCATATGGGTAATGCATTAATGCAATCATTCGGATGAAGCCAATTCCTTCACAACATGATAACAAGCATACTAATTGCACACTAAGCAATGGAAAAATTCACCGCTCAAGTCATAAGATATAGGGTTTGCTAATTCACTCATGATTCCAACACCTCAAACATCACACATACTCATAAACTTAATTCAAAGTCTCACTTTATTCACTTTTTAGATTTTTATATCCTTATTCCATTACAAAAGTTTTCTATTTTTGTGCATGATAATATCTACATATCACTTTCTGAAAAAGGAATTTCTTCCAATTCCTCCTCTCCATCAGAATCAACACAATTTTAGAAGGTGGATGTACTCATGAGTATTCCATTATCACTTATTTTCCCATAATAGGTGCATCTCGACCACATCCAAAAGGTATATCACGATGGCCTAATGGTTTACTTTTCACATTAATCGAGGGAGTTAGAAATATTCTTGTCCCTTCAATCCTTTTCTTCCTTTTTAGGTGAATACATTTGAGTGCATCTGCCAGTGTTTCAGAATCAGTGAGCCAAGCTTCCTTTTTATCCCTCATTATTTCTTTCATCTTTGATTTAGTGGTTGGCTCCTTCTTAATGGTTATCTTACGCATATCATTAGGTTTTGTTTTCTTGGCCTACCTTCTTGTCCTTATCATTCCTTCCATTCTAGCACAAAAACAAACATTTTATTATTAGCATATCTTGCCATATTCATGAAACTTCACAATGAGCCCCAATGGTCCAAGTGTTGAACATGATAGCTTTGATACTAAATGTAAAGTCTAATACAACCATTTACTATATTTAAACATGAAAAGAAAAACTCAATCTATAAAAGACAATGAATCGTTCTATTTACAAAGATAACCATAATTAGATAATCTTTCAGAATTTTACAAGTGCAACAAGATTACATCAAAGAGAAGTATAATTACATACTTTGGCTAAAAAACCATACAATTATTCAATATAATGATATATTATCTTTTGAATTACATAAAGTGAATCAAATATACAATCTATCTTCAACCGCCATAACCCCTTGGTCTTTCGCAAGCCAAAGGTCAAGAGCATAGTTAAAGTGCTTTTTCCACCCAACCACAAAGCACTACACCCCAGAATTCTTCCTAACTCAAAGAATACCCGACCCTGCATGATGCTCCTAGCAACCTGGAACAAATGGGAAGGAGGGAAACTCTCGATGCATGCCTAATGCCTATATGCACTCTAATCTAGAATGAACATATTTCTTGCATACAGGATGTGGCAGAGAACAATAAATAACAACTAGGCATTCATTATCCATCTATTTCAATGGTACAATATAACTTTGGCCAGAGCATAAACAATTTGGTAATCTTGAAAGAGAAAATTACCTTCTCAGTAAGCCTACATTCAGCATCCTGTCCTGGAAGGTAAGCATAAATTCCACAAAGCAAAAACAAAACTACTTCTAATGCGGAAAAACATCATACAATGCAAAAACCATGAATCTCTTACAGGGTATAATAAGAAGGTTCTTTACAATGACAATAATTTTTAACTAATCTAGACAGTCTAATCTTTCTCCTCCTTACCTTGATACTATACACAAGTTTCACAGGTACTTTTGCATGCAATGAATGAAAAATTATCAACTTGTGCCATTGTAATATAAGGCATTATTCTACAAAATAAGACTTTAGATATCATATGCATCAATAACTAACTTATCTTTTCAACAATTTGAAAAACACACTTTTCACAACAGTGAGGACTCAATAACTAACTCATCAAGATGCAATTTAATGCTATACTCTAATCAATTACATGCAATAAGTATGTAATGTTCAAAAAAGACAAATCAATCATTATAACACTACGCTACTTCAATTATTGTCTCATCTCACTAATCTCTAACAATAATCACATAAAGGCAAGAAAACCCTTGAAACACCTTTTTGGACACATACATAGGGTAAGAATTATGTACACTTGATTAATGTAAAGAACTATAAAATATATCTTATGAATATTCTCTAAAACTCACTATTTATTAATTATAAAATTAGCGAAGAAGGTTTTGATAACTTTTATATCAACATGAACTATCCTCTTGAAGACCACCATTTTCTTCCTTATAACACATAAACTATATTATTCATTCTTGGTGACACAAAATTAACCATTTCAAGGTAATCATGTTGATATTGTAATTATTATCATTTAACCATTAGGTATTATTATTCTTCTAATGTTATATCTAAATTTATTATTTAATATCAATTAAGTAAGATAAGATTTCCTTTATGACACCTAATTATCTATAATTCAAGGACAAGAATGACATTGTACGGCCTAGGGAGAGATACCAATAATTGAGACTGATCCACTAGAGGTGACGTAGTCTTTTCAATGAAATAAGGTAACTGTTTGCACCATCTATTTGTTGGGTTATTTAATCTAGAAACAATTACATAATATAAGATAAAGAGCTATCATATTTTTGATAAGACCGAGAGTCTAGAAAGGTGAGGAGACAGGAAAATATAGCACCGAACGCTTGGATCCAAGGGTTGCCGCCCAAACCGCAGGCCACTGCAAAAAGTTTACAGAGCCATTTAACTGAGCACACAAAGTGAACCAACAATTTTTACATTAATAGTCAAGGAGGAATGGAGATTAAGAGCAATGTAAAGGCCGCCAGAGAAATTATACAGGCCGATAAGGAATAATAAATTTGAGATGAAACCTAAAATCACAAACCATGGATTTGACTAAAGAGCAAACAATATCAAGGGAAAAATAAATGCATATCGACTATCAATATGACTAGCACAGATATAGAAGACTACCACGAATATGGAAGACTACTACGAATATGAATATGAATATGACTATTATGATTATGAATGAATATGGAAGATTGAATGAATATAACTAAGTCGAACCGTTCAGGCCACATTCGGCCAATACAATAGTGAAGGTGTTAATAAAATTTTATGAAGGCATTTTAGTAATAGCGACCTATTAATTGAAGGCGTGGCTATGAATTCTTTGAAGATCTGGCTGCAAGGGAGGGTAGATAGATCGTGGAAGGAAAAATAAAAGGTGTTGCACAATCATAGATCTAAACTTTCTCAAGAGACTGAGAACACACATACAAGTCATCATTTACAAGTATGGTGTGACTAGTCAAGTGTAAATCAACTAAGCTGGGAGGAAACACTGCCCTATTGTTACCTATGAACAAGGCTGATTGATAGATTAATCAATCGATGGTTTGATGCCTAGGACTAAACAATTGTAGAAAGAAAGGAACGATTGTTCTGTGAGACATCTATAAGGTAAATGGGAAAGGCAGAGGATGGTTAAATGTAAGACTTAGAATTGCCATTGAATAGCAGGGAAAAAGGGGCGATTCAGAAATCACAACCCATGTAATGAATGAGTGATCAAATATAATTCAGGGAAGGCCAAAAGAAAGCTAAATGAGGAATAAAACTAAAGGCAAACCGATTGAAATATTTGATCATATTTACTAGAAGAGAAGGTTAAATCACACACACACATGGTCGATGCATAGCAAAGGGTAATTGACCAAGGTGTGATTGGTATAGAATCTTAGCTTGAAAAAAATTGAAATGGAAAAACAAATCTAACATAAAAGTAAGCCATTTGCATAACTAGAATACTATGGTGAAGAGAAAAGGAACCTTGTTCTCTACAGATATTGACTCCCTATTTGCTAATGTTGCCAAGCTCCCCCTTCTTGTTTTCTAATCCTCAATGGCGTACCCCTTAGAAGAGATTTCTCCTTTCTATATAGCTTCTTTTCTATCTTTTCTGCTTTTTGATTTTTTTGCTTTCTTTCTAATATTGTTTCCTTTCTATCATTTTTGCTTTCTTTTTTGTTTTTCTTCTATTTTCATTTTCTTTCTTTTATTTTATTTTTATTCTATCCTTTAAATCTTATCATTATCTAAGAGAAAATAAAAGAATTTCCTTTTTGTGCCAATGGAAAAACCATAGAAATAAGATATAATTTTGTTTTTATATAATTTTTAATTTAACTCATAATTATTCTCCTAAAAAATAAGAAAGTAATATTCAAGAAAAACCATTATCTCTATCTATACAACTTAAATAAAAGAATATATGCAATTTCCTTTTAACTTAATATATTTCAAAATAAAAGATCTTTTTTAACCTAGTGAGTACAAACATTTGAAACATTCATAGAGATCATTTTATGCAATGAGAAAAATGCAATGAAATGTTCTAAGTGCTTGTGTGTGCAACACTGAGGTTTTCTCCATCCCATCCGTACCAAGTGGCTAGGTCACCTTTGCCTTAACCAAGCCCTTGCCTTCGACACTTATCTACAATCATTCAACTCAATTTTCCATTAATAGTTTAGTAACCAAAAATCCATAGCCGAAGCATCGCATAATATCCATTTTCATCATTTTCTAAAAAAATAACATTCACTTTATCCATAAACAATTATCCATTTATAACATAATCAAAAATAAATATCTAATACTTCTAATTATAGCTGAGTTTAGGAAGTCTAGAAGTTTGAGACGTGATAGACATGTTGTGTGTCCCCTCCAGCCCACCAGTTGAAGTGTGTGCACAACAAAAGCTAGAGTACTACTAGGTTGGGAGGAGAGAATAATTGAGGTTTTTCAACTTTGAGCTCAGTAGGTACAAAGAAGATACAACCATGCCAAAGATGCCCCTTGCACTCACAAATTTTTGGCAGCACAATATGCAAGATATCTTTTCCATGCTTGCTTTTGTCTTCAACCAGGACAATGATTCTAGGGTATCTGAGTTCCATTTGGATTTGGGTTTCCATTTAAGGAAATAAAAGGAAGAATTCAAAATAGATTTTGTGAATGTTATAGAGGATGCCATGCATGAGTGGCTAACGACGTACTCAAGTCAGTAAGTTTTTAGGTATTCTTCTTTCCTAGTGCATATGTTGCTGAACTAAAATATTGATTTCTTCTTATCATATATGGATTTAGCTATGGCAGATGAGTCTAACCCTACAAAAACAATTCTAGTATCTGCATGGACCCATGTGCTATCTACTTATTTTGATTACTATACATTCTCCAAACTTATTTTAACTCTAGTGCCCTTGGACCTGACTTGCCAAGACAAGTCAACCCAAATTGCAGACCATCAAAAAGCATGGATGGCGAACAACAATCCACCTTCCAACTGGTTCTTCGGGACCAAATTCACTTTTGTAAGGATTCATGGTTTCAGAGGGGAGCCTTTCAGGCTTCCCACATATTTGATCGATAGAACGTTGGCCTTGGAGTTGGCTCGACAGCTGAGTATAGTTTATTCAGAATGAGGAGCTAAAAGAAAGAAAGCATCAATATATTCCACTCTACTGACAAGGGTGGGGATATTGGTGAGAAATAGGTTTTCTAAAAAGTTTCTTTGAAACTCACCAATATTGGTCTGGGCCTAATTTGTGACCAATGGAGCTATGACCCCAATGGGTATTTTGTTGCTTTGAAGATAACATCGTAGATAGTGCACGAGTCGCGACAATATTGGGATGAGCGGCAGTCCCCGAGTGCTAAGTCTGTAATGACTTTTATCAATCTAGCACACATCCCCTCAATGCAACTGAGACCAACATGGCTCTCCTTCTATAATACAAAGAAGGATTCCAACCTCAGGGTTAAACTTCACAAGGGACTGAAGAGTCTCTTAGAGAAAGAGGGGTGGGACATTGAGAAGATCATGACTTTCTGGGTGTATCGTCAGGAGATACATGACCTAAATGCCCCCTATGACTCCATAGATTTAGATGATGTATTTGACACTAAGCCAGGACAAGGAGCATTTAAGGCCAGCTGACCTAGCAGTCATAGATGAGCCCTGATTTGAGAGCATTGAAGAGAGGCCTACGAGGTCTCCACCTACCCAAGCACCATCAATTTTTGATCTAGCATTTCAAAGGGGCACTCAGACCCTAAAGAGAAGGACAACTTCTTCAGTTTCAATAGTGGGAGATCTTCTTTAGGGTTGTCCTCACAACCTGAGAAGAAAATCAAGAGAAGAAAGGTTGACCTGAGCAACTTTATGGAGGATGAGGATGTGGTCTATGTTTCATAGACTCTCATGGCTTCCACATCGTAGGTATGTTTTGTTCCTCCTGTCCTCTCTTCTCAATCTTTTTCTTCCCCTGTCGTGTCCGCTGCAATCATTTCTTCCACTGTCTCATAATGATGCAGGAGCATCCAGTGGTGTAAGGGCAATCTTACATCACCCCAAAAAAGATGTGTTTCAAAATTATTGATGTTCTTTCCATTTCTTTTCAAAATTTGTGGTTCTGGTTCCATAATCGCTTGAATAATGATATAGAACTTTCAATTTTTCCAAACTGCTAAAATAGCAACCTGCTATTTTTAGAAAGTTTGCATTTGGGCACGGATTGAAGTGAAAATTTATAGAAAGCTTCATAACTAAAAAATAAGACCTTTGGTGAAGGAATCGCGCAAAGATCATTTGCGAGACGAAAGATATTAAAGTTTCAGTTTTTTGAAAAATGCCTGAAAATTATTCAAACTTAGGTTTGAGGCACTAAACGGCCCTGTACATGCCCGAAAATGGCCAGAATTGGCAAAGCAGGTTTTCAACGCGTAGAGCACTCTACGAGCTTTCTGAAACATAAAACGGTTCGTCAATCAGACACTCGGATCAAAAGTTATGGCTCCTGGAAGTTGACCTATTTTTGGAGGGAGATGCAAATTTTGAAATTAGGTTGTTGGCCGCCAAAAAGGCTATTAATAACCATTTTTGGGAACCCTGAGCACTAGTAGAGTTAAGGGGGAAAGTGTAGAGTCAAGAATAGGTAGGAAAAATAGAAACCCTAGCTGATTTGGGGTTTACAAAAGGTAGAAGATTCTAGAGCCTGGTGATGTGTAGTTGTAGTGTGGTGCAGCCTATCGAGGATTGATTCCTCTGATTGTAACTGAGCTTCTGTAATGTAATGAGTTTCCCAGATCAATAAAAGAAAGTTCTAATTTCTATGTCCAAATTCTATTGTTGTGTGTTTTGTGATTTCCCCCCTTCATCAAGTGGTATCAGAGTGAGGGTTCCTAAGTGTGTAGATAGATTACCGACCATGAGGTAGTTTGCACCAGGACCTGAGTTTGTGGGTTTGTTGTGGAAATCAATATGCCTCCACAAAGAAATCATATTGGGAGGAATGCTTTGACAGAAGAGGGTTATAGAGCCCTTCAAAGACAAATTGATGCATTGCAAGAGGAGCTCCGAAGAGGGTTTGAGCCAAGAACAAGAGAATAAAGTGAAGATGAAGCTGAAGAAGATCTATCTAAGGAAGTACAAGAAGTTGCAGGAGATCCTGCAGAAGTTAGGTTATTGAGGGCCATTTCAAAGATCAGAAAGAGGCCCAGGATCAAAGTTTCTACATATTTTGAATATTTGAATCCGGAACAGCTTATTGATTGGATCAATGACATGGAGGAGTAGTTTGAGTATGAAGATGTGGAGGACCCAGATCGGGTCAAGTTTGCAAAAACAAAGTTGAAGGGCCACGCCAGTATTTGGTGGAAGGATGTCCAGTTAGAGAGGAATAGAAGAGGAAAAGGAAAGATCACCAGATGGGATCGGATGGTGGAGAAACTGAAGAAACAGTTCATTCATGTGGACTATGAGATGGAGTTGTTGAAGAAGCTACAAGGATTGAAGCAAGGCAACAAGTCTGTTAAGGAGTATACACAATAATTTTATAAGATTACTATCAGAACTAGTCATGCAAAGCCCAACAAGGAGAAGGTATCCCATTACATTAATGGGTTAAGGCCGAGTATTCAAGAGAAGTTGAGCCTAGTTAGAATGACCACCATAGAAGATGCGTGCCAGTTTTCCCTGAAGGTGGAAGAGAAGCTGAATAAAAGATTCGATAGCAAGCAAAGGGGAAGAGGTCAAGGCAGAAGGACTGGTGGAAGACCCTATGGAGGTCGTAATGAAGATCAAAATAAAAGTGAAGAAGCTGGCACCAGTCGAAATCAGAGAGGGGATAATGCCTACTGCCCTTGTGACCAGAAAAATGGTGAGCAAAGAGGAAGAGGAAGAGGCAGACCTGGGCAAGGACCTGGAAGAAGAGGTTTTAGAGGACCCTATTTCCAATGTGGAGAAGAAGGGCATCAAGCATACGAGTGTCCGCAACATCAAGGAAGGACAAATAGGAGACCTGAAGGTAATGCACGAGTTGCACATGTAGATGAAGATGCACAATCTAAGTGTTCTGAAGATGCTGAAAGGGGAGAAACCCTAGTTGTCAGAAGAACTTTGTTGAATGAGGAGAAAGAACCCAATCAGAGGAAGAGTTTATTCCACACAAGGTACAAATGTGAAGGTAAGTGTTGTGATATTATTATTGATAGTGGAATCACTGATAATCTTGTTTCAGAGGAGATGGTTGACCAGTTGAAGTTGACAAGAAGAAAGCATCTGCATCCATATCAGATTGCATGGTTGCAGAAGGACCATAAAGCTTTGGTCAATGAGCAGTGTTTAGTGAAGTTCAAGATTGGGGACTACCATGATGAGGTGCTATGTGATATCATACTGATGGATGCATGTCATATGTTGTTGGGGAGGTCGTGGTAGTATGATAGGAGCGATGTCCATGATGGTCATTGAAACACATATTCCCTAACAAAGGATGGAGTTTGCCATAAGTTGAAGCCCTTGAAGCAGGTGGAAGAAAAGGTATGTAGTACTGCTAGGATTTACTTGGTAGATGGTAGAAAATTTTTGGAGGGCATGAAGAATAAGCGTCATTACTTTGCATTGATTCCTAAGATTAGTCAAGAGAAATGTGAAGATGTACCAGCAGAAGTCTCAGAAATGTTGGAAGAATTTCAAGATATTGTCTCTAATAATGTACCAGAAGGTTTACCACCAATGAGGAAGATAAGTCATCAAAAGGATTTGATACCAGGAGCTAGTTTGTCGAATAAGGTAGCCCATAGAATGACTCAAACAAAGAGTGAAGAGTTGAACAGACAAGTTCAGGATTTGGTGAGGAAGGGATTGATAAGAGAGAGCCTAAGTCCATGTGTGGTACCTACAGTACTAGCACCAAAGAAAGATGGAGAGTGGAGAATGTGTACAGACTCCCGAGCCATCAATAAGATCACAATCAAGTACAAATTTCCATTACCCAGAATAGATGACATAATGGATTGTTTGAGTGGAGCCAAGTACTTCACGAAGATTGATCTGAAGAGTGGGTATCACTAGATCTAAATTAGAGAAGGAGATGAATGGAAGATAACCTTCAAGACAAAGGAGGGTTTGTATGAGTGGTTAGTCATGCCATTTGGGCTAACCAATGCACCGAGCACATTCATGCGGCTCATGAACGAGGTATTGAAAGAATTTTTGGGAAATTTTGTTATTGTTTATTTGGATGATATTTTAATTTTCAGTAAGACTTGGGATGAGCATTTGATGCATATCAGAAGAGTTTTAGAGAAGCTGAGCGGGGAGAAATTGCTGATTAATCTGAAGAAATGTAGTTTTGCAAAGGAGTTGGTATACCTAGGATTTGTTATCTCAAAGGAAGGTCTTAAGATGGACCCAAAGAATGTGAGAGCTATCCTTAAATGGCCTATGCCAAGGAGTGCCACAGAGGTAAGATCTTTTCATGGTTTGACAAGTTTTTATAGAAAGTTTATCAAGAATTTTAGTAGTATTTGTGCACCCCTAACTGAGACAATGAGAGGGGATAGAAAAGAGTTTAGGTGGACTAAAGAAGAAGACAAAAGCTTTGATACATTGAAGCAGAAAGTCACAAAGCAACCTATTTTGGCACTTCCAGATTTCAATAAGGTATTTCAGGTAGATTGTGATGCTAGTTGTAGTGCTATAGGAGCAGCTTTGAGTCAAGAAGGTAAGCCCATTGCCTATTTTTGTGAGAAGATTAATGATGCCAAGAAAAAATATTATGTTTATGATCAAGAATTTTATGCAATAGTTCAGGCTTTGAAGAAATGGAGACATTATTTGTTGCCAAAAGAGTTTGTTTTATATACTGATCATCAGGCTTTGTAGTATCTTAATAGTCAAGGAAAGTTGAACCAGAGGGACTTAAAATGGGTTGAGTCTTTGCAGAGCTATACTTTTGTTTTAAAGCATAGGAGTGGGAAGTCCAATACAGTTGCAGATGCCTTGAGAATAAGGCAAAAGTTGTTGACAGAAATGAAGATAAAGGTTGTTGGGTTTGATGAGCTCAAAAGTTTGTATCTTGAAGATCCAGATTTTGCAGAGGCTTGGAAAGCTTGTCTGGAACCTGTTACTTTGGACAAGACAAAATGGTTGGATTTCATAATCCAAGATGGCATGTTGTTTAAAGGAAGCCAGTTGTGCATTCTGAGGAGTTCCATGAGAGAGAACCTGATTAAGGAGAAGCATAGCGAAGGATTGGCTGGACACTTTGGTCGAGATAAGACCATTGATATTGTTGGTGAAAATTATTACTGGCCACAGTTGCAGTAGGATGTGAGGAAATTTGTCTGGAAATTTGTCTGGGGATTTTGCAGAGGCTTGGAAAGCTTGTCTAGAACCTGTTACTTTGGACAAGACAAAATGGTTGGATTTCATAATCCAAGATGGCATGTTGTTTAAAGGAAACCAGTTGTGCATTCTGAGGAGTTCCATGAGAGAGAACCTGATTAAGGAGAAGCATAGCGGAGGATTGGCTAGACACTTTGGTCAAGATAAGACCATTGATATTGTTGGTGAAAATTATTATTAGCCACAATTGCAGCAGGATGTGAGGAAATTTGTGCAGAGTTCTAGAGTATGTTAGGTGGCGAAAGAAGCAAGTTAGAATATAGGTCTATATCAGCCACTACCTATACCGGAGAAGCCCTAGGATGATATTAGTATGGATTTTGTTCTTGGTTTACCTAGGACACAGAGAGGACATGATTCCATTTTTGTGGTGGTGGGCAGATTCTCGAAGATGGCACATTTTATTCATTGTAAGAAGACTAATGATGCGGTTCATATTACAAAATTATTTTTCGGAGAGGTGGTGAGACTACATGGTCTACCAAAGAGCATAGTTTCAAATCGAGATACCAAGTTTGTTGGTTATTTCTGGAGGACATTGTGGAAGAAGTTGAAGATAGATTTGAAGTTTAGTTCTGCACACCATCCACAGACTGATGGACAGACTGAAGTGGTGAATAGGAATTTGGGTAACCTGTTATGATGCTTAGTAGGAGATAAGCCCAAGGGATGCGATTTGATTTTACCACAGGCATAATTTGCTTACAACAATTCTGTCAATAGGAGTACTGGTAAATCACCATTTCAGATTGTATATGGAAATAGCCCAAGAAATGCTTCTGAGTTAAGGAAGCTGGACAAAGGAGAAAAGACAAGTGTTGAAGCTAAAGACTTTGCATAACATCTGAAGAATTTGCATGAAGAAGTGAAAAAGTACATTAATAAGATGAATATTCAGTACAAGGCTAAGGCATATCAGAAAATGAGATACAAGGAATTCCAGGTAGGAGATGAAGTCATGGTTCACTTGAGAAATGAAAGGTTCCCAATTGGAACATACAATAAGCTGAAAATGAAGAAATTTGGACCATGCAGAATTTTGAAGAAACATGATTCAGGAAATGCATATGAGGTCGAACTGCTGAGTGGGATCAACATTTCCCCTATTTTCAACATTACTGATTTATCAGAATATCATGAAGATGGAATAGAGGATGGACCAACAGAAGGATAATGGAGTGTTCTGGCATCTACTTTAATAGAGGAGATAGAAGAGATCTTGGACAACCGTGTGGGAAGGAGTACATGTAACAGGCAATATGAAGAATGCCTGGTGAAATGGAAAGGAAGGCATGTTGAAGATTCTTCTTGGTTGTCTAAGGCAGAGGTTGACCGTTTGGGTTTTCCTCACACAAACACCTGAGACGTGATAGGGTCACTTCTCAAATTACCCTGGTTGTCTAATGCAGGAGCATCTAGTCGTGTAAGGGCAGTCTTGTATCACCCAAAAAAAGATATGTTTCAAAATTATTGATGTTCTTTCCATTTCTTTTCAAAATTTGTGATTGTGGTTCCATAATCGCTTGAATAATGATGTAGAACTTAAATCTGTTTTTCCAAATTGCTAAAAATAGCAACCTACTATTTTTAGAAAGTTTGCATTTGGGCACAAATTGAAGTGAAAATTTACAGGAATCTTCATAATTGAAAAATAAGACCTTTGGTGAAGGAATCACACAAAGATCATTTGCGAGGTGAAAGATATTAAAGTTACCATTTTCCAAAAAATGCTTGAAAATTATTCAAACTCAAGTTTGAGGCACTAAATGGCCCCGTACAGGCCTAAAAATGGTCAAAACAAGCAGAGCAAGTTCTTAGTACGTAGAGCCCTTCACGAGATTTATGACGCATAAAACGGTTCGTTAATCGGACACCCAGATCAAAAGTTATGGCTTCCGGAAGTTGACCTATTTTTGGAGGGAGATGCAAATTTTGAAATTAGGTTGTTGGCCACCAAAAAGGCTATTAATAACTATTTTTGGGAACCCCAGGCAGTAGTAGAGTTAAGGGGGAAAGTGTAGAGTCAAGAATAGGCAGGAAAAATAGAAACCCTAGCTGATTTGGGGTTTATAGAAGGCAAAAGATTCAAGAGCTTGGTGATGTGTAGCTGTAGTGTGTTGCAACCTGTCGAGGATTGATTCCTCTGATTGTAACTAATCTTCTATAATGTAATGAGTTGCCCAAATCAATAAAAGAAAGTTCTATTTTCTGTGTTCAAATTTTGTTGTTGTGTGTTTTGTGATTTTCCCCCTTCATCACACAACCTCTTCCTTCTATTCCCATGTCCATATCTCTTGCATCATCCTCTCCCACTCCGGTCTCATCCTTTACATAGATCACAATGATGCTACCCACCTCCTCCACTCCCCTGTTTACTCCCACACCTCCACATATTTCACGGGCTCCATTGCAAAGCATTCTGCCTTTCTCCTTGTCCAATCTAAGCTTCGATCTATGACTCCATAGATTCAGATGATGTATTTGACACTAAGTGGGACAAGGAGCATTCAAGGCCGGCTGACTGGATAGTCACAAATGAGCCCTGATCCATGAGTGTTGAAGAGAGGCCTACAAGGTCTCCATCTGCCCAAGTGCCATCAATTTTTGATCTGGCATTTCAAAGGGGCACTCAAACCCTGAAGGGAAGGATAACTTCTTCAGTTTCAATAATGGGGGGATCTTCTTTAGGGATATCCTTGCATCCTGAGAAGAAAGGTTGACCTGAGCAACCTTATGGAGGATGATGATGTGGTCAATGTTTCATAGACCCTCATGGCTTCCACAGTGCAGGTATGTTTTGTTCCTCCCATCCTCTCTTCTCAATCTTTTTCTTCCCCCATCACATCTACTATAGTCATTTATTTCATTGTCTCATAGCCTCTTCCTTCTATTCCCACGTCCATATCTCCTGCATCATCCTCTCCCGCTCCAGTCTCATCCTTTATGCGGATCACAATGACCCTACCATCCTCCTCTGCTCCCTTGGTTACTCCAACACCTCCACGTATTTCATAGGCTCCATTGGAAAGCATTCCACCTTTCTCCCTATCTAATCTAAGCTTCCCATTGTCCACCTTCACGAGGAGTCAAGTGACATCTTCCATTGTGCCCATTCCTTTCGGGCTCCCTGGTGGTACACCTTTCGCTGGGCAATATATCCAATCCCCTAGGTAATGTAGCGACCAAATTGATGCAACCAAGAAGGCCTGGGAGGAGAGGATACAGAAGAGAAGAAAAAAGGAAGCATTGAATCCTAGTTGCCCCAAAAATGGGGACTATGTATGACAAGGCACACCAAACAATAATGATTACATTCATGATGCCTAATGCCAACAAGCCAGAAGGGAAAATGCAAATGGATAATTACATAGTGCACATTGTGGGCCTCAACCTTAGCCAAGTCCGCCTGCAAGATAGAGTCAAGCTAATGGAAGAGACCTAATGGGTGGTGACAACTAACTATCTGAAAGGCAGTCGGCAAGCTAAGAAAAGAGAGCGGGAATTAAAGAATATCAAGGCCACTGTGGACAGGTTGAATGTTGAAATAAAGGGCAAGGATGTGGAGATAGCCCGACTGGAGAAGGAGTTACAGGGAAAGATCTCACAACAAGCATGGTCTAAGCAGGCTAAGAGGGCCAAATTGTAGAAAGAGTTGAATGAGGATTGGGTGGAGGTCGATGTGGAGAAAAAGCAGGAGCAAAAAGAGTAGGAGTTAAGACACATTCAGAAAGGCCTCTCCAACACCACCTCGCAGCAACATTAGGTGGAGAAAGAGCTAAAGGAGAAGGAGGATAAACTAAAGAAAGAACTAGATAGCCTACAGACTCAGGCTATGGCAGAAAAGAAGGAGAAATAAATAGTAGAGAACAAGTTACGTGATAAGATGCAAGAGGTAACAAAGCTGCAACAAGAGCTCTCCGATTCTTTGAGAATGCAAGTGTAAAAGGAGAAGGAGCTAAAGAAGAAGAGAGACAAGTTGCAAGAGGACCTAGAGTAGGTCAAGTGGGAGCTGTAACATAAGGATTCACAGATGCAATAGCTACAAAATACACTAGTGGGTGCTTCTCAACAAGATAATATTCTACCCATGCTACAACAATTATATTTTTCTTATTGGAAAAAAATAAAAGGCATTGCCATGTCCCTTCAACTAGTTTTGAAGTTCATTACATATGCTCAAGAGTTAAGTGAGAAGGATAACTCCACCATTGAGCAAATTTTGACCTCTATCGCGTGGCCAAGTCCCAATTATTGGTTGAGTAGATGTATATTACTCCGGATGATTCTTTAGCAATGACCAATATCAGTGATAGAAGGACGGTCACAGAAAAAGGCCAATGAATTCATCAAGTGCAATAAGGTGGCCATAAAAGCTAAAGAGTGTTATCGCACCCTAGAACAAGCGGTAAAGCAAATGATATATCATATTGAACAACTGGTCTAACTGGGGCTCCCTTCTCCTTTCCTTCCAAATGTGTCTGTCATGGTTGAGGATCAAATTAAGAAGCTTTAGAGTACCAATAGAAAGATCAATCCATTTTTCAAGCCTCGAGCTCTTCTCTAAGTGCCTATGAGGTTGACTCAATTTTGTATCCTTTGGTGCAGCTAAAATTCCACATTGAAGCCGCATTGGCTACATTAAGCAATTTTTCCTTCAAAGAGATGATTCATCTCAACTGGGCTTTTGAAGCATTGCAACAGAAGGCGTAACCTGCAGAAGTTGATTGGGTGCCTTTGTAGTTAGCCCTTTTGAAGCTATAGAGTTTTGTGCGGTCTTCTTCTTATTCTTTTTGTGAAATCAGATTTGTTGGGTTCTTGCCTTTATAGGTGGAGGTCCCCAAGAAGTCACCAAGAGCTATAGACTTCATCTCCCATGGCCTTCGGTCTAGTTCTTTCTTTGTTGTGGCCCCATGGAGTTCCTAAGTTTTGAGGAGGAGCGGAGCAAGCCACGTGTCAAAGTGACACAATTTCTACATTTGCAGAGTCTTTTCTCTCCTCAAAATTGTGTGATGGCACCACATGGTGGCATTATTGAGCGACAATCTATAAAGTGTTGGGCTTCACTTTCCCTTTTATGATATATCTCTGCATTAGCCACATGTCAGCAGGGCACAACTTCTATCAAAAGCAGAGGTAAAAATTTCTACAAGTTGTGCCATTGCACAATGTGTCTAGCCCGCTTTCCATTCAGAAAAGGGTACTAAGGTTTTATTTAGCAATGCGCAGAGGTAGCAAAGTTAGCCACGTGTTGGCAGAGCAAAGGTTGAAGTTTCTCCAAGGCTCAAGGAGCTTTCTTGGTGCGCTATTGGTTCTTTTTGGGGAGAGGCTATTTTTGAAGGAAACAGGGAGTTGCCACATGTTTCAAAGGTGGGGGTATCATGCGCCATATTCCTTAATAGTTTTAGGGCAGATAGCTTTGCAACTAAGTAGTGGAGCAGGATAGGTGGCACTACAACCACAAAAAGTGGGGACGTACATATCCATTCAAGTAGCAATTGCAACGGCCACCATGACAGATCCTTGTGGGCAATTTTGAGAAATCTTTTTGGTTGCACATTCTCTCTCTCTCTCTCAGAGAGAGTTTTCTATAAAGAGGGAGCTTTGTCAATGTAAAAAGGGTTCATCACTTTAGGAGAAGGATAGCTTGTGATATCCTGGCAATTATTTTGATTGTAATATATCTTAAGACCTTAGCATTTTTAAGTTGTTGAATAGAAATCTAAGACATCAACTGTGCAAATTCTTGCCTCTATGTTGTGTTATTTTCTATTAAATCTGCTTAGTGTATCGCCCTGTTCAAGAATAATTACAATTGTTTACTATCATGTTTTATGCTTTTAATAATTTCAATTTATATGATGATTATGACATTTTGAATCATGTTTAGTACTCTTTCAAATCCCTTTGAAGCTAATAGAATTGGAACTATACTATAGTAAATGGTAAATGAACTGTCTCAAGTTTTGGCATATCACCTTAGTTTAGATTTGTTTTAGTAACTTTTCTCCCCCCTTTTCCTCCCTGAATGAATAAACTGAAGAGTTGGCTTCTAAAATCCTGAAGGTTGTTTTGTAGAGTGCATTTTAGTCCCCCATTTGTAGAACCTCCCATAGGTTATAACTCTAAGTCTCCCTTTTAGAGGTCAATAGTTATTAGCATTGTTGTGCTCACAAGCAGCTTTGTATTTGATATTCTCAAGGATTTCCATAGTTGTGTTATTGTATTCAAGCTTATGTGATATTTCTTGAGGGTTTATAGCTTCTTCGCGGGGTTTCTTGGGACCATTGCTTGTTGGGTTCTTCATCTTTAGCTGAGCAGTTTGCATCTTTTTATTCATAAGGTGATTGAGTTCTATTTACCCTCTTTTAGTGTTCATTTGTGTAGTGTAATCGATTTATTTTCTTATTGCACTTGTGTGGGTTACCTCCATTTCCTTTCTCTCCTTCAAACAATCACACTGGTTTTCTCCCATGCTAGAGTAGATTAGTTTCTTTTTATATTTACAAGTTATTTGTCACTACTATTATTCCTTCTAAACACACAGAAAATAATAGCACACACACACATTAATTTCAATATTTTCAATCTTAGTTGTTGTGGAGGTAGAAATACCAAAACAATGATTTGACCTGAAGACAAACCCCCAAAACAACCCAAGCTTTCTTCCTTTTTTTGCAAGTTCCAAATTAGAGAGAGAAGCTCCATTCCCTTCGCTAGTTTGTGAACTCTCTCCCTAAATCTTTTCATTTTTGTTATCCACTTTATTTCTTTGAAATTGTGTGACTCATAGCTTTTCAATTTTAATATATTTATGTCACCTGAAAGCTACTAGTACTTTGTTTCATCTTCTGTTGTGCGGGACAGGTGACATGAAGTGAAATAGAGTTGTGGTTTTCTATTTTATGTACAGTTTGGACTACAATGCAATGCATAGACATCCCCATGACATGTTGGCATCCTTGGCAGAGCGCTCCTCTGTCTAATACCAGGTTCCTATTTATTTCCTTCTTTTTGTTCTACCATTGAAATCTTTAAATTTTGTTTATATTATTCTATTTTCAGCATTTCAATAGCATTCTTCTATATATTAATCAGCAAGCATAGTTTCCAATTATATTTCTTAGCACATTGAGAGATTGGTAATGTTAGTCTATTGAATCTTAGTAGACAACAAAAACTAAAATAGTCCTTAGTGTAGTTGTAGTGAAAAATTATTTTAACTAATACCTCTTAGTTGAAGTGTAATTTTTCCTCCCCTAGAGTTTGTTTCTATATCTTTGAAACCCATTTTAAAGAACAAATTAAAAGAAATAACAAATTTTAAAAGATCTCTTAAATATTGATAGTATAATATATTGAATATTTGTTTATATTTTTGTTATTTATAATGTTAGAAATTTAAAATTGTTATGATTATAAGTGATTAAATGTTTTAAATTAGTTTTGAAATAATATTTTAAATGAATAAATAATAAAAAAATTATTAAAATGAATGTATTAAAAAATGCAAATTACAATTATATTTTATTAATACAATTCTATCATTTCTTCTTTTTATCTATGAGTTTAATTAAAATAGTTAATCATGTAATAATTATTATGAGAAATCTAATCCAAAACAATAAGGGAAGCAAATCATATGAAAGCTTGGTAACTTGATTACTATTAGGAGACTCTAGTGAGTACCATAAAAGGTATCATAGATTCTACCTAAAGGTGCTTCCATGATTTTGAGTCTTTTGACAAGGGATTCATTTTCTAATTATATGTTTCTCACATTGGAGCAAGACCCTAATTTGAGGACTTGTGGATTGATAGACTTTAAATGAAAAATAACATCAAATATTGTTTTAGAACTTAAAGAATTCTTTAAAACCATAATTGAGCTATAACAAATTATTATAAAACATCTAGTCCAAAACAATAAGTGAATCAATTCGTATAAGGGCTTAGTAACTTGTATCATGGTGGGGAGATTAGTGACTAGTATACAAGGCATCATAGGTTCCATCTTAGGATGCTTCCATTTTTTAGTTCTTTTGATAAAGGATTTTTGTTTTTTTTAAATTCTATGGTGGCTTTGGAATGCTGCTAGCTAAGCAAAACACCATCATGGTTCAATCTGTACAGCACTTCATTGATCAATCTGAATGGAATAGCTTGCAATCTAAATCTTATTCTTTGTGCAGAATTGAAGTCAGAAAGGAAACTTTCCTCCCTCTGTCATATCTGATTATCTGCAAGATCCAATTCTCAGGTTCATGGTGATCTCTTTCAATCGTAATTTCAGGAAACCGCTAAAAAAAGATAGAGGACTAAACAAAAAAATGGTAAGACTAGGAAGCACACGCACATGGGCAAGTTGGGGAGGTGCAGATGCAAGACACAAACTAAACCAAAATAGTGACCTGGGAGGTCATCGGTCAACAAAACCAGCAATCTTACAATTAATTAACTTTGCCTAATATTTCTTGCACTACTTTTATGTATTGTCTCCTTTAAAATAATCTGCTGTTCAGAATATAAACACTCAATCACATGGCAGCAAGCAAAGTTTTCTTCTTTGAAAAAAAAAGAAAAAAATTGTTTTCTATATAAACACTCAATCACATGGCAGCAAGCAAAGTTTTCTTCTTTGAAAAAAAAGAAAAAAATTGTTTTCTATATAAACACTCAATCACATGGCAGCAAGCAAAGTTTAAAGAAAAAAATAGATCATACATTACAAACTCTGTTCAATAGATTACAATACCGCCATTATAACTCATGAAGTCCTCCATTCTCTTCATAGAGAGCTAAAACCCAGCATGGTGCTGAAATTAGACATGAGTAAAGCTTATGACAGAGTGGATTGGGCTTATCTAAAACATTTCTTGTCCTCTCTTGGTTTCTCAGCTCGATGGCTCAAATGGATCTTCTCTGAAATTACAGGTGCGAGGTGTTCACTACTTGTAAATGGATGCGAGTCCCCTACCTTTGAACCATCAAGAGGTTTAAGGCAGGGCGACCCCATTTCGCCATATCTTTTTATCCTTATGACTAAAGCCCTCACATGGTCAATCAAGGAAGCAAGGGATCAAAAAAGATGGAGGGGAATTAACTTGAAAGTGTATAGAGATCCCCTCACCCACGCCCTTTTCGCCGATGACACGATCTTATTCGGTAGAGCCAACAAAAAAGAAGCGGATGCTATCGAGAGCACCATGTCCTCCTATTGTGAGGCGTCTAGGCAGCTTGTGAATGCCGAAAAATAAAAAAAATATTTGTTTAGTACTCCAGTGGCTAGACAGTCGCAGATTGCAGCCTGCTTCAACTTTAAAGTGGAATCTCTTCCAGGCAAATACCTTGGAGTCCCCCTTTTTAATGGTTGACATAGGAACTTCCTATGGAGTAGGATTTTGGAAAATTTATCCCATAAGATTTAGGGAACTGGGTTTCCGTGGCAGGTAGACTCACTCTGGTTAAATCAGTCTTATCAGCGGTATCTATTTATATGTCGTCAACCTTACAAATGCCGAAAGGCATCCTAAAAGAAGTAGGGAAGATCTGTAGAAAATTTCTATGCCAAGGAGCGGCAGATCAAAAGAAAATTCATTTAGTCTCATGGGATAAGGTATGTACGCCAAAATCCCAAGGGGGTGCAAGCATCCTCAATCCCAAACTATAGAATTTGGCCTTGGGAGCAAAGTTGGCCTGGAAAATGTACAAGCATCCACAAGCAAAATGGGCTAAAATTATGCAAAAGAAATATTTGGACAACCAGGCACCTAAAAGAATTTTCACAGTTGCCAATCCTCTAAGGGGATCCTCTATATGGAACTTCATTGTTAGAAGTCGCGATGTAATCCTCCCAAAGCTCTCGTGGACCATTAACAATGGCAAAAAGGCTTCTTTCTGGGATGATTCTTGGAATGGATGGCCAAGAATTTCATCTCAAGGAAATTTTAAGGAAGCGGAGACTTATCTCAAAAGATTTTGGAGTTTAAAGGTGTGTAACTACTTCACAGTAGATACAAGGGATATACCGTCCAAAATAGTGTGGAGGAGCTTTGATAACTGCAACTTCCCTCAAGAACAAAAAATGGCTCTCAAAAAGCTCTTAGATGAGCGGATCCTATTCTTTTCCTCAAGGAATGATGAGCTGATTTGGACGGGTGATGGATCAGGCAACTATAAAGTTCGATTCGGTTACAAATTTCTTTCTTCAAAACTGAAGGTGGATTGGCCCACTTATCTCTGCTGGGTAGACCCTATCCTACCTAAAGCAGGCGTTTTCACTTGGCTCGCGCTCCAAAATAGGATTCTTACAGGGCATAGAATTGAGAAGTTGAATTTGGGAACTTGCTTTGATTGTGTTCTCTACTAGGAAGAAAACGAAACAGTTGATCACCTGCTTCTGCATGGCAAATTTACTCAAGATTGTTGGAAACGTCTAATGGGCCAACTTAATTGGTGTTCAGCAATCCCGTCATCCTTGGTTCATTGATTGAAGAGCTGGCCACTTCTTCACAAAGAAGCCTATTTTCATGTGTTGTGGACTGTCAGCCCTTCCATTACCCTGTGGATGTTATGGAAAGAGAGGAATTTTAGGTTTTTCCGCAATATTGCTAAGGATTTAGAGGTTTTATGGAGAGAGATAAAAGCTCTTATTATTGAAACAATGAATGCTAAGATAAGAAGGATGCCTATCAAAGACTCCAAATGGACTAGCTGGGACGATTTTTCAATGAGATAGTGGAAAGGTCTTGAAATGATCCCACAAGATGGCAGCCTCCAATCAAAGCAGCTGAAAATAGATAGATCCACCGTTAAATGGAGGCCACCCAGTGACCCCTTTGTAAAGGTGAATTTCGATGGAGCCAGTAGAGGGAACCTGGGGCCCTCGGGTCTGGGATGCATCATCAGAAGCAGCGAAGGCAAACTTTTAGCCACGAAAGCCATGAAGCTTCCTGAAGGTACAAATAATATAGCTGAAGCTCTTGCCTTGTTACATGCTCTCCAACCAGCTCGGGAAAAAGGTTTTAAAAACATTTGGATTGAAGGGGATTCGCGAATCATAATCTCAGCTCTGCGAACCGTAAAGCGGAAAGCTGGTCCCCACGTTACATTCTTGAACAGGCATGGACATGTCTCCAGTTTTTCCAATCCTTCAAAATCTCTCATTGCTACAGGGAAGGGAATAAAGTGGTGGATTGGCTCGCAAATTTTGTTATAGACCAAAAGGATCAAGAGATGTTTTTTGATCAATTTGCAAGTGAGTGGCCTGCCAAGCTATGTGATATGGTTTCATGAGATATCCAACTTCAAGTCTCATGATTGGTTTTTAATTTTAGGACGCTGAAGGAGTTTCTATCTTGGGTCCCTTCTTTTCCAATACAGAGGAGGGACGGGATGGGTAGGCGGCCCAAGTCTTTTTGGCAGTCACATCCCTCTCCAACGGCCATAAGCTCACGCAGATCTACAGAAGGACATCATTTATTCTTGTTTAGAGCTTCACCTTGGGGATGTCAAATACACTTCTTCAAATCTGGAAGTTCTTAAATGGGGTTTGGCTCCCATTAATGACGGACATCTCACTCTTTTTTACTCATGGCTTATTTAAAAGCAAAGTTAATAAGAGCTTTTGTAATTCACTCCATTTGGCCTCTCACACGCAGTAATAGGTGTCCTTTGGGTGGCTACATTAATTCTATGTCGTATACCGACCAGAACGAAGTCCATGAACCAGAGGCGGAAACGAGTGGAGTAGCTGGCCCGAAGGTCATTGGGCATGTTTAATTTCTGTTTATTGGTTTCTTATAATTGTAGGTTTTTGTGGGGCAGTCCTGTTTTGTGGCTCTGGTATGTTTGGGTTTTAATGTTTTATCTGTGAAGACAAAGCCGTGCTCTCTTCCGGCTCTTGGTTTATTGATACTCTTTGTAGGGGATTTGAATATTTCCCTATTTTGTTTTATATACTCTTATATATCAATACATTTCTGAGGCTCGTCCTCTTTCTGCTTGAAAAAAAAAAAATAGATTACAATACCCTGTTTCTGATTGATGGCAAAGGTATTTTTTTTTAAAAGAAAGATTTTTAAAAGGGCTCAGACCCTTTTATACAAATCCAGACAAAGAGGGCAAAAAAAGCCCTACCCAAACAACAAGAATCCAAACCAAAAAACTTTAACAACAAGACAGCAATTCAGACAACTGCAAACACTTGACTGGCAAGGGAGGTATTAATGATATGGAGCCAATGCAATAATAAACCTGCAGAACGGCTGGAACTAATAATGAAATATGGAATATACAGAAAAACATAAATAACTTGGGAAACAGACCTAAAATCAAGAATTAAGTAAGCATATAGGCTCCCTTCGACTTGTCCAAGCAATGAATAGGAGAAATATTCGAATAAATTAATCTAACACATTTATACCCAAAATCAGGGATTCATTAAGCATATAAGCCCTCTTCAAATCATGGCAATAGTGGATGGAAGAAAGAATTTATTAAATTAATGCAAATACTTGTACCAAAAATCATTCCTCATTGTAATTCGAATTAAATTTTAAATTGCTGTAATTCTGAACTTGAACTTTGTTGTGTAATCGGGGCTAAACAACAAACACCATATAAATTAATAATCAATCAGAAACAATCTGTGAAACCATATCACCTTGTTTACCAGATTTATTCAATGAAGTACAAATAATCATGTAGCCATGCAATGATAAGGGAATTCAATCATTTATGATGGGATAAATTTAGAACTAATTTCTTTCACTTGTTCATTGCTGATCTGAAAAGCCTTGGCCAAAACCTCCTCTGAAATTGCAGGACTAGACGCAAAAAGTGTTAAAGGAAGGACCTGAGCTCCAGGCAAGTGACTGTTAAAAGCAGTGATTGCCACAGCCTTGGAAGACCCTACATTCTGTTGATAATGCACTAACCCCCTTGGTATTACAAACACATCTCCCTTCTCCAGTTTCTGAGAATATAAAACATTGTTGGTGGTGACAAAGGCAGCAACAATGGTGCCCTTCATTAAGTATATAATCTCTGTTGCACGAGGGTGAGTATGGGGTGGGTTTATGCCACCAGGGGCTAAGTCTACTCTGTTCATTGAGATACCTAAAGTGTTTAGCCCTGGAAAGCTCTCCACATTTCCTGATGTAACCTTGCTGCTAAATGTGTTATTGGTTAAGCCTGGTTTGCGCAGCCCTTTGAACAAGAAATCTGAGGGTTCTACTGTCTTGGGATCTTTGCATACAAATCCATCCACCTTAACTGCCTCTGCAATACATCAAATTCTAAATGAATCAATAGAGAAGCTCTGGCAAGTTAGAGATTTTATTTTGAAAAAAAAACATCAAATCTAGTAAGATATGATAACAAGCAACAACACCTTTTGATGCAAATGAATATTGATTGCTGATTTGCTAAAAAAATTTAACTAAATCCTACATACAATTTTTGGTGAGAAAACCTTTTTTTACATCCAAATCTCTCAAGAAATATTCTTGCAAACAGAAAGTCTCACCACAAGAAAATATATTTAAAACTGGTGAAAGAAGAAAGTGACACCAAAAAAAATATAATTTTCTTCGGCACTATTTTTTTGTTTTATATATAAAGTCAATCCATTCGGGAAGACTTAGTTTTTAATGAATTTTATTACTTTTATGTATAAAATCAATTCATTCAATAAGACTTAATTCTTAATGAACTTTGTGTAAACCAAATTATTTCACTAATAAGTTAAATATTACTTAATACATAATATATAAATATTAAAATTATAATATTTTAAAGGCTTTCATAATTATAACTTTAAAATATAATATTTCAATAAAAATAAATACAATAAATTGTATGAAAAACCAAAAATATTTTACTATAATATATTTAAATATAAATAAATAATTAAAATTAAAAACTAATTTATAACACATTTTAATATTTCTAATGAAGTTTGCTCAAAGCTCCAAGCAATTGGGGCCACACAGCTTTTATCCCTTCATACGCAATATCTATGGTGGGCAAGACGTTATTGGAGCCTAAATTTGACGGTCGACCCTGCCTGTCAAGCAATTTTTTTGTGCCAGTCATATATTTGAAGTTACCTTTCAAATATTAAAGTCTATTTTAAGATATATACATAGATTAAAAATATATATAAGAACAACTACATAAAAATTCTGACAATTTACCTAAAATCTTCCCTTTCAAGTGATACAGTCTCCCTAAAATTTTTATTGTATTTTACAACTAAAATGACTAAATACGGCCATACAACCATCAAATTTAAGCCCAGGACCGTCAAAAGGTTCAATCATATCTGCTGTATTGTTTTTCAAATTTGACTGCCCCAGCTGACCCGGCAGAGGGAGCTACCAGAAAGTAAGAACAACAAAAATTCAATCCTTCAACAGCTAACAGAGTTTTCCCACCACACAAACAAAGAAAAAATATAAATACCAGGCGTTTGAGAGCATGAGAGCATTAACGAATGAATAAAGTGGTTGTGTTCAAGAGTTTTCATAATAAAAATTCAGTTTGAATCCTAAAAGGAACATCTTAATATTGGAACAATACTGCAGATAAATGGCCTCTAAACTACAGAGATATCTTATGAATCATTTTATAATTATCCTTTCATAAAATATTCTATTCTATTTTATCCCTCAGTTTTAGAGTTCTGTATGGAAAATTAGCACAGCCCATGTTTGAAGGGCTCATCTCAGACTCCTTGAATAAGAATGTTTTGCTTCCGAGTGGATAGTTTATGGTCTCTACACAAAAATTTAATTTTGGGCATATAGCTATGGAGTTACATGAAAGCTTTGATTTTGTCATGATGTATAAGATAATCTGGATGATTATTCTTCTTTTTCTTTCCTGAGACTCAATTGGGTCTAACTTTTTTGGTTAAAAGATTCAAGCAAAAATTAAATGATCTATATTTAATTTATAAAAAACAAATGATTTTTCATAAAACAGTATGGAATTCTGATAAATGAAAAATGCAGAGATGCCCTGCATACATGTAATAAAATAATGAGGGAACTAAGGTTTACCTTCAGATATATCGGCAACGCAGAAGTCTTGCAGAAGGTCTGGATCTGATGCACTGACCATAGCAATTATAACAGATAGCCATAAGAGGCAATTTATTACAGTTTTCTCTGTCTCTGAATTCATCCTTCTGAGACTCGAGAGTGAAATGAATATTATGATAACTATCAATTACAAAAGAAAAGAAAAGGAGTTATGAAATAATCTCCCAAGATTCATTGCCTTTGTAGATGGTGATTTAAATTGTTTTCAGTGTGAAAAGAAGACCAGGTCAATTAAAATCAGTCGTTTGGCTGTGTATAAAGTCTTCGGAGTTGGTGTAAGAGACCATCGTCGAAATTGCTTGTCTAAAGTGGCGCATATTTCCTACTTAGAATTTATTTTTTGACGTGTTTTGTCTCCTTCATGTTGCACTCATGTTTTGACTCTGGAGAGGATATTTTCGTTTCCCTTGTTCTCATTCCTCGTTCACGCGTTTATTTCTATTGACATCTTTTTATTTTTTTATCACGATATCTGATTGACAAGCCGTAGTGGAAGTTCCTGTCTTGTGTCTTTTGTTTTTTTAATTATTATTACTATTTTTTCCTTGGAGTTTCCATTAAGAAGAGATTGTTTTAAGGTTTTGATTGGAGTGATCATTTACAATTCTAACACACAACAGTAAGCAAGAACTCTAGGGCTGACGGCAAAGTATACCTAATGGTTTATGGTCATATGTAAGGATTTTGATGTAAAATATAATTAAATTTTAAGGAAGATTATATTATGTGAAAGAGGAGATTTTGGATAGTTTGTCAAAGATTATATAGGATTAAAGTCAAAACATATATCTTATCTACTAGTTGCATCAATATTAAGTGGGGGCGCTCAAGTTGATTTTTCCAAACACATGCATGAATCTCCCTCCCTAATCTTTACCCTCAACTATCTTAAACTCATCTCTTACCTAGGTTTCTTGTATGGTTTGGGAAGGAATCCACTATAAACAACCGTTGCAATGTAAAAAATTACTCATGTTTTTCCAAATTGAGTTGTTAGCTCATCTCAATGTCTTCTAGCAATGTTTCTTTTGTCTTTTTCGTATTAGTTTTTTTTCTTTTTCATGTGTAGATTTCAAATGCTAAATATTAGAAGTTGCATGGATACAAGGCGGGATGTGCCACCCAAAGCCTCTTCTTTCCATGTGCTAAAGATTGGAAAAGCAATAGCATATTATCAACCATACATAATAACATGACATGCAAAATGTTGAAAAAGATATTTATGTATGTGTTGAAGGCACTATGAGGTGGTAGATGGTGGGTGAGCAATAGGGAGGATTGACATGTCAAATATTTGTAGACATTTGGTAGAGCTCTTCCATTTGTTAGCGAGTGGAGCATAGACAATTATAGATTGTCAGGGAATGTGTTGGAAACTTCCCTCTTATTATCTTCTAATGATGCACAAACATAAATTCAAATAGCTCTATAAAATGGATGTTAAAAAGCATAGATAAATATTTAGTCCACATTAGTTTTTTGTAATGTTTAAGGATTTTTTGAATATTTGACATGGGCTATGGGCGTGTGCAAAAAGATGGGTACCAAAAAGTGGTCAAAGCCACTTTTGGTCCAAACAAAACATAAAGTGAGCACATTATAATGTGCTCATGTTACAGCTTGGTAATTACCGAGCCTAAAATGCAAGCACGTTATAACATACTCATGTTATGGCTCAGTAATTACCGGGCCTAAAATGCAAGCCCGTTATAATGTGCTCGCATTATGGATCGATAAATACGAAGCTTAAAACACGAGTACATTATAACGCACTCACATTATTTCTTGCTAAACATAAAAATAAAACATAGACCCGCAACCCTTCATTTCACTACAACATTCCTTAAAGCTTTAAAAATGCAAGTAGGGTTATTGTGTGACCACATTTTGGAGAAATTGAAGAAGCCACTCAAACATGATGCCACTATGACATTCCCGCACTCTAGGATGTCGTGCATGAGCTCCACAGAGTCAACAAGCTAAACAAGGTAAGGTTTCCATGTTTTTTCTAATTTTGAAAACAAATCAATTGTTTTGTAATGTTTTGATTCAATTTTTATTTTTGATTTTTAGCCAATGAACCCTATGAAACACCCCCAAACCCTAATCCACCAAATAGAGGGGATGATGAGATTCCAACTAAAGAGGGGGCACAAAATAACCTTTCCCAAACTCCTCCTTCAATTTCTCGACATCTTTGTGAGACAAACAAACTTTTTAGAGCCAACTGAGGAGAATAAAAGATAACTTGAAACCTTAATTGAAACATTGAATAATTTAAATGTAACTAATCCTCATCGAAGATCCCTTACTACATCTAGGTAGAGTCAATTGTTTCTCACGTAGATTATGTGAAAGCCAAATCAACAAATGGGCAGATTATAGGGAGAGTTTCTAGTAATATTATGTGACGAAATTATCATACAAATAGGTGAAAGACAAAAAAATTTGAAATCCGATCTATGTGTCTGATTTGTTGATCCTAGAACTAATGAGCCATTGCATGAGAGTTGCAAAAGATTCCCAAATTTACTAGTGTCAAAATGAATGAATACTTCAAAACTTTTGGGATAGGTGGTCGATGGTGTTTGATGATCCACCAAGCAAGATAATCAGGTCCCATAGTATTTTTTGAGAAAACTTTATTGTGAGTTTATCCTCAATGAGATTCCAAACTATTTTGACATGTAATATTTCTAAGGCAGAGGCAAAGGCTCTGCATAGGATAGGGAGGGGGCACATCATGCCCAGGACCATCTAGTAAGACCCTTAGTGAGGTCATCCTTTCATCATGTCACACACCCTTCTACTTTGAAGGAGAGTATTGAGGCATGGAGATGCTACATTCTATTAGTTCCCTCACTTAGTCTTTACAACAACATGGTAGCCATCTTTCACAAGCTGGTGAGGGTGAGACTAATAGGCATCAATAGTCCCCACTTATTTGTCATTTCTAAGGAGGTTTATATGATTATGGGTCTAAGGACACTCCTAGTATAGACATTGGAGAGGATGCTCCACATTTTTAGGACTATGCCCATAGGGGCAGGAGCAAGAGCAGGAAATGTCCATATTGGATAATATAGCAATAACATATGAGTTGATGGATAGGACCTTTGGCATTGACAAATAGGTAAATTTTCATAAGGTTTTGAAATTTATTATATTTGTACTTAAAATCTATAATTGACTATATTAATCTATTATAAATCAAAATTAATGTAGGTAATTATATGCATTATGAAATTCCATGGTCAAAGTATCCATCCTACATCGGTCAGCCATCCAATGCAAACTTATGAGGTTATGTCAAGCCAACAGTTATGTAATTTGTAAGAAGATAGTAAATATAGTATATGTAAACTTTTTATCATATATTAATGGTAATCTTATTTAATGACAATTTGATGACGAACAGTTGATGTTGGACCTCCAACATCAAGAGCAGTTCATGGCGCCAATCATAGATCTAGTTTCATTGAGGTAAATTTTACTATTTTTAATCATTATGCATTTAAATAAGGTTATGTAGATTTTGGTCAAATAATGTTGTTCTATTTTCAATTGATGACAACAATTCAAACTCCTGATATTCATGAGACAATGGAAGTGGGAATTGTTGTAACTATTTTGTCTTCAATGCCTTTGATAGAGGTATGAGTCAGTAACATGTAAATGTCATTATGTATTTCTTGTTTTATCCTGCATCATTTAATGTACATAAATGATAATCATCTTTACTCTAATTTGCTTCTTCATGCTTCTCACACCTGAGGTCATAACTCCAACCCGTCCATCTATAGATGAGGAGAGGCAACAAATGATTGAGAGAGATTATCGGTTTGTAATAAGTGATTGATTACCTATTTCATGTTGTATATTTCATGTTTTCTATATTAATGTGGATATTATTTAATTGTATTAATAGGTGCAAGTTCAAAAAACTTATGAGAGGAGGTCCAATCAACAAATGAGAGAGAATGAGTTTTTGACCGCTTCTCTACCTTCACAACTTAGCAAGGGTCATTAACTATTTGATAGCACTCCATAGGACTATTGATATCGAGACATTTTATTGTATGCCTATATGGATTTGTTTGTACATGCCTATATGATATTATATACACTATATGGCATTTTCATGACATTATGTATATGAGATTTTACATTATATATATGATGATTAATTATGGTTACAAGATAGATAATGTATCATGCTTAAAAGTTTTGATATTACCTACTTGTTCTTCAATGTTTCCATGAACCTGTCTAGTGAAGAATGTCTCGCATGCATTAAGAAAAAGATTATTTTGAAGCATTTACAATAGTTTATAATCCTAGAAAACTAACTAATTCTTGAAGAATCACATCAATAAATGTGACATGACTAAAATTGTATCACAATAACGCTTAAGAAATTCCTAATAGTCATGGAAACATCTGATTATGCAACTACCCACCTTAACAATGCCTTCAAATAGCTCATACAAAGAAAACCCAAGTCCTTTATAGTACTACAACCTGCAATGATTGATTCCATAAATTACGTTTAGGCTATAGGTTGAAAAATTAGATATCAATCTTGGCCTCAAATTCAATAATAAATTCTCTAATTTAGAAGACTCCCCTTGCTCTACACCTACCTTTTCAAACTCGCCTTCTTCTTGGTGATCCTTGAAATGTTTATTTTTTCTATCAAGGCATGGATCATGCTCTCTATCCTATCAATCTTTCCTTACATAACGTATATTTTAGCCACATCTTCTTAAAACATTTAGAATCTAGCTCCTCTATTATCTTCTCTCACCATTTTGGTTGTCCTTAACCGCTTCCTTGACTCAATTTTGGGCTTGAAATTCACTAACTTCCTTTCCCACTCAATCTAGTAGATAACATAAACTTGTAACCCTTACAACAAACAAATATCCAAAGTATACAATTATTTTGATGCCACTTGATCCATAAACTAGGGGATTAAATCTCGCTTAAATATATTAGCAAACATTTTCTTTATGCAAAGAACTCCAATAAACCTTTAAGTGAACTATTAACCACTTAAGTATGGATGCCATATAGGTCCATTGACATAAAGACATGTGAATCAATTAAATATAGAGATCTTCACACACACACACACACACACACACACACAAGTAAGTGCAAGAAGATGGGGGGCCAAAAAGGGGTCTTAAGTGGCCACTTTTTTCCTGAAATCAGGAAATGCTGGCCTTGGATGAGAAATTGAGCATAGTTACACTCAAAATTTTAAGATGCAACAAAAACAATGTTCGTAGTGCTCCGAGTCTACTTTCTAAACTACTAATTTTTTTTTAAAATGGTATAGATTAAGGGGTTCAAAAGGGGGAGCCACAGAAATTGGTGTTGTTTCTATCAAAAAAACATAACATAGCATGTTTTGTGGCTCCCTCCAAAGGTTAACTTTTTTTTGGTATTTTTAAAATTGCTTTAGTGAGAAATTAGCTAACAACATGTAGTTTATGCTTGATTTTTCTGATATTTTTTAAATGAATATTTGATTTTTTACTAATTTTCAAAGTGGACACATCCTAAAAAATAGAATTTTGTCCGTGCTACCCCTATAAATTTTAAAAACTAATTGAAAATTAATTTTTTTAATGTGTAGAATGGAGTCTAGTATCTAAAAATGTATTTTTTTTTAAATTTCAATGAACGGTTAATTTACAATGAAAAAATACCAAACACTGGTTTTTGCCCAAAAATGGACACATATACAAAACAAATTAAAGATGAAAGGCTTAACATTATCAAAATGTGAAAAACATTACATTGTTAAATAGCTAAGAGAAAACCTTACATTACCCAGGTGTTTGATTTGTTCGACCTTGAAACACGTGCAAATCTGAGGGTTAGCACGAATGAAATTATGTGAAATCCTGTAGAATATGTAAAAATATGTCTTTGGACATTGGGAAGGCACTCCATGCCTTTGCGTTGGAAATCCAAAGCAAATCCCAAGCCTAAGTCTTGGGATTCCCAAAGAAAAATATAATGCAAGCACGTTATAACGCGCTCACGTTATGTTTTGTTTTACATTTTTTCCCTTTTCGCAAAAGTTTGCCCGATGTTTGTCATGTTTGACATAACATGAGTGCATTATAATGTGCTCACGTTATGTCTCCCTTAGAATGTTTTATGTTCAAGGTTATTAAGCATGTATGTATGTATACTTGTATGTATATATGTATGTATGTATGTATGCCTATATGTATGTATGTATGTATTGATGTATGTATGTATGCCTATATGTATGTATGTATACTTATATGTATGTATATATGTATGCGTTTATGTATGTATGTATGCATGCTTGTATGTATGTATATATGTATGCATGTTTATATGTATGTATGTATGTATATGTGTATGCATGTTTGTATGTATGTATGTATGTATGTTGAAGGTTTAGGGTTGAGGGATTAGGGTTTAGGGTTGATGGCTTAGGGATAAGGGATTAGGGTTAAAGGTACAGTGTCGAGGGTTGAGGGTTTAGGAATAGGGATAGAATTTAGGGTTTAGGGTTGAGGGATTAGGGTCTAGGGTTTAGGGTTGAGGGATTAAGGTTTAAGGTTGAGGGTTGAGGGTTGAGGGTTTAGGGATAGGGTTTAGAGTTTAGGGATAATGGATTAGGGTTTAGGACCTTGAGGGATTAGGGTTTAGGGTTGAGGCTTTAGGGATAGCATTTAGGGTTGAGGGATTAGGGTTGAGGGTTTAGGGATAGGGTTTAGAGTTTAGGGATAAGGGATTAGGGTTTAGGACCTTGAGGGATTAAGGTTTAGGGTTGAGGTTTTACGGATAGCGTTTAAGGTTGAGGGATTAGGGTTGAAGGTCGAGGGATTAAGCTTAAGGTAGAGTGTTGAGGTAGAGGGATTAGGGATAGGGTTTAGGGTTGAGGGATTAGGGTTTAGGGTTGAGGGTTTAGGGATAAGGGATTAGGGTTTAAGGTATAGTGTCGAGGGTTGAGGGTTTAGGAATAGGGATAGTGTTAAGGGTTTAGGGTTGATGGATTAGGGTTTAGGGTTTAGGGATAATTGATTAGGGTTGAGGGTTGAGGGATTAAGGTTTAGGGTTAAGGGATTAAGGTTTAAGGTTGAGGGTTTAGGGTTTAGGTATAGGGTTTAGAGTTTAGGGATAAGGGATTAGGGTTTAGGAACTTGAGGGATTAGGGTTTAGAGTTGAGGCTTTACACATAGCATTTAGAGATGAGGGATTAGGGTTGAGGGTTTAGGGATAGGGTTTAGAGTTTAGGGATAAGGGATTAGGGTTTAGGACCTTGAGAGATTAGGGTTTAGGGTTGAGGCTTTAGGGATAGCATTTGGGGTTGAGGGATTAGGGTTGAGGGATAGGGTTTAGAGTTTAGGGATAAGGGATTAGGGTTTAGGACCCTGATGGATTAGGGTTTAGGGTTGAGGCTTTAGGGATAGTAGTGCAGTCATGGTAGGAGGGTTCACATAATGAACTATCCAGACTTTGAAGTAAGAGTAAACACAATGGAAACAACTCAAAGAAATGGAACAAATGCAAATTTAGTCATTCAGTATAGATCAAAGAATTCAAAATAGAAATCCACCGGCAACATGTGGGCTTACAAATTTGGCTAATAGGCCTAATTACATACATGCACAAGATAAAGCTTTGAAGTCCTCTCGCACAAAATCTAATCTATCAGATACTGCTTATGTGAATAGCTACCTTCCTAAGGATCTATTACATCAATATATATAATCTCCAGACCAATAGATTCCTCCACATCGGCCAAGGAAGATCACAAGCTCCAATGAAGAGTTGTAACGTGTTCATAGATAGGTCAAACCTAAATGCATAGAACACTTCCTCAAATGAATGAAACAATGTGCAGACCTCCGAGAAGGGTTGGCCATGAACCAAGGATCATTGAATGTTGTGTCATTAGGATCCGCAAGCCTTCTCCTTTTTAGGAATTGTCAGGATGCTCTACTCTGAGAAAATAGTTGATCTTCTGATAGCAGTAATTTTTCGGTTACTTATCCAAATGCTCTGAATTCTTGATATGTTGAAGATGAATGAATAAAGATGCTAAGTCTAGATCCACAAGATGTGAAATGCCAAAATTAGACCCCAAGCTAAACTGCTTCTGACTGCACTGCTTAGACTGAACTAGAAAATGAAAGAACTGAAATGTAAACAAACTGAAATGCAAATGTTTTGGTTGATGCAAGATTGCTCTTGAACTAGGGATGCTCCTGCATCAGACATATGAGGTTATTGAAAAGTGAGTCCCTCACTTTGTTGGGGCTAGGGGAGAACCAAGACAATCCACCTCAGCCTGAGAAATCCAAGATGAATCTTCTTCTGATCTTCCTTTCCACTTCACAAGATATTCTTTGTATTGTCTATGTCTAGTGCTGCATCCAACTCTACTGTCCAAAATGTCTTCAATTTATTCTAGTGCTTGTTGTGGTAACTGTTTCCTACAAGTCTTCTTCCATGCTGTCACTAAACTCTGCTTCATGATACTGATGTAGGTCTGCAATGTTGAAAATGATATACCCAATGTCTCCAGTAACTCCACTTCATATGCATTTTCTGAATCAAATTTCCTGAGTATCTTACAAGGTCCAAACTTCTTCATCTTCAACTTGTTATATGTCCCAACTAGAAATCTTTCTTTTCTCAAGTACACCATTACTTCATCTCCAACTTCAAATTCCTTATGTCTTCTTTTCTCATCTGCCTTTTCTTTGTACTTATTGTTCATGTCTTCCAAATGCTTCTTTTCCTAGTTATACACTGTCTTCATATGATCTGCAAATTCCTCTACTTCTGCACTCCTCTTTTCTTCCATGCTAATGTCTCTTAATTCTGCAACTCCTCTACAATTCATTCCGGTCACAATCTCAAAAGGTGTTCTTCCGATACTCCTGTTCACTGAATTATTGTATGCAAACTTTGCTTGTGAAAGAGTCAAATCCCAACTTCCAGTTTTCGCGCCAACCAAACATCTCAACAAGTTTCCCAAACTCCTATTGACTACGTCAATCTGTCCATCTGTTTGTGGATGAAAAGTTGAACTAAACTTCAAATCTATCTTCATCTTCTTCCAAAGTGTCCTCCAAAAGTATCCAAGAAACTTTGTATCTCTGTCTCAAACTATAGTCCTAGTTAATCCATGCAATCTCACAATCTCCTTGAAAAATAGATCATCTACATGTACTGCATTAGTTGTCTTCTTACAAGGTATGAAATGAGCTATTTTTGAAAATCTATCAACCACTACAAATATTGAATCATGTCCTCTCTGTGTCCTAGGTAATCCCATTACAAAATCCATGCTTATGTCTTCCCACGATCTCTCCAGTACTGTCAAAGGTTTGTATAATCCAGTGTTCTAACTACTCCCTTTTACAACTTGACAAACTCTACAACTCTATACAAATCTCTAAACATCCTTATGAATATAAGGCCAAAAGTAGTTTTCACTTACCAAAGCCACTATTTTATCAATGCCAAAATGTCCTGTCAATCCACCACTATGCTTCTCCTTGATCAAGTTATCTCTCATTGAACTTATAGGTATGCACAACTGACTTCCTTTGAACAACATATCTTCTTGAATGAAATAGTCCAACTATTTACTCCTATCTGCTACAACAGCTTCTTTACATACTTTCCAAGGTTCTACAAAATCAGTGTCTCCCTCATACATGTTCTTCAATTCATCAAAACTCAATACTTCAACTCTCATTTCTGTCAAAAAGTTTCTTCTTCTACTTAATGCATTAGCAACTTTATTTGATTTTCCACTCCTATGCTTCAACACAAAAGTATAACTCTGCATGAACTCTACCCATCTCATATGTCTCTGATTCAACTTACCTTAACTATTCAGGTATTGTAAATCTTGATGATCTGTATACAACACAAATTCCTTAGGCAACAAATAATGTCTCCACTTCTTCAAGGCTTGAATTATGGCATAGAACTCTTGATCATAAACTGAATATCTTCTCCTTGCATCATTCAACTTCTCACTGAAATATGCTATAGGTCTACCTTCTTGACTTAACACTGCTCCAATTGCATTTCCACTTGCATCACAATCAACTTGAAATACCTTATTGAAATCTGGTAATGCCAAAATAGGTTGCTCTGTCACTTTCTGCTTCAACAACTCAAAACTTTTATCTGTTCCAGATGTCCACTTGAAATCTTTTATGTCACCTCTCATTGTCTCTGTCATAGGGTTACAAACTGTACTAAAATTTTTGATGAACTTCCGGTAGAAACTAGCCAAACCATGAAATGATCTAACCTCTCCAATGCTCTCCAATGTAGGCCATTCAACAATTGCTTTCACTTTCTCAGGGTCCATTTTCAATCCTTTCACAGAAATCACAAATCCCAAATATACTAGTTCTTCCTTCATGAAACTACACTTTTTGATGTTTATAAGCAATTTCTCTTCTCTCAACCTCTGCAAAACTTGTCTAATATGCCACAAATGTTCTTCTTTTGTATTACTAAAAATCAGAATATCATCCAAGTATACAATCACAAACTTACCCAAGAATTTCTTCAGAACTTCATTCATCAACCTCATGAAAGTACTCGGTGCATTTGTCAATCCAAAAGGCATCACTAACCACTCAAACAATCCATAATATCATCCATCCTAGGTAAAAGAAATCTATGCTTAACTATGATCTTGTTTATTGCTCTAGAATCAGTACACATTCTTCATTCTCCATCTTTCTTTGGTGCCAAAACTGTAGGTACTGCACAAGCACTCAAAATTTCTCTGATCAAACCTTTTCTCAACAATTCTTGTATCTGTCTAGTCAATTCTTCATTTCTCTAATCAAACCTTTTCTCAACAATTCTTGTATCTATCTATTCAATTCTTCATTCAATGTCATCCGGTGTGCTACTTTGTTGGGCAAACTTGCTCCTGATATAAGATCCATGTGATGACTGATACTCCTTATAAGTGGTAATCCTTCAGGTACATTATCTAATATGATGTCTTCATACTCTGTCAACAATCCTCTTATCTCTTCCAGTTCTTCTTCTTCAATCTCTTTCTTTAATGCTTCAAGCTTCTTAGGAATCAAGGCATAACACATATTCTCATGTCTCAGACCATCCAAAAATTTCCTTCCATCTACCAAACAGATTCTAGAATTCCCACACACTTCACTCTTAGGTTCATCCTCCAAAGGAATCAAAGTAATTCTCTTTCCATTCGTTGTTATAGTATATGTATTCTTTCTCCCATCATGTATTGCTTTTCTATCATACTGCCAAGGTCTACCCAACAAGATATGACAAACATCCATAGGCATAATATCACACAAGACTTCATCATGATAAGATCTAATATGAAATTTTACCAAACATTGTTCACTCACCAGTACCTTATGATCATCATGAATCCATGCTATCTGATATGGCTTAGGGTGTTTCAATATTTCCAACTTTAGCTTAATCACCATCTCCTCTAAAACTAGGTTATCTAAACTACCACTATCAATCACAACTTTACAACACTTACCTCCTTATTTGCATCTTGTTCTGAACAGACTTTTCCTCTATGATGGTTCCTTATTGGCTTCTATTTGAAATAGTGATCTCCTAATCACCAATGATTCTCCTTTCTCTGGATTGCCAACTGAACAAGGTGATTCAACAGGTTCTTCCTTAACATGCTCTTCCACTATTTTCTGTCCTCTTACTTGTACTACCTTGATTACATTCAAATTCTCTATGTCCTTCACCTCCACACTTGAAACAAGTACCTTTGAATATTCTCTTATCAAATCCTCTTCCTTCTCTTATGTATCCTTCATTCCGGTATGCGCTAGGGTTTCCTCTTCGGTAAAAATTTCTATCATCTCTCCGATAAGCATTATTATCTCTGTCATCCTTCTTCAACGGGCTGTCAAACTTGTTCTTCTCCACAAATGGTCTATCATATCCAAAAAATGTTCTTCCTCTCTAAAGTTTACCTCCTCTGCCTCTCTGTCTCTGATCATGTTTCTTATTCAGCTTCTCTTCAACTTTAAGGGCAAACTGGTATACTTCCTCCAAAGATGTCATCCTTACCAAGTTTAGTTCTTCTTGAATGTTCAATCTCAGTCCATTGATGTATCTAGCCACTTTCTCTTTGCTTGCTTCACTATGTCCTGTTCTTATTATCATTTTATGAAATTCTTCAGTGTATTCCTTCACATACTTCTTCTTTTGTCTCAGGTTTTGCAATCTTTTCAACAGCTCCAACTCATAGTCAGCAGGTATGAACTAATTCTTCAACTTTGTCACCATCTGGTCCCACTTTGTAATCTTTTATTTTCCTCTCCTATTTCTTTCCAACTAAACTTCTTGCCACCATATAGCAGCATGTCCTTTCAACTTTGTCTTTGCAAATTTCACCTTCTCTGGATCTTCAATTTCTTCATATTCAAAGTATTCTTCCATGTCATTTATCCAATCAATCAACTCTTCTAGATTCAAATTACCAATAAAGTTTGGCACATCAACTCTAGGTCTTTTTCTAATCTTTCAAATAGCTTGCAACATCTTCATCTGATCTGATTCTTCCTCTTCATGACCTTCTAGGGTTTCACCACTTTGTTCAACAAATTAAAATTCTTCTTCATCATCACTTTCAACATTAGGTCTTTGTGTCAATCCTCTTCGCCTATCTTCTTAAAAAACCTCCAATTGAATTCACATTGTTTTCATCAATTCCATCATCTCATCCATTCTATTAGCCATTGTACCAATAGGAGGAACTCTTCGCGGCAACATCTTCCTAGGATCAAGTACAAACTACCTCAGGTCAGTAATCAGGCTACAAGTGACAACTGCCTCTCAATTAGTGATTAGTTGCGCACAAGTAACCTACCTCAGATTGGCAATCTACTTACAACAAGATCTTACAGAATCCCCTTCGCCAATTCACACCAAAGAATCAAATCTTCGCTCTGATGCCACTTGGTGTAGTCACGGTAGGAGGGTTCACGGAATGAACTGTCTGGACCGTGCAACAAGAGTAAACACAATGGAAATAGCTCAAATAAATGGAACAAATGTAGATTTAGTCATTCAGTATATCAAAGAATTCAAAATAGAGATCCGCCAGTAACATGCGGGCTTACAAATTCAGCTCACAGGCCCGATTACATACATGCTCAAGATAAAGATTTGAAGTCATCTCGTACAAAATCTAATCTATCAGGTACTAGATATGTGAATAGCTACCTTCCTAAGGATCTATTATATCAATATATATAATCTCCAAACCAATAGATTCCTCCGCGTCAGCCAAGGAAGATCACAAGCTCCAATGAAGAGTTGTAATGTGTTCACAGATAGGTCAGACCTAAATGCATAGAACACTTCCTCAAATGAATGGAACAATGTGCAGACCTCTAGGAAGGGTCATTCACAAACCAAGGATCATTAAATGTTGTGTCATTAGGATCCACAAGTCAAGGAATGATCTACAAGCCTTTTCCTTTTCAAGAACTGTCTAGATGCTCTGCTCTAAGAAAATAGTTGATCTTCTGATAGCGGTAACTTTCCAGTAACTGATCCAAATGCTTTGAATTCTTGATATGATGAATATGAATGAATGAAGATGCTAAGTCCAAATATGCAAGATGTGAAATGCCAAAACCAGACCCCAAGCTGAACTGCTTCTGACTACACTGCTTAGACTGAACTAGAAAATGAAAGAACTGAAATGTAAACAAACTGAAATGCAAATGTTTTGGTTGATGCAAGATTGCTCTTAAACTAGGGATGCTCCTACATCAATGATGTAGAGGAAAATATCAAACTTCACTTCTTATGGCATACTTCATATTAATGTGTATCAAATCCACAATCTTTATCAAAAACCAAAGCTCACTACATAGCACAACTTTGTGTTTCAACTTATCAGGCCAAACCAAACTTCACAAGGCCTTCTCATATCTTAGGAATATCAATTTAATAGGAACAAATCACATACCAAGGTCTATCCCACCATGCAAGCAACCATCCCTTCAAGGACTGTCAAACTTCTAGTAGCCCTGTTTTAAGGACTGTCAAAGCATATCTTTCCATGTAGAACCCTTCTCAAGACTGTGATGGGTGTTTTGAGTACCCATTAAAACATTATAAAACATATCCTAAATCCAGTATGGGTTGCTTTGTAAAGAACTGTCCAAAAATGGACTGACAACATGCAAATTAGGCCTATTAGGCCTTGTCAACACAAGGGTTTATTTGTTCTACTAGTTCCACCATCAACTTCTCCTAACCATTACTTGGAACACACCAAATTAGGTTAGTTAAAGCTTAATAATCCATCAAATGCTCCTTCCCACAAACATTTACAAAACCCTAGGTCTAAACCTCTTAACTGTTCTTCAAACTCTGCCTTTCTAGACTGTGACACAGATGCAATCATAAAACTCTAACTTCTCGAACATAAATCTTCCTCCACTAATCTCAAGCTTGGAGGACATGAAAGTGGATACAACAAAGGGTCATCGTATCAAAAATTAGGGGTTTCTACCACAAAGAAGGAAAGAAACACAATTTACTAGATCTTTGTTTACCCTAAGATAGGGTATTGACAGTTTTCAAAGAATCCTCTATATCTAACTCAAAACAATAGAAAAATGCATGAAACAAAGAGGGAATGGAGGGTGATTGTTTGTATCATCATTTTCAAAAACTTTTACATGCACATGGGGCCGTACAGAGCCATACACCTATAGAAAATAGTAAATTTCTGAGGAAATACACTCAAAACAATGCCATTATTGATTCAATCTTCTAACCTACAATCACCCACGAATACTTAGGATGTTACAAGGCCTTTTAAAGGCATTAAAACATGTCTTTTTCAGTTTCTCACTGACTTGGAGCAAACCAAGAGCCAAATGACTCTTCACCTTCCTCATTTTACATTTTTTGAAAGATAACTTTCCCATTTTGCAAATGAAGACAAAACTTGAACATTCCTAATGACCTAGTGACTTGATTAACCTCATTACAATGTTGAGGCATTACAAATTTAATCAAACTCAAAGATTTGTCTAGGGCAACATTAATTTGCCAAGGTGCTCCTGCACCAATCAGATAACCTTTAGGGTTGAGGGATTAGGGTTGAGGGTCAAGGGATTAGGGTTAAGGTGGAATGTTGAGGGTAGAGGGATTAGTGATAGGGTTTAGGGTTGAGGAATTAGGGTTTAGGGTTGAGGGTTTAGGGATAAGGGATTAGGGTTTAAGGTATAGTGTCAAGGGTTGAGGGTTTAGGAATAGGGATAGAGTTTAAGGTTTAGGGTTGAGGGATTAGGGTTTATGGTTTAGGGATAAGAGATTTGGGTTGAGGGTTGAGGGATTAAGGTTTAGGGTTGAGGGATTAAGGTTTAAGGTTGAGGGTTTAGGGATAGGGTTTAGAGTTTAGGGATAAGGGATTAGGGTTTAGGACCTTGAGGGATTAGGGTTTAGGGTTGAGGATTTAGGGATAGAGTTTAGGGTTGAGGGATTAAGGTTGAGGGTCAAGGGATTAGGGATAGGGTTTAGGGTTGAAGGTTTAGGGTTGAGGGATTAGGTTTTAGGGTTGACGGTTTAGGGATAAGGGATTAGGATTTAAGGTATAGTGTTGAGGGTTGAGGGTTTAGGAATAGGGATAGTGTTTAGGGTTTAGGATTGAGGGATTAGGGTTTAGGGATTAGGGTTAAGAGATTAAAGTTTAGGGTTGAGGGATTAAGGTTTAAGGTTGAGGTTTGAGAGTTTAGGGATAGGGTTTAAAATTTAGGGATAAGGGATTAAGATTTAGGACCTTGAGGGATTAGGGTTTAGGGTTGAGGCTTTATGAATAACATTTAGGCTTGAGGGATTAGGGTTGAGGGTCAAGAGAATAGGGTTAAGGTAGAGTGTTGAGGGTAGAGGGATTAGGGATAGGGTTTAGGGTTGAATATTTAGGGTTGAGGGTTTAGGGATAAGGGATTAGGTTTAAGGTATAGTGTCGAGGGTTGAGGGTTTAGGAATAAGGATAGCATTTAGGGTTTAGAGTTGAGGGATTAGGGTTTAGGGATAAGATATTAGGGTTGAGGGTTGAGGGTTGAGGGATTAAGGTTTAAGGTTGAGGGTTGAGGGTTTAGGGTTTAGGGACAGGGTTTAGAGTTTAGGGATAAGGGATTAGGGTTTAGGACCTTGAGGGATTAGGATTTAGGGTTGAGGGATTAGGATTTAGAGTTGAGGCTTTAGGGATAGAGTTTAGGGTTGAGGGTTAAGGGATTAGGGTTAAGGTAGAGTGTTAAGGGTAGAGGGATTAGGGATAGGGTTTAGGGTTGAGGGATTAGGGTTTAGGGTTGAGGGTTTAGGGATAAAGGATTAGGGATAAGGGATTAGGGTTTAGGTATAGTGTGGAGGGTTGAGGGTTTAGGAATAGGTATAAAATTTAGGGTTTAGGGTTGAGGGATTAGGGTTTAGGGTTTAGGGATAAGGGATTAGGGTTGAGGGTTGAGGGATTAACGTTTAGGGTTGAGGGATTAAGGTTTTGTTGCAAGTATCTGCCTAATCGGTCTTGTCATTGAAGTCAACATATTCTTGTTGTCATTGGTGTCAACTGTATCTTGTTCTATTACTTGTTTAGAAGACTTGTATGTTGAGGATATTGCAAAAATTAGCCTCTCCAGAAGAAACAAGTGAGTTACAGAGAAGTGCAGTGCAGACAGTGAGTTGTATGCTGAAGAACAGTCTAGTAAACTACTCCGCATTTATTTCTATTTGAATATCGTGGTCTACGGATTGGAAGTAAATTAGAGGTATGTCTGAGGATGCTACATTCTGGGTTTGAGCCATCCGCATGAAGATTTGAGTGAGTTGTCTTCACCAGAATGAAACCTACTTTTTCTATAAGTTTAGTTGGGACGGGAGGAAAGTATTCTGCTCCATATTCCTCCATAATAATATATTTGGCTCTGCAGTTCTAGAGGGAAGTCTAGGATGATGATAGGTGACTACAATTGCAATGGTTCATGGTTTGGTGGTCCACAGGCTATCTTTCTTTTATGACAGTAAAGGTTATGTGTTCCGGTGCGAAGATTCCTATGAATAAAGTGGTTAAGGTTCATGCGGTTGCTCCTGATGATTATAATGTGCTTGTGGATGTCTCCTAATCATGTTCCTATTTGGACTTTGGTCCACATTAAGAAATTGAGTTGGTGTGTGAAGATTATTCCAAGATAATGTAGCATGTAACCAGTCTTGGCCGACCTGGTTGATCCTAGTAATTGTGGAGATCTCTAGAAGGTTGTGGAAGCATGTTATGGCATGGAAGATCGTGTTTGAGTCTGAGCCAAGGCATGGCATGATCCATGTTGTATTCCATTTGCATGATGTTGTAATAGGTCAGGACCTATTTTGTAAGTATTTGTAATACTGACCTTGGAGATTGTTCCAATGGTTGATGCTGACCTTGATGATCATTCCAAGGTTGATGTAGTGTATAAATACTTGTAGCTAAGTCATGGAAAAGTTGCCCTTGAGCAAAAATGAGAATATATTAAGAAAGGTCCAAAGGCAGAGCAGAGGAGAGGCAGAGGAAAGAAGAGGAAGAGAAGAGCAGAGGAAGAGTAGGGCAGAGGAAGAGCAGAGCTGAGGAATTGTTTATTCACAATATAGAAAGGTGTTGATCATTGCAATGAATCTGGTAGTAAGCCACCAATAGGGTTTAACAACCCTTATTGTAATCTTACTAGGTTTAGGGTTGAGGCAGTGAGCCTGCTAGACCTAGTTGTTCTTCATGGCAGTAAGCTAGTATGTTTAGGCCCATGGGGTGACCAAGCCTAAACATCACTATTTCAAGATTGCAATATATATTGAGAGTTAATCCTCTTCGTGGTTTTTCCCTACCTTGAGGTTTTCCATGTAAATGTTGCAAGTATGAGGTGAGCCAGTGTTGTCATTGATGTCAACATACTCATACTGCATTGACAAGAAGGATTTGATGAGCTTTGTGCTGAGGATATTGAGAAAATTAGCCTCAGTCAGGAACAGTGAAGAACAGTAATGAGAAGAAGGTAAAATTACTGTATAGGATGAGAACCGGAGGATGCGGATTAAAGGGTTATTAGATATGAGTCTTGAGATGCTACAGTTAAGATTTCAGAGGTCCGCATGAAGATCTGAAGGAGTAATGGCTGCCGGTATAGAACCGGGTCCGGCAAGTATCCGGAGGTGACAGAGGATCACAAAAAGGTCCGGTGAGGTCCGGAATTGTATTATCATAATTTGCGGATTGGAAGGAGTGTTTGAGGTGTCCTTGTGATGTGTCATCCTGATTTGTGTGTGATTTGGAGGTCCGGAAGTACCTCTTGCATTATGACAGTGGCGACAGACTGTGTTCTTGAAGTTCCGGATGAGGAAGACAAGAGATCCCAGTAAGCAGAGGAAGTGCGGATGTATCCGGACATTCAGACAGGCTTGTGAAGGTTCCTGGATCATGTTTAGGTTGTGTTGTTGGTCCGCATTGATGGTAGAGCCCGGAATTGAAGTTATTCTTCCGGATAAAGTTATTTCTCTGTTTAGCCGACCGGATGAGTTGTTCATCCTGCGAATGTTCTTGTGATGGCCGACCGGATGTGTTATTCATCTTGCGGATACTCCTATGGTTGTTTGCCGACTTAGATGTTTGTTCCTAAGTTGATGTCTTGTATAAATAACGGTTTGTGAGTTCATTTCAAGGTGTGGTGTGTGGATGAGTATGATATAGTGAAGACAGGTGCGAAAGGCAGAGCAGAGATTGTTGGGCTTAATTGGAACTGATCCGGACATGGTAGAGATGTCATTCTCCAGTTCAAGACTGTGATTTTTATCACTTTGTAGACAGTGTGTCTCCTTGTAGGCAGTGGGCCTCTTTTGTGAGCAGTGTGCTCGGGCAGTGAGCCCTTATTGGCATGTGCCATTCATTTTTCTTTATTCTTCTAACAGATAATAATTCTTGGGTTAATCACCCCGTGGTTTTTCCCTTAACCGGGTTTTCCACGTCAAAATCTTGGTGTTCAATGTGTTGATGCTTATCTGCTCTTATGTTTATGTATTATGCTTCCATGAATGATTATTTGATATGCTGCTAACTAACAACAGAGAATTAAGTGTTTGAAATAGAAGAAGTTCTATACAACTGATTCACCCCCCCCCCCTCTCAGTTGTATGCCCTAGATCCAACAATTGGTATCAGAGCTAAGTTCCTCTGATAGGAGCTTAACCGCTTGAGGTGATCCAGGATGTCGTCTTACAAGAAGGATAGTCCGAAGTTCGATGGAACCAACTTCACTCTCTGGAAAGGTCACATGAAGTGTCATTTGGAATGTATGGGAAAAGCATACTTGGCTATGATTTCAAAACCATATATACCCCCACAAGGTGGTCCGACAACTCCAGATGAAACCACAGAAGCTGAAAACAATCTGCGGACCAAGGAAGCTCTTCTAAGCGCATTGAATGACTCAGATCTCTCGAATGTCATTGACCTACCAACTGCATATGAGATCCTAACTAAACTGGAACTTCTGTATGAAGGAGATGAGTTTGTCAAAAGTGCAAGGTTGCAAAGTCTGAAAGGGAAATTTGAAAGATTGAAAATGAGAGATGATGAAAACATCACTACCTTTATGCCAAGAGTAAATGAGCTGGTATGTGGAATCAGAAATGCTGGTGGAACTCTAGATGAAAATGAGATTGTCTGCAAAATCCTAAGATCCCTTCCTGCTGCCTACAAAATCAAAGTTGCTGCCATTGATGAATTCAGAGCCCACACAACTGTCACAAGAGAACAACTGGCTGGCAAACTAGCTGCATTTGAAATGACCGAGTTTGGAGATGATCCACCCAAGACTGAGTCTGCTTTTAAAGCCAGTGCCTATGTGAAAGGCAAACAGAGATTTGATCCGGGTGAAAACTCATCAAGGAAAATGTCATGGTATGATCAAGCAAGAAGAGACATGGAAGAAGAAGAAGCAGAAACAGCTCAACTTGAAGCCCTCATTGCAAAAAGACTGCCCAGAGGATCCGGTAAGTATGAAGGAAAACTACCCCTTAAGTGTTTCAACTGCAATAAGATTGGTCATTTTGCCTCAAGATGTCCGGAGAGATCTGCAAGATCTAATACTCACAGACAAAGGTTTCAAAAGAATTGCTATTATGTTCATGAAGAAGATGACAATGAAGGAGTAACAGATGATGAATCAGATCCAGGAAGCAAATCCGGAAATGAGTGGGTGTTTATAGCCATCAAGGAAGAAGATTCCTTGCTCTCTGAATCTGTCAATCTCAAAGTTGTTGAAAAAGCCTTGGCTGCTCAAGTGGAAGAAAAGGATGATTGGGTTATTGACAGTGGATGTTCTCACCATATGACTGGTGACAAGAATAAGTTCTTAGACTTGGAAAGATATGAAGGAGGAATGGTAAAGTTTGGTGACAATTCTGCTGGCAGAATCAGAGGTAGGGGAACTATTTCCTTTGATGGTAAGAGCAAAACAGGAAATGTACTGTATGTTGAAGGATTGAAGCACAATCTTCTCAGTGTTGGTCAGTTAGTGGACAAAGGCTATGATCTCCGGTTCAAGAATGGAAAATGCAGAATCTTTACAAGCTCCGGAACTGAAATTGCATCCGGTACTCAGACAAGAGGTAACATCTTTCATCTGGTTGGTTCAAATAAAAGTTGTTTGTTTGTTCAAATTGATCAGAGTTGGTTATGGCATAGAAGAATGTGTCATGTAAATTTTGATAACATCATCAAAATAAGCAATACTCAGGCTGTGAGAGATCTTCCAAAGTTGATAAAACCTACAAATAGTGTGTGTAAAGAATGTCAGTTAGGCAAACAAAGCAGAGTCTCTTTTAAAAGCAAAGATCAGTCTTCTACCGGATTGTTGGAATTAGTACATACTGATCTATGTGGTCCGACAAGAATCAAGAGTCTGCAAGGTGACAGATATTTCATGTTGTTAATTGATGATCATTCCCGGATGATGTGGGTTACCTTTCTAAAAGAAAAATCAGAAGCCTTTGAGAAGTTCAAAATCTTCAAAGCTATGGTGGAGAATCAAACCGGATTGAAACTAAAATGTCTAAGGTCTGATAGAGGTGGTGAATTTACATCTGGTGAATTCATTGACTTTTGTGAGAAACAGGGTATAAGGAGACAGTTGTCTGCTCCTAAGACTCCACAGCAGAATGGAGTAGTTGAGAGAAAGAACCGGACCATCCAGGAAGCTGCTAGGACAATGATGTTGGAAGCAAATGTTCCTCAAATGTTTTGGAAAGAAGCTATCAGCACTGCAGTCTACACACTCAATCGAGTTCAAATCAGAAACAACACCGGTAAGACCCCCTATGAACTCTGGTTTGGCATCACTCCTACTGTGAAATATTTCAGAGTATTTGGTAGCAAGTGCTATATTAAAAGAGATGAAGATCTAGGAAAGTTTGATGCTAGAAGTGATGAAGGAATTTTCTTGGGATACTCCACTCAAAGCAAAGCATACCGGTGTTACAATAAGAGATTGAGGAAGATGATAGAAAGCACCAATGTAAAGGTTGATGAAGGAATTGAGAAGCCTTCAAGATTTTATGAGTTTGATGAAGATGACCAAGATAGTGTTCAAGGACCTCAATCCTCTCCGGTGAAACAGAATCAGCCTGATCCGGTAAATCAGGAAGAAGAGTTAGGTTTGAATGAGCCTGATCAAGAAACAGCAGTGCAGGATACCCCCAAAATTCCAAGGTATGTAAAACTGAATCACTCTGAAGATCAAATCATAGGTGACAAAAGCAAAGGTGTACAAACTAGAAGAAATGTTGCTCAAAATCAGAATGAATGTTGTCTGATTTCAAAGATTGAACCTAAATCAATAAATGAAGCCTGCAATGATGAAAACTGGACCAAAGCAATGGAAGATGAATTGATGCAAATTGAGAAAAATCATACTTGGGATCTTGTTCCCAGACCTAGAGACAGGAATGTAATTGGAACCAAGTGGGTCTTCCGGAACAAACTAAATGAAGCTGGTGAAGTAATCAGAAACAAAGCTAGATTGGTCTGCAAAGGCTACTCTCAAATAGAAGGAATTGACTTTGAAGAGACTTTTGCTCCGGTGGCAAGAATTGAAGCAGTCAGATTACTTCTTGCATTTGCTGCCTTCAAAGACTTCAAGGTATATCAGATGGATGTCAAGTCTGCCTTCCTTAATGGTGATCTGGAAGAAGAAGTCTACATTGAACAACCGGATGGTTTTCAATTGTCTGACAATAATGATATGGTCTGCAAATTGAAGAAAGCTTTGTATGGATTGAAGCAAGCCCCAAGAGCATGGTATGAGAGGTTGGATAAGCATCTTGTGCAGATTGGTTTCAACAAAGGTACTGCTGACAGTAACTTATATTTCAAAATTGATCATGAAAATATTCTAATTGTTGAAGTATTTGTGGATGATATCATTTTTGGAGGAAGAGATAGTATGTGCAAAACTTTTGCAAATCAGATGAAAAGTGAGTTTGAAATGTCTATGCTTGGTGAAATGAATTTCTTCTTGGGTCTGCAAATTACTCAAACAAAAAAAGGGATCTTCATTTCTCAGACCAAATATGTGAAAGAATTGTTAAAGAAATTTGGTATGGAAGATTCAAAATCTATGAACACTCCTATGGCAACCGGATGTAAGTTAAGCAAAGATGATGACTCTCCAAAGGCAGATCAGACAAAGTATAGATCAATGATTGGTGGATTGTTGTACCTCACTCAAACTAGACCAAATATAATGCAGGCTGTTGGTCTGGTGGCAAGATTCCAGGCTGATCCTAAAGAATCTCATGTTATGGCAATCAAAAGAATTTTTAGGTACTTGAAAGGAACAGTGGAGTATGGTCTATGGTACCCTAGAGATCCGGACTTCTCTCTTCATGCCTACACAGATGCAGACTGGGCAGGAGATGTGGATGACAGGAAGAGCACTAGTGGTGGAGCATTCTTTTTAGGGAAGAGATTGGTTTCTTGGCTAAGCAAGAAACAAGATGCAATATCTCTGTCTACAACTGAAGCAGAATACATTGCAGCAGCAGGTAGTTGTACTCAAATCTTATGGATGAAGCAGATGCTAAGAGACATCAAAGTTGAATATGAGGAGCCTATCACAATTTTCTGTGATAATTCAAGTGCAATTAATATTTCCAAGAATCCGGTATTGCATTCTAAGACTAAGCACATATCTATCAAATTTCACTTTTTAAGAGAACAAGTAAACAAGGAAGAAGTCAGATTGGAGTATGTTCCCTCCAAGGATCAGATTGCAGATATCTTTACAAAACCTCTTCCCAAAGACTCTTTTGAATATCTCCGGGAAAAGTTAGGGGTCATGGCCCCTCCGGTGATGAACTAAGATGCACTGATGTGCATCAGTCCGGTGGCTATCACAGTCATATCTTGTGATCCGGACTAATGGGGAGCTACAACTAAGGGGGAGCAGCTGGTATGATTCTGATGCATGAGGATTGCAAGTATGAGCCCTTTGCCATTGATGTCAAAGGGGGAGAGAAGACATGTGAAAAACAAGTGGTTGATGATCAAAGGGGGAGCAGCAAAGGAAGACATGTGAAGAGTTGTTGTTGATAGGGGGAGCTGTGACAGAAAAGAGAAGTTCTTGTCTTGATGGTTTTTCACATCATATGTTGCCATCAATGACAAAGGGGGAGATTGTTGCAAGTATGAGGTGAGCCAGTGTTGTCATTGATGTCAACATACTCATACTGCATTGACAAGAAGGATTTGATGAGCTTTGTGCTGAGGATATTGAGAAAATTAGCCTCAGTCAGGAACAGTGAAGAACAGTAATGAGAAGAAGGTAAAATTACTGTATAGGATGAGAACCGGAGGATGCGGATTAAAGGGTTATTAGATATGAGTCTTGAGATGCTACAGTTAAGATTTCAGAGGTCCGCATGAAGATCTGAAGGAGTAATGGCTGCCGGTATAGAACCGGGTCCGGCAAGTATCCGGAGGTGACAGAGGATCACAAAAAGGTCCGGTGAGGTCCGGAATTGTATTATCATAATTTGCGGATTGGAAGGAGTGTTTGAGGTGTCCTTGTGATGTGTCATCCTGATTTGTGTGTGATTTGGAGGTCCGGAAGTACCTCTTGCATTATGACAGTGGCGACAGACTGTGTTCTTGAAGTTCCGGATGAGGAAGACAAGAGATCCCAGTAAGCAGAGGAAGTGCGGATGTATCCGGACATTCAGACAGGCTTGTGAAGGTTCCTGGATCATGTTTAGGTTGTGTTGTTGGTCCGCATTGATGGTAGAGCCCGGAATTGAAGTTATTCTTCCGGATAAAGTTATTTCTCTGTTTAGCCGACCGGATGAGTTGTTCATCCTGCGAATGTTCTTGTGATGGCCGACCGGATGTGTTATTCATCTTGCGGATACTCCTATGGTTGTTTGCCGACTTAGATGTTTGTTCCTAAGTTGATGTCTTGTATAAATAATGGTTTGTGAGTTCATTTCAAGGTGTGGTGTGTGGATGAGTATGATATAGTGAAGACAGGTGCGAAAGGCAGAGCAGAGATTGTTGGGCTTAATTGGAACTGATCCGGACATGGTAGAGATGTCATTCTCCAGTTCAAGACTGTGATTTTTATCACTTTGTAGACAGTGTGTCTCCTTGTAGGCAGTGGGCCTCTTTTGTGAGCAGTGTGCTCGGGCAGTGAGCCCTTATTGGCATGTGCCATTCATTTTTCTTTATTCTTCTAACAGAGAATAATTCTTGGGTTAATCACCCCGTGGTTTTTCCCTTAACCGGGTTTTCCACGTCAAAATCTTGGTGTTCAATGTGTTGATGCTTATCTGCTCTTATGTTTATGTATTATGCTTCCATGAATGATTATTTGATATGCTGCTAACTAACAACAGAGAATTAAGTGTTTGAAATAGAAGAAGTTCTATACAACTGATTCACCCCCCCCCCCCCTCTCAGTTGTATGCCCTAGATCCAACAGTAAATCTGGTGTCTCTTGTGTTTGATGTTGTTTCTGTGGTTAAGTTTCTGACTTCATGCTCTCATTGTTAAATCCTAATAATTGTGGATAAGTGATGAATGTTTAAATTATAGAAAGTCTTTAAGTTTTGTTACAACTGATTCACCCCCCCTTCTCAGTTGTCTGACGCATATCAACAATTGGTATCGGAGCAATGTTCCTTGGAAGAAAGTTTGACAGCTTGATGAAGATCCAAAATGTCTTACAAGAAGGAAGCGCCACATTTTGATGAAACTAATTATGTTCTCTAGAAGGCTCAGATGAAAAGCCATCTTCTTTCTCTTGGTATCAAAGTTTGGAAAGCCACAGAAATAGAATCTGACGCATATCAACAATTGGTATCAGAGCAAGGTTCCTCGGAAGAAAGTATGATAGCTTTAGGAAGATCTAAAATGTCTTACAAGAAGGAAATGCCACATTTGATGAAACTAATTATGTTCTTTGGAAGGCTCGGATGAAAATCCATCTTCTTTCTCTTGGTATTAAAGTTTGGAAAGCCGCAGAAACAGAATACACCATACCTCAAAATGGACCGACAACTGAAGATGAAATCAAATAATATGAGATAGATATCAAGGCAAGGGATTCTCTACTAAACTCATTAACCAACTCAATACTGATGAAAGAGGTAGATCTTGAAACTGTAAATAAGGTATGGGAAAAGTTGAAAAATCTGTATGAAGGTGATGACTCTATGAAGGAAGCCAAGTTACAAAGTCTAAAAGTGAAATATGAAAGTTTGAAGATGAACAATGATGAAAACATATCAGTGTTTATGCAAAGAGTTGATGAACTTGTTACAGGGATAAAAGCCATAGGCAGAACTCTTGAAGAAAAGGAAATTGTCATGAAAGTACTTAGATTTCTACCCAAGTCCTACTATCACAAGGTGGCCGCGATTGAAGAATTCATGCAAGTAAAAATAGTTAATAGGGATCAGTTGCTTGGTAAGCTTACTACTTTTGAAATGAGGGAGTTAGGTGATGCTCTGCCAAAAGTTGAGATTGCCTTCAAAGCCAGTACTCCTGGAAGTACTTCTAGATCAGAAAAGTATAAGGTAGAATTTGATGATGAGATAGATGAAGTTGAAGCCAACATTGTCAACAGGCTACAAAGAGGATCCAGTAAGTATAAAGGCAAATTACCTTTCAAATGTTTTTCCTGTGGTAAAGTAGGTCATTTTGCTTCCAGATGTCCTACAAGAATTGAAAGAAATAGAAGAAGATATGAGAACATGCCTAGAACCCAAAAGAAGTGTTATTATGTTGAAGACTTTGATGATGATGGAGTGTCAAATAATGGTGAACCAGATAATGTTAATTCCTCTATAAATGAATGCTTGTTCATTGCTATTAAGGAAGATCTTGTGTCTACTAATTCTTCTAGTTGTATGAAGGAAGAAAAACCAGTGGAAAGTGCTTTGGCTACTCAGGTCATCAAGGACAAAGATGAATGGGTTATTGATAGTGGTTGCTCTCACCACATGACTGGTGACAAAAGTAAGTTCATAAGTTTAGAAAGATATGATGGTGGACTAGTTAGGTTTGGAGATGATACAGCTAGTAGGATTTGTGGAAATGGATCTACTTCTTTTGATGGCAAGCATAATACTGAAGACGTCTTGTATGTGGAAGGATTAAAGCACAATATTCTGAGTGTGGGTTAGATGTGTGACAAGGGCTATGACTTAAGCTTCAAGGACAATGGATGCAAGATTAGGGAAAGGTCTAGAATAGTCATTGCAAGTGGTAAGAAGACTAGAGGCAATATTTATCACTTGAAAGGGACTAAGAACTATTGCTTGTTGACTCAAATTGATGAAAGTTGGTTATGGCAGAGAAGGTTGTGTCACATAAATTTTGATAATATTGTAATGTTGAAAAATGTCCCCTTGGGGGCTTTTCCCTCATAAGGTTTAGCTCCCGAGTCTTTCACATGCATTTCGGACATCTTAGTTCATAATTTGGCATCTCGATGGAATCAGCCCTAGGTAACATGACAAATGGGACCTAGGAGGACCCATTGAGTTGTACCCTACCCAAAATAGGGGGGAGGACTTGGGCACTCATGCCCTAGTCCTGCCCTATTTTGGGGCAGCCCTAATTTTTGGGTGTCAGTTTATGACCGTTATTTGGGTCCTTTTCTGATACGATAAGTTTAAATTATGAAAATCTTGGCGGGAGTGTTTGTAGTTGCATATAAATGCATTCTTAGGCATTCATTTGAAAATGAAATGATTACTAGCAAGCTATTGTGTTCTCAAGGTGATTCATGGCTTTCATTGTGTTGCAAGAGTAGACTTGTGTGGTTTGTGTGTTTGCATTTGTAGATTTGAGCATCAATTTCCTCATGGAATGAAAAGCATCTTCCTCCCATTAGAGCTTCACTACAAGGTGACATTATATTGTGTTTTTATCATTATTTCCATTGGTTTTTGCCTCTACCTCACAAGGGCACGCACTCTTTATCTGACAACGGTGTTCAGAGACTGAAGTGTCCTCTGGGGTTTGACTGAGGCAAGCCTCTAAACACCACAACCCCCTCCCAAAGTCTTGTTATTGTAGGTTATAGGTGTCATATTCGGGAGAAGTGAAGTTGTAGGAAGGATTGGCAGGCATCAAGGATTCAGGGTTTGAAGAGAAGCAAGACACTGGAGCATTTCCAGGACTTGGGCACTCGCTCTAGTGTCCTCCGCATTTGAGTTTCTGGAAGCAGAAGTTACAGCGCTGATTAGTGTTGGAATGAGGTCAAGATCCCACAAAGAAACTGGTACCTTTCTGTGATTTGCTATTTTACTTCTATCTGCAAGAGCATTTTCTGTTATTCGTCAGTTTATTGTCGTATTTGCATAATTAGGGTTTTAATGGTCAATTGAGCATAAGAGAAGAGAAATTGATAATTAAATTCCCTAATCCAAATTTCCCTACATCTCACAGCGATCTAGGGTATGATAGTGAATTGCCACTTAACCCTAGATCCTTGAATGTAAAGTGGAGAGGAGGATTTAAACATCAAAACACTAAAACATTAACAAATCCAATTTTCCACTAAACATTTTGGTGAACCCACATTTTTGGACTTAAATTGCAACTTGTTGAGTGTGTGTCTTCAGATTTGGATTGATTTCATTCATTCATATAGTCATTCATTTTATTGCATCGAGAAAAAATTTAAAAAATTGAAAAATTTAGAAAATTCAAAAAAAAAATTGCATTGATTGGCTTACTAAATTACATCAATTTTTCTAAATTTTCCTAATTCATGATTTTTGCATCAACTCTGATATAAACTACATAAAAATACAAAAATTCAATAATTTGCATTGCATTTTCATCATTAATTTGCTAGGCTTTTGTAGAGATTTTGATAATTTTCATACAACCTAGTAATTCCAAAATCTAGGGTTAGTAGGCAAAATCTTCTTTCAGATTTTTCTACTAATTTAAGAAGCTCATTCAAATTTTCATTTGTCTGTAGTCTTGCATTTTAGTTTAAATTTGCATTTAGATTTAAAATATTTATAATTTTGCATAGAAAATTTCAACAAAAACTAGCAATTTTGATGCATTTTCATTAAATTTGCATGGGCATTTTGCACGTTCAAGATTGAAAATTATTTTCAGATCTAAGAGTATTTAATTTTCATCATAAATCATACCTCAAAACATTCACATAGCATTTTGCGTCAACATCTCAAACCTAGGGCTTCAAAAACAACGATTTTCGTTAAAATTTTGCCTTATCGACTCTCTAAACTTGCACCATAGGCATGTTGTAAAGAGTATTTTCACATTAATTTTCTTTTATAAGGGTAATAATTTTCTTCCCCTCCTATAAATATTCACAACACCCTTTTATTGGGCTCTTGTAGTGAAAATTTGGTGAAAAACTACATATTTTGGCTATTTTTGCCCTAGGGTTTGACCTAGTTGCACTCCAAGCGTGTTGTGATCAATTCTATGGATTGAGGTGACTAATATTATTGATATTATTTTCTTTACCTCCTAAAATTCATTACAACACCCCTTTTTATAGGTCTTGGAATTGAAAAACTGTGAAAAATAGCCTATTTTTGCTATATTTTCACTAGGGTTTGACCTTAAGTGGCACTAAAAACATGTTGTGTTGGGTATTTTGGAACCAAGTGGCTGTTATTACTGATATTATTTTCTTTCCATCATTTTTTTCCTTTCAAAACCCTTTGTTATGCCTTTTTGCATTGAGTTTTGGTGAAAAAAGTGCCTATTTTGACATATTTTCACTATAGTTTGACTTGGCATTATCTTGGATTTGCATCAAGAGTGTGTTGGGAAGGAACATATTGATGTTTTGGACTGATATCAGACATATAACTCACTTATCTTGATCAAAATCCTTACAACACTCTTTGTTTCATCTATTTGCATTGAAAGAGTACAAAAAATCAAGCATTTGAGGCTATTTTGGATTATATCACTTTGTACTTATCTTTGACATATTTTTGGAAAAACTTTCAAATCTGATTTGAGCATAAAAACATGGCCTCTAATCACAACAACAATAATAGGTTCCCTCCTAGACCTTACATGAAAAGAAAAGCACCCGAACCTGAAGTCGTGTTTACACCACATGATAGAACAACTGGAGACAAGGAAGGACCTCTTTACATCACTGTGAAAATGATTGGAAACCTCATAGATGGAACTCTTATTGATCCTAATTGCATGACTAATGTTTCTACCGAAGAGTTCCTCTTTTCACATCAACTAATGCAGAGTTCTTATGACCTCTCGAGCATGATGATTAAGACACATAAGGGAACCTTTATCAATCCTTTGGGTAAGATATCATTGTTAGTAACACTATCTGGAAAACATGTCCAACAATGGTTTGATGTTGTCCCTATTTCTGACCTCTTTTGCATTAAATTGGGACATCCTTGGCTAAAAGAAATGAAAGCTATCCCTTCAACAATACCCCATTGTCTGAAATTCCCTCTAGATGGCCGTATAATCACTGTCCCTCGCAACAAGTATAAACCTTTGGTTCAGAAAACACATTACAAGTTGAATTACTTTTGGGATAAAATTGAAATACCTAGTCCTCCTATACAAGAAATGACAAAAGAGAAACAACCCGCATGTGAAGAGAAATTTAGACCAAAAGGACAAGGTCCCTATGCTGAGGTTCCTCCCCTAAAATCCTTACAAGGATCTGGAGGTCATTGTCAACAACAAAATATTCCACCGCGACAAATGAGGTTTGATCCCGGTGCTTCATCTTCTAATTTGTAAAACCTATGAAAGAGCAAGGCACTATCTTACAAGAGATAAGTGGTCGAAGAAAGAGAAATAGAAAAACAAGAGAAAGAAGAAAAAGAAGACAAGAATATGCCATAAACCTTGCCTCTCAACAAGAAAACATTGATCCCAACATTCAACCAAACAATAATGATCCTAATGACGAACAACATGATAAGCAAGACATGAATTTAGCTATGAAACCTTATGTCCCACTTTCCTCCAACATTAGGGAGTGGGAAGATGACGACGATGATTTTCTTATAGACAACCTCGAGCCCGGTAGGGGCCCTATCTCTAATCCTTTATCTCTCTCATGATGTTCTTCCCCCGTGATGTGTTATGTGTTGTTTAGGTCTCCTAGCATGCCCTAATTCTCTTGTAAGGTTTGGGATACTAGGAGACCGCCTCTATTGTGACCTTCTATTTGTATCATCATTCTTCTAAATTGCCTCTCTGTCTGATTTCATTATTGTGTGCTGTGTCTTACAGACATAGTATTGCAGTTGGAGACACTAGGGGCACCCTCCTACGTGACTATCCCTAAGACACTTGTTTCTCCTCTCTTACTTATTGTTTCCCTTCCTCTAGTGTTTCCACCTAGTGGGCAGATGACAATAAACATTTATACTAATGCGGACCTAGTGTCCCTTTCAAGAGCAATCAAAAAATGGACTTAGTTCCTAATATGATGATGGGGTTGTATATTTTATCCGACACTTGGCTAGTGGAAGCACTCGTTCATTTCGCATAGTTAATTTGATAATGTTTTTGTCGCATTTACAAACCTTAACAATACTATTGCTCTATGCACTTTTGTTTGTCTTTCAATCTGGCCTTGGCGGTACTCGATTCAGAGAGCTTCGTGATATAGCTCCAGGGTTATCCTTGAACTCCAAATTCATTGTATAACCTTGGCTCTTTGTGTGGTTAATCATATGCATTGATGTTGTTATTTATCATGATATTGTAGACACTAACATGTTTCTTGCAAGGATGTGTTTGTGGGAACATCTGGCAATCATGAAGTACATGTCACCTCCAAGGGGCATGGCCTTTGTGAAATTCTATGTTCCCTTGTGTGTTTTATTCCTACCTTAACGTGCTTGATATCTATACCTAATATCAACCAACTTAAGGTGGGGGCATATATAAGGTAAGTTGTCTGTTATAGATGTTAGCAATGTGTTTGACCTCAGATGCAAAGACCTGCGCGATGAGTGCATCATGCATCCTGAATTTGTTTGCAATCAATCAATCAATCATGTAAGCCCTCTACGGAGGCTAGATATCAAGCATATCCTTTTTCTTAAGCCCTCTATGGAGGTGGGGATGGTGTACTTCTCAGAGTAGATGGCATCATCCTATCATTTTCAAAAGTCCTCTGCGGAGGCGGGGAGCGGTTCTGTGACTAACTCAACCCTTAAGCGTGTCTTTGGTGATTGTGGTGGCAAAGCCCAATCATTGGTGTGTGCCTGTAATGTGCCTGAGATGGTGATGAGCCTAGAAATAGGGAACACACCATCGCTTGTCTACCATGTTTTCTCTGTGTCTTCAAGTGTGTGTGTTTTGGCGTGCTTGTTTTGTTTGACATGTCCGTTGCCCCATATACAAAATAAAGATCAATGCCTTAGGGTAGTGCTTCCTACATTTTGGGAGGTTTTGCATTTCTTGCGTTTGTGTTGCCCCATATATATAGAGACCTGTGCCTTAGGGTAGTGCATCCTGTATTATGGGAGGTTTGTTTACTTTCCAGTACTTGCATTTGCATTTTATATATATGAGAAAAAGAAAAGAAAAGATATCATTTCTATCTTCCATGCATTAATGTGTTTTCTATGCATTAACTATATTCTCCATGTTCTGTGTGACTGTAACTATCTTCTCCATGTTTTGCATTCCTATTACTGTCTTCTATGTGATTGGCGTGTCTTCTCCGTGCTTGATGTGTTTGTTGTGTTTGTGACCTTACTTTAATGCATGTACTAGCCTTGCGTTTATACATACATTAAAGTGGGGGCTAAATGTAACATTAGAAAATGTTCCCTTGGGGGCTTTTCCCTCATAAGGTTTAGCTCCCGGGTCTTTGACATGCATTTAGGACATCTTAGTATAATCTGGCATCCTTATGGAATGAGCCCTAGCTAACATGACAAATGGGACCTAGGAGGACCCCTTGAGCTGTACCCTACCCAAAATAGGGGGAGGACTTGGGTGCCCATGCCCTAGTCCTACCCTATTTTAGGGCAGCCCTAATTTCCAGGTGTCGATTTATGACCGTTATTTGGGTCCTTTGCCGACACAGTAAGTTTGAATTATGAAAATCTTGGTGGGAGTGTTTGTAGTTGCATATAAAACCATGCTTAGGCATTCATTTGAAAATGAGATGATTACTAGCAAGCTATTGTGTTCTCAAGGTGATTCAAGGCTTTCATTGTGTTGCAAGAGCAGACTTGTGTGGTTTGTGTGTTTGCATTTGCAGATTTGAGAATCAATTTCCTCATGGAATGAAAAGCATCTTCCTCCCATGAGAGCTTCACTACAAGGTGACGTTATATTGTGTTTTTATCATCGTTTCCTTTGGTTTCTACCTCTACCTCACAAGGGCACCCACTCTTTATCTAACAATGGTGTTCGGAGACTTAAGTGTCCTCTAGGGTTTGGCTGAGGCAAGCCTCTAAACACCACGACCCCCTCCCAAAGTCTTGTGATTACAGGTTACAGGTGTCGTATTCGGGAGAAGTGAAGTTGCAGGAAGGATTGGTAGGCATCAAGGATTCAAGATCTAAAGAGAAGCAAGACATTGGAGCATTTCTAGGACTTGGGTGCTCACTCTAGTGTCCTCCATAGCTGAGTTTCTAGAAGAAAAAGTTACAGGGTTGATCAGTGTCGGAAGGAGGTTAGGATTTCGCAAGGAAACTGGTACCTTGTGTTGGGATACGGTGCCATTAACCTTATAAATCCCAATATTGTATTTATTTCATTTATTATTTGTAATTTGTAATTACCCATAAAAGATGTACAAGTTTCACTGGTAGCGGTAAAAATTATTTACTGTCCATGGTAATTACGAAGTTATTGCATGGTAAGTGCCAGAGTTACCGACGGTAGTTACGGGATGTCATTTACTATGGTAAATACTAATTGGTCAAAGTGGGGTGCACATGTGGAGGAATAATCTATTTTTAGTGTTATGACGCATGTCATAGATGTTGTAAGAGGCTATTTTTAGCCCCAAGGTGTTCAAGCTTTCATGGGCACTTTTTCCCAAGTGTAGGATATATGTATGACAACATTTATGACCCCATAAGAACCTATTCTTGGCCATGGATGCCCAAGGTTGTGTTGTTGACTCTTGAGAAGTGTTATGGGCTTGTAAGAAGTCATTTAATGTCTTGAGGTTGTGTAAATTCTATATAAACCATAGCATAGTAGATAAGATGAATATAATAGTTTACAGGTACCCAGGTTCTGTCAGAGTGAAGATTGGAGGACAGAGGAAGTGAATGTATTTGTAATCTCCTTTTTTCAAGATAATACAACTTGGCCTCTTTTCTTGGTGGAGTCTTTTTACCCGAAAGGGCTTTCTCCACGTTAAACACTTGTGTTATGTGCTTCATTCTGCTTCTGGTATATTTATGTATTGTGGGTTTTATGTTTTGTTATAATCTCCATTAATAACACACAGTTAAAGATTGCTGAAATTTATTCGAATCAGATTTCTATTGAAGTAGTGTTGCTTACATTTCTAACATTTGGTATAAGAGCCTGGCCAGCTTTGACTCTTAGGTGGTAGTGTGGAAGCTATAGCTGCAATGGGAGATTTGGTTGCATTTGTTTTGTAGATCTTGTGTTGTTATTATGGCTGCATCCACCATTGCATCAACCTCTCGAATGGACATTGAGAAGTTCAATGGAATGAGGTATGAGTTGTGGAAGTTGAAAATAGAAGATTTGTTGGAAGAAAGAAACCAATGGTTGGTTGTCCAAAAAGACAAGAAACCTAACAATGTCTCTCAAGATGAGTGGGATAGACTGGATAAGAAGGCATGGGGAACCATCCAGTTGTGTCTTTCAGACTCTGTCCTATTTACTGTCGCAAAGGAAGAGACTGCATACAAGTTGTGGAAACAGTTGGGTGAGATCTATCAAGCCAAGAGTATGGTAAATAAACTTTATTTTAAAAAAAAATTATTTTCCATGAAAATGCGAGAAGGTGAATCAGTTGTAGAGCATTTAAATTCTTTTAATTTGTTAATGAGTTAGCTTGATTTAGTAGATGTTGAGGTTAGTGAGGAAGATAAATGTATCTTACTTCTTTGTTTTTTTACCTGAGTCTTGGGAGAATGTTATCCTTGCTATCACTGCTAACCTCGTGGATCCAAAGTTGGATGCTCTTGTTTCAGTGCTACTATCACAGGAATTGAGGAAGAAGGGTTCAGATAGTTTAGGGGATGCTCTCAGTGTCAAGGGAAGGTCTAAGGAAAGAGGACCTAAAGGAGATCAGAAAGGGGCTAAGGACAAGTCCAAGGGCCAGTCTAAGACTCCTGGTAAAAAGAAAAGAGTTAAGTGTTGGAACTGCGGTAAAAGGGGACATGTGAAAAAGGAGTGCAGAAATCCCAAGAAACAGTGGGAGAGTGCTTTGGATAAGTCCTTGAATGTAGGTGAAGAAGTTTTAGCTTCTGCATGTAATCTTGTTTCTAATTATCACTGGTTGATTGACTCAAGATGCTCATTTCATATGACCCCGTATAAGGAATGGTTCTCCTCATATGAAGAATATGATGGAGGTAATATCTACCTTAGTGACAACTCTACATATCCGATTGTTGGGAAAGGAAAGGTATTGTTGTGTTTCAATGATGGGAGGATTAAAACCCTCCCTGCTGTTTTGCATGTTCCTGGATTAGCTAGAAATCTAATTTTAGTTTTGAAGTTTTATGATTTGGGAATGCATGTGACATTTGACAAGCATAGCTACAGATTGGTGAGAGGGAACTTGGTGGTAGTGAAAGGGAAGAGATTCAGGAACTTGTTTAAGCTTGAAGCCACTACAGTTTGTAATGCCTCCTATGTATCTGAGGCCACTACTAAAAATACATGTATGTTGTGGCATGATAGATTGGGCCACACAAGTAATAATGTATTGAAAACTATTAAGAATAAAAATTTGTTGGATGGTTTCTCTTATTGTGATGAGCACTTTGATTTCTGTGAGCATTGTGTGTTTGGTAAACAAAACATAAAATCATTTCCTTCAGGAAGCAATAGAGCAAAAAAGAAGTTAGAAATTATTCATACGGATGTGTTTGGACCTGTGGATAATGAATCTATCAGAAAATCTTATTATTTTGTAACCTTCATTAATGATGTATCCAGATTTACATGGATTTATTTATGAAGCATAAATCTGAAGTTTCACTAAGTTTAAGGAATTCAAAGTCTTAGTAGAGAACCAATCAGGTTTAAAGATAAAAATATTAAGATTTGACAATGAAGGGGAATATTGCTCTAAGGAATTTGATGAGTTTTGTAAGCATGCAGGTATAATCAGACAAAAGACAACTCTGTATACACCACAGCAAAATGGTGTTGCAAGATGGATGAACTAAACAATTATGGAAAGAGCCAGAAGTATGCTTAGTGATGCACAATTGGATAAATGCTTTTGGGTAGAGGCCGTGTGTATTGCTTGCTACTTGATAAATAGATCTCCTTGTAAGGCTCTTGATTCGACACCTTATGAAGTGTGGATAGGTAAGAAACCTTTTGTTTCACATTTAAGGGTTTTTAGTTGTGAGGGTTTTGTTCATATGCCTAAGGAAAAGTGATCTAAGTTGGATCCAAAGGCTGAAAAGTGTACATTCATTGGATATGGTGATAATGTAAAAGGTTATAAGCTTTGGAATCCACTAACCCGCAAGATTATCTTTTCTAGAGATGTAATTTTTAGGGAACTTAGAGCTATTTCTGAACCTAAGCAGCCAAAATAAAAAGATGAAAAGGTAAAGAGAGTGCACTTTGAATTAGAGCAGCAAGATGCACTTCAGGAAGAATAGAATGATGGATTAGGGGTGAAGAAGAAGAAGAAGATTCGAGTAGTTCTGATGAAGATGAATCTGTTGTGACAGAAGAAGTTGGTACAAATGATCATGCAGAAGAACAAGTATAGTCTCTTACTCCACCCTTGAGGAGATCCACAAGACAATGGAATCCAATTGATAGGTATAGCCCACCAGATTTCTGTTGTGTATATGCTTTATTGAGTACTAATGATGAACCTAGATCCTATAGGGAAGCTATTTCTGTAGATGATAGTGAGTCTTGGCAGCTAGCCATGCAGGAGGAGATGATGGCTTTAGACTCTAATAACACCTAGGATCTTGTTCGTTTGCCCAAAGGAAGAAAGGCCATAGGATGTAAGTGGGTCTTCAAGAAGAAGTTTGGAGCAGACGGGTCATTGGAGAAGTACAAGGCTAGACTAGTAGCCAAAGGCTACTCCCAGAGAGAGGGAGTTGATTTTGGTGAGATATTCTCTCCTGTTGCTAAATTGACTTCTATTAGATTTCTCTTATCCATTGCTGCAGCTTATGATTGGGAGATTGAGCAAATGGATGTTAAGACTACATTCTTGCATGGAGATCTTGAAGAAGAAATTTATATGCAACAACCTACAGGTTTTGAGGTAAAAGGAAAAGAACATTGGGTTTGCAGGTTAAAGAGGTCTCTTTATGGTCTGAAATAGTCCCCCAGAATGTGGTATCAAAAGTTTGACTCATTTGTTTTGAAATTGGGTTTTGTTAGAAGTGATGAGGATCATTGTGTTTACATTCATTGTGTTGATGATTCTATACTGGTTATTGCTTTGTATGTTGATGACATGTTGTTTTTCAGCAATACTAAGTGTATGGTCAGTGAGCTTAAAGCCCAACTTTCAGGTGCATTTGAGATGAAGGATCTTAGTGCTGCAAGGTATATTTTGGGAATGGAGATTAGGAGGGAAAGAGTTAACAGAAAGCTTTGGTTGTCACAAAGTAAGTATGTGAATACTATTTTGCAGAGGTTTAGTTTGCAGGACTGTAATCCAGTTAGAGTTCCTTTACCCATTGGTACTAAGCTTTTATTAGATATGTGTCCAAAGACTGAGGATGATCTTGAGGATATGTCTATTGTGTCATATGCTAGTGTTGTAGGGAGTTTGATGTATGCAATGGTTTGCACTACACCAGATATTGCCCAAGCAGTGAGAGTTTTGAGCAGATTTATGTCTAACCCTAGTAGACAACATTGGAACTATGGGAAGAGGGTGTTTAAATATCTTGTAGGTACTCCTAATCATTGTTTGGTTTATTCTGGTACTGATAGTGCTAATAAATCTTTGGATATATAGGGTTTTATTGATGCAGATTGGGCAGGTGACTTGGATAGTCGAAGGTCCACTAGTGGCTATGTGTTTACTCTGTCTGGAGGTGCAGTGAGTTGGATGAGTAAGAGGCAGTCCACAGTTGCTCTGTCCACCACAGAAGTAGAGTATATGGCTGCAACTCATGTCTCTAAGGAGGCAGTTTGATTGACGAGACTGTGTACAGGTATTGGTTTTGATTGTAGGAATATTTAGATTGGTTGTGATAGCCAGAGTGCTATTTGTTTGGCTAAGAATCCCATGTATCATGCTCGAACTAAGCATGTTGATGTTCAGTATCACTTTGTTCAAGAGTTGGTTGCAAATGGAAAGATTGAGCTAAAGAAGATAGCCAATCAGGAGAATGTTGCAGATTCATTAACAAAGCCTGTGAGCACAGAGAAGTTCATGTGGTGTAGAGAGGCCATGGGCCTTGTTTCTAGTGCCTGATTATTTTTCATTTAATTTCCTATGGGTTGATTTACAATGTATAATGTCAAGTGGGAGAATGTTGGGATAAGGTGCCATTAACCTTGTAAATCCCAATATTGTATTTATTCCATTTATTATTTGTAATTTGTAGTTACCCATAAGAGATGTACAAGTTTCACCAGTAGTGGTAAAAATTATTTATTGTCCACGGTAATTACGGAGTTACTACACGGTAAGTCCCGGAGTTACCGACGGTAGTTATGGGATGTCATTTACTATGGGAAATGGTAATTGGTCAAAGTGGGGTGCACATGTGGGGGAATAATCTATTTTTAGTGTTATGACACATGTCATAGATGTTGTAAGAGGCTATTTTTAGCCCCAAGGCGTTCAAGCTTGCATGGCCACTTTTTCCCAAGTGTAGGATGCATGTATGACAGTATTTATGACCCCGTAAGAACCTATTCTTGGCCATGGACGCCCAAGGTTGTGTTGTTGACTCTTGACAAGTGTTATGGACTTGTAAGAAGTCATTTAATGTCTTGAGGTTGTGTAAATTCTATATAAACCATAGCATAGTAGATGAGAGGAATATAACAGTTTACAGGTACCCAGGTTCTGCCAAAGTGAAGGTTGGAGGACAGAGGAAGTGAATGTATTTGTAATATCCTTTTGTGAAGATAATACAACTTGGCCTCTTTTCTTAGTGGAGTTTTTTACCTGAAAGGGTTTTCTCCACATTAAACACTTGTGTTATGTGCTTCATTCTGCTTCTGGTATATTTATGTATTGTGGGTTTTATGTTTTGTTATAATCTCCATTAATAACACACAATTAAAGATTGCTGAAATTTATTTGAATCAGATTTCTATTGAAGTAGTGTTGCTTTCATTTCTAACACCTTGGACTTGGGTGCCCGCTCTAGTGTCCCCGACTGTTCTGCCTAAGAACCCCAAAAATAGGGATTCTGTGATTTGCTATTTTACTTCCGTCTGCAAGAGCATTTTTTCTTATTCATTAGTTTATTGTTGTATTTGCATAATTAGGGTTTTAATCGTCAATTGAGCATAAGAGAAGAGAAATTGGTAAATAAATTCCTTAATCCAAGTTTCCCTACATCTCACAGCGATCTAGGGTATGATAGTGAATTGCCACTCAACCCTAGATCCTTGAATGTAAAGTGGAGAGGAGGATTTAAACATCAAAACACTAAAACATTAACAAATCTAATTTTACACTAAACAAATATTATGAAGATAAGTACTGCACAAATTGTTAGAGATTTGCCTAAGCCTGTGAAGCTTGCTAATCTAGTTTGCAAGGAGTGTCAATTTAGGAAACATACAAGAACGAGTTTCAAAAGCAAGGATTGGAGGACTACTTGAGCTAGTGCATACAAACTTGTGTGGACCTACCAGAGTAAGAAGTTTTCAAGGAGATAGGTATTTCATTCTTCTCATTGATGATTAGTCTAGAATGATTTGGGTCACCTTCTTAAAAGAGAAAGCTGAAGCTTTAGATAAATTCAAGGCATTTAAGGCAATGGTTGAAAATGATATAGATTTAAAAACCAAATGTTTGAGATTTGATAGAGGGGGAGAGTTCACATCAAATGAATTCAAACTCTTTTGTGAAGAGCATAGAATAAATAGATAGCTATCTGTGCCTAGAACTCCACAACAAAATGGAGTTGTTGAAAGGAAAAATAAAACAGTTCAAGAAGCTGCTAGAACCATGATGAAGGAAGCTCATCTTCTAGAAGCATATTGGAGAGAGGCAATTCACACCGCAATATATATATCCTAAAAAGAGTTCAAGTAAAAGGTAACAGTTCAAAAAATTCCTATGAATTGTGGCATGGTAGAGTTCCTATAGTGAAATACTTCAAAGTCTTTGGTAGCAGATGCTATATCAAAAGAGAAGAAGCTTTAGGCAAGTTTTATGCTAGATGTGATGAAGGAATGTTCCTTAGTTACTCCACCAAGAGTAAGGCCTACCAGTGCTATAATAAGAGGCTGAATAAAATCATTGAAAGTGAAAATGTCAAATTTGATGAGTGTAAAGAAAGATCTTGAGAACAAAGTGGATATGAGTTAGATGATCCAGATATTTCAGAAGTCATGTAGCATGAAGATAACACAAATGAAGAACAAGCTCTGGTAAGCACTACCAAAACTCCAAGATATGTAAGAATCAGTCATTCTAAAAATCAAATCACAGGAGATAAGAGCAAAAGGATCTTAACCAGAAGAAAAGATGCAGAAGAACAAGTAAATTTTTGTTTGATCTTTAAGATTGAACCTAAAACTGTGGATGAGGCATGCAAAGATGAGAATTGGATAAAGGCTATGAAAGAAGAATTGATGCAGATAGAGAAGAATCAGACTTGGGATCTTGTTCCCAGACCAGTAGACAAGAATGTAATAGGTACAAAGTGGGTCTTTAGAAACAAAAAGAATGAGAATGGTGAAGTGGTAAGAAACAAAGAAAGATTGGTATGCAAAGGATATGCTCAGGTTGAAGGAATAGACTTTGAAGAAACTTTTGCTCCAGTAGCAAGGATTGAAGCAATACAGATGTTTCTAGCTTTTGCAGCATACAAAGATTTCAAGGTTTATTAAATGGATGTGAAGTCTGCCTTCTTAAATGGAGAGTTGGAAGAGGAAGTCTATATTGAACAACCAAAAGGATTTTAGTCATCAGAGCAAGGGGACATGCTATGCAAATTGAAGAAAGCACTATATGGATTAAAGCAAGCTCCCAGGGCATGGTACGCACGGTTGGACATGTACCTGATACAGATAGGGTTCAATAAAGGTACGAAAGATAGTAACCTCTACTTCAAGATCAATGATGAACAAACTCTGATTGTTGCAGTCTTTGTTGATGATATTATTTTTGGAGGCAATGAAAGTATGTGCTTAGTTTTTGCTAGAGAAATGCAAAATGAATTTGAAATGTCTATGTTTGGGGAGAGGAACTTCTCTTTAGGTCTACAAATAAGTCAATCAGATAAGAGTATCTTCATTTCTCAGTCCAAGTATGTGAGAGAGTTGTTAAATAAATTTGGGATGGAAGACTCTAAACCAGTATACACACCTATGATAATTGGTTGTAAGTTGAGCAAAGATGATAACTCACCCATGGCAGACCAAAAAAAGTATAGATCTATGATTGGAGGATTACTTTATCTAACTCAAACTAGACTTGACATAATGCATGCAGTGTGTCTTGTGGTATGATTCCAGGCACAACCCAAGGAATCACATTTGATGGTAGTCAAGAGAATTCTAAGATATTTAAAAGGCACAATAGATTATGGTTTGTGGTACCCCAGGGATAGTGACTTTGTTCTTAGTGCATATACTGATGCAGATTGGGCCGGAGATGTGGATGATAGAAAAAGTACAAGTGGAGGTGTATTCTTCTTAGGAAAAAGATTAGTATCTCGGTTGAGAAAGAAACATGATTCAATATCTCTGTCTATTGCAGAGGTAGAATACATTGTAGCAGCATGCAGTTGCACTCAAGTGTTATGGATGAAGCAGACTTTAAAGGACATCAAAGTTGTGTATGAATAACCTATTGCAATCTTTTGTGACAACACAAGTGCCATAAACATATCCAAGAACCTAGTGATGCATTCAAGGACCAAGCACATATCCATTAGGTATCATTTCCTGAGAGAAAAAGTGACAGAGAATGAATTCAAGTTGGAGTATGTTTCTACCAAGGATCAGATTGTAGATATTTTTACCAAGCCTTTACCCAAGGATACTTTTGAGTATCTCAAAGAAAAGTTAGGGGTCATCACCCCTCCTTCTCTAAACTAAGATACACAATGGTGCATCAGTTCAGAGATGTTTAGAGGTCCAGATTGATGCTTTTTAGGGCTACTTCAAAGGGGGAGTAGTCAGAGAGTTTAGTATAGAGATTTGATTAGAGTAGATGAGTGCAAGTATGTGCCCTCTGCCATTGATGTCAAAGGGGGAGAGAAGTCACATGAAAAACTTGAGTGCAAATGTGTAAGAGAAAGGGGGAGAATTTTGGAGAAAGAAAGAGTGCAGATGTGTAAAGAGAAAGGGGGAGAATCTTGTCTTTATGGCTGTTGCATTTTTTCAAATGATATGTTGCCATCAATGACAAAGGGGGAGATTGTTGCAAGTATGTGCCTAATCGGTGTTGTCATTGATGTCAACATATTCTTGTTGTAATTGGTGTTAACTGTATCTTGTTCTATTACTTGTTTAGAAGACTTGTATGTTGAGGATATTGAGAAAATTAGCCTCTCCAGAAGAAATAAGTGAGTTACAGAGAAGTGCATTGCAGACAGTGAGTTGTATGCTGAAGAACAGTTTGGTAAACTGGTCTGCATTCATTTTTGTTTGAAGATCGTGGTTTGTGGATTGGAAGTAAATTATAGGTATGTCTGAGGATGCTACATTCTAGGTTTGAGCCATCCGCATGAAGATCTGAGTGAGTTGTGTTCACCAGAATGAAACATACTTTTTCTGTAAGTTCAGTTGGGACAGGAGGAAAGTATTCTTCTCCGCATTCCTCCACAATAAAGTATTTGGGCTTTACAGTTCTAGAGGGAAGTTTGGGATGATGATAGGTGACGACATTTGTAATGGTTCTTGGTTTGGTGGTCTGCAAGCTATCTTTCTTTTATGACAGTTGATGATAGTAAAGGTTATGTGTTCTGGTGAGAAGATTCCTATGAATAAAGTGGTTAAGGTTCGTGCAGTTGCTCCTAATTATTATAACATGCTTATGGATGTCTCCTAATCATGTTCCTATCTAGACTTTGGTCCACATTAAGAAATTGAGTTGGTGTGTGAAGATTGTTCCCAGATAATATAGTGTGTACTAGTCTTGGCCGACCTGGTTGATCCTAGTGATTACGAAGATCTCTGAAGATTGTGGAAGCATGTTGTGGCATGGAAGATCGTGTTTGAGTCCCAGCCAAGGCATGGCATGATCCATGTTGTATTCCCTTTGCATGATGTTGCAATAGGTCAGGACCTATTTTGTAAGTGTTTGTAATACCAACTTTGGAGATTGTTCCAATGGTTGATGCCGACCTTGATGATCATTCCAAGGTTGATGTAGTGTATAAATACTTGTAGCTAAGTCGTGGAAAAGTTGTCTTTGAGAAAAAAATGAGAATATATTAAGAAAGGTCCAAAGGCATAATAGAGGAGAGGTAGAGGAAAGAAGAGGAAGAGAAGAGCAGGGCAGAGGAAGAGCAGAGCTGAGGAATTGTTCATTCACAATACACAAAGGTGTTGATTGTGGCAGTGAATCTGGCAGTAAGCCACCAGTAGGGTTTAACATCCCTTATTGTAATCTTTCTAGGTTTAGGGTTGACGCAGTAAGCCTGCTAGACCCAGTTGCTCTTCATGGCAATAAGCCAGTATGTTTAGGCCCATGGGGTGACCAATCCTGGACATCACTATTTCAAGATTGCAATATATATTGAGAGTTAATCCTCTCTGTGGTTTTTCCCCACCTTGGGATTTTCCACATAAATCTGGTGTCTCTTGTGTTTGGTGTTGTTTCTGTGGTTAAGTTTCTGACTTCATGCTCTCATTGTTAAATCCTAATAATTGTGGATAAGTGATGAATGTTTAAATTATAGAAAGTGTTTAAGTTTTGTGACAACTAATTCACCCCCCCTCTCAGTTGTCTAGTGCATATCAACAGGTTTAAGGTTAAGGGTTGAGGATTGACGGTTTAGGGATAGGGTTTAGAGTTTAGGGATAAGGGATTAGGGTTTAGGACCTTGAGGGATTAGGGTTTAGGGTTAAGGGATTGGGTTTGAGGGCCGAGGGATTAGGGTTAAGATAGAGTGTTGAGGGTAGAGGGATTAGGGATAGGGTTTAGGGTTGAAGGTTTAGGGTTGAGGGATTAGGGTTTAGGGTTGAGGGATTAGGGTTTAGGGTTAAGGGTTTAGGGATAAGGGATTAGGGTTTAAGGTATAGTGTCAAGGGTTTTGGGTTTAGGAATAGGGATAGCATTTAAGGTTTAGTGTTGAGGGATTAGGGTTTAGGTTTGATGGATTAAGGTTTAGGGTTGAGGGATTAAGGTTTAAGGTTGAGGGTTTGAGGGTTGAGGGTTTAGGGATAGAGTTTAGAGTTTAGGGATAATGGATTAGGGATTAGGACCTTGAGGGATTAGGGTTTAGGGATAAGGAATTAGGGTTGAGGGATTAAGATTTAAGGTTGAGGGTATAAGGTTTAAGGTTGAGGGAGAGGTAGAGAGGTGAGGGGGAGATATAGTTGAGAGGTAGAGAGGTGAGGGTCAGAGATAGGCGAGAGATAGAGAGGTGAGAGATAGAAGAAATACATGGAGAAATGAATAATATGGATTTTTCTATAGCAGGCGAAAACATGTTTGGATTGCTATAGAAATGGTAAAAAGGCCTAGACCACCGTGATCCAAGCCCACATACTCTATTTTCTTCTATTTATGCATGTGTTCCGACAAAAAAAAAAAGCATTTTCATGTTGTTGGGAAGTTCACATGCATATTTTTCAGATTCTACCACCTTTGCATGAACTTTCAACCACCTTTTTCTTCTTTGCCAACTTAAGAAGGAGGAAATAACATAGTTTTCACATCGAATTTGATATATATATCAATTCAAGTTTCAATTTTTGTAGTGTTGCAATGTTAATTGTGATTGAATTGTAGGAATTTAACATTATAGATTGGTTAATAGTATTGTTGTTACTAATTCTATTTGAGTGTTATTCAATTTAATGTTGAAAAGGAAGCAAATGGTGAAAAAATCAAATTATTGAGTTTGATGCAAGAAGAAAAAAACACTACATAATTGGGTACTCTCTCCATTCGAAACTCTATTTTTTAGGTATGTCAAGTCTTTACATGCATGTTCTTTAAATTTTCCTTAATTGTATTTGAATTACTTTATCGTGCTTTATCATACATGTTTATATCACTTGTATGGTTTACATATTTTGTGTTTATATCAGCCTCACTTTTTTGATTTTATAGTTCGCCTGCCTTGTCTATGCTTCTACATTTTGTATACATGTCTTATATTTTACATTTATAGTTCATCATAGTTCCTACTACCCAAAGAGCTTAGTCATCACACACAAATGTCCTTATAATAGTCTATGTTTTAAATCAGTTCATGGTATGCATAATAAAAGATATCTCAAAGGTCAACATTAATTAAAATAGACTCAATCACGATCAAGAAAGCAACCTAAAATCTCACATGGTGCCATGTATATTTTCTACACTTGGGCTCTTTAATAATTATGTGCAATAATGAATTAAACAGACCTTAACATACTGTGATGTCAAACTATATAAGAATAAATCCTTACAACATATAAATGTACAATCCCTTAAGCATAATGAAATACTAGTATCTTGTCATAACAAGTTAAAATACAAATGACAAGGTGCGAAGATCATACAAGTAAATCCCAATATGATTAATCCAATCATGATCCATGCTATGCTACATTATTATTCATGTTGATAGTTCATACAAACATTATATACAAAAAAAATTTCCATTCCCATAGCTATGACAATGTGCCAAGTTAAATACTACAAATCAATCACATTGCCATGGAATTGACATAGGGTCTCAAGATAGTTCAGTCACAACAAAGTGCAAAGTTCAACATGAGTGTCTCCATGAAAATAATAAGCCTTAAGGCTGATCCTCAGGTAAAAGCACAAAGTTGTGTCACACTTTCATCCAACTTATTAGTGTGCAAGTGAATTTAAGTATTTCTAACTAAAAATCAATTTTGGTCAAACATATGATCTTGTAAGATTCATTCTAGCTAAGTTAGATATGTCCACAAGTTTTCCAACTAAAATTGTTGGCTAAATGCATACGTAGCACCACTATGAGGCCAATTTACCAAAAAAATAAAATTATTTGAAGAACTTGATATTTCAACAACTTCTACTCATGTAAATAACATTTTTTTTAAAATATAAAAATACCCTTTTGTAGATCTATATGTTGAGTTTTCAAAAATATATATATTTTAATAGTTTAATTATTATTTATATTTTCCTTTCTATTTTTACTAAAAGTAGGTTATCAGCACAAAACATTAGGTCGATTACCATGTCAAGGAAAAATGGTAAAACTTATTAAAAAAATTAAAAAAAAATATGATGCACTAGATAAAAGAATCTATATCAAGATGGTATAATTTTTTTTCTATTTTAGATAAATAGTTAATATAAAAGTTGACGTTGAATGGAAACAACTATGTTTTAATACACACACATTTTATTATTTATTTAAAAATATATTTATCAAAATTGGAAAAAAATATATCCATACACTAAAGTTTCAAGTTATAAATACACACAAAAAGATGGAAGAAAAAAAAAATTTACTATATAAAGATTGATGTCTCATGTAACTTTATTTTTCAGCATTTTATCAACAACTAAATTATAGTGTCAATTTATTAAAAACTATATTCAAATAATTTTTAAAAAAATTTCAAAAAATACAAACATAAAATATACTAAAAATAAATTATTTTATAAGTTTACATCATTTCAAAATTCACAACATATATGTCATTTTTTAGTGATTCAAATTTAAAAGTTGGATCAGCGTTGGTCATTTCCTTTATAAAAGTGTGACACAACTTTGTGCTTTTAGCCCCTCCTTGTTGTCATAACATGATAATCTGAAGATAAGGGATTGTTGTCACACATTAGAAAATTGGTCCTTACCTCATGCCCTAGTGTGATGTCTCCCACGATCTCAATCATCTCTCCTTTCATGACTAGATGGTTATTAACAAGTGCTAGCCCACGAGATGTCTCCAAGTGAAAATCTGGTGTATCATGTGTCCTAAATTATGTCCCATGGCTGCAAGCTCAATCTTCATGTGTGAAGAGATGATCTCTATCCGCAAGTGTAGGTAGTTTGATGCCACTAGCACCAAGGCCTCCCCCACATTTTCAACCTTGTAGTCAACATGAAGTCCCATGTACTCTTCACTTGTAGCCAAAATAGGTGACTCTCCTTTGTCCTTATCCTCATAGGACTGAAGTGAACTTTGTACCATAATGCTTTGTATGGTTGCAATAACATTGTGCAATAATGCTTTGTTTGCTTTGTACCTATTTTAGTTGAGTGACATTTACTCTTCTACATGATGATTGTATATACATTTTGTATGAAGGGTTGAATGAAATATATTTTAGTTATTGCTATGGATTCATTTCTTAGGAACTAATATTTTTCTCTTTATCATGCTACAGATAATTTCTCTGTCATGCCGAGGAAACGATCAAGAATTACACCAACACATGAAGAGATAGAAGCTAAGAATGCAAAGAAAGCAGCGACTATGAGGGAACTTTGTGAGAAGAGGAAATTGGACATGATAAATGAAGACATGCCAATTGAAGAGGAACCACAACCATCAAAAAGAGATATGGTATTGGCGACACAAAGGGAATGAATGCAAAAACTTTGTGCTATGAGATATTTGAATACCACAATTGGAGACATGTCCTCTACCGCAAGTCAACATGTAGGGACACCATCTACAACATCTCAAGTTGAGAGTACATCATCACTCACATGTGAGGAAGGAGGTACACCATTGTTCCCACCTCAACCTCAAGGTATGTCATTTATTCCATCTTCGATCGAAGGTATGCCATCTAGCCCATCTCATTTAAATATTGATGAAATTCCTAATGTTGAGATGAATTTACCTATCTTAACACCACCTAGAATTTTGCATAGAAAGCCAAAGTATTTGATTGCTATTGATGAGAATATTTTGCAGCTAATGGAAGGTAAGATTCCAAAATGTACTTGTAGAATATATGCTCATAAGATTTGGAGATTATTCTTTGAAAAGTTAAATGAGACCACAAGATGTCAACTATTCATTGAAATGATGCAAAGTATAAAGTATAGGTCCATCATGAAGATTCTTGGGTTGAGAACATCAGGAGGCTTCAAGTGAAAAATCTATTGTCTAGAATCTAATGAGTGCATATGTGAGTGTGGGTAACACCTCATGCACAAAAGATAGTAATGCAACACGGCATGTCATTACATCGACTATAGTAAGTAGTCAAATGAGGAAAGCTCATCTCATTAGAAAGATGAGTCTAGCATTGAGAATTAATAGGAAAACTTTATCAAGAGCCATTGGAAGGTGCCAAAGAATTGAGGACACCAATGCCAATGAATTATGGGCGTTCTTGGGGAGACTACCACGAAAAGATAAACCAATTGTTGAAGCATTGAGATCACTAATTGAAGACTTTTGGAAGAATTACACAAGGGTATCTCCATATCAAAGGGATGTGGTAAGAAGGAGAATTAGTAGTTAGAACCGTGAGCCACATCCAAAGCATTTTTTGGATATGACTCAAACACAGTTTTTTTGGTAAATTTCTAGAGATGCATCCTCAAATTAAAATTTGTCAAAGATATTTTGAAATTCTAAAACCTTTCTATATGTCAAGATAAATCACACATGCACTATTTTTTCTTGTAGATTACATATTAAATTTTCTAACCATTTTGATGTTTATCAGTCTATATGTTTAGATTTGCATACTAACAATGTTTTGCAGGATTGTGGCATACATGCCCCACCAACATCTTTAAGAGACTTCATATCAAGAATTTTATGTGAAAGAGAGGAAGGTCAAATATTCTACAAGAAATTATGCTTGGATGGCATATGTCAGCATTGCGGTAGCTTGCAACGTATGCCAATATGTGAACATATGGAAAGAACACATGCGGTTGGAAACGAACTAGTAGAGTTCGACAAGTATTAAACAGTGGCATACAATACAAAAGATGGTAAAGAAGCAAAGAGGTGTGAATTGGTTATTGAAAAGATTCTAGTGTATCATTTTATGCCTATATTTCATGATAGTATAGTGTATGAGTATGCAAGACATACCCATAGAGCTCGATGGTTGGACTTGCAATTCAAGGCATGCAAGGACACATTTCTAGTTGGTAGCACTATATCAGTCATAAACTTTATAGAGAACTATAGTCTACAACCACAACATGAGGTGCAATCACAATATTATAACTCCACACACGTTTCTATATTTGTGCACATCACATTCATTCATGCGAATGATAGTATAGAGGATGACAGGAAGATCATAAGGGAGTATCATTTTTATATTAGTGATAATCGCATGCATTCTATGGAGTTTGTGCAAGGTTACTTTTAGGTGTTCTACAATGATTTGGCTAGAAGGGGCATATTGTTCAGTCAGCATATCATATGGTTGGATAACTGTGCATCACAATTCAAGAACTCTTGGAATTTCTATTGGCTGAGCAGGAGGCATAATATTACAGGTGTTCAGCATATGTGGAACTTTTGTGAGGCCGAGCATGGAAAGGGGGAGCATGATGGTGTAGGAGCATGTATCAAAAGAGCCATAGCATGAGAAGAGTTAAAGTATAAAGAAAATGCAAAGTTGACATATACAAAATTAATCGTCGAGTGGTGTAATGCTTCGATGGGTCCAGGTAATGAAGCTAAGTCTTCAGTTTGTAGATGTTTTTGGTTGATAGATGATACTAACATTGCACCATATGAGGACTGTTGTATACTGATAGGATCAAGTGAGCTACACTCTTTTAGAAGCTCAATTGTAGGTTCATGGAGTATCCATACGTGGAAGATGGCATGCTTTTGTTCTTCATGTACAATTCAAGCATGGGATGAGTGTGAGTCAAAGGAGTGGGTTGACGAATGGCAGTTAAGTTATCTTGACCCACTTGACACGTATCGACCCACAACGACACTGGAATTGACAGAGATGGAATCATTAGTTGACTTTGACTACATATCAGATCTAGTTCAACCAAGTAATATATCCACTTGCATAGTTTTTGAAATTCCAAATTTTATCTTACTTTGTAGTGTTTTTGTAATGTTGATTAATTTCATCTAATTTGCTACACATATCAATGTAGGGCATGTTTATGTAGTTATTGCAGATGAAGATAATGAAGAGGGAACATATTATTACTTGTGTCATTGTGTTGAGGCCAAAAATAAATACGAGGACCTAGTTACAGATGGAGAAAACATCGAATACCCTACATGCTTAGTGGTTGTTACTGGAACATGGCTTAGAAGGTACCCACATAAGAGTGTTAATGTTTGGCTATTTCAGGGCTTTGACACGCATTAGAAGATTCTTCATTACTTGAACCTTGTCATGGCATCCAATGTTTATTTGATACAATATTGGGGTAGACCTTTGAACAAGACCTTGTGGAAGGTGTGTGAGTCTGACCATGAGGCAATACTTGACACAATAAAGAGTAGAGTAAACCTGGATGGTTTGTTGGATTAAGTTGTAAGTATTCACATTGATTTTGTAAAGTCATGTTATATTGACTTGTAAGTATGCACATTAATTTGTAAGTTTACATAGGTTTGTCTTTTTTTATTTGTTGCTGCATTTTTACGCATATACAATGAATATTGTGGTGAATATGTTTTTCATTGATGTCAAAGTGCTTGGATGTTAGTAATTGCGTAAGGAATGCATAATTGTACAAGTCTATTGGTTGTCTATTGTTTGATGATACCATTTTTCTTTCAGGATATGTTGTTGGGTTTTGTGATATAAAGACACTTGCTTCTTCATAAAGTATGTGATATGATGCACAGAGTTGTATGAACTTGACAAGCAGTGGTATGAACTTGATTTGCTTGCTATGGTATACATTTGATGTTTGCATCATCATCATGTTATGCTTCATGGGGTTAGACCTAAGTGATGGATGAAGTTGATCTTGAGAGTAATGTATAAAATCTAGGTAATATATAAAATCTAGGTGTCTTGGTTTCTAACTAGATAATAGGTGTCTCTACTTGTGTCTTAGGTATATACTATATGTCAACTAGGTAGATAGAGACTAGAAAAAAGGTATTTAATCTAATCTATGTGTCTTAGGTAGATACTATATATCAACCACCTATCTAGAGACTAGAATAAGGTATAATCTAGAATGATCTAGGTGTCTTCTAGGTAGATACTATATATCAACTACTTGTCTAGAGACTAGAATAAGGTATAATTTTATCTAGGTGTCTTAGGTAGGTACTATATGTCAACTAGGTCTACCATAATAGGTGTCTTATGTAGAACAATAATCTAGGTATCTAGGTGACTTAGGTCTAGACTATGATAAGGTATAAAGACTAGGTGTCTTAGGTCTACTATGTCTATAAAATCTAGATACATACTTTACAATAGGTGTCTTAGGTGTCCTACATCTACTAGAATACATGTGTCTTAGGTCTTAGGTGAGGCCACATGAGCTTCCACCTTCACATGGTTGGTGTTATCAGTATAGAATATTTATATTTCTTGAAGCTAAGGGAATCTCTTTTTCTTAATAGGAAAACTTTATCGAATTCAGTGTCCTCATGATGTTGATGTTAATCACAAAATATGGTGTTAAGGTCATGTTGATGTTGAATGATGAGTTGTGGTTGTTGTTGGAAGTTTTGGAAGTCTAAAGGATGTCACAGTGGCAGTGTTCATATCACAACTACAGAGGTTTAAACATTCAAAACTAGTTAGGTTTTTTAAGTTAAAGTTATTAGTTATGTTTTAAACCCTAAGTGTATATTGTCTTTAAAGACCTAGTTTGGTATGTTTTGTTTGTGTTATACTCTCCGTTTAATCTATCTTAGATAACCTTATGTGTTCTTCATGTGGTCTTCAGCACTTAGGTTGTATTATGTTTAAGGTTATCTAGTCCTCAACCTCTTAAAAACCCTAGTCTTTACTTTTCTCTAAAATCTAAGTTAATACCTTACACTCGTACTAGCGATATCCCTGAAGAGTCCAAAGTGCAAAAAGGCAACAATCTTTGATGAGCTGTTACTCAGAAACCATGACACTTAGAAATATTTTGTCTAAGGCAATGTGATCATGTAGAACCCCTCTACAATAGCCTCTCTCAGTTTTTGATATCTCTAAGGTGTTTGCCCGTGGTGAAAGGTTTTCTGTTACCCCAAAAATCATCAGAAGAAGGTAGTGTAAAGTTTCAAAGGGGTGTAACTTTCATCCTACTCCTTATGTGACCAAACTAATAGTTCTAACACATCTGGATGGGTACGTTTAGACTAGGCATGGTCCAATTTTGCACCCAAACATGTCGAAATAGTTTGAGCTACATTGTACCAGCAATATCCTTGAAGAGTCCAAAGTGCAAAAAGGCAGCAATCTTTGACGAGTTGTTACTTAGAAACCCTAACACTTAGAAATTTTTTTTTGAGGAAACACGATCATGTAGAACCCCTCTACAATAACCTCTCTCAGTTTTTTATATCTCTGAGGCATTTTCCCATGGTGAAAGGTTTTCTGCTGCCCCAAAAATCATCAAAAGGAGGTAGTGTAAAGTTGCAAAGGGGTGTAACTTTTGTTCTACTCCTAATGTGACCAAACTAACAGTTCTAATGTGTCCAGATGGGTATCTTTATCCTAGGCATGCTCTTTTTTTTACCCAAACATGCCGAAAGAGTTCAAGCTACATTGTATCGGTGATATCCTTGAAGAGTCCAAAGTGTAAAAAGGCAGAAATATTTGACGAGCTGTTACTCAGAAACCATGACACTTAGACACATTCCATCTAAGGTAACATGATCATGTAGAACCCCTCTACAATAACCTCTCTCAGTTTTTGATATCTTTGAGATGTTTACCTGTGGTGAAAGGTTTTCTATTGCCCCAAAAATTATCAGGAGGTAGTGTAAAGTTGCAAAGGGGTGTAACTTTTGTCCTTCTCCTGATGTGACCAAACTAACAGTTCCAATACATTTGGATGGGTACATTTTGGCTAGTCATGGTCATGTTTTGCACCCAAACATGCCGAAACAATTTGAACTACATTGTACCGGTGATATCCATGAAGAGTCCAAAGTGCAAAAAGGTAGCAATCTTTGATGAGCTATTACTTAGAAACCCTAACACTTAGAGACATTTAATCTAAGGAAATGTGATCACATAGAACCCCTCTACAATAATCTCTCTTAGTTTTTGATATCTCTGAGATGTTTGCCCGTGGTGAAAGGTTTTCTGCTGCCCCAAAAATTGTCAAAAGGAGGTAGCGTAAAGTTGAAAAGGGGTGTAACTTTCATCATGCTTCTGATGCGACCAAACTGACAGTTCAAACACATCTGGATGGGTACATTTAGGCTAGGCATGGTCCTTTTTTGCACCCAAACATGCCAAAATAGTTCAAGCTACATTGTACCGGCGATATCCCTAAAGAGTCCAAAGTGCAAAAAGGTAGCAATATTTGACGAGCTGTTACTCAGAAACCCTAACACTTAGAAACATTTTGTCTAAGGAAACATGATCACATAGAACCCCTCTACAGTAACCTCTATCAAATTTTGATATCTCTGAGGTGTTTGCCCTTGGTGAAAGGTTTTCTGCTACCCCAAAAATCGTCAGAAGGAGGTAGTGTAAAGTTGCAAAGGGGTGTAACTTTTGTCCTACTCCTGATGTGACCAAACGGATAGTTCCAATGCATCTAGATGGGTACATTTAGGCTAGGCATGGTCCTATTTTGTACCCAAACATGCCGAAAGAGTTCAAGCTACATTGTACTGGTGATATCCCTAAAGAGTCCAAAGTGTAAAAAGGCAACAATCTTTGGCAATCTATTACTCAAAAACTATGTCACTTAGAAACATTTCGTCTAAGGCTACAGTATCATGTAGGGTCCCTCTACAATAACCTCTCTCAGTTTTTTATATCTCTGAGGCATTTACCCATGGTGAAAATTTTTCTACTACCCTAAAAATGGTCAGATGAATGTAAGGTAAAGTTGCAAAGGGGTATAACTTTCATTATGCTCCTCATGTAGCCAAATCAACTATTCCGACGTGTTAGGATGGGTACATTTAGGCTAGGTATGGTCTTGTTTCACATCCAAACATGCCAAAATAGTCTGAGCTACATTGTACCGGTGATATCCTCACACATTGCCTTTGCTATAACTGTTATAGTCTTCACATGTCAATATGCATCTTATGGCTATTAACATACTTTTTTCTAGCAGTCAACATAGTCATATATGAACTGCTTGTTCTTTTATCTTGGTTCACCTTGACTTTGTTCTCTAGTACTATCTCTATAGGGTTTGTTTTAGTCCTTCAATGCATTGTTCCATCATTGCAATCTTAGACCCCTATTAGGCTTGAAATAGACATCTATTAGGCTTGAAATAGACATCTATTAGGATACTCTCCTAAACCTTAATATCATCTTCATGTTGTGATATCCATGCTATTCAACCCTCATTTTCTTTCACCTTTATGTCACTATGATATTAGGCTTGAACTTAGACTTTTGTGATATTTGAAACCCTCTACACTTCATGGCTCCATCATTATGTAATGATCTACACTATAATTATGTAATGATCTACACTGCACCTATCTTGCTTATCATATTTCATAGCAATCTTGCAAAGAGTTGGGGTAGTGGTATGCAACCTTCTGCGAGATCAATACAATATCGTAACAAGGCTTTCAAGCTTAACAAGTGTTTGGGTAGGGAATTTCTTTATGGAATTAGAGTCAAATTGGTAAATGTGATGACATGATACATATTAACATGGTGAGATGCAAAGTATACATTTATAATATTAACCACATTCTCAAAGGGATTGTTGATGACTTATGGAAGCCTATAGCCCTAATGTTATGTTGCATACTCAAATTAGGTAAGACTCAATGTACTCTCATACCCTCACCTTATATGCAAGAGGAATTACATTTAATAACCACAATGACCATCAAGTGCTCATAAGCATATGATTTTGACTATCTTATTCAAGACAACAAACATACTCTTTGCATACCAATATGGTATAATAACAAGGAATTAAGAAATATTTTCAATTGAGCAACTCATAAAGAATATGGATTAGCATACCAAGGAGAAACCATAAGAACATCCTTTTGGAACATAGGGAATTGCAAATATCTTTGTTACAACAATCAACCTCTTTTTAGTATACTAACATGAGATATTTCTAGAGTATTATTTTGGTTATATGATGCATCCAAATTGGGCTATCAAGACCAAATCATGGTATTATCATGCCTTTTGGTCACTGAAATAAAATAATAAGCACAAAGATGTTTCCCAAGGGTTTGACAACATAGAATGTAATAATTACAAAACTACTAAAAAAAGATGCATTGAAATAGCCAAAAAAATATGGTTTTATTTATGTAAAATGGGATTGCTAGGGAAAACCATAGAAGGTGTTTTTATACATTTATTTTAGTCCCCATATAGTCCTCTACAACAATATTAAAGCTTAAAGATATACACTCAAAATAAAATCATTTTACAAGCTCTAACACAAGTCCTTCATGAGTTTAATGGCCATAAAGGCCAACCTAAAATGAGTGTAGAGACCATTTAGGCTCACAAGGTATGGGGGTGTCCCATGCTAAAATTATCATATAAATATTATTGCAATATCCCCTTGGTCATTTACAAAATTAGATAAAGTTGTTTGTGAAACTATGAGACATGATCCTTAGTGTTGTGCAAATGGCACATGATCCAAAGGGTTGTGTAAGATTTATAGGGTGTCTTTTGAGTTGTACAAAATGATTCCTATCACAATGTGAATTATGCATGGTGCAAGGAACCATGAACTTTGTGTTGGATCAAGTGGCATTGTTTAGGTGGCACATGATGCAAGGACTTATGCACAAGGTTGTACATTGTTATGTGAGTGACTAAGGCTAACCTGCAAGCTTGTCCAATAGCATGTAGATCATGATGTGAACAAAAAAACTTGCTTTCCATTTATCCATTTAACCAATCTTCCTTTCTTTATTTTCTCGGGCATGTCTAGTTTTGAGAGACTAAAACTTTCAACCTAAAAGTCAAATTCTCTTATCATCAATCAGGATGGATTCTTTGACAATTAAACTTTGAAACCTAAAGGCATACAAAAATGATCTACACTACACCTATCCATATTACATAATGATCAACAAAAATGATTTGTATTAACCAAATATCCATATAGACATACATCAATATCTATCGATATAAGTATAACATATATACAAAATAGCCATATAGGATTACAAGAATGCCATATAGGCATACAATGTCAACTATATGCAATAAAAAATATATGTCCACAAATGCCATATAGGCATACAACAAAGGAACACAATAAAAAGTCATTCCCCTCTATCCGGTGAAGAGAATAGATCACGGGTAGCCTTTGATCTTCAAGGGGATGGAGACGCATATGAGGGTGGTCTACTATGAACCTGAGGGCTACTCCTCCTATTTAGTTGTTCATGGATCTGTAGTTGTTACAATAAAAGTATAGACATTAATATATAGAAATTACATTATAAAAAATGAAACATTTAACAAAATAATCACTTACTGCTATCTCAAAATTTGTCTCCTCATTTGCCTCAGTACCAGGATTAGGTTGTGGTGATGTCATGTCCTATAGAAACCATCTAGATAGAAATTAAACTTCAAATCAATAATCATTTGATTTTTCAAAAATAAACAACTATAACAATGAATGTAATTTGAAATTTACTAATCTGCCTCATACCCTCGTTAAAGGCATGGAACTATGAATTGTAGAGGACACACCATGCTCCATTGCCTTATGAACATCGGGAAGTGTCTCCGCAGCTTGCATCATCTAAAAATAAAACAACATTATTCAATTACAAAACTATAATAGTGATGCAAGTCATGGCTCCTAACATACACACATGTTCACCTAAACATGGAAGTACACACAATAAATCACACAAGTCACATACATATATACAAATTAGATGAAGATTCATGACTATTGTGTGGTATAAGGGTGAACAAAGGAGGGACCATAGTAGGATCAAATTTTAGGTAAGAAGTCAGAGATGGAGTGAAGGTGTTAGTTTAGGTTTAGGTTGGTGGTAGGGTGGGGTAGGGTTGTGCTCAAATTTTTGTTTGTTTGGTAGTCATGGAGGTAGGACAATTCCTAAGATAGAGTTTTTGGGTTTACGGGACAATGCCTAAACTAGAAGTCGCATAGACATTAGGTAAGTTTATGGGTTTATGGGAAGGAGGAATATCAAGAGTTTGTGGGATAATAGGAGGGAGGAAAGATACTAGATAGGAGAAGGAAAACCTTATTTTAAAAATTTCTTATCATTTTCTTTGTCTTGAGGTTTGTCAGGGGGTGGGTTGGAAGCAAACTAGGTCTGGGACATCTCGTAGGGGTATATTAGGAAATAGGTAGGGTAGATATGGGTTGGTTAGTAGGTTGGGTGTAGTGTTGAGGAAGTTTCTTAGGCCTACTTTTAGAAGTGGATGGGGAAAGGTCCTACACTTTTTGTTTTACTTTATCTTGGAGGGGTGTTAGAGGGGAGATAGAAGTCAATGAGGAAGGTGAAGTAGTAATAGGTGGATATATTGTGGGGAAGATAGGGGCATAGATAGTGAAGTAGGTGAAGTAATAGATAGAGGTTGTGGGGTTGGAGCAACAATGCGTTTAGAGGCATAAGATAGGTAAAGGTGAAAAAGGGAATTGGTATGAGGTTGAGGTGGACTAGAAGGGGTTGAAAAACAATAATCTAATGAGAAGTGTCTTAAGGTAACAACTAGTTGGTATGGGCTATGAGAAATGGTGAAGACGTTACCATCATGGGGAATTTAAGGCACTAGTGGATGATAGTTTAGGGACAAACCACATTGTAATGAGCCAAGGATGACCTAAGAGAATAGATAGTGCTATGAGGTGGCAATGATATGACATGAGACATCTAGGTATTTAGGTCCTACCTAGATTAGTAGGGTGAGGGAGCCAAAAGTAGGTATAGAAGTGTCATTATGTGTACATTAGGAGATATCTGAGGGGGATAAGAATCTCTTTGCAACCTAGTGATGTATAAGTGTTCCTCTATAACTGCATTAATTCCACCTTGATGTATAAGTGTTCCACTGTGATTCAACTATCATTTTATAGTGTACTTGTGCCTCAATCTATAGAGGATCGTTATAATCATCAGTAGGCACATTGTCAAGCAAGAAGGTGATGTTAGGTGTAGGAGTGGGTTGAGCAATGAAATTATAAGGTTGAATGTCTAATGTGCCTATCATCTCAAAGAATATAGTAGTATTAAAGGAAGGGTCCTCATTAGACTTAGGTGGGTTAGATGTAGGATCAAAAGTAGGGATTGAAGAAATTGAGCCAATAGGATTGACATAGTTTGTAGGGGAATGGGTTAGTGTAGATTCATTAATCAATGTAATCAATGATATGAATATAAACTACAAAAATCTAGTAAGTACAATTCATTAGTTAAACTGTTTATTTTATTACCTAAGTGAAGCTTTGAACTCTACCACCACTGCGAGGTGTTGTCATGAAATCTCCAATATTAACCTATTCAACATCCAAAATTAGATATTAGAATACCATTTGTATAACAATGCTATTCACATGTAATATTTATAATTGTTTTCTAGTTATGTATACCCTAGAAGTAGATGTCATAGTGTAATATGGAGGTGGAGAACCACTGAAGATAGAATGAATGCTATGACCCTAAAATTTCATTAAAATCATCAAACTAAATTAGTTAATCTTGCATTTCAAAAATGAAATTTAATAAATTAAATTCAATGAACTTGCTAATATTTACCTGAGTATCAAGGCCGAAAGTCTCACTCATGAGGACATCTTTCATCACCATTTGGTCAGCTGCAGATGTAGCCTATGCACTTGCATCCTAACTATCCGTGGGGTCATAACCACATGCTGACTCGCAAGCCTGACAAGTATGGGGTGGAACCCTACTCCTCGAACTCTTCCATGACCCACACTCTACTACAAGACTGACATGCTGTATGATGCTCTAGGTCAAGGCACTAATGGACTAAAGTGTCTCAACCTTAGCACTCTCCTTCACAATGGAAGGGATAGACATGTGCTCATGGGCTAGTCTAGTGAGTTCTCATCTCACTGTCTGCTATGGGTCAACACGTGCCCTTGGTCTATCCTGTGTTAACCCCCCACCTCTACCTTGGAAGTCTTGCATATCAAAATAGTATGGTACTTTATTTTTTACAAACTCACAATAGAGTTTCCTCAAAACATATTGCGGGACCTCAATATTGTTGCATGGAGGATGGTAAAAAACCATCCACCATCTCTACTCAAAATTGTCCCTTATCACTTGATTGTTGCACCAATGGATAGGAAACCTCTTGCATGTAAGGGGTAGAGGTTGATTTGTTTGTGGGTCTGTAAAAATAGAACACAAGTCCAATTTTATAATTTGTTCATTTTTTACTTGCTCATATGACAACTTGTCTGCATAGTATTCTCTAAATTCTCTCCTCTTTTTAGACCAACTAGTTATTTGATTGCTAATTGAATCTACATTTGATAACATAGATTCAAGAGATTGAGCAAGCATGGATCTATGTGAGGTTGAATTTATAGGATCTTTCAACCTTGCAATTATATCTTCAATTTGTTTTTTATTGTTTTCAGTTTGCCCCATTAGATTTTCTTGTGTTCCAGGGGCCCTATAGAGGAATGGATGGAGGAGTTTGTTGTTCAGGTTGTTCTTCAGCAGGTATTTGTTGTTTAGGTGATTCAGGATTTTGTGGATTTTTAAGAGGAGGAGGAGGAGGTGGTGCATTACCATTTCCTATAAATTAAAGAAATTTACATCAAAAATCTACTTAAACCTACCTATTTAACAACAAATTTAGACAAAAAACCAAATACAACTTACTCCTTCAGCATCCCTGACATTGTGGCGGCATTTTGATGATGAATCAGTGATGATTTGGTGATGAATTTAACCTCCAATAATGTGAGAGTGCTCTCAAGAGTTTGTAAGCCACAGGAAGAAGAAAATGAAATGGGAAAATGAGGAAAAATGATAGGTTTTTTTAAATAGGAAAGAATAACGCGCTCACGTTATAACGCGAGTGCGTTATGGCTTGGTCCTCATGATCCTTAGGCTCAGCATCACCAAACCATAATGTGAGCACATTATAATGTGCTCGCATTATAATGCACTCACATTATAATGTGCTCGCATTATGGCCTAAAAGTTTTTTTTTAAAGTTTGGCCACTTTCTGGCCCCCCAACTTTTTGCACCCACCCACACACACATATGTAGAAAATAATAATGAAAACATACAACACATTGATAATATACAACTTTCCTTGGAGAAAACCACAAAATTAAAGTGAAAAATTCATATTTAGAGAGAAAATACCCTTTGTTCCACTATGAACAAGTTCTCTACAAATGTTTAGAGTGCTAGTATGCATCAACAAGCTTGCACATTGATTTGAGAGCTTCTATTACCAATAACACACTCTCACTTTAATTCAAATTTACACACTTGCATAGTCAAGAATATGGACTACAAACACCATACATGAGAGATAACTACTTCCCCAAAATACAAAAGTAACTTGACCTTCCTACAACTTCATAACCTTGATAAGATGAAAAACCAAAAGCCAAAAAGAAGATCAAACACTCAAATGCTTTAAATTCAACTTGTTTGCAAAAAGAAGAGTTTGACAATTGTCCTAAGATGTGTTTAACCATCACTAACAATTCACCATGGTGAACAACATGTTCACCTCCTATTGCAAGCAATGAATTCATCAAAGTAGGTTTCTTGGGTCATTTTGGGGTCTAAAACTTTGAACAGACTTTTTGAAGATGCCACATTCTATCTCAAATCATCCTTACTCATTATCATATCCCCTTCTCATAAATACAATGATGAATTCACTCTCCAATTAACGCATAGCACTAAGACCCATTTTTTTGGAGCAAAATCATTCTCCAATTCAAAAATTGAATTATAGAGTTTGATTCCATCACCTAATCAACTTGAGAAATGATTATAATTAGATGAACGTAAATCAATCAAGATGCATTTGATATGAAGAAAAAAACAAATAGCCCCCAGGAACTGCATGCTTTCATTCTCTATAATTTGCATGAATTAATCCTTTCTATTCATCACCTCTTCTTATTTTAGTATTTTAAATTATAGCACTTTTCATTCTCATATGTTTTGTTTAATAGTTATCATAGTACTTCATTTATTGTATTGAGTTATATGTGTGTATGTGGGGTAAATGAACATGTTTACTAAATACCATACAATTTAGGATATAAACTAAATATTAAACTTAGGATATTTTAAATTTATTCTACAACATGCAACACCATAAACAAAATAGGTAGCATAATTATTTGTCTTAGCTCATTCAATAGAAGTAGGTTGTCGCAGTTCATTCAAGGTTGTCATAGCTTGAAGATTTCAATTGAAACATAAATATCTTTATACAATATGCAAAAATGGTAGTCCGTGCTCACAAATGGAAGTAGGTCAACCTAAGGAGAGTAGAGCCATAAATGTGAGCCCACAAATTATGTGACACCAACAATTTAGGGATTGAGGTAGTGTAAAAATGACAAACATGCCTATAGTAGTGAAAAAAAAGATTGCATGATCCAAAATTAGCATTAGTGTACACCCAACATAAGGAAATAGCTCCTAAATAGACATAAATGTGAGCCCAATACATCTCCTCATGAAGCATTGACCAACCACATGTGTATACAACAACCAAGGAATAAAATAATATTAGAAATCGAAGATGTATTTGTCTTGTAGTAACAAATGACCTTCCTATTGAATATAGGTTGTCATTGATGTCAACAATGGTATGAAGTGTTGCAATGTGGAAGATTGCAAGTGATGATCAAATTTGAAGACAAAAAAATAAGCATTATGATTCAGACAAGTAAAGAGACAAATATGTACCAAGAAACTCAAAGGTCCAGACAGAGAAAGCTAATCAGGAGAGTTGTGGAGTGAAGGAAATGGATCAGTATCATCTGAACATATTCATACCATATATTCTGAAGTGCATGTGTAAGTCAAATTCTTGATATGATTGTACTTGAAGTGCTTGATGAGTTAAGTTGAATTCATGTTGTTTGGTGATGATATAATGATTGCCACTGGATGAAGAAAGTTGTGAAAGGTTGAAGGAATTTGTCTAAGTATAGTACAAGTCAGGGATGGTGTTACAGGCTCACAAGATGGTATTGCATTCTACCGTAGTTGAAGATATGGACATACAAATTAAACTTTTAGCTAGGTATTGCACTTAGGCAAAATTTGAGATCATAATGCTTACCACATAGTGTTTGGGAGACATAACAATGAAGATAGTAAATAAATAGGGCAAGTATAGTTACAGAGTGGTAGAAGAATGCTTTTCACTTCTCTACAATTGAAGATATGAAGTTACAGCTTGGAGGACATGTAGATATGAGCAACAAGTATGTATGTTTCAAGTATCAAGTAATGATATGTACCGTAGATGCTTCTCTGGAGTTAGATCTATGAAGACATGCCTGTTGGCAAGAGACACATTGTGGCTTCATGATCGTTGTCATTAATGGCAACAAAGTTCATCCCACACATCTGCAGGACATGGTGTGCCTATACCGAAAGTCAGATTGAAGAGTGTTGTGGTCTGGTAAGCAAGAATAGAGCATGTGGCAAGGTCTGACAGTCAGGTCCGGATCTCTCAGAGGAAGTATCTTAGTAAAGTGTATACTTGGGAAAGTCAAGAGGAGTACCTTGACTGATACATTCCAGAGATTGAGCCTTCGGTGATAAAAGAGTGAATAGATATGAGCACCCAAGTAATGGGTTCCTATTTGGTAGAGTTGACAGAGGAAGAACTAACCGACAGAGTATCAGACCTTAATCTAGATGAGTTGTTGACAGTGATCAAGTTTCTTAAGGTATCATTCATGATTGGCCAACATGATTGATGACTTCTATAAGCATCTCCTTGATATGCATCACTTGATAAGTAAGGATTCAGCCAACAGATCAGAGTTTGGATAAATATTGACTATTCCGGACGCCGACTAGAAAGTGGATGAAATCCTTGGTGTGGATATATATACTAGATTGATTTCAGTATGAAGGCGTGTGTTGGGTATTGTGTTGTGTGAATAAAAGTAGAAGAGCAATGTGAAAGCGGTAAGGCAGGTCCGATATGTGACAGGATAGCAGCATCAAAGAAGAGGAAGAATGAAGTACAGTAGATCAGTGTATTGACCCTAACCGGAACTGAACCTCAGCATATGTGGATGCTTCTCATCAGTTCAAGTATCTTGTTACTCTTCTTACAACTTGTAGACAGTGAGTCTCTTGTAGGCAGTAAGCCTCTTGTGAGCAGTGTGCTCAGGCAGTGAGCTCTAATTGGCAAGTGCCATTTTGTATTTCTATTCTTCTAACAGAGAATACATTCTTGGGTTAATCACCTCGTGGTTTTCTCCCTTAACAGGGTTTCCATGTCAAAATATTGTGTCATGTGTACTAAGTTTATTTCTGCTTTCATGTTCATTTAAGCTTATGTGTTTTGATACTGTACTAATTGCTAAAGAAGAACAGAAAGTTAAAATAATTAAGATAACTGATTCACCCCCCTCTCAGTTATCAACAATTGGTGTCAGAGCCAAGTTCCTCCAAACAGAGCCTAACAACTTGAGGAAGATCTAGGAATTCAAATGGATGTGTATGGTATGAGGGAACAACTTCAGTCTGCCCTAGATGATCTTGAGAAATCTAACTCCGAAGTCAATGAATTGAAGGAAAGACTCAAACAAGTTGATGATTTCATAAATGAACTAAAAGGGAAACTGAGTATCTCTATGAAAAAGAGAAAGGATCTACTTCAGCAATTGGCAAGTCAAGGTGAAGCCAATGATACAAATGAAGACCTAAAGGAGAAAACCAAGTTATGTGAAAAGTTATCAAAAGAGATCATTATGGTAAGACATGAAATGGAATCAAAAGTTATAAAATTCACTCAAGAAATTGAAGAGAAGAAAAACTGAAGATGATCTAAGACAATCTCTCAAAGAGAAATAAGAAGACTGCCACAAAATGGATAGAATAATCAGGCATCTAGAATCAGATCTTGAAGAAGCTAGAGATAATGAAGAACAACTTGAGAATCAGGTTGACACTCTTAAAAGGGATCTTCAAACAACAAATGAATACAAAGAGAAATTCAAGATAAGCTTTGCTCAACTTGAAGTTCTTCTTCAAAGCCAAAAGAGGGTAGATGACAAGCAAGGCTTGGGGTATGAAAAAGGTGAAAGCTCCAGATCCGGTCAGAAGAACTCCATATCAGAAAATCCAAGAAACGGGCCTAGAAGACCTCCGGTAAGGCAACCAAATGCTCAAAGATATCCTTCCTTCAATGGATACTACCATAATTGCAATAACTTTGGTCATAGAGCAAATCAGTGCAGAAAGAGAATGAATCAGACTAATTCATCCTTCTCCGGACAATGCTTCAACTGCAAAAGGTATGGTCACAAATCTCATGAATGTAGAAATATGCAAATGAACAACTCATTCAATGGTAGATGCTTTGCATGCAATAGAATGGGACATATGGCTAATCAATGCAAATCAAGAGGATATTAGTCAAAAATGCAAAGAAATGTTGTTTGCTACAATTGCAATAGATCCGGTCATATTGCCAAATTTTGCAGAAGCAAAAATTAGGATAAAAGGGGTACGGTACATCATAATCAGAATCAAGATAAAGGAAAAGGAAAAGTGAATGCGGATGAGGTTCAAAGGGAGATGAACAAGATTTGGGTAAAGAGGAGTACATAGAATGTTGAGGATGGATCCACACCAGAATCTGGTGCTGATATTCCTTCCAAAAATTAAAAAGATGAGCTCTGGCTTAGGGGGAGACACAAGAAAAAACATTTTCCCCCAGCCAGTTAATTGGTGCCTGAAATTGGCACAAGGAATGTTGCGGATTAAAGGGTTCACAGAGGAACATCTAAATAAGGTTTGATAAAGAGATGGAAGATCCACAAGTGGGTTTGTACAGGTTAATCTTCTAAGACTAATCCGATTCAACAGTCATTCGGTAAGAAGTAGGTTTTTCACAGTTAGATCTGATATGATTCAACTGAGGAATCTTGATCTGCAGATAGATGAAATGTTTGGGGAAAGGAAGATATATTGTCAATCATCACCAAGAACAACTCTAAATGCTTCATAGTGATCCAGAAAAAGATTTTTCTCAGAACAAGGCAAACTGGAATGACTTGAGTTACACATTTATTGCAATATGGAATTAGGGCTTGCAGAGAAATATAAGGGTTCTCTTATTGAACATTTGCTCATTTTACATTCGAGAAGAAAAGAAAAGGAGCTCTGCAACAAACTATGTCAAGCTCATCAAAGATCAACTGCAGAAGTCGATCCATCCAGTAATCTGATCTGGTTCACATCATGAACCCTAAAAGCATAAAAGGTATTTTCCGCTCTTGAAAATCTCTCTTTGAATCTTTAAGATGGCTACTCTGAATGTTGTGAAGATTTCTGATAGGCCGCGTCCTAAATTTAAGAAACATCCCTACAAATCTCTAGAAGTGGAGCCCTTAGGCGCATTTTCCAGCATTCCTCATGGGATTTTGCATATTGAAGATGTTAGGGCATATGTTCATGTGAACATTGAAGGCTTTGGGGAATCCAAGATGGTAGACATCTATCACAATCAGTTAATAGATGACTCATTTGAACTCAAACCATAGTATAAGGCTATCCAGGACAAACATTTTGCATAATGCATTCATTTCCCCTATTTTGCAGAAGATGAATGGGTCCAGTATGTTCTAAGTAGAATTCATGATAGCTTCATATGGTTGACAAAGCCATTCAAGATAACCAAGGATGCCATTAGGGCAATTACCGGATTGCACTCATCCAGTGGGATACCTGTTCTCAAATCTGTCAAGAATCAGATAGTGAGTGAGGGAACCAGATCAAAATTTGACAAGAGAGCTATGACAATTGAAGATATCACTGATCCGGATATTAAATTTGCATCCATGATAATTGGTTACAAGATATATCACTCCAGCAGGGAAAATTCAGTACCCAGAACTGCAATTTATACAGCTTATCAGATGCTAAAAGAAAATGCTGACTATGATCTTTGTGAACTTCTTCTAAGCTAACTGTTGGAGAACCTTCAAAAGATCAAGAAGGACAAGAAGAACTCATTCAAGTACGGTGGGCTGATATTATATTTATTCTTCTACTTCATGAATGAGCTTCCCAGATCCAGTAGTTGGGTATGGTAGAATAATAGACCTGTAGCCATTCAAATCAGAGACTATATACATGGGCTTGGTGATGCCAAGGCACAAAATACAACACTCTTGGGCTATTTCAAGAATTTTTAGAGTATGATGCAAGCAAGAGAGAGAATTCCTCAATCTCTAGTTGAAAAGTATAAGGATACAATATGCTTTATGGTAGAAACTGATCAGTGCCTAATGGAGGCTGTGGAGGCAAGGATTGTTTGGATCATGCCCATGGGGTATGAAGTAGATGAGAAAATTGTAGAGCTACATGTTCAACACATGCTCAGTCAACCCAAGGATCCCAAGGCAAAAAGGTATGGAACCTTTGAAGAGTTGAGTGTAAAGATTCATGTGGAACTTAGACAACTGGAGATAAAGAGAAAAGCGAGAAAAGAAGTAGAGAATGTTGCCAAAAGATATGGCATATCAAAAGAGGCACTTGATGCCAATAGAGAGAAGATAGAAAGGGCAGAGAAAGAAAAAGAAAAAGCAGAGAAAGAAGGTGCTCCAGTGGAAGTCCCCTCCTAGACCAGATCCTCTAAAACCTCCGCACCTACCACTGCTAAGAGCTCAAAAGCATCAAAACCGGAAGCAAAATCATCTAGAAAAGGAGAGAAGAGAACTAAGACAAAGGCCACAAGATCTTATGCCAGCCAAAAGGATGATGAAGAAACTAAATCTGATGAAGAGGTCAATAAAATGAAGAAGAAGAAGAAAACATCCGGTGAACCCTCTATCGGTCAAGACAAAGAAGAGAAGGCAGAGGAATTTGTTGAAAAACCTACTCTTCGCATTGATGATGTAGTCAAGGCAGTTACTGTGGATGGAAATCTACAACCAATAACAGAATTCTATGATGAGTATAATGATGCAGATAAAAAGATTTTGGAGGAAGCCACAGTTAAGTACTTGAACATATACAATAAAGCATTTATTGAAATCATCTCTCTAATCCCCAAAAGTTTAGAGAAAGAACTTGAAATGAGGAAGAACAATGCCCAAGAAAAAGATCTAGAAATCTGGGAGCAAATTACTATTCAGCTCTATCCGTCCATCACCCCAAAACAAATGAACATCATCTTCAAGGACTGCAAGGATGAGTTCCGGAGCAAAGCTAGAATGAATCAACTTATGCTTGGAGAAACTAACAAAGTTGCAAAGGAAACAGAAGATATCCTCCAGAATGCCTTCAAAAGATTCAACCTTCCTATCATAGAGGACTTAGGTGATGAAACCTCTGCCATGGATGACAAAGAAGAATCTACTAAGACAATGGCAGAAGAGGCAAAGGAGACTAGTGAAGAGAAGGCTAAGGACTTAGATTCCTCTGTTCCGGAAGAGGAAGTTCATGAAGAAGCAAACATCTCTCCTCCAGTTTCCCCTGCTAACTCTAGATCTAAAGGAGAAGAAAGAATAAAAGAAAAATCTAGTCAAGAAGAACAAATAAAGGGAAGAGAAGAAGATCAAACAGAAAAAACCATAGATGACAGTGGTAAGGCTGCAGAAGGGGAGAAAACTCTGTCTCCGGCAAGAGACACAGCAGAAGCAGTCAAGGATTTATTAACCAAAGAAATGATGGAATTTGATGAACAGGAACTGCTTCAAGGACCGTTCAATTTTGATTCCCTCTCTTTGGTGCAAACCATGAAGCTAGCATCCTTCACTCAAGCAAAGGCAAAAGAAAAACTTCTGAAGTCTCACATGGAAGACTGTGAGCTCATAGAAGCTGCATCCAGTGTATTGGAGAAGATTATGCCATCCTTCCAAAAGGATTCTTCAGCCTCCACATCCGGTAATCTAAAGTCTTGTAAATTCTATTCATACGCATTTTGATTCCTTAGAGAAGTCAGTAGAAGAAAAGGTCTGGAAGGAGTTTTTGGGCAAAAGATTCTTTGAAGTACATGGTCTAATAACAAATGATAGGAGAGTTATGGATATTGGAATAAAGATCTTGGAAAATGCTCTTAAAGATGGTGGAGATATCTATAAATTTTGTTTATCCTGGCCTAAAGTGACCAAGGATATTGAGAAGAAAGTAAAAGAGCAAGAGGATAAACTATTAAGCTTATCTCAAAGATTTGATCCTCTCTCCTCCATAGTAAATCAAGAGTGTAAGACTATTGCAGTCATAGATGAAATAAAGAATCTTGAGAAGGAGAAGAAAAATAGAATAAACAGGTTGAGTGAACTTAGAGGGATCATCATCCCCAAGTTAGAGGCCATGCATGAGGCCCTAACTGATGCTTAGGCCACAACTTGGACCAATGATCCAATAGATCTTAAGAAGGCATAAGAGTTTGCATTCCTGTTGAGTGGTCACATCTCAATTTTGGACAGGATGAAGTAGAGTTGGGCTACAGAAGTTATACAGTTGAAGAATACTTTTGTAAACATATTTAAGTACATGTAAGTACTACTTGTATATACACTTATGTAGATTTGTATAGAATGTTTTTCTTGAAAATTTTGGTGTGCGGACCCTACCCTTTGCCATTGATGTCAAAGGGGGAGTGAGGAGCAGTGAAAAATGTGGAATCCAACTAAGGGGGAGCTCCGGTAAAGTGTACATTAGAACAGAGCATCAACCAAGGGGGAGTGCAGTATAACACTTAGTCATTTTTCACTAAGTGTTGCCATCAATGCCAAAGGGGGAGATTATTGGCAAGAGACACATTGTGGCTTCATGATTATTGTCATTGATGGCAACAAAGTTCATCCCACACATCCTCAGGACATGGTGTGCCTATACCGGAAGTCAGATTGAAGAGTGTTGTGGTCCGGTAAGCAAGAACAGAGCATGTGGCAAGGTCCGACAGTCAAGTCTGGATCTCTTAGAGGAAGTATCTTAGTAAAGTACAGACTTGGGGAAGTCAAGAGGAGTACCTTGATTGATACATTCTAGAGATTGAGCCTTCGGTGATAAAAGAGTGAATAGATATGAGCACCCAAGTAATGGGTTCTTGTTTGGCAGAGTTGACAGAGGAAGAACTAATCGGCAGAGTATCAGACCTTAATCCGGATGAGTTGTTGATAGTGATCAAGTTTCTTAAGGTATCATTCATGATTGATGACTTCTATAAGCATCTCCTTGATACGCATCACCTGATAAGTAAGGATTCAGCCGACAGATCAGAGTTTGGATAAATATTGACTATTCTGGATGTCGACTAGAAAGTGGATGAAATCCTTGGTGCGGATATATATAATAGATTGATTTCGGTATGAAGGTGTGTGTTGGGTATTGTGTTGTGTGAATAAAAGAAAAAGAGCAGTGTGAAAGCGGTAAGGCAGGTCCGGTATGTGACAGGACAGCAACATCAAAGGAGAGGAAGAATGAAGTGCAGTAGATTAGTGTATTGACCCTAACTGGAACTGAACCTCAGCATATGTGGATGCTTCTCATCAGTTCAAGTATCTTGTTACTCTTCTTACAACTTGTAGATAGTAAGTCTCTTGTAGGCAGTGAGCCTCTTGTGAGCAGTGTGCTCAGGCAGTGAGCTCTAATTGGCAAGTGCCATTTTGTATTTCTATTCTTCTAACAGAGAATACATTCTTGGGTTAATCACCCCATGGTTTTCTCCCTTAACAGGGTTTCCACGTCAAAATATTGTGTCATGTGTACTGAGTTTATTTATGTTTTCATGTTCATTTAAGCTTATGTGTTTTGATACTGTACTAATTGCTAAAGAAGAATAGAAAGTTAAAATAATTAAGATAACTGATTCACCCCCCCTCTCAGTTATCAACAATGCCTTGGTACTGAGTAGTGTGAATAGGAGAAAGTTAATGTTACTGTAGTACACCATACATTGATATTTGGTCTTGCTGATGGAAGAATAGGGTCACTGGATTAGTTGGTATGTTTAGTTCAAGTTTCAATCATCCTTGTTTACCGCAAGTATGATCTTCAATGTTTCACTTCAAGACTATGTTATCAAAGTATGGTAAGATACCAGAATCAATGTTTGAGTCTTTGCTCTAGCATATAACTGCATGGACTGGTAAGAGAGGTGTTTTAAAAAAAATTACAAGTCATATAATATTTATAGTGTGATCCGCATGATATAATCTAGACTTCTCCAATACCACTTTGGGTCTGGAGTCAAATACAAGGATAGGTGTTGAGGTACCAACTTGATACATAATAAAGACTTTGTTGAGTGTAAGGAATGTGTACCAACCTAGAAGGGTGTGTCAAGGCAGGATAGGACCTAATTATGCTTTGTTCTTGAACCACATAGGAATTTTACTTACCGCACATGTTTGGGAGTCGACTGATGTGGCCACTACACATTTCATTCTGGCCAACCAAGGAGAGATATTTTTGAAGCTTGTGGAGGATATATATGAAGAATAAACATTGTTGAAAGGATGTAGATGTGTGAATAAAAAAGGTAGAATCGATATTGTGCAAATATACTTACAACAGAAGAAGATACGATGAAAAGTGCTGAGGATCAATTCATGTAATATAATATAATTGCGGAAGATATGATGAGATTTTTAATAATAAAGAAGAACTCCTAAATATGTTTTGATGTTGCAGAGATCAGTATTGTTGTTATAAGGAAGACAGCAAGTAGTGCAGCGGCTGAAGTGATTAGCATTTTGTGTTGCATGAAGAACATTGTGATAAGATTTGTAAATGTGTAATTGGTCAAGGAGTTGTAGCTTCCTTTAGTTTGTAGACCATACATAATATTGTAATCCTATTTTATTTATGAGGTTGGATTTGGACAGTAGATCCAAGCAGCTTGCTCACTGTAGTTTTTCCTTTCTTGGGTTTTCCATGTAAATATGGTATTATGGTTGTGTGTTTTTATGTTCTTACATTTCTCATGTCTTGAATGCTACTGAAAATAAAGTAATTTGATGAAGTACTAATTCACCCCCCCTCTCAGTACCTTTATGCATTCAACAATTGGTATCAAAGCCAAGTTCCTTAAATGGATCCTAACAGTTGAGGTAGATCTTGGTGTGGAACTAATGGGAACAGAAGTGAAGTTAATTGGAAATAATCCTCTGGAAGTTTATAAAGACATGATAGCCTATGATCTAGAAGATTGTGTAGTTGATTATGAAGGAGAACTCATTTCTGCCCTAGATGATCTAGGTGTTGCAAGAACTAAAAAAGAAGAATATAAAATCAAGCTCATAAAATCAAAGGAAGCAAATGCCAAGCTAAAAATTCAAATTGAAGAAAGTAAGAAGATTGTAGATGACCTAATGCCAAGCTTAATGAAAAAAACAATTGAATGTTCAAACTTGAAGAAAAAATTGTCTCATTGAGGAAAGAATTAGAGAAAACAAAGGATCAGATAGATAAATGTTCACAACTAAAGAAAAGCACAAACATTCTTGATGAAATACTCAATAGTCAAAGACCTCCAAAGAAAAAAGGTGGTATTGGATTTGAGAAAAGTCAAAGACCTAAAATAGATATACTTGAAGGCATGTTTGAAATGAAAAAACTCAGCATTGAAGACTTAGAAGAAACTAAAGATGAGGAGAAAGATCCTGATAGTGATAACTTCATACAAGTCAACAATCAAAAGAAAAACTTTAGGAGATCTCCTCCTAGAGAAGATGTTAATTCCAGGTTCTCTAAATCCTTCTTTGGTCAATGTTATTCTTGCAATAAATTTGGTCATAAGGCTATTGAATGTAAAACTAAAGTAAGAAGAAATGGTGTGACCTTGGATTATAATGTTGTTTGCTACAAGTGTAACAACTTTGGGCATAAAGCAAGTTCCTACAGGAATGGATCTATGAAATCATTTGCTTAGTATAAGAAGATAGAGAAATTTGTGACTTAGCAGAAGAAGGAAATGGCAAAGATATGGAGAAGGAAGATAGAACAAGATGATGGAAAGAAGGAAGAATTCATGCTTTTTCCTAGTGCAAAAGACTTCATAGTTGATTGATGTATGGCATAAGGGTTAGGGGGAGCTAATAAGTGCATATCTATTCTTCCTCCCCTGAATATTTGATGGCCTTTACAAATAGAGGCTAAGCATACAGATAAGTTGAACTAAAATCAGTTGGTGATGATGCTAATAAGGTAAAACAAAGTCTTCATAAATTTGTAGAGAAAAGTACTTCAATGCGGAGGATTGTGGAAGGTTCCTGAGTCTCTATGAGTTTAAAGAGCAATTAGTTGCAAATTTACCTAACCTAAAAAAAGTGCATTTATGAGGGATGTTAGAGTAAAATTGAAAGGTACTTATGCTTTCTCTAAATAATTAGATCTCATTTGAAAACTAAGAATTTGCATTTGGAGCTAAGGAGCGAAGAACACCTTCTGATCACTTGGTGATTTGAGCTAATGAAGAATTCTGGATTCTGAGCATTTGAGTTGGAAACTCTAACAAAACAATGGTATTTATTAAATCTACTAAAACCCTAGTTGTTGAATTAAAAGAAGTTTTATTTGGCAACTACAAAGGTAGTTGATATCTCTAAAAAACCTAGAACAAAATACAAGAAATATCCATTCAAAGTAATGGAGACAGATAAAGATGGGGCTTTCTCAAATTTTCTAGCATACGTGGTATATACAAAAGATGTTAGGTTCTATATCCATTCCAAGATAGATCAAATTGACCATATGAAGTATGAAGAGCTCAAGGATCAACTGTTAGATGATGATGTGAGTTACAAACTAGAGTTTACAAATGTAGGGGCCAAGTGGCTTGACATATGGAAGGATTACCCCGATTTCAGTGACAAACATGAATGGGTGAGATACATATTGAGAAGAATACATGATGAGTTCATATACCTAGATAATCCTCACCAAATAACTAAGGATGTGATCAAGGAAGTTACTAGGCTATGCTCCATCGGACCTGTATTAGTGATGAAATCAATAAAAAATGAGAAGGTTACTAAATTAACTGGAGTAAAATTTGACAAAAGAACTCTAATTGTAAGTGATATAACTGATTCAGGTATCAAGTATGCTGCTATGGGGATTGTTTATAAAGTCTATTTCGCTAATAGAGAAGGATCTTCCACTAGCACGGCCATTCACACTGCTTACCAGATGATTAAGGAGGGAAAAGATTTTGATCTTTGTGAAGTCATGGAAGAATAGTTCATGGAGAACCTAAGGAGAACAAAAGAAATCAGGTACAAGTTTAGGCTTAGTACTCTTATCATTTGTATTACATTTTATTTCATGAATGAGATACTAGGTTTTAGAGGAAAAGTTTGGCAATAGAATGTTCCAGTTACTCTACAAATCAAAAGTCGCATACGAGGCTTCAGTAACCCCAATCATTACAAACAAATGTACTGGGGCTTCTTCAAAAATCTACAAACCAACATTCATGTAAGAGACAGAGTTCCATTTGATGTTGTAAGGTGGTACAAAGGACAAATCACTTTCTTGGTGGACAAATATTATACCTATATGGAGGTCGTTGAACCTAGAACTATATGGATTCCAAGATTGTCATATGAGGTCTCCATAGATGAAATAAGGGTATATGTTGATATTTTGTTGAGTAAACCTAAAGACCCTACTGTTGAAAGATTCGATACAAATGATGAAATCATGAATAAGATGCATAAGAAAAATGTAGAAGAGCATCTTGAGAAGAAAAAGAGGGAGTTACATAAAAATAGGCGCACTTCACCTAAAACTCCATCAGAAGCCCATGTGGAGGAAGAACAACATGCTCCTATTGTTTTGCCAGCTCCACAAGGACCAAGAAGGTTTGGTAGATATACTTCTGCTACTACTCAGCCATCAGGATCAACTCAGACCACCTCTAATAGAAGAAGGGTTGCATCTGAAACTCTGACTCAAATGAAAGAAGTAGAAAAGAAGCAACCAAGGCAAAAGATACCTGCTAAAAGAAAGAAAGTGCATATTGAGGAGATATAAGAGAGTGAAGAGGAAGAAGTAGGAGATGAAGGTACATCTCATCAAAGAAGAAAGAGATTAAATTAAAGAAGAATCCTCCACCAGAATCTAAACAAGCACCTCTTTCATTAGATGTTGTTTTCAATGCTATTGTATAGTATAGTATTCTAAAAGAAACAACAAACTTATATCTAGATGTACCACCAAAAGACCAAAGAACAATTGAGAAAGCTATTGTAATGTATATGCTCAAGTTTAATGTTCCTTTGAATGATATTATTGAACAGGTTCCAAAAAGTCTTGTTGATGTTTTAAGAGAAATAAGAGTAAAGGTAGTAAAATTGGATGATGAAATGAGACAAAATGCACTTGATAAGGCTGGGTATACCATGACTCAAGAAGAGAAGGATAAATTGGCTCAGAGGCAAGCTCAGGAACTAAGGACAAAGCAAAGGGTAGATGCCCTTATGAGTATGGAGAAGGAAGATCATGATAAAATTCATAAGGAAACTAAAGATTTGACAGATAAAATACTTGAGAGTATAAGGATTGCTACTCAAGAATGTGAAGCAATCATAAGTTTCTCCACCGCATAGTGTAGTATCTCCTCCGCATGACTCACATCAGCAAGATACTCATGAGGAGAAAGAAGAGCCTTCAATACAAGACAAAAACCAGGTAGAGCAAGATGAAGGAAATGTGCATGATAACCCTCCTTCAAAAAACATAGAACAACAGAGTAATTCTTAACAACATGAGGAGCAAGTCAATCTTGATATAAGAGAGGGTCTAGAAAAGGAACACGATGTTTCTTCCTCCTCTTCTCTGGTTGATTCAATCAAGGAATTCTTGGCTCAACAGATGCAAATACAACCAGTGATTACTCTACAACTACTATAGTTGCCTATGTTGGATGGACAAGTTAACTTGTCCGGAATATCTCCCCTACAAAAGTTACAATTGGAAGATATGCTTTAGTCCACTGCAAGACAAGAGCTACTATAGCAACAAGTGGAAGGAGTTGAAGTTTTGGAGGAAGCAATCAAGATAATTTAGGAAGAGTTACCTGAGGCAAAAAGAGATCCATCCTTGCCACCCACTCAACAAATGAAGCTTATGTTGGAGTCTTTTAAGGTTCATTCATCCTTTCTTGAGAAGCAAGCTAAGTTGAAGCTAACTAAACAGATAAATAATAAAAGGTTGGCTAATGCCTCTACTAGTTGTGCTAAGGCATACAATAAGTTTCAAGAGAATGTGAAAAATATTCAAAAATGCATAGAGGAAGCAAAAGTTATGTATCAATTTTGTTTGAATTGACCTATAACCACCAAAAGCATAAAAGATCAAATTGACTCCATTGAGTTATAGCTAATACATGCGGCCAAAGTATATGATCCCTTGAAAGATAAAGATGGAACTATTAGGGATCAAATAGAAAGTCTCCATACTTATCTAAAGCAACTTTTGGATCAAAGTCGAACAAATAAAGAATGCAATTAGGCAATTGAGAGAAGCAGTAAGTATGAGACTAGCAGTTTTGACAGGCACTCTAATAGAAGTAGAGAATGTTGCACAAAAGGTGAAGGTGCCAACCACTCAAGAGGAAGCAAAAGATTTATACATTCAGTTTGAAATTCAATTGCACATCTATCTTCTGCAAAGAAGAGCTAGGACACCAAACTTGCCCACTTGAAAGTAATCTATAAGAATCTTCTGCCTCATGTAAATAGAAAATTTTGTGAAGGTAAAACATTTTTTTATGATTACATAGACATGCAATGAATAAAATAAGAATAAGCAGTGCTATTATGATATGAACAAGATATAAGGTACATAGAATCCTGAAGAACAATTTTGCTACATCAATTTTGAAGAGATAAAGGCTACTATTGAGGGGGGGTTGACTAATAAAAGATAATAAAGAATATTTAGACAGGGGGAGCCAACTTGTTTTTTCCAAAGTAGAAGAAGACCAATTGCCCTTTTCCATTGATGTCAAAGGGGGGAGAAAAGTGTACATATCAAGATATGTTTTTCCATCAATGGCAAAGGGGGAGATTGTTGCATATAGGTTGTCATTGATGTCAATAGTGGTATGAAGTGTTGTGGTGTGGAAGATTGGAAGTGGTGACAAGGAGAATGAAGTAGTATGATGATCAATCAAGATAGTAGAATAAGCATTATGAATCAGACAAGTACAAAGAGAGGAATATGTGCTGAGGTACTCAAAGGTGAAGATAAAGAAAGCTGATTAGGAGAGTTGTTGAGAAAAGGAGATGGATCAGTATCATCTGAACACAATCATACCAAATATTATGAAGTTCATGTGTAAGTCAAATTCTTGATATGATTGTACTTATAATGTAGTAAAAAGTTTTCCTATGCCTTTTTACCTCCTAGTTTAGCTCCTAGATCCTGGTGTTTACACTTTGCAAGATAAATACTTATCCTAGAGTAATTTCCCCCAAAACCCATATCAAATGGGACGTAGGGGCCCATCCTAAATATTAATCAAGAACAAATTAGGGCCTTGGGACTTGGGCACCCATGCCCAAGTCTAGCCTAATTTGTTGGGATAAAATTTATTACAAGTCAACTTGGGCCCTTTCAAAAGGTTTCCCTCTATCAGCCTCTTCAATTTAAATTATGAATGTTAGTGAGAAAGCACATATAAGTGAGTTTCTAACTCCATTTTACACCTAGATGGATAATGTGAACTTGTGATATAATTTAAAGGTTTTTATTGTGTTGCAGAGTAGAATTATGTTGTTATTGTGTTTGTTTTTTGTAGATTTGTCTTCATCAATCCATCTCCTCATGATTTGAAGGATCTTCATCTCCGTGAGGGCTTCACCTCTAAGGTGACATCTATTTGTGTTTCAATCATTTCATTTCATCAGTATATTTGGCCTCTTCCATCCTTGGGCACACACTCTATCTAACAACAGTGTTGGAAGACTTGAATGTCCTTCCAAGGCTTGACCGAGGCAAGCTCCTAAACACTACAACCCCCAAACCCCTCTCTTTGTGATTGCAGGTTATAGGTGTAGGATTTGGAAAAGTGCAGGTACAAAGAAGTTGTTTGAAGGATTAAGGTTTAGGATCTAGAAGAAACTTATTGATATTCCTCCCTACTGGACTAGGGCCCACACCCCGTAGTCCTTGTCATAGGCTTGACTGCAAATTCAAGAGCTAGATACAGTCTGACGCATCCCTCTACTCTGGATCTATAGAAAAACTACCCTATTAGACTTGGGTACCCACCTCGTAGTCCATAAAGTCTTCACTTATGGAAATCCAACTTCTGGTATGTTTCTAATCCTTACTGGGTGCCTTCCTATTTGGTTTTCTATAGCATTTTGTCCATCTGTACCTGATTTCATTATAATTAGGGTTTGAGGCTTATTCAATCTAGGGTTTGACAAATCTCTCAATCTAATCTATCTTTCCATATCATTCTTGAGTACAAAAACCTATAGCTAAATCCTCATTCATCTATAGAAATTGGCTTAGTTTTTGTCTTCAAATGTTATTGTGAAAGAAGGGTTTGATTTGATATACTTTGACACTATCTACCATCTTCCCACCTTTTCATCATAATATTTTGGTGAACACATGTTTTTAATAAACTTACATCTTGTTGAGTGTTGTAATCATCCTTTTCATTCATTCATATCATACTAATCATCTTGCATTGAAAAATTTAGCATACATTTAAAAAAAATCAAAAAACAAGCATTTTAGGCTTGCATTAAGACATAGTTTTGCATATTTTGTGTTGCATATTATAAAAAGATTTAATTTTCTGATATTTGCATCAGATTTGATCCTTATTATAGTAATTCATATTTAATTCATATCAAATCTTGCAAAGGACCAAAAATGAATAATGTGATTATCATCGACATGAAATAGCAATGATTCCCCTCTGCGTATGCAACACAAAATTTTAAACATATAGGGTCTTGAGAAAGAAGCACCACATCACCATTCTGGAAATAAGCATCAATCGGGTATGAATTTCTCACACAATTTGTCACACTTGATGGAGCACCTCTCTCAGATGCTCACAAGTTTGAATTCCACTTAGATTATATATATATAATGTGTTATATGTTGTTTAGGTCTCTTTGGATGACCCTTGATACTCTTGTAACGTCAAGGATGCTAGGAGATTGCCTCTATTGTGACCATTATTCTATTTGTTTCTACATTCTTCTATTGGTTCTCTCCTCTATTTTATTATTGCGTTGTGCCTTGGGGGCATAGCATTGTGGAAGATGTCTCAGGGGCATCCTCCTACATGGTGTTCCTAAGGCACTTGGTTCTCCTCTCTCATTTTTATTGTTTCCACTTCTTCAATTATTCTAACTAATTGGTGGATGATGAAAAAAAACAAATATTGACAAGGACTGTGTGTCCCTTTAGCAAGAAAAGAAAAAATGGACCTAGTCCACATATGAAGATGGAGTTGATATATATATGATGCTTGACTAGTAGAATCACTCCATGTGATGTATCATATTGTGCTATCTCTTGTAACAAACATTTTACAATACTCTTAATTTGCTCTGTGCACTTTAGATGGTTTTGTATCTCACCTTGTTGTTACACTCAATTCTAAGATACCTATAGCCCAATGACTATACATGGTTCTAAACCTGCAAGTGTAGCCTTGGTCTTTGACATGATCTAATATCTAATTTATGCATAGATTTCATGATTTGATTTGGTTATTATCTCAGAGTAAGATTTTCTAACCAAAGCTTATATCTTGTTGATTATCTTAGCAAATCTTATCAATGTGTTTGTGGGAACATTCAGTGATCATAACACATGTCACCTCTAGGGGCATGGGCTTTATGAAATCTCTTGTTCCCTTGCGTGTTTTCATTCTACCTTAATGTGCTTGATACCAGTAAGCAGGATCAACCACCTTAAGATGGGGGCATATATAATAGTATCTATCTGATTATCTTTACACTAACAAAGCATGTTTGAAAGCCCTCATCACAAGGAGGGATGGTGTATCTCTTGAGCTAGTGCACATCCTTTTTAAAATAAAAAAGCCATCATTACAAGGTGGGATGATGTATCTCTTGAGCTAGTGTGTATCCTTTTATACAAAGCCCTTCTATGGAAGGTAGGATGGTGTATCTCTTGAGTTAGTGCACATCCTTGTATACAAAGTCCTCCATGGAGGCAAGGTTGGATCTTGAGTCATCCACCATTAAGCATGTCTTTGGCAGTTGTGGTAGCATAACTCAACTGTCAAGTGTGTTTGGCATGTTTTAGATTGTGGGACTTAGCAATAAGCTCCTTCCCATCACTCATGTTTGTTTTGTATAACATTATAGTATGTTGATGACATACTATGCAGTGCTCATGTATTCTGTGTGTCTTCCTTACGTGTTTTTTGTTTCTTCCCCTGAGAGTATTCTAAAGGCATGTAGCGATGAGCTCCCTCCACATTTGGGTTTTTGTTTTGTGTGTATTCTCTTAGGTCTGGTCTAAAGATGCATAGTGATGAGCTCCCTCCATACTTTGGGTTTTGTTTTATGTGTTTTTGGTAGTCTAAAGGTGAGTAGCGATGAGCTCCTTCCACCCCCTAGTTTAGGATTTGTTTAGTTGTTAAATCATTGTATACTTCATGTATTGTGTGATTTCTCTCATGTATTCTTTGTTTATTGCATGCTTCCATTGTATTCTCTGTGTTTTGCATACTTTTTACTATCTTCCTTGTGTCTTGCATGTCTTTCATGTGTTTTCCAGTGCTTACTTGAGATTGGGGGCTGGAAATACTCCTCCAACCTTTAAGTATGCCTTAGCTCTATGTTCTTGGTGTGTTTGATGTGTTTGATATGCTTTGACCATACTTTAATGCATGTATGGAATCATAAGATCATACATACATTAAAGTGGGGGCTAAATGTTATGGAGTAAAAAGTTTCCCTATGCCTTTTTACCTCCTAGTTTAGCTCCTAGGTCCCCGTGTTTACACTTTGCAAGATAAATACTTATCTCGAAGCAATTTCCCCCAGGACCCATGTCAAATGGGACTTAGAGGCCTATCCTAAATCTTAATCAAGACCAAATTAGGGCCTTGGGACTTGGGCACCCGAGCCCAAGTCCAACCTAATTTACTGGGATGAAATTTATTGTATGTTGGTTTCAGCCCTCTCAAAAAGTTTCCCTCTATTGGCTTTTTCAATTTAAATTATGAATGTTAGTGGGAAGGCATATATAAGTGAGTTTATGACTTCATTTTACACCTAGATGGATAATGCAAACTTGTGATATTGAGCTAAGGGATTTCAAGGCTTTCATTGTGTTGCAGAGTAGAATTGTGTTGTTATTGAGTTTGTTTTCTAGAAATTTGGCTTCATCAATCCATCTCCTCATGATTTGAAGGATCTTCATCTCTATGAGGGCTTCACCTCTAAGATGACATCTATGTATGTTTCAATCATTTCATTTCATCATTGGATTTGGCCTTTGCCCTCCTTGGGCATGCACTCTATCTAAAACTGGTGTTGGAAGATTTGAATGTCCTTCCGGGGTTTGACCAAGGCAAGCTCCTAAACACCACTACCCCCAAACCCCTCTCTTGTGATTGAAGGTTACAAGTGTAGGAATTGGAAAAGTGTAGGTATAGAGAAGAAGTTTGAAGGATTAAGGTTCATGATTTGGAATAAACTTGTTGATATTCCTCCCTATTGGACTAGGGTGCCCACCCCATAGACTTCCCAACAAGCTTGACCCCGAACTCAGGAGCTAGATATAGTCCAACACATCCCTTTGCTCTGAATCTACAAAAAAACTACCCTATTGGACTTGGACACCTGCCCCATAGTCAACAAAGTTTTCACTTACGGAAATCTAAATTTTGGTATGTTTATGATCCTTCCTAGGTGCCTTCCTATCCAGTTTTCTATAGCATTTTGTCTGGTTGTACCCTATTTCATTATAATTAGGGTTTGAGGCTTACTTGATCTAGGGTTTGACAAATCTCTCAATCTAATCTATATTTCCATATCATTCTTGAGTACACAAACCTCTAGCTGAGTCTTCATTCATCTACAATGACTTGGCTTAGTTTTTGTCCTCAAATGTTATTATGAAAGGAGGGTTTGATTTGATAGACTTTGACACTATCTACCATCTTCCCACCTTTTCACCATTATAGTAATTGAAGTGCTTGATGAGTTAAGTAGAATTCATGTTATTTGGTGATGATATAATGATTGCCACCAAATGAAGAAAGTTGTGAAAGGTTGAAGGAATTTTTTTAAGTATAGTACAAGTCAGGGATGGTGTTGCAGGCTCACAAGATGGTACCACATTCTACAGCAGTTGAAGATATGGACCTACGGATTGAAATTTTGGCTAGGTATTGCACTCAAGAACTTATGTTTCAAATTTGAGATCATAATGCTTACTACAAAGTGTTTGGGAGAGAGAGGAATGAAGATAGTAATGAAACAAGGCAAATATAGTCATGGAGTGATAGAAGAATGCTCTGCACTTCTCTGTAGTTGAAGATATGAAGTTTTGGCTTGGAAGACAAGTAGATATGAGCAACAAGTATGTATGTTTCAAGTTTCAAGTAGTGATATGTACCGTAGATGCTTCTCCTAAGTTAGATCTATGAAGACTTGCCTTGGTACAAAGTAGTGTCAATAAAAGGAGAGAGTTAATGTTACCACAGTATACCGCACATTGATATTTGGTTTTGCTGATAGAAGAATAGGCTCACTAGATCAATTGGTATGCTCAGTTCAAGTTTCAATCATCCTTATTTACTGCAAGTATGATCTTCAATGCTTCACTTCAAGACTATGTTATCAGAGTATGGTAAGATACTGGAAACAATGTTCAAGTGTTTGTGCCAACATATAACTACATGGACTGGTAAGAGAGGTGTTTAGAAATATTTTACAAGTCATATAATATTCATAGTGTGATCTGCATGATATAATCTAGACTTCTCTGGTACCACATTGGGCCTAGAGTCAAATACAAGGAAGGATAGGTGTTGAGGTACTAACTTGGTGCATAATAAAGACTTTGTTGAGTGTAAGGAATGTGTGCCATCCTTGAAGGGTGTGTTAAGGTAGGATAGGACCTAATTATGCTTTGTTCTTGAACCACATTGGAATTTTACTTACTGCACATGTTTGGGAGCCGACTGATGTGGTAACTACATGCTTCATCCTACATATTTCATTCTGGCCAACCAAGGAGAGATTTTTTAAGCTTGCGGAGGATATATATGATGAATAAACATTGTTAAAAGGATGTAGATGTGTGAATGAAAAAGGTAGAATCGATATTGTGTGAATATACTTACAATAGAAGCAGATATGATGAAAAGTGTTAAGGATCATTTCATGTAATATAATACAGTTGCAGAAGATATGATGAGCTCTGTAATGATAAGGAAGAATTCTTGAATATGTTTTAATGCTGCAAAGATCAGTATTGTTGTTATAAGGAAGACAGAAAGTAGTGCAGAGGCTGAAGTGATTAGCATTTTGTGTTGCATGAAGAACATTGTGACAAGCTTTGTAAATGTGTAATTGGTCAGGGAGTTGCAGCTTCATTTGGGTTGTAGCCCATAAATAATATCATAATCTTGTTTTATTTTTGAGGCTGGATTTGGACAATAGATCCAAGCAGATTTCTCACTGTGGTTTTTCCCTTCTTGGGTTTTCCATGTAAATTTGGTGTTATGGTTGTGTGCTTTTGTGTTCTTTATACATTTCTCATGTCTCGAATGCTACTGAAAATAAAGTAATTTGATGAAGTACTGATTCACCCCCCTCTCAGTACCTTTGTGTATTCTACACTTCCTATAGAATATATCATTTGTAATGGTCAGAAAAAATCATGTACACATCACTAAAGGAGTCAAGATTTTATCTATGTATGGTTTTTCTATCACTATAAGAGAAAGACCTAAAAATGGAGATTACAACATAGTTTTCATTTTAGTTTCATCTACTTGAAAGGTGCTAGGAGTGAAATATTGCATTCCACACCACTTGGGATCAAACTAGTAGTGCCAACACGTTGGGGTGGGTGGTTGAATTCTAGGGGAGGTGTCTTTTTGGTGGCCAAGCTCTTGGTTGTTCTCAGCTACATTCAATGGAGATAGTCTCTTAAGAGCCCTAAGATAAAAAAGGTGCTATACTTTGCATCGACTATTCTCTCAAACCATGGCACCTAGGAATATCTTGTTTGCATGTATAGGTGGATATCAAGTCCACCTACAAATAACTACCTCATTTATTTTAAATCAATTCCATTTTCCTATGGTGGCAAGGAACTCAATGTTCTAAAATGCTTCAATTTCATCTAGTGGAAAGGTGCTAGGAGTGAAATTTTGCATCATATGTTGGAATTAACCCAGACAACTGAGAGGGGGGGAGGTAAATCAGTTGTCTCCAAAATCTTTCTTTTAAACTTCTTTCTCTTTTGTCAATTTGATTAATGATGCAAACATGATATTAACACAGAAGCAAAAACATAATCAACAAATTTGACACCAAGATTTTTGACGTGGAAACCCGGTTAAGGGAAAAACCACGATGGGGGTTAACCCACAAATATTAATACCATGTTAAAAGTATTTTTACAAATGGGAATGTACATGCATTTGGGCTCACTACTCAAATGGAGGTTCACTACCTATGGAAATATTACAAGAGAATAACAGAGATTTGAACTGATTAATAACATCTACCCATGCAAGAAGTTCAGTTCCGATTAAGTGTAAAAACTGATCTTACACATTTCATCTTTGCTCTACTCTTCTTACTGTTCTACCTCATTCATACTTTGGATTTCTGCTCTTCTCACATACACCTTATTCACATACCACACACTAAAAATCATCCATAGCAATCGTCTATATATATCCTCATCTTGATTTGTAATCACTTACCAGTCGGCTTACAACAACACTTAGAACTTTTATGAATGCTCTGCTCTATCGGCTAGATCTATGCATAACTTAAGGTGCGGACCAAAACTTGCTCTTGAAAAACATCACTCATGTTGTCCACTATCACTGATCATCACCATTTGTCCAATAAACAAATTCCATACATCCGGAATCAAGATCTTCTACAAGGGTAGTCTATTCTTCTTTTGTCTACTCTGTCAAACTGGAACCCGGTACTCAGAGGCTAATATCTTTTGAATCCTTCATCACCGGAGGACAAAAATCTAGATTTAAACTATCTTGACAGTGCATATGACTCCCCTAGATCTGCAGCTAATCATGACTTTCCACTGGAGAGATCCGGACCAAAATACTGGACCCTGTCACTGCTCTATTCCTGACTACCTGGACTTAGACAAGTTCTGATTCTGACTTCTAGTTTGACCAAATTGAGTTATGTGGATGGGTAAAAAGATCTTAGTTGCCATCAATGACAATACCTGTCAATGCGAAGTAGTGTCTCTTGCCAACAATCTCCCTCTTTGGCATTGATGGCAACACTTAGTGAAAAATGACTAAGTGTCTAGTGCAACTCCCCCTTTGTCTGTACACTCATGCACTTCACTTATTCCGGTGCTCCCCTTTTGCTGAATACCTCATTTTTCACTCCCCCTTTGAATAAATGGTAAATGGAGGGGTCCGCAAGCTAAAATTCTCCAAAAATTTTGTTTATACTGCCGCATATGTACAACAAATCATCAAATCATATTTACATGAACTTTAGGATATCTGTAAAACTAGTTTTTAATTGGGCAAGTTTAGAGGCCCAATTACTCTTTATTCCATCCAAAATGGAGATGTTCCCACTCAGCAAAAATGCATATGCTTTTGCCTTTGCGAGATCCGAAGGATCAATTGTCTGAAGTGCATTATGGGCTTCGAATAAGGCATTATGCATGGATTCCAACTTGGGGGCAATCAATCCCCGGAGTTCACACATCCTCTTCAAGGTATTGCTTTTCTCTTTTACAAGTCCCTTTATTTCATCTATCAAGCTAATAACCTGACATTCCTGGCTTATCGAAGAGGCAGTTAGAGGATCAAAATTTTGAGATAGAACTGATATTTTTTGTTCTTGTTCCTTTATCTTCTTCTCAATATCCTCATTGACTTTAGACTATGATAGACAAAACTTATATATATCTCCTCCATCACTTGGAGTATTCTGAATGCTCTTTATGCTAATACCTAGTATCAACCTATCACTCCTTATCAGATTCTTAACTTGACTAAATTTCTTATTCAAGAACTCTTTCTGAACTTTTGCCTCCGTAGACTTTTCAAAAGACTCAAAATGTGAGTTTACTGAACTTACAAGATTTTTTAGATGTCCGGAGGGGGAATCATTTTGATTCTTCTTATAGGTTGGCATTAATTTCTCCAAAATTTTAGTTGCAAACCCCAGTAGCTCATTGTCCTCCATGTGGGACTTTAACATTTTTTCTCTAGCCTTTACTTGGGTGAATGATGCTATTTTCATCAATTGAATTGGAGAGAGATCATCTAGATTGGCTAGGCCTTGGAGTAGCTCAGGCTCATCAAGTTCAATCATTTATTTTTCAAGAAGAGTTTTTACTGCATCTGCAGTGTCTCTTGCAACCATTTCAAAACCATCCTTTTGTTCACCTAATTTCTCACTATCCGCTTTAGGTGCTTCAACATTTGCACCATCTTCTTCTACCTTATCATTCTTTCCTTTTTTTTCCTCTTTCTTTGTTTTACTCTTCTCTGTGTTCTCTCCAAAGGGACTCTTTCCTGTTTTCTCACCACTTGCTACCTGATCTAGAGGGCTCTGTGTGGTAGCAATATCCTCTTCTTTTCCAGAGTGATTAGATGGAGGAGTTGCCCCTACATCAACTATTCTGTCTGCCATTTCTATGTCCTCCTGATTGACTTGTTCCTCTTCCTAAACTTCTCCAATATTTAGATTTGATGAATCAAGTCCATCATTGGTCTCCTCATAGATTAATTCTAGAGGATCTAGAGTAGTACTTTGGTCATTAATTCTCTTGTTAGTTTCTTCTTCAGGAGCTTCTTGTTCCAGAGTAAGAGGATTGTCTTCTTCAACTTATTTCTCTAAAACAATATAGTATTTATCTTTGTCTAAAGCCTTTTTGAGAATTTCCTATATTTCCTTTGCAATTTCCTCAGTCTCACCAAGCAATAGCTTGTTCATCTAGACTTTGCTTCTAAATTTTTCTTTGACTTCTTTGAGAATTTTATCTACTTCTTTATTGGTCATTATAGGACATAGTGTGGAGAGGACATACTCTCTGAGTTCTAGATCTTTAGCCTTAGCTGCTTCTTTTCTCATTTCCAATACTCTCCTTAAACTTTTAGGAAGTTCTTGTAAAATTTCCAATAGGGCTCTATTAAATTTATTTAGATACATGATGGTGGCATCTTCCAAAATTTTCTTATTTGCTTGATCAAAATTGTTATAGTAAACTTTGATGGGCTTTAAATTTCCATGAACAGTGATTATTTTTACAATTTCATCAATAGACATAGTGACCTTACCAGTTGCTTAATTTTTACTGGCTTTATTTCTTCCAGAAGGTTGGTCTTCAGAAGTCTTTGAGGTTCTGGCTTTCTTGGATCTTATTTCTTTCACTTCTTCATCTTATTTCTTCTTGCACCATCTTCTTCTGCCTTATCCTTCTTTCATTTTTCTTCCTCTTTCTCTATTTTACTCTTCTTTGTGTTCTCTCCAGAGGGACTCTTTCCTATTTGTTCACCACTTGCTACCTAATCTGGAGGGCTCTGTGTGGTAGCAATATTCTCTTCTTTTCCAAAGTGACCAGGTGAAGGAGTTGGCCCTACATCAACTATTATGTCTACCATTTCTATGTCCTCCTGATTGACTTGTTCCTCTTCCTGAACTTCTCCAATATTTAGATTTGATGAATCAAGTCCATCATTGGTCTCCTCATAGATTAATTCTGGAGGATCTAGAGTAGTACTTTGGTCATTAATTCTCTTGTTAGTTTCTTCTGTAGGAGCTTCTTGTTCTAGAGCAAGAGGATTGTCTTCTTCAACTTGTTTCTCTAAAATAATATAGTATTTATCTTTGTCTAAAGCCTTTCTTAGAATTTCATTCGTTTCCTTTGCAATTTCCTCAGTCTCACCAAGCATTAGCTTTTTCATCCGAACTTTGCTTCTAAATTTTTCTTTGACTTCTTTGAGAACTTTATCTGCTTCTTTATTGGTCATTACAGGACATAGTGTGGAGAGGACATACTCTCTGAGTTCTAGATCTTTAGCCTTAACTGCTTCTTTTCTCATTTCCAGTACTCTCCTTAAACTTTTAGGAAGTTCTTGTAAAATTTCCAATAGGGCTCTATTGAATTTATTTAGATACATGATGGTGGCATCTTCTAAAATTTTCTTATCTGCTTGACCAAAATTGTCATAGTAAACTCTAATGGGCTTTAAATTTCCATGAATAGTGATTATTTTTACAATTTCATCAATAGACATAGCGACCTTACCAGTTGCTTGCAATTTACTGGCTTTATTGCTCTGAAAGGTTGGTCTCCAGAAGTCTTTGAGGTTCTGGCTTTCTTGGATCTTATTTCTTTCACTTCTTCATCTGTTTCTATCTCCTTATCATCTTTTGTGCTCTTGTGGATTCTTGTAGCCTTGGTTTTCTTTCTTTTCACTCCTTCACCAGATGGAGTGGCTTCCGGTTTCTTGGTAGAAGTCATCTTGGGTTGCTCAATAAGATTTGCAGAACTCCTTGTCTTCCTTGAGGAGCTTGGTGGGACTTCCGAAGAAACTATTGGCTCACTTTCTACTTTTTCTTTTGAAGTCTGCTTAGTGCTTTTCTTTATCTTTTTAATCCTTTCTTTGTTCTCTCTCACTCCTTCTTTTGTAATCCCATGCTTTCTGCATACATTTCCACTTGCTTGTGCACTTTTCTTTTTGTTTCCAGCTATCTGAGTTCCACATGCAACTTTAAGCTTAGTTCCTTGTATGTTCCAAACCTTTCAATAGAGGTGTCTTTAGGTTTTCTCAGGAGATGTTGAGCATACATGTCTAGAATTTCCTCATCCACCTCATAACCCATTGGTATTATCCATACTATTCTTGGTTCTATAGCTTCCATCAAACATTGATCTGTGTCTACCATAAAACATATCTCATTTTCATACTTTTCTACAACTGAATTAGGGATTCTTTCCCTTGCATGCATCAGACTCTCAAAGTTTTTGAAATATCCCCATATTGCAGTCTTTTGTGCACCTGAATCTCCAAGATTATATAAATGGTCTCTTATCTATATTGCCACTGATCTGTCATTTGTCTAGTGCACACCTTGCACTCCAGGCACTTCATTCATGAAATAGAAAAATAGGCATATGATCAAGGAACCATATTTGAAAGAGTTTTTCTTGTCTCTTTTGATTTTGCTCAAATTCTATACCAGCTGATTCTGTAGTAATTCACACAGATCATAGTCTACATTCTCCTCTGACATCTTATAAGCTACAATTATTGCAATCCCAAAAACTAAATTTTCCCTGCTGGAGTGATAAATCTTGTACCCAATCACCATAGAGGCAAATTTAACATCTAGTTCTATGATATCATTGATGGTCATTTCCCTTTTGTCAAACTTGGCATTGATAGCATCAGTTACTATCTGGTTTTTAACAACTTTCAACATGGGCAATCCGTCGGAGGAGTTTAACCCAGTTACAATCTTGATAACATCATTTGTAATCTTAAATGGTTTCATTAGCCATATAAATTCATCATGTATTCAACTTAAGATGTAACAAACCCATTTATTTTCATCAAAAGACAGAAATTCAATCATTTCTAGAAAGTGTTTGCTTTCAAGGGCTTCAAATTCAGGTCTCAGTTGGTAATTGTCATCTTTCAAATGATTTTTAAACAACTCCATCAGTTTCAGATTCCCAAATTCTTCTATATTGCAATGAATGTATGCCCTAATGTCTTCAACATGTAAAACCCCATATGGAACACTCAAAAAGGCACCTAGTGACTCAACTTCAATAGATTTATAGGGATGCTTCTTGAATTTAGGATGGGGCCTCTTAGTGACATCAACAAGTAAAGGTGTATCCATTTGCAGATATTGAGAATTCAAGAAGTTTTATAGAAAACAAAAATACCATTTTCTGCAGATTAGGGTTTTGCTTGGAGATCCTCTGTGCACTTCAATTCTTGGGAATTCTCAGCTCCAAACTCGTTCACTTCTCCTCTTCTTGCTTTCTTTTGATGCAAAGTGATCTAAATGAGGAATGAATGATCTTTTTATGTTCCACAACACCTAATTTGTCTTTGTAATAAATGCTCTACCCTAATACATCTAGTTACTCTGTTTGTTGTGTTGGTGTGAATAGGGTTATCACCTAACTGGTTTATCCTAGTGTGGATAATTCATCTTATTTAACTATTTACTAGTTAAATAATATTCACACATCACACATTAATCACACATGTTAAGTTGATTTAGTGAGTCTACTAGATGTCTAGTTGTGTCTAGTTGTGTCTAGTTAAGTCTAGTTGTGTGTTGAGTTGTTGATAGTTGGAGTGAGTTGTCTTATCCTCCACATGTGCAATTAGTTATCATCCTCGAATTGGCACATGTTGTAGGAATATCTCCACCTTCCACTCCATCCTTCTAGCTCTCACCTTGCCTTTATAAGCAAGGCTCTCTTCATGTATTATGTAATCAATCCAAACAATAATTAATCTTTTGCATTCAATGATAGAAAAGTATTATTCTCTCAGTTGATCTCTCTTGTGCTTTCATGAAGTCCTAGATCCTAGGTGGCTCCAATCATAGCCAACTCTAACATGGTATCAGAGCTCTAGGAAGAATCACTTTATGTTAGTCAATTTTTGAGAGATCTTGAGTGCAATTCATGGTGGATCTTGATAGTTGAGTATGCTCTTCTCTTGCATCAAATTGATGACCTGGAGAATCAGAAAAACTTGATAGTATACCAATTTTATGAGGGTTTCCCCTTCTTGCCCTTGTATTGCAGGTGCATTTCGGTGCATGTTGTTGCAAACCAGACTTCACCATTGCGTCCAAAGCAGCCAAAATAGTCAAGATCGCCTTTTGTTTCGTCAAAATCCGACATCAGAGGCAAAATTGACGAGGGTTTCAATTTGGGGCTTCGTGGCGTGATCTGGAAGATACCAGCAGTTTCAGAGCAGCTTGGTCCAAATCAGACATCGCCATTGCATTCGGAGCAGCCAAATCAATACGGATTAACTGTAAAATCATCCAAATCAGACAAAGTTGAACCAAAAGGCAAAAAAATTTTGCTTCTTGGCCGTACAGAATCTGTTGCAGAAAATATTCTCTGCGTTAGTAGCATATTCTGAAAGAATCTCTATCTGCATGGCACCTGCATCAGTGAATCTTTGACGGGCATATTATCCAGTGGGTAATAAATCTTTATTCGCAGGTAATATTGTTTTATGTGTGGGTTTCTGTGGATATTTATTGTTTTGCAGAGTCTACAGAAACTTCTTAGTACCCGCTACAGGGTACGCTCCAGTGTGGGTCATTCCGCAGGCACCACTTGTTCCTCCACTGGCGGGGCAGTTTCAATCACCGGTGGCTTAGCCTTCATACTTCCCACCAAACCGTGGACATTTCATTGTTTGTCGACATCTATGATCCACGACCACACTCTGGCAGCCATATGCTTGACGGGATCGCATTTTCTCAAACTACGGCATTTTATTCATCAAAGTATCGACAGATTTTAAAACTCCCAATGACAGCATTTTAGCGGTATCTTCGGCAATCTTCAGTGGTGATCGACAGGCGTAGACATTAAAACCTCCCAAGCAATATCACAGGTGACATTTTTTGAAAGCCTTCAGCGGTTAACAAAACCAGACCATCTGTTGGTCTGCCAAACCCCCGCAGGCCCTCCACACTAGCAGGAAACAAAATCATTGGTGGTCATCATAAAATCCCGGCGGCCATCATTCATTGACCGATCAGCAACTAAATCGATGAACAAATCTTTCTCTAACGGTGTCGATTTTTCATAGGATTCAGCTGTCACAACTTTTGGCGAATAGAAACCACTGTTAGTTATTCCTATTGGCATCGCAGGAGGTCTGGACTCCTGCCGGGAATTTAAAACAACTCCAGCAGTTAAACCCAGGCACATAGGTGGTTTCGAGACAAAACAAGACAATTTTTGAAATTTCCTGAGTGTTTTTTCTACTCGGCTGGCATATTCTTCATCGGCAATCTTGTTTGAATCAACAGGCAGGTTTCTCAAACTACCGTCGGGATCTATCCATCCCCATCAGCTCGGTAGAGTCAAACCAGACCAGCGGTCTTCAATCACCACTACACAAATCTTTGGCAGCGACCTTCAATACAATTACAAACTTCTAGCAAGATCAAATAGTCTTAGGCAGATTAAATCTTCAACTAGTAGCAATAACATTGTATTCACACCGGTAATTGTGTTGACTGGCAGTTTCAAGGCTGCACTCACCAACTGTCTGTAGTTTCACGCCAGAAAAGCTTCTAAACTCGTCGGTTGATACCATCGGTGATTCCTTGAACAATCATTGGCAATTTAGACTCCAGATCCAGCGTCATCACTGGCATCATCCATAAAAGGTGAGAGTTTGAGGCCTTAGATCCGATCGTAGGTGTATAGACCAGCGATCCTCGGCATGTACAAACTTCCCGACAGTTAATAAACACCGGCGATCCTCAGAAAAAATGGTGGTTAAACTTCATCCAACGGAGATTTAATCAAACTGCTCAGCAATAGTTTAGTCCAACCACCATCAATAGTAATCAAAACCTGCCACCCATAAGTGTTTTTCGCAGTTAAAGATCCAAAATCAGGGGTTTTCTCTACAAAAACGATGGTTTCAGATTACGAACTAGTGTTTTTCACCCACCAACAAAAGCAGTTTTATGCCATAAGACTAGTGGTTTTCTAATATATTTTTGCTTTCTGAAAGGAGGGCTCTTTTTTTCTGCCAAAAGGGAATATTTTAAGAATATTCCGCTAACATCAGCGCCAGGGGGCCATTTTTGCCCCTCAAAAGCCCTAAACTAGGGCTTTTTTTCATTTTTGCATAACTTTTGCCCACGGAGATGAAATCAGGCAAACGAGATATAGTCAGAAAGCTGATAGAGAGCACTTCATAGTGGTGTTAGTATTTTTCTGACATTTTACTGCAGGTGACTGCTACAACAGTTTGAAGACAAATCTTCATTTTTTACTTCTAAGCTCACAACTTCTTGCCACGATCTCCAATTTTCACGATTCTTGCGGCATTGGAAAGGTATTTAGGAACTCTTCAAATCCATCCATGCACTTTTCTTAGATTCTGCTCTAAGTTCATTTTATTCGATTTGTCAATTTTTTGGCTTTTGAGTGATAACTTGGGCATTTTGGCACTTGAGGAAGTGAAACTTGTTTTGAAGGGATCTATTTGCTGTGGATAATCATTGTGAGCAATTGTAATCTCCTTTGGATCTTGGTTTTGAGAGATTTTCATATTTTCCCAATTTTGGTCCCTTGAGGATGATTGTAAATCGCACTAAGTATAAAGTGCCACAATTATTCTTTTTTTGGGGGGGTGATCTCTTTGATTGAGTAACAGGGGGTGTCTTGTGTTCTTTTTTGTACTCTTGCATCATGGATTCACACAAACTTCCTCTACTCACACCATATAACTATCATGAGTGGAAAACTAAAATGGAGATTCATTTAAGAAGTTTGAAAATTCATAGAGTAACAATGGGTACAGAAATTGAACCAACAACAGCTGCAAAAAAGAGAAAGTGGTATAATCGGTGTGATCAAGCCTATGGAACACTATGCTTGTCTATCTCTCTTGGTCTTCTCTCTCATATTGAATCTTGTAGAACACCTAATGAAGTGTGGACTACCTTGGAAAATCTCTTTGGTAAACAAGATACAATGAGAGGTTTCAAATTGGAGAATGAATTAATTGGTTTGAATCCAACCAGTTTTACAAGCATCCAAGACTTCTTCACAAAACTAAAATCACTTAGATTGCAGCTCAAACAATGTGGAATTGAGAAAGAGGACACTCAATTGATTCTTTCAATCCTTGCCAAGCTTGGTCCTGACTATTTAGTTTTTGTTTCTACCTTCTATGCTACAATGGATGCACTTGGGAAAGCTTTCACAATGCCTTCACTTGATGAGTTTGCTACATCACTCACAGAGGAGCAAGCTAAGTTAGTACACATGGGCAAATTGAAGTCTCCTAAACCTCAAGCACTTCTTGCAAATCAAGATTCTAAGGATCAAAAGACTTCAACTAGCAAAGGCAAGAAACAGAAAAATAAGGATTTCAAGAACAATGAGCAAGCAAAGGAATCAACCAAATCACCTAAGTCCTCATCCTCTCCCAAGGTGGAATCATCTAAGAAGGAGAGACCAAAGTGTGCATATTGCAAGAAACTAGGACATGATGAGCATCAGTGTTATGAGAAGAAAATTGCTAAGTTGACTCACATTATTCAAAAGCACAACATCAAAATGCCATCACCTAGTACAACCTCTTCTTCGACACCATCATCATCTACACATACAGGGACAGCAGGCATTGCAAATGGGAAATACAAAGGAAAAGGACATGTACTCTTTGCTTCAACAAGTCTTCAGTCAGAGAGATGGCTTCTTGATTCAGGGGCTTCTCATCATATGGCATCTTCACAAGGGATGTTCTCTTCATTTGAGTCATGCACTTCGACACCTATCCTAATGGGTAACAACACATACATGCATGCATCTGGAAAAGGGACAATTGATATTGGAGAGAGTAAATTCCACAATGTGTTGTGTGTACCTTCCTTGACATCCAATCTCCTTTCCATCTACCAGATTACTCATTGTGGTGCAAGCAAGACAATTGAGTTCACTCCTGATTCAATGATCATACGGGACTTGGAGAGCAGAGATATCATTGCAGTTGGGATGGCTGATCATGCATCTCACTTGTATACCTTCTCCCATTTTGTTTCTTCTGATGATGTAGATCCATTGATGGCTATTCACACTCATGCATCAAGTGTGAATCATGTTTCTGAGGAGAAGTTTGGTCACTTGAACCTTGGTGTTCTTTCACCCACTTTGGTTCATGAGACTAGTGCTGAGCTTCCATCACCTCATCCTCCTGCTTCTTCAGAGATCGACATCGACATGGTTTCTTCAGTTGAGCAGGATACTACAGGTCTTTCAGACACAGCTTTGTGGGATACTTTCTTGGCAGGTATATCAGACTTGTTTTGTGAGTCTCATATTGTAGATTTGGAGGAGACACTTGAGGGGTTAACTCTCCTCTTTGATGACAGTTACAACACAACTATTATCCCATCTACTTCATCTTTGGAGGTTGTTCTTCATCAGTCTACACAGGATTTTGGATTGGACACACATCATTGCATTGTGGCATTCTTTGATTATGATATGTGGACATTTCAGCAGTCTTCATAGGCATCTATCATGAGGCTTTTTCCCTCATTCCTTGAGATGGAGTTTCTCTGACATCAACTTTTGGATTTGTTTCTTCCTAAGGGGAGAAATGTTGTTTGCAGGTACAGGACACTTTCTAGCGTTCTTCTTCAGACATTCTTCATTGACAAAGGAGCTACTTCATTATGAGGGGGACCTATAGTCTCACACTTGCTCTCATATGGGGGGGTATTTGATTGTATCTATGTGATAGAAGTTGTCCTTGGGGGGTCATGTTGAGTCCTCCTACTATCACTTCTTTCACTTTCATATTTCATGCATTCTCACTTTTGGAGAGGAGTTTTTTCCCATGAGGTTTTCTCCTTTTCTCCACTTGAGATTTGTTTGTACATGGGTACCTAACATGGCCTAGTAGCCGGGACCCATCCATCATTTCATCTTGCTTTAGTCAACTACTCCCTAAGTTGCACTTAAGGGGGGGTGTTGGTGTGAATAGGGTTATCACCTAACTGGTTTACCCTAGTGTGGATAATTCATCTTATTTAACTATTTACTAGTTAAATAATATTCACACATCACACATTAATCACACATGTTAAGTTGACTTAGTGAGTCTACTAGATGTTTAGTTGTGTCTAGTTGTGTCTAGTTAAGTCTAGTTGTGTGTTGAGTTGTTGATAGTTGGAGTGAGTTGTCTTATCCTCCACATGTGCAATTAGTTATCATCCTCGAATTGGCACATGTTGTAGGAATATCTCCACCTTCCACTCCATCCTTCTAGCTTTCACCTTGCCTTTATAAGCAAGGCTCTCTTCATGTATTATGTAATCAATCCAAACAATAATTAATCTTTTGCATTCAATGATAGAATAGTATTATTCTCTCAGTTGATCTCTCTTGTGCTTTCATGAAGTCCTAGATCCTGGGTGGCTCCAATCATAGCCAACTCTAACATGTTGAACAGTTTCTCATAAATTACTCTGCAATATGCCATATCTACCTCTTTTCTTCCAGAAATCCTTCAAACTATTCTGAATCAATTCAAGGTACCTTTTCTTATTGTGCCAGATCCAGGCACTCACTTATTGGCTGGGGGAATTTGATTTACAATGCTACCCCCCTTGAGCAAAGGCTCTCAAATCAATTCCTAGAGGAATTTTCAGCACCAAATTCCAGTGCAGATCCGTTACTGTCATTCATAATTGTTTTCTTGACCCATATCTTGTTTATTTCATTCGGAGTCTCATTTGCATTAATTTTTTCTTTACCTTTGTCTTGTCTCTACTCATCTAGTTTTTTGTTTACCAAACCTCTTCCATTGTTCCTATTTCTATAGAATCTTACAATATGACCAGATTTAATGCAATTAAAGCACACAACATTCCCTTTCTTATAAACTTGATTTTCTCTTGATTTGCACTGATTAGCCATGTGTCCAAATCCATTGCAAGAAAAGCAGTAGCCATTGAAAGATTTGCCATTAGAGATATTCATCATCATACTTCTAAATTCATTGGATTTATGACCATACCTCTTGCATTTGAAGCATTGACTGGAGAAGGATGGACCATTTTGATTTGCTCATCTTCTGTACTGAGTGGCTCTATGACCAAATTTATTGCAATTGAAACAATTTCCATTGACTGATGGATATCTTTGAGCATTAGGCTGTCTTACCAAATGTTTTCTAGTTCTGTTTCTCCTATTCCTTGGTTGAAATTTTTTTTGTCAGGATCCAGAGCTTTCACCATTCTTGGCATCAGCCTTTTTCTGTCCTTCGAGCAGTGCTTCTAGTTTTGTTGAGCTTATCTTGAACTTCTCCTTATATTCATTTGCAACTTCTAGGTCATGTCTGAGAATGACAATTTACCTTTCAAGTTCTATCTCATTGTCTCTACTTTCTTGTAGATCAGTTTCTAGATGTCCAGCTATTCTATCCAATCTGCAATATTCTTCAGTTCTTTCTCTTAGTTTTTGATTCAGATCTTCTTCAATTTTCTTCCTATCTTCACTTTCTTTGGTTTGCCTCATCACCCCAGATTCCATTTCAATTTTCAGAACAACAACTTCTTTTGACATCTTCTCACAGTCCTATGTCTTTTCTTCCAAAGCTTCATTCATGCCATTTTCTTTAGGTAAACTAGATAGCTACAAAAGAAGCTCCTTTTTCCTTTGTAGAGATTTCTTTAATTTATCTTTTAACATTTCAATGGTATCATCAACATCTTTGAGTTCACCTCTCAGATTACTAATTTTTCTAGGGCCACCTAAAGTTGATCTTTGAGTGAACCCATTGGAAACTTCTTCCAAGATCTTTTCCTCGGGCTGTTAGGCTTTTTAAAGGAACCTTGCTCTGATACCAATTGTTGGAATTAACCCAGATAATTGAGAGGAGGGGGTGAATCAGTTGTCTCCAAAATCTTTCTTTTAAACTTCTTTTTCTTTTGTCAATTTGATCAATGATGCAAACATGATATTAACACAGAAGCAAAAACATAATCAACACATTTGACACCAATATTTTTGACATGGAAACCTGGTTAATGGAAAAACCATGGTGGGAGTTAACCCACAAATATTAATACCTTGTTAAAATTATTTTTACAAATGGGAATGCACATGCATTCAGGCTCACTACCCAGAGCTCACTACTCAAATGGAGGCTCACTACCTATGGAAATATTACAAGAGAATAATAGAAATTTGAACTGATTAATAGCATCTACCCATGCAAGAGGTTCAGTTCTGGTTAAGTGCAAAAACTGATCTTACACATTTCATCTTTGCTCTACTCTTCTTACTGTTCTGCCTTCATTTGCACTTTGGATTTCTACTCTTCTCACATACACCTTATTTGCATACCACACACTTAAAATCATTCACAGCAATCAGTTATATATATCCTCATCTTGATTTGCAATCACTTACTAGTCGGCTTACAACAACACTTAGAACTTTTATGAATGCTCTGCTTTGTCAGCTAGATCTATGCATAGCTTAAGGTACGGACCAAAACTTGCTCTTGAAAAATATCACTCATGTTGGCCACTATCATTGATCATCACCATTTATCCAACAAACAACTTCCATACATCTAGAATCAAGATCTTCTACAAGGTCGGCCTGTTCTTCCTCTGTTTGCTTTGTCAAACTGGAACCCAGTACTCGGAGGCTAATATATTTTCAATCCTTCATCATCAGAGGACAAAAATCTAGATTTAGACTATCTTGGCAATGCATATGACTCCCTTAGATCCGCAGCTAATCATGACTTTCCACTGGAGAGATTCGTGTTGCAAGTATGGGCCTAGCCGGTGTTGTCATTAATGTCAACATACTCCTGTTGCATTGATGATAAGGATTGGATGAGCTGTGTGCTGAGGATATTGAGAAAATTAGTCCTAATCAGGAACAGAGAAGAACAATGAAGATAGTAACGTAAAGATCCAAGATAAGATGACTATCAGAGGATGCAGTCCAAAGGGTTTGTAGATATGAGTCTTAAGATGATCCAGTAAAGATTTTAGAGGTCCACATGAAGATCTGAAGAAGTTGTGTCTGCTCAAGTAAAACTAGTTCCAGTAGGTGTTTAGAGGTGACAGAGTGACACAGATAGGCCCGATGGGATCCAGAAATACAATATCCTATTCTGCGGATTTGGTGGAGTGTTTAGGAAGTTAATGTGAAGTGATAACTCAATTGATTAGTGATCTGGAGGTCCACAAGCATCTATTCCATTGTGACAGTGATGACAGACTATGTTCTTGAGGTTCCAGATGAAGGAGATAAGGATTTCAGTAAACAGATGAAGTGTGGATGTTCTTAGTGATTCAAGCAAGCTTGTGGTGGTCTTTGGACATGTCCAGTTCGTGTTGATGGTCCGCATAAGAGTTTGAAGTCACAACTGAAGAATAACTTCCAGATGATGGTGTTCCTCCTAAGTTTGGCTGACCAGATGAATTACACATCTTGCGGATGCTCTTGTAGATGTTTGCCAACTTAGATGATTATTCCTAAGTTGATGTCTTGTATAAATAAGAAATTGTAAAGTCATTTCAAAGTGTGTCGTGTGAAGATGAGTGTGTGCTAGCGAGGAAGAGAGTGAAAGGCAGAGCAGAAGTATTGGGCTTAAATGGAACTGATTCAAGCATGGTGAAGATGCTATTCTCCAGTTCAAGTATGTGATACTTATCATTTTGTAGACAGTGTGTCTCTTGTAGGAAGTGAGCCTCTTGTGAGCAGTGTGCTCGGGCAGTGAGCCCTAATTGGCATGTGCCATTTTGTTCTTTCTATTCTTCTAATAGAGAATACAATCTTGGGTTAATCACCCCATGGTTTTTCCCTTAATTGGGTTTTCCACATCAAAATCTTGGTGTCTTAAGTGTTGATGTGTTATTGCTCTTGATTTAATGCTTTATGTCTCCATGATTGATTTATCATTATACTGTTGAATTACAAAGTGGATTTAAGTATTTAACTTGGAAGAAAGTTTTGGACAACTGATTCACCCCCCCCTCTTAGTTGTCTGTCCTGAATCTAATAATTGGTATCAGAGCCAAGTTCCTCTAAAAAGAGCTTAACCGCTTGAGGAGATCCAGGATGTCGTCCTACAAGAAGGATAGTCTGAAGTTTGATGGAACAAATTTTAATCTCTAGAAAAGTCGCATGCAATGTCACTTGCAATGTATGGGAATGCAATACTGGACCATGGCTACCACAAAGTATACGCCTCCTCAGAATGGCCCAAAATCTGCAAGTGAAATCACAGATGCTAAAAACAATCTATGAACTAAAGAAACCCTTCTAAGTACCTTGTCTGATTTAGAGCTTACAAGTGTGGTTGATCTACAAACTACTTTTGAGATTTGAGAAAAACTGGAACTTTTGCATGAAGGAGACAAGTACGTTAAATGTGCAAGGCTATAAAGTTTGAAAGGAAAATTTGAAAATCTGAAGATGAGAGAAGATGAAAATATCACTACCTTTATGCCAAGAGTAAATGAGCTTGTTTGTGGCATTAGATGTGCTAGTGGAGTCTTGGATGAAGATGATATTGTTGGAAAAGTTCTCAAATCCCTTCTTGCCTCTTATAAAATCAAGGTTGCTGCCATTGAAGAATTCAGATCCCATTCAAGTGTCACAAGAGATCAATTGGTTGGTAAATTGGCTGCATTTGAAATGACCAAGTTTGGAGATGCCCCCCCAAGACTGAATCTGCATTCAAAGCTACTGCTTCTATAAAAAGAAAACAAAGGTTTGATCTGGGACAAAACTCCTCAAAGAAACTATCTTGGTATGAAAAAGAAAGAAAAGACTTGGAAGAAGAAGAAGCTAAAACTGCTCAACTTGAAGCCCTTATTGCAAAAAGACTACCAAGAGGATCCGGTAAGTATGAAGGGAAATTGCCTTTTAAATGTTTTAACTGCAATAAGATTGGTTATTTTGCCTCAAAGTGTCTAGAAAAATTTTCAAGGTCAAATCCTAATAGATTAAATTTCCAAAAGAATTGTTACTATGTTCATGAAGAGGATGATAATGAAGGAGTAACAGATGATGAATCAGAGACAGGAAACAAATCTGGAAGTGATTAGGTGTTTATTGCCATCAAGGAAGAAGATAAAGTGCCCTCTAAATCTGTCAATCATAAAATTGTAGAAAGAGCTCTGGCTGCCCAAGTTGAAGAAAAGGATGATTGGGTCATTGACAGTGGATGCTCTCACCATATGACAAATGACAAAAATAAGTTCTTAGATTTGGAAAGGTATGAAGGAGGAGTGGTAAAGTTTGGTGATAATTCTTCTGGTAGAATCAGAGGTAGAGGAACTATTTCTTTTGATGGAAAGAATAAAACCGGTAATGTACTGTATGTTGAAGGATTGAAGCACAATCTTCTCAGTGTTGGACAGTTGGTGGACAAAGGCCATGATCTCTGATTCAAGAACAAAAAATGCTAGATCTTTGAAAGTTCCAGAACAAAGATTGCATCCGATACTCAAACAAAAGGTAATATCTTCCATTTAGTTGGTACTAATAAAAGTTGTCTATTTGTGCAAATTGATCAGACTTGGCTATGGCATAGGAGGATGTGTCATGTGACTTTTGATAATATCATCAAGATAAGCAACACTCAGGCTGTAAGAGATCTTCCAAAACTGGTGAAACCTACAAATAGTTTGTGTAAAGAATGTCAGTTGGGGAAACAAAGAAGAGTCTCATTCAAAAGCAAGGAACAATCTTCTACCAGATTATTGGACTTAGTTCATACTGATCTATGTGGTCCGGCAAGAATAAGGAGTGTGCAAGGTGATAGATACTTCATGTTATTAATTGATGACCATTCCCGGATGATGTGGGTTACTTTCCTGAAAGAGAAATCAGAAGCTCTTGAGAAATTCAAAATATTTAAGGCTATGGTAGAAAATGAAACCAGATTAAAATTAAAATGTCTGAGGTCTAATAGAGGTGGAGAATTCACATCCAGTGAGTTCATAGATTTCTGTGAGAATCATGTAATAAAGAGATAGTTGTCTGCTCCTAGGACTCCACAACATAATGGAGTAGTGGAGAGAAAGAACCAGACCATCCAGGAAGCATCTAGGACCATGATGATGGAAGCAAATGTTTCTCAGATCTATTGGAGAGATTTGGGAAAAACTGAAACTTTTGCATGAAGGAGACAAGTACGTTAAATGTGCAAGGCTACAAAGTTTGAAAGGAAAATTTGAAAATCTGAAGATGAGAGAAGATGAAAATATCACTACCTTTATGCCAAGAGTAAATGAGCTTGTTTGTGGCATTAGATGTGCTAGTGGAATCTTGGATGAAGATGATATTGTTGGAAAAGTTCTCAAATCCCTTCTTGCCTCTTATAAAATCAAGGTTGCTGCCATTGAAGAATTCAAATCCCATTCAAGTGTCACAAGAGATCAATTGGTTGGTAAATTGGCTGCATTTGAAATGACCAAGTTTGGAGATGTCCCCCCCAAGACTGAATCTGCATTCAAAGCTAGTGCTTCTATAAAAAGAAAACAAAGGTTTGATCTGGGAGAAAACTCCTCAAAGAAACTATCTTGGTATGAAAAAACAAGAAAAGACTTGGAAGAAGGAGAAGCTAAAACTACTCAACTTGAAGCCCTTATTGCAAAAACACTACCAAGAGGATCCGGTAAGTATGAAGGGAAATTGCCTTTTAAATGTTTTAACTGCAATAAGATTGGTTATTTTGCCTCAAAGTGTCTGGAAAAATTTTCAAGGTCAAATCCTAACAGATTAAATTTCTAAAAGAATTGTTACTATGTTCATGAAGAGGATGATAATGAAGGAGTAACAGATGATGAATCAGAGACAGAAACAAATCTGGAAGTGATTGGGTGTTTATTGCCATCAAGGAAGAAGATAAAGTACCCTCTAAATCTGTCAATCATAAAATTGTAGAAAGAGCTCTGGCTGCCCAAGTTGAAGAAAAGGATGATTGGGTCATTGACAGTGGATGCTCTCACCATATGACAAATGACAAAAATAAGTTCTTAGATTTGGAAAGGTATGAAGGAGGAGTGGTAAAGTTTGGTGATAATTCTTCTGGTAGAATCAGAGGTAGAGGAACTATTTCTTTTGATGGAAAGAACAAAACCGGTAATGTACTGTATGTTGAAGGATTGAAGCACAATCTTCTCAGTGTTGGACAGTTGGTGGACAAAGGCCATGATCTCTGATTCAAGAACGAAAAATGCTAGATCTTTGAAAGTTCCAGAACAAAGATTGCATCCGATACTCAAACAAAAGGTAATATCTTCCATTTAGTTGGTACTAATAAAAGTTGTCTATTTGTGCAAATTGATCAGACTTGGCTATGGCATAGGAGGATGTGTCATGTGACTTTTGATAATATCATCAAGATAAGCAACACTCAGGCTGTAAGAGATCTTCCAAAACTGGTGAAACCTACAAATAGTTTGTGTAAAGAATGTTAGTTGGGGAAACAAAGAAGAGTCTCATTCAAAAGCAAGGAACAATCTTCTACCAGATTATTGGACTTAGTTCATACTGATCTATGTGGTCCGGCAAGAATAAGGAGTGTGCAAGGTGATAGATACTTCATGTTATTAATTGATGACCATTCCCGGATGATGTGGGTTACTTTCCTGAAAGAGAAATCAGAAGCTCTTGAGAAATTCAAAATATTTAAGGCTATGGTAGAAAATGAAACCAGATTAAAATTAAAATGTCTGAGGTCTAATAGAGGTGGAGAATTCACATCCAGTGAGTTCATAGATTTCTGTGAGAATCATGTAATAAAGAGATAGTTGTCTGCTCCTAGGACTCCACAACATAATGGAGTAGTGGAGAGAAAGAACCAGACCATCCAGGAAGCATCTAGGACCATGATGACGGAAGCAAATGTTCCTTAGATCTATTGGAGAGATTTGGGAAAAACTGAAACTTTTGCATGAAGGAGACAAGTACGTTAAATGTGCAAGGCTACAAAGTTTGAAAGGAAAATTTGAAAATCTGAAGATGAGAGAAGATGAAAATATCACTACCTTTATGCCAAGAGTAATGAGCTTGTTTGTGGCATTAGATGTGCTAGTGGAGTCTTGGATGAAGATGATATTGTTGGAAAAGTTCTCAAATCCCTTCTTGCCTCTTATAAAATCAAGGTTGCTGCCATTGAAGAATTCAGATCCCATTCAAGTGTCACAAGAGATCAATTGGTTGGTAAATTGGCTGCATTTGAAATGACCAAGTTTGGAGATGTCCCCCCCAAGACTGAATCTACATTCAAAGCTAGTGCTTCTATAAAAAGAAAACAAAGGTTTGATCTGGGAGAAAACTCCTCAAAGAAACTATCTTGGTATGAAAAAGAAAGAAAAGACTTGGAAGAAGGAGAAGCTAAAACTGCTCAACTTGAAGCCCTTATTGCAAAAAGACTACCAAGAGGATCCGGTAAGTATGAAGGGAAATTGCCTTTTAAATGTTTTAACTGTAATAAGATTGGTTATTTTGCCTCAAAGTGTTTGGAAAAATTTTCAAGGTCAAATCCTAACAGATTAAATTTCCAAAAGAATTGTTACTATGTTCATGAAGAGGATGATAATGAAGGAGTAACAGATGATGAATCAGAGACAGGAAACAAATCTGGAAGTGATTGGGTGTTTATTGCCATCAAGGAAGAAGATAAAGTGCCCTCTAAATCTGTCAATCATAAAATTGTAGAAAGAGCTCTAGCTGCCCAAGTTGAAGAAAAGGATGATTGGGTCATTGACAGTGGATGCTCTCACCATATGGCAAATGACAAAAATAAATTCTTAGATTTGGAAAGGTATGAAGGAGGAGTGGTAAAGTTTGGTGATAATTCTTCTGGTAGAATCAGAGGTAGAGGAACTATTTCTTTTGATGGAAAGAACAAAACCGGTAATGTACTGTATGTTGAAGGATTGAAGCACAATCTTCTCAGTGTTGGATAGTTGGTGGACAAAGGCCATGATCTCTGATTCAAGAACAAAAAATGCTAGATCTTTGAAAGTTCCAGAACAAAGATTGCATCCGATACTCAAACAAAAGGTAATATCTTCCATTTAGTTGGTACTAATAAAAGTTGTCTATTTGTGCAAATTGATCAGACTTGGCTATGGCATAGGAGGATGTGTCATGTGACTTTTGATAATATCATCAAGATAAGCAACACTCAGGCTGTAAGAGATCTTCCAAAACTGGTGAAACCTACAAATAGTTTGTGTAAAGAATGTCAGTTGGGGAAACAAAGAAGAGTCTCATTCAAAAGCAAGGAACAATCTTCTACCAGATTATTGGACTTAGTTCATACTAATCTATGTGGTCCGGCAAGAATAAGGAGTGTGCAAGGTGATAGATACTTCATGTTATTAATTGATGACCATTCCTGGATGATGTGGGTTACTTTCCTGAAAGAGAAATCAGAAGCTCTTGAGAAATTCAAAATATTTAAGGCTATGGTGGAAAATGAAACCAGATTAAAATTAAAATGTCTGAGGTCTAATAGAGGTGGAGAATTCACATCCAGTGAGTTCATAGATTTCTGTGAGAATCATGTAATAAAGAGATAGTTGTCTGCTCCTAGGACTCCACAACATAATGGAGTAGTGGAGAGAAAGAACCAGACCATCCAGGAAGCATCTAGGACCATGATGATGGAAGCAAATGTTCCTCAGATCTATTGGAGAGAAGTTGTCAGCACTATAGTCTATACTCTCAATCGAGTTTAAATCAGAAGCAATATCGATAAGACTCCTTATGAACTTTGGTTTGGCATCACTCCTACTGTGAGGTATTTCAAAGTCTTTGGTAGCAAATGTTACATTAAAAGAGATGAAGATCTAGGCAAGTTTGATGCTAGAAGTGATGAAGGAATATTCTTGGGTTACTCTACTCAAAGCAAAGCATACCATTGTTATAACAAGAGATTGAGAAAGATTATAGAAAGTACAAATGTGAAGGTTGACGAAGGAATTGAAAAACCTTCAAGGTTTTATGAATATGATGAAGATGATTAGAATGGTGTTTTGATTCAAGGAGCCTTAGTCCCTTCTAAAATTTAGATTCAAACTAATCCGGTAAATCAGGAAGAAGAGATGAGTTATAATGAGCCTGATCAAGAGTTAGAAGTGCAAGAAACTCCCAAAGTTCCTAGGTATGTAAGACTAAACCACTTTGAAGATCAGATCATAGGTGATAAAAGAAAAGGTGTATAAACAAGAAGGAGGATTGCTCAAGATTCAGATGAATATTGTTTGATTTGAAAGATTGAACCTAAGACAGTGAATGAAGCTTGCAATGATGAAAACTGGACTAAGGCAATGGAGGAAAAGCTGATGCAAATTGAGAAAAATTGCACTTGGGATCTTGTTCCCAGACCTAGAAACAAGAATGTGATTGGAACCAAATGGGTCTTCTGGAACAAACTGAATGAAGTTGGTGAAGTAATCAGAAATAAAGCCAAATTGGTCTGCAAGGGTTACTCTCAAATAGAAGGAGCTGATTTTGAAGAAACCTTTGCTCTGGTGGAAAGAATTGAAGCAGTCAGATTATTTCTTGCTTTTGCTACCTTCAAGGATTTCAAAGTGTATCAGATGGATGTCAAGTTTGCCTTCCTAAATGGTGACTTGGAAGAAGAAGTGTACATTGAGCAACCGGATGGATTTCAATTGTCTGATCATGGTGATATGTTCTGCAAGTTGAAGAAAGCACTGTATGGACTCAAGCAAGCTCCAAGAGCCTGGTATGAAAGATTGGATAAGCATCTATTGAAGATTAGATTTAACAAAGATACTACTGACAGTAATTTATACTTCAAAATTGATCATGAAAATATCTTGATTGTTGAAGTATTTGTTGTTGATATCATTTTTGGAGGAAGAGATAGTATGTGTAAAACTTTTGCAAATCAAATGAAAAGTGAATTTGAGATGTCCATGCTTGGGGAAATGAATTTCTTCTTGGGTCTACGAATCACTCAAACAAAGAAAGGAATCTTCATTTCTTAGACAAAATATGTGAAAGAATTGTTAAAGAAATTTGGGATGGAAGACTCAAAACCAATGAATACTCCCATGGCAACTAGATGTAAATTGAGCAAAGATGATGACTCCCCAAGGCTGATCAGAAAAAGTACAGGTCAATGATTGGAGGATTGTTGTATCTCACTGAAACTAGACCTAACATTATGAATGTTGTTGGTCTTGTTGCTAGATTCCAAGCTGATCCTAGAGAATCTCATGTCATAGAAATCAAGAGGATTTTTAGGTATCTAAAAGGGACAGTTGAGTATGGTTTGTGGTATCCTAGAGATCATACTTTATCTCTTCATGCATATACAGATGCAGATTGGGTAGGAGATGTGGATGACCAAAAGAGTACCAGTGGTGGATCATTCTTTTTAGGGAAGAGATTGGTTTTTTGGCTAAGCAAGAAACAAGAGGCAATATCTCTATCCACTACAGAAGCAGAATATATTGCAGCAGCAAGTAGTTGTACTCAAGTTTTGTGGATGAAGCAAATGCTAAGAGACATAAGAGTGGAGTATGAGAAGCCTATCACAATCTTCTGTGATAATTCAAGTGCAATAAATATATCTAAGAATCCAGTGTTGCATTCAAAGACTAAACATATATCCATCAAGTTTCACTTTTTGAGAGAGCAAGTGAACAAGAATGAAGTCATATTGGAGTTTGTGCCTTCCAAGGATCAGATTGCAGACATCTTTACTAAACCTCTACCTAAGGACTCTTTTGAGTATCTCAAGGAGAAGTTAGGGGTTATTGCCCTCTGGTGATGAACTAAGGTGCACTGATGTGCATCAGTCTGGTGGATATCACAGTCATATCTTGTAGTCTGGATTGATGATGGGGAGCTACTACTCAGGGGGAGCAGTTGGTATGATTCTGAAGTGGTGAAATTGCAAGTATGTGCCCTTTGCCATTGATGTCAAAGGGGGAGAGAAGACATGTGAAAAATAAGTTGTTGATCAAAAGGGGAGCAAGAAAGGAAGAGAAGACATGTGAAAAATAAGATGTTGCTGATCAAAGGGGGAGCAGGAAAGGAAGAGAAGACATGTGAATGGTTGTTTCTGATCAAAGGGGGAGCAGGAAAGGAAGAGAAGACATGTGAATGGTTGTTGCTGATAGGGGGAGTTGTGACAGTAAGGAGAAGTTCTTGTCTTGATGGTTAAAAATAGTTTTTCACATCATATGTTGCCATCAATGACAAAGGGGGAGATTGTTGCAAGTATGGGCCTAACCAGTGTTGTCATTGATGTCAACATACTCCTGTTGCATTGACGATAAGGATTGGATGAGCTGTGTGCTGAGGATATTGAGAAAATTAGTCCTAATCAGGAATAGAGAAGAATAGTGAAGACAGTAAGGTAAAGATCCAAGATAAGATGACTATCAGAGAATGTAGTTCAAACGGTTTGTAGATATGACTCTTAAGATGATCCAGTAAAGATTTCAGAGGTCTGCATGAAGATCTGAAGAAGTTGTGGCCGCTCAAGTAAAACTAGTTCCGACAGGTGTTCAGAGGTGACAAAGTGACACAGATAGGTCCGGTGGGATCCAGAAATGCAATATCTTATTCTACGGATTTGGTGGAGTGTTTAGGAAGTCAATGCGAAGTGATAACTCAATTGGTTAGTGATCTAGAGGTCCGTAAGCATCTATTACATTGTGACAATGATGACAGACTGTGTTCTTGAGGTTTCGGATGAAGGAGATAAGGATTTCAGTAAATAGATGAAGTGTGGATGTTCCTGGTGATTCAGGCAAGCTTGTGGTGGTCTTAGGATCATGTCTAGTTCATTTTGATGGTTTGCATTAGAGTTTGAAGTCACAATTAACGAATAACTTTCGGATGATGGTGTTCCTCCTAAGTTTGGCTGACCGGATGAATTACACATCTTGCGGATGCTCTTGTAGATGTTTGCCAACTTAGATGATTATTCCTAAGTTGATGTCTTGTATAAATAATAACTTGTAAAGTCATTTCAAAGTGTGTCATGTGAAGATGAGTGTGTGGTAGTGAGGAAGAGAGTGAAAGGCAGATCAGAAGTATTGGGCTTAAATGGAACTGATTCAAGCATGGTGAAGATGCTATTCTCCAGTTCAAGTATGTGATACTTATCATTTTGTAGACAGTGTGTCTCTTGTAGGTAGTGAGCCTCTTGTGAGCAGTGTGCTCAGGCAGTGAGCCCTAATTGGCATGTGCCATTTTGGTCTTTCTATTCTTCTAACAGAGAATACAATCTTGGGTCAATTACCCCGTGGTTTTTCTCTTAACTAGGTTTTCCATGTCAAAATCTTGGTGTCTTATGTGTTGATGTGTTACTGCTTTGATTTAATGTTTTATGTCTCCATGATTGATTTATCATTATACTACTGAATTACAAAGTGGATTTAAGTATTTAACTTGGAAGAAAGTTTTGGACAACTGATTCACCCCCCCTCTCAATTGTCTGTCCTGAATCTAACAATCTGAACCAAAATACCGGACCCTGTCACTGCTCTGTTCCAGACTGTCTGGACTTAGACAAGTTCTAATTCTAACTTCTGGTTTGACCAAATTGAGTAATGTGGATGGGTAAAAAGATCTTAGTTGCCATCAATGACAATACCTATCAATGTGAAGCAGTGTCTCTTTCTAACATTATACACCTCCTGTAGCTAAACCAACTATGCCAACATGTCCAAATGGGTGGGTGAATGCTAGGGGAGGTCTTGTTTCATAACCCAAGTGTCCCAATCATTCTAAACTATTGGCTTCTGAGAAAGTCTCTTAAGAGCCCTAAGAGGCAAAAATTGCCAATATTTGACAAAGTAGTTCTCAGAGTCCATGGCACTAGGAATGCTTTATTCAGACCTACAACTGCACATGGGGTCTATCCACAATAGCCTTTCTTAGTTTTTTCAACTCCAAACCATTTGACCGCACAAACAATGAATGCATTCTTGCAAAATGCATCTGTGCCATTCAATATAACCTTGCCAGGAGCCATATTTTTCATTCCATGCCTCCTAGGGCTAAATTGACTATGCAAACATGCCATGGTGAATGATTCAATGCTATGGGATGTCTCATCTCATACCCCAAGTGTTCCAATCATTCCATACTAGAGGCTTCCAACAAAGTCTCTTAAGAGCCATAAGAGTTAAAAATTGTCAAACTTTAACGAAGTAGTTCTTGAACTTTGTGGCACCTGGGAATGTTTCATTTAGACCTACAACTACATGCAGGGTCCCTCCACAATAACCTCTCTCAATTTTTGTCAACTCCAAACTATTTGACCATGCCAATAATGAATGCATTCTTTCAAAATGCTTTAGTTTCATCTAGTGGAAAGGTGTTAGGATTGAAATTTTGCATACCACACCTCCTAGGGCCAATCCAACTATGACAACACATCAAGGTGGGTGGGTGAATGCTAGGGAAGATATCATTTCATACCCCAAGTGTCCTAATCATCCTGGACTATAGGATTTTGATAAACTCTCTTAAGAGCCCTAAAAGCCAAAAACTATCAATCTTTGATGGAGTAGTTCTCAAAGACCATGGAACATGGAAATATTTTTTTTAGACCTAGAGTTTCATGTGGTGTCCATCCATAATAACCTTTGTTGGTTTTTGTCAACTCCAAACTATTTCACTGTGCCAACAATGAATGCATTCTTGCAAAATGCATAACTAGCATTCAAGATAACCTTGCTAGGAGCCATAATTTATGTTATGTGCCTCCAAGGGCTGAACCAAATATGAAAACACATCAAGGTGGGAAGGTAAATGTTAGAGAAGGATTTTTTTCAATCCCAAGTGTCCTAATAGTTCCAAACTATAGGCTTCCAATAAAGTCTCTTTAGAGCCCTAAGAGCAAAAAACTACCAAACTGTGATGGAATAGTTCTTAATGTTTGTGGTACCTAGGAATGTTTTGTTCATACCTACAACTACACATGGGGTCCATCCATAATAACCTCTCTTAGTTTTTGTCAACTCCAAACCATTTGAACATGCCAACAATGAATGCATTCTTACAAAATGCATTAGTGGCATTCAACATAACTTTGCCAAAAGCCATATTTTCTTGTTTTGCACCTCCTAAGGTAGAACTGACAATGGTGACACATCGGGGTGGGAAGTTGAATGCTAGGGGAGGTCTCATTTTGTACCCTAAGTGTCCTAATCATTCTAGACTACAGGCTTCTGACAAAGTCTCTTAAAATCCCTAAGAGCAAAAAACTGTCAATCTTTGGCATAGCAGTTCTTAGAATCCATGGAATGTGGGAATGTTTTGTTTTTACCTATAGCTATGAATCGGTTCTATCCATAATAAACTCTCTTGGTCTTTATAAACTCCAAAGAATTTGACCACAACAATAATGAATGCATTCTTGCAAAATGTATCAATGGTATTCATCATAACCTTGTCTAAAGCCATATTTTTGGTTCTATGCCTCATGGGATTGAATCAACTATGCCAACACATTGAGGTGAGTGGGTGAAGGTTAGGGGAGCTCTTATTTTGTACCCTGAGTGTTCCAGTTATTCCAAACTACAAGCTTCCAACAAAGTCTCTTAAGAGCCCTAAGATCCAAAAATTGCCAATCCTTGATGAAGTAGTTTTTAGAGTTTGTGGCACCTGAGAATGTTTTGTTTAGACTTAGAACTATATGTGGGGTCCATCCACAATAACCTCTTTCAGTTTTTCTCAACTCTAAACCATTTGACCTTGCCAACAATGAGTCACTTTATTGGAAGCTTTTAGTCCTAAATGATTGGGACACTTAAGGCGTGAAACTAGACCTCCCATAGCATTCACCCACCCACCTCGATGTGTTGGAATAGTTGGTTTATCTCCATGAGGTATAGAACAAAAAATATGGCTCATGGCAAGGTTATGTTGAATTCCACTGATGCATTTTGCAAGAATGCATTCATTGTTGGTGAGGTTAAATGGTTTGGACTTGAAAAAAACAAGAGAGATAATTATGGATGGACCCCACATGTAGCTATAGGTCCAAATGAAACATTCCCAGGTTCCATGGACTTTGAGAACTACTTCGTCAAAGATTGGCAATTTTTGGTTCTTAGGACTCTTAAGAGACTTTACTAGAAGCATGTAGTCTAGAATGATTGGGAAACTTGGGGTATGAAAAGATACCTCCTCTAGCATTCACCCATCCAACTCAATATTTTGGCATAGTTGGTTCAACCACATGTGGTACAAAACAAAAAATATGGCTTTTGGCAAGGTTATTTTGAATGTCATTGATGCATTTTACAAGAATGCATTCATTTTTGGTGTGGTCAAATGGTTTAGAGTTGGAAAATTTTGAGAGAGGTTATTGTGGATGGATTCCATGTGTAGTTATAGTTATAAATGAAATATTCTTAGGTGCCACAAATTCCAAGAACTGCTCTGTCAAAGATTGATAGTTTTTGGATCTTAGGGCTCTTAAGAGACTTTACCAAAATCCTGTAGTCTAGAACAATTGGGTCAATTGGGGCACAAAATGAGACCTCAGGTAGCATTCACTTTTCCAATCTGACATGTTAGCATAGTCGGTTCATCCCTAGGAGGTACGGAATGAAAATATGTCTTATGGCAAGGTTATATTAAATGCCACTAATGCATTTTGCAAGAATGCATTCATTGTTGGTGCGGTCAAAGGGTTTGGAGTTGATAAAAACTAAGATAGGTTATTTTGGATGGACCCCACATGTACTTTTAAGTCTAAAAAAAGAATTCACGGGTTCCATGGACTCTGAGAACTGCTATGCCAAAGATTGGTAGTTTTTGGCTTTTAGGGCTCTTAAGAGACTTTTTGGGAAGCTTGTAGTTTGAAACAATTGGGACACTTTGGGTATGAAACAACACCTCCCATATAATTCACTCACTCAAATTGATGTTTTTTCATAGTTGGTTCATCCCCATGAGAAAATGAATGAAAAATATGGCTTCTGGAAAGGTTATGCTTAATGCCACAGATGCATTTTGCAAGAATGCATTCATTATTGGTTTGATCAAATAGTTTGGAGTTGACAAAAAAATGAAAGAGGTTATTATGGATGGATCCCACATGCAACTCTAGGTCTAAACAAAACATTCCCAAGTGCTACAAATTTTAAGAACTACTCCATGAAAGATTGATAGTTTTGGCTCTTAGGGCTCTCAAGAGACTTTGTCAAAAGCCTATAGTTCAGAATGATTGGGACACTTGAGGTATTAAATGAGACCTACCCTAGCATTCACCCACCCACCCTGACATGTTGGCATAGTCAATTCAATCCCAGGAGGTATGGAATACAAATTTCAACTCCTAGAACCTTTCCACTAGATGAGACTAAAGCATTTTGGAACATTGCATTTCTTGCCACCATAGGAAAATGAAGTTGGTTTAAACAAACAAGGTAGGAATTTGTAGGTGGACCTGACATCCACCTATACATGCAAACAAGACATTCCTAAGTGCCCCAGTTTGAGAGAACAGTCGGTCCAAAGTCTTGTATCTTTTTTGTCTTAGGGCTCTTAATAGATTATCTTTGTCTAATGTAGGTGAGAATGACTAGGATGATTGGTCATTGAAAATATACCTCCCTTATAATTCACCCACCCACCCTGATGTGTTGGTGTAGTTGGTTCAGCCACATGAGATATGAAATGCAAAATTTCACTCCTAGCAAGTTTGTAATTTTGTTGAAGGGGGAATATATGTAAGATGTTTCTTACTTGAATAAGGAATGTTTTCCCTATCCTAAAATCCCAAGGATGTTTTCATAAAATACAAAATAAAACTTGATTGTGTCCTTCTTTCCATTGGTAAATTAATTGTAAAGACTAAGTGTTGGTCTACTTGGCTATATCTTGGGATTGGGACAAATGGCATTATCCTATGGGGCTCGTGTAGACATATGAAACTCTATATTGATGAAAAAGTTTGATAGTTGGTTCTTTGGAATGAACCTACTATAAAGGTGTTCTCACTTGATCTAATGGGTTCTAGGGCATTAATCAAAGTTTCAAACCATGTCTCTCATGTTGATATGGTGCTATAGGTCAAGAGAAGGCATTGAAAGTAAATGTTTCCTCATAGTTCTAGTGTCTCCACATGTTTATAGATTTATCTGAGTAGTAGGTATGATATAGTTGTTTAAGGGGATATATTTCAAGGAATGTTTTCTTCTATTTCACACCTTTGGTGCATATACAATCTAGTGTTTAATCTTCTTTTCATGAGGTCTTGAAAGTCTATTCATGGATACCATTATAAAAATCAATAAAACTCACCCCAATGAAATGCTAATTAATATAAGATGATGAACCCATTCCAATCCATTTGTCACTACTCAAAATAATCTAAACTAGGGGGCCTCTCAATATCTAAATTTCTACAAGTCCAGCAAAGAATCCCTAGAAGATTCCCTATGAATTGATCAATACACTGTTGATACTGAAAGGAGAATGTATGGAACTAATGGAAGGTTGGTTACCCTAGAAAATTAGGGTAATAACCAATATTTACACAATAACAACAGTAATAATCCCTCTACAACCAAGATTCTAAGAAGTAAAAAGAAGTGTAATGATAGATGGAGTCATGGATGCTCCACCCCTAAAGTAATATCAACCAAAACAATAATCACAATTACAATAGTAACAATTACAATAGAAATAATAATTTACCCAAATCAAGAAAACTAGAAAGTACATGAGATGGTCAATAATGTTGACTGTCCTCCTCAAAATGACTACCCTCAAAGAAAGAACTACTATCAGAGAGACAATTGACCAATAAACATCATAATTTCAATGAAACTTGATACAAACCCTACCAAGGACCTAGATATTATGATCTTGAAAAATTCTACTCATTCCACAAGACTAGAGGGAATAATATAGAAACCTATCGAGAATATAATTAGTTCATCTCCAAACTCCTAGAGGAACATCAACACCTTTTCATCAAAATATTCCTCCACCCTCATGAGGTTTCAAATAATGGTAGTCATCATGGTCCCAGTACCCCTCAAAGTTAAAAATTTATGGATCTATCAAAATCCATTCCCTCCACACCAACATGCTAACAATATGATTTAACTTAATTTCTCTAACTCCTCTACATATAGATTGACAAGTGTCTCAAACCTAAAAGGGCCAATTTTTTCCATCCAATTGGGTATAAAGGGGCATAATAAAATGTTATGGTTAGTTGAGTTATTCTAGAATGATGAAGGCTAAGAGACCTATGCAACTCAATCAATCGAACAACATGGACACACTATTTATGTAATCCATATCCCTAGAACCTATTGGCCCCATGATCTCATATATGATGTCCAGAGAACATTCACTGATATTTCATTCAGACCTCTTAAAAAATATCTATCTCATCAAGCATCCCTATAAGAGGCCATTTTATATTATCCCTTGAAAACCTAAATTGCAATATTTGAGATCCTTCAATCTAAAGAACATGTGTGCAAACAATGAGTTAACTAAAAGAGGGGATCCTACCGTATACCAACAAGTTTGGATTAATGAAACTTGCATCAAAATAAATCTAGCTAGTGATGGAGCCATAGTGAACATCATCACCTTTTCTCTCAAGGATAATGGAGTATTTTGAAATGAACATCAACTCTTGTCAAGGCACTCTATGTGTGTATGATAATCGAGATGTAAGAGAGGTAATGGTTACATAATTGTTCATACTCAAAAAAACTAGGTAAGAGATAATGGCTATGTCATTGTAATGAAACAAGGGACCATGCTAGGCCCAAAAGTAAAAATAAAAATATTAATGTGGTTTCTACCCAATAAAAATGGCCATGACCAAACCACTCAAACTACAAAGGAGACCAAGCTAGAACAAAAAAATGGATAGCTAGATAATGGATATGTCATTTCCACCAAATAAAGGTTCCAAGTTATACCCAAAACAAGACATGGATGATGCCCCTGGCTAGCTAGTGGAATAGGTTGATGCCCCCATAAATGGGAAAAGTAGTGCTCAAGATAGTAACATGCTAGGATAAATGTGTATGATCATTGGAAAAGGGATCAATCTAAGGTAATGCCTCTCATGACATAATCATAGAGTTTCCCCCATAAAAAAGGTAAAGGTAATGAATAGGTGATAGAGCTAGCTAGTTTAAATAATAAGTACATAGTAGGAGAATAGGTATGAAGTGTGGTAAGAGTGAATAGAATATATGAAACTATATAGGGACATGCACAAAACTCAGGGATCTATGTACACTAAGTTAGGAAAATGTAATGGGTGGTTAGGTATCACGATTATGAATAATATGTCATAATCTCTAGTAGTCATATATCAACAACAAGGAATTATGTAGGCACCATGAATATGAATAATATGTCATAATCTTGTGGAGGAGGATGTATAGAAGTGGAAGTTGGTAAAGGTGGCTTGGAAGAGAGATCATGCATAGAATCACAATGAAGTGGATCCTTGTCTAGAGGGGAAGGCTTAATATAGGAGTACAAAAAGAAGAATAAAGAGAAACATCAACATCAATATCATAAGGCTTAATAATCTATAAAGCATGAAACCTAATCACTATAGATAATACATGTTCCTAAAGACTAATTATGTCATCCTTAGAATGAAGAGAGGTATTATAAACAAAAGAAAGAGCTAAAACATGGTAGGAAGTAGGATATATGAGGCTCAAAGGGAGAGTAAATATCATAAGGAACATGGAATGATCATGCTATCATGGCCTATAGGTGTAGGAATGCTCATAGAAGGAAGAGGGTGGGGAAGGAATAGTGGGATTAATGTCATTGTTTAAAGAAAGGAGTATAAAAAGTGTAATAGAAGGAGGAAATGGTAGAGGGGAGATAGTGGTAGAGAAAGTGGCATAAAAGAGAATGAGAGTCTTTAAATCATAGAGATATAAATGCCAAGGAAACAAATGAAAGTGGGATATAATAAAAAATCTAGCCAAGATATGATCAACTTAAAGTCGAGAAGAGTTGGAAGTTTAGGAGGATTAAAATTTTATCAAAGACAAGGGGATTAGTAGAAATGACTAATAGAAAAAGTAAAAATCAATAAAGGATGTAAGAAGGGAGGAAAGGGAAATGGGAGAAGGCATGGAATAGGACAAGAAAATATAAGGATGCGATGGAAGGAAAGGTGAAGGCAAGGAAAACTAACAATGAATGTAGAGTAGGTGTTGGGAAAGTTAGGGTAAGTGTTAGGAATTATAAGGTATGTGTTGTAAAAATAATAAAGAGAAGGAAGTGTGTAGGAAAGTTGGCAATAGGTTTTGGTGTCTAGGAAAGCCAACATCATTCTCTCTCTCATCCTCTCTTCCTCACTTCCACTCTTTCCCTAAATAACACACACTCTCTGTCACTTTCGCTCTCCCTGAGTTTCTCTCTCTCACTTCCACTCTCCTTGAGTCTCTCTCTCTCTCCCTAAGTCTCTCTCATCCTCTCTTCCTCACTTCTGCCATTTCCCCAACTCTCTCTCTCTCTCTCACTAACTAGACATATAATGTCAAACATATAGAAAGTGGAACTAAGGTAACGAAAAATATCAAACATATAGAAGGTGAAATGTTAATCATGCCAAACATGTATCTATTTCTCTCTCTCCCTATGTCTCTCTCTTCCTCTCTCACCAAGTCTCTCTCTCTAAGCCTCTCTCTCCCACTAAGGATATAGTAGACCCATAGAAGATGAAAGGAGGATAACCAAATCATGTCAAACATGTAGAAGCTGAAATGAGGATATTGTTAGAATCTAAAAAGATTAATAACCTAGAAAACTAGTGCTAATGAATAGATATTAAACTATGAAATCAAATGATACATGATCAAAATAACAACACAAAGTTAGTCTCCATGAGAGTAATGAAAATTTTAGAAGCAAAATAGCATTATGAGGAAGTGGCATGTTTATATAGACCAGGGTGAGGAAGTGGCAGCATCGACCAATAGGAAGCAACCATCTATCAGACTAAAGATAGAAAATTATCTTCCCAAGATAGCTAATGGATTCTCACATGTAGGAAGGTGACACCTCATAACCTACTCACCTAATTAAACATGCTTTATTAACCTAAGAAAGATTAATAAAAGGTGTAGGAAAAACCTAGGAATTAAGGGAAAATAAATACCCCAACTAGGAAATAAAAACCTACACTAACACCCCCCCTCTTAAGCATAGCTTAGGTGGATGAAGAGATGGGTCCTAGAAAATCAAGCCTAATGAGGTACTCATGTACATAAAAATCCCCCTCAAAGAGAAGAAGCCCCCTAGAAAAGAGAGAATAGCCCCCCCAAATAGAGAGAGAACACCACCCCAAGAAGAGAGAGTGAAAGAGACTATGAAACCCCCCACAACAAAGTAGCTTCTATGCCAAAAGTGGATGCCCATATATGAATGTTGAAGATGATTCATTTGTGGCAAATCACGTTTCTCCCCTTAGGAAGAAACAACTCCAATGGTGAATGTCAAAGTAACTCCATTCAAAGAAGTAAGGTGAGGAAGGAAGTCTCATGATGTATCCTATTTTTGAACTCTACTCAAGTGTCTCCATGTGAATATCAAAAGATGCCTCAATGCACGAAGGTAGAAGCAATCTAGTCCCATGTGTAGAACCAGGAGGTACAAGATCCAAAGATAAGGAAGATGGGATAATAGTGATGAAATGAATTTCATCAAAGAGGAGTTGAATTTCCTCAAGGGTGTCATCCAGATCTAAAATGAGAGACTCTACAAACAAATAAGAGATGTCTGGTAAAAATTGGTCCCAATGAAGTGAATCCAGAAGACAAAAATGATCCTGCTACAAAGAATCACTAGAAATCCTCAAAGACGCAACTCTAAACTCTGAAGTAGAATAGGTACAGTAGTAATGTACTTAACTATAGATGCGAGATCAATGTATGTCAACCAAATAAAATGATCATCCCATGAGGACGTGTCCACACAAGAAGGGGCAATAGAAGTCTCAATATCATCCACAAGAGCTTGGTCATCCAAGGAAACTGTTGACCTATTTTCCTCTATCCAAAGTTAAATAGTTCACCTTGTATATTCCTTGAATATCCTTTAGAAAATGACCCTACAAAGCTTAAATCCTTCAATTACTCATGCTCTGCCTTACTAAAAATCCCAAAAGCTTGGTTGGAGAATCCTTGAAGAAAACCCAGAAAAACCCGGAAATCTTTTGTCTCAAATTGTTTTCTATTGCAGAGATTTCTCAGTTTTATACTTAGCCATTTTTCATGTATATGATGATGACGTCATCTTTGTTCTAGGGTTTTCTGTCATTTGGTCGAATTCTATCTCAGATACATTTTTTCCTTGTATCTTAGTCATGATGCAAAAGTGAATGTACATTGGGTTCATTGTATATTTATGTTGTATGCATCTCCGCTTGTATATTGCATATACAATGCAATATACAAGAGCTTATGCAAAATATAGGTCCACCTTTGTATATCGGGCAATTGTATCTCATATACAATCGCATATACAATTGAAGATGCAAAGGCATTATACAAGGGGGAGATACAAGGGGCAGGATGCAAACGTGAATCGGGTTATCCTTGTATATGCAATTCAATATACAAGCGCATATACAAGGCGACATGCAAGGGTCAAATACAGATGGTGGGGTCCACCAATTGCATGTATATGCAATTATATCTTTGCATATACAAATCCTATATATAGGGGCATATATAGATTTATGAGATACAATCCCAAACTTGAAAGAATATGCATTTTGATTTATAAAGGCAAATGCGATTGTATGCATCTTTGTATGTATGTTCGCATTGTATGTTTGCAGATACAAAGGGCAGATACAAGGGCACATACAAAGGTTAGATACATTGTTTGTAGGTACAAATGCGATTGTATGTAGTTTTGCTTGTATATTTCACATTGTATATGCGATATACAAATGTTAGATACAAAGGCAATATACAAGGCGGACCCAACTGAGAAATTAAAAATTGGCAAACTCAGCGGTAGGGTCTATAGTTGTTTATTGAAGTGCATGTATATGCCAACATGCAAAGAAGAAAAGATACAAGGCCAGCCCTGTTCTAAAGTTCCAATATGGTTGTTAATACTTTGTGTTCCGCATGGTATGTATATGTGATTGTTCCTCATATACAATCAGATGTACAAAGGGTCGCATACAAAGGTTTTCGGCGAGACTTAGTGCATCGGCGGCTCAGTTTAAGGTTTTTCCGACGGCCGATCAAGCATGCAAATGTTCAGCGATGGGTCCCAGGTTCAACTCAGCAACAAATGAAGTGATGACAAGTGGCAAGGGCATGTATACAAGGAGTGTTGCGAAAGTAAAGGGTCGCGATTGCATGTTGGCAATTGTATTGTATATACATTCGCATATACAATTGAAGATGCAAAGGCCGATGCAAAAGTGAGATTCAAAGACATGCAAAGCGAATTGAATATGCAAAAGGCAAAAGGAGGGAAGTTGCATGAATGCATAAAGTGAACCTAGCAGTATACAAGTGCAGATGCAATGCGATATACAGATACAATATGCAGTTGACTGCAACTTTGACCACCCGTATCTCCCTCATTCTGGTGAATTTCAACATGCTTCAAAAGGCAAAAGTGCTTATTTTTGCCTCCTCTTTCATCTGGAGGGATTTTGAGGGGATTTTTCTTACTTTCAAAATATGATTTGGATTTGCATGCTTGATCGACTGGACATTTCAGCAACCAATTTGGCATATGCAGATGCAGATATTTGTTGCATTTATGGGTGCAGGTTGATGATTCAGTAGCTCACATTGAAGATTCAAAATATCTTCCATCTGCCCCTGTTCCAGATATTTTATGCCATGATTTCTTGTAGGTCAGCACTCCCTTTAGACACAGATATTTTCTGACAGAACCCATGGGACGAATTGATTGTAACCGACTTAGGTCAAAATGCAAAATGCTATATATGCATAAAAATGAGATGTAAAAAAGGTTGGACGTTGGAAGATTTAGGAAATCTATGCTTTTGATTCCAAATAGAGCATTCCTCTATTGTAACCATGCCTTCTTATTGAATATATGCAAGTTATTTTACCTCTTTTACTGATCTTTTAGTTTAATGTGAATCTACAAATGATTGTCTATGAACATTTTGTTCCTCTCAACCATTTTGTTTTTCTTACCTCTGCTAGAATCATCTGAATCTATGTATATCTACTTGTTGTATCTAGTTGTGTTGTGCATTTTCTCAGTTCTGTGAGGGTTCTTATATTCAACCTAGTGAGTCACCCTTATTTTCAAGTTTTCCAGTTTTATCTTTCATTCTTAAAAGCATTCCTTCTCCCTTTTCCTTTGCAAATCCAGTAGATTTTAGGTGATAACCAGATAGGAAGCCGGCCTTCTCTAGAGGTTCTTTCCAACTTCGGTGACCCACAGACCTGGAAAGATCCCATGTTTCTCCAGATTGCCAAGTTTTACAAACTTGGCAAGGGTGCAAATCTAGGTGACAACAGAAACATCACCATCAGATGAAGATCCAAAGTCTCCATACAACTGTTGGATGATGGTATAGGTAGTGAAAGGGCACACAATGTGCTCTATGTGTTGTACAATGTCTTAAAAAATAGTAAGACATATTAGTCCATAGACCATGTCATTACTGTTAAACCATGCATTCTTTTGTTCATAGTCACTTGGCTCAAGAATGAGTCCAAGGAGATAGGGCAATTAATCTTGCTCAAGATAATGATTCCTTATCCCTTGTTTCCAAGACAAATAGTTCTTTAAATTTAGCTTCATGATAGAAGGATGGAAATAAATACCAAAATCTATGATGAACCCCCCACAATGGAACTTTATCTCAATTCATGATTACAATAACCCCATAAAAGTTTCTCTTATAACTCAAAGAGAGCACACATGACAACCCCCCTTTTAACTCAATCAAAGAACCCCCCCAAGAAAATATGATTTGGAAATTTATAATTAGTGCATTAACAACTACCACTAGCAACAAATACTTAGTGGTCTTGATCTCAATGCTTTACAAAATCCTCATAAATTGGGTGTATGTTGAAAGTACAATATTGGAATTGAGCCAAGTGAAAATAACAACACCACTGCAATATCCTCAAAAAATCATGCACTTTCAAAACAAGAATCGCCTCGATCTAAGGTCGTATGAGAATGTTATGAGACTTCGAAGTTCCAAAAACAAGAACTATATAGCGTCACCTATGCGAATCTACAATTTTTGGGAAATCCATGAACTAAAATCAAGAATCATTTGTACCACTACGAAGAGCATGGAAAAATAGCCAAAATCAAAAAAAGAAACATGGAAATCAGAGCCAAAATGAGCAAGAATAGAGCCTCTAATGTTTGTGTTCCAAAGTGAAAACTTCAACGGAAGGGGGTCTGTGAGCAAAGTCAACCTCTACCAAAAATGCCACTAAATTTAGCAGTGCCACCAAATTTAGAAAACTTCCAAGTGTTTAGAACTACTCCAAGTTTAGATGTTATTGCCAATTTTGCCATCAAAAAAAGAGATCTACTAAAATTAACAGAATCCACTAAATATGGTGATTGACACAAATGTAGCTAAAAATGGCACAAAGGCCAACTTTTAGGCACAGAGGCTGAGACAAATGTATGGGGTTGGATCAAATTTTAAAAGGTCTAAAAAAGCCAAATAAAAAAAGTTTTATGTGGGGGAGTGAAGGCCACACCCACCCTGCACCCCACATTAGGGCTTACTTCTCAAAGGGGTTCGTGTAGGGCCCAAAGACCTTGCAGCCTATTTGGGACAATAGCCTTTAAAAAAAAAAAAGGATCATGGGCCTACTAAGGGAGGCTGAAGCCTTCCCTAAGGCCGAGGCCCCCTTAGTATAGGTCGAGGCCTATAAAAAACAACGCTCAACGCTTAAAGCACTCAGTTCAATTTTTTTTAATATATATTTTTAAATTTTTACAAATTTTTATAAAAAATCTAGAAAATAGTACAATGATTTTACATGGAAATGTGTGCTGGGGGGCCAAAATAACCTTCAACAAAAAAATTTGCCTTTTTGACTCCCAACACTGAAATTGGATGTAGTGGCAGGATCCTTTTGGCCTAAAAATGCTCAGATTGAAAGTTGTCTTCTAGGTCTGAGCCAAAAACCTCAGTTCCACAACTATGTCAAACAATCTCTAAATTTGGTGAGACGAAAGCCAAACTTGACTTTCTTGAGCCTCCTAGACACATTGGAACAACCAGAAATGCTACCAGTATAACTAGAAATGCCGGAATCACCCAAATCTCACAAAACACATATGCAAAACCCAAAGGTTAAAATGTTTCCGTCAAACCATTTTGATTCTCCAGATCATCTGAAGATGCAAGAGAAGATCATACTAGGTTTTGGGAAAACCTATAATAAATCTTATTAGCCCCCCTTGAATCTGTCAAATAAGGAAACTATAATCTATTCTGCACTAGAAAAGATCTGATACCATGTTATAATTTAAAAAGATTAATAGGCCAAAAGACTAGTGCAAATGAATATATATTAAACTATGAAAGCAAATGTTACCATATCAAAACAATAACACAGAGTTAGTCTCCACGAGAGTAATACAAATGTTAGAAGTAGAATAGCATTATGAGGATGCAAAAGCAAAAGATACAAAATACAAATTAGGTAGCATGTTTATATAGACCAAGGAGAGGGAGGAGGTGGCAACACCGACCAATAGGAAGTAACCATCTATCAAACTAAAGATCAAAAAGTATCTTCCCAAGATAGCTAATGGATGCTCAATTATAGGAAGGTGATACCTCTTAACCCACTCACCTAATTAAACATGCTTTATTAACCTAAGAAAGATTAATAAAAGGTTTAGGAAAAACCTAGGAATAAAGGGAAAATAAATACCCCAACTAGGAAATAAAAAAACTACACTAACATATATGCAAAGCATGGAAACCATATTATAGGTGAAATGAGAACAAGAAAATCATGTCAAACATCGCTCTCTCTTTGATCAATGAAAATGTCATTTAACCCATCAAAACTAACCTTTTTGGATGGTTCACCAGTGTTAGCAGGATATAGAGCATAAAGGGAAGTCGGTCAGAGGAGACTAACATTATGCGGAGGCCGGAAGCCAACAAAAGACATCCCTAGATATAGTAGATATAGTATATGTTTAGGATAAAATTTGATGAAGAGGATTTTATGTTTACTTTGCTAGTTTGTGTTGATCCTCCTTTCCCCTCTAAACATTCAAGGACTTCAGCTGAGTAGGAAATCTACTATCAGGCTTTTAGTCACTTAGAACATCAAGGAAAATTGGAATTGAATAATTTTATTGTTTAATTAAGTCCACTTATGCTCAAAACCCTAATTATGCAAATTTGGAAGCAAATGAACAAATTACAGAAAATGCTCACACACAGAGATATCAAATGCATACCAGATTTTGAAGTTTAGAAAATGGAAAAGTCAGGGACTAATGAGTGGGTGCCCTAGTCTAGTGCCATGCTTTTTGTCGAGATCTGGGAATCTTATCTACAACATGTTCCTATTGTTCCAGAGATTCTTCAGTTGCGGGATCTAAAGGACTAATGAGTGGGCGTTGTTGTGTGGTTACACAACATGCCCCATTTTGACTTGACAAAATAGGGACCCAACTCTGCTGGCTTGCTCCCTTGCTTTTGTGCTCTGGGCGGTAATGGTAAAACAACATCAGTCAGTATGTATGTGCTTAATGTCAGGTGTATTTGTGATCTTGAAGTCTGAACCCAAATTCCAAAGTATGAATCTTTCCTCAAGAAGCTTGCCATGTGAAAGAGTGTAAAATTCTAAGCATGTTTGCCTTTTACATCACCCTAAAATTTGGCCAAATAAGAAAGTTATGGCCAGTCAAAGTTCTATTCAACCTTGATATTTGAGAGGGGGGTCATGTTCCAAACATCAATCACCTTTTGTAATATCACCCTGATATTACAAATATCACCCTAATATTATAAGATCACCAGATCTTACTAAGATCACCCTGATGCCAGTTTATCACCCGATAATCATTTGGTCTGAAACTCCAGATGTCAATCTTACGTGATAGTGGTATTTACCTATCAGACAGCTTCATATATCTTGTGGGGGTCATATTTTGAATATCACCCGATCTTGAGAATATCACCCAATATTTCAAATATCACCTTACCACAGATTATCACCCCAGTGCCAATATGCTGATGATGTCATCCAATCTCGATGAACAAAGAAATTAGGAAATCACCCTAACGGTGACATCATCATCCTTTTTACCTCGCAGAGGTACGTATCCAACGATCACCCTTTTAAATAACATGACGGTGACGTCATCCTGATCTTTCGAAAGGGGGTCACATTCGTTAATATAACTCATCTTCGTTAACATGATGATGATGTCATCTTATCCCATTCCACAAAGGACCTGATATGATGATGACATCATCAATCAGTTTGAACTCCAAAGGTCATCTAATTTCTAACATCCATCATCTTTTCTAATATGACTGATCTTTCCTAACATGACGGTGACGTCATTCTGACCCGATATAAAAAGCTCAACATGACCATGACGTCATCTTATTCGGAGGGTAATATTCCTCAATATTAAGGTCATATTTCTTAACATCACCTGATTTCCTTTAGTATGACCATGACATCAACCTTTCACATTTTAACAAAGCCTGTCCATGATGATGACATCATCATATCCTGATCTATGAAGAGAGTCATATTATTTAATATCCCTCATATTAACTAATGTGCATACCCGGACCTGATAGTTTAATTCAATGGAATTTAGTGAACAAAAGTGCATGTATTGCATATGCATGATCTTATGCATGTGATAATTGAAAATGTAAGGCTTGCATATCATATGAAGGGTCACATTACCCTTGGAATACAAAAAGAGCTACTGCAAGGTGAAACTATTTGCAAAAATTTAGAGAAATTCAAAAAATTAGGAAATTTTTTACCTTCCCCTTGGCAGGGTCATAACTCCTAGCTATTTCATCGGAATTTAAACTTTATGGACTCATTGGAAAGATAAACTAGTTATCTAGTTTGAGTTGCTTGGTTACTTAGGCTTAACACCAAGTTACCGATGAAGTCTTGAGCCCTAATTTTGCTCCTAAGGCCTCCAAAAATGCAATTTACTAAGATGTAGAAAATACCAAAAATCATATTTTTAATATTTTTATCAAAAATCACTCAAATGACCCTAGACCTGATCAGATATTGAAACTATTTTAGGGGCTGATAGCATGTTTTCCAGTCAACGATAGTCACCCAGACCCTCTTGACCACCTATGGACATTTAATTACGCAAATTTTCACAGATGCTCAATATTCATAACCCGATATACATAGGTTTGCACATTCACAACCTGATAAAATATAAATATTTATTTTCCTGCTAGTTGTTAAATGATGATGCTTAATTCTTGTCTATTTCTTGCAGGATGTTGGAGTTGTATGAAGTGGCTGAAAATTGCCAACTGGCAGGCAACATGAACCTGAGCTGAGGAGGATATTGTCAAATGCATTGTTTGCCAGCTAGAGGATGGACCAGGTCGAAGATTCTGGAATATTCTGTGCCAGCTATGTAATTTCCAACTGGCAGGCATGTGATGTTCATCTGGACCGTTGAATGTTATGAGAGGATCCAGATCATTGGATCAATGTAGCTATTTTTTGGCCTTTGTTCTATAAAAGGGCCAGAACTTGTCCAAATTGATATATGGGAATATTTGGCAAAATAAGGCCAATTACTGTAGAATCAAATAGGAGATCAGATTACTGAGACTAATGAGGACTGAATTGTTGAAATGTCAAGGTTCTTTCTTCAAATCATTGTAAATGTACCTATTCTAAAGCATACTGAATGGAGATGAAGATTTAGATTACATCTTGATTGTAAACTTTACATAATCTTCAAGTTGATTTCTGGATATGTGATGGTGAATGATGTGTTCAAATAGAAGCACTTTCATTTCATTGCATATTGTTGTCAACTTTTCCTTTGAAGATTTGCACTGGATCATGCGGATTTGTGGAATGTCCTAGTGAAGTATGATTTCTAGTTTTCTTCTCTTCACTACTGTATGGGAACATGTATGTGGATCACTGATCTTAGTTAAGTAATTTTGGGAATCTCATTCTCTAACCCTTTTTTTCTCATTTTAATTTCATTGAAATCACTTCCATAACTGCAAATCATGATAAATAACAAGCAGAGCAGACATATAGAGCAGGATATTCAGAGAAATAATGATAAACTTTGCAGGACTTACTGAAGAACGTAAGGCCCCTAAATGATTAACAGCAACACACATCAATCACTGAGTAATGTCAGTAGATTATGAACTAATCAATGGAGACTTGGGATCATGAATTCTCTGAATTCATCGTATCTTTCAAGATGAATAAGGGTTGTTGTGTAACTTTTATTCTATATTTGTGTATGACTAACATCATCATCAACAGGCGCCTAAGTCCAGGTCCCTATTTTCTTCTTTGATCTACAATTCTAACACTCTGCAATGCTCTCCTAAAACTCCACTTTTTCTGCTCCTGCTACCTATAACCTGCAATCACAGAAAAGTGGGTTGGTGGTTGTGGTGTTTAGAGGCTTGCCTCAGTCAAGCCCCAGAGAGACATTCAAGTCTTCTGAACACTGTTGTCAGATAAAGAGTGTGTATCCCTATGGAATAGAGGCAAAATCCAAATGATAAATGATTGAAAACATAAATGATATCACCTTGTAGTGAAGATCTCATGGAAAGAAGATGCTCTTCATGCCATGAGGAGATGGATGCCAAATCTACAAAACAAAAACATAATAACAACACCAATTCTACCCTACAACACAATGAATACCTTGAATCACTTTCATAAAATCACAATGCCCATCTAATTTCCATCTAGTTTACAAATGAATCACTAATTATTTTTATACATGCAACTACAAACATTCCCGCTAAGAATTTTGTTATTGAAACTTACCGTGTCGGCATAAGACCTAAATAACAGTCATAAACTGACACTTCAGAATTGGTCCTGACCTAAAATAGGGTAGGACTAGGGCATGGGCACCCAAGTCCTCCCCTCTATTTCAGGTAGGATTATTGTTAAGTGCACCCCCTGAGTCCTATTTGCCATGAAACATTAGGGTTTTCTCATCAAGAGTCATCAAAATCATGCAAGATGTCCTAAATGCATAAACAAGACCCGGGAGCTAAACCTTAATAGGGAAAAACGCCCAAGGGGACATTTTCCAATGTAACAGTATATATATAGAGATAGGAGATAGTAGAATGTATGCAAGCATGATATGAGGGTAGGAGTATATTTTGATGCATTTCTTTTGCTTGTCTATTTCTTTTTGTCCTACCACTTATCTCTTGTAAGATAGTGTTTTTCTTTTCCATAGGTTTTTGTGTTTTAGAGGAGGAAGCACCAGGATCAAATCTCATTTGTCTAGGTGGAATGTTTTACTATCAATGACTACCTCCTGATCCTTGTGAGGATGTCAGGGGAGGAACCTCAACATAGGGTCCTTTTTCTTTCAGTCTAGGATTCTCTGCAAATGTGGGTTGTTCATCTCTTGTTGTTTCTTGCATAGAAGGACCGACCACTTGATGTAATAGTTTTGTTTTGTAGTTTCTATAGATCATGAAGTTAAAATCTATCTGTGGGTTTGGTTCCCTTTTAGATCTTTCCCCAAAGTAATCTAGTGTAAAATGTTGTCTTGTAACCAAATATTTATACTTATTGCGAGGTATAGTAATCACTTGTCCATTCAAAGGAAATTTTACACAGTTATGAATTGTTGAAGGGACAACTTTCATAGATTTTAACCATGGGTGTCCTAGTTTGATGTGAAAAAGATCAAAAATGGGGACAACATAAAACCATTGTTCAACAGATTTCTCAAATACAGTGACCAATAAACATATCTTCTCATAAGTGTTTTCAAAGGTTCCCTTATGTGTCTTAATCATATCCGAAGGGTCATAAAAGTATTGTATTAATTGATGTGAAAAGAGAAACTCCTCCGTGGCAACATTAGTCATGCAATTAGGATCAATAAGGGTTCCATCCACAGGATTTCCCATTATTTTCACAATGATATAGAGAGGTCCTTCAGTTTCTCGAATTGTTCTATCATGAGGTGTAAACAAAATTTCAGGTTCTGGGACCTTTCTTTTCATGTAAGGCCTAGGAGGGAACCTATTGTTGCTATTTTTATGAGAATCCATTTAAGTTTTTAGATCAATGTAAGATCATATTTTAAAATCTTTTCAAATTTGATGCAAAAGACAAGTGCAAAACAATGTATGAAAATGACCTAAAATGCTTGATTTTTTTAACTTTTTCCAATGCAAATAGGTAAAAGAAAAGGTATTGTAAGGAAATTGATTAGGGGAAGAAAATAATATGTTTGATATCAATACAATACAGAAATAATATCCTTAACAACACACTTTTGATGCAAACCTAGGATGATGACAAGTCAAACCCTAGTGAAAATGCACTAAAATATGTGATTTTTACAATTTTCAATGCCAAGACCCAACAAAAGGGGTGTTGTAAAGAATTTTAGGAGGTGTAGAAGATTATAGAAGCAATATCAGTCACCTAAAACCATAAAATCCATCACAACATGCTTGGACTGCAAATCTAGGTCAAACCCTAGAGCAAATATAGCCAAAATATGCAATTTTTTACCAAATTTCAATGCAAAAGAGTATGAAAAAGGGTTTTTTGAGGTATATGATGATGGAAAAAAAATTATAACAGTAATAACATCCACATAATTCCAAAAAATCCATCACAACACGCTTATAGTGCAACTCAAGGTTAAACCCTAGGGAAAATATAGCTAAAATATATAATTTTTCACCAAATTTTCAATGTAAGAGCCCAATAAAAAGGTTCTGTAAAGAATTTTAGGAGGGGCATCAGATAATAACCTTGATAACATCCAATTAGTATGGAAAAATCCTTTACAACACGCCTATGGTGCAAATCTAGAGAGACGATAACGCCAAAATCTAGTGAAAAATCAAGGTTTTCAAACCCTAGGCATGAAATTTTGCAAGCAAACCACTATGATGAAACACTATAGTTAGAAATCAGTCCTAATGATTTTTTAAAAAGGGTAGTAAAATATGAAACAAGATTTTGACTACAAACCCTCGCTAATGCAAAACTAGGTTATATGGAAAAAATGCACAATTTCAAGCAATTTTTATCAATTTGAGCATGAAAATGCAATCTAAATGAATGATGAATAAAAAATTTCTGTATTTTAAATCATATCTGATGATAATTATAGAAATTTATTGAAATTAAATTCCAATTAATCCAAATTACTTGAAAATGCAAGCTAAAAATACCAATTTTTTCAAATTTTCCAAAATTTTCAATTTTTTTTGTAATTTTTCAAATGCAATAAGATGAAGAATGAAATAAAAGAATGTAATGAATGTAAATATGAAGCACAACACTCAGCAAGGTGTAAAATTCATTAAAAACATGAGTTCACCAAAATGTTTAGGGTAAAATTTGATGAAGAGAATTTTATGTTTACTTTGCTAGTTTGTGTTGATCCTCCTTTCACCTCTAAACATTCAAGGACTTCAGCCAAGTAGGAAATCTACTATCAGGATTTTGGTCACTTAGAACATCAGGGAAAGTTAGAATTGAATGATTTTTAATTGTTTAATTAAGTCCACTTATGCTCAAAACCCTAATTATGCAAATTCAGAAGCAAATGGACAAATTATAGAAAATGCTCACATAGAGATATCAAATGACAATCAAATGTGTACTAGATTTTGAAGTTTGGAAGATGGAAAATTTGGGGACTAATGAGTGGGCACCCTAGTCTAGTACCATGTTTTTTGTCGATATCTAGGAATCTTATATGCAATATGTTCTTGTTATTCTGGAGATTCTTTAGTTGCAGAATCTGGAGGACTAATGAGCGGGCACCCGAGTCTAGGTCCCTATTTTCTTCTTTGATCTGCAATTCTGATAGTCTGCAATGCTCTCCTGCAACTCCACTTTTTCTTCTCCTGCAACTTGTAACCTACAATCATGAAAAAATGGGTTGGGGGTTGTGTTGTTTAGAGGCTTGCCTCGGTCAAGTCCCAGAGAGACATTCAAGTCTTCCGAACACCATTGTTAGATAAAGAGTGCAAATGATAAATGATTGAAAACACAAATGATATCACCTTGTAGTGAAGATCTCATGGAAGGAAGATGCTCTTCATGCCATGAGGAGATGGATGCCAAATCTGCAAACACAAACATAATAACAACACAAATTCTACCCTGCAACACAATGAATGCCTTGAATCACTTTCACAAAATCACAATGCCCATCTAATTTCCATCTAGTTTACAAATGAATCACTAATCATGCTTATATATGCAACTACAAACATTCTTGCTAAGAATTTCGTAATTGAAACTTACCGTGTTGGCATAGGACCTAAATGACGGTCATAAACTAACACTTCAAAATTGGTGCTAACCTAAAATAGGGCAGGACTAGAGCATGGGTGCCCAAGTCCTCCCCCATATTTCAAGTAGGATTATTGTTAAGTACACCTCTTGAGTCCTATTTTCCATGAAACATCACAGTTTTCTCATCAAGAGTCATCAAAATCATGCAAGATGTCCTAAATGCATAAACAAGACCCAGGAGCTAAACCTTAATAGGGAAAAGCCCCCAAGGGAACATTTTTTGACATAACAGTATATATGTAGAGATAGGAGATAGTAGAATGTATGCAAGCATGATATGAGGGTAGGAGTATATTTTGATGTAAACAATGACATAGAAGTCATGTATGTAACTATGCTGGAGGATGGACAATGGATGTATACATTTAATTATTGTGAATATATATATATAGAGAGAGAGAGAGGTCTGCCAATATCAGGTAACTCTATGTGTTATCTTATTTTGATGTACATGTGATGCTTTGTTTGGTTATTCTTTATGTTTTGTTGTCAATCTCCAACTACCTGACTAGGGTATAAATTGACTACAAAGACTTGACTAAGGACCGGATCTCTGGACCAGTATCTCCTCCACATTTCTTGATAACATTTGGTTGTGTTGTTGGGACCTTGGAAGAAGGTAGTTAAATATTGAAAGGGCAAAATATCTGAAGAAGTAGGGCAAAAGTCTAGAAAAGAGAAAAGACATGGTCGGTGGGAAAAGTTTTTCAAATTGTGGAGGAATTCAAATCTCCTTAGGTTTCTACCTCTGTGAGAGGGGGAAAGACACTTAAGGGGATGGCAAGTGGGGAGGGGGTAGGGTCCACAAGTACCTTTCAAACAATGTGACTCTTCAAATAAGGATTCCATGGGATATAAGAGGACTAATGGAACACCAAATCCAGAAAACCCATTACAAAAGGGGAGAAGTGGAGGAAAAGAGAGATTGGCAAAGAAATCATAACCAAAATGGAGATAAACAAAGAAAAGAGATTGAAGCAAACATAGGAAAGATAAGAACATTACTGCAGAAGGATGGAAAAGGCAGAAGAAATGGAAAAATAGAGGGAAATGGGTGATCCCACAATACTAAGTCCCAAACTTGGGACATCCTGATTATTTTTTGAAATCGCATATTTCTTAGAAAAATAATGATTTAAGCCTTGAGGGGTTCCATATAAAAGGATTTAATTGAAGGGGGTTAGATAAAACCCCCTTAGGTAAAACCCCTTTGGAAAGAACCACCCTAGTCTTAAATCAAAACCTCGATGGAGTCTCCTTTGCACCTATCAAAATGCTAACAGAAAACCAATTTTGCTTCACCTTTTGGGGGATCACATGAAGTCATTTAGAAATTCTATTTTGTAAGTATGTAGTCCTTAGTTTAAGCTTTCCAAAAAGTATGATTTTGAATATATTTCATTTGATTATTATATTTATTTTCTATTTTCTAGTGAACATAGGTTTTTAACCAAACATCAAGGTTTCTATTCCACACCCATGGAAAAATTTAAAAATAGGGAAAAAAATTTATGAAAAATATCAACACACTAGGTATTGGTGTCCTTGTTTCAACAAAAAAAAAATAATTTAATTTGGATACATATAGAAAAAGTTATATTGTATGGTATAACCTATGTCTGAAATACAACTAATCTCACTTCAAAAATTAATAAAAAAATATATGTAACAAAAATTATGAAAGAATATATGCACACTAGATATTGGTGTTACAAGTCTATTTTTAAAATTTTATAATTTGATCCTTTCTATGAAAAAAGTTATGATGTATGGTATAAATGTCACTTTTTAAAAATGTTGTTAACTATTAAAAATAAGTTATTAAAAGTTACGTAAGAAAATTCACAAATTATTTCTTAAATTGTTTTTAAAAATACACTTGGAATCTACACACAAAATCTCAAAAATTACTAGTTAATATCATATTCAAATTCTTAATGGTTTAGTTTCTATAAGTGTTAGAAAGTGAAAATTTAGTTAAAAATGTTGATTTCAATGTCATACTTTGGCCAAAAAGTGGGAAATAGTATTGTGGGATCACCTAAATAAAAATTGCGGAAGAAAAGGAGGAAGATTTCGCTGAGCAATGAGGGTGTTGCCAGAAAGAAAGAAGCATATAAGCATGTCATGAAGGATTCTACTAAGTGCGTGAAGGAGGGTGCTATCAAAGAAAGGAAGTCAGAAGGTGAAGAGATAGATAGTGTTATAGAGAATGTTGATGAGCGCACCACTATGGGTGCTATCGAAGAAGAAGGTGGAAGGGAAAGAAAAGAAATAGATGAACTAGGGTTTATACCGCAGACTACCAGAACATATGAGATAACACCATAAATTGTGAAGATGGATGGGGAATATATAGAGGAGTTAACTTGCCAAAGAAAAAAGGAGATAAGAGAAGGAGGAGAAGATGCGGTAAACATTGAGAGGAGTTTTGATGGTTTTGGAAGGTTATTTGAGTCATCATTGGATTCTGACATGATGTCATTCATAATTGGAAGAGTATCCAATAATTTGAAGAGACACTATGAAGAGACACAACCCTTGGACCACAAGTCACCCCAAGTGCCATATAAAATCAAGAGAATTTTAGCGAAGAAGGAATGTATTCAAGCAAATAAGGAAGCAGAGAGAATAGTAGAGATCTGGAGAAATTTTGCAAAGCATTTAGGAAAGTACTTTGAGATCCAACTACAAAGAGATAAGGGAAGAGAAGGGAAGTGAGTTGATATAAGATAGCATAACTAGAGGAGCAATCTGGAAGAAACTTACCACATAGTATTGGAGATTGTGAGAAGATAAATTATGGATACTCCTATTAAGCTACCAATCTTTGAGAAGGACACTATTGAAGCAACCAAACATGTTTTTGTCCTAGAGTCAATGTGGAACTAGAAGGGAGTAACAAGTGATGACATCAAGTTGTTTGACTTCATAGGCACCTTGTGGAATGAAGCATTAAAGTGGTATAGGAGGACATGCCCAAATAGTGACAAGGACTAGGATGAGATCAAGAAGCTATTTTCGGAGAATTTTGGAGTTTCAAATGTTCTAATAGAAGGGGTAAGTAAGATGAGAGAGTTGATGCAATTAGATAAGGAATCAATAAAGGATTTTGATAAAAGACTTAAGGAGACAATTAGGAAGTTGGAAGAGCCATTGACTGAGAAGCAAAATAAAGATTGGTTTATTTTTGGAATTAGCCCTATAATAAGGTCCACCTTAGATGGAAGAATATTTGAGACATATGCAGAAGTTGTTACACTAGCATTCCAAATAGAATCTCAATCTTGGTGTAGATAGGATAAAATGAAAGAAAACCTAGAATTGGAGAAGCTGGAGTTGGAATTGGAGCATTTGAAGTTAAGGCAAGAGATCTTGGATAAGCAAGAGGAGAATAGGCAAAATTGAATACCTAATGTTGGTTCTCATATTGTAAAAAGGAAGGTCACTTGAGAAATGAATGTCCTAAGTTGAAAGGTGAAAGGAAAGCGGCTGCAATGAAGACAACAAAAAGTGAATTCAGTATACTATGGATTATGCAGAGAATGGGGTGACAATAAAACACCAAATTGTCCTTCATAGAACTTCTGGAGGAAAAGAGAATTTGCTAATGAAGAATATGAAACCTGGTACACTCACTTGGTAGAGAGTAATAACATGTTCTATGTGGAAAGAAACTCATAGGATCAAGGCTACAAACAACCAAATTGGAGAAATCGGAGGAATGTAAATGCAATACAAAATTCAAACTCTAGCAGTCCATCCTATCAAAAAAACTATAATAATGATGACAAAGAATAATTTAGAGGTTACAGAGGAGACAAAGGCCATGGAAGAAATAAAAAAGGAGAGAGGATGCCACATGTTTCAATTGCGGTAGGTCAGGACACTTTGATAATGAATGTTGCACTAAAAGGAAAACATAGTGTTCATTTTGTAATAGTATAGAGCATGATTTATTCTCTTATGAGAGGGCACAACAATACTTCTAGAATGCACATCCACAATCTAAGAGTGATGAGTTACAAAACCTGAATAATCAAAAAGGAGTGCAAGGATCATAAGGAGGACACCAAAAGATCAAGGAGCAAGGACTTTCCAGAAGAACATCAGAGAGGAGATAGACTTATCTTCAACTGAATCCATAGAAGAAGAAGTTTACTACCAAAGAAGCACACCAAAACGTACTGAAAAAGAGAGAAGAAAAAGGAAGGAGAAAGATGTAGTAGTAACAAGACAAGGAACAAATACCAGAAGACATTATATCATTGAGATAGAAGAGGAAGACAGTGAGGAGGATGAAGAATTTGTCCCTACTAAGAAACATCATGAAGAAATGGTGAAGGAGGCTAAACAAATAGTAATAAAGGAATAAGAGAAGGAAAAGAAATACAAGAATTTTTTTATCAAAGGAGAAGTAGATGCTCTCAAGCAGTTAGTCCAATTGACATAGCAACACAGACTCATTGAGAAACTAAAGTAATTCTCTAAGTATTGGAATAAGAAACAAAGTCAAAAGAGTCAACTTTAGAAGATGGGAAGGACAAAGAAAGAATGGAAGACAAAACCACTAATGGTGAATGTTCATATTAACCATGGAAAAGTCTGGAATGTCATGATAGATTTGGGAGTAGATGTCAATATGATAACAAAGAAGCTATGGGAACAGTTAGGATGACCTAAGCCATCAAAAACAACTTACAATATAATCTTGGTGGATGGATCTAACATGCAAACAATGGGAACATGGAAACAAGTGGAAGTGAATCTAATGGGGATCAAAAATGTCTTAGATTTTATTGTGGTAACCACAAAGGATCAAAGAAAAGAGTTCAATACACTATTGAGCTTGAGATGGTTTGTAGATACAAATGGTGTCATAGATTCCCCAAAAGAATAGTTATCATTTGCCAATAAGAACAATGTTGTCAACATCCCTTTAGGATCATCAATGGAGGAAGCATATATAAAAAAACCCAATCTAGATGAATACAGTGATAAGGATGCAAAGAATATTTATACAATTACAAGGTTGAATGTAGAGGAGACAATAGAAGAGCCTAATTTTGAGGGAGATGTGGAGATAGAGGATGATCACTATAGTACAAATAGTGAGGAGGTTTTAGAAGTGTGGATGAGAGAAGAACCGAAACTAAAAACAATAAAAATGTTGGGCTACTGGAACATATGAATGATGAGGAATGGCAAAGAAAATACACTATAATCATCTGCAGGTTATCAAAACCCACTGTAGATCACTAGTGACATAGTAGGGATAGACAAGAAGCTTATATCTTGAAAATATCAGCGAATGGAGAAAAAAAATAGAGAAACTAACATACCAAGATGATTGAGCTATCAGAGATGTACACAAAACAATCACAATTGAAGAAGGAGAAAAAAGGGAAAAAGAAGACAAGAAAAACATTGGGGAGAGGTTAGTTTAGTTACCAAATTACTAGATTATCAATCTCCAGAAGAAAGAAGTTCAATTCGGAAGGATTCTACCATGGAAACACACTATCTCAAAACCAAGCCACTAACAAGGAGCAGAACTTAAGTCATAAGGAGAAAAGAAATAAAGTAGTGAAGAAAAATAATAGAAAAGGTAAGTGAGAAAAATTAGGGCAAAATGGAAAGGTATTTAACCCTAATCCCTCCCTAGGAACTTCACTTTGCACTCACACTTTGGCAAAATTAGAGCTTCGAGAGAAGAAGAAAGCAGTGAACTTAGCAGTGAAGAGAAGAAGCACATAGGAAACCAACAAATACACAATGAAGACTCCAGAGCTGATCAACATTACACACAAGCCTCGATCAAAGTTCAAGAAATATCCCTGGAAATCCCTGAGGTGGATCCAGATGGTGCATTATTGAATGTGTCAGAAAATTTGGTGTACATAAAGGATGTAAGGAAATGCATTCATAACACATTGGCAAAGATCAACCACATGAAGTTTGAAAAGATGAGGGACCCACTGCTAGGAGATGTAGCGTATCTACCCAAATATGCAAACATTTCAGCAAAGAAATTAGATATATGGAAGGACTTCCCAACTTCACATATGCTCATGAATGGTTAAGAATCATCCTAAATAGAGTACATGATGACTTTATATACTTAGTCAAATCCTATAGAATAACAAAGGAGGCCATTAGGGCAATAACAGGGTTAAGTGTCATAGGGCCTCTATCAGTAATGAATGCTATTAGAACAAATCAAGTGAGGGATCTAACTAGAGCTACAATAGACATGAGAAATATGCATGTGAAGGGCATCATAGACCCAAGGGTGAAGTATTCCACAATTGGGCATTGCATACAAGGTCTAGTTATGCCATCTGGGAGGGTCCAGCCACAACAATTATAATTCATATTACCTACCAGATGGTGAAAGAAGGCAAGAATTTTGACCTTTGCAAGGTGACGTGCCAACAACTCTTGGAGAACCTGCAAAAGATTAAGGATTATAACTATGACTTCTGGTATGGTACTCTAATCATTTACCTTCCATTTTATTTTTTAAATGAGTTGCTAGGGTATAAGGCGAAGCAATGGCAACACAATATACCAGTAGGGTTAGAGGTCAAATGACACATAGCTTAATTTTTTGACACTAAAGGATTTAGTGCCACATAATGGGGGTTTTTCAAAACCCAATAGGAAGAAATGAGGGAAAGGGATAGAATCCCTTATGGAGCAGTGAAGAAATACATAAAAGATATCATACATTTGGTGGATAAGGACACTACATACATGGAGGCAATGGAACCAAGAACTGCATGGATACCTTAATTGCCCTATGAGATAACTATGGAAGAAGTCAATACTTATGTACAACACTCACTAAGTAAGCCCAAGGACACACGTGCAGAGAACTATGGAACTTACTCAGAAGTTATGGACAAAAAACATAAAAATCATGCAAAGGAAAGCTTGGAAAAGAACAAAGAGAAGTTGCATAAACAATGGAGAGCTTCGGAAAAGGGAACTACTTCAGCTCCCCTACCTACCAAAGATGCTCTAATAGTAAGAAGGTCAAAAAGAGAATCACCTGTGCCTTCATCATCTATAATATCATCTAGAGAGAGAGCAGCATCACAAGTGCTATCACAAATGAAGAAGAACACAGAGAAGAAGGCCCCCTGGCAGAAATAACAAGAAAAAAGGAAGAAAACTCAAGACATCCTAGAGGTCATTGAGTCAGAAGAAGAAGGGGAGGAGCAAGAGTCCACATTGAAGAAAAAGAAGAAAGATCAACAGAAACCAGAGGAGAAACCAACACAAGTATCAGAGGAACCAACACAAGAGCCCTACAATCTGGAGGCACTACTCAATGTTATGGAGAATGTTTGTATGTTAAAAGAAACTGCTATTTTATATGATGAGTCATCTAAAGGAAATAACTAACTAATAGTGCAAGCAATGATACAATACATGAGGGATACGAATAAAACACAAGATGAAATAATGGAAGGATTTCTGCATAGTTTGATAGATTCTTTAAGGGAAAGGAGAAATGAGGCACTCCAATTGGAGGAAGAAATAAGGCAGCAGGCCATTGACAAACTCAATGACACATTGTCACTGAAGGAAAAAATGAATTGATACAACACCAAGCCATGGAGATGAGAAGAAAACAAAGGGTAGACACCCTTATGAGTGGAAATAAGAAGGAAAAAAAGAAAATACAAAAGGAAATGGAGCAAGTAACAATAAAGATCTACCAAGCTATCAAAGAGAAAGAACAACAAAAACCAACACCTTCACCTCTGCATAACATTGAGATACCGGCAAAGGAAGAGAACAGAGCAAGGGATAGTTTGTTGGAAGCTCTGACACAATGAGTACCTCCTTTGAAGAAAGGATAGAGGGGAGGAATATAGAAAAATAGATAGAGAACCCGGAGGATAAAGAGAAAGAAAGAGAGGAGAACATAGAGGAACAAAGGGAGTCAAAACAAACTAATATTCTGGAGGCCTCATCATCTTCAATTAAGTCTATAAAAGAATTTTTGGAGCAGAAAAAACAAATAATGTCCATTTTGACTCCACAGTTTCTACAATTACCAATGGTAGAGGGACAAATAAACCTTGCCGGAATATCCCCACAACAAAAGCTACAATTAGCATATTTGTTTCATTCCTCTGCTAGAGCAAAAAATTTGAAGCAAAATGTGGAGGGGAGTGAACTCCTGTAGGATGCAATGGACACATTGGCCAAGGAGATGACAGAGACATGGAGGGATACTACCTTACCCTTGCTAGAGCAAATGAAATAATTAACACAGGGATTTAAGGAGTACTCTAGCTAGCTAGAGAAGAAGGTAACTAAACAACTGAATAAGAAAAGACTAGTGGAAATGATGAATAAGTGTTCCAAGGCACACACTTAGTTGGATATACAAATAAAGAACATACAAAAAAGTATTGTGGAAGCTAATGTATTATACCAGATTTGTTTAAAATGGCCACAATCAACAAAAGCAATCAAAGAGCAAATGGATGCTTTAGAACTTCATATCACAAATGTGTTGGCCCAATATGACCCTTAGGCAGATAAGAATGGAGTGATAAGGGCACAAGTGGAGACATTGCATAGCCAACACCAACATCTCTAGGATTAAAGGGACCAGATCAAGGGTCAAATAAAATAGTTGAGGGAAATAGTTAAAGTCAGAATGGCTAACCTAACCAGTAGTTTTTTAGAGGCCAAACAAACTACATAGACCATAAAGATAACAAAAAGTATAGAAAAAGTAGCTCGAAAACATACATAAAAGTAGATGGACAAATAGCTATGCTAGCTAAGGCCACAAAATAGTGGGACACCAGTCTAACTTAGCTCATGCAAATCTATAAGATTGTCCTACCTAGCACCTGATTTTGCATGTCTTGAGGACAAGACATAACTTTGTTGGGGGGGTGATGTTAGCAAGATATAGAGCATAAAGGGAAGCCGACTGAAGGAGACTACACACTATGTAGAAGTCGGAAGTCAATAGAAGACACATCCCAAGATATAATAGATATAGTATAAATAGAGGTAGGAGATAGTAGAATGTAAGAAAGCATGATAGGAGGGTAGGAGTATATTCTAATGTAAAAATGACATAGAAGTCATACATGTAACTATGTCAGAGGATGGACAATGGATGTATACATTTGATTACCATGAATATATATATAGAGGTCTGCCAGTACTGGGTAACTCTATGTGTTATCTTATTTTGATGTATATGTGATGCTTTGTTTGGTTATTATTTATGTTTTGTTGTCAATCTCTAGCTACCTGACTGGGGTATAAATTGACTACAAAGACTTGACTGAGGACCTGATCTTCAGACTGGTATCTCCTCCACATTTCTTGCTAACAATGGACAAGGTCTAGTTGTGCTACAACTTTACTTGTCTTGTCACTAGTATTAGGATGAGAAAGGGCTGTAAGAGATTAAGCATTAGAAGTTGCATCATTGTTTCTTCCTACATTATTGCTACAACCTCTCTCTCTCTCTCTCTCTCTCTCTCTCTCTCTCTCTCTCTCTCTCTCTCTCTCTCTCTCTCTCTCTCTCTCTCTCTCTCTCTCTCTCTCTCTCTCTCTCTCTCTCTCTCTCTCTCTCTCTCTCTCTCTCTCTCTCCCCAAGTCTCCCTCTCTCTCTATCTTTCCCTAAGTCTCTATCTTCCCCTAAGGATATGCTAGACCCATAGAAGATAAAATAAGGATAAGAAAATCACATTGAACATGTAGAAACTAAAATGAGGATAACCAAATCATGTCAAACATCTCTCTCTCTCTCTCTCTCTCTCTCTCTCTCTCTCTCTCTCTCTCTCTCTCTCTCTCTCTCTCTCTCTCTCTAGCTAAACATTTAATGTCAGACATATAGAAGGTGAAATTAAGGTAAGAAAAAATATCAAAAATATAGAATGTGAAATGAGATACTACTTTATTGCTAATTTTGAAAGCTTCTCTTTGCTTCAAGAAAATAAAATTCTCAACTAATAGTACTGACCATGAGAAGGTAGAATCTTGTTTGGAACTACTAATCTACATTAATAACACTACTAGAAATAAATAAAGAAAAGAAAAAAAAAATGTAAACAAATCACAAAACTTAAGAAGTGTACATATAACATACCTTTATGTCATTCCACTAATTCAATTCAATGAACCATGTGGATCAACTCTACTCTTTATGTTGTCAAGTATTGCTTCATGGTCAGACTCGCAAACTTTTCATAAGTTTTTATTCAACGATCTACCCTCATATTTTATCAATTGAACATTTGATGTCACAAAAAGGTTATAATAATGAAGAACTTTCCTATGTGTCTCAAAGTCCTCAAACCACCACACATCAAAATTCTTCATTGGACACCTTCTAAGCCATGTTCAAGTAACAACCACCGATCTTGTAGGATACTCAATATCTCCTCCATATATGATAGGGCTTGTAAATTTCTTTTTTGCCTCAACATGACATAAATAATAATCCATTCCTTCATCATTATCTTCACCCACAATAATTGCATAAACATACCCTTCATTAAATTACACAAAAAAGATTAATTCAATAAATGATACAAAAATACTAAATCATAATCTAAAATATATTAATTTTCATTATGTAATGCATCTATAATACCTAGTTCAACTAGATCTAAAATATGGTCAAAGTCAATTGATGATTCCATCTACATGAATTGTAGTCCTCCTAGAATTTGATGTCTCAAGTGCCTGCTTAAAGTTCTAGCACACCATTCATCAACCCATTCTTTTGACTCACACTCATTCCAAGAAAAAAATTTACATGATGAACAAAAGCACACCATAGTCCTCAAATGAATAGTCCATGAAGTTGCATTTGAGTTTCTAAAAGAGTGGAACTTACTCAATTCTATCACTATACAACAATATTCATATTTTGCAATATTATCTTCTTTTATCAACCAAAAAATCTATGAATTATAGACTTACCTTCATTACCTAGACAACCCATTGTAGGGTTACACCATTCAAAAATGGATGCTACATCAATCAACTTTGCACTATCTTTGTACTTCAACTCTTTTCATGCTAAGGATATTTTAATACATGCTCCAACACCATCATGCTCCCCTTGTCCATACCTAACCTCAAAGAAATTTCATATATGTTGAACACCACTCATTATATACATCCCACTCAACCAATAGAATATCCATGAATTCTTAAATTGTGATGCACTATTTTTTAACCATATGATATGTTGATCAAATGTGATGTTCCTGCTACTCAAATTACCATAGAACATATAGAAGAAACCTTGCACAAACTCTATAGAATGTGTGTGATCATCAATGATATAAAAATGATATTCCCTCAAGATATTTCTATCTTCTTTTGTATTATTGGGTGCATGAATGAATGTTAAATGCACAAATATAGCAATTTGAGTGGAGTTGTAGTACTATGATTGACCCTCATTCTGTGGTTGTAGTGTATAATTCTCTACAAAGTCTACAATTGACATGATTGTATTGAGAGGAAATGTGTCTTTGCATAACTTGAATTATAAGTCCAACCATTGAGCTCTATATGTATGTATTGCATACTCATACACTATCTTTTCTCGAAAAATAGGAATAAATGCATATACTGGTATTTCTTCACTCACTAATTCACACATTTTTGCCTCTTTACCATCTCTTAGAGTGTATGCCACTTAATTATATTTCCTAAAAGGTATTGGTTCATTTGCAATTACATGTGCATTCTCCATGTGTACACAAGTTTTCAAACATTGTAAACCACCACAATTATCACATGTTACATCCAAACACGTGATTTCTTATTAAACAACTGTCCATCTACTCTTTCACAAATAATTCTTGAAATGAAATTTCTTGCTGATTTAGGTAGAGATTCTATCAAGTACTCCTACAAAATATAATTAGTATGAAAAGATACACATATTTGTTGAAAAACATCATAAAGCATAGAAAATTCCATGTGACCTTTACAACAAGTTGTGCATGTGTGAGTTAGTTTGATATAAAAATGTTTAACCATTTCAAAATACCTTTGACTAATTTGAATTTGGAGAAAAATTATGTTTTAGTCATATCTAAAAATGCTTTGGATGTGGATCATGGTTTTGACAATCAATTCTCCTTTTTACAACATCCCTTTGATTAGGAGACACTCTTGTGTTATTTTTCCAAAATTCTTCAATTAGGGATTTTAAGGCTTCAAATATGACTTTATATTTCTATGGTAGTCTATTCTAAAATTCCAATAGTTTATTGATATTCGGGTCCTCAACTCTTTCACACCTCCCAATGTTTTTCTACTTATCTTTAGTGGTTGACTTGTTTTTCTTATCAAGTGAGATTTATTTGTTTGATTGCTCACTATAGTTGATGTAATGACATGTTGTGTAGCATTTCTACCTTGTTGTGTGAGGTGAAACTAATGCTTTGATGTGCATTGATTAGATTTTTTTACAATAGATTTTTTATTATTTCTATTTGATGTTATTAGACCAAGAATCTTCATGATTGGCCTAAACTTAAGATTTTTCATCATTTCGACAAACAATTGACATCTTCTTGTTTCACTTTATGTTTTCCAAAAACATGTTCCATATCTTATTCACATTCATTCTTCAAGTATGTTCACAAATCTTATCGTGCATTGGTTTTAGAATATTATCATCAATTTCAATTAAAAAATTAGGCTTTTTACGTTGGAAAATGTCCCCTTGGGGGCTTTCCCTCTTAAGGTTTAGATCCTAGGTCCTTTAGAAATCATTTAGGTCACATTGCATGTTAATGGTGACTCCTGATAAGAAAACCCTGAAGTTTCATGGAAAATGGGACTTAGGGGGTGCATTTAGCATAAATCCTACCTGAAATAGGGGGGAGGACTTGGGCGCCCGCACCCTAGTCCTACCCTATTTTAGGTTAGGACCTATTTTTGGGTGTCAGTTTTATGACTGTTGTTAGGTCCTATGCCGACATCTCAAGTTTGAATTATAAAATTCTTAGTGGGAATGTTTGTAGTTACATATATAAGCATGATTAGCGATTCATTTGTAAACTAGATGGGCATTGTGAACTTGTGGCTTTATGTGAAAGTGATTCAAGGCATTCATTGTGTTGCAAAGTAATATTTTGTGTTGTTATTATGTTTGTGATTGTAGATTTGACTCCATCTCCTCATGGCAATTAAGAGTATCTTCCTTCCATGAGATCTACACTATAAGGTGATATCAATTGTGTTTACTATCATTTATCATTTGGATTTTACCTCTATCTAGTAGGGATATGCACACTTTATATGACAACGGTGTTCGAAACACTTAAATGTCTCTCCAGGGCTTGATTGAGGCAAGCCTCTAAACACCACAACCCCAAACCCACTTTTATGTGATTACAGGTTATAGGTTTTAGAAGCAAAAGAAGTGGAGTTGCAGGAGAGTAGTGTAGACTATCAAATTGCAGATCTGAGAAGAAATCTAGGGCTTGGACTTGGGCACTCGCTCATTAGTCCTCTAGATTCTGAAGTATTGAAATCTTTGTGACAACAAGAACAAGTTACAAACATTCTTCAGAGATCCTGATAAAAGCAGGTACACTGGACTAGGGCACCCACTCATTAGTCCCTAACTTTTGCACACACTAAACTTTGAAATCTAGTATGTATTTGGTTGTCATTTGATGTCTCTTTGCACAATCATTTTCTATAATTTATCTGTTTGATGACAATTTCACGAAATTAGGGTTTTGAGCATAATTAGACTTAATTAAACAACAAATTTACACTATTCTAAGCTTCACCTATGTTCTAAGTGGTAGAATATCTATAGTAGAGTTCTCTACTCAATTGAATGTCCTTGAATGTTTAGTGATGAAAGGAGGATCATGATAAACCCTTAAAACAACCATTATCATAATCAACCCCCTCTTTTCATATTAAACATTTTGGTGAACCTATGTTTTTAGATTTTTTGCACCTTTTTGAGTGTTGTACTTTATATTTACATTCATTTCATTCATTCAGTTCATTGTTCATCTTATTGCATTTGGAAAATTACAAAAAAATTGAAAAATTGGAAAAAAAAATGAAAAAATTGGCATTTTTAGCCTGCATTTTCAATTAGTTGGCATTTAATTTCAATAAATTTCTGTAATTATCATCAGATATGATTTAAAATACATAAATTCCTCATTCACCATTCATTTACATTGCATTTTCATGCTTAAATTGATAAAAATTGCTTGAAATTGTGCAGTTTTTCATATAACCTAGTTTTACATTAGCTAGGGTTTGTAGCCAAACTCTTGTTTCAGATTTTAGTGCCCTTTCAAAACACTCATTAGGACTGATTTATAACTATCATGTTTTATCATAGTGTTTTCCTTGCAAAATTTCATGTCTGGGATTTGAAAACATTATTTTTTCACTAGATTTGGCCTTATCGTCTCTCTACAATTGCATCACATGCATGTTGTGAAGGTTTTTTCTACACTAATTGGGTTTTATTAGGGTTATAATCCTCTTCCCCTCCTCACATTATTTACAACACCCTTTTTATTGGACCTTTGCATTGAAAATTGGTGAAAAAATTGCATATTTTAGTGTATTTTCACTAGGTTTTGACTTGTCATCATTATAGGATTGCATCAAAGGTGTGTTGTGAAGGATATTGTTTCTTTATTGGACTGATATTAGACATATTTTTTTCCCCTAATCAATGTCCTTACAACACTTCTTCTTTCACTTATTTGCATTGAAAAAAAGTTGAAAAATCAAGCATTTTAGGGTATTTTCACATATAGTTTTGCACTTGTTTCTTGCATAACTTTTGAAAAGAATTTAAAATATAATTTTACATTGATTTGAAAACATATACACATGGATTCTAATCACAAAAATAACAATAGGTTCCCTCCTAGTCCTTCTATGAAAAGAAAGGTCCCCGAACACGAAATTGTGTTTACACCTCATGATAGAACAATTGGAGACACTGAAGGACCTCTTTATATCACTATGAAGATAATGGTAAATCCTGTGGATGGAAAGCTTATTGATCCTAATTGCATGACTAATGTGGCAACTAAAGAGTTCCTTTATTCACATGGTTAGATACAAGGCTCCTATGACCCTTTGAACATGATAATTAAGACACATAAGGGAACCTTTATAAACACTTCTCGGAAGATATCTTTATTGGTTACTATATTTGAGAAATATGTAGAACAATTATTTGATGTTGTCCCTGTATCTGACCTTTTTCACATAAAATTAGGATACCCATGGTTAAAGGCTATGAAAGTTGTCCCTTCAACAATACATAATTGTGTAAAATTTCCTTTGAATGGGCAAGTGCATACTATCCCTCGCAATAGATATAAACCTTTGGTTACAAGACAACACTTTAGCCTTGATTACTTTTGGGAATGATCTGAAGTGGAACCAGAGCCACGAACATATTTTAAGTTCTTGAGCTATAGAAACTACAAAAAATAATTATTACATCAAGTGGTCAGTCCTTCTATTCAAGAAACAATAAGAGATGAACAACCCGCATTTGAAGAACTTCTTAGACCAAAAGGAAAAGGACCCTATGTTGAGGTTCCCCCCCTACCATCCTTACAAGGATCACGAGGTAGTCATCAAGAGAAAAAAATTTCACCTAGACAAATGAGATTTGATCATGGTGCTTTCTCCTCAAAAACACAAAAACCTATAGAAGAACAAGACACTATTTTAAAAGAGATAAGCGGTAAGACAAGAAGAAATAGACAAGCAAGAGAAAGGAGGAGGAGATGACAAGATTTTGCCCAATGAAACACACCTCAACAAGAAAACTTCTCACCTAAAATTGAATCAAACCAAGAAGACCTTAAGAATGGACAACTTGAAGACAAGAATAAAAGTTGGGCTATGGTACCTTATGTCCCACTTTCCTCTAACATTCAGGAGTGGGAAGATGATGATTTGCTCGATGACAATCATTAGTTCAGTTGTTCCTACAAGTAAGTATCTCTACCCTTGGTGGTCACCTATGTCATAGCATAATCAACTTGTTTATGTGACCTCCCCTCCGTGTTGTGTTTCCCCTGTGATGTGTCATGTGTTGTTTAGGCCTCCTGGGATGACCCTTGATACTCTTGTAAGATCAAGGATATTGGGAGACTGCCTCTGTTGTGACCCTTCTTCTATTTGTATCATCATTCTTCTATATTGCTTCTCCTCTATTTTCACTGTTGTGTGTTGTGTCTTAAGGACATAGCATTGTGGTTGGTGACTTGCGGGCACCCTCCTACATGACTGTCCCTAAGGCACTTGTTTCTCCTCTCTTGATTTATTGTTTACCTTCCTCTAGTGGTTTTATCTAGCTGGCAGATGATGAAAAACTTATTATACTGATACAAACCTAGTGTCCCTTCAGCGAGAAATAAAAAAATGGACCTAGTCCATACATGACAATGGGGTTGTTATATATTATCCGACACTTGGCTAGTAGAATCACTCTGTGTGATCTTGATGTTGTCTTATTGCACTTACAAAACATAACAATGTTGTTGCTCCGTGCACTTTGTCTATCTTGGATCTAGCCTTGCATTGTTGATTATCATGATTATATGGATGCTAACACCTTTTCTTACAGGAAATTGTGTGTTTGTGGGAATATTTCATGATCGTAAAGAACATGTCATCTTTGGGGGCATGGGCTTTGTGAGAACTCATGTTCCCTTATGTGTTTTCTTCCTACCTTTAACGTGCTTGATATCATTACATGATATCAACCATCTTAAGGTGAGGGCATATATAAGGTAAGATGTCTAATTTAGATGCTAGCAAAGTGTGTTTGTAATGCTTGAAATCTACTACAATCACTTAAGCCCTCTACAGAGGCAAGATATCATGCATATCCTTTTTATTTTAAGCCATTCGTATGAGGTGGGGATGGTGTATTTCTCAAGGATATTTCACAATCCTATCATTTTCAAAAAGTCCTCCAAGCAGGTGGGGAGTGGATCTGAGACTATCCTAACCCTTAAGCATGTCTTTGGTGATTGTTGTGGTGAAGCCCAATCATCAGTGTGTGCCTGTAATGTGTCTGATATGGCTACAAACATAGCAATAGGTTTCTTCCATCACTTATCTATCATGTTTTCTCTGTGTCTTCTATGTGTGTGTATATGGTGTGTTTGTTCCTAAGCATAGTCTAAAGACCGGTGGCAATGAGTCCCTCCTATGCTTTGGGATTTGTATGGTGTGCTTGATTTGTATGGCATGTTTGTTCTCAAGTGTAGTCTAAAGACTGATGGTAATGAGTCCCTCATGCACTCTAATATTTGTATTGTGTGTCTATTGTCCCATATGCACTCTAAAGACCAGTGGCAATGAGTCCCTCCTGCATTTTGGGTTGTGTGTTTACTTTCCTTACACTTGCACTTACATTTCATATATATGAGAAAAAGAAAAAAAGAAATAATTACTGCATTCACTGTATTCACTATGTTTTGTGTGTCTTCAATGTTGTATTCTCTGTGTTTTGTGTTATTGTAACTATCTTCTCTGTGTTTTATGTGCATGTTATTGTCTTCATTGTGATCGGCGTGTCTTCTCCATGCTTGGCGTGTTTACTGTGCTTGTTGACTGTACTTTAATGCATGTATTGGCCTTGCGTTTATACATACATTAAAGTGGGGGCTAAATGTTACATCAGAAAATATCCCCTTGGGGGCTTTTCCCTCTTAAGGTTTAGCTCCCGAGTCCCTTAGAATGCATTTAGGTCATCTTGCATATTAATGGTGAATCCCGATGAGAAAACCATGAAGTTTCATAGCAAATGGGACTTAGGGGGTGTTCTTAGCATAAATCCTACCTGAAATAGGGGGGAGGACTTGGGCTCCCTCTCCCTAGTCCTACTCTATTTTAGGTCACGACCTATTTTTGGATGTCAGTTTTATGACTGTTATTAGGTCCTATGCTGACATCTAAAGTTTGAATTACGAAATTCTTAGTAGGAATGATTGTAGTTGCATATATAAGCATGGTTAATGATTCATTTGTAAACTACATGGGCATTGTGAACTTGTGGCTTTATGTAAAAGTGATTCAAGGCATTCATTGTATTGTAGAGCAATATTTTGTGTTGTTATTATGTACATATTTGACTCCATCTCCTCATGGTAATGAAGATTCTCTTTCTTCCATGAGATCTACACTACAAGGTGATATCAATTGTGTTTTCTATCATTTATCTTTTAGATTTTGCCTCTATCTCATAGAGATACACAATATTTATCTAACAACAGTGTTTAGAAGACTTGAATGTCTCTCTGAGACTTGACTGAGGCAAGCTTCTAAACACCACAACCCCCAACCCACTTTTCTGTGATTGTAGGTTACATGTTTCGGAAGAGAAAGAAGCAGAGTTGTAGGAGAGCAGTTCAGACTGTTAGAATTGTAGATCTGAGAAGAAAACTAGGGCTTGGACTTGGGCACCTGCTCATTAGTCCTCCAGATTTTGAAGCGGTGAAATCTCTGTGACAGTAGGAACAGGTTGCAGACATTCTTTAGAGATCCCGATAAAAGTAGGTACACTAGACTAGGGCACCCGCTCATTAGTCCCTAACTTTTTTGTACACCAAACTTCAAAATCTAGGATGTATTTGGTTGTCATTTGATATCTTTGTGCACGATTATTTTCTGTAATTTATCTATTTGTTTATGATTTCATGAAATTAGGGTTTTGAGCATAATTGGACTTAATTGAACAACAAATTTACACAATTCCAATCTTCCCCTATGTTCCAAGTGACAGGAGATTTGTAGTAGAGTTCTCTACTCAGTTGAATGGCCTTGAATGTTTAGTGGTGATAGGAGGATCATGATAAACCCTTAAAACAACCATTATCATAATCAACCCCATCTTTTCATATCAAGCAATGTAGCATTTCTATCTTGTTGTGTGAGGTGAAACCAATGCTTTGACATGCATTGATTAGATTTTTTTACAATAGATTTTTCATTATTTCTATTTGATGTTATTAGACCAAAAATCTTCATGATTGGCCTAAACATAAGATTTTTCATCATTTCGACAAACAATTGACATCTTCTTGTTTCACTTTATGTTTTTCAAAAACATGTTCCATAGCTTATTCACATTTATTCTTCAAGTATGTTTAGGAATCTTATCATGCATTAGTTTTAGAATATTCTCATCAATTTCAATTAAAAAATTATGCTTTTAACAAAAAATTCTAGGAGGTGCTCTAAATGGAAAACTTGAATCATTAGATATTTTTTTCTCATTCAACACTTTTTCAATTGGTGTAAGATCTATATTCACATTTGAAAATGCATCATTATTTTCAATCGATGATTGAACATTTTCTGTACATTATCAAATTGACATGGCAAAGATATCATACCTTCAACTCCCGCATTCAATTTCTTACTTGCATGAATTTTTTACATTCATTGTCTTTGTTTCTCCAAATCCTTCTCTCTCTTGGATTGTTCATGATCCAATTCAATTGGCAAAAATGGTTGATCTTGTAGTATAGGAAAAACTACTCCTTAATTAATGTTTTCAATCAAAGGAGTTCTTCATTCATGCTACACTCAAGCTCTGCTATCTAATTTTTAGATGTATAAAACCTACTCTAGGTCTTAACAGAACCACTATGCATTCCAATCAAAGCAAACAACTACAATAGATTATTGACAATGAAAGAAAGATAAACAAAATGCTAGAAATAAAAGACTGTATACATAATTATGAAAAATGAGTTGTAAAAGCTTAAAGAGAGGGTAAAGAGGAACCTATCACCAAGACAAGGAGATCACTGCCCTAGATGAAAATGCACTAAGCATTAGCATCCTAAAAGTTGAAAAATAAAAATGTTCAAGCCTGTATAGACCTAGCACACCTGTACAACACGGTTTTAAATACAAAACATACCCAACATTATCTAGGTAATACAAAATACTAAAATAAATCAATTGAACTATGGAAATAAAATAAAAAAGGAAGAGAAAAGGGCTAACAAAACCTATGTGTGGTTGATAAGCCTTCATTCTAGGAATACATGCAAAAGGAGAGAAGAGAGGGGTTGTGCTACTAAGGAGCTTGCTAAGAAGACAAACCTCAGTTTTTATATTTCTACCTCTACGAGTACCAGATTGATATAGAATTATTCAATAAGTAAAGAAATGTGTGTGCTCCTATCCTAAGTGTGTCTAGGACATTAGAGCAGTGATAAAGAAAGTAAACTAAAGAGACTTACTTCCCTGATCTATGGGGAAGAAACCCTTGAACATGTAGCTAGTGAAAAAGAAATAGTGGTCTACACCAAACAACATAAACAAAATGGTGGTCTACACCATGCCAATACAATGTTATGAAAAATAGATTCAAAGATAAAACATTTAACTATAGAATGAAACAATCTTACTAGTTTGAATAAAGAATAGAAGGATGCAATAATTCAAGATTTGAAATCTAGTGCACAGCTTCAAACCTGAACCAAAGAGAGCCTTCTCAAGGAGAACCAAGTAAACCCAAAACCTCTAAGAGCCAATGAAGATGATACTAAACCACAAGGGACTATAAAATCTATCTAGTTGCTATGGAAATTGAATTCACCAAGAGTTTCAAGGTTGTAGAGTAGATCCAAGAAAATCCTATGAGAGCTTGAGAGAATAAATGAGAATGATAAATTCAAAATCCATGAATCTCCACCAAAAGGAAGGAATCACCAGAAATAGTCATCCAAGAGACGTTCGAGGGTTGAGAATATGCTATAGAAATTTGACCAGGCTCAGGAAATGATTCAACACATCCCAAAATAGTTCACTAACCATTTCACATTTGCAAGATGCTAATGTAACATGCAGATGTCTCCGCTAAGCGCTAGCGTATGAGTGAACCTACCTTGGAATCTGATGAATCTTCTCTAGGCTAGGAGAGCCACCAACCATTAAAATAGAATTTGAATAAATTGAGCAAAAGAAGCCAGAATGAAACAAACATAATCCTAGGATGTAGAAAGGAGGTGTAAAAACCAAAGTGGTTTCCAAACATAGCATGAAATTGCAAGGGTATGCAAGTTTTGAAATTACATTTAGACCCACTTTAGCGGGCTTATGCAACTATGTGAATATGTAAGCTAAAGTAGAAAGGAAATAACATCACACATTATACCTCCAGAAAAGTATACTATAGAGGATGCAAAGGATTCTTTGAGCATAGAGGAATGAAGCCCATAAACTAAGAACCTGCAAAACCATATTATTAGACAATAAACTTGCACAAGAGGCAATGTTAGAATCACACACACACATATAACATCATAATAGGATTAGGTTGAATATGATTTTCCCAAACGTCACTATTTAGAAAATCATATAATCTAATACATCATCTACTACTATCTACAACAAAATACACACACACAAGTAAACAAAGGAAAGAAAAATAGCAAAGAGGCATTTCTAGCATACTACAAGAGCTAGATGGATACCAAGTATGGTTCTATGGCTAGCACACTATGAGAGATAGGAACCATACCAAACTCTTATGGGCCACTAGGACTAACAAACTATGTTGTGAGGTGACTCACAAAGAGTGCCAAAAGAGTAGCTAAAAAGTGTAGTCGGGCCAAGCAAGTGCATCTAATTAGGACTACAAGCTACAAAATGCTACCAGAGGGAACATTGCCAAGAGTGAACCATCCACATGATGTGTGCAAAAAGGTGTAAAGCAAGAAATTATGCTCCCACCTTAAAATTATTGCATAAAGCATCAGTATGCAATTCATTTTAAGGAATAAGAGGAGAAGAGATCTTGAAGAAACATATATTAATAGATATGTTCTCAAAGCTACTTCTTGTAAATGAAAAAGAGGGTTTCCCCCAAAAAGAGACAACAAAGGAAATGCTACATGCATGATACACAAAAGATTGTGTACGCATGGTATGACACTGAGCAACGCTAACAAATGCCATAAGAAAATAAGTAACAACACCAAACACACAAAGGGATCTATATTCTTTGGGGTCAGTATGCATAGGTAGGGGTAATCAATAAGGGATAACTCAATGAATCTTCATCATTCCTAAAGCACGTAGAACTATGAGAACAAAAGAATAATTGCACAAAAGTTCTAATAAAAATAAATTTTTTGGATCAACATGGAAGAAATCTAAATCTTGCAACACTTTGCATTGTCCCCAAAATGTCACAACATCAAACAAAAAGACAACATAGAGAAGAATTAGGGACAAATAGAAGAATGTTACAATAGGGTCATTCCTCTTGTATCCACGTGTCTACAAGGGCATTATTGGTCCTCCAGGAAAACCTAACAACATAAAATGTGTTCTTAGGGGATACATCATGATCAAACAAGAAAACATACTAAAAAAATTAAAATGAAGGTACACCACTCAAGGGCCAGGCATCATCAAATCATCATGGTCCCAATCTTGGTAAGCATAAGGGGATGGAGGAAGAGTTGACAATGGGACCACAACATAAGTAGTACTAGCAGACTCTGTTGGAACCAAGTGTGGAGGATCACTAGTAGGAGTAGGATCCTTAGGAGTACTAGGAACAACAATTTTTAATGATCATATTAAAATCGTGGATGATGAGGAGACATCTAGGATGGAATCAATGATTAGCCCTTTAGAAGAGGATCTGGAGAGTCATTGTCAACATAATATAATGACCGCGGTTCATCAATGCTATTAGCCATAGGGAGAGCACTATGAATTGTGGGTGTAGGAACATCCTCCATGGATGGAAGAGATGATGAAGAAGGGCTAAGAGGTGGTGGGGATGGAAGCATATACTTGAGATTACAGAATGACAAAGTGGGGTAATTCTTTGGTTTGAATTTAAGCAGTGGTCAAGGGATGTCTATGTTGATGGTAATAGGGTGAAGGACATGTAGGAAGACAACATAGTAGGTGTGTTGAAAAGGGAAAAGAGCAATGAGAGTAGTGTTATGAAAGACACTATCACTGGGCAAGTCTAAGGGTGTGGGAAAGGGTGGGATATTAAGAATAGACAAAAGGATGGGATCCTCCATGGAAGGAACCAAGAATACTTGACCCTTGGATGGTCGCATTTATCTAAGTCTGAATATGAAGGATGAGTAAGGATTAGAGGAGGAAGGGACACAAGTGGAGAGATAGAAGGCTAAGATGCCAAAGAAGAAATAGAAGTAGAAGGTAGCTATGGAGAAGGATTCTCAATACGAGGCTACACATTAACAACACACTCACAAGATGCAATGCAATGATGATGTGTGTGATCTCTTGCAAGTTGATTTCATCTAGTACATGCCAAGGACTTTTCTAATGTAGCCAGGGGTCTTCCAACATGGGTTTTATGTCATCCACGATTAAAGGGATACATGGAGAGATAGAAAGAACCTCTAAACATTGGGAGACTATAGGGGATGAGGGAGGGTTCTAGGACATAACCTACATTCTCCTTGGCACCACAGAGGTATGAGGAACAAAAGTAGCCACCGAAGGTCAAGGAACTACAAGAGGAGGGGAAAGAGGAGCACCCAGTATCAATTGGTTTCCTTGTGTCATAGAAGAGGAAGGAGGAACAAAACTATCCAATAGAGACTAAGGAGCCCCAGAAATGTGTGGTGCATGAGGTTGTACTCCAGGTGGACATCGAGGTCTCGTATAAGAAACTAGAGGTGGAACCATAGAGTATAATCCAGAAACATAGAAATGGGAGGGTGTTCTTTATACAAGATTCTTTCCTTGCACTACTAGAGGGGTAGTCAGAGGAATAGGAGCAGCCTCCAAAGCTAAAGACACCAAAGGGTTAGTAGTCATGGAGGAAAAGGAAGAAGGGCCAAAAAAAACTATGGTATGTGTCTCACCTTAGACTTCTGATATGAAATAAATATAAAGTCATTACGAGGTCAAAGCAACTTAGTTAGAGCTAGCCAAAAGTAGTAAATAGAGAAATTTCCGTGCATGCATAATGCAATAAATCTGCTATGGCAGATTGTATGCACAATACCATCAAGGGGAATTTCAAGCATTGATGAACCACAAAGGGGATCACTTTCATAGAAGTTAACCATTATTGGCCCAACTTCAAGTGGAAGCGATTAGAAGTGGGGATGATAGAAAAAAGAATGTCTAGGGTTTTGGGTCCCACCTAGATAGAAAGGGTAATATCTCCTTGTAACATTGTAAATTATGTTCATTCACAATTTCATGTTATTTTGGTACTTTCTTTAGTGTCCATGCATTTAGCATGTTTTAGGATCATTTCATGCCTTGGCCTTGTTGAACACACCAGGATACCAAGATGGGGTGTGAATCAGTATCTTAACAATCTTTAATTCTAACAACTTCAACTTATCCAAAGCAAATCAAAACTTAATCATCACAACATAAACACGAACATGAAAGATTAACAAAATGTACATCAACACATAACACAAGATATACATGGAAAACCCTAGAAGGGAAAAACAATGGTGAGGATTAACTCACAATATATGAAGCTCAAATAATAACTTTATTTTAAGGGCTATAACCCAAGGAAGCTGCTACTCCCTAAGTAACTTTGATTTAGGGTCACTCCTAAGGAAGCTTCTACTCCCTGATGACATTGTTTTAGGGTCACTCCCAAGGAAGCATCTACTCCATGAATTGAGAGCACACTTACAAAAGATAAAATATGACAGTCTTTCTACTATTTGAAACTTGACATTGAAACTCACACTTTTGATGATTGCACTTCTGCCTCTTCACACTTTCTTCTAAAGATCTAATAAGTTAGGCACACTCTATACTTGATCACTATCACAAATATGTCTTCAAGATGAATCAGGACAACATCAATAACTTCTACTCTTTCTCCTTCAGTCACTCATCAACAATGCATTCATTTTTCCTTTTATCTTCTTACAAGCCTTTTAATCACATTGCAATCACACCTCTCCTCACTCAATTTGATTCACTATTTATACATGAAATTACATTGATTACATTTCTTGTCAGCTAGATACAACATGGAAAATACAATTATAAGTCGGCCAGACAACACACAAAATGAAATGTGTAGAAGATAGGTCCTAAGTGAAACCACATGTTACACCAGCAGATGATTCATGCCTTGCAGACACCAAAACTTGCTTAACTAGGTCCAAAATATCCTTCACAGCTTCAAACACCAAGTAATTACATCTACACACTCCACTCATTTGAAAATATGACATCTTTAAGCAAAACACATGAAGACTTGAAGTATAACAACCACATCAACTTGAAAACCTTGTGCGGTACTGGAAACAAGAAAGGTCTTCATGAAAATTCTCCAGATGAGTCCACATGACTCATATAACATCCCCAAACACTATTTTTCCACATCAAACAATTGTGCCGCACAACTTCAATCATTAACACTAAGAACAATCTGTCATCTAGAACACACTGCAACATGCTATCATTTGAAAAACTGAGTTGTGGACTACCAAGAACCTTGAAACTACAAGGAAGCATGTAATACACATCCATAAACATGTCCTTAAAATTACAAATGAAATCATTCAGTTGTGGAGGAATCTAGAGCATTCCAATAGGCCTTCATCATTAGCTTACTCTGCCAGAACACATGTCGGTACTCTATCATGCATAAATTTCATAGTAGAAAGACAAACGATTTGAAAAATTGGAATTATCACCTTCACTACATCCTAAACACAATTCCAAAATTGCATGGCCATATCTACAATTGTGAAGGAGTGTGGAGATTCCATTGCCATGTACAAAACATCTTTGCAGAGGTGACACTGTCTTCAAACAATCAACAGCAAAACATGCTTTTGGTAATGCAATCATCATGGAACTTGGAATATTCATACTATAGGCTATAATTAGCATCAATAACACATTTTATCATCTTTGTGCTTCTAATTCCCATCTTAATATGAACTATATCTTATCCCTTCTCTTGTTGGATGGGACATGACATCCAACCATGAATTGTATCATCTTCTCTCGCTCTTCTTCTCACTATATCTTCTTCTCTTTCTACTCTTCTCTTGTTGGATAGGACATGACATTCAACCATGAACACCATCATGCCACCATGATAGTGTTGGCATCAATGACAACCCAGTGACAGTGTTGACATCAATGACAACCCTATGAACCATATGTGTAATAATCTCCTCCTTTAGCATTAATGGCAACACGTCTCTACTTCTCCCCCCTTTGACATCAAGGACAAAGGGAAATCACTACCTCAATCAGAGGTTGCATACCTGCACATTCTTTCTTAGGCCATGACTTCTTCTTGCAGCAAACAAACTCCCCCTAAAATTAGCAATCACTACCTGCACCCCCTGAGAGGTAGGCACCATCAGTCCAGGATCAAGATATAGCATGAACTCCCCTGGACAAATGCACCATTATGCATCTAGAAATAAGGAGGGGCAATTACCCCTAACCTCTGCCAAAGATCCTCAAAAGTATCTTTTGCTAGAGCCTTTGTGAAAATATTTGCTATTTGATCCTTTGTTGGAACATATTCCAACTTCACTTCCTTGTCTGCAACTTTCTCTCTCAAAAAGTGATTCTTGATTGCTATATGCTTCATTCTAGAATGCATCACTGGATTCTTGGAAATATTGATAGCACTTGTATTTTCACACAAGATAGGAATAGGCTCATCATACACTACCTTGATATCCTTCAGGGTTTGCTTCATCCACAACACTTGTGTACAATAGGATGTTGCTACAATGTACTCTGCCTCTGCAGTAGATAAGGACACTAAATCTTGATTTTTGTTGTGCCATGAAACCAATCTATTTCCTAGAAAGAAAGCACCACCACATGTACTTCTTCTATCATCAACACAACCAGCCCAGTCAGCATCAGTATAAGCACTCAAATCAAAGTCATTACCTCTTGGATACCATAGGTCATAGTATGGAGTTCCTTTCAAGTATCTAGATATCCTTTTCACTGCCTTCTCATTTATTTGCTTTGGATTGGCTTGATATCTAGAAACCACACATACTGCATGCATGATATCAGGTCTAGAAGCAATCATGTACAACAGTGCTCTAATCATAGACCTATAGACAGTCTGATCCACCTCTAGAGACTCATCATCTTTTCTCAAGTGATATCTAGTGACCATGGGAGTACTCATTAGTTTTGAATCCTCCATACCAAACTTATTAAACAATTATTTGACATACTTAGCTTGAGAAATAAAGATACCACCATCTAGCTGAGAAATTTGAAGTTCACGGAAGAAAGACATTTCACCAATCATAGACACCTCAAATTCTTTTTGCATCTCCTCTGCAAACCTCTTACACATATCATCATCTCCACTAAAAATGATGTCATCAACATATATTGTAACTATCAATATCATGTCTCCTTTTTCCTTGATATAAAGATTATTATCTATAGTACCTTTCTTGAAGCCCTGCTAGAGTAAGTACTTGTCGAATCTAGCATACCAAGCTCTAGGTGCTTGCTTAAGACTATACAAAGCCTTCTTGAGTCTGCACACCATGTTTGGATCTTCTAATATATGAAAAGCATCTGGTTGTTCAATGTAAACCTCTTCCTCTAGGTCACCATTCAAAAATGTTGACTGAACATCCATCTAATATACCTTGAAGTTCTTATAAGCAATAAGAGAAAGGAACATTCTTATTGCCTCCATCCTTGCTACTGGAGAAAATGTCTCCTCAAAATCAATACCTTCAACTTGAGTGTATCATTTGCATACTAGTCTTGCCTTGTTCCTTACAACTTCACCTTCTTCATTTAGCTTGTTCTGGAGCACCCATTTTGTTCCTATAACATTCTTATTTGCTGGTCTGGGAACTAATTCCCATGTTTGATTCTTCTCAATCTGATCCAATTCTTCTTCCATGGATTTTATCCATCAATCATCCTTGTTGGCTTCATCAAAAATTTTGGGTTCCACTTTTGATAACAGATACAAGTTTACTTGCTCATGTGTCTAATCAAGCCTTATCCTTTTCTACACACCTTCATTCTTGTCTCCAATGATCTAATCTTCTAAGTGATTCTTTTGAACATACTTTGCTAGAGTCTTAGGCATCTACTCTGATTCTTGTTTTGGTTCCTTTTTTTCCTTTATTTCTTCTTCTTCATCTACAATACATGGAAAGATATCTTTTTTAGAGTCCTTTGATTCATGTGAGATCTAATACAAGTCTTCATCTACCTTGACATTTGTGTTTCCAATCATCTTCCCCAACCTCTTGTTGTAGCATATATAAGTCTTGCTTCTAGTTGAGTAGCCAAGAAAGATTCCTTCATCACTTCTTGAATCAAACTTTCATAGATCTTCTTCATCTCTTCTAATATAGCATTTGCTGCCAAAAATCTTGAAGTATCTGATTGTGGGAGCTCTTGCATACCATAGCTCATAAGGGTTCTTAGTGCTGTTGACCCTCAATTGCACTATCTTAATTAGATAGACAGTGGTATGAACTGCATCCTTCCAATACATATCAGGAAAATTTGCATCTTTCAACATTGCCCTAGACATCTCTGAAATAGCCCTATTCTTTCTTTCCACTACCCCATTTTGCTGAAGGGTCCTAGGAGCTGACAGATGTCTCCTAATACCATTATCTTCACAAAACTTTTCAAATTCATTTGAAGTAAACTCACTTCCTCTATCAGACCTCAAGAATTTGATCTTAGCATCTACTTCATTCTCAACTAAAGCTTTAAACACTTTAAATTTCTCAAGGGCATCTGATTCTTCTCTTAAGAAAGTAACCCAAGTCATTCTAGAATAATCATCAATAAGTAACATGAAATACCTCTCACCTTGTTGACTCTTTACTCTTGTAGGGCCACATAGATTAGTGTGAATCAGCTCCAATGGCATTGAAGAAGAGTACCCCTTTATTTTGAAGTTTGTCTTTGTCTACTTTCCTAGTTGACATTCTCTGCATACTGCATTTGTAGGCTTGATTATCTTAGGCATATCTCTCACTGCATGAGTAGAACTGATCTTTACCATATTATCAAAATTGTTGTGTACCATTATCTTATGAAATAGCCAACTCTCACTCAACTGAGCTAACAAACATGTTCTTCCATTTACCTCCTTCAGGTGATAGATATCACCATGTGTCTTGATACATTCTACCACTAATTTTCTAGATCCTGCCTTCCTAATTTCACAACCTTTGGCATGAAAGGTGAGATTATACCCTTTGCTGCACATATGACTGACACTAAGAAGAATGATTTTTAGCCCTTTGACATAGAGGACATCCTTATTCCTATTCTTCCTATCAATAAATATAACACCTTTTCCACAGATCTATGTTGACTCATCACCACCAAACTAGATAGCACCACCATCCCACTTCTCGAGGCCGATAAACTTCTTCTTGTCACCAGTCATATGATTTGAGCATCCATTGTCAATCACCCAAGCATTGGATTCTTCTTTTGCATGAAAGACAGTCCATACAACCATTGATCTTTCATTGTTTTGATTTGTTTGCAAGGTATCAGTCTTCTCACAAGTTCTAGCATCATCCCTTTTGTTGCCAACATTCAAGGACATGAAAAGTGTTTCATCATTTGAATCATCATGATCCTCATCTTCTAAAGAGTAATTACTTTCTATGGAATACAAACTTCTCTTGAACTTGTCTCTCCTAATATTACTCCTTGATTCTTCGAATGGCCATTTAGAAGCAAAATGACCAACCTTTCCACAATTAAAACATTTTAAGGGTAACTTACCTTTGTATTTGCCAGTACCTTTCTTCAGTCTTCTTACAAAATTTTCTTCAAATTCATCAGAGCTTTCATCTTCATCTGCAACTTCTTCTTTTGTCTTCATACTAGTTTTGAAAGTAGCTTCTTTCTTTGGAGCATCACTACCAAACTCTCTCATTTCAAAGGCAGTAAGGGTACCAAATAATTTGTCTACAGTGTAAGCATCCAAGTTTGCATTCTCCTCAATGGAAGATACCTTATGACTGTAAGATTTGGGAAGAGATCTCAAAACCTTTTTCACAATCTCATCTTCTTTTACTTCTCCACCAAGACCTTTAATACCATTGACCTAGAGCATGTATCTAGCAATGTCTTCATCCTCTAACATTTTTAGGTTCTCAAATTTGCTCTTGAAGATCTACATCCTAGCTTGCTTTACTTTCTTATCTCCTTCATAGATGGTTTTAAGTTTATCCCAGACTTCTTGAGTAGAACGGCAAATCATTACCTTTGAAAGATCTGAATCAACAACCCACTCATGATAGAAAACTTTTCCTTGCCATTGTTATCATACTTCTTAACTTCATCTACATCTGTAGGAATAGAAGTAGGAATTGTGTGACTAGTCTTGATAGAGTCCCAAACACCACACCCTAGAGAATTAATATAAGCTTCCATCCTTAGCTTCCAAAATGCATAATTTGTTCCATCAAACCTAGGAATCTTGCTGGATCCATTCTATGTCATCCCAGACCTTCCTCAAGTAGTTAAGCTTCCCTTAGAGGAACTTGGTTCTGATACCAATTGTTGAACACACCAAGATACTGAGAGGGGGGTGAATCAGTATCTTAAAAATCTTTAATTCTAACAACTTCAACTTATCCGGAGCAGATAAAAACTTAATCATCACAACATAAACATGAACATGAAAGATTAACATAATGCACATCAACACATAACACTAGATATATGTGGAAAACCCTAGAAGGGAAAAACCACGACAAGGATTAACTCACAATATATGAAGCTCAATTAATAACTTTGTTTTAGGGTTTATAACCCAAGGAACCTGCTACTCCCTAAGTAACTTTAATTTAGGGTCACTCCCAAGGAAGCTTCTACTCCCTGATGACTTTGTTTTAGTGTCACTCCCAAGGAAGCATCTACTCCATGAATTGGGAACACACTTACAAAAGATTACAATATGACAGTCTTTCTACTATTTGAAAATTGAGATTGAAACTCACACTTTTGATGATTACACTTCTACCTCTTCACACTTTCTTCTAAAGATTTAATTAGTTAGGCACACTCTATACTTGATCACTGTCACAAATATGTCTTGAAGATGAATCAAGATAGCATCAATATCTTCTGCTCTTTCTCCTTTAGTCACTCATCAATAATGCATTCATTCTACCTTTTATCTGCTTGAAAGCCTTTTAATCACATTGCAATCACACCTCTCCTCACTCAATTTGATTCACTATTTATACATGATATTACATTGATTACATTGATTGTCGGCTAGATACAACATGAAAAATACATTTACAAGTCGGCCAGACAACACACAATATGAAACGTGTAGAAGATAGGTCCTAAGTGAAACCACATGTTACACCAGCAGAAGATTCATGCCTTGCAGACACCAAAACTTGCTTAACTAGGTCTAAAACATCCTTCATAGCTTCAAACACTAAGTAATTACATCTGCACACTCCACTCATTTGAAAATAGGTCATCTTTAAGCAAAACACATGAAGACTTGAAGTATAATAGCCACATCAACTTGAAAACCTTGTGCAGTACTGGAAACAAGAAAGGTCTTCATGAAACTTTTCCAGATGAGTCCACATGACTCATATAACATCCCAAACACTACTTTGCCACCGTACATCAAAGAATTGTGCCATACAGTTTCAATCATTAACACTAAGAACAATATGTCATCCAAAACACACTGCAACATGTTGTCATTTGAAAAACTAAGCTATGGACCACCAAGAACCTTGAAATTGCAAGGAAGCATGTAATACACATCCATAAACACATCCTTAAAACTATAAATGAAATCATTCAATTGTAGAGGAATGTGGAGCATTCTAATGGGACTTCATCAATAGCTTACTCTACCAGAACACATGTCGGTACTCTATCATGCATAACTTTCACAAGAGAAGGACAAATGATCTAAAAACTTGGAATTATCACCTTCACTATATCCTGAACACAATTCCAAAACTGTATGGCTATATCTACAATTGTGGAGGAATGTGGAGCATTCCATTGCCCTGTCTAGAACATCTTCACACAAGTGATACTATCTTCAAACAATCAATAGTAAAACACTCTTCCGATAATGCAATCATCATGGAACTTGGAATATGCATACTACATGCTATTAGTAGTGCATCAACAACACATTTGATCATCTTTGTGCTTGTAATTCCCATCTTAATATGAACTATATCTTCTCCCTTCTCTTGTTGCATGGGACATGACATCCAACCATGAACTGTATCATCTTCTCTCGCTCTTGTTCTCACTGTATCTTCTTCTCTTGATATTCTTCTTTTGCTAGATAGGACATGACATTCAACCATGAACACCATCATACCACCATGATAGTGTTGACATCAATGACAACCTACTGACAATGTTGACATCAATGACAATCCTACGAACCATATGTGTAATAGGCCTTACCTTTAACCCATGAGATGTTCCTTTGTGCTATTTAGACCCTTTCTACTTATAATGCTCAAAAATCATAAAAGTACCAAAATATTGGCTCTATATTAAGTTGATTAGACCTTTTAAGAACTAAAATTTTCAAGACTCTAGCACTTAGTGTAGATGTCTTTAAATCCTCTATTAGTCTTGCAATCATTTTTGGAAGTTATCTTTTCACTTGCATGATTAACCAAGATTTTCTTAATGCTTATATGTGCCCAAATAACTCTTTCCCTTGATTTTTTGCCTTTGCCATCTCTATTTAAGCAAGTAGATTTTCCATTGTAAAGGATTGATTCTTTTTCATAGTGAAGTTTTTTCGAAATTGAGATTGATTTATTTTCATAGCAAAGCTCTTCCAAGATTGAGAACAAGCATTACTGTGATTTGTTTTACCAAGCTTTTACTATGCACTTTTTATCATAACATAACGAATTCTGAAGGATTCTAATTGGAATCATTGTTTGCTAAGAGACTTTTACCTCCTCACTATGATGTGATAAAGTTCTAATAATTTTCTCATTTTCAAACCTTGATTTACTACAATCCATTTTGGTATATCACATATCTTCATGGGTTGATTTACATTTCCTATTTATCTCTTCCATGTAGAGATCACTATGTAAATCTACTATGTCGTTGAGTAGGATTTATTTTATCAATATAGAATTGTTATTGTTGAACACCCAAATACTAAGAGGAGGGGGTGACTCATTATTATGTTAAACCATTTACATATCAAATATTTAATCAATTCAACATGTTTAATTGCAATAAGGGAAATTAAGCATAAAGTAAACAGCCACAACTCATAACACATGAACACCAGATTTGCGTGGTAAACCCAGGAAGGGAAAAACCATAGTGAGGATTAGCTCACAATATAAAAGTAGTATCAACACTTAATTACAAAAGGCTCACTGTCAAAGGGCTCACTGCCCAAGGACTCACTATCCTAAAAGAAAGAGATAGAATAGGTGGCTCACTGCCAGAGTTGAACTATTATAATTGCATCTAACATATGCATGGAGTACAGTTCCAATGGAGTTCAAAGTACTAAGACAATATTCATCACACTATTCTGAAATACCAAACTCTACTACTCTGCATTCATTTAATTTGCTTCCATAGACACTTGTCACATCACACATTCATCCACACTATTATTCACATCACATTCATAGTGTACACACCCTCAATCATGATTCCTTGACACTTATTTGTATTGTCTTCAACCTTGAGGACATTCTCCAAGGTTGGTATTACACCTTAACATAGAAGATTCAAATTAGTTCTAGACCTAAACATTCTCATGGTGAAAAGGAATGAAGGAAAACCACAACACACCTTAGCTTGGACCTAAATTCATCCAAGCATGCTACTCTATGCTACTTCAAACAATAAAGTAACTCTATAACTAGTGTAAACACCCAAGGTCAACCAAATCTATGTTAACACAATAAACTTTTAAGTACATACTTCCTCAAACCCAAAGATGACTTGTGCACCACATGCAAGGCTTCACCACAATCTAGAGCATTCCACAAACATCTTGAAACATCCTGAAATCCAACAAATTCCTCCACAATAGCTTTCACCTGCCACACAACCTTATCCTGTTTACCCAGTATGCTTAACTATCTCTGTCATACACTATATCTCTAGAAATTGACTTTTGGAGTGCCAAACCATGATCAACTTCAATAGAAGAAAGATATAAACCTTATAAGCACAATTATAGAACCACAAGACCTAAAACCACTTTGCGGAGAAATGCAAAGCAAAGACATTTCTCCCAAACACCTCTGCAATACTTAGAAACATAGTTCACACCAATGACAACACAGACTTTTTGACATCAATGACAACACCGACTACACATACTTGCAATAATCTCCCCCTTTGTCATTGATGGCAACACATAATGTGAAAAACCATCAACACACAACTCTGCACCAAACTTATTTTCTTTCTCACTCTCCCCCTTTCTTTTACACATCTTACTCTTTCCCAAACCACCTACTTTTTTCTTTTTCACATTGCTCTCTCTCCCCCTTTGACATCAATGGCAAAGGGCCACACACCATTTCTTTCGCTCTTAGTAGGTTTCAACATTATGCTTTATCTTGCTGAAATATAGACACTTGTAACTTCTCATGCTGACTAAAACCTTAGATATATCATGTCACAACATGTGATAAGCTTCCATTAGAAACACATGGCCAAATACGTAACTTCAAAGGAATGCGGAGCATTTCACCACCCTACTGGGAATACCTTTACAAAACCAACACTGTCTACAAGCTTATTAATAGAAAAACAACCTTTCGGTGATCAGATCCTCATGAAACGTGGAACATACATATTGTGACACTTTATAAAGCTATGTTCCAAACCGCAGAAACTAAACATTAGTATGATGAAAATGTGGAGCAATCTTCCAGACAATCTTCACCAACTCTCGGATGCCAAATCTTCTTTATATCAACCCATGCATCTTATTTATAGTAACATATCTTGTCTTCTCAAGAATTCAAACAACCATGAACTTTACTTCTTTAGGAACATAACATCTGATCTCTTGATAGCCTTCATGGTAACCTCAACAACCTTTCTCACCTTGTGACAATGTATGACATTAATACATATTATGTTGACATCAAGGACAACACATATGGTCAACAATCTCCCCCTTGGATTAACACTCATCTTTCTGCAACCTTTCTCTTGCAAGCTCCCCCTATTATTAGTCACTACTACCTACTCCCCTTGAGAGGTAGCCATCATCAATCCAGGTAGAACAGTGTCTTCTAGAGCCATGAATAACCAAACGGAGAGCTTTTTAAATCCTTTTCCTTCTATGTTTGTCACTATTACTTTCATTCTCAAAGTTTGAATCTAATGAGCCTAATGAACTAGAAGAATCACCATTAGAGGTTGATCCATCTGACTTAGGGATAGACTCATGTTACACATTATAAGCCTTGGCATATTATTCAAATATTCACGTACACTCTCAGAGGTTCTACCAAAATCAATGGAAGTGAAGAAATAGATAGAAAACTGTAAATGCTTTTTGGCATTGTCCTTCAGAAAAATTAAATCAAAGGACTCTTGCATTGTTGGATCATTTAACCTCTCATTAAGCAACAATATGCCTAATTTCTCTACCAGTAGGTTCAATCTTGATCTTTAGTATCTTATGACCAGCATCCTCAAAATCAACACTTGACATGGTTATTAAATAAATTGTGTGCCTTAAATTGACTAGGTTTTTCTCTGACTTGCACCGTATTCTTAGTGCTTCCTTGCCTTCCTCTTCTTCTTCATCATCAAGATCAGAGTCATTACCTGAATCATTATCCCCTTTTGCTTCATTGGAAGAAACATCCAAATCAGCTTCTTGAACAAGTTCATCTTCTAAGAAAACTTCATGTGTTAACTGATCTTCTTGTTCTACAAGGTCTAATTTTGCACGCAAAGCTAGATGACCCTCAAACTTAGCTTTGTGAATTGCAAAAATACCTTCAATTAAAAATGTACTCATTTGTCATTTTCCCCCTCATGGAGAATGCCTCTAAATCATTCAAAAATCCCATAGAGACCTTTTAGTGAAAGATCTTACAACAAAGACCCACATTCATTCACAAACCCAACAGCAACCTCTACACTATCACCTGTAGGATTCTCTTAGTAAAAGGGTTAGAAGTTCCGAGGCAATGATCTCATGAGCAACTTTTTGATTCACTAAATGAGGTATGAATTTTTCTACTGTTATCAACATGTGCTTGTCATTGCATTTGTATGTCATCTTGAGCTGCAAAATAATTCTTCACAAAAATAGATTGCAAACTTCAAGAAACTTTGTATTTACTACAACAGCCAAGGCAGATAAAACATCTATAAATCCATGGAATGCCATTTGGGATATCATACAAGACCTTCTTCACTAATCCATTAATATTCTTTCACTGATATTCCACACTGCTCTTGTCATGCACATTGACACCCTCACTTCTTCCAACACCCTTCTCTATCACTCTTACAACACCTTCATCATTTCCATTATGTGATGGACTAGAAATATTCACTTCCACTACTTCTCAGTCCCTCTTGTTTTCAGAAACCCATTTTTAACTCATTTCATGCTTATGTTTGTCACCCAGCTCCTTGTGAGATCAGATTCCTCAGATCTTTCAAATGCTTCAGACTTTTGTTAACGTGTATGTCATGCCCACATTCCCCATGTGGTCATGACACGCAACACATGTGTCATGTCCACATTTGTCATGTGGTCATGACATGAAATATCAAAAACTTTTCCGCATGTCTCGAGAAACCCCCTCACACGCGTCAGCATTCTCGATGGCAATACGCATAAGGCATAAATAAGTCAATCATAATCAGGGAAGTGCGTCTACCTATGCAATCCCTTGCATGATGATAGCTGACTAGGGGTTATGTGATGCAATGAACGTTGCTACTAGGGTTAGAATCAATTTAATTCTAAACCCTAAGTTTCCTAGGTGACTGAAATGATTTCAACTAAATCGAAAATAGACCCTAATTCTACTGCATAATTAAAATCAAATATAATAACGCATTCGGTGGTATGATGGTCACAAGATGAAATGGAGTGATAAAATGAAAACCACATAAATGTCATAAAAATAAAACCCTAATTTCTAGGAAAAAATTTGACAGCATAACACATTTTCAATAATTGAAATAAATATTTTAAAAGAATTCCCCATGAAGATAATTAAGACAAAATTTAAATAAGTAAAGTATAAAAATAATTTAAATAATTCCGAGGTCAAAATAAATTTACCCACTCAACAAAATATAAAATTCGAATATAAATAAATGACCAAATTAGAACTCAATAATTAAGTCCTTTAATAAATATAATTTCGACAATTATATTTATTAATTAACTCAAGTTAAAATAATTTAGAAAGAGGAAAAATTAAAACATCTCTCCCCATAAAATAATAAAATCTATCAAATTAAAAGAATTAAATTAAAAAAGTTTCCCCTATGAAATTAAATTAAAATGCACTAGACAAAAAAAATAAAGGTGTCTAAAATAAAAATTTGTAAAAGGATGAAGCATCCCAATAAATCCAAAATTCTCATCCCATAAAGAAATAAAACCCACTTAAAAAGAATTAAACCCATCCCAAGGGATATTTAAAGCAATTTACAAAAGACACAAGGGAAGACCCAAATAATTCAAAAGGGCTTAAAACAAAAGAGAGGGAAACTTAGTTTCCAGTGCACAAGAGAAAATAAAAGAAATAATTAAATTAAAAACTCTAATATCCCACTCACTCACCAACAAAGCCCTAACCATTATTTTATTGTTTGTTGTTAAAGAGGGAGCCCTATTCTTATTTTATTATTTTCCTTATGGCAACCCTATATTTTCTTTTGTTTTTCCTTTTTGCCTCTCTATCATTTTGTTTACCCTTTTGTAGGTTGGGGATTTTCTCCTCCATGGCTGCCATGGACAATACACAGAGGTATACACATTGGGTATACCTCGTAGGGTTTTCTCTTCCCTTTCTTTCTTTTTTTGATTTACATATATATCTATTTATATATATATACACATCTGTGTGTATATACATATATATAAATATATATATATACACTGAATATAAATTTTAGAGGTGTTAAAGTTTCCATTGCTTGATATACAGAAGGTTATATATATATATATATATATATATATATATATATATATATATATATATATATATATTGTGGTGTGCAGATTTCAATATACACAGGGATCGATTGAAAGGGGGCTGAATGCATAAGTTGCAGATTTAAGAGCCACGAAGGAGTCACATACTCCCCAAAACCTCCAAACAATAGAAAGAAATTGTAAAAAGCAAGAACCCCAAACTCCTCTCCAAGAGGAGATAAAATAGGCCTTCAAATTTGGCCTTGAGGAATGAGAAGGTGACACTTGTCACCTTCTCCTTCCTCATCCCATGCCACTTGCAAGGGAGAAGGACTGTGAGGGTGACAAGTGTCACCCTCAAATCCATTCAAACCCTCACCTTATCCACTTGTGCTCTCACACATGTGTGAGAGACCAAGTGGAGAGGTGGCAACTCTCCTCAAGGCTCCATGAGGATAAGGGATGCCACATGGCATCCTCCTATCCTCCAAGAGAGCCATCTCCCTCCAAGATGCTCTCACACGTGTGTGAGAGTCTTGGAGGGAGATCCCACACACTTGGGGGTCTTGAAGATCCCCCAAGTCTTCTTGGTGGAGGAATCCCCAAGCTTTGGGAAGGGAGATGGGTCTTTCCCAAAGCATGATTCATCTCCCACCCTTAGCCATTTCTAAAATTCGTCACATTTACTAAATCCAAGTTTAGAGTGACTAGATGAGAGTTACCCTAGGGTTTAGTAAGTCCAAATGGACCCTAGACCCTAGGGTTACCACCTAGGGTAAGTTTGGAACTCAAATAAACACCTAGGGAGGTATAAAATCACTTTAAATGGCCCAAAAATTAAAATAACACCAAATGGTGTAAATCAAAACACAAATTTACAACACATGATATAAATCAATTTAAAAAGGGTGAATTAGGCCAAATAAATAAATCAAGCATGTATGAAAACATCATTTGATCAAACATGATCCTCATCCCTCTTGGGAATGGATCGGTTTTACAAGGAATTACATCTATGTGAAAACTACATCTGATTTCCTGTGGCCTGGGAAACCTGTGCAACTAGATCAAGCGGTCAATCACATCATAGATAGATCATAGCTGAAGCAACAGAAATAAAAGTCATGTCATTGCATACAACATTAATCATTCATAACATAATTAAGATTTAAAATTGCATTTTCTATCTAATGTCTCATAATCATTATCAAATAATAATTCCACATAATGAACTCTTAAACACATCAATAATCATCATCAAATGTATCTCACATGTCTAACATCATCATAGCATCAAAATATGATCTAATCAAATCACCACCTGACTAATCAATGCTAATCCAAAAATCAGGAGATATAGTCTAAATTTGCATAATGGAAATCAATAGTCTTTGAATGTTTGATAATGTCACCAACTAAAATGTAAAATGATCAAAAATAGGGAAGTGAAATAAATCGGCCTCACATCCTCCCCCTAAGACTAAACTTCCTCCTGGAAGTTGTCAAAAAGGTGAGGATAGAGTGCCCTCAAACTAGCTGCATCCTCCCAAGTCACTGTGACCTCATCATAACGATCCCACTGGACCCTAACCTGGTCTAGCTCTCGACCTCAAAGGCCCAGTGTCTGATGAGCCAATATGTGAATTGGATCCAAAGCCAACTGCTCGTTTGCCTCTACCTATAGAGCATTCCAATCTAATATATGAGATAAATCAGATATATATCGCCATAATACAGAAACATGAAAAACATCATGGATGTGCAACAGGCTAGGTGGCAACGCTACACGGTAGGCTACAAGTCCTATCCACTCCAAGATCTCAAAAGGTCCTACAAACCATGGTGCGAGCTTAGAGCCCTTTCCATAACAGATTGGACTCTTGTGTGGCCGCACTCTCAGGAATACTCTAGCACCAACTGAGAAGCTCCGATCTAGTCTCTTAGCATCGGCATACTTCTTCTGTCTATCTTGTGCCTCCTGAAGTCTCTACCTAATCAGTGTGACCTGCTACTCCATATCCTGAACCAACTCTGGACCAATGGCAACTCTGTCCTCTATCTGATCCCAACTCAATGGTGTCCTACATGGTCTATCGTATAAAGCCTAAAAAGGAGGCATACCCAACGAGTTGTGATGCCCATTATTGTAGGCAAACTCAACTAGGTACAGATACTCCTCCCATCTAGATTGATGGTCCATAACATACATACGGAGCATATCCTCCAACACCTAATTCACTCGTTTTGTCTGTCCATCTATCTCAGGGTGATAAGTGGAGCTAAAGTTGAGCTATGTGCCCAACACTTGCTGCAAAGCTCTCCAAAAGGCTAAAGTGAACATTGAGTCCCTGTCAGAAATGATGTGACAAGGTACCCCATGTAATCTCACAATATGGTCCAAGAATACTCTTGCCACTGTTGGTGCATTGTACCTTGTGCGTACAAGTGAGAAATGTGCCACCTTGGTCAACTTGTCAATTGTCACCATGATGACATCATGGCGACACAAAGACATAGGAAGACCAACAATGAAATCCATGGAAATGGTGTCCCATTTCCACTCAAGTATCTCGTGAGGGTATAAAAGACCCGCTGGATGTTGATGCTCGGCCTTGACCCTCTGGCACTCAAGGCATCGAGCAACAAACTCTACAATATCTCGCCTCATACCCGCCCAATGGTATAGCTATCGTAGGTCAGCATGCATCTTCTTCACCCCCAGATGTACTACATATGGTGCTTTGTGAGCCTCTAATAACACTATAGTACATAAGTCACCTACGCGGGGTACATAGATGTGTTGTCGATGATGAAGTAAACCATCTGCCTCAAGTGAGTACCCTGCAAACTTTCCCACAAGGGCCCTCTGTGACTGGATCTCCTGCTGCACCTCAAGAAACCACTCATCCTTAGGCAGATGTTGAATAATATATCCCCTCAAGTCCATGCTCAGAGTCAAGGTCAGGATCTCATGACACCTCAGACTCAATGCATCAGCAACCACATTCTCTTTCCCTTTGATGTAGTGGACATCAAAGTCGTACTCGCAGAGAAACTCCATCCAACACCACTGACGGGTATTCAGATTTGGCTGTGTAAATATGTACTGAAGGTTGTGATGATCTAAATGAAGCTCAAAGCGATGACCCAATAAGAAATGTCTCCAATGAACTAGAGCATGAACCACTGCTACAAGCTCTAAATCAAGAGTGGGGTAGTTTAGCTCATGGGTCTTGAGCTTTCGCGACTCATATGCGATCACTCTACCACCCTGCATAAGTACAGCTCCCCAACCCTCAAGTGATGCATCTGTGCAAACCATAAAATCTACTACTGGATTAGGAACCGCTAAAATGGGAGCATTGGTAAGACGCACCTTGAGGAACCCAAAGGCCCTCTCACACTACTTAGTCCAAGTAAAACTCTTCCCTTTCTGCTGAAGGGAAGTGATGGGGTGCACTATCTAAGAGAAACCCTCAGCAAATCTACGGTAGTAACCAACTAACCCCATGAAACTCCTGACCTCTGTCACATTGGTGGGTGCCGGCCAATCTCTGATAGCCCTAATCTTCGATGGATCTATAGAGATTCCATCACCAGATAGGATGTGCCCCAAATACTGTACCTCTGTCCTGAAAAAAGGACACTTCGCTAGGTTGCCATAAAGATTTTGCTCCCTCAAACACTGCAAAGCCTGACATAGGTGCTCCTCATGCTCCTCCTCGGTCCACGAATAGATCAATATGTCATCAAGGAAAATAATCATGAACCGATCTAAGTAGGTACAGAACACCCCGTTCATGAGACTCATGAACACTACAGGGGCGTTCGTCAAACTGAAGGGTACCATAGTGAACTCATATTGGCCATATCAAGTCTGGAAGGTGGTCTTATGGATGTCCGCCTCTGTGATGCACAACTGATGATAACCGAACTTCAGGTCTATCTTAGAGAACACTCTGGCTCCCTACATCTGATTGAAGAGATTGTCAATCCTGGGCAGAGGATAACAATTTTTCACCGTCACCTTATTTAGCTATGTATAATCCATGCATAACCGAAGAGACTCATCCTTCTTCTTCACAAAGATGACCGGAGTGCCCTAAGGTGAAATGCTCAGTCGAATGTGCCCCTTCTCGAGCAAGTCCTCAACCTACAACTTGAGCTCTGTGAGCTCATGAGTGGTCATCTTGAAGGGTGCATGAGACACTGGCTCAACACTCGGCACTAGAACAATTTGAAAGTCTACCTCACAATGGAGTGGCATCCTCAATAACTCTGCTGGAAATACATCGGCAAACTCTCTCAAGATGGGGTGGTCATCTAATGATGCCTCAAGCTCATCCTCTGATCTGTCACTAACTGTGATGGCAAACATCTGACATCCCTTCTGCATGTAGTGCTTAAGTTGCTGAGCGGATATCATACGAACTGTCATGGGCTTCTGTATGCCCACTATCTCAACTGACGCACCATGATCATCTAAATAGCTAATCACCTTTCGGCGACAATCTAGCTTGGCTCGATGAGCTGCAAGCTAATCCATACCCAAAACCACACCATAGGAACTTAAAGGCATAACCCTAAGGTCACATAAAGTAGTAAAGATCCCCAAGGATATCTCACAGTCATGGACTAAGGTGTCTACTGTCATCTTGGCCCCAATGGCCAACTCAACCTCCCACCTATCACCCTGCCTAGAGGCCGCCATCCTACAACGCTCCACTAACAATTGAGATATGAAAGAGTCAGTAGCGCCAGAGTAAAAAAGAATAGAAATGGGGACACCCCCAATCATACATGAGGTCTCAATCACTGATGCCTGAAAATTAGCTTGGTGGTTATCAACCGCTGTGAACATATGGTGGGACCTACCCACATCTTCAACCGTCTACTCTGAACCTCCTACATGAGGTTGTCCCCCTACTGTAAAGCCCTGTGGGCACTCCCTAGCTAGATGTCCCACTCCACCACAAACATAACATGGACCCCAAGCCTATACCTGTCTAGATTGAGTCCTACCACTCTACTATTGTCCAGATCGACCTGTGGACCCTTGTGAACCCCTGTAGGACTGCTACGATCTCGCAGGTCCTGCGGGTAGTCCCTACTGCCTTTGATCCCTACGTGGACCCTGCTACTGCCAACCTTAGTTATGACCCCCGTGTGCCCTCTTCTATGGCCTAGATCTTTGCTGCTACTATGGTTGTTGCTGCTATGGAGGCCTAGGAGGTAATGGCGCAGAACTAAACCCTCCTCTTTGAGGTGGTGGTGGTGGCCTACGGTAACTCTACTGATACTGCTGCTGCCCGTGATCCTTAAACTGAGGGTGTAAACTCTACCCTCATCCCTGTATCTCCTCAGCTATGTATGCCTTCTCGGTAACATCACTCAATGTCTGGGGGTCTACCATGCACACAGGCCCTGCTATCGCGTGGTTCAATCCTCTGATAAACTTATGGACCAAGATTTTCTCGTCATGGAGATACTCCGCATAACGTGACAACTCAGTAAACCTTCCCTCATACTGTGCTACAGTAAACCCTCACTACTGTAAATCATGAAACTTGTCAATGTGACGCTGCCTATAGTGGTTTGATAAATATCACGCATTAAAGCACTCAATGAATGTCTCCTAGGTGAGTGTGTCCAACGATATATGGTGCTTACACTCCTTAGTGTGCCACCAAGTAGCTACTGCATCTCACAACAAGTGGACTGCCACACATGCCTTCATGTTGCCCTCGTAAGGATGCAACGCGAAGCATCTGTCTAAACTAATGAGCTAACCCTCAGCCTCAGCTCCCTCTGTAGTCCCTATGAAGGTAGGTGGATTAAGCCTTAATAAATCCCTAATAGGGTCTCCTCAATCTCTATGGCCTCTAAAGGGCTCATCCATACCATGAGCGTAAGGTCTGTGATAGACCTGCTCAGCTCTCACTGCCTCCTCTTGCTTAGCATGATGTGGAGGGCTCCTGCTATAGGCCCTGTATGCCGATCCAACCTCCTATGCCGTCGTATCAGGTATCTCAACGTAAGGCTCCACACGTGGTGCCTCTCATGGCTCGACGTGGGGCTCCACACGTGACTCCGATCGTAGCTCCACACATGGCTCCTCTCACGGATCAACGCGGGGCTCAGCACGTGGCTCTATGCGCAGCTCAACTACGACTGGTGGTAGTCTATCCAACACTGCTGTAGTGCCTGTAATATATGTGGTCCAATATCCAGTATAGGTAGTGCCTGTGGTGCCTGCTGCGCTGGTGGTGCTAGGGGTCCCTGACCCTCTGCTGAAGACTCATGCTCCTCCCATATCTCTATGGATGCTATGCCGCGAGAGTGCGCTCGCCTAGCTCATCGGGGAGGTATCCTACAGGAGCAAGGTAATTACAAATTAATCAAAATCGTAGAAATAATGATGTGACCAAACAAGCCCAGTGTTTAAACTTGGGCTCTGATACCAAATGTCATACCCACATTCCCCATGCAGTCACGACACGCAACACACATGTCATGTCCACATTTGTCATGTGGTCATGACATGAAATATTAGCGTGCTCAGTGCCAATACACATAAGGCGTAAACAAGTCAATCATAATCAGGGAAGTGCGTCTACCTATGCAATTCCCTACGTGATAATAGCCGACTAAGGGGTTATGGGAAGCGATGGATGTCGCTACTAGGGTTAGAATTGATTTAATTCTAAACCCTAAGTTTCCTAGGTGAGTGAAATGATTTCAACTAAATCAAAATTAGACCCTAATTCTACTGCATAATTAAAATTGAATATAATAACACATTCGGTGGTATGATGGTCGCAAGATGAAATGGAGTCATAAAATAAAAGCCACAAAAATGTCATAAAAATAAAACCCTAATTTCTAGGAAAAAATTTGACAGCATAAGACGTTTTCAATAATTGAAATAAATATTTTAAAAGAATTCCCCGTGAAGATAATTAAGACAAAATTTAAATAAGTAAAGTATAAAAATAATTTAAATAATTCTGAGATCAAAATAAATTTACCCACTCAACAAAATATAAAATTTGAATATAAATAAATGACCAAATTAGAACTCAATAATTAAGTCCTTTAATAAATATAATTTCGACAATTATATTTATTAATTAACTCAAGTTAAAATAATTTAGAAAGGGGAAAAGTTAAAACATCTCTCCCCATAAAATAATAAAATCGATCAAATTAAAATAATTAAATTAAAAAAGTTTTCCCCATGAAATTAAATTAAAACGCACTAGACAAAACAAATAAAGGTGTCCAAAAAAAAAAATTGTAAAAGGATGAAGCATCCCAATAAATCCAAAATTCTCATCCCATAAAGAAATAAAACCCACTTAAAAAGAATTAAACCCATCCCAAGGGATATTTAAAGCAATTTACAAAAGACACAAGGAAAGAACCAAATAATTCAAAAGGGCTTAAAACAAAAGAGAGGGAAACTTAGTTTCCCATGCACAAGAGAAAATAAAAGAAATAATTAAATTAAAAACTCTAATATCCCACTCACTCACCAACTAAACCCTAACCATTATTTTATTATTTGTTGTTAAAGAGGGAGCCCTAATCTTATTTTATTATTTTTCTTATGGCAACCCTATCTTTTCTTTTCTTTTTCCTTTTTGCCTCTCTATCATTTTGTTTACCCTTTTGCAAGTTGGGGATTTTCTCCTCCATGGCTGCCATGGACAATACATAAAGGTATACACATTGGGTATACCTCGTAGGGTTTTCTCTTCCCTTTCTTTCTTTTTTTGATATATATATATACACATCTGTGTGTATATACATATATATAAATAAATATATATACACTGAATATAAATTTTAGAGGTGTTAAAGTTTCCATTGCCTGATATACAGAAGGTTTTATATATATATATATATATATTGTGGTGTGCAGATTTCAATATACACAGGGATCGATTGAAGGGGGGCCAAATGCATAAGTTGCAGATTTAAGAGCCATGAAGGAGTCACATACTCCCCAAAACCTCCAAAAAATATAAAGATATTGCAAAAAGCAAGAACCCCAAACTCCTCTCCAAGAGGAGATAAAATAGGCCTTCAAATTTGGCCTTGAGGAATGAGAAGGTGACACTTGTCACCTTCTCCTTCCTCATCCCATGCCACTTGCAAGGGAGAAGGACTGTGAGGGTGACAAGTGTCACCCTCAAATCCATTCAAACCCTCACCTTATCCACTTGTGCTCTCACACATGTGTGAGAGACCAAGTGGAGAGGTGGCAACTCTCCTCAAGGCTCCATGAGGATAAGGGATGCCACATGGCATCCTCCTATCCTCCAAGAGAGCCATCTCCCTCCAAGATGCTCTCACACGTGTGTGAGAGTCTTGGAGGGAGATCCCACACACTTGGGGGTCTTGAAGACCCCCAAGTCTTCTTGGTGGAGGAATCCCCAAGCTTTGGGAAGGGAGATGGGTCTTTCCCAAAGCATGACTCATCTCCCACCCTTAGCCATTTCCAAAATTCGTAACATTTACTAAACCCAAGTTTAGAGTGACTAGATGAGAGTTACCCTAGGGTTTAGTAAGTCCAAATGGACCCTAGACCCTAGGGTTACCACCTAGGGTAAGTTTGGAACTCTAATAAACACCTAGGGAGGTATAAAATCACTTTAAATTGCCCAAAAGTTAAAATAACACCAAATGGTGTAAATCAAAACACAAATTTACAACACATGATATAAATCAATTTAAAAAGGGTGAACTAGGCCAAATAAATAAATCAAACATGAACAAAAACATCATCCAATCAAACATGATCCTCATTGATGTAGAGGCAAATTGGATAGGAGAAGGATAGAAAACTAGACAAGATTCTTTCCACACCCAAAAGCCCAAATTCAAAGGTCAGATTACAAAAGTGGGAACAACAATTAGAGACCTTGATTTCTTCATGGAAATCATGTCTAGGCATGTATAGGGACCCATCCCATCCATAGGCAAAGGCAGGTCAAACTCTAAAATGGTACTTCCTTCACAAACCCCCAAAATGGATTGTAGCCCTTCAAAATGACAACAGTCCTAATAACTTTTGACTCAAACCTCCAAATGCAAATTTTAGACAATCAGTAGATACTAATTATGGCCCTCTATCACATATCCCAAACTTAGCATGGGTTGTTTTGGACGGAATACCTCAACCAATAACCCTTGTCAATGACCTAGAGCCCCAATTAGGCAAAAATTACAAAGAGACTACTATAGAATGCAAGCCCAGAACTCAACCAAGGGTTTGAATAGTTAGAATACATACCAAAACAAAGGATTTTGTGGTTTTTAGACTTCTATTCTCTGTTGTTCCCAAAAATGCATCTATGGTTCCTTCAATGTGCCTTTAAACTTTACCTAACACATGGTTTTGTTAGGTTTTTTCAATGAAAACTCCTCCTCTGGAAGTTCTCTACCAAAAACTTATCAAAGCATACTGATACAGACCTATTTTAACCCATTCCACTAATCCAAGGTGAATCAAGTTAGTGGAATGGCAAGAAAATGCATATTCTCTATCAAAACCCTAGTCAAGGTTTTAATGGGGTTGTTTTTACAAGAATCCTTATATCTCCCCTCTAAACAACTTTCAAAACATCAAATCTACTTCAAATGATAGACAACCCTCTATACTAACTGATCAAAACATTAAGAAATAAGGATGGTCTTGTACCTTCACATGGTACGGCCTGTGGCAGCGGGGTTCTTCAAGAAAATAGAGATTTCTACAAACAGTTTTGAGGAAAATGCTTGCAACTTGCCTTCAATCGAATATCATAAACTCAAACCATGTTTGAATGAAATCTAATCCACCATACTTCACTTCCTAACAACTGAGGATCATTAACAATTCCATATAGCAGATTGGTACAGTCTATTTCTACATAAAATTTAGAAAAACACAGAAAAATAGTAGAGAATGGTGTTTGTATTGCTTTTCATCTTCTCCTCTCCTCACATTCCACTTGCTGAAGGGTATATAAGCTTGTATACACCTTTAAAACTCCATTCAAAATAGTTTCGTCGATCAAGGAAGCCATAACCAATTTGAACTTCCTTGAACGGTTTTGGGTAGTTTGAAACTTCAACTAATTACTAGTTTTTGTCCTTACATGTTTTAGGACTGTTTGGGCTTAACAAGTGCCTTCAAACAGTTTACAATGCAATTAGGCCTTGAACAAGGCATAGAACTCAATGACATCCTCCTATTTGCATTACAAAGGCTTACAAACATATGACTATCTTTTACATGCCTTGGAAGGCTTACAAACATGACTACCTCCAACAAGACAACAATAGATATTTGGACATAGTCCTTATTACATGAATGAGAATGGTTTGCAAGACCTTATGAGATCAACAAACAAAGTGAATCATCAAAACAAGACATAAGTCTTTAGGTTTCCTTGGTGCTCCTGCACCATACTCCCTGAGTGGAAAGAGATCTCAAGTCTCTTGAGGAAGTAGATCAACAATTGTGACACCATGCTTCAAGATGTCTTCTTCAATCATCCAAGTGGCATCTTCAATAGGCAAGCCACCCCATTTGACAAGAAACTGTTTATATATCTTCTTCCTAGTCTTCTTCAAGACCTTGGGTGGAAGACCTTTGACCCAATCTTCATCTCCTGCTGCTGTCATATTGGCCTCTAAATCTACATTAGGATCACCTTTGAAAGGGAACAAATCTGAAACATTAAAGATAGGAGATATGGACAAGCCTTAAGGAAGTTCAATCTCATAGGCATTGGGCCCAAACTTGTGCACAATCCAATATGGTCCTATCTTCTTCATGAGGAGTTTGGTTGGCTGCCCCTTAGGAAGTCATTCCTTCTTCAAACGAACCATGATCAAATCTCCAACCTTGTATTGTACATCCCTCCTCTCATTGGCTTTCTCCTTGTACTTGTCATTGTTCTTTTGAAGATTTTCTTTGACATTATCATGGATGTCCTTCATGGCCAATACAAAGTCTTCACCTTTAGCACTTTTCCTTTCCAATCCATGGAGATCTCTTAGTTCAAGAACACCTCTTGGGTGAATGCCATAAACAATCTCAAATGGACTCCTTCCTATGCTTCTATTGGTTGAATCATTATAGGCAAACTCTGCTTGAGGGATGATCATATCCCATGCCTCTCCATGTTGTTTGGTAAGACACTTGAGAAGATTTCCCAAGGACCTATTCACCACCTCAGTTTGGTCATCAGTCTGAGGGTGATAGGCTAAAGTAAAGGACAATTGAGTGCCCAACTTCTTCCAAAAGTGCGCCAAAAATGGCCTACAAACTTTAGATCCTTGTCAGTCACAATGTTAACAGGAAAACCATGGATTCTAACAATTTCTTTGAAGAACAAACTAGTAGTGTGAGAAGCATCATTAGTGCATTTACATGGCAAGAAATGAGCCACCTTACTAAATCTATCCACCACAAAAAATATACTATCAAAGCCTCTTTGGGTCCTAGGAAGACCCAAGACAAAAATCCATGCTAATACTTTCCCATGGCCTATTAGGAATAGGAAGTGGCTGATATAGACCAGCATTAGATGAAGTACCCTTTGCCCTTTGACAAATACTACAACATTCAACAAATTTGCTGATATCTGATTGCATTTTAGGCCAAAAATAAAACCTCTTCACCTGATCCAATGTTTTATCCAACCTAAAATGACCTCCAAGTCCCCCACAATGTTTTTCCTTTATGATGTTCTCCCTCATGGAACACCTAGGAACACATAGTTGGTTGCCTTTGAACAACAACCCCTGCTGCAATAAAAACTCAAAAAAATTAGAATGATAAGAGTCTGAAAATTGTGAACAAACTTCATATACCTCCTTGAAATCTTCATCATCCTGATACATGTGTTTGAGAGCATCAACCCCTACACTTTGCAACTGAATTTCTTGAACCATACACACCCTTCTACTCAATGCATCTGCCACTTTGTTAGACTGCCCCTTCTTGTGTTTGATTGAAAAAGTATAGGCTTGGAGTTGCTCAACCCATTTCATATGCCTATGATTGAGTTTCTCCTATGAATTTAGAAAACTAAGTGCATGGTTGTCAGTATAAACAATAAATTCTTTTGGCAAAAGATAGTACCTCCATTTTTTCAAAGCTTGTACCATTGCATACAATTCCAAGTCATAAGTAGAGTACTTTCTCTTAGCATCATTCAATTTTTCACTAAAGAAAGCAACAAGCCTGCCTTCTTGACTTAGGACAGCCCCTATAGCAAGGTTACTAGCATCACATTCCACTACAAATAACTTGTTAAAGTCGGGCAAAACAAGTATGGGCTGTTGTGCTACCTTTTGTTTCAGAATTTCAAAAGAATCATTGGCTGCCTTTGTCCACAAAAACTTACATTTCTGCCCCCTTTTTATGGTATCCAAAATTGGTGCACAAATATGACTAAAACCCCTTATGAATTTCTTATAAAATGTTGCCAAACCATGAAAACTTTTCACATCACCTGCTGTTTTTGGAGTTGGCCATGACAAAATGGCTTCTACCTTTGTTGGATCCATCTTCAAACTACCTTGTGAAATCACAAAACCAAGATAGGTGAGTTCTTCCTTCATGAAGACACTCTTTTCCATGTTGATTATCAATTGTTCATCATGCAACTTCCTCAAAACCTGGTCCAAATGTCACAAATGCTCCTCCTTAGTCCTACTGAAAACAAGAATGTCATCCAAATATACCACAACAAATTTGCCAATGAAATCCTTCAACACTTCATTCATGAGACACATAAAAGTACTTGGGGCATTAGATAGACCAAATGGCATCACCAACCACTCATAAAGACCATCATTTGTTTTGAATGTTGTCTTCCATTCATCCCCTTGTTTTATTCTAATTTGATGATACCCACTCTTAAGATCAATCTTAGAAAAGTATCTAGCCCCTCCCAAACAGTCCATTAGGTCCTCAATTCTTGGCATAGGGAACCTATATCTTATGGTAATCTTCTTAATGGCTCTAGAATCCATGCACAACCTCCATTTACCATCCTTTTTAGGGGCTAGGACTATTGGGACAGCACATGGGCTAATGCTCTTTCTCACCAAGCCCTTATCCAACAATTCTTGTACTTGCTTGGCAATCTCTTCATTTTGTGAAGGTGTCATCTTATAGGTTACTTTGTTTGGCAAAGTAGATCCCGATATGAAGTCAATTTGATGGCTTATTGTTGTGTGGTTATACAACATGCCCCATTTTGACTTGACAAAACAGGGACCCAATTTTTTTGTTTGGCTTTGCTTGTGTTTTCTGCTTGCTAGCGGTCTGGTAAAAGTAAGACAATGCAGAAGATCCTGCATAAAGGGGACCGGGTAGGTCATCATGATGAGGTCAATTTTTCAAAGTTAAACATTTCGTGATAATAACCTCATGGGTGGATAGAGCACGGAATTTCATGCAGGTTTGCCTTTTGGATCACCCTGATATCCCTTAGAAAATAAGAGTTATGGTGAGTCAAAGTCCTAGTCAAACTTGATATTCCGAGGGGAGGATCATATTTCTTAACAACAGTCATCTTATAAAAGATCACCCTGATTCAAAATTATCACCCGATAAAATCATTTGCTCCGAACATCCAGACGTCAACTTTATGTGATAGCGATATCCACCCGACACACAACATCATGTATTTTGTGAAGGTTATATTCCTTAATGTCACCCAACATTTAAATATCACCCCAATATTTGAATATCAGCCTATCACAAAATATCACCCCGAACCAATGTCCTGCTGACATCATCCAAACTCTTTAATCGAAGGAATAAACCTGATGATGATGTCACCATTCTTTTTAACTCGAGGAGGTATATTTCCAAACATGACCCTTCTTACATAACATGACGGTGACGTCATAGTGCAACAACGATGAACCAAGTCATTATCCTGATGATGTCACCATGATATTCTGAGAGAGAAGTCATTTTAGTCCAGGGGGGATATTATAAACATCACTAGACATTCCGAACATCCCCTAATATTTTGAACTATCACCCGATATTCTCAACCCGACCTGATGTTTTGACATGGGTCTTTCCACTTAAACCGGATGATCATATTATACCAAGGGGGTCATATTCTTGATATCACCTGATCTTTAGAGATCACCCCGCGCCTTGCCACCATAACATTGAATGCATGCAGAGGTGGTAGGTGGTTCCCGCTGATTACGAACCTGATACATACACCTGGCGGGATCCGACAGTTTCGTACAAGAAAATCAGTTGTTGCATTTAATTTTCTCTAATTTACCTTAGTGAAGAGATTAAAAGTGATTTACAGACTCATTTCACACTTATCTTGCGATAAAACAAGTTTTTACAGAGCTCCGTGCTTTCTAACCCTCAGAAGACTACCTGCAAACGCATACAGCTTGTACCAAATCAGGATACGTGAGCACTGCTGGTAATTGAGTCCCTTTTGTAGATGTCAACCTAATTAGGAATATAAACACATCAGGTAAGTAATTGAAACCATCTGGTTGTCATATTCTGCATATCCAGGTATCATGGTGTCTTCTGGTTTGAAGTTCTAGATTATGCATATCAAGATAAACGAATATTGAAAGAGTAATAATATGCATGATGAATAATGAAGATATAATGTATATGCATGCTGGAAAGTATCAATTGTAAGAATATTTTTGTTAATTGTAGGCATCCATGGCGAATAAGCGGTTGGCTAAGTCGGAGGCAGAATTTCTAAAGCCCATGTTTGCTAAACCTGAGGGCGTCCAATTCAAATATGGTGCCATCATAGACACACACAAAGGGAATATAGATCTGGCTACCTGGTCAGTTAAAATGAGTGATGAGAAGAATAACAGCACCTTGCTGGATGCAGTCTTTGTATCTGCAATGTGGAGTGTAGCTGGTTTCCCATATTCTATGGAAACTCCTGAGCTACTCATTGAATGTGCAAGAAACTATAATCCGCAGACAAGGAAAGTACAGAACCATGGTAGAGTATATGTTGATCTATCAATCAAGGGTCTTGCTGCTACATTCGGTTTGCCACTGGGCAAGAAGGTTTCCAACATAGATTTGAAGAAATCGGAAGTAGAATATGAAAATAATAAGAAGGCTGCTAGGAAGAAAATGTACCAATGGAGGGCGAAGAATAGTCTCTATCCTGCAGCAGCTAAACTTTCGGTTCATTTATATAAATTTGATTTTGACGATGAGTACCAATACATGATAGCCCTGCTCAGCAGAGTGACAGGCCAGCCTGATGCTGGAAGTTTTAAAGATTAGATGTATGCATTCATCTTGATGTGCCTTTACATAGATAACAAGCCACTGTGGGCTAAGATGATAAGTGATGCTCTAAATGAGCAGCTAATGAATTTAGGAGGCCCAGATTGTTCCTTTTACATGACTTCATACATTGTTTATTCATGTGCTTACAAGGGTACATTTGATGCATTGACTACAGATGGGCGAATTGGTGGCACAACTAATGATGCACATATATGGGATCACCATCCCCAACTACAAAGAGCAAATTACCTCCAGGATTACAAATTAGTGAATGATACATTCTCTATGCATCTGGTAAGAATAATGGAGGAGGACAGAAATAAAAGACTGAGTATGGAAGCTCAGAAAGTCATATACAGGCATGGAGCCTGGTTTATTCAATTTGCAACATTCTCTTATATAAGAATTGAAGGTTTTGAAGAGGAACCCCTCATGCTCCCAAGATACCCCACTGATGCAGTAGTTTTAATGGAGTTCATGAGGCATGTGGCTACAATACTGGACGCTTACAAGGCAAGTAACAAACTCCCACCAGTATTGTTTCTAGTAACAATGGGCTGGTATATGTGCCCAGATTTTGAGAACATTAAGAAAGCCATAACTGGTTTAACAATGATGAATTTCCAGTCATTCCCTTTGGTTAGGTCATATGATCCATATGGGAGGATGCAGAAAATCATGGGGAAGCCCATCCATCAGAAGAATCTTGAAGATTTTTGGGCAGATTGTGAGGATGAGGCTGAGGCCAGAAGGAGAAGGTATCAAAGATTGACCCTTAACCAGATCAGGACCTTCGACTACATTTTAGTCCCTGCACAGTTGAAAAGGAATGATGGTAATATAATGGCAGATGAGTATGAAGAGAAAAAGATATATAATGATACAATATCCACGCGAGATCTTACTATGCCTGAAGATATTTCTTTAGATCCATTCACAAGAAGGATATTGCAGCTGACCTAGGCATGGGTCAATGAACAAATAGATACAGTGAAGAAGAAGGGAGTAGCCCTTACCGTCGATAATAAAAGGAAGAGACAAGAGGTTCCTGAAGATGAATATGATGATTTCCTGGTTGAGAAGAGGAAATCCAAAGGAGAAAAAGCACCACCTCCTGAAAAAAGAAAGAGATCTTCAAGAGGTAAGAAGACTGATCCTGAACCCAAAGGGGTTATAATTGAAAGAATAGAGATGTCAGCTGAAGATGCATCAGGATCAAGACAAATATTAGCATCATCCGCACTGCCTCCCTTGGATAAACAAAAGGCTAAAGGAATCCAGAGGCCAGCTGCACATCCTGCTGATATATATGAAGAGGGTCAGACATCACATAAGGAAGTAGAGAAGGATATCCCTCTAGAAGAAGAGCCTGAAGAAGAGGAGGGTCCTATATCCTTCACAAGAAAGAGAAAAGCACCTCAAGTGATACCAACTACACCTAAGAAACCAAGAACTTCAATGGGAGGTGAAATAAAACAAACCCCAATAGTGCTAAAAGGGGCAGGTGGAGAAGTATTTACTAAGGAATTGCAACATAACATTCCACTTCCCACCATTGTAAAGTTCAAGACCGAACAAGCAGAAGAACAATTGAAAGAGGCCTCTAAGGCAGTGCAAAGTGATCTAGTCTCATTGGATGAGACAATTGACCTATCGGATGATGAGGTAGTGAAAGATGTAGCTTCACAAAAGATGGAAACCCTTGCTGCTAATACCCGGATAACTCCTCATGGAACCCCAGCAGTACAAGTGGTGTTAGAGGAGCTAAAGCAAATGGAGCAAGAAAAAGAAAAGAGTCCAGAGAAGATTGCACAACAAATAGGACTCGATGCATTAGTTGATCAGGTGACAAGTCCTGCAACAATAGATTTGACATATGTAGAGGATGTAGATCCTAAAGATACAGCAAGTACACCTGAAAGGATAGAAAATGTCGAAGAGGTTAAACAGATGGAAGTGGAAGATAAAACTCTAGATATGGGTTAGCAACAGCAAGATGCATCGGCTGAGCCCAAAGCAGTAGAAATTCCACTAAAGGACAAAGAAGATAAAGAAATATTAGGTCCTGGTGATCACAAAGCTCAAAAGGTAATTATCACAACTACAAAGCAGATTATAGCTGCAGATCAGGTGGAGAAGCCTAAGTCAGATGAAATAATATCCACGGATACCAATATACCTCTAGATGAGGAAAATGCTAAAGTAGATGAGATACCCAGGGAGGAAGTAAAAGATCAAGATCATGATAAGCATGCAGATGATAAGCAAGATCACCCTCCAAAAAAAGGTCCTCAACAAGAGGATATACCCAAAGATCACCCACATGAAAAACATCATGAGGAAGAAATAAGAAAGTCACCATCTCCATCAAGAATAGATACAGTTACTGGAGATTAGGATGATCATCATCATGATGGTGGGCACCCAAGATCCGGAGACCAAATTCCCTCATGGCTGGAGAAAGAGATAAGTACTGAGTCTAGACTAGAGATACAAGAGTTTGATGTTTCGACATTATTTTCAGAGACTCTAATGAAGCCAAGGAGGAAGGCAAGATTAACTTCTGTTATTAGAAGGGATCCTGATACAGGCAGGAGAACAGCCCAGGTAGCTATTCCTACAGTTGATAAAGAAAAAGGCAAGATCACTCTTGATGAATTCCAGATTAGTACAGTAGATTTGGGATTTGCCAATGAGGATCAGGAAGGCCAAGAAGGTAAGGACATTATTGATTCATTAACTCAAAGGGTGAAAAGAGAGAAAGAGAAGAATAAGCAGCATAAAGAGCACATTGCTCAGCTGCATGCATATATAAAGGAGTTAATTAACCTTGATGATACAACAAGTGATAAAGCAGTCCCATTGACTGCAATTTCTCAAGAGGAGGTGAATATATTGGATCTCATGAAACATGAGTCATCCATAATGAGAAAGTGGATGTTATCCACCTTTGATGAAGCAGAAGAAGTGGTAAAGGCCTCTTTGAAGAGGTGGAATTCTTTGGGCACCTCCAGGAAAAAGGTAGATAAATTACAGATGGAGGTCGGGAGGAGGTCGTTTCAGTTGGAGAAAGTCCTGCACACTTTGGGTGAAATAAAGAGGATTGATCCTCTGATTTTAATCAAGAATCAGGTACTGAATAATAATACAGCCCTATTAATTGATATCTGGAATAAAGACATCAGGTTTGAATGTGATGTGCTTAAAAGATGCAACAGTAAACTAAGGAATATCAGCATGAAGCTACATGATATGATGTCTCATGAGGTTGAAGTTTTGGAAACATTAGAAGGAAAGATAGAGGGAAAGATAGAAAATTAGGATGAGGAGTTTGCCATTAAAGCTCTACATAGAAATTTTCAGTAGGTAGCTGATGATCCTCTCAACCACCTGACAGAAGAAGTGCTGGATAAAGTAATGAGAATAAAGGTCAAGGTGAAAGATTATAATGAAACATCCAGCAGCAGGAGGAATAAATTGGAATCTCTCCAAAGCAAATATCAGGTGCATAAACATGTCATCACCAAAGTGAGAACTCAGGATGGCAGAGAATTGGAGAAGATAGTGCAAGCATATGAGAATATCAGGATAGCTATGCAGGTCCATATTCAAAAGGATAATCATCATGATGATGAAGATAGAAAAAGCATTGAAAGTGATGATCATGACAATAAGGATGATGATGAAGATGTACCATAAAGGGAATATATACATCAGGTACTTAGGAAAGTATAAGTTGCCTAGATGGTTGCCAGCTGGCAACCTGTGCCATGTCGAAGGGATTGACTTAGTCAATGAAATGTAAACCGTAGATCTTAATAGATAAATTTTGATTGTAGATCAATTGTAACCGCTCCCTCACCTTATTCTATAAAAGGTGTAGGGATGCCTCATTTTGAACATTCGAAACTTAATTGAAATCTGTTTGCTAAAATATTCAGGGCTCATTTCAAAGCTGTTGTATACATATATGTCCTAGCATACTTAATGAATGAGAAGACTCTTTTTATTACAATCCATAAGAAATATTGAGTAATCAGTGTATGAATTCTTGATACATGCTGTGATTTGTTGAGTCCCTTGGAGTGCATATCTACTTACATGTGTTGTTTTCATACCTTTCCTTTGAAGTTAGCATCAACTGTATCTAGCTGTGGAATGTCCTGGTGAACATATGGTTTGATTTCTTCTCTTCATGACTGTATCTGATGTATATGTGGCTCAATAGCTGAAGGTTGAATGTTAATTTGAAGTATTCTTTTACTTTCTTTCAATTTCAGAGCATTTCATCATCACAATTGCAAATAATTGACAATCTTAAGAAAATAATACAAATATGTAGACATCCCATAGATAACTGAACATATTCAACATATTTGAGTTTAAAGCATGTCAACATGACAATTATCATGCAAAGATTTAAAGATAGAAGCATTATTTGAAGCATATCCTGTGTAGAATAACTTTCTGTGCAGCATCATTACAGGAATCATTATCTTACTGATGAGATCTACGTAAGGCCCCAAAATGGAAACAGCAACACACATCAACCTCTGAGTAACGTCAGAAGATTAAGACCTAATGACCGGAGACTTGAGATCATGAATTCTCTGAATTCGTTGTATCTTTCAAGATGACTAAAGGTTAATGTGTACTTTTATTCTATGTTTGTTTATGACTAACATCATGATCAACACTTATGTCTCTAATAGGTGGCAACTCATTAGGCATTTCTTCTACCATAATCCCCTTATACTTCTCTAGCAATTGTTGCACCACATTAGGAACTTCTTCCTTACTAGGATCATGCAAACTAGGACTATTTTTAGGCTTCAAAATTAGAGCATACCCTTGGGTTCCTTCCTCCTTAAGGGAATCTAGAAACTCTTTACCATTCACAATCGTGACACTTGACCCAACATTCTTTTCTACATGTTCATCAGGCAATGGATCCATTCTATACTTTCTACCATTTTTAGTTATGATGAAAGAATTAGTTTTACCATCATGTTGTGATTGAACATCATATTTCTATGGACGTCCTAACAGCAAATGACAAGCATCCATGGGAATTATATCACACAAAATTTTGTCCTTATATTCTCTTATCTCAAATTCAACCCATGATTGTTCATCTGCCAAAACTTGTTGCCCTTTATTCAACCATGATACTTTATAAGGACTAATATGAGGAAGTCTTTTCAATTTCAACTTGTCTACCATTTCAATGGAAACTAAATTTTCAGTTGAGCCTGAATCAACAATTACCTTGCAAATCTTACCATAGGCCTTGCATGTTGTCCTGAACAATGTCTTCCTTTGAGGGGGTTCTTGTGTTTGAGGCACCTTCAACATGGTTCTTCTCATCATCAAGCTTTCTCCTTCATGGATCGGGGCTGCACTTCCAATTGGAGAGTTGACAGTTTGGCAATCTTCCTCTTGGATCAATTGGTTCCTTCTCTCTCCTCCATGAGAGCTTGAGGCTTGCTTTTGAGGACACTTGAAGGCTGGATGTCCCATTTGGTTGCAATTGTAGCACCTTCCCATGAAGACATTAGGACCTCTCTCTGGTCCACCAAATCTACCTCTTCCATTAGGCCTTCTTCCTCTAAAGCCTCCTCTAGAACCAGATTCTCCACTTTGCTCTTGGGAACTAGATTCCCCTTGGCTTCTTTGGGACTGATTTCTGCCCCCAAAACTACCCCTACCTCTGAAATTTCTGCCACCTCTTCCTCTATTTTGTTGCTCACCTTTCCTCTTCAACTTCTCTTCAGCCCTTAATGCCATTTGAAAGCATTTCTCTATAGTTTCATGGGTCAATAAACTAATTTTATCTTGGATATTAAACCTCAAATCATTTAGATACCTTGCCACTTTGGCTTTTTCATCCTCCATGTACCCACAACGAAGAGTGTATTTGTGAAACTACTCGGTGTAAGTAGCCACATCCAAATCTCTTTGCTTGAGATTTTGCATCTTCTTGTAGATCTGCACCTCATAGTCTGATGGAAGGAATTGGGACTTGATCCTCGCCAACATTCTGCTCCATGAAGAGATCATACTCTTCCCATTCTTTACCCTCTCACCTTGGGTGTAATTCCATCATGTAAGGGCAGTACCTTTGAGTTTAGTTTTTGCAAACTTAACCCTCTTACTTTTAGGAACTTCTTTGTATTCAAAGTATTTGTTTAGAGCCTCAATCCACTCCATGACTTCACCAGCATTCATCTTCCCACTAAACATGGGAATCTACATCCGAGCCTCCAAAGAATCCTTGCCAATTGCCTTGATGGCTTCAAGGAAATGCTTTTGATCAGCTGGTACCTCTACCTCTTCTTGCTCTTCTTCTTCTTCTTCTTTCTCTTCCTCTTCATCTAAACCTTCATCTATCCTCTTCCCTATCCTCAATGCCTTCAACTCTTCTTGGAGTGCTTCCTTGACTCCACTTTTGATCTTCTCTTCCATCTCCTTGAACTTCTTGACCACTTCGGTGGTCATCCCCTTTGGAGGCATATTGCTAGCCTCTCCTTCAATCTCCTCTGCTAACATATACCAAGCCAACAATAGAACCTTTTATGGCTCTGATACCACTATGATGTAGAGGCAATTTGGATAGGAGAAGGATAGAAAACTAGACAAGGTTCTTTCCACACCCAAAAGCCCAAATTCAAAGGTCAGATTACAAAAATGGGAATAGAAGTTAGAGACCTTGATTTCTTCATGGAAATGGTGTCTGGGCATGTATAGGGACCCATCCCATGTGCAAAAGGCAGGTCAAACTCTGAAATGGTACTTCCTTCACAAACCCCCAAAATGGCTTGTAGCCCTTCAAAATGACAACAGTCCTAATAACTTTTGACTCAAACCTCCAAATGCAGTTCTTAGATAATCAATAGATACCCATTATAGCCCTCTATCATATATCCCAAACTTAGCATAGGTTGTTTTGGACAGAATACCTCAACCAATAACCCCTGTCAATGACCTGGAGCCCCAATTAGGCCAAAATTACAAAGAGACTACTATAGAATGCAAGCCCAGAACTCAACCAAGGGTTTGAATAGTTAGAATACATACCAAAACAGAGGATTTTGTGGGTTTTAGACTTCTACTCTCTGTTGTTCCCAAAAATGCATCTATGGTTCCTTTAATGTGCCTTTAAACTTTACCTAACACATGGTTTTGTTAGGTTTTTTCAATGAAAACTCCTCCTCTGCAAGTTCTCTACCAAAAACTTATCTAAAGCATACTGATATAGACCTATTGTAACCCATTCCACTGATCCAAGGTGAGTCAAGTTGGTGGAATGGTAAGAAAATGCATATTCTCTATCAAAACCCTAGTCTAGGTTTTAATGGGACTGTTTTTACAAGAATCCTTACATCTCCCCTCTAAAAAACTTTCAAAACATCAAATCTACTTCAAATGATAGACAAACCTCTATACTAACTGATCAAAACATGAAAAAGTAAGGACAGTCTTGTACCTTCACATGGTACGGCCTGTGGCAGCAGGCTTCTTCAAGAAAACAGAGATTTCTGTAAATAGTTTTGAGGAAAATGCTTGCAACTTGCCTTCAGCCCAATATCATAAATGTTATCACTTAGATTTGCACCCTACTTGGAGAGAGTCCAAGCATTCTAATGATACAATGGGAATGATCTCGAAGTGTGGGACCTTGCAATCTGAGATCAAACCTCTGGAGAAGGCTGACTTCCTCTTTCTAAGCCTATTACTTAGAGCAATATAACTAAATCTAGTGCTAATGCTTACAGGGGAAAAGGGTTAGAAGGAAACTGAAATAAAAGGGGTGATACACTAGATTTAGTTAGCAATGGTGATCTTGGTGTAGGCACAACAATGATTTCAATGATGAAGAGGATTCACCAGACTTATAGGGTTGATTGAGGCTTCGATATGAAGATCTAACCTATGGAGGAGCCATTTTACTCATAGAATAGACTATAACTCTAATTAAAACATAGAAATCAGGACACAAGAGAGGCAAGAAGTCATGCATATATTAATCATCAAGGCCAGAAACCATTACATTACAGAATATTCAGTAGCAGAAGTAGACCCCGTATAGTTAATCACATTCATTGGTGGATAAAAAGGAAGACAACAGAGGCTAGATTCGGGCATAGTGAGTCACATTCCCATACCCTGTAATTACACTAAGAGGTCTGACTATAGAAAAAATGGTAGCATAACAACCCAAAAATAAAACCATCCCCATTTTTACATCTCATGTTTATGCATATATAGCATTTGCAATTGACCTAAGTCAGTTACAATGAACTCGCCTCATGGGCTCCGTCAGAAAAAATATTTGCCCCTGAAGGGACGTCCACCTACAAGAATTCATGGCATAAAATATCTAGACCAAGGGTAGATGGAAGATATTTTGAATCTTCAATGTGAGTTGCTAAATCATCAACACGCACCCATAAAGCCCACCAACCGGAGTTACTGTGAAAATATCGGCCTTTGCGCATGCCAAAATGGTCGCTAAAATGTCCAGTCGGTCGAGCATGCAAATCCAAATCATAATTTGAAAGTGAAAAAATTCCCCTCAAAAGCTCACCAGATGAAAGAAGAGACAAAAATAAGCACTTTTGCTTTTTGAAGCATGTTGAAATTCGCCAGAATGAGGGAGATATCCACAGTCAAAGTTGCAGTCAACTGCATCTGTCTTTGAATCTCCCTTTGTATATGTAATTGTATATGCAAATGTATATGCAATACAATTGCCAACATACAAAGGGAGATTAAAAGACAGATGCAAAGCGATATACAAGATGTAGTTGACCGCAACTTTGACCATGGATATCTCCCTCATTCTGGCGAATTGCAACATGCTTCAAAAGGTAAAAGTGCTTATTTTTGTCTCCTCTTTCATCTGGTAGGCTTTTGAGGGGAATTTTCTCACTTTCAAAATATAATCTGGATTTGCATGCTCTGCTGACTGGATGTTTCAGCGACCATTTTGGCGTGTGCAAAGGCCGATATTTTCACAGTAACTCCGGTTGGTGGGCTTTATGGGTGCAGGTCGATGATTTAGCAGCTCATATTGAAGATTTAAAATATCTTCCATTTGCCCCTGGTCCAGATATTTTATGCCATGAATTCTTGCAGGTGGACGTCCCTTCAGGGGCAGATATTTTTTCTGATGGAGCCCATGAGGTGAGTTCATTGTAACCGACTTAGGTCAATTGCAAATGCTATATATGCATAAACATGAGATGTAAAAATAGGGATGGTTTTATTTTTGGGCTGTTATGCTACCATTTTTTCTATAGTCAGACCTCTTAGTGTAATTACAGGGTATGGGAATGTGACTCACTGTGCCTGAATCTGGCCTCTGTTGTCTTCCTTTTTATCCACCAATGAATGTGATTAACTATACGGGGTCTACTTCTGCTACTAAATATTCTGTAATACAATGGTTTCAGGCCTTCATTATTAATATATGCATGACTTCTTGCCTCTCTTATGTCTAAATTTCTATGTTTTAATTAGAGTTATAGTCTATTCTGTGAGTAAAATGGCTCCTCCATAGGTTAGATCTTCATATCGAAGCCTCAATCAGCCCTATAAGTCTGGGTGAATCATCTTCATCATTGAAATCATTGTTGTGCCTACACCAAGATCACCATCGCTCACTAAATCTGGTGTATCACCCCTTTCATTTTAGTTTCCTTCTAACTCTTTTCCCCTGCAAGCATTAGCACTAGATTTAGTTACATTGCTCTAAGTAATAGGCTTAGAAAGAGGAAGCTAGCCTTCTCCGGAGGTCTGATCTCAGTTCGCAAGGTCCCACACTTTGAGATCATTCCCATTGTATCATTAGAATTCTTGGACTCTCTCCAAGAAGGGTACAAATCTAAGTGATAATAGTTTTTGGCACGCCCGATGGGACTGTTCAAGTCTGAACAATGCTACGTTACAATCATATTGTTAGTTTTGATATGCTACTAATATTATCAGGCCTTTAAGGGGCAGTTGAGCATATCTGGCGACTCATACTGAGAAAGGACAAGTAGATCAGTGCTGTCACACATTTTATGAGAAAAATACAAACTTAGAGTTTGAGTTCATTTGATTATTTGCAGTTGTCTCTGCCTAGAAGACAGGGTAGAGTTGTGGTAAGGATGCCAGTTTCCAAAAGAATACAATCAACCCCACCAAGTTTTAGGCCAGTAGTACCTGTAGTTCCTATACCAGTTCAAGCAAACCTACCTCTAGCTGTTCCAATGGCAAGGAATCAGCCGTTTGTAGCTTTTGATGGGGGCAGCCCATTGAATTTGACAGTGCATGATAATATACCCATGGCAGCTTTAAAGAGCCTACCTTATTTCATTGGGGAGGATCAAACTACCTCAATTGAGCACATTAGAGACGTAGCTTCTCTATGTGGTGTTCATCATGTAACTCAAGAAAATGTAGCCATCAGGCTGCTGGCTGCCTCTTTTAAAGGAAAAGTATTACAGTGGTTCAAGAGTTTACCAGTGCAAACCATTGCAACCTAGGATGATCTAGGTGATAAGTTGAACAAACAATTTCAAGATAAGTCTGATAACTTATCATTGGTTGAACAATTGACTACGATAAAGAGAGCTCCCCAAGAGAAAATGATGGATTTCAATTTCTAGTTTCAGAAGACATAGAATAGAATTCCTGCCATGGTAAGGCCTTCATCAGAATATGCATTTCTATATTTTTTGAAAGCTCTTAATAGTGACATTTCAGTAATGATGCAATCAATGGGAGGTACAAATTTACCTGATGAATATGAAATAGCTATTAGAGCAGAAAACTGCCTGATTCAAGGTGGGAAAATAACACCTAGACCACCAATGCCCATTTTTCCTGAGATTCAAGCTTCAATGCCTTTGCCAATCCTGTCTTTGGCCCCTTTACCTGTTGCAGCAGCATTTCCAAGTATTGCCAATCCTGAGACTGTTGTTTCCATCTCATCACAGAAGTTAAGAGAAATTAAAAACAACCAACAGAAAATAGAGAACCTCCTGTAAACTTTTGGGGATGATCTGGTGAATATCAAAAAATAGCAGTCCCAGAACAGACAGCCTTATCAGCCACACAGTCAAGGGTAAAACCATCCATACCAAGCTAATAGGCCACCTTATCAAAGCAATTACCAGGGTGCTAGGCAGAATGTGAACCAGAGGTCTTTCCAGCCTTACAATCCTACACCCATTAATGCAGTTAGCAACCTCTTCCCTACTCAGAATGACCTTGCAACTGAGTATGACTGGTGTCTTCCATGTAATCAGCCACACAGCCAGGCAACCTATTCAAATGGAGTGATAAATCAGGCTCTAATGGTACAAAATGTTGTAGTTTCATAGCCAAACACACCTAATGATGGGGCTATACAGCAGCAAGAATAGCTTCAGAATGATATTGCCTTCCTAAACTAGCAGGAAGATGAGTTATGTGGCGTAAACAGAGATGACACTTCAGTTGCAGCAAATACAAGAGCTAAAAAGAGGGGTTATGAGATAGATCAAGTAGTAAACAAAGGAAAAGGACCTACTGATCCTTCTACATCCCAGTTTCCCCATATTTTGCAAAGGAATACTCAACAACTACCAGGGAACAGCCTCATTTGCAGGCTAATATTGTTGCTGCAAAGTCACATCAGAAGGTAAACGTCACTTCACCTTTTAATATCATTGAAAATATGAAGAAAATGAACGTGACAATATATGTGGGATTCCTTAGCCATCCTAGGTCAAAAGGACATGCTACAATCTCCCTTGTCTGATTTAAAAGTGTCAAAGGATGCAACTGTTGACCCAACTAGGGCCGTCCTTACCAATTCATCCCAGGACAACAAAAAATAGCCAAACAAGAGTGCTAAACCACTTCCATTTTATGTGTCATTAATAATAGGAGATAAGTTAGTACATAACTACATGGTGGATAGTGGTGCAAGTAGTTCTATAATGCCAAAATAGATTGCAGACCAATTAGGATTGAAATACCAACCCTTTACAAAGGGTGTACTCCAGCTAGATGTGGTGCAGGAGCTCCCAATTCTAGGCATTTTTGTGATTTGTCATGTTTTGTTATCATGTTATATTTTTCTCCCTAAGGCTTTGCAAGCTATTTTCCTAGGTTGCAATAAGGACTTGGTCCATTTGGTCGATTTGTCTAATATAGACCTTGATATGGTCAAGTAGAATGTAACTTCACTTAAGAAACATGTGGTTTCTTGTGAAGGAAGTAGTTTACAACGACTAATTGCTCTTGGCCAATAGTTGTACAGTTGGTGGAGGAAGAGAAACATCCTTAAAGCCTTCTATAGGTAGGACAATGTAATAACATGCTAAGAATAATGAAATTCTAAAGTTTTTGGAGTGCAAAAGACTATTTTTTATGTGTTTCCCTGGAGACAGTCGTACAATACGGCTCTGTACGGACAGAAAGGAGTCTAAAACCTAGAAAATGTGTTAGTATTGTGAAATACCTTTCATTTAAGTGTAGTTAGATCTTTTGAAACCTCTTGTGTTGTTAGCTTTGAATCATTTTGTGCAAACTGGTTTGAAACCCTCCAAAACTAGGGTTTTGTGGCAAAATGTGTCATTTCTCCTCTGTCCTCTGAAAGGCACCAACCATTTTTAGTCAGATGGAGGGAGATAGTGTACATTTCATGTTTTTGGTATTAACAATGTCTGCACTCCTCACTCTAAGGCCCTTGGCATGAATTTAACTAGTCTGCATGGTGACTAGTTAATATGCAATTGGTGGAAATCAGTGTGTTTTCAATGGACAATCAATAGAACGACCAAAGGGAGGTTGTGAAGGGTATTTGTAGATGAAAGTAGGGCTATGCAGATGCTTGTCTAGTCCTGAGCACGTGGATGTGACACACTTCCTTTGTAAAGGCTTCAAACTAGGCCTATTCCCTAAAAAGAACAGTTTGTTGTTATTGGACGCCTGTGGCAGAGTACGGCCCTGCACATTGGTGGGTGGTTGTAAGTCCTTAATGGGTATTGGAATGTGTAATGTGTTCTGATTGTCCTTTGGAGGTTTGGAAAGTTATCCTTGGATTAGTTGGTTCCAAGGGCTACAAGGAATAAGCCTCTTGAGACACTGTCATAGGACAGTCATGTTATAGTTTGTTGTTCTCTGTCCTTGCAGGTACAAAATTTAGTTATTGGGTCAGAGACCTTGTATTGGTCATGTCTTTGACAACTATATGCTAGTTGTAGTGTGAAGATCTTGTTGGTAGAGCTATTGGTAGTTGGTTGTGTGATTAGGAAGGTGTATGTGTTTGTTAGTTGGGTTGAGTAGAGACTCCCCAAAAGAGAATTGAGTAGCCTATGTTGTTGGACACCAGGGTGAGGTTCTAGGTTAGGTCAGTCTCTTGAACAGCCTGGTATAGGCTTATGTCACATTACCTTTGGAAGCACTAAGGAGGAAATCTAGAAGTCTAGATTGATTGTGTGAGTACCATCTAATACTACCAATACCTCTGCATCATATTGGTATTAGAGCCAATATCTGATTAGAGCAGTGTATGTCAGACGAGGAGATTGAAACAGAGGCTAGTACAATGCCTCCCAAGACAATGAGTCAAGAAGCCATCAAGAAGTTGGTGGAAGAGATGGTTGAGGCAAGATTGCAAGAAGAAAGAAGGTCTAAGGGCAAGACCAAAGAAGATGGAAGTTCTTCTGACACAAATGATGAAGAAGAGGCAGAAGAGAATCCTCAAGGGCAGGACATGTCTGCAGATCAGAAAGCTTTCTTGAATGCACTTAAGGGTGCTCATGGAGACAGTGGTGATCCCAAGATGGATGTGCCTACTTTTCATGGCAAGTTGGATGGGGATGCTCTCACCAATTGGATAGAAGCCATGTGTAACTTCTTTGATTACAAAGAGTTCAATGACAGCAAGAAGGTTAAATTTTCCAAGACAAGGCTAAGAGGTTTTGCACTTGTGTGGTGGAACTACATGCAAAGTGAAAGGGAGAATATTGGGAAGAGTCTCATCACTAAATGGAGTAGAATGGTGGCTATGCTCATAAGCAAGTTCATGCCACCAGACTATGAGATTCAAATCATTAGGAGACTCTAGAATTTGAGACAAAAAGACATGGATGTGGCTACCTACACAGAAGAATTTCAAAGACTAAGTATGAGAGCCAACCATAATGAAGATGAAAAAGGGATGGTGGCTAGGTACCTAAATGGTCTGAAATATAATCTGCAAGATGAGATCAGTTTAGTGATACCTAGAAAGGTGGATGAATGCTTCTTATTGGCCTCTAGAGTAGAGGAAAAGCTGAGAAGGAAGGGTGATCAAAGTGCCAAAGGAAGAGGTGGCAGAAACCAAAGAGGAAGAGGCAATTTTGGCCGTGGACAGTTCCACAAAACTAAAAATAACAGTCAGCAAGAAACACAATCTGAAATAGAGCATAGAGGAGGCTTTAGAGGTTGGAGAAGACCTAATGGTAGGGTCAGAAATGGTGGAGGTAGATGACCAGGAGTCTTCACTGGAAGGTGTTATGGCTGCAACCAAGTTGGCCATACAATGAACAAATACCCAGAGAAAGCTAGTACTTCTCATGACAGTGGAAGGAGAAATCAGTTAGTGAAGGATGATGACTGTGAGAGTGTGAATTCACCAATGGGAAGTGATGCACCTGTCCTAGAAGGAGAGAGTATGATGATTAAGAGGTCTATGTTGAAGATGCCATTGAAACAAGAGCCCCCTCAGAGAAAGAATCTTTTTAGAACCCAAGGCCTAGACTATGGGAAACTTTGCAAGATCATAGTAGATTTAGGATCTACTGAGAATGTGGTATCCACTGAGATGGTTGAGAAGTGCAAGTTGAAGAGGCTACCTCATATCAGTCCTCACAAGATCTCTTGGTTGAACAAGAACCAAAGTTTCATGGTGGAAGAGCAAACTTGGGTTGAATTTACAATCGGTGACTACAAGGACAAAGTGTTATGTGAAATCATCCCTATGGATGCATGTCATCTACTTCTTGGCTGCCCATGGCGATATGATGTCAAGGCACAGCATGATGGTGAGAAGAACACCTATGTCATTACCAAGAATGGAAGACCATTCAAGATGGATCCTATGTTAGAGCAAACCGGGGGAAGAATAATGACAGCAGTGTCATGTTGTTGAATGGAAAAGAGTTTTTGAACCTCTTGAAGGAGAAGGATACCCAAGGGTATGCCTTGGTCATGAAGCCCAAGAGTGGATTAGATCAGCAAGATCAAAAATAGAAGGAGATTCCATGGGAAGTACAGCAACTTCTAGACAAGTATCAAGATCTTGTGGTAGAGGAAGTCCCCAACTCTTACCACCCATGAGGGACATAAGTCATCAAATTGACTTAATACCTAGTGCTACATTGCCTAACAAGGCTGCCTATAAGCTGACCCCACAGCAAAATGAAGAGGTGGCAAGGCAAATTCAAGATCTCTTGGAGAAAGGGCTGATTAGGAAGAGTTTAAGTCCTTGTGCAGTCCCAAGTGTACTTGCTCCTAAGAAGGATGGAAAATGGAGGCTATGTACGGACTCAAGGGCCATAAACAAGATCACCATAAGGTACAAGTTCCCAATGCCAAGGATTGAAGATCTTTTGGATTATCTTGGAGGCTCATGCTATTACTCAAAGATAGATTTAAAATCAAGTTACCATCAAATCCAGATCAGACAGGGAGATGAATGGAAGACTGCTTTCAAGACTAATGAAGGTCTTTATGAGTGGCTTGTTATGCCATTTGGTCTTAGCAATGCTCTAAGTACATTTATGCGCTTGATGAATGAGGTATTAGTTGAATTCATTGGTAAATTTGTTATTGTTTATCTTGATGACATACTAATCTTCAGCAGGACAAAAGAAGAGCATGTGAAGCATGTTAGTCAGGTGTTGGAGAAGCTACATGAGCACAAGTTGATGATCAACTTAGACAAGTGTGAGTTCATGAAAACTGAACTTGTATACCTTGGATTTGTCATTACCAATGGCTGTTTGAAGATGGATCCCTCTAAGGTTGATGCTATTCTCAGTTGGCCTACTCCTAAGACAGTGGGAGATGTGAGAAGTTTCCATGGATTGGCAACTTTTTATAGGAAGTTTATCAGAGGTTTTAGTCACATTAGTGCTTCCATCCTCAACACCATCAAGGGTGGAGTCAAATGTAGATTCCAATGGACAAAGGAAGCTGATGTTAGTTTTGAGTTGTTGAAAACAAAGGTGGTTGAGTTACATACCTTAGTACTTCCTGATTTTGATAAGGTGTTTGTTGTTGAATGTGATGCAAGAAACCAAGCTATTGGTGATGTTCTCAGCCAAGAAGGACATCCTGTAGCATTCTTCTCAGAGAAGTTGAATGAAGCCAAGCAAAGGTACTCTACTTATGATCTAGAGCTCTATGCAATGGTGCAAGCTCTTAAAAAATGGAGACATTATTTATTACCCAAGGAATTTATTGTGTTTACTGATAATCATGCTTTAAGTTTCCTAAACAGTCAAGAAAAATTGAACCATAGACATGTTAAATGGATGGAACAGTTACATGTTTATACCTTCACAATTAAGCACAAAAAAGGTGTCTCTAACAAGGTGGCTGATGCTTTAAGTAGGAGGTTGCTTCTTGTTCATGAAATTTAGTTAGAAAGCATGGGCATTGACTGTTTGAAGGAATTATATAAAGAAGGTTTAGATTTCAAAGAGGCTTATGATGTTTGTTTGAGCTTGGCTAACATATTCCATGGAGAATATGTAGATTTTGTATTGCAGGAAGGCCTTTTGTTTAAGGGCAATTTGTTGTGTATCCCTAAGTGTTCCATGAGGGACAATATCATTAAGGAGAAGCATAATGGCTCTTTGGGAGGACATTTTGCTTAGACAAGACACTAGAACAAGTTACAAGGTTCTATTTTTGGCCAAAGGTGCAATCTGATGTGAGGAAGTATGTTTCTAGTTGTGCAATTTATCAAAGGGCCAAAGGTGTGTCTTCAAATGCAAGTCTATACCAGCCCCTTCTCATTCCCAATAGGCCTTGGGAAAGTATAAGCATGGATTTTGTACTTGGATTACCCAGGACAGCCAGAGGGGTGGATAGTGTGTTTGTTATTGTTGATAGATTTAGCAAGATGGCTCATTTTGTGCCAAGTAAATGCACAAATGATGCATCTCATGTTGCAGGTCTATTTTTCAGAGAGGTAGTAAGAATACATGGTTTGCCAATGTCCATTGTAACAGACAGAGATTCTAAGTTTGTGGGTCACTTCTGGAGGACCTTGTGGAGAAAGTTGGGCACACAGTAGTCCTTTTCATCAGCCTACCATCCACAAACTGATGGTCAGACTGAAGTGGTTAATAGATCACTTGGAAACCTCCTAAGATGCCTTACAAAACAGCATGGTTTGGCATGGGACTTGGTTATCAGTCAGGCTGAATATGCCTACAATGATTCAAAGAATAGGAGCACTGGTAAAAGTCCTTTTGAAGTAGTTTATGGCTTTCAACCAAGAGGGCCACTTGAACTAAAGGATCTCCAAGGATGGGATAAAAGGAGTGCACTTGGTGAAGATTTTGCTGCCTCCATGAAAACAATCCATGATCAAGTCAAGTTGCAATTAGAAAAAACAGTCACAAAGTACAAAGAAAGGGCATATTTGAAGAAAAGAGAGGTGCAATTCAAAGTTGGAGACTTGGTTATGGCCTATCTGAGGAAAGAAAGGTTGCCAAAGGGCCAGCCAACTAAACTCCTGATGAAGAAGATTGGGCCATGCAAAATAGTGCACAAATTTGGTCCAAATGCATATGAGATTGAGTTACCATCCGGTCTTGGTATCTCTCCAATCTTCAATGTTTGTGATCTTTTTCCTTTCAGACCTCCATTACATGGTAAAAGTGGATCAGATGTGGTGGATGAAGCTACTGATTGGATCAAGGATTTGCCTACAAGCAAACCTTTGCAGTTGGAATGTATTCTAGATTCCAAAGTTGTCACGAAGACTAGAAGAGGTGTCTACAAAGACTACTTAGTGAAATGGAAGGATCTTCCTAATTCAGAGGCCACTTGGATGACTAAAGCAGATATCTTGAAGCATGGAATGACACTTCAACAAATGGCAACTCAAGGGACTTGAGTTCTTCTTGCAGGGGGAGTATGGTGCAGGAGCTCCCAATTCTAGGCATTTTTGTGATTTGTCATGTTTTGTTATCATGTTATATTGCTCTCCCTAAGGCTTTACAAGCCATTTTCCTAGGTTGTAATAAGGACTTGTTCCATTTGGTCGATTTGTCTAATATAGACCTTGATATGGTCAAGTAGAATGTAACTTCACTTAAGAAACATGTGGTTTCTTGTGAAGGAAGTAGTTTACAATGACTAACTACTCTTGGCCAGCAGTTGTATGGTTGGTGGAGGAAGAGAAACATCCTTAAAGCCTTCTATAGGTAGGACAATGTAATAACATGCTAAGAATAATGAAATTCTAAAGTTTTTGGAGTGCAAAAGACTATTTTTTCTGCGTTTCCCTGGAGATAGTCGTACAGTACAGCTCTGTACAGACAGCAAGGAGTCTAAAACCTAGAAAATGTGTTAGCATTGTGAAATACCTTTCATTTAAGTGTAGTTAGAGCTTTTGAAACCTCTTGTGCTGTTAGTTTTGAATCATTTTGTGCAAATTGGTTTGAAACCCTCCAAAACTAGGGTTTTGTGGCAAAATGTGCCATTTCTCCTCTGTCCTCTGAAAGGCACCAACCATTTTCAATAGGATGGACGGATATAGTGTACATTTCATGTTTTTGGTATTAACAATATCTGCACTCCTCACTCCAAGGCCCTTGGCATGAATTTAACTAGTCTGTATGGTGACTAGTTAATATGCAATTGGTGGAAATCAGTGTGTTTTCGATGGACAGTCAATAGAACGACCAAAGTGAGGTTGTGGGGGATATTTGTAGATGAAAGCAGGGCTGTGCAAATGCTTGTCTAGTCTTGAACACGTGGATGTGACACACTTCCTTTGTAAAGGCTTCAAACTAGGCCTATTCCCTAAAAAGAACAGTTTGTTGTTATTGGACGCCTGTGGCAGAGTACGGCCCTACACATTGGTGGGTGGTTGTAAGTCCTTAATGGGTATTGGAATGTGTAATGTGTTCTGATTGTCCTTTGGAGGTTTGGAAAGTTATCCTTGGATTAGTTGGTTCCAAGGGCTACAAGGAATAAGCCTCTTGAGACACTGTCATAAGACAGTCATGCTATAGTTTGTTGTTCTCTATCCTTGCAGGTACAGAATTTAGTTATTGGGTCAGGGACCTTGTATTGGTCATGTCTTTGACAACTATATGCTGGTTGTAGTATGAAGATCCTATTGGTAGAGCTATTGGTAGTTGGTTGTGTGATTAGGAAGGTGTATGTGTTTGTTAGTTGGGTTGAGTAGAGACTCCCCAAAAGAGAATTGAGTAGCCTATGTTGTTGGACACCAGGGTGAGGTCCTAGGCTAGGTCAGTCTCTTGAACAACTTGGTATAGGCTTGTGTCACATTACCTTTGGAAGCACTAAGGAGGAAACCTAGAAGTCTAGATTGATTGTGTGAGTACCATCTAATACTACCAATACCTCTGCATCAAGATGGCACAGCCGTTAACACTATAGGTTTGATAAAAGATCTAGGTCTCACTCTGCATACTTGACCAAATGCTTCCATTTCCCAAGAGGTGTTCATCATAGATCTACCTCCTTATTTTGCCATGTGTTTGTCGAGAGAGTTCACAACCAAGATAGGAGGATATTTATCTTCAAATTGGTCCCACATGTTTTTTAAGACCCGATATGGCACAAAAGTGACTCTAAAATCTGAATTGTTTGCCAAATATCACATAGAGCCTTATGTCGCAAGTGTTGTTAATGCAAATTGCATTATTTCTGATGATCCTGAGCTTGTTGCTGCTCAAGAACTGCAAGCTGAAAGTATACCAGAAGTGCTGTTAAAAGAGTGGGCCTTAGAAAATATTGTTGATGATCATGAGGGACACATTCAAGAAACTGGTATGGGGGTTTACATACTGCACGAACCTAAAACAACAATTCCAAACCTTGTAAAGAGTGCATAACAACAAATAGAACAGCTAGATGAGGTATGGAAAATATACTTTGATGGCTCTAGGAATAGGAATGGATCTGGTGGTGGTGCAATGCTTGTGTCTCCGCAAGGTGACAGATATTTTTCTACTTTCCGTTTTGCTTTTTCGTGTACAAATAACACTGCCGAGTATGAAGGGTTGATTCAAGGTTTGCAGTGGGCAAGGAAGAGGAAAATTGGTTGTTTACAGGTGTATGGGGATAGTGAACTTATTGTGAATCAGGTGAGGGGACTACATGTTACAAAGAATGATGTTTTGAAATGCTATAAACATAGGGTATGGGATATGATTGAGGAGTTTGACGCTTTCAATCTAATCTCTATTCTGAGAAATTAGAACAATCATGCAGATAGGTTAGCTGCAATTGGAACTCAATTTGATATCCCCAATGATATTCAAAGAGAAAAGGTACAACCTCATGTGAAGATAGTTGATAGGCCCTCTATTCCTGACAGTAACATTCATTGGCAGGTTTTTGAGAGTGATGAGCAGGTTTTGTGTTTTCTGTTAGAAGAGGATGAGTTTTCTATGATGAATCAGAACAAACTCAAATAGCAATATGATGATGATCAAGTTGTTTAGTTAAGGACTAATAAGCTGTCCAGAGGATTAGTAACCTTGGAATCTATTTTTGGTACTGATGATCAGCTGAAAAGGAGCAAAGCCAGCATGCAAGTTAAAGAGGAACATTATCAGGAGCTAGAAATTTTCAAAGGTAAGCTTCTCAAAATTGGTAAAATTTGTTCACCTGATGATAGGAAAGCTTTTATTGCTCTTTGTCAAGAATTTGAGGCTGTGTTTTCTTGGGAATACTCAGACCTAAAAGGGTTTGACCCTCATATTGCACAGCATACTATAGAGTTAGAGCCAAGTGCAAAACCTGTAAGGCAAAAACAAAGACCTTTAAATCCAAATCTTGAGCCTCTAATGATTAAGGAATTAACCAAGCTAATCGAGGGAAATATTATTTTTCTGATCAAGCATACTTCTTGGGTCTCTAATCTTGTTCCTGTGAGGAAGAAGAATGGAGAGATTAGGTCGTGTGTTGATTTTAGAGACCTTAACAGAGCCTCCCTGAAAGACCACTACCCGCTGCCCTCAATGGAGCAAATTCTGCAAGTAGTGGCTGGTTCAGAAAGATTCTCCTTACTTGATGGATATTCTGGTTATAACCAAGTATTAGTCAAGGAGGAAGATCAGTTTAAAACTGCTTTTACCACCAAATGGGGCACCATGGCCTACAGAAGGATGCCTTTTGGTCTATCAAATGTTGGCTCTACTTTTCAGATAGCTATGGATATGGCTTTTAAAGGTTCGCTTTATAAATTGGTACTTGTGTACCTTGATGACATCACAGTTTTCTCTAAGGATGCATCTGAACATTTATCCCACCTGAAACAAGTATTTGAGAGATGTAAAGAGTTTGGGATATCTCTCAATCCCAAGAAATGCATTTTGTTGTGCATGAAGGCAAGCTTTTAGGACACATTGTGTCAAAAGAGGGAGTTACCATTGATACAGAAAGAGTATGAGCTATTTTGGAGCTACCTTTACCTAGTCACAAGAAAGGACTGCAAAGTTTTATTGGCAGAATTAATTTTCTGCGAAGATTTATACCTAACATTACAAATTTTTTGAAGCCATTGACCTCTATGTTGAAGAAAAATGCATTTTTCAGATGGACAAAGGAGGCCAAACTTAGCTTTGAGTCCATAAAAGAAGCGTTATCGATTGCACCAACTCTGGTAAATCCAGATTTCTCAAAAGATTTTATTTTGTATGCTTATGGTAGTTTAGATACAATTTCTGCAATTCTAATACAGCAACAAAGTGAAGGCTTTGAGAAGCCAATTGCTTTCTTTAGTCAAGGACTGGAGGAGTATGAACAGAGGTATAGTTTCATTGAAAAACATGTCCTTGTAGTGGTAAAGAGTCTCAAGAAGTTTAGGCATCTTATTTCTAACAATAGGGTACATTTGATGGTTCCCTGGTGTGAAAGAGTTTATGTTAGGTAAGGATGTTAATGAGAAAAGGGCTAGTTGGATTACCAAAGTCATGGAATATGACGTAGATATCAAGATAACCAAGCTCATCAAAGGTAGAGGACTCAATGAACAACTTGCTACTAGGTCTGAAAATGAAACAAAGAAGGAAGAAGATGTGCTTCTAACCATTGAAGATGAACATCAAGATGATACAACAGCAGTTGGAATAGGTTGGGTTAATGACATGACTCATTTTTTACAAATTGGTGAATGTCCAGCAGGTTTAGGTAGAACCAAGAGAAGATATTTTAGACTGCAATCTATTCCATATGTTTTAATTAATGACATCCTTTTCAGAAAAGATTTTAATGGTGTGTTGTTAAAATGCATTGATAATGATCAAACTGACAAGGTGTTGCATGAGTTTCATGATGGACCAGCAGAGGGTCATTTTGCCCCAAGGACTACTTCTTGGAAAATAATGAGAGCTGGATATTACTGGCCCAGCTTATTCAAGGATGCCCATGCATGGGCCAAAAGGTGTGTAAAATGTGCCATTTTGCAGGCAAAGAAAGGTTGCGAGCTTTACCTCTACAGCCAATTCAAGTAGAGCATCCCTTCATGAGATGGGGCATTGATTTTATAGGTCCCATTAACCCAACATCAAGTGTAGGCCACAGTGGGTACTTACAGCAACAGACTATTTCACAAGGTGGACTGAAGCAGTGGCTTTGAAGGAAGCCAATGAGAATGTTGTTTTGAACTTTTATTATGATTTGGTATCTAGATTTGGAGTACCTGAGTCAATTATCTTAGACAATGCTTAGCCTTTGTTGGATTGAAGATAACTAACTGGGCTGTGAAGAATGGAATCTATTTGAATACTTCATCAAATTATTACCCATAGGATAATGGTTTGGCTGAATCCACAAATAAGAATCTCATAAGGATTATCAAAAGATCAATGGAGGACAACCAGAGGGCCTGGAACACCGATCTGAAATCTGCTTTATGGGCAGATAGAATAACTCCCAAGAGGTCTATTGGAAACTCCCCATATATGTTAGTTTATGGAAAAGAGGCAAGATTGCCTATGTCTGTGGAGCTGCCAGCACTTTCTATCATGAATCAACTAGAGATGTTTGAAGAAGAAGATCCCATGGATATCAAATATGCTCAACTTATGGAGCTTAAAGAGATCAGAGATAAAGCTATGAAAGCTATGGAGTGTCATCAACTTCAGACAAAAAGAGTATTTGATAAGAAGGCCACTCCCAGAATTTTTAGGGGGGGTGAAATGGTACTCAAATGGGATGAGTTGAAAAATAGGCCAGGGAAGCACTCCAAGTTTGACATCATGTGGAGTGGCCCATTTATCATTACTAAATGCAAGGAGCACAATGCATTCTAGTTATCAAACATGGATGGAGAAATTTTACCTATCCTAGTCAATGGGATACACCTGTAGAGGTGTTTTGAGGTATGAGTTGCCTTGTAAAACACTAGATTAGGTTTCTTACTTTCAACAAGTGCTGCTGCACAATAGTTTAGATCCCCTTTTGTTTTCCCTAAGTGCTATCTAGCATAGTTAGATGAGTTGCTTTCAGCATTTTGTTTTGGTTTTGGTTTTCCAAGTGTTATTCATTGCTGATATGCTAAGTTACTGAGGTTAGGATTGATTGTCAAAGATATTTTTAAGTCTCTGTATGACCCTATGCCCAATGGATGCTTAAGGCTACTGGTCTAATGTTTAGCAGGAAAACATCCCGTAGAAGTCACCAAATTGTTGATCTATTTTTCCTCTGTCCAAGAGTTAAATAGTTCATCTTGTGTATTCCTTGATTATCCTTTAAAAATGACCCTACAAGGCGTAAATCCTTCAATTACTCATGTTGTGCCCTGTAAAATTTCCCAAAATCTCACTTGGAGAATCCTTAAAGAAAATCTAGGAAAACCCAGAAATATTTTGTCTCCAATTGTTTCCTATCGCAGAGATTTCTCAATTTTATACTTAGCCATTTTCATGTATATGATGATGACATCATCCTTGTTTTCGGGTTTTCTATCATTTAGTCGAATTGTATCGCAGATACATTTTTTCCTTGTATCTTGGTCATGTACAAAAGTGAATGTACATCAAGTTCATTAAAGGTTATATTGTATGCATCTCCGTTTGTATATCGCATATACAATGCAATATACAAGTGCTTAGGCAAAATATTAAGTTCCACTTTTGTATATCGGGCAATTGTATCTCACATACAATCGCATCTACAAAAGTCAATATACAAGGGGTGGGATACAGAGCAAGATGCAAAGGCAGTATACAAAGGGGAAGTTATAAAAGTTGGGGTCCACCTATTGTATGTATATGCAATTGTATATTTGCACATACAATCTTATATACAATGGCATATGCAATCCTGAGATACAATCCCGGACCCGAAGGAATATGCAATTTGGTTTATAAAGGCAGATGTGATTGTATGCATCTTTGTATGTATGTTCGCATTGTATGTTTGCAGATGCAAAGGGTAGATACAAGGTCGCATGCAAAGGTTAGATGCAATGTTTGTATGTACAAGAGCAATTGTATGCAGTTTTGCTTGTATATTCAAATTGTATATGCGATATACAAAGGGTGATGGAAAGGGATATACATACAATCTGGACGCGAATGAAGAATTAAATGTGGTGGATAGTCATTTGGGGTCTACAATTGTATATTGCATATACAAGGTCAAAAGGTGCATACATACAGGAGGGTAAGATGCAAAGGCTGACCCGATGTTATTTTCATTTTTGCTTTATAAGAGTTGGGGTGCGCAGTTTGTATGTTGGAGTGCATGTATGTGCCAATATGCAAAAGCAAAGATACAAGGTTGGACATGTTTCAATGTTCCTTTCTGGTTGATATCCTTTTAAGTTCTGCATTGTATGTACATGCGTTTGTATCTCATATACATTTGCCATATACAAGGGTCACATACAATGGAGTTTCAGTGAGACATGTGCATCGATGGGTCCCAGGTTCAGCTCAGTGGCAAATCCGATGATGACACATGTCATGGCCAATCCAAAGGCCGATTCAAAGGCAAGTGCAATGGGTGATACAAAAGTAAAGGCCTGCTTTTGTATAAAGGAAATTGTATTGTATATCCATTTGCATATACAAAGCATATACAAAATGTGATTCAAAAGCTGATTAAAATGCCGAAGCAAAAGCACATACAATGGACATTTTGGAAAGACCTTTGTATATCAATATAACTCAGTTGAGATTGCCCTGACAGACTGATATATACAAAAATTTGCATATGCAAAAAAGTGAATGAAGAAATCGCATAGCTGCAAAGTTGAGCGGTTTGAAGGACTCGATATGCAGTGTATCCATTTTTCTATATGTCTGTATGCATACAAACAATGGCCCTTTTGCAGCAAAGATAAATTTGACGACATGCATTCAAAATTTGTAGTTTCAAACAAGGAATTTAGGGGCTGATTGTATCAGATGCAGGGCCCGATCATTTAGCAAATTCAAGTGATCAAATGCCAAATTTAGAGGACTCAGGAATCTACAGTGCTGTAAAACTTTGTTAGAGAGTTTGCATCCTGCTTGTGTGCAATGCAAATCTGATTCCTCACCTACCCTTTCCAGATATTTGTAGCATTCATTGCTACAAATCAGACAACTCAGCTATTTCGCATTGATGACCAGAAATATCTCTCATCTACTCTATTCTTGTTTTCCACGCCATAACTTCTGGCAGGTCAGCACTCCCTTCAGATGCAGATATTTTCTGAAAAAGCCCATGGGGCGAATTGATTGTAACTGACTCAGGTCGAAATGAAAAATGCTATATATGCATAAACATGAGATGTAAAAAAGGGTTGGAAGATTTAGTAATCTAGGCTTCTGATTCCAAACAGAGCATTCCTCTACTGTAACCTTGCCTTTTGATTAAATACATGCTGGTTATTTTACCTCTTCATGCTATCTTAACTCTGTGTGATCTAAGAATGATGTGTTTGTGAATTTTTAATTCCTTCTAATCATCTCTTGCTCCTTGCCTTTGTTAAAATCAGCTTGATCTGTGTATGTTTATTGGTTGTATCTAGTCATTTTTGTGCATTTTCTCAGTTCTATGAGGGTTCTTTTATTTAACCTGGTGAACCACCCTTATTTTCAAGTTTTCTTGTTTTATCTTTCTTTTTTCAAAAGCATTCCTTCTCCCTTTTCCTCTACAAATCCAGTAGATTTTAGGTGATAACCAGCTAGGAAGCCGGCCTTCTCCGGAGGTTCTTTCCAACATAGGTGACCAACAGACCTGGAAAGATCCCATGTTTCTCCAGATTGCCAAGTTTTTACAAACTCAGCAAGGGTGCAAACCTGGGTGATAACAATAAACTCAAACCATGTTTGAATGCAAGCTAATCCACCATACTTCACTTCCTAACAACTAAGGATCCTTGACAATTCCGTTCAACAGACTGGTACGGTCTGTTTCTACAGAAAATTCAAAAAAACACAGAAAAACAGCAGAGAATGGTGTTTATATTGCTTTTCAACTTCTCCTCTCCTCACATTCCACTTGCTCAATGGTATATAAGCTTTTATACACCTTGAAAACTCCATTCAAAATAGTTTGGTCGATCAAGGAAGCCATAACCAATTCGAACTTCCTTGACCTATTTTGGGTAGTTTGAAACTTCAACTAATTACTAGTTTTTGTCCTTAATGTTTTAGGACTGTTTGGGCTTAACAAGTGCCTTCAAACAATTTACAATGCAATTAGGCCTTGAATAAGGCATAGAAATCAATGACATCCTCCTATTTTCCTTAGAAAGGCTTACAAACATATGGTTGTCTTTTACATGCCTTGGAAGGCTTACAAACATGACTACCTCCAACAAGACAGCAATAGATATTTGGACATAGTCCTTATTACATGAATGAGAATGGTCTCCAAGACCTTATGAGATCAACAAACAAAGTGAATCATCAAAACAAGACATAAGTCTTTAGGTCTCCTTGGTGCTCCTGCACCACTCATCCCTCTTGGGAATGGATCAGTTTACAGGGAATTACATCTGTGTGAAAACTACCTCTGATTTCCCGTGGCCTGGGAATATAACCTGTGCAACTAGATCAAGTGGTCAATCACATCATAGATAGATCATAGCCAAAGTAACAGAAATAAAAGTCATGTCATTGCATACAACATTAATCATTCATAACATAATTAAGATTTAAAATTGCATTTTCTATCTAATGTCTCATAATCATTATCAAATAATAATTCCACATAATGAACTCGTAAACACATCAATAATCATCATAAAATATATCTCACATGTCTAACATCATCATAGCATCAAAATATGATCTAATCAAATCACCTCCTGACTAATCAATCCTAATCCAAAAATTAGGAGATATAGTCTAATGCATAATGGAAATCAATAGTCTTTGAATGTTTGATAATGTCACCAACTAAAATGTAAAACAATTAAAAATAGGGAAGTGAAATAAATCAGTCTCACAGTGTACTTTAATCACAATGAAGAATTGATGATGAGTTTTCATAAATGACTCATTTTACCTTACCTAAATTCGTCACAAATGCCTCATCTAACAAAGTTGTCAAACCTTTCACTGTATGCCCAGTCCTCTTCAAATTCTTTGCAAACTTCTGCATTAGGAGATTTTCTATTGTAGACTTCACCAAATAATTAAGCATGTCAACCTTCACCTCATATCTTCGTACTGAGGCATCAACACCACTCCTTTGGCAAGGGAGAAAAGATTTTGAATGAAGCTCCCCCTAAGCCAAAACTCTAATCTTAGTTTCCGAAGGGAACATCTACACCAGATACTGATACAGGTTCCGTTATGCCTTGCACACATGCCCCATTCAAGAATGGAGACCCCCTCTTTTGTTTTGGCTAGAGAGTCATTTGATCTCCTGATCTCCTAAGTGATTGTATGGTCAAAGGGCATTTTTGACCTTGGCGAAAAGATGATATTCAAAAATCACTTCAAAATCTGCTAGGATGAATTGTTACTTTCCCTTTGAGGATCTTGAATTGACCTTTTGCGCTAAAATCGGCTCCGTCCAACCTTTGCGCTAATTTCCTGTCTGTCTAACCTAGCCCTAAAAGGTGCTTTGTCTGACCTAGCACTAAAATCTTATCGCTCCGACCTAAGCACTAAAATTCCGTTCGACCGACTAGGCGTTAAACCTTTGAAATTACCTTCTGTGCTGAAATCGGCTCCGTCCAACCTTGCACTAAAGACAATGACTTCCGACCTAGTTGGATAACTGCGAAAGGCCCGCAAGTCGGACAAGCCCAATTTCCCCGCTAATTGGTGCAAACTAAATGTCAAGCCTCACGCTGAAAGTTACCTTGTCCGATCAAGTCTGATGCATCAAAATCCTCCACAGGTCAGACACATCAAAGAATCGTGCAAAACCCCTGCTGACAGTCCGTACACCTGTGCATTAATGGTGGATTAGCTAGGGTTTATAAGGAAATTGAGCGAGTTTAAAAGCATTTTAATTGAATTTGTGGATTAAAATCACGGAGCTCCAATCACACCCCGCGAACTTGACCTGTGAATCAAACCCATGACCTACCTGGACGACAAAACACCGCCATTCTTGCCAGGTAGGGTTTAAACCTTGCTACTTCCAGTTTTACTTACAAACGGTTGGAGGTTCCAAGTTAGCAGTTAGGATTTCGGAGGATGAATGATAGATTGCGGTTATTTTCAGGTTAGGGTTTAGTTAGTTTTGGAGTCTTTCATTTTGAAACCCTAGTCTAAACCCTAGGAGGATGTCATGACTTAAACAAATTAAGAAATTTAGGGATTTTGGCCCTGAAATTCCAGCGCACCTAGTCGGCGCTAAATCGGGCTCTGACTGACCTGTAAGTCAAAATCCCCATTGAGGTCGGACACCTTAGAATCCTGCGCCAAAGTGCCTAGCCTCCTTTGCACTAAAATCAACCTCATCTGACCAACGAACCCAATATCCTTTTTCCAACTCGGTCGGATGATTACGAAAGTCCCGCAAACTCCAAAACTTATTTTGCACTAAAAGGTGCTTTGTTCGACCTTGCGCTAGAAAAACCCGGTCTCTGACTTGGTCAGATGATGCATATACCTCTACAGGGTCGGTGCTGCCTGAAATCCCCGCCAAGAGTTTACCCTCGATTTTAGCACTAAAAAGCACCTTGTCTGACTTGCACTGCATTACCTCTCAACCGACCTAGTCGGACCCTATCAAAACCCGTGCAAGTCCGACTGACCTGATTTCCGCGCAAGAAGCAGTCTAATTCACATATACATTGTTTTTGCACTAAAATGCCAACCGACCGACTTGCAAACCATATGAGGTCGGAGACCTTTAAATTTCATGCAAGTCAGACTTCCCCGAAAGCCGCGCAAAATTCAAGAGCATGAAAAGGAAGCCCCAAACTTGAGGTCGGACCTATCTGATTTCCCCGCCGAGGTTGGATGACCTCTATATTAGCACTTTTCTTGCTGAGGGTCAGAGAACCCTTAAATTAGTGCAAAACCCTCCAAATGACTAAATTTCTTAAAATTTCCAAAGGGAAGGTTGTTCAGAATAATGAAATTGATGTTGTAATACATTAATAATAATGTTTTAATGAATTTTCTTGCAACATTTGATGTCTACTTGCATGCAGGGTCTTTTCAGTTTGACTTAGTTTTCTTTCAGATGCATGTTAGTAGTGGATGGCAAATTTGTTTTGACTTATCTAAACTTAGGAGTATGTTAGGAGACTTTCCTGGTATCAAACTTATAAGGTCTAGTTGTGCAAACTAAATGACTGCTCGGGCTCAAGCTATGAAGTACAAATTCAAAGGAGTACCTCCTGAAACCAAGACCCACTCTGGATGGAGTAATGTCAGGGACACAGACCTAGGTCACATAGACCTGGATGACTTTAGACTCTGAGTCTTTGGTCCGGCTCCAACTCCTAGGGCCAGAACACTAAGGGATAGTGGACTTGGACAGGCTACTGCCTTTCCTACCTCAGTTCAGTGTGCAAAGCTGATTGCCACTTGCTCAGACAAATATGACATAATCTCCAGGCAAATCCAGACAGCAAATGGAGAGGTCCTAGCTGACTTAACCCTACTTGCTCTAGCAGAAATGTTGGACATCCCATGGCACAAGGTTGTAACAATGCCAGACAAATAGGGATCAAAAGCCACTTATAATAAGGATGTAGAGGGATGTAGGAAGTACATAAATGACCATTGGGTCAAGAGTAAGAAGTCTGCTCTTATCAAACTCCCCAGGGTGTTGTACAGAAGCGATTTCCATGATGAGATTGGGGATATGGTAACCTTCCTGAGTAGAATTTACGGGTTACCAACTGCCTCCACCTTCGAGGACTAGATGTTTGTTATAATTTCTAAGGTATTGAAAGGAACTAAGTTCCACTGGGCCCAAATCATCAGTGACAACATCCACGAGGCCTTCAGTAACTTCAATGAGAACAAGTACTTCAAATGGACGTCCTATGTCGTCTATGCATTGGCAAGAATGAACCACTACGACGGACTGTCTAAGATTGGTGAGATTGGAAACGATGAGAAGACACAAATCAAAGTGTACGAATGTTATCCACAGCTAACCTCATCACAATCCTTGATACATTTCAAGAGGGTCAATGATGCATTCACAATGTACATAGCCAGAAAGCTGCAAGGTAATACAGCCTTGAGAATTTCCATCGAGGCCATGAATGAAATAGCTAGATATGGCAGATGGTACATTCAATTTGAGAAATTTTCATATATAAGAATACAAGGCTTCACGGGAATGGCCTATAGGCTTCCCCGCTATCTGGACAATAAGACAGTGCTTCTGGAACTGTCAAGGCAGTTGATCCCGTGTGCAGAAAAGCTTAAGCACTTACACAAGCCAAGTGTGCAGTTCCCTATTAAATTTGGCAAGGGACTCTATGCATGCCCTTCTCTGGCATCAACAAAGTATTCAGATAAAGAGCTTCAACTATTGAACTTACACTACTATAATGCAAGGGATCATTTTGATCCAAACAAAGTAATGGAAAGATTTGTGAGTAAGAAGCTCTTCCACAAGGTTCACATTGAGGACTTTTGGGCCAACTGCCCTGATGACTATGAAATCATGAAGAAGGCACATGCAAGGCTGCCTCTAGGCTTCATTAAAAGATTCCACATAATGGCAGTCCTGGATCATTGAAGGATGATGAGAATGTTATGATCAAGGGACCATGGGAAGCACAATACCACCAGCCTATCCCTTTACCAAATTGGGCCAGTGCAGAGCAAAGTTCCCTGGATGTGGTTATGAAGGAACCAATTAGACTGAGCAAAGCTTGGGTCAGGGCACAAGTGGCAGCGCTAAATGGACAGGGAATCCAGCTGACTTACACTGTGATGGAATCAGACAAAGACTCTGGTGGAGAAGAGGATGAGCCCATTCTAATCACTAATGAAGCAGAGCCAACTGATAGGCAGAAATCAGATAGTGAGGAGCATGCACCTCTGGCAGAGAAAGCAAAGAAGATGAAGAAGCGATCTGCAAAGTCTCCTCAGAAGAAGGATCAACCTCCTTCAACCAGGACTAGAACCTCAAAGAGAAAGGATATGCCAAGTGGAGCATGAGAAAGCTCCAAGGCTAAGAGGGTAAAAGTGAGGGAAATCCGCAAAGAGGCTGCCGCAGCTAAAGATGATTCTATTCCCCTCCCACTACCCAAACTCCTGCACAAAGTACGGACTCAACCTCTATTGTCACCCTTTCTTCCATTCCTCCTTCCTCTGCTACATCCACTTCCCCCATGACCTCTGCTTCCATCAGCCAAGAGGCATCTTCGGCCACCTCTCCTGCCTCTACCATCACCACCACCTCATGTTCTCTGGTAGTTTCTTCTAGTGACTCTAGTAGTCCTATCTCCTCCACTCTTGCCATTTCATGCCCCTCCACTACATCTACACCTTTTACTCCTCTACCATTGCCTCCTATTTCTACCATCCTTTCACCCCCTCTTCCCTTACCTTCACTAACCTTTTCTTCATCCCTTACCATTTCTTCCTCCTTATTACCTATCTTGACCAACCTAACCCAGGTCAGTACGCCTTCCTTCACCATCTCTTCTACTGTCCCCATTTCACAAATGCCAGCTAATTCATTGGTAGTACCTCTATTACCCAAGATCGAGAAGGTGTGTGCGGAGCTAGGGTTGCAGGAATTTGGAGCAACAGTTACGGAGGAAAAGGAGGTATTGAATGAAGAAAATAATGAAAACCTCCCCAAAGCTTCAGCTGACGTAGAGATTATTGACATATCTGATAGCCCCCTGGGCAAAGATCCAACAGAGGAAGTTTTGAGAATTGCACAAGAGAATGTGGCTGAAAATCTGAAGGACTTGGCCCAAGAAGAAGAGAAAGAAAGGGAGAAAAGTCCAGAGAAGGAAGGAGAGCCTGATAAAGAACCATCTAAAGAACTGACCATGTCCGATAGGGATGGCACTTCTGAGTTAAACAAATCTTCTGCTCCTGAATGGCTACAAAGCAGAATGGCATACCCAAAGCCTCAGGTAGAAGTAATGCAGCTTGATTTAAGTGCTATCCTGTTGCAAGCCTAGAAGCCTCAAAAGCAGAAAAAGGCTAAGATCCAATCAAGGATCTATAAAACTGAATCAGGGTCCAGGATAGCAGAGATAGCAGTCCCGCCAGCTGATGTGGCAAGAGACCAAGTCCGGGCTGATGATTATGTCATATCTACAGTGGATTTAGGCCCAACCACTTGTGCTCAAAGAGTGGATGATTTCAAGGGGTCAGTCACATCCATTTTGGAGCAATTGGATAAAGATGAAATGTCCAAGAAGGACTTAAAACAACAGAATGAAGAACTGCGGGCGTGTCTCCAATTTTTGATAAAGCCCATTGATGTCGGAGGAGATATAAGGACAATTCCCACTTTCTTGTCCACCGATGAGATGGCAAAATTGGGTGAGGTAAGATCAAAGTCCCAGGGTGCAGAGAATTGGCTGATAAAAGTTTTTGAAACAGGATGTGAAGCCATAAGCGCCTCTGCTCAGGTTCACCAGAAATTGGTTGATTTACATAAAAAATGGAAAGACCTACGTGAAGAGTACGATGTTTTTGATGAATATTATTCACATAAGTATCCCAGAATCAAAGGTATCCAAGAATTACCTGCTCAAACCTTGGTCACAGAGAAGATTTTGTCTGGGGATAGGCTGCCAAAGGCTGTTGAATGGTATCAACAGCTACTTTTGAGGAAAGAAACCTTCAAGAACATAAAGGAAGCATACAAACCTGCTCATGAAGACCTGAGGTCAGTTATATATGACATCAGTGATTCCTTGAGGGACTGCAGGGAATCATCTTATGATGATTATGCCCCATTTGATGTCGAGAAAAGCAAGGATAAATTACATAAGGTAATGCTTAATGACACACTCAGCATTGAGGAATGGTTGGATAAAGCAAGTGACCTCAGGGCCGAGTTCAAGGCATTCCACAAGGCAGGGGCAGAGATTGAAAGAATATACAGCAAATTCAACTAGGATCTGGAAGTGTTTGATTACAGGATACATCATTTGAAGGACCCCGACCCATCCAACATTAATCCTGCACTTGATGCCTGGTTGACTTACCGCAACAAGCTGGCCAGTGAGGACAAAAATGACTTGGATAAAGAGTCTTCATGATTTTTGAGTATTCTAATAATACAATCCTGTCATAATTGTAAATTTGCTATATTTGGGCAACGTGTGACTCAATTTTGTCTTCTTCTTGCTTCTAAAATGAGCTTTTCCACTAATATACAGAGTTGGCTAGTCAAAATGACTAGATTCAATGTATCTGGGGTTGTTTTTTCATCTTTTTCATAAAAGAGAAAATGTAATCCGAGAATTAATGTGAGCTTCTATTGATGTAATCTGGACTGTCGGTGTTGAGTTAATCTCCACCGTTCATTTGAAAGTTAGGGTATGCTGCTTTCTATATAAAGGGCTGCCATTTCCACTTTTGTAAGAGAGTTATTGATACCGAATTGTTGACTCTATGCCATTTGAGCTAATACAAAGCAAGTTTCTACAGTAAATCTGAGAATTTATCTTGTGTTGATTCATCTTTTGGTTTTCATGGTTCGCATCTTGCTCTCCCATGGTTAGAATAATCGTGCTTTCATAATATTAATGGTTTGCTGAAGTATTTGATGAACATCCTAAGTCCATACTTTTAGTTGTTTACTGATGGTAGATAGCTGTGTAAAGTTAGTTTGGGCTAAATATTTGTGCTAAAGTTCAATTGCATTTCACAAGTTAAGTTGTGATGATCATTGGGTATTTAACAAATGTATGCAATCTGAAAATCTGTTGACCTCCATTGAAGATAGCACCGTTTTCTGCAGCACTGTAACATTCACTTAAGTTTGGTAACTCAGAAAACTAGTTCAAAGTTTGGAATGTTTGTCTACTAAAAATAGCCTTAACATTGTGAATGTCACTTAGGATCCTTCTAAACCCTACACCTTTTGCATTTTCTTTTAAAATCATTGTCATTTATCAGATTAAGAGTTTCAGCAACATCTTATCCTATCTATCAGCTAAAGATCATCATATGGTTTATGTGTATTTGCTACCCCAAACCTGAAGATTTGCAAATTGCATGTAAGACTCCTTGTAGGTACAGCTAGAACATAACCATTGAGAGATTCCAAGCAAGCTAAGACCTAGCTGTATTATCCTTGGAGTAGTCTTACTTAGGGTAAGATACTTTTCAAGAGAGGTGTGAAACCATCAATCACACTTGTGTTGTTGTGTGCTAAAACCACCATCAACAGGTTCATCCTTAACCTTTGTTACATCCTTCTTTATCTAGATCTTATTCATTTCCTTCTTTTGTGGAGCAACGACAATGGGTTTATTATACCTTTAATGGTACCTTGCTTCATTGCACTTAGAACACTTGCACATGTCTTGCTGAGCATTTCCACTTCTTCTTGCCTTTGATCTACAGTTAGTTGCTTTGTGGCCAAACTTATTACATGTATGGCAATATCCATAAAATGGTTGAGCATTATTCCTACTATACCTTGGTATTTTGCTTCTACACTCATTTACTCTGTGTCCCATCTTATTGCATGCATAACACCTAATAGAGTCATGACGCACTTTGATTCTGCATTCAGTAGCTCTATGACCAACTTTCTTGCATGTAAAACATTGACCAGAGAAAGATGGTATATTTTGATTTATTCTGCTTCTACATACTATTGCCTTGTGGCGATACTTATTGCAAGAATGATAAAAACCATTAAAAGATGGGTATCTTTGAGCATTTGGTTGTCTGATCAGTGGTCTTCTAACTTTGTTCCTTTGATTCCAAACCTACTTGTCATTGTTCTTCTTGTTTTCAATGTTTGATGTCTAACTTGATTTTGAGTTTTTACCCTTTTCAAATCCTAAGCCTTCTTTATCATTAGGACCTTTATGAATTGCAATCATTTCATCAAGCCATGCAATGCTCATCTTGAATTTTTCTTCATGAATCCTTGCCTTTTCCATATCTGATTTCAGTGTCACAACTTCTTCTTCAATCCTTGTACATTCTTCATATTTTCTTTTCACAATTGCATTAAGTCAATCCTCAATTCTTTTCTTTTCTTCAACTTGCACCTTCAAACTAGTGATGGTTCAATTTGCTTGCTCCAATTGTTCACTGACTTCCTTATGCTTGTCTCTAAGATTCTTGACTTGCTCTTTCAAATTCCTAACATTTTCTTTCAGGTCTCTATTCTCTCCTTCAGTTATTTCAAGATCTTTAAGAGCAACATTGAGTTCTCCTAAATTGTCAAGCATACAACATTCTTCAATGAGATTAACAGCAGGAATCTCTTGCAGAGGAATAGGTAACCTTCTAGAAGCCATATATTCAATCTCCAAGATCTTCCTTGAGTGGTTAAGCTTCTTCCAAAAGACTTGGCTCTAATATCAATTGTTGAACACCTAGAAAACTAAGAGGTGGGGTGAATTGGTATTTTGTTAAACCATTTAAATATCAAACATTTAATCCATTCAATATATTTAATTGCAATAAGGGAAATTAAGTATAAAGCAAACAACCACAACTCATAACACATGAACACCAGATTTACGTGGAAAACCTAAGAAGAGCTCACAATATAAAGTAGTATCAACACTGAATTAAAAAAGGCTCACTGCCAGAGGGCTCACTACCTAAAGGGCTCATTGTCTAGAAGAAAGGCTCACTGCCAAAGGGCTCACTATCCTAAAAGAAAGAGATAGAAGAGGTGGGTCACTGCCAGAGTTGAACTATTATAATTGCATCTAACACATGCATGGAGTACAGTTCCAATGAAGTTTAAAGTACTGAAACAATATTCACCGTACTATTATGAAATACCAAACTCTATTGCTCTACATTCATTCAATTCACTTCCATAGACACTTCTTGCATCACACATTTATTCACACTATTATTTACATCACATTCATAGCGTACACACCCTCAATCACAATCCCTTGACACTTATTTATATTGTCTTCAACCTTGAGAACATTCTCCAAGGTCGGTATTACACCTTAGCACAGAAGACTTAAATTAGGTATGGACCTAAACATTCCCGCAGTGAAAAGGAATAAATGTGGACTACAACACACCTTAGCTCATACCTAAATTCATCCAAGCATGCCACTTTATGCTACTACAAACATCGAAGCAACTTCACAATTAGTGTAAACACCCAAGGTCAGCCAAACCTATTTTTACACAATAAACTTTTAAGTACATGCTTCCTCAAACCCAAAGATGACTTGCAGACCACATGCAAGGCTTCACCACAATCTAGAGTATTCCACAAACATCCTAAAACATCCTGAAATCCAACAAATTCCTCTGCAACAACTTTCACCTGCCACACAACCTTATCCTATTTATCCCGTATGCTTAACTATCTTTGTCATACACTGTATCTCTAGAAATTGACTTTCAGAGCACCAAACCATAGACAAATTCAATAGAAGAAATATATAAACCTTATAAGAATAATTCCAAAACTGCAAGACCTAAAACCACTTTGCAGAGAAATGTGGAGCAAAGACATTTCTCCCATACACCTCTATAACACTCAGAAACACATTTGAGACCAATGACAACATAGACTTATTAACATCAATGACAACACTGACTGCACATACTTGCAATAGTTATTTTGTCACTACTCGTCACAATTATAGACGCACGTAGAATTTAGAGCACACACTATTTTATCAATCAATCAATCTGGTTGTCATTGAGGTGGAAACACTGAAAATGAGGTTTGACTAAGGAAAAATCCTATACAACGCATCCCTTCTTCTCTGTTTGTGTATTAACAAGTTTCATCAAGGAGTCAAACAATCCAAGGAGTGAATGAAGGAACTGGAACAAAGATCAAGGATAAAAATCCATAGTGTACTTGTACTGTACGAACTACAACATGACATGCAAACATCCCCACGGTGCATTGTCATCCTAGACAGTGTGCTCCACCCTATGGTTCTAGGTTCCTCATTATTTTGTCTTTTTTATTTTGCATTCCATTTCTTGAAATATTCTATCCATTTCTATAATTTATATTTTAGTTAGTTTAGTTACTTGTTTTTCACTCGATTGCAACAAAGGGATATAGCCTGGACATTATCACCCTTGTAGATTGGATAGTGGTGAGATACACATCTTCCTTGGCTAGTATTCTAATTTTCAATAGATAATTTTTTTATTATGAGTAGATTAGTTAGATGCAAATTTTCTATTAAACGTTTTGGTGAACCTGATGTGTTTCTTATAGAAAATTTTGTAAATTGTTTGATATTTTTAGTTTGGAAAAAACAAGTGTTTGACAAACAGTTTGTTCTTTCAAGAGGAAAATAAATTTTCATAGTTTTAAGACCAAAATGAAAACAAACACAACTTGAGACCTATGATGGATGCACAATAATGAGTGAGACAAACTTAAAGGCTATAATGGTTAAAACACAATAATTTCATCAAATCATTCATAAAGGCACTTGCATTAATCTGAAAAGGTCAAATTTGATGTATTCTAAATGGAAAATAGAAGGAAAAAAGCACTGCATAAGACAAAATATGAACCTGTAACCTGCTGTACTATATAGATCTCAAAATAATGAGTTACAAAACACTCCTTTTCTCTACAATGTGTTAGAGGAAAAAAGAAGGCAAGAACTCAGAAAAAAGCATAAGTTTTTTCTCCTATATACTAAAGATGACTCCAAAGTGCCAAGAGGTGGCATTAACAGATAATTGAAAGGAAAAAATCTCCCAAAATCTCTCCCATGAGCAAAGATGAAAACCCATGAAAAGGGGGCCCACAACTGATCTAATCTACAATATCAAATGGTCAAACTCATCCTACATGATGGTTGACCCAAAAGGCTCCTAAAAAGACTCCACCAACTAAAAATGAGACTCAAAACACATGTTGAGCTCCACCTTTAACTCTACATGATTTGAGGACTTCAAAGGCATTTCAGTTATCTCCACCTCTTGATTTTGCATGATTTTTGGATAAAGGTAATAGTTTGAACAAATAATAAAGTAATCATGATGACTTACTTTATTGGGTGTCATGTATTTGCTCAATTTCTTGCATTTTTATGACAAATAATAAAGTAATTTATAAACTATTACTTCATTATTTGTTTACATTATTAACTTTTTCTCACACTTATGCAAGACTCAAGGGGAATAATTTTCATCATTTCACTCTTGGTCAATTAAATAAACAAAAACATAACCACCTTATGACTCCCTTGATCTTTACTTCTTCATCACATGCATCGACCTTGAATGAATCATTGAAAAACCACAAAACGATTTTCATGCCCATAATGATTTGAAAAGACCTTCATTGTACATCATTAGGTCTCACTATCTTGAGGTTTTGACCTTGGCTTATTTGATCGCAAATGATTTTCTTAAAAAACAAAACCAAAATTGTCCACTGTCGGGCTAGGGTGACTTTGACAAAAAGTAATGAAAATCTAAAACATATATCATTTTGTTGCTTTGCTTATTGTCAGCCTTCTGTCATGCTACCATGAACTAGGGTTTGTAGGCACTTTAGAAGCCCCTGTGATTGATTTTGAAGGCATTTTTGACCAAAAATCTTGGCCATTCTGCATGGTTCGGCCTCTGTGAGTTATTTTCTCCCTTTCTTTGAATTTTTTAATGAATTTTCTGATGAAATGAAATAGAAAAAGATGTGAATCTCTCTGTTACTGTGTATATTTTCTTTCCTTGCATCTGTGAAAGACCATGGCCAACAAGGCTTGGGTTCGAGCCTTTTCCTGAAGTTCTTAGGAAGTCTGCATACAATAGTGATAAAGAACTATAAAATTTTGTTCTCTCTTTGCACAAAAAAGAAAAGAAATTACTTCTTACTTCCCTATACAGAGCCCTTACTAATGATATAGTCTTCTCCTTTTATGGACGCGGCTTGACTTTTCTCCTCCATGAATATTTAAAAAAAATAAAACCTCAAACTCTATCCTTTCTATTTGTAAACATGAGGGTCTACTTAATAGCTACAGACTTTCTCATATCGCCTCTGTGTAAAAGAAAATTTTCATGCTTTCCTTTTTTTTACTATTCTGGCTCTTGTCAAAAGCGTATGAAAAAACAAATAAGGAAAGAAGAAAACTCTGCAATTTGGCATTTAAACTTTTCTATTTCTGTAGCATACTCTTTGATCAAAAAGGCACAAAAGTCTTTGATACTTTGTAGGTCTTGGGTACTTCTCTTCACTGTGATGAAATCCTAAAGAAGATTCTATCTTTCACTTTCTCAAAACAAGACTCGGGCTTTGATTTTGATTTTCCTGTGTGTTGAGCTGCTTACTAGCTCTTACCATATACATTTCAATATGTTTGTCCTTTATGAACAATAATTGTCATCAGCATAAAATATTGCTTTCATCTTTGTTGTTGAACACTGTAGCTATTAACACTATATGGGCACACAAAAAAATCTCTTTGCTACCTGTTATGCATCTCTTGTTCTTCATGCAATCACTTGTAACTTGATAGTCTCCTTTTGTATACAAAAAGTGATTCAAAAAATTTGATGAGTTCTCTGTAATTTCACAAAAATTCTGATGTAGCTTGTCAGAGAATACAATATTACATGTATCTAGAATGTTTCATTGAACTGAGATATCTATGAATTGTACCATGGTAGCTATGATGATGTCTCTCTCCATTATATATGACCGTTCTTGAATAAACTACTTTATTGTATGGTTTTCAAAATACATTATAATGAAAATTGATACTACATTATGCAATCTGTACCTTGTCATTGCATATTATGTGCAATCTGCACCTTCTCGTGCAGTTGCCTTGACTTGAATATCCTTTGATGACATCTCTTTCTTAAACATAGACATGGTTGATATATCAACAACATTTCTCCTTGACTGAGTTGTTCCAAGGCATTCACAAGCCTTCACTATGCAGAAAGCACTTTGTCCTTTGTCTGTAGCATCTGTGTATCATGATAATAACTCATTTGTTGACTGTAACAAGGTCCAATTGTAAGATGTTCTGGATGTTAAATGCATACCCACTGCGGGAGCCTCATTGGTACATTTCATACTTCTACAAGGAGGAATTTTACTTGTATTCTTTATTTCTTTCTCTTATTACAGCTTCACAAAACTCAATGCCACTTGGAGACAATAAACAAATATTCTCTTGAGCATTAAACGTGCCAATGGGGCTCCACATAATCAACATCCTTACCATGGATTTTGCTTATTGACAAATGTTGTTATGTTCTGACATGTATGTTGATTGTTTGGACTATGAATCCTCTCAATTGTTAAGGAGAGGGTAGCATGTTGGGCTCAACCCTTGTGGGAGCCACATTTTCTCCACATGTTGTATCTTTTACATGTTATCATTTATTGCCTATTCCTGCACATTCAACAAACATGCTAGAACATAAAACATACCTTTGGTTACATGACATGATGCTTCTTGTGTGGATTTATCTTTTTTGATTTGGTACTTGCATCTGCTTATTCATCTACCTTTTCTACTTCTCTTTTGCATTATATGAACATTAAATGGTTGATGCTTCATAAAAGTAGGTTATACTTTTGTTGTTTGTATGTGTATGAAAAGTATTGGAACCAAGAGCTTCTAACACAATCTTTTACCGGTACTTTGGAGCTCGGCAGATGGAGGGAGCTGAAGATCAACTCAACCTCGGGATTCCTCATTCATAGGCAATGATGGGTCCGTTTGCTTTTCTTATGCATTTCTATTCTTTCAAAAGTATAATTTACTTTTATGCAACATATTCCAGTCATTCCCAAGGCTTGTGTGGGACATATTTAAACACTCTTTTGAATAAAATCAGTTATTTCATTTTATGTAATGGTTTCTATGTATTTTTCCTTTCTAAATCAATTACATAGCATGAAACAACTGAATCTCACTTAAAGCACATGTTTAAAAAATGATGAAGAAATGAGAGTTTATAAATACCTCCTTGAAACTACACTGAAATGTACTGAATAATCAACAACATCATAACTGAAATATGAAGTCAATTAGACACATGTCATTCTCTGAATGCCTGCTTTCTTGTCTTTAGGACATTTTCACTTACCAGGATGGTGTGATAGCCCAGTTTGAGTTGTTGCATTATCCTGATAAGTGATCATGTGTTAGTCTTTTTGTTAAGACATCAGACATTGACTGGATGATCCTGCAGATAAAAAAATTTCTTTACGCCCTCTTCAACAACTGATGTCTAGGCCTCACTAAATTAGGTTGCAAACATAATTTAGTAACACTCCTACAATTCAAACTTAGTATCAAAAGCTAAGAAAAGTCAGATAATCAAAAAAAATGTAAGGATTGAGTTCACATAAACACTACTTAAAATGATTGATAGAATAACAATTCAAATGCTCAAAGACTATTAGAGGGCCTGAATAACACAAATGATGGTATTTGTGATCCTAAGAGGCTTGAGAACCTACAAAATAGAGGGTAAAATTTTGATTTATGTTAAAAATAAAACATTGTTATAATATAACATGCAAACACCTCAAGGGATGCAAAAACATCTAGAAAGAGGTAGAAACGTCATAGGGCTGCACCGTCTATGATGAGAGCATCCCCAACTTGCAAAAATAGAAGGATTAGTCCTAAAAAAATTCAAATCTCTGCAAGGTAAGGGTTAGATGCCTCCTTTAAGGATAGAAACAAGTGTACCCTACAAGGAAATTTATTATAATTGGCAAACAAAGGGAAAACTATTCAAAAAGGGGGCAACTACGAAAACCCTACAAATCCTTAGCCCAAAATGATTGAAATTATTTATGAAAATGATTAAACACCCTAAAACCTCAACACAACACTAAGGAGAAAATCAGGGGACCCTAAGAAACTAAGCTCCTACAAGATAAATAGAGTTAGGGATGTGTAAATTTTGAAAATGTGCAAACGTAGCAAGCCAGGGCATAGACATCTTGGCAAATGCACAAACATTGCACCTGCATGTTACCTATGTTGAAATGATGAAAAAAAGCCTATAAATGTGAAAATATCATGGTCACCTGCACAAATGTTAGTGCACAAGGAAAAAATATTGGACAACCTGGGAGCACATCCAAGAATGATAGATCCTATAAAAACTTACATAAAACACTCAAAGGATAAAATATTAGTATGAGACAAGAGTTCTACAAGGCGTGCTAGAAATGTAGAGGGTAAAATTGGACTAAAAATGTACAAACTGTGAGTCTTAAACAAACCTACAATCCAACACTAACATCTACCTTCAGTTTGAGAAAGAAAATGGAAGTGAAACAACAAATGCAAACACAAATAATAAGCATTATACCTCCATTTTATTTTTTTTAGATATGCTTGAAAAGACCAAATGTGATTATTGTTATGTGATATGAATATGGGTGCTCAAGTGCTATGATATTGTCTAATTTGGCAATATGATGGTAGTGCATGAATAGTTGATGAATGCAAGCCTCACTTAAATAGATTTTGTGGATGAGAGATGAAGGGATAGGATGCAAGGATGAAATAAATGGTTGAGATTTATTTTCTCATGGATTGATGAGGTAGAACATCAAGTATGCTCACACATGTGTGATCAAGGAGTGGGGGATGAGTCAAACATGCTCACACATGTGTGAGCAAGGAGTGGAATGGGTCAAACATGCTCACACATGTGGGAGCATGAAGTGGGCTGAGATGGAGGCTAGCATGCCTTCGAGTTGGCAACCTCACATATGTGTGAGAAAGGAGTGGGATGAGTTAGCATGCTCACACATGTGTGAGCACTAAGGGGGGCTTGGACACATGTTAGATGATGGACGGTTTGGATCTTTATCCATGTATCTATAGATTGGATGGTTAGGATTAAAAGGACAAGGATTGAGGGTGATGCAAATTATTAAATTGGAAGAAATGTTAGGGGGATTAATTAGTTTTAATTAATTAGCTAATAATGGATTAATTAATTAATTAAGTTGGAGGAATAATTTGGGCTAAGTTTATTAATTATGTGTATTTAATTAATTAACCTTAGGGATGAGAAAGGGGTTAATTGTGATGGGGATATAATTAGTCATATTGGGCTAGTCGCGTTAATTGTGACATGAGGGGAGAATTAATTAATTACAACATTAAATTAGTCATATTAATTAATTATGGAAAATGAGATTAAATGGTGGTAAATGGTTAATTTGGGAATAATTATGGGGAGATTGGTAAGGTAAATTTGGGATGTCTACAGGTAGATTACAAATTCTAGCACATTTTTTGGGGTATTTCTTTAGCATAGAAGTAGGCATTTCACTAGCATAGAGGCAAACATTTCACTAGCATATGGATATGTGCACCAAGATGGGGGACTAAAAAGTGGCCAAAACTCTTTGAATTGAAATATAGCATAATGTAAGCATGTTATAATGTGCTCACATTATGGCTCGGGATGGCTCAAAAATCCTGAGCCATAACATGAGCACATTATAATGTATGTACGTTATAATTTCCTTGTGTTATATTTGTCTTAGAAACACACAAAGTGCTCTCTTTTTTGAATTTATAATACACACAGATTTCATTTAAAGTTGCTTTGAAATCCCATCCTTAGGCTTGGATTTGGTTTGGACAACCGAGCCAAAGGGTTGGGCCTGCATGTAACATGCCCAAAGATGTTTTTTGCATAAAAATGAAAAAACAAAGTGTTTAGGTGGTGAAAATGTGGAAGCAAGATGGATAATACAAGTCCTACACTTTCACTTACCTAGACATTAGGGAAGAAAAGGGTGAGTTTAGGGATAAACTACAGATCTCCAATGTTCCCTTTTCCTATTAATTGTGTCTATGTGACTGTTTGAAATCAGGTTTTACAAGCTAGTTTTTCTCTCTAACCTTGAAACCCTAATTTGCATATCAGACTATAATAACTCAATTTCTGATATAGATATTGATGAAACAAACACCAAAATGCAAAGTAAACAGTTTAGAGACAGTGTACCCAGAAACTGAGGAGCAGTTGGACTAGGGCACTAGTCACTGTGTCCTGAAAGTTTCTTAATGTTAGAATCTTCTACACCAACTACTTCACAATCTCTAGAGGTTTCTGGATCTTAGAAAAATCACCCAATTGGACTAGGGAACTAGTCACCATGTCCCGAAACTCTCAGAATCCTGAAATTCAAATTCTGTCATGACTGTGTCTGCAACATGAACCTTCCTGCAACTCCTTTCCACCAGATCTTGACAAATTCAACTTGCATATGAAAAAGGAGAAAAATGTTTGTGGCTATATAGGAGCTTGCCTCAGTCAAGCCTCGTTTTGGTGTTCCCACCTCAATAATAGCCAGAGATAAAGATTTGTAGATGTGTATGCAAACCCTAGCAAAGTGTATGCAGAAATATCAAACCATAGATGCTTCAATCAAGGGAAGATCAACAACTTGCATCAACTTAATGAACAAACACAACTTCACCTCAAGGAGATAAAAGTAATGAAAACTTGCATGAACAAGAAGGTGAATCAGCAATGTCTATGGAGGATCTCCAAGCTTGATGTTGGAGGCTTCAACCCTTCTCCCGATCATGCAAAAGGTGTACAAACCCTAGGAAGAGAAAGATAGTCTCAAGATCTTGATTCCTAATCTCCATCCATTGTCTCCATGAAAGAAAATTTAAATGACTTAGAGAGATTCAACAAATTACCGATCTTCAATGACAATATTGGTAGAGTTTTGGCATCAAGCTTGCATAAAGATTGTGTGTGATGAAATGATTTTCAAATGTCTCTTTATATCCAACCTTAGGAATTTCAAATTTTGAGATAAGATGTTGACATTACTTGAAAAATGAAAATTTTAAAGTGGAATCTTGGAATGCACAGCAAGAGCCGACATCATTCCAAAACTCAAGACCCTAGGAAATAGGGCAGGAAAAGGGTGCAAGTGCCCAAGTCCAAGCCCTGAGATCTCGCTTAGGACTACTTTAAGGAGGTTAGGGGATCCTGAATCCAAGTTTGCTTTTCCCGTTCAGCCTTCAGTTACTCCAAAATGTGATATTCTTCCAGTTAGACCTAGGTCAGTCAGGTTTTGGGAAGGTCTGTAAAAACTAGGTTAAAAAGGTCACCAAAGGGAAGGAGCTAAACCATGGGGAAATTGTACCATTCCATATAGGAGGACAATTTTTGACATAACACAAAGTAAATGTCAAGTGTACTCTCCATCAAATTTGTATATTTTAAGACATTATTCTAAAAAAAATGTCACAATAACGTTAAACTCTCTCTTACCTTTCTAACCATATAATTTTTCTACATGTCAAATAAATTAAGGTTTTGATCTTTAATTTTTTGGCTAGTGTCTTCATTTTTATTTAAAAACTATGCATAGTTTTTTTGATGTCATTTTTTATTTGTGTATTCAAAATTGAGACATTTACATTTTAGACACCATTCTATACACGTTACAAAATGATTTTTGATTAGATTTCTCAAAATTAAGGGGGCAAAATGCTCAATGTTTAATTTTTTAGGATGTGTCCACTTTGAAAATTAGTTAAAAATATATAGTTACTAAAAATTTAGAAAACAAATTTGGCATAAACTACGTGATATTAGTTGTTATGGAGTAAAAAGTGGACAATGCCTTTTTACCTTCTTGTTTAGCTCCTAGGTCCCAGTGATTACATTATGCATTATAATTGATCATCTTGAAGAAGCTTGTCTGACACCCATGTCAATTTGGGACCTTGGGCCCTTCCTTAATCTCATCATGGACTAAAAAGGTGCTCCTAGACTTGGGCACCAACTGCCCAAGTCCTCCTCGATTGGGCAGGGCCAATTAATGCTATGTCAACATAGGACCTTTAAAAAGGTTCCTCTTTGTTAGCTTTTGTGATTTAATTTGACAAATGTTAGCGAGAAAGCATATAATTGTGTTTTTAAATTCATTATGAACCTAGATAGAGATAGCCAACTTGAAGCATTGGAGTAAAGAGCATTCAAAGCATTCATTGTGATCCTAGAGTAGATTTATATTGTCATTGTTTGTGTTGTTGCAGGTTTGAAGTTATCTATCTCTCCTTATGAGTTGAAGAGCATTCATCCTCCTAAGGGTCTCAACACATAGGTGATGCCATTGTGATTCATCATATTGATTTGTGTTTAGCCTCTGCCCTACAAGGGCATGCTCTCTTTATCTATCAATGGTGTTGGGAAGCTTGAATGCTGTCCCTAGATTTAACTAAGGCAAGTCCCTAAACACCATAACCCCCAAACCTCTTCTCTTCTTCTTGTGTGCAGGTTCAAGGAGTGAGATCTGGAAGATGTGAAGATATAGGAAGATTGTGCAAGAATTAGGGTTTCAAGATCTAAAGGAAGTTCTGAAATATTCCTCTAAAAAGACTTGGGTGGTTGGCACCCTAGTCTTCTAGACATTTTGACACCAAATCTGGCATCTGAGCATCAGTTGCATCATTTTCTCAATTCAGACCTTCAGCAAATTCTCACTTCTAGAACTTGTATAGTTCATATTTCATCCTTTGACACTCAGCATTTGAGACACAGGCTTTGATATCTCTCTGATCAGCTTTGTACATTCAAATTCTGAGTTTTAGTCATTTTTTGTCTGTTATTAGTTGATTATCTTAGAACTAGGGTTTTATGCATATTTGACCTAGGTTTTGATATTTAAGGCTTATTTAAATTTGATCTTTCCATAGAAAACAACATCACAATATTTGTAGTTGAGTCCACCTCCACTTGGTTGTGATTTGGCTCGGTCTTGTCCTTGAATGTTGGAAGAGAGTTTGATCGAGTGTGCATGCTAGTCTTCTTCATTCATATTTTCCATATATTACATTTGAGTGAACCCGTAGCTTTGAGCATCTACATCTTATTGAGCATTAAAATCAGATCTTGCATTCATTCATAGCATACTTGTCATTATTCACTTAAAAAACTTCCAATTTTTTTTTTTAAAGTGAAACAAATCAGCATTCTAGGCTTGCATAAAAGCATAGTTTTGCATTATTTTCATTGCATATCATTGAAAGATTTAATTTTCTAAATTGTACATCATATCTGGTCCATATTACAACAATTAATCACATCATGACATTGCATCTTGCATTTGAAGAGCTCATTTGCTCTAGGGTTTTTGATTCATTCATTTTTTCCTATAACCTAGTCATTTGCAAAGCTAGGGTTTGTAGTCAAAATTTTATTTCATATTTTACTGCTATCAATTCATTTAAATCTGATTCTGCACTCTATTGTTGCATCATTTCACATCCTTGCTTCTAAAATTTCAATTTTTGAAATAACACATTGTGTAGTTCAACATTAAGGGCTTTAACACACTCTTCATACTTCCTTGACCAAACTTTTAAAATCATCTACAATCCCCTTTTGGTGTAGCACTTTTGACATAATACTCACTTTGTTTGTAGTGAAATTAGTTTCTTTTTAATTTCAAAAACCTAATTCCCTCCAACTAGTGATTTGATGTGCAAAAGCTCTATCACACTTTCATTTGGATGCTTCTTCTTATTCATCTTTGGAAGTTTTGTTTGCATACATCATAGACTTTGAAAAATTCTCTAAATTCACCAATAGGCATCCTCAAGTCTTAAATCAAATAGCATACATATATGAAATTCTTTGCTATATATCTGATTTTGATAGCTTCATAACTCTCATGGGAATATATCCTTCAATATTAGAAGCTCTCACTAAATTCATAGATAATAATGAAGAAAGTGATGATGATGATCCTCCTTTGCCTTCTAATACAAATAATGATAATACCATGGATCTACTCTCTAATACATGCGATAGTGACCTACCTTTGTCTATTTCACCCTATGATTTGGATCCCTGATCCCAAAGTTGTTCCCACTTATGAGGATATTTTGGAGCAAGAGGATGAAATCAGTGACACATCCCTTAACATCACCCTACCCTTTCTTCATTCCAATGCTCTCCCTTTGAAAGATGAAGCATTAGTGAATAAAGAATCCCTTTAACAAAGAACTCTCCATGAATAAATAATGGGCATTCATCTAACAATATTAAAAATTCTATCCCTACCATAGTGCATGAAGTTTCTATGGATCATCCTATTGATTTTCCTCCTTTAGTTGAATATTCAAGTACCCTAGATATTACTAAGGAAGTGAAGACCCTTGATTTTCCTCCTTTAGTTGAATGTTCAAGTACCTTGGCTATCACTAAGGATGCAAAACCATTGGATGCGTCTCCTTTGGTTGCATGTTATTTGGTCATCACTAAAGATACAAGAATCAACAATTCCCTTAACAATGCCTTATCTTCTTTTCATTCCAATGCTCTTCCTTCAAAAGATGAGGCATTGGTGGATAAAGAAAGGTCTCTCAATTAAATCCTTTAGGGATGGATGTTGAGCTCAACAAAGTGAAAACAATGTTAATTTAATCATCATTAATAGACTTATTCCACCCACTAAGGGGATAGTAGATAAGTGTACTAATGTTCCTAAAATCATTCTGCATGAGGTACCTAATGCGCCTCCTCACTTCAAACTAGTAATCATGATTCAAGGTATTCCAACATCACCTCAACCAAAAGGAAAGAGAAATTTTTCCAAGCTTCCTCCTTTGTCATCCTTACAAGGATCGGGAGAAAACCTTCATAAGCAAAGCTATCTACCAAAAAATCATAAAATTAGTTTTGTACTAGCTTCCTCTTCACAAATGCTGAAGAATGTGGAAAATCATGAACCCTTGATGGTAGAAAAAGATAAAGACCAAGATTGGAAAGAAAATGATTTGATTAAGGACAATGGCTAGCAGGTAAGTATTTGTCCCCCATTTAGCCACCTTCTATGTAGCACCTCTTTGATTTGCTCTCACGGGTGGCCTCCTCTTATGTATCATGTTGTGTTCCTTCGTATTGTTTTAAATGATGTTTAGGTCTCCTTAGATGACCCTTGATACTCTTGTAAGGTCAAGGATACAAGGAGATTGCTCCTGTTGTGATAATTCTTCTATTTGTTTCTCTATTCTTCTACTCTCCATTTTCTTATTGTAATTATTGTGTGTGGTACCTTGGGGGCATAACGTTGTGGGGAATGTCTTGGGGGCATTTTCCCACGTAGTAAACCTAAGTCACCTTTGTCTCCTCTCTCATTTTTCATTTTTTCATCTTCTATGGCTCTACTAGTCAACAGATGATGAAAGAAACTAAATATTGATAAGGAGCACGCATCCCTACAACAATAATAAAAATGGACCTACTCCATATATGAAGATGGGGTTAATATGTTACTGATTCTTGACTAGTAGAATCACTTGGTGTTGTGATCATGTATCATGTTGTGAAAATCTTGTAACAAGCCTTTGCAATACTTTAAATCTGCTTCTATGCACTTTGGAATGTTTTTTATCTCACCTTGTAGCTACACTCAGTTCTAAGATACCTGAAGTATGACCTTATAGCTATACTTAGTTCTAAACCCGTAAGTGTAGCCTTGGTTTATTAAGTGGTATGTTACCTTATTTCCATATCAATTTCATGAAGATGATTTGGTTATTATCTTAGGTAAGATTTTCTAACCAAAGTTTGTTATTTGTTAGCATAGAATACTAATGTGTTTCTATTGTGATTGTTGGGAACAATCGGCGATTGCAACCAAATGTCACTTTGGGCTATGGGCTTTTCTAAAGCTCTCGTTCCCTTATGTGTTTTCAACCTTACCTTAAAATGTGTTTGATACTGGCAAGTGAGATCAACCACTTTCAGGTGGGGACATATAATGTGGTAAATACTTAGATCTCTTAGACATTGTGTGTGGCGTATGCTTCCTTTTCACCGTAAGGTGCCTACGGATGTAGGTGGGGTTATGTACTTTGTTTTGTTTTGTGTATACCTCCTTTTCACAATAATGCATCTACACAATGCATGTGAGGTTATATACTTTGTGCATGCTTCATTTTCACCGTAAGGTGTCTGTATATGTAGGTGGGTAACATTTTGAAAGCCCTTCTATGGAAGGTGGGATTGTGTCTATTCTTGAGCAATTACACATCCTTTTAAAAAGTCCTCTGGGGAGGCGAGGTTAGATCTTAAGTTATTCACCCTTAAGCATGTCTTTGGTGGTTGTGGTAGCATAGCTCAACCATCAAGTATGTTTGGCATGTCTTAGATAGTGGAGTGTAGCGATGAGCTCCTCCCTATCGCCTATGTCTATTGTGTATAAGATGTATAGTATGTCGATGACATACTATACGAAACTCATGTATTCCATGTGTTTTTCATGTCTTCCTTACATGTCTTGCATGTTTTTAGTGGTTTAAAGGCACATAGCAATGAGCTCCCCCCATGTTGTGTGTTTTGTGTGCCTTTGATGGTGACATGTAGCAATGATCTCCCCCATCGCCTAGTTAGGATTATGTATACATACATTATATATATATAATCATGTCTTCTTTGTGTATTGCGTGATTGTATTCATGTCTTCTCCATGTATTGTGTGCTTCACTGTCTTCTCTATGTATTGTTTGCTTCCTTACTGTATTCACCGTCTTTTGCATGACTGTTAAGTGTTTTCCTTATGTTTCCCTAAGCTTGGGGGCTAGAAATGGTTCTCCAAACTTAGGGTGTGTCTTCGCTCTAGTGTTTGATGTGTTTGATGTGTTTTCACCATGCTTTAATGCATGTATTGAATTGTAAGATCATACACACATTAAAGTGGGGACTAAATGTTATGGAGTAAAAAGTGAACACTTGCCTTTTTAACTCTTTGTTTAGATCTTAGGTCCCTGTGATTACATTATGCATTATAATTGATCATTCTAAAGAAGACTGCCTGACACCCATGTGAAGTTGGGACCTTGGGCCCTTCTTTAATCTCATCATGGACTAAAAAGGGGCTCCTAGACTTGGGTGCCAACTGCCCAAGTCCTCCCTGATTGGTCAGGGCCAATTAATGCTATGGCAGCATAGGACCTTTAAAAAGGTTCCTCTTTGTCGACTTTTGTGATTTAATTTGATGAATGTTAGCAGGAAAGCATATATAAGTGTGTTTTTGAATTCATTATGAACCTAGATAGAGATAGCCAACTTCAAGCATTGGAATAAAAAGTGTTCAAAGAATTCATTGTGATCTTAGAGAAGATTTGTATTTTCATTGTGTGTGTTGTTGCAAGTTTGAAGTTATCATCTATCTCTCCTTATGAGTTGAAGAGCATTCTATTGCAATTATGTGCCTAATCAGTATTGTCATTGATGTCAACATATCCTTTTTTTCATTGGTGTCAACTATATCTTATTCTATTACTTGTTTAGAAGACTTGTATATTGAGAATATTGAGAAAATTAGCCTCTCTGGAAGAAACAAGTGAGTTACAGAGAAGTACAGTACAGACAGTGAGGTGTATGCTGGAGAACAGTCTAGTAAACTGCTCCGTATTTATTTCTTCTTGAAGATCATGGTCTGCAAATTGGAAGTAAGTTAGAGGTATGACTAAGGATGCTACATTCTAGGTTTGATCCCTCTATATGAAGATCTGAGTGAGTAGTGTTCACCAGAGTTAAACCTATTTTTTCTGTAAGTTCAGTTGGGACAGGAAGAAAGTATTCCACTCTGTATTCCTCTGCAATAAATTATTTTGCTCTGCGGTTCTAGAGGGAAGTCTAGGATGATGATAAGTGCCTACAATTGCAGTGGTTCATGTTTTGGTGGTCCGCAAGCTATCTTTCTTTTATGACATTTGAAGACAATGAAGTTCATGTGTTCTGGTGAGAAGATTCCTATGGATAAAGTGGTTAAGGTTCATGCGGTTGCTCCTGATGATTATAATGTGCTTGTGGATATCTCCTAATCATGTTCCTATCTTGATATTGGTGTGCGTTAAGGATTTGAGATCATGTTCAAAGATTGTTCTCAGATAGTGTAACGTGTAACCAGTTTTGGCCGACCTGGTCAATCCCAGTGATTACGGAGATCTATGGAAGATTGTGGAAGCGTGTTGTGGTGTGGAAGATTGTGTTTGAGTCTTAGATAAGGCATGCATGATCCACATTTCATTTCATTTGTATAATGTTGTAATAGGTCAGGACCTATTTTGTAAATGTTTGTATGCCGACCTTGGAGATTGTTCCAATGGTTGATGATTGTGATGCTGACCTTGATGATCATTCCAAGGTTATTGTAGTGCATAAATACTTGTATTTGAGTCATGAAAAGTTGTCCTTGTGCAGAAATGAAAAGATATTAAGAAAGGTCCAAAAGGCAGAACAGAGAAGAGGCAGAGGAAAGAAGAGGAAGAACAGAGCAGAGGAAGAGCAAAGTAGAGGAATTATTGTACTTCAGTCACAAATATAGAAAGGTGTTGATCATGGTAGTGAGTCTGGTAGTTAGCCGCCAGTAGGGTTTAATAGCCCTTAGGTTCTAACAGCCCTTATTGTAATCTTGCTAGGTTTAGGGTTGAGGCAGTGAGCATGCAAGACCTAGTTGTTCTTCATGGCAGTAAGCCAATATGTTTAGGCCTGTGAACTGACCAAGCCTGAACATCATTATTTCAAGATTGCAATATATATTAGAGATAATGCTCTCCGTGGTTTTTCCCCACCTTGGGGTTTTCCACATAAAATCTAGTGTCTCTTATGTTTGATGTTGTATCTATGGTTAAGTTTCTGATTTCATGCACTCATTGTTAAATCATAATAATTGTGGATAAATGATGAATGTTTAATTACAGAAAGTGTTTAAGTTTTAGAGACAACTGATTCACCCCCCCCTCTCAGTTGTTCAGTGCATATCAAAAATTGGTATCAAAGCCAAGTTCCTCTGAAGAAAGTTTAATAGCTTGAGGAAGATCCAAAACGTCTTACAAGAAGGAAGTGTCGCATTTTGATGGAATGAATTATGTTCTCTAGAAGGCTCGGATGAAAATCCATCTTCTTTGTCTTGGTTACAAAGTATGGAAAGCTGTAGAAACAGAATACACCATACTTCAAAATGGTCTGATGACTGAAGATGAAATTAAAGAATATGAGATAGATGTCAAGGCAAAGGATGCTCTGTTAAGCTGATTAACCGACTCAATATTGATGAAAGTTGTGAATCTTGAAACTACAAATAAGGTATGGGAAAAGTTGAAAAATATGTATGAAGGAGATGATTCTGTGAAGGAAGCCTAGTTACAAAGTCTAAAAGTGAAATATGAAATTTTGAAGATGAATGATGTTGAAAACATATCAGCCTTTATGCAAAGAGTTGATGAACTTGTTACAAGGATAAAATCCATAGGCAGAACTCTCAACAAAAAAGTTGTTATGAAAATTCTTAGATCTCTGCCCAAGTCCTACTATCACAAGGTAGCCACAATTGAAGAATTCATGCAAGTAAAAATGGTTGACAGGGATTAGTTGCTTGGTAAGCTTACTACCTTTAAAATGAGAGAGTTTGGTGATGCTCTGCTGAAAGTTGAGACAGCCTTCAAAGCAAGTACTCCTGGAAGCACTTCCAAATCAGAAAAGTACAAGGTAGAATTCGATGATGAGTTTGATGAAGTTGAAGCTAACTTTGTGGACAGACTGAAAAGAGGATCCAGTAAGTATAAAGGCAAATTACCTTTCAAATGGTTTTCCTATGGAAAAGTAGGTCATTTTGCTTCCAGATGTCCTGAAAGAATTGAAAGAAATAGAAGAAGATATGAGAACAGGCCTAGGACCCAAAAGAAGTGTTATTATGTTGAAGATTTTGATGATGATGGAGTATCAGATAATGGTGAACCAAATAATGCTAGTTCCTCTGTAAATGAATGCTTGTTTATTGCTATTAAGGAAGATCTCGTGTTTACTAATTCTACTAGCTGTGTGAAGGAAGAAAAACCAATGGAAAGTGCTTTGGTTGCTCAGGTCATTAAGGACAAGGATAAATGGGTTATTGATAGTGGCTACTCTCACCACATGACTGGTGACAAAAGTAAGTTTGTGAGTTTGGAAAGATATGATGGTGGACTGGTTAGGTTTGGAGATGAGACAGCTGGTAAGATTTGTGGGAAAGGATCTATTTCTTTTGATGGAACGCATAATACTGAAGATGTCTTGTATGTGAAAGAATTAAAGCACAATCTTTTGAGTGTGGGTCAGATGTGTGACAAGGGCTATTATTTAAGCTTCAAGGACAATAGATGCAAGATCAGGGAAAGCTCTAGAACAGTCATTGCAACTAGTAAGAAGACCAAAGGTAATATCTATCACTTGAAAGGAACTGATAACTATTGCTTGTTGACTCAAACTGATGAGAGTTGGTTATGGCATAGAAGGTTGTGTCACATAAATTTTGATAATATTATGAAGATAAGTACTACACAGGTTGTTAGAGATTTGCCTAAGCTTGTGAAGCCTGCTAATCCTATTTTCAAGGAGTGTCAATTTGGGAAATAGACAAGAACAAGTTTCAAAAGAAAGGACCAATCAGTTGGAGGACTACTTGAGCTAGTGCATATAGATTTGTGTGGACCTATCAGAGTAAGAAGTTTGCAAGGAGATGGGTATTTCATGCTGCTTATTGATGATTATTCTAGAATGACTTGGGTCCTTTTTGAAAGAGAAAGCTGAAGCTCTAGATAAATTCAAGGCATTTATGGCAATGGTTGAAAATGAGATGGATTTGAAAATCAAATGCTTGAGGTGTGATAGAGGAGGAGAGTTCACATCAAATGAATTCAATTTCTTTTGTGAAGAACATGGAATAAAGAGATAGCTATCTGCACCCATAACTCCACAACAAAATGGAGTTGTTGAAGGAAAAACAAATAGTTCAAGAAGCTGCTAGAGCCATGATGAAGGAAGCTCATCTTTCAGAAACATATTGGAGAGAGGCAATTCACACCACTGTATATATATCCTAAATAGATTTCAATTAAAAGGTAACAGTTCAAAGACTCCTTATGAATTGTGGCATGGTAGATTTCCTACTGTGAAATATTTCAAAGTTTTTGGTAGCAAATGTTATATCAAAAGAGAAGAAGATTTAGGCAAGTTTGATGCTAGATGTGATGAAGGAATCTTCCTTGGTTACTACACCAAGAGAAAGGCCTACGAGTGCTATAATAAGAGGCTGAATAAGATCATTGAAAGTACAAATGTTAAAGTTGATGAATGTAAGGAAAGGCCTTCAGAATCAAGTGAATATGAGTCAGATGATCTAGATGTTTCAGAAGTGGTGAAGCATGAAGACAGCCCAGATGAAGAAGAAGAAGCTCCGGTAAGTGCTACCAAAACTCCAAGATCTGTAAGAATCAGTCATTCTGAAGATCAAATCATAGGACATAATAGCAAAGGGATCTTAACCAGAAGGAAAGTTGCAAAGGAATAAGTAAATTTCTGTCTGATTTCCAAGATTGAACCTAAAATTGTGGATGAGGCTTGCAAAGATGAGAATTGGACAAAGGCTATGGAAGAGGAATTGATGTAGATAGAGAAGAAATAGACTTGGGATCTTGTTCCTAGACCAACAAACAAGAATGTAATTGGTACAAAGTGGGTCTTCAGAAACAAGATGAATGAGAATGGTGAAGTGGTAAGAAACAAAGCAAGCTTGGTATGCAAAGGATACACTCAAATTGAAGGAATAGACTTTGAAGAAACTTTTTCTCTAGTGGCAAGGATTGAAGCAATAAGGATGTTTTTGGCTTTTGCAACATACAAAGATTTCAAGGTTTATCAAATGCATGTGAAGTCTACTTTCTTAAATGGAGAGTTGGAAGAGGAAGTTTATGGTGCAGTCATGGTAGGAGGGTTCACAGAATGAACTGTCTAGACTGTGCAGTAAGAGTAAAAACAATGGAAACAACACAAGAATATAGAACAAATGCATATCCAGTCATTCAAAATATCAAAGAATTCAAAATGGAGATCCATCGAAAACATGCAGGCTTACAATTCGGCTCACAGGCCTGATTACATACATGCGCAAGATAAAGCTTTAAAGCTCCTTCACACAAAATTAAACTAAAGCTTATTATTCAATTGTTGACTACTTCCTAAGGATCTATTACATCATTATTTATCATTTTCAGACCAATAGATTCCTCCACGTCGGCCACAAGAGATCCAGAATCCTAATGAAGAGGTGTAACATGTGTTCCTGGATAGGTTGGACCTATCAGCTTGAAAATCCTTCTCCAACAGATACCATGAAGTGCAGACCTATGAGGAAGGTCAGCCACAAACCAAGGAACATTGTAGAATGAATCACAAGGATTTGCAAGTTGGCCAATGCTCCCAATCCTTCTCCTTCAGCTGATTGCTCATGACTGTCAGAAAGCTCTGCACTAAGAAAATAAGGGATCTTTTGATAGTGATAACTTTCCGGTAACTGGTCCAAATGCTCTGAATTCTTGATATGATGAAGATGAATGAATTTAGATGCTATGTCCATATCCGCAAGGTGTGAAATGTTGAAACCAGACCACAAGTTGAAATTACTTCTAACTAAACTGCCTGAACTGAACTGAAAAGAAACAAACTGAAATGCAAATATTTTTGGTTGATGCAAGATTACTCTTGAACCAGGAATGCCCTGCATCAGACATCTGGGGTTATTGAAAAAGTGATTCCCTCACTTTGCTAGGGCTAGGGGAGAACCAAGATGGTCCACCTCAGCCTAAGAAATCCATGATGAATCTTCTTCCAGTCTGCCTTTCCACTTCACAAGATATTCTTTGTATTGTCTTCCTCTAGTGCTGCGCCCAACTCTGCTGTCCAAAATGTCTTCAATTTGTTTCAGTGCTTGTTGTGGTAACTGTTTCTTCATGTCTTCTTCCATGCTGTCACTGAACTCTGCTTCATGATATTGGTAAAGATCTACAATGTTGAAAATAGGTGATATACCTAATGTCTCTGATAATTCCACTTCATATGCATTTCCTGAATCAAATTTCCTGAGTATCTTACAAGGTCCAAACTTCTTCATCTTCAACTTGTTATATGTCCCAACTTGAAATCTTTCTTTTATCAAATACACCATTACTTCATCTCCAACTACAAATTCCTTATGTCTTCTCTTCTCATCTGCCTTTGTCTCATACTTACTGTTCATGTCTTCCAAATGCTTCTTCACCTGATTATGCACTGTCTTCATATGATCTACAAATTCTTCTACTTTGGTACTTCTCTTTTCCTCTATACTAATATCTCTCAATTCTGCAACTCCTCTAGGATTCACTTCGGTAACAATTTCAAAAGGCATTCTTCTAGTACTTCTCTTGACTAAATTATTGTATGCAAACTCTGCTTGTGAAAGAATCAAATCCCAACTTCCGGTTTTCTCTCCAACCAAACATCTCAACAAGTTTCCCAAACTCCTATTCACTACCTCTGTCTATCCATCTATCCATGGATGGAAAGTTGAACTGAACTTCAAATCTATCTTCATCTTCTTCTAAAGTGTCTTCCAAAAGTATCCAACAAACTTTGTATCTCTGTCTGAAACTATACTCCTAGGTAATCCATGCAATCTCACAATCTCCTTGAAAAATAGGTCAACCACATGCACTGCATCAGTTGTCTTCTTGCAAGGTATGAAAAGAGCCATCTTTGAAAATATGTCAACTACTACAAATATTGAATCATGTCCTCTCTGTGTCTTAGGTAATCCCATTACAAAATCCATGCTTATGTCTTCCCAAGGTCTCTCCGGTACTGTCAAAGGTTTATACAATCTAGTGTTCTGACTACTCCCTTTTGCAACTTGACAAACTTTACAACTCTACACAAATCTCTGAACATCCTTATGAATCTAAGGCCAAAAGTAGTTTTCACTTACCAAAGCCATTGTCTTGTCAATGCCAAAATGTCATGTCAATCCACCACTATGCTTTTCCTTGATCAAATTGTCTCTCATTGAACTTCTAGGTATGCACAACTGACTTCCTTTGAACAACATTATTGGCAGTATGGGTCTAACCAGTGTTTTCATTGATGTCAACATACTCCTGTTGCATTAATGATAAGGATTGGATGAGCTGTGAGCTGAAGATATTGCAAAAATTAGTCTCAATCAGGAACAGTGAAGAACAGTGATGACAGTAAGTCAAAGTCCAAGATAGGATGAGGATCAGAGGATGCGGATTAAAGGGTTTGTAGATATGTGTCTTAAGGTGGTCCAGTAGCAATTGCAGAGATCCGCATGAAGATCTGAAGAAGTTATGGCCGCTCAAGTAGAACCAGTTCCGACAGGTGCTCAGAGGTGACAGGGTGACACAGACAGGTCCGATGAGATCCAGAAATGAAATATCCTACTCTGATATTTAAGGGAGTGTTAAGGAAGTCTCTGTGGAATGTTATCTAGATTGGTTCATGGTTTGAAGGTCCGGAAGCATGTATTCTTCTGTGACAGTGATGACAGACAGTGTTCTTAAGGTTCCAGATGAAGGAGAGATGGTTTTTAGTAAACAGATGAAGTGCGGATGTTCTTGGTGAGTCAGGATTTCTTGTGAAAGTCTTTGGATTGTGTCCAACCCGTATTGGTGGTCTGCATTGGAGTTGGAGCCCGCAATTGAAGAATAACCTCCGGATGAAGATGTTTTTCCTGAGACTAGCTGACCGGATGAGTTACACATCTTGCGGATGTTCTTATGGATGTTTGCCGACTTAGATGATCATTCCTAAGTTGATGTCTTGTATAAGTAAGGGATTGCGAAGTCATTTCAAAGGTATCAAAGTTGTGATAAGAGTGTAGAAGCAAGGAAGAAAATGAAAGGCAGAGCAGAAGTATTGGGCTTAAATGGAACTGATTCAAGCATGGTGAAGATGTTATTTTCCAGTTCAATTAGGTGATACTTATTTCTTTGTAGACAGTGTGTCTCCTATAGGCAGTGGGCCTCTTGTGAGCAGTGTGCTCGGGCAGTGAGCCCTAATTGGCATGTGCCATTTGTTCTTTCTATTCTTCTAACAGAGAATACAATCTTGGGTTAATCACCCCGTGGTTTTTCCCTTAACCGGTTTTTCCATGTCAAAATCTTGGTGTCTTATGTGTTGATGTGTTTCTGCTTTTAATTTAATTACATTGCATTTCATGATTGATACTCTGCTAATTACTTAAAGGATTTAAGTGTGAAAATTGGAGAAGTTTTGGACAACTGATTCACCCCCCCTCTCAGTTGTGTACCCTAAATCTAACAATTGGTATCAGAGATAAGTTCCTCTAAAAGAGCTTAACCGCTTGAGGAGATCCAAGATGTCATCTTACAAGAAAGATAGTCTGAAGTTTGATGGAACCAATTTTAATCTCTAGAAAGGTCGCATGAAATGTCATTTGAGATGTATGGGAACGGCATATTGGACCAAGGCTTCAACACAGTATGTTCCTCCACAGGGTGGTCTAAAAACCCAAAATGAAATCACATATGCTGAAAACAATCTGTGGACTATAGAAGCTCTTCTAAGTGCATTATCTGATTCAGAGCTTTCAAATGTTATTGACCTACCAACTACTTTTGAGATTTGGCAAAAACTAGAACTTCTGCATGAAGGAGACAAATATGTCAAATGTGCAAGGTTACAAAGTCTGAAAGGAAAATTCAAAAATCTGAAGATGAGAGAAGATGAAAACATCACTACTTTTATGCCAAGAGTAAATGAGCTTGTTTGTGGAATTAGAAATGTTGGTGGAGTCTTGGATGAAGATGAGATTGTTGGCAAAATTCTCAGATCCCTTCCTGCCTCTTATAAAATCAAGGTTGTTGCCATTGATGAATTCAGAGCTCATACAACTATCACTAGAGATCAATTGGCTGGGAAATTGGCTGGTTTTGAAATGACTGAGTTTGGAGATGAACCCCCCAAGACTGAATCTGCATTCAAAGCTAGTGCCTCTGTAAAAAGTACAAAAAGGTTTGATCTGGGAGAGAACTCATCAAGGAAACTACCATGGTATGAAAAAGAAAGAAAAGACCTGGAAGAAGAAGAAGTAGAAACTGCTCAACTTGAATCCCTTATTGTAAAGAGACTGCCAAGAGGATCCGGTAAGTATGAAGGAAAATTGTCTTTTAAGTGTTTTAACTACAATAAGATTGGTCATTTTGCCTCAACGTGCCCGGAAAGATTTTCAAGGCCAAACCCTAACAGATCAAGGTTCTAAAAGAATTGCTACTATGTTCATGAAGAAGATGATAATGAAGGAGTAACAGATGATGAATCAGAGATAGGAAACAAATTCAGAAGTGATTGGGTGTTTATTGCCATCAAGGAAGAAGAATCAATATCCTCTGAATCTATCAATCATAAAGTTGTAGAAAGAGCTTTGGCTGCTCAAATTGAAGAAAATGATGACTGGGTCATTGACAGTGGTTGCTCTCACCATATGACAGGTGACAAAAATAAGTTCATAGATTTGGAAAGGTATGAAGGAGGAGTGGTAAAGTTTAGTGATAATTCTGCTGGTAGAATCAGAGGAAGAGGAACTATTTCTTTTGATGGAAGGAACAAAACTGGTAATGTACTATATGTTGAAGGTTTGAAGCACAATCTTCTCAGTGTTGGCAGTTGGTGGACAAAGGCTATGATCTCCGGTTCAAGAATGGAAAATGCAAAATCTTTGAAAGTTCCAGAACAGAGATTGCATCTAGTACCCAAACTAAAGGTAATATCTTCCACTTGGTTGGTACTGATAAAAGTTGCTTATTTGCTCAAGTTGATCAGAGTTGGTTATGGCATAGGAGAATGTGTCATGTGAATTTTGATAATATCATCAAGATAAGCAATACTCAAGCTGTAAGAGATCTTCCAAAATTGGTGAAACCTACAAATAGCTTGTGTAAAGAATGTCAGTTGGGCAAGTTGAACAAAGTCACATTCAAGAGCAAGGAATTGTCTTCTACCGAATTATTGGACCTAGTTCATACTGATCTTTGTGGTTCGGCAAGAACCAGGAGTGTGCAAGGTGATAGGTACTTCATGTTGCTAATTGATGACTATTCCTGGATGATGTGGGTAACCTTTCTGAAAGAGAAATCAGAAGCTCTTGAGAAGTTCAAAATATTCAAAGCTATGGTAGAGAATGAAACCGGATTAAAATTGAAATATCTGAGGTCTGATAGAGGTGGCGAATTCACATCCAGAGAATTCATAGAATTCTTTGAGAAGCATGGAATAAAGAAATAGTTATCTACTCCTAGGACTCCACAGCAGAATGGAGTAGTGGAAAGAAAGAACTGGACCATCCAGGAAGCATCTAGGACCATGATGATGGAAGCAAATGTTCCTCAGATCTATTGGAGAGAAGTTGTCAGCACTGCAGTCTATACTCTCAATTCAGTTCAAATCAGAACCAATACTGGTAAGACTCCTTATGAACTCTGGTTTGGCATTACCCCTACTGTAAGGTACTTCAGAGTCTTTGGTAGCAAATGTTACATCAAAAGAGATGAAGATCTAGGAAAGTTTGATGCTAGAAGTGATGAAGGAATCTTCTTGGGTTACTCTACTCAAAGCAAAGCATAGCGGTGTTATAACAAGAGATTGAGAAAGATAATAGAAAGTACAAATGTGAAGGTTGATGAGGGAATTGAGAAACCCTCAAGATTTTATGAATATGATGAAGATGATCAGAATGATGTTCTAACTCAAGGAGCCCAAACCTCTTCTGAAAGTTAGATTCAAACTGATCCGGTAAATCAGGAAGAAGAGTTAAGTTTGAATGAGCCTGATCAAGAAGCAGAAGTGCAAGAAACTCCAAAAGTTCCAAGGTATGTAAGACTAAACCACTCTGAAGATCAGATCATAGGTGACAAAAGAAAAGGTGTGCAAACTAGAAGGAGAATTGCTCTAAACTCAGATGAGTATTGCCTGATGTCAAAGATTGAACCTAAGACAATAAATGAAGCTTGCAATGATGAAAACTAGACCAAAGCAATGGAGGAAGAGTTGAAGCAAATTGAGAGAAATCACACTTGGGATCTTGTTCCCAGACCTAGAAACAAGAATGTAATTGGAACCAAATGGGTCTTCCAGAATAAACTAAATGAAGCTGGTGAAGTAATCAGAAATAAAGCCAGATTGGTCTGCAAAGGATATTCTCAAATAGAAGGAGTTGATTTTGAAGAAATTTTTTCTCCGGTAGCAAGAATTGAAGCAGTTAGATTATTTCTTGCATTTGCTACCTTCAAAGATTTCAAAGTATATCAGATGGATGTCAAGTCTGCCTTCCTAAATGGTGACTTGGAAGAAGAGGTGTATATTGAGCAACCGGATGGATTTCAATTGTCTGATCATGGTAATATGGTCTGCAAGTTGAAGAAGGCACTGTATGGACTGAAGCAAGCCCTAAGAGCCTAGTATGAAAGATTGGATAAACATCTTTTGAAGATTGGTTTCAACAAAGGTACTACTAACAGTAATTTGTATTTCAAAATTGATCATGAAAACATTTTGATTGTTGAAGTGTTTGTTGATGATATCATTTTTGGAGGAAGAGATAGTATGTGTAAAACTTTTGCAAATCAGATGAAAAGTGAATTTGAGATGTCCATGCTTGGTGAAATGAACTTCTTCTTGGGTCTGCAAATCACTCAAACAAAGAAAGGAATCTTCATTTCTCAGACCAAATATGTGAAAAAATTGTTGAAGAAATTTGGGATGGAAGACTCAAAACCAATGAACACTCCCATGGAAACCAGATGTAAATTGAGCAAAGATGATGACTCTCCTAAGGTTGATCAGACAAAGTATAGGTCAATGATTGGAGGGTTGTTGTATCTCACTCAAACCAGACCTAACATAATGCAGGCTGTTGGTCTTGTTGTTAGATTTTAGGCTGATCCTAGAGAATCTCATGTCATGGTAATCAAGAGGATTTTTAGATATCTAAAAGGGACAGTTGAGTATGGTCTATGGTATCCTAGAGATCATGATTTCTCTCTTCATGCATATATAGATGCTGATTGGGCAGGAGATGTGGATGACCGGAACAGTACCAGTGGTGGAGCATTCTTTTTGGGGAAGAGATTGGTTTCTTGGCTAAGCAAGAAACAAGAGGCAATATCTCTATCTACAATAGAAGTAGAATATATTGCAGCAGCAGGTAGTTGCACTCAGGTTTTGTGGATGAAGCAAATGCTAAGAGACATAAGAATGGAGTATGAAGAGCCTATCACAATCTTCTATGATAATTCAATTGCAATAAGCATATCTAAGAATCCGGTATTGCATTCCAAGACTAAGCATATATATATCAAGTTTCATTTTCTAAGAGAGCAAGTGAACAAGAATGAAGTCAGATTGGAGTTTGTGCCTTCCAAGGATCAGATTGTAGATATCTTTACTAAACCTCTACCTAAGGACTCTTTTGAGTATCTCAGGGAGAAGTTAGGGGTTATTGCCCCTCCAGTGATAAACTAAGGTGCACTGATGTGCATCAGTCCGGTGGGTAACACAGTCACATCTTGTGATCCAGATTGATGTTGGGGAGCTGCTACTTAGGGGGAGCAGCAGGTATGACTCTGAGATGGTGGAAATGCAAGTATGTGCCCTTTTCCATTGATGTCAAAGGGGGAGATAAGAGATGCGAAAAACAAGTGGTTGCTGATCAAAGGGGGAGCAATAAAGGGAGAGAAGACATGTGAATGGTTGTTGCTGATAGGGGGAGTTGTGACAGTAAAGAGAAGTTCTTATCTTGATGGTTTTTCACATCATATGTTGCCATCAATGACAAAGGGGGAGATTGTTGGCAGTATGGGTCTAACCGGTGTTGTCATTGATGTTAACATACTCCTGTTGCATTAATGATAAGGATTGGATGAGCTGTGAGCTGAGGATATTGAGAAAATTAGTCTCAATCAGGAACAATGAAGAACAGTGATGACAGTAAGGCAAAATTCCAAGATAATGAGGATCAGAGGATGCAGATTAAAGGGTTTGTAGATATGTGTCTTAAGGTGGTCCAGTAGCAATTCCAGAGATCTACATGAAGATCTGAAGAAGTTATGGCCGCTCAAGTAGAACCGGTTTCGGCAGGTGCTCAGAGGTGACATAGTGACACAGACAGGTCTGGTGAGATCTGGAAATGAAATATCCTACTCTGTGGATTTAAGAGAGTGTTAAGGATGTCTCTGTGGAATGTTATCTAGATTGGTTCATGGTTTGAAGGTCCGGAAGCATGTATTCTTCTGTGACAGTGATGACAGACTATGTTCTTAAGGTTCTGGATGAAGGAGAGATGGTTTTTAGTAAACAGATGAAGTGTGGATGTTCTTGGTGAGTCAGGATTTCTTGTGAAGGTCTTTGGATCGTGTCCAACCCGTATTGGTGGTCCACATTGGAGTTGGAGTCTGCAATTGAAGAATAACCTCTGGATGAAGATGTTTTTCCTGAGATTGGCCGACCGGATGAGTTACACGTCTTGCGGATGTTCTTATGGATGTTTTCCGACTTAGATGATCATTCCTAAGTTGATGTCTTGTATAAGTAAGGGATTGCGAAGTCATTTCAAAGGTGTCGAAGTTGTGATAAGAGTGTGGAAGCAAGGAAGAAAGCGAAAGGCAGAGTAGAAGTATTGGGCTTAAATGGAACTGATTCAAGCATGGTGAAGATGCTATTTTCCAGTTCAAGTAGGTGATACTTATTTCTTTGTAGACAGTGTGTCTCCTGTAGGCAGTGGGCCTCTTGTGAGCAGTGTGCTCGGGTAGTGAGCCCTAATTGGCATGTGCCATTTGTTCTTTCTATTCTTCTAACAGAGAATACAATCTTGGGTTAATCACCCCGTGGTTTTTCCCTTAACCAGGTTTTCCACGTCAAAATCTTGGTGTCTTATGTGTTGATGTGTTTCTGCTTTTGATTTAATTACATTGCATTTCATGATTGATACTCTGCTAATTACTTAAAGGATTTAAGTGTGAAAATTGGACAAGTTTTGGACAATAGATTCACCCCCCCTCTCAGTTGTGTGCCCTAAATCTAACAAACATATCTTCTTGAAGGAAATAATCCAACCATTTGCTCCTATCTGTTACAACAGGTTCCTTACATGCTTTCCAAGCTTCTACAAAATTAGTGTCTCCCTCATACATATTCTTCAATTTATCAAAACCCAACACTTCAACTCTCATCTCTGTCAACAAGTTTCTTCTCCTGCTCAAGGCATCAGCAACTTTGTTTGATTTTCCACTCCTGTGCTTCAACACAAAAGTGTAACTCTGCATGAACTCTACCCATCTCATATGTCTCTGATTCAACTTACCTTGACTATTCAAATATTGCAAAGCTTGATGATTTGTATACAACACAAACTCCTTAGACAACAAATAATGTCTCCACTTCTTCAAGGCTTGAATTATGGCATAGAACTCTTGATCATAAATTGAATATCTTCTCCTTGCATCATTCAACTTCTCACTGAAGTATGCTATTGGTCTACCCTCTTGACTTAACACTACTCCAATTGCATTTCCACTTGCATCACAATCAACTTGAAATACCTTATTGAAATCTAGTAACGCCAAAACAGGTTGCTCTATCACTTTTTGCTTCAACAACTCAAAACTTTTATTTGCTCCAGATGTCCACTTGAAATATTTTCTATCACCTCTCATTGTCTCTGTCATAGGGTTACAAACTGAACTAAAATTTTTGATGAACTTCTGGTAGAAACTAGCCAAACCATGAAATGATCTAACCTCTCCAATGCTCTCCGGTGTAGGCCATTCAACAATTTCTTTCACTTTCTCATGGTCCATCTTCAATCCTTTCGCAGAAATCACAAATCCCAAGTATACCAACTCTTCTTTCATGAAACTACATTTCTTGATGTTTATCAACAATTTCTCTTCTCTCAGTCTCTGCAAAACTTGTCTAATATGCCACAAATGTTCTTCTTTTATCTTACTGAAAATCAAAATATTATCCAAGTACACAATCACAAACTTACCCAAGAATTTCTTCAAGACTTCATTCATCAACCTCATGAAAGTACTCGGTGCATTTGTCAATCCAAAAGGCATTACTAACCACTCATATAATCCTTCATTTGTTTTAAAAGCAATCTTCCATTCATCACCTTCTCTGATCCTGATCTAATGGTATCCACTCTTCAAATCTATCTTTGTGAAATATCTTGCTCCACTCAAACAATCCATAATATCATCCATCCTAGGTAAAGGAAATCTATACTTAACTGTGATCTTGTTTATTGCTCTAGAATCAGTACACATTCTCCATTCTCCATCTTTCTTTGGTGCTAACACTGCAGGTACTGCACAAGGACTCAAACTTTCTCTGATCAAACCTTTTCTCAACAATTCTTGTATCTGTCTATTCAATTCTTCATTCTCTATCAGTGTCATCTGGTGTGCTGCTTTGTTAGGCAAACTTGCTCCCGGTATAAGATCCATGTGATGACTGATGCTCCTTATAGGTGGTAATCCTTCAGGTACATTATCTGATATGATGTCTTCATACTCTGTCAGCAATTCTCTTATCTCCTCTGGCTGTTCTTCTATCTATTTATTCAATTCTTCAGGCTTCGTAGGAATTAAGGCATAACACATATTCTCATGTCTCAAACCACCCAAAAATTTTCTTCCATCTACCAAAAAAAATTTAACATTCCCACATACTTCACTCTTAGGGTCATCCTCCAAAGGAATCAAAGTAATTCTCTTGCTATTTGTTGTTATAGTATAGGTATTCTTTCTCCCATCATGTATTGCTTTTCTATCATATTTCTAAGGTCTACCCAACAAGATATGACAAACATCCATAGCATAATATCACACAAGACTTCATCATGATAAGATCCAATATGAAATTTTACCAAACATTGTTCATTCACCAATACCTTATGATCATCCTGAATCCATGCTATTTGATAAACTTAGGGTGTTTCAATCTTTCCAACTTCAGCTTAGTCACCATCTCCTCAAAAACTAGGTTATCTTAACTACCACTATCAATAACAACTTTACAACACTTACCTCTAGATTTGCATCTTGTCCTAAATAGACTCTTCCTCTGTGATGGTTCCTCATTTGTCTCAATTTGAAATAGTGCTCTCCTCATCACCAACGATTCTCCTTTCTCTAGATTGCCAATTGAACAAGGTGATTCAATAGGTTCTTCTTCAACATAGGTTGCTTTTCCACTGTTCTCATCTTTCTTGCTTGTACTACCCTGATTGCATTCAAATGCTCTATGTCCTTCACCTCCACACTTAAAACAGGTACCCCTGAATGTTCTCTTATCAAATCCTCTTCCTTCTCTTATGTATCCTTCATTCTGGCATGTACTAGGGTTTCCTCTCCGGTAAAAATTTTTGTCATCTCTCCGGTAAGCATTGTTATCTCTGTCATCCTTCCTCAATGGGTTGTCAAACTTGTTCTATTCTGGATAAGATCCATCTCCTCCAGAAAATGATCTCCCTCTCTGAAATTTGCCTCCTCTACCTCTCTATCTCTAATCATGTCTTTTATTCATCTTTTCTTCAACTTTTAGTGCAAATTGATATGCTTCTTTAAAAGATGTCATCCTTACCAAACTTAACTCTTCTTGAATGTTCAATCTCAGTCCATTGATGTATCTAGCCACTTTCTCCTTGCTTGCATCACTATGTCCTATTCTTATGATCATTTTATGAAATTATTCAGTGTACTCCTTCACGGATTTCTCCTTTTGTCTCAAATTTTGCAATCTATTCAATAGCTCCAACTCATAATTAGCAAGTATGAATTGGTTCTTCAGCTTTGTTACCATCCGGTCCCACTTTGTAATCTTTTCTTTTCCTCTCCTATTTCTTTCCAACTGAACTTCTTTCCACCATATAGTGGCATGTCCTTTCAACTTTGTCTTTGCAAATTTCACCTTCTCTAGATCTTCAATTTCCTCATATTCAAAGTATTATTCCATGTCATTTATCTAATCAATCAACTCTTTCGGATTCAAATTACCAGTATAGTTTGGCACATCAACTCTAGGTCTTTTCCCAATCTTCAAAATAGCTCACAACATCTTTACTTGATCTAATTCTTTTTCTTCATGACCTTCTAGGGTTTCGTCACTTTGTTCAATAGATTGAAATTCTTCTTCATCATCACTTTCAACACTAGGTCTAGGTGTCAATCCTCTTCGCCTATCTTCTTCAATAGCATCCAAACAAATTTGCATTGTTCTCATCAAATCCATCATTTCATCCATTCTATTAGCCATTGTAACAACAGGAGGAATTCTCCGCAATGGCATCTTCCTAGGATCAAGTGCAAACTGCCTCAGGTCGGCAATTGGGCTACAAGTGACAACTGCCTCTCAATCGGCGGTCGGTTGTGCACAAGTAACCTGCCTCAGATCGGCAATCTACTTACAACAAGATCTTACGGAATCCTCATTTCCAATTCACTCTAAAGAATCAAAATTTCAATCTGATACCACTTGGTGCAGTCACGGTAGGAGGGTTCACAGAATGAACTATCTAGACTGTGCAGTAAGAGTAAACACAACGAAAATAACACAAGAATATAGAACAAATTCATATTCAGTCATTCAGTATATCAAAGAATTCAAAATAGAGATCCACCAGCAACATGCGGGCTTACAATTTAGTTCACAGGCCTGATTACATACATGTGCATGATAAAGCTTTGAAGCTCCTTCGTACAAAACTAAACTAAAGCTTATGATTCAATCACTGACAACTTCCTAAGGATCTATTACATCATTATATATCATTTCTGGACCAATAGATTCCTCCATGTTGGCCACAAGAGATCTAGAATCCTGATGAAGAGGTGTAACATGTGTTCCTGGATAGGTCAGACCTATCGGCTTGAAAATCCTTCTCCAACAGATACCATGAAGTGCGGACCTATGAGGAAGGTCGAACACAAACTAAGGAACATTGTAGAATGAATCACAAGGATCCGCAAGTCGATCAATGCTCCCAATCCTTCTCCTTCAGTAGATTGCTCATGACTGTCAAAAAGCTCTGCACTGAGAAAAGAGGGGATCTTCTAATAGTGATAATTTTTCGATAACTGGTCCAAATGCTCTAAATTCTTGATATGATGAAGATGAATGAATTTAGATGCTAAGTCCAGATTCGCAAGGTGTGAAATGCTGAAACCGGACCACAAGCTGAAACTGCTTCTGACTGAACTGCCTGAACTGAACTGAAAAGAAACAAACTACAAATAAACTAAAATGTAAATATTTTTGGTTCATGCAAGATTGCTCTTGAACCAGGGATGCTCTTGCACCAGTCTATATCGAACAACTGGAAGGATTTTAGTCATCAGATTAGGGTGACATGGTATGCAGATTGAAGAAAGCTTTGTATGGATTAAAACAAGCTCCTAGGGCATGGTATGCATGGTTGGACATGTACCTGATACAGATAGGGTTCAGTAAAGGTACTACACATAGCAATCTCTACTTCAAGATCAATAATGAACAAACCCTAATTGTTACAGTTTTTGTTGATGATATTGTTTTTGGAGGCAATGAAGGTATGTGCTCAGGTTTTGCTAGAGAAATGCAAATTGAATTTGAAATGTCTATGTTTGGAGAGATGAACTTCTTTTTAGGTCTGCAAATAAGTCAATCAGATAAAGGTATCTTCATTTCTCAGTCTAAATATGTGAAAGAGTTGTTAAACAAATTTGGGATGGAAGATGCTAAACTAGTTTGCACACCTATGATAACTGGTTGTAAGTTGAGTAAAGATGATAACTCACCCTTGGCAGATCAGAAAAGGTATAGATCTATGATTGGAGGATTACTTTATCTGACTCAAACCAGACCTGACATAATGCATGCAGTATGTCTTGTCGCAAGATTTTAGGCAGAACCCAAGGAATCACATGTGATGGCAGTCAAGAGAATTCTGAAATATTTTAAAGTTACAATGGATTATGGTTTGTGGTACCCTAAGGGTTGTGACTTTACTCTTAGTGCATATACTGATGCAGATTGGGCCAGAGATGTGGATGACAGAAAAAGTACAAGTGGAGGTACATTCTTCTTAGGGAAAAGATTAGTATCTTGGTTGAGCAAGAATTAGGATTCAATATCCCTGTCTACTACAGAAGCAAAATACATTACAGCGGCATGCAGTTTCACTTAAGTGTTATGGATGAAGTAGACTTTGAAGGACAACAAAATTGTGTATGAAGATCCCATTGCAATCTTTTGTGATAACGCAAGTGCCATAAACATATCAAAGAATCTAGTGATGCATTCAAGGACAAAGAACATATCAATCAGGTATCATTTTCTGAGAGAAAAGGTGACAAAGAATGAAGTCAAATTGGAGTATGTTTCTACCAAGGATCAGATTGCAGACATTTTTACCAAGCCTCTACCTAAGGATACTTTTAAGTATCTCAGAGAAAAGTTAGGGGTTATCACCCCTCCTACTCTAAACTAAGATGCACAACAGTGCATAGGTCTGGAGGTGCTCAAAGGTTCGGATTGATGCATTTTATGGCTACTTCTTAGGGGGAGCAGTCAGAAAGTTCAGAAGAGAGATTAGATCAGAGAAGAAGAGTGCAAGTATGTGCCCTTTGCCATTGATGTCAAAGGGGGAGAGAAGTCATGTGAAAAATTTAGAGTGCAGATGTGTAAGAGAAAGGGGAAGAATTTTGGAGAAAGAAAGAGTGCGGGTGTGTAAAGAGAAAGGGGGAGAATCTTGTCTTGATGGCTATTGCAGTTTTTCACATCATATGTTGCCATCAATGACAAAGAGGGAGATTGTTGCAAGTATGTGCCTAATCAGTGTTGTAATTGATGTCAACATATCCTTGTTGTCATTGGTGTCAACTGTATCTTATTCTATTACTTGTTTAGAAGACTTGTATGTTGAGAATATTGAGAAAATTAGCCTCTCTAAAAGAAACAAGTGAGTTACAGAGAAGTACAGTACAGACAGTGAGTTGTATGCTGAAGAATAGTTTGGTAAACTGCTCTGCATTTATTTATGCTTGAAGATTGTGGTCTATGGATTGGAAGTAAGTTAGAGGTATGACTAAGGATGCTACATTCTAAGTTTGAGCCCTCCGCATGAAGATATGAGTGAGTTGTGTTCACCAGAGTGAAACCTATTTTTTCTATAAGTTTAGTTGGGACAGGAAGAAAGTATTCTGCTCCACATTCCTCCGCAATAAAGTATTTTTCTTTGTGGTTCTAGAGGGAATTCGGGGATGATGATAAGTACCTACAATTAGAGTGGTTCATGTTTTAGTGGTCCGCAAGCTATCTTTCTTTTATGACAGTTGAAGACAGTGAAGTTCATGTGTTCCGGTGAGAAGATTCCTATGGATAAAGTGGTTAAGGTTCGTACGGTTGCTCTTGATGATTCTAATGTGCTTGTGGATGTCTCCTAATCATGTTCCTATCTTGATATTGGTCCGCATTAAGGGTTTGAGATCATGTTCGAAGATTGTTCCCAGATACTGTAACGTGTAACCAGTTTTGGTCAACCTGGTCAATCTCAGTGATTGCGGAGATCTTTGGAAGATTGTGGAAGTGTGTTGTGGCATGGAAGATCATGTTTGAATCCTAGATAAGGCATGGCATGATCCGCATTTCATTTCCTTTGTATAATGTTGTAATAGGTCAGGACCTATTTTGTAAATGTTTGTATGCCAACCTTGGAGATTGTTCCAATGGTTGATGATTGTAATGCCTACCTTGATGATCATTCCAAGGTTGTTGTAGTGTGTAAATACTTGTATTTGAGTTGTAAAAATTTGTCCTTGTGCCGAGATGAAAAGATATTAAGAAAGGTCCAAAAGGCAGAGCAGAGAAGAGGCAGAGGAAGGAAGAGGAAGAACAGAGCAGAGGAAGAGCAAAGAAGAGGAAGAGCAGAGTAGAGGAATTATTGTACTATATTCACAAATATAGAAAGGTGTTGATCATGGTAGTGAGTCTGGCAATAAGCCATTAGTAGGGTTTAACAGTCCTCAGGGTCTAACAGCCCTTATTGTAATCTTGCTAGGTTTAGGGTTGAGGCAATGAGCCTGCTAGACCTGGTTGTTCTTCATGGCAGTAAGCCAGTATGTTTAGGCCCGTGGAGTGACCAAGCATGAACATCATTTTTTCAAGATTGCAATATATAAAGAGAGCTAATTCTCTCCGTGGTTTTTCCCCACCTTGGGGTTTTCCACGTAAAATCTAGTGTCTCTTGTGTTTGATGTTGTATCTGTGGTTAACTTTCTGATTTCATGCACTCATTGTTAAATCATAATAATTGTGGATAAATGATGAATGTTTAATTATAGAAAGTGTTTAAGTTTTAGAGACAAATGATTCACCCCCCCCCTTAGTTGTTCAACGCATATCAAGACATTCATCCTCCTAAGGGTTTCATCACATAGGTGATGTCATTATGATTCATCATCATTTGATTTCATCGTATTGATTTGTATTTAGCCTCTTCCTTACAAGGGCACACTCTATCTATCAACAGTGTTGGGAGGTTTGAATGCTATCCCAGGATTTGACTAAGGCAAGTCCCTAAACATCATAACCCCCAAACCTCTTCTCTTCTTCTTGTGTGTTGGTTATAGGAGCGAGATCCAGAAGATGTGAAGATATAGGAAGATTGTATAGGAATCAGGGTTTCTAGATCCAAAGGAAGTTCTAGAAAATTCCTCTGAAAATACTTGGGCGGTTGGCACCCTAGTCTTTCTAGCATTTTGACACCAAATCTGGCATTTGAGCATCAGTTACAACATTTTCTCAATTCATATCTCTAGAAAATTTTCACTTCCAAGTCTTGGGCGGTTCCTATTACATCCTCTGACACTTCAACTTCTGAGACATAGGTTCTAATATCTCTTTGATCATCTTTGTACATTTAGATTCTGAGTTTCAGTCATTTTCTATATGTTATAAGTTGATTATCTTAGAACTAGGGTTTTATGCATATTTGACCTAGGGTTTGATAAAATGCTTGGTTAAATACTATCTTTCCATAGCAAACAAGAGCATAAGATCTATAGCTGAGTCCACCTCCCTTTGGTTGTGATTTGGCCCAGTCTTGTCCTTTAATGTTATTGTGGAAGAGGGTTTGATCTAGTGTGCATGCTAGTCTTCTTCATTCATCTTTTCCATATATAACATTTTGGTGAACCTGTATCTTCAAGCATCTGCATCTTACTAAGCATTAAAATCTGATCTTGCATTCATTCAGAGCATACTTGTCATTATTCATTTGAAAATCTTGCATAATTTTTTTTTAAAGTGAAAAAATAAGCATTCTAGGCTTGCATAAAAGCATAGTTTTGCATTATTTTCATTGCATATCATTGAAATATTTAATTTTCTAATTTTTACATTAGATATTATCCATATTAAAGCAATTAATCACTTCATGATATTACATCTTGCATTTGAAGGTCTCATTTTCTAGGGTTTTTGAAAACTTGCATTTTTTCCTATAACCTAGTCATGTGCAAAGCTAGGGTTTGTACTATATCAGATTTTGCATTGTAGTGTTGCATCATTTCACATCTTGCTTCTAAAATTTCAATTTTTGCAATTACACATTGTGTATTTCAACATTAAGGGATTTAACACACTCTTCATACTTCTTTGAGCAAACTTTTAAAATCATCTACAATCCCCTTTTGGTGTAGCACTTTTGACATCATACCCACCTTGTTTGTAGTGAAAATTGGTGTGTTTTTTATTTTCAAAAACTTGATTCCCTCCAACTAGTGGTTTGGTGTGCAAAAGCTCTATCATACTTTCATTATGGATGCTTCTTGTTATTCATCTTTGGAAGCTTTATTTGCATACAACATAGACTTTGAAAAATTCTCTAAATTCACCAATAGGCATCCTCAAGTCTTAAATCAAATAGCATACATATATGACATTGACATTTTTATGTGTTCCACATATGAAATTCTTTTCTATATATCTGATTTTGATAGCTTCATAACTCTCATGGGAATATATCCTTCAATATTAGAAGCTCTCACTAAATTCATAGATAATGGTGAAGAAAGTGATAAGGATGATCCTCCTTTGCCTTCTACTACAAATAATGATAATACAATGGATCTACTCTCTAATACATGTGATAGTGACCTACGTTATTCTATTTCACCCTATGATTTGGATCCCTCTCCCAAAGTTGTTCCCACTTATGAGGACATTTTGGAGAAAGAGGATGAAATCATTAACACATCCCTTAACATTACCCTACCCTCTCTTCATTCCAATTCTCTCCCTTTGAAAGATGAAGCATTAGTGAATAAAGAACCCCCTTTAACAAAGAACTCTCCATGGATAGATAATGGGCATTCATCTAACAATATTAAAAACTCTATCCCTACCATAGTGCAAGAAGTTTCTATGGATCATCCTATCCATTTTCCTCCTTTAGTTGAATATTCAAGTACCTTGGATATTACTAAGGAAGTGTAGGCCCTTGATTTTCCTCCTTTAGTTGAATGTTGAACTACCTAAGGTATCACTAAGGATGCAAAACCCTTGGATACCTATCCTTTGGTTGTATGTTCTTTGGGCATCACTAAAGATATAATCATCAACAATTCCCTTAACAACACCTTATCTTCCCTTCATTCCAACGCTCTTCCTTCAAAAGATGAAGCATTGGTGGATGAAGAGAGGTCTCTCACATTAAATCCTTTAGGGATGGATGTTGAGCTCAATCAAAGTGAAAACAATGTTAATCTAATCATAGTTAATATACTTATTCCACCCACTAAGGGGATAGTGGATAAGTGTACTAAAGTTCCTAAAATCATTCTACATGAGGCACCTAATATGCCTCCTTACTTCAAACCAGTAATCGTAATTCAATTCCAACATCACCTTGACCGAAAGGAAAGAGAAATTTTGTTGAGGTTCCCCTTCTGTCATCCTTACAAGGATCGGGAGAAAACCTTCACAAGTGAAGCTATCTACTGCAAAATTATAAAATCAATTTTGTACTAGCTTCCTCTTCACAAATGCTAAAGAATATGGAAAATCATAAACCATTGATGGTAGAGAAAGATAAAGATCAAGATTGGAACGAAGATGATTTTATTAAGGACAATGGCTAGCAGGTAGGTATTTCTCCTCCATTTAGCCACCTTTGATGTAGCACCTCTTTGAGTTGCTCTCATAGGTGGCCTCCTCTTATGTATCATGTTGTGTTCCCCTATATTGTTTTAAATGTTGTTTAGGTCTCCTTGGATGACCCTTGATATAAGGAGACCACTCCTATTGTGATAATTCTTCTATTTATTTCTCTATTCTTCTACTCTTCATTTTCTTATTTAATTATTGTGTGTGCTGCCTTAGGGGTATAATATTTTGGAGAATGTCTTTGGGGCATTTTCCCACATTGTAAACCTAAGTCACCTTTGTCTCCTCTCTCATTTTTTATGATTTCATTCTTCTGTGGCTCTACTAGTTGGCGGATGATGAAAACAAATAAATACTGATAAGGATCATGCGTCCCTATAACAAGAATAAAAATGGGCCTAGTCTGTATATGAATATGGGGTTAATATGTTACTGATGCTTGACTAGTAGAATCACTTTGTGTTGTGAGCATGTATCGCATTGTGAAAATCTTGTAACAAGCCTTTGCAATACTTTAAATCTGCTTCTATGTACTTTGGAATGTTTTGTATCTCACCTTGTTGCTACACTCGGTTCTAAGATACCTGAAGTATGATCTTACGGCTATACTCAGTTTTGAACCTGTAAGTGTAGCCTTGGTTTCATAAGTGGTATGTTACCTTATTTCTATATCAATTTCATGAAGATTATTTGGTTATTATCTTATGTAAGATTTTCTAGCTAAAGTTTGTTATTTGTTAGCGTATAATACTAATGTTTTTCTATTGTGATTATTGGGAACAATCAGTGAATGCAAGCACATGTCACTTTGGGGCATGGGCTTTGCAAAATCTCTTGTTCCCTCACATTTTTTCAACCTTACTTAAAATGTGTTTGATACCAACAAGCGGGATCAACCGCTTTAAGGTACGGCCATATACTATGGTAAATGCTTAGATCTCTTAAACATTGTGTGTGGCATATGCTTCCTTTTCACCGTAAGGCAACTGTGGATGCAGGTGTGGTTGTGTACTTTATTTTATTGTATACCTCCTTTTCACTCTAAGGTATTTACACGATGCATGTGAGGTTGTATACTTTTTGCATGCTTTCTTTTCACCATAAGGCATCCACGAATGCAGGTGGGGTTGCATTTTGAAATCCCTTCTGTGGAAGGCGGGATTGTGTTTTCCCTTGAGCAGTTGCACATCCTTTTAAAAATTCCTCTAGGAAGGTAGGGTTGGATCTTGAGTTATTCACCCTTAAGTGTGTCTTTGGCAGTTGTGGTAGCATAGCTCAACTGTTAGGTGTGTTTGACATGTCTTAGATAGTGGAGTGTAGCAATGAGCTCCTCCCTATTGCCCATGTTTGTTGTGTATAAGATGTATAGTGTGTTGATGACATACTATATGGTGCTCATGTATTCCATGTGTTTTTTGTGTCTTCCTTGCATGTCTTGTGTGTTTTTAGTGGTTTAAAGGTGTGTAGCAATGAGCTCCCCTCACGCTGTGTGTTTTGTGTGCCTTTGATGGTGTCGCGTAGCGATGAGCTCCCCCCATCGCCTAGTTAGGATTATATATATAACTATTTAATCATGTCTTCTCTATGTATTGCATGACTATATCCATGTCTTCTTTGTGTATTGTGTGCTTCATTGTCTTCTCCATTTATTGTGTGCCTCCTTATTGTATTCACCATGTTTTGTGTAACTGTCAAGTGTTTTCCTTATGTTTTCCTAACCTTGGGGGATAGAAATGGTTCTCCAAATTTAGGGTGTGTCTTCGCTCTAGTGTCTGATGTGTTTGATGTGCTTTGATCGTACTTTAATGCATGTATTGAATTGTAAGATCATACACACATTAAAGTGGGGGCTAAATGTTATGGAGTAAAAAGTGGACACTTGTCTTTTTACCTCCTTGTTTAGCTCCTAGGTCCCTATGATTACATTATGTGTTATAATTGATCATCCAGAAGAAGATTGTCTGACACCCATGTGAATTTGGGACCTTGGGCCCTTCCTTAATCTCATCACAGACTAAAAAGGGGCTCCTAGACATGGGCGCCAACCGCCCAAGTCCTCCCTGATTGGTTGGGGCCAATTAATGCTATGTGTTAGGGTAAAATAGGATCAGCAATGAATATGCAATAAACAACATCAAATACCCATAACTCAATAGAATAATGAATCTAAGAAAGATTGAATGAAATGAAGCAATGAATAACACAATGCAAACCTTCCTTGAATCGAAGCTTCTATTGTTGCCTATCAAGATCGTCCTTGTTCGTATGAAGTAGGCCCTCAGAGAGTGCACTCCTTTGTTGTTTTCAAGAATGTCAATAGTGATTGGCTGTGGTGATAAATGTGCAATGAAGAGGATCTTCAAAGCTTTGGGTGATCTCAAGCAAATTGTATTGGGGTGCCAAAGGCGCGCTGGTGAATTTCTGCAGAGTAACAATACGAATAGCTTGGATGAATAGAATGGAAGAATAAGGTTCCATTTATAGACTCAGAAGAATGAGGATCAACAGTTGAGAAGAAACAAGAAGATCAATGGTTGAGAATGGTTGAGGAATGTGCAACGAGTAGAAAGAGGACAAGTGTCCCACTTCCATCATGTAACAAGGGAGTTAACAAAATTGATTGAAGAGTTAACAGAATAGACCAATTAGTTAAGTGAATTGATTGGGGAGTTAACTGAATTGATTGATCAGTTAACTGGGTTGATTGAGGAGTCAACAAAATAGATTGACCAGTGAACTCAATTGACTAATTAGTTAACTGATTTGATTGATGAGTTAACTAATTTTGACTAGAGGATAAATAGGACATGTGGGTGAGAGAATATTAGCTAATTAAATATTTAAAATATTTAATTACATGTGCAACATGGTGAGGTGGAAAAGGTGAGGTGGAAAAGGTGAGGTGGAAAGATGAGGTGGATTGGTGAGGTGGATTTATGGATAGAGGAATTTAGGATTAATTAAATAATGTAGGATTATTTAATTATGTGAGACATTAGAAGAATTTAGGGAATTTAATTAAATAAATTAATTTTATTTAATTATGGGTTAATGAACCAATCAAATAAACTTAGAATATTTATTTAATTGATAGAAGAAAATAAGAAGGGAATAAATATTAAGAATATTTATTTAGAATGAATCGTGTCATTTTTAGGCATATACACTATGTTAGCATAGGACATTTAAAAAGGTTCCTCTTTGTTGGCTTTTGTGATTTAATTTGACAAATGTTAGTAGGAAAGCATATATAATTGTGTTTTTGAATTCATTATGAACCTAAATAGAGATATCCAACTTGAAGCATTGGAGTAAAGAGCATTCAAAGCATTCATTGTGATCCTAGAGCATATTTGTATTGTCATTGTGTGTGTTGTTGTAGGTTTGAGGTTGTCATCTATCTCTCCTTATGAGTTGAAGAGCATTCATCCTCCTAAGGGTTTTATCACATAGGTGATGTCATTATGATTCATCATCATTTGATTTCATCATATTGATTTGTGTTTTGCCTCTGCCCTACAAGGGCATGCTCTCTTTATCTATTAACGTTGTTGGGAAGCTTGAATGCTATCCCAGGATTTGACTAAGGCAAGTCCCTAAACACCATAACCCCCAAACCCCTTCTCTTCTTCTTGTGTGCAAGTTACAGGAGCAAGATCTGGAAGATATGAAGATACAGGAAGATTGTGTAGGAATTAGGGTTTTGGGATTCGGAGGAAGTTCTGGAATATTCCTCTGAAAAGACTTGGGTAGTTGGTACCCTAGTCTTCTAGGCATTTTGACACCAGATCTGGCATTTGAGCATCAGTTACAACATTTTCTCAGTTCAGACCCCCGATAGATTCTCACTTCCAGGACTTGGGCGATTCCTATTTCGTCCTCCCACACTTCAGCTTCTGAGACACAGGTTCTGTTATCTCTCTAATCATCTTTGTACATTCAGATTATGAGTTTCAATCCTCTTTTATCTATTATAAGTTGATTATCTTAGAACTAGGGTTTTATTCATATTTGACCTAGGGTTTGATAAAAGGCTTGGTTAAATCTAATATTTCCATAGCAAACAAGAGCACAAGATCTGTAGTTGAGTCCACCTCCCTTTGGTTGTGATTTTTCTTGGTCTTGTCCTTGAATGTTATTGTGGAAGAGGGTTTGATCTAGTGTGCATGCTAGTCTTCTTCATTCATCTTTTCCATACATAACATTAGCTAACTTTCCACCAAAGGGATTTGTGAAATGCTTTCAAAAAGTTAACATTTTTGGGGGATCACACCTAATGCTTTGTTATATTTTTCTCACAAAAAACAAGATCACTTTGTGTGCTCCCCCTTATTTGACCCTCTTAATCACTTCTCAATTTTAAGCAGTCAAACATAAGTAACCTCCTTTAACCAAAACTACTTTAGTGTTATAGTGCTTAGACACAAGATGCCAAAGCTACGTTAGTTTTATAATGATTAGACATATGACATTAGATCTAATGTTAAAACATTTAAATAGTTTACTCTAAAAAACTTGCCCACATTATTATGAACTATGAAAATCTTTTGATGTCAATGGATGCAAGAATTACAATAAAATATTTACATTTTATTAATTCTTTGGAAAAATATCTTATAAATTACTTATTTAATACATTAAAGACATAGTTACATTCCTTATCCACCCAAACTTCCCTTTCCCAAAATATCATCAACTCCTAATGTAGAGATCTAACTAATACATAATAAAATATTGTAGATATGTTTCATATTCTAAACTAAGGAAATTAGAAGAGGTCCCTCATAGAAAATAGACAAGGGAATAGTGATAGAAGGGCATAATAGTTTTGCTAGTTGATGCAACTATATTGTTCTAATTTTACTCGGTTGGATCAAAAAGAAGAATTTGAAAATTGCATTTTACTTTTGTCTTCTATATTACTGATCTTTGTATTAGGAGGATGAATTCATGCATGGTTCTATCTGATTTGGTACATGGACATTTGGATGACCACTATAGCATCTTGTTGCTACGAAGGTCTCCTATATGGTTGCGACATCATCTTCTATGACTTTTCAACTTGTCACATGCAATAAAAGTTGGCTATCTAGATAGGGTGGCACTCTAACAACCATTAAAGGTTTGTCTTAAGGAGGTTGAACAATAAAACTTCCTCAATGATGATCAAGCCCCATAGCTTGATTTGAAAAGATTTGAAGGATAGAAGCCTTGTAAATTTTGTAGTATTGAGAATGAAGGATGAATGTGAGTGTAGCTATGAAAAGTGCGATAATAGCTTTTATTATTCTTTCTAATACCTATTTTTGTTGCTTCTACTTTTGTGTGGTTCTTATGTGGTGTGTGCGTTTAACCAATTCTTTATTTATTTAATTATGACTGTTTATGACCATTTAAATGCAAACAGAGATAGAAATGTAAACTAAAATTAAAATATAAGTGTCAAATGAAAAAAAAAAAAAATCAACTTTTGAACATTGTGGACTTGCACATCATCATATCCAAGACTCACTATCACAAATACAATGACATCTAAGACAACCAAATATTCAGATCTAAGATGAAACAAAAATATTTAAATCTAGAAAACTAAAAATAAATAAATTATGAGATCAGCTATTACAAAGTATTTACATCATAAGAGACCCATTATAATATTATTAAACAAATAAACTAAAAATAAATACTCGACAAAGGAAAAAAAATATAGTAAGCAAGCACTTTTCATTTCTACATGACCTTATCTTGATTAGTTTCCACCTTCCTCATCAAACGCATCCCTGAATCTAGGTAGGGATTTAGACAGAAGTCTTGTAAGCCCACCTTTTCAAACTCCATGGATAAGGATATGAACACTATTAAACCCCCAATTTCCAACTCGACAGGCAGGTCAACATGGGAAGGTAAAATGCATTGATTTCAACAATGACAGTATACAAATTGCAGAGCACATTAAATATTATAAAAACATGTCTTGGACTCTCAGCACTCTTGATATTTTTAACGCCAAGATATAATAAAGCATTCACCACACTTTTTGAGCAGCCAAAGTCAAAATCTCCCCTTGAAACTGGCTGGATCCTCAAGACCTTGAAGCATCATCCTTTTATAAGTCCTCTTCCAACATTACACTTCTACAAACAACTTCTTTGGGTGTTTTTCCTGTGTAAGAATGGCAAGGATGAAAGAAACAACTGGACTTCATATTCTTTGGGTGTCACTCACCTTGATGGTAATGACTGTCAATGCAGACACAGATCCTTTACAAGATTTCTGTGTAGCTGACTTGGCCACAGGTAAGTTCAAAACTATTGATTACTTTTTAAAATTTATTGAGTGATACATCATTATAGTACATCCACAGAACCCTGGCCATGTGTTTATTTGCCTCTGCATTCAGAGGGAATAGAACCCTCTGGTGAAAACTATTTGAGTGAAGAATCTTCACGAATTGAGCCAAGTTCACAGAATGTGATTGACTTGCTGAGATTTAAGGCTTAAACATAATGTTATACTTATTAATTGTAGGCCTTCTAAACTTTGTTCTGTAAAATTCTCTAACAGGCTAACAGCACAGACAAACCTGTGGCCTAGTGTAACCAATTGTTAATGACCTGTGAATTTCATATTTAGTTGCAAAAGAATCCTCTTAAATGGTAAACAGCCAAATAGTCTCACCTTAAAAAGTACGGCCAAAAATAAACCAGACCCCAATCTGGGTAGGAGTTTCCCTTCTTAGAAGCCTTCAGAAGATCTGTTTTGCTTTTTATTTACATCATATATTCTAGTTTTTGTATCCTGAATTTTCCAGGATCAAACTAAACCTATGTGGGGAATAATCCCGCTGTATTGATATAACCGTTCTATCTTAAATTCTAAATCTAAAAGGTAATATAATCACAAGGATCATTCTCATGGTTTTTGGAAGGAGATCCAGTATAGCTTGTATGATCTATCCATGTCCTTTGGTCCCTAATATCATAATTCCACTGGAAAATACCTTCTACTTATCAATTGATGAGTTAAGGGGTTATAATGAATAGTTTATAAGGCACAACACTTCTGAAGGTTTTGCAAATGGGGTAGCAAGCTATATGGGTTTGATCTTGGGGGAAAATCTATGGTTAAGCACACTTGAGTTAGAGTGGTACTGGGATGGGTGACCTCCCAAAAAGTTTGATGCTTCACCTTGGTGAGCATCACGTAGATGCAATGGGTGCTAAGTGGACCATTCGCTCTAATGAGAGATGGGTTCGTGTGAACCATTACTCATAAAACAGGGGTCAACAAACGTGACTCAAAAACTACACAGTTGAATCTTGATAGTAATATCATAAACCAAATCTTGTCAACTCATCTGGACCCTAAATCTATTCACCATAATAATCAGTGTATCTAAAAATCTAAAATCCAGAAGGTATATATTCATTACCAGAAGTATCAGGATAGTAATATCATAAACCAAATCTTGTCAACTCATCTAGACCCTAAATATTCAGTATAATAATCAGTATATCTTAAAAAATCTAAAATCCAGAAGGTTTATAATCATTACCAGAACTATATAATCACTTGTATCATTCTCTTTAGATCGAGATCTTAAACTATCCATACAGAGTCTTTCAAACTAATCAAACTTAAAGCAAATCAGATCTTATCAATCCATCTACCCCAGAAACAAACTGTTAAACGTATGTAATCATTATATATGCAAATCTAAAATTTAAGAAAAAAAAATACTTCCAAATAAATTGAAAAAAAAATACCCTCTCTTTTTGGTCCAAACTTCGTGAAAAATGTGATAAACTTTGATCCCATTTATGTAAAATTATGGATTGCTGAAGCTTGGCATGTCTAATAATAATCATTCCCAACGACATTTTAAATTAAATGCGATTTCTATCCTTCAGAGTTTACTCCTAAAATTCTTTGTGCTTACCATATAAATCTGTTTATTGTATATTTCACAGACACTGTGAAGGTGAATGGATTCACATGCAAAAAACCCAGTAAAGTAAATGCCTCAGACTTCAAGTTCTCAGGGCTGGCCAAGGGAGGATTAACAAATAATTCAGTGGGATCCAATGTAACAGCTGCAAATGTACTCAAATATGCAGGGCTCAATACATTGGGAATATCTATGGGCCGTGCACAGTTCGCGCCAGGAGGTGTGAACCCACCTCACACACACCCTCGTGCAACTGAGATTGTATTTGTTTTGAAGGGCACTCTGGAGGTTGGATTCATAACCACAAGTAATGAGTTGTATTCTGAGATTGTGAAAAAGGGGGATCTGTTTGTGTTTCCAAAGGGGCTGGTGCATTTTCAAAGGAATGTTGGGAAAGGTAAGGCAGCTATACTTTCTGCTTTTAACAGTCAGCTGCCTGGAACTCAGTCTATTCCAGTTACTCTGTTTGGATCTACTCCTGCTATTGATGACACAGTGTTGGGTAAGGCATTTCAGATTGATGGGGATGAAGTTGAGAAAATTAAATCTAAGTTCAACCCTAAATAGGATTTTTTTTTCCTTTCTTCTTTAGATGTACGGGTTATTATTTGCAGTAGGCATGTATTCTTTTAAGGGAATTGGGTCAAGTTGTAACTGTAACAATAATGTACATAATCTTAGGAGTATTATTTTAAGGATAATATTTTATATTTTATATTTCCTAGTTACATTAGACGTTCAACATTCATGTTGAAAATCAATTGAAATCGTTTTCTGTTGTTAAATATGTAAAGTGTATCACATTTTAATCAATGAATGTAATGATTGTGTTAATATATGAATGTTATAAATTTCATTGACTATTATCACATCCATTATATTTATCAATCTTTTATACATTTCATTTCTCGATATTAATAACAGAGCTATGGCTAAAGGAGAAGGATGAAGCATAAGTTCAGGGTTCAAATCATGATGAATCACATACAGAGAAGAATATCAAAACTTGCAAAGGAGAAATCGAAGCTCATGACCACCCACACGATTATCATAGTGCCCTATAGGAATTTGGTGTTGTAATTTCATGAAGAATTTCTTTAGTACATGACTCGGTTTCACATCTGTGCTTAATTGCACAAATTATAAAGGCACCATCACTTTCTCTAGGGCTTAGAGCCCTCTGGTATCACCTTCAAGATGTTGAATCTAAGTCTTGGACAAAGGTCTGCACTGTCCAATTATAACATGATCATGGAAACAAGGTGAAATATGCACAACTTATTTGGGTGTCTTGAAACTGAGACCTATATTCTGTTGGAAAAAGATCCAACTAAAGTGGGCAAAGAAGAAAATGGAGACCAAGAAAGGAAGGAGACAAAATAATTTGTTTTGCATCCATATTCAAAATTACATTCAAAAAAATTTACGCACAAAAACTCAGAGCTATGTCTCTATATTTCCTTCATACAACAAACTGCACACCTTTCTAGATCTTCCAAAGATAACTAGATTGATTCTATGCAAGTTCTGCAGTTATGGTCTGAGATACTTTCTAGAGCTTTGTCCACTGTTCAAATTCTGGAGTTCCAAAGCTTTCTACTTCCTGTGCGATTCTCTATGTTGTTGCTGCAACGTTCTAGAGTCCTGGAGTTCTACTCTCTGTCCAATATCCTCTATTGTTGCAGGTTCTTCTTCTCATAACTGTTTACCTTCTAAAATGCCTGAACATTTCTCTATTTATTCTCTTGTTTTGTCTTTCTCTGCCTTTCCAAAAATTGCTGCCCAATTCAAAATGACCTACCAAAATTAATTTGTTGCCAGAATGCATTAACTGGGGTAGCGGATCTCAAACAGAGCAAAGGGGGGGAACGATCCTAATGGATCTCTTCTGATGATGGTTGCAATAATTGTTGTTGTTGCCACTCAAGATTAATATTTCCAACACTCCCCCTTAATCTTGAGCCTTTATGTATTTTCATCACCATTCTGCATTTCTGACACTTTCTTGTCTGAAGCTATTATGTCCTTCTGAAACTGTGGTTCTGGAGCTCTTCTGTCTTCTCGGAATTAAATTTCTAGAGCTCTATCTTTCCAGAGTTAAAGTTTCGAAGTTGTCCTGTTTACACCTGTTCTGTGTTCCGAAGATGTCCTATCTAAACTTGTTCAAAGTTCTGAAGATGTCCGAGACTGTCCTTCCAGAATTAAAAGTTCTAGAGTTTTTCTGACTCTCTAGAACTGAAGTTTTGGAGCTTTTCTGAGTGTTGAACACCCAGAATATAGAGAGGGGGTGAATTAGTATTCTCTTAAACCATTTACTTATTAAACCATTAATCCATTTTCACATTCAATAACAACAAAGCAAAACAACCATAAAGCATTGCACATAAACACCAATATTTTTACGTGGAAAACTCAAAAAGGGAAAAACCATGGTGAGTGTTATCTCACATAAATTATGTAGTAACAATGCCGAATTACAAAGAGGCCCACTGCCTTAGGGCTCACTACCCAAGGCTCACTTCCCTTAAGGACTCACTATCCAAAGAAGAATGCTCACTGCATACAAGCTTACTGCTAAGAGAAAGAAAGAAAGAAGGGAGGCTCATTGCCAAAATGAATTGCTATTATTGCATCTACACATGCATGGTTATAGCTCCAATGAAGCTCAAAAAACCATCTCAAAACTCTTTATCCTAACCTACTCTATTACACTGCTTTGCTCTTACATGAATATAAGATCTCTTCTTCTACACTTGTCACCCTTACAAAATCACATAACTTCGCATGTCACACACACACACACTCATATCCACACACTTACATATTCATATTCGCTCACTCACACTCAAACACCGAAATGGATCTCATATAAATATCTGTAACACTTAGAATCTTCACATTAGGTCAGCCTACTTAGATGAAGCATGTAGTTAATCAACATGTAGCTTGTTGGCCAAATTCATTCACCAAAATACTTTGCGGACCTAGTTAACACTTGAAACACATTCTCATATGTCAGCTCCAATTGTAGAACTACTTAGGATAAAGTTCCAATCAATATATTTTACCACACACTGATCAAGGTATTAGGTCGGCCTTAAACTCTGATTATCATTGGTTCTGTCTAACTGTCAGATCATAACTTTTTCTGCAGATCACAACACTTTCTCAAATTCATATCAAGGACTCCTTAGACATCCCCAATCCTACCTCTAGAATTGTAGAGCATAGTATTAACTTGCATTAAAATGTGGACCATAAGAACACAAACCCTGTCTCAGTCAAACATTGTCAAGCCAAGTAGCGATACATAGATGCTCACAAATATCTTTCTGGTGGACTTTAGGCTCTGCAACTTTGGATTTAGAGACTTCCTATATTTGTTTACAACACCTCAAAACCACATAACAAAATATCCAACACCGGAGGAATGCGGACCAAAACAAATATGTGTTCTGCTCTTATTACCTTTGATCTCTGCAATGTCAAACTTGTGCAACTTGAAAGTACACTTCCAGAGATGATCAAGGGATGAAACTCTGAATATAGGATCATATAAGGATTACAAATATCACATCAGAACTGTACAACTTGATCTTCAACTGTGGACCAATGCCAATCAAGATATTGTCTCTCTGTCGTTATCTCTGTATTCTGCCAATACTTAGCCAAAATCTCTGTTCCAACCTTGTTTCTTTTCTTGTTGCCATCAATGACAACACCATCAAACATCATGCTCATCCAAACTTCACCATACTAGTAGTGTCTCCATCAGTGATGTTTGCCCAATTACCAACAATCTCCCCCTTTGGCATTGATGGCAACACTTGATGTGAAAAACTGTTACACTACTCCCCCTTACTCTTTTCACACTGCTCCCCCTAACTTCATGCTTCTCTCCTAATTTTTCAATTATTTTTCTTTTGTATAACATGCTTTATTCTCCCCCTTTGACATCAATGGCAAAGGTGTATGATACAAAAGTATGTACAAGTGACCAAAACTTCAAAATTATTTATATTGTTCACATATATATATGTGCAATCAAATACCTTACTGGCTTGCAGGGAGAATATCTTTATAGATCTTCTTTAGTTGAACTACATCTTCATCCCACCTAACATTGGCATGACTCAAAACTTGTATGTGCCCATTGATTTGGGTCACCAATTCTTCTTCTTTTTCAACAGTAGCCGGGGCCTCAGTATTTTGCCTTATTTTGTTTGCATCTATTACAAGTGCAGTCATAGATCCAATCTTGAAACTTGCAATTTCTCAGAGCTAAATCGTTCTATGTTTTATGACCTCCTTTTGGGTCTGGAACTTGTGTATGTTCGAATGAATTTTCTCAACTTCTACCCTTTGATTCCCAACAGCATCTCTCACCGAATCATAAGTTTTAGAGATCTTTATCAGTTGGACTTCCCATCCATCTATTTTCTCTCTTAAATCCTTAGTTGTCTCAAGCCAAGTTAGACAAAACTAATACATTCCACTAGCTTCTTTAATGGCCAACTCTAGATATTCAATACTTTTATCTAACAAAACTTTGTCTTGAGAATACTTATCATTGAGCTCAACTAATCTTTGGCTATCAATCTCTGCCCTTACTTTCTTTTCTGCAACTTGTTCAAGGGACTCAAAATGAGAGTTAACTGATTCAATGAGCTTTTTCAACTGTGCAGTAGGAGCCAAGGAAGTGTCTCTCTTTATTCTGGGCATAATCTTTTCAAAAATTGTTGATGCATCTCCAATCAGATCACTTCATATGGGATTTTAATATTTCTTCTTGTGCCATGGTCTGAAAAATTGTCCCAAGACTCAATTTCTATAATGGAGACATTGTGGCAAGGTTAATTGGTCCTTGCAATAGCTCAGGTTCAATCAAAATCTAAGCTTCCTTTTGCTTCTCCAAAAACTCTCTCAACTAACTCCTTCCCAGCAATGTCTCTTTTAGCTTCAAACATGAGTCATCTCAACATCATGTCTCTCCAAAGGGTTTTCTTGAATGAGCTCTTGTTCATTTCCCTCTATTTCTAGAGTAGGATTGTCAATCATTTGTTCATTTGCTTCTCTCTGCTAACCTTGTCCTTTAGAGGTATTTTCTTCAAGTGTTGCCTTTGCTTCTTCAAAATTCTTTTCTTCCATAAGCTCTTTCCCTTTTTCTTCATTCCCCATGCTTACCAGAGGAGTAACTGCACTTTGTTCCATGTTTTTCTCAACATTTACTTCTGTTAGAAGTATCAACATCATCATTTTGTTCCTCCCCATCAATGTCTACCACAATTGAGATTTGCAGTTCATGTAACACACTTAGGGTTATCTCCTCAGTCTCTTTAACCAGTTTCTCAATGTCACCAGACATTAGAGTATTGACCCTTTTCTTTGTTCTGAACTTTTCACTATGTTTCTTAGTGACCTTGATCTTTTCTTCACTAGTTATATTTGGACACAGTTTTATCAGAACATATTCCTTCAACTCGGCATCTTTGGCCATAGCCACTTCTTTTCTTATTGTCAGGATGCTTAAATTCATTTTAGCTTTGCTGCTCAGTTCTCCTTGGACACTTGAGAGTTTGAATGCAAATGTGATTTCCTTTCAAATTAATTCCCTTTTAAGCCCTTTTCATTGAAATTTAATCACCATAAATGCTTGATTCAAAAAGTTGTCAAACTCTATCTCTGTCACTCACAGTTGATCCAAATTTCTCCGCAATCCACCACATTAGGTCCTTTTCTGCTAGAATCTTCTTCAAAAGATCTGTCAAAATGTTTTCTAACTTATGTCTTCATGTTGGATGTCAACACCACTTTCCTGGCTACGGGAACAGGATTTTTCATTGAAGCCCCCCTAAGCCAGAGCTCCCAATTCACTTCTTGGAGGAATTATCTGCATGAGAAGCTGGTCTGGACTCATTCTTGACTTCATTTACTTCCTTCTTAACCCAAATCTTGTTCATCTCTTTCTTGGTTTTCGCCAGATCCACCTTTTGTACTGGTTTCTTTATCTTTGCCTGATTATTCTTCTTCATGTTCTTGCTTTTGCATAACCTTGCAATATGTCCATGCCTATTGCAATTGAAACACACAACATTCCTTTGTCCATTGTTCCTTTCATTCATTCTGGATCTGCATTGGTTACCCTTATGCCCAAATTTAAAGCAATTTTCATTGAAAGATTGAGCATTCCTTCCATTGTTATAGTCATTCCTTATTTGACTTCTACATTCACTAGCTCTATGACCAATTTTCTTGCATGTAAAGCAATTACCTTTGAAATATTGAGCATTTCTTCCACTGTTATAACCATTTCTTATTTGGCTTCTACATTCACTAGCTTTATGACCAACCTTCTTACATGTAAAACACTAACTAGAGAAAGATGGAACATTTTGATTCATTATGTTCCTACATTGAGTAGCCTTATGACCAAACCTATTGCATGAATTACAACAACCATTGAAAGATGGGTACCTTTGAGCATTTGGTTGCCTGACTGGTGGTCTTCTAGGTCTATTTCTTTGATTCTAGATATGCTTGCCTTTGTCCCTCTTGTTCTAAATAATTGTTGCTTGACCTGAATTAGAACTTTCACCTTTCTCAAATCCAAAACCTTCTTTGTTATCAAGACTCTTCTAAATTGCAATTACTCTATCAAGTTTGGCAGCACTCACCTTGAATTTCTCTTCTTGAATCCATGCATGTTTCAGATCAGCTTTCAGATCCACAACTTCTTGTTCAAGCCTTGTACATTCTTCCGATTTGTTTTTCACCAACTGATTTAGGTCTTCTTCTACTTTTGCCTTGTCTTCAATTTGCATTTTCAAATCATCCAAGTTTTCATATTCTTATCTCAATTGTTCATTAACCTCTTTATACTTTTCTTTGAACTTCTTGACTTGCTCCCTCAACTTTCTAATGCACTCATCTACTTCCTTCACATTTTCTTTTAGATCCCTATTTTCTTATTCAATCCTTTCAAGGTCTTCAAGAGCACCTTTGAGTTCTTCATTAACAAACATGCATTCTTCTTCTAAAATTTTAGTTGGATTTCCTCAGGAGGAGTAGAATACCTCTTACCTGCCATGTGTTCAATCTCCAAGATCTTCGTCAAGCTATTAAACTTCTTCTGAGGAACCAAGCTCTGATACCAATTGTTGAACACCTAGAATACTGAGAAGGGGGGGTGAATCAATATTCTCTTAAACCATTTACTTATTAAACCATTAATCCATTTTCACATTCAATAACAACAAAGCAAATCAAGCATAGAAGAAACAACCATAAAGCATTGCACATAAACACCAAGATTTTTACGTGGAAAACCCAAAAAGGGAAAAACCACAGTGAGTGTTATCTCACATATATTATCTAGTAATAATACTGAATTACAAAGAGGCTCACTGCCTTAGGGCTCACCGCCCTTAAGGACTCACTATCCAAAGAAGAATGCTCACTGCTAAGAGAAAAAAAGAAGGGAGGCTCACTACCAAAATGACCTGCTATTATTGCATCTACACATGCATGGTTATAGCTCCAATGAAGCTCAGAAAACCATCTCAAAACTCTTCATCCTAACATGCTCTATTACACTGCTCTACTCTTACATTAATATAAGATATCTCTTCTTTTGCACTTGTCCCCCTTACAAAATCACATAACTTTGCATGTCACATGCACACACACTCATATTCGTAGACTCACATATTCATATTCACTCATTCACACTCAAACATCAAATGGATCTCATATAAATATCCGCAACACTTAGAATCTTCACATAATTAGGTCGGCCTACTTAGATGAAGCATGTAGTTAATCAACATGTAGCTTGTTGACCAAATTCATTCACCAAAATACCTTGCAGACCTAGTTAACATTTGAAACACATTCTCATATGTTGGCTCCAATTGTAGAACTACTTAGGATAAAGTTCCAATCAATATATTTTACCACACACTGATCAAGGTATTAGGTTAGCCTTAAACTCTAATTATCACTAGTTCAGTCTAACTGTTATATCATAACTTTTTCTATAGACCACAACACTTTCTTAAATTCATATCAAGGACTCCTTAGACATCCCCAAGTTTGCCTCCAGAACCACAGAGCATAGTATTAACTTGCGGTAAAATGTGGACCATAAGAACACAAACCCTATCTTAGTCAAACACTGTCAAGCCAAGTAGTGATACATAGATGCTCACAAATATATTTCTGGTGGACTTTAGGCTCTGCAACTTTGGATTTAGAGACTTCATATATGTGTTTACAACACCTCAAAACCGCATAACAAAATATCCAACACCAGAGGAATGCAGACCAAACCAAATATGTGTTCTGCTCTTATTACCTTTGATCTCTGTAATGCCAAACGTGTGCAACTTGAAAGTACACTTCCAGAGATGATCAAGGGATGAAACTCTGAATATAGGATCATTTAAGGATTAGGAATATCACACTAGAACCACACAACCTGATCTTCAATTACAGACCAATGCCAATCAAGATATTGTCTCTCTGTCAATATCTCTGTATTCTACCAATACTTAGCCAAAATCTCTATTCCAACCTTGTTTCTTTTCTTGTTGCCATCAATGACAACACCATCAAACATCACGCTCATCCAAGCTTTACCATACCAATAGTGTCTCCATCATTGATGTTTGCCCAATTGCCAACACTGAGAGTATCTTTCTAGAGATGCACTTCCAAAGTTGTTTCCCTTCTAATGTTGGGTCCTTCCGGAGCTATCTTTCTGGAGTTCATTCCTAGAGCTATCAATGATGCCAAGCCTATCTCTTATGAGTTCAAAGGAGTCTTTTGACAATGCCTTGGTGAAAATATCAACGAGTTGTTTCTCTGATGTATAGAACTGAAGTTTAATGTCTCCATGCTCACTAACTCCCTTATGAAATGGTAGCAGATCTTAATGTACTTGCTTCGTCCATGGAAGACGAGATTCTTCGTCAAATCTATAGAAGACATGTTGTCACAAAATATGGTTGTACCATCTTCTTGTTCCTCCTTCAAGTCTGCAAAGATTCTTCTAAGCCAAATAGCTTAACATGTTGCTGCATTTGCTGCTATGTACTCTACTTTAGCTATGGAAAGAGAAATTATGGGTTGCTTCTTTGATGCCCATGATATTGCTCTTGAACCCATGTGGAGCACATAACCCGATGTGCTCTTCATGTCATCTACACTTCCTGCTCAATCACTATCCATGTACCCAACTAACTCAAACTCATTAGAGGCGATATACATGATGCCATAACCTTTCATTCCATTAACATACCTCATGATTCTCTTACCTTCTTTCCAATGTGTGTCCTTAGGTTGCTCCATGAACCTAGAAATTAGACTTACCACATACATCAAATCAAGTCTTGTAGCTATCAAATACATGAGTCTTCTAACCATGCTCTTGTAGAGGGTTGGGTTAACATCATTGTTGTTATCATCTTTGCTTAATTTCAGACCTGTAGTTGTTGGTGTTAGGGCAGGTTTGTTGTCTAGCATTCTAAATCTCTTCAAGATTTGTTTGGCATAATTAGTTTATGAAATGAAGATGTCATGCTCTATTTGTTGGATCTCTATGCCTAGGTAGTATTTTAGCAAACCTAGGTCTGTCATTTCAAAGTCATTTTCACTACCTCTTTGAAATCAACAATGAAGAGGTCACTATTCCATGTGAAAATCAAATCATCTACATACAAAACAACAATAAGAATCTCGTCATTGGTTGCTTTGATGTAGAGTGTGGGCTCACTGCTGCTTTTGCTAGTCATTTCTCAGTAGGTACGAATCAATTTTGTTGTACCATGCCCATGGTGCTTGTTTAAGCCCATAGAGAGCTTTACAGAGCCTATACACATTGTCTTCATGCCTTGGGACTTCATAGCCAAGTGGCTGCTCCACATACACCTCTTCTTTCAGCACTCCGTTCAAGAAGGTTGACTTTACATCCATTTGAAATACTTTCCATTTGTGCTAGGTTGTAATTGCTAGGATTGCCCGCACAGTTTCTAGCCTTTCAACTAGTGCATATGTTTCATCATAGTCTATTCCAAGCTATTGTTTGTAACCCTTAACAACTAGCCTTAATTTATGTCTCTCAATCATTCCATTAGCAATACATTTGGTCTTATAGATCCACTTAACTTCAATGACCTATTTACCCTTGGGTAAATCAGTTAGTTCCCATGTCTGATATCTCTCTATAGTGTCCAACTCTTCATCCATGGCCTTAAACCATTTTTCCTCTTTCACAACTTCTTCTAAATACATTGGATCACTAAAAAAAGTAAAATCTAAATTTTCATCAAAATCAGCATACCTTGTGCTGTCATAAATTCTACACACTTCTTGTCCTTTGTGGCATCAATGATGCAAGTGTAGGGTTTGAGTTTTCAGAGCTACTTGACTGTTGAACTAATGAAGAAGACTGAGTGTCAGAATGTTCACTCTGCTATAAAAAATCTAGAGCTGTTGCTTTACTAAACAGCTCCACAGCTATTGTTGTGTTGAAAATTTATAGAGCTCCTGCTTTCTGAACTGTTTCCTTGGTGAAAAGTTCCAGAGCTCTTGACTTCCAGAGCTTCTTCATCCTCAAAGGGTATTGTGACAAAAATACCTATGGTGCTGTCCACCATTCCATCCCATGATTCATTTTCAATGAATTCAACATCCCTGCTTATCACCACTTTCTTGGTGATGGGATTGTACAATTTGTAGGCTTTGGATCCTTCACTATAGCCTATGAAGATGCATTTTTCACCTTTGTCATCAAATTTCTACCTCTTCTGAAATTGGCACGAATGCATATGCCACACACCCAAATATTCTCAAGTTCTCTACACTCCATTTGAATTTTGTCCACACTTCTTGTGGAATCCTATCACGAACAGCCTTTTTGGGGCACCCATTCAATAGGTAGACTGTTGTTGGTATAGCTTCACCCCAAAAATCATTTAACAAACCTTTTACCTTTAGCATGCTTGCTGCTATCTCTATGATGGTTTTGTTCTTCCTTTCATCCACTCCATTTTGTTGTGGAGTATACCTGGTTACGAATTGTTTCTCAATGCCTTCATATTTGCAAAAAATCATAAACTCTTTGGAGATGTACTCTCTCCCTCTGTCCATTCTGAGGACTTTGATATAGTGGCCACTAGCCGCTTTGCTTCTCAACCAATGCCTTAAACACCTTAAACTTCTCAAATGCTTCTGATTTATTTTTCAAAAAATACACCCAGGTTTTTCTACTATAGTCATTTATGAATGTCATGAAATAAACATTTCCACATAGGGTTGGGGTCTTCATGGGACCACACAAATCTGAATGCACCAGCTCTAATGGTTCTCTTTCTCTCCTAGAATATCCCAATTAAAAGGGTTGCCTATGCTGTTTACTTAGGATGCATGCTTCTCACTTTCTATCAGGCTCTACAATTGTTGGTAGGCCCCTAACCATGTCTTTTCTAGCTAAAAAACTTAAACTATAGTAACTTAAATGCCCATACCTCAAATACCAAAGCTTGGATGGGTCTTTGATGACTATTTTGAAGGCTAAATGTTGTAGGCCTATCGATTGTGCTAGGATTTGCATTTTGAGGGGAAACATCCAGTTCTTTGTCATTTGAACCGCTACAATAACTTTCTTGCTTCCATCCTTGTCATAGATGATGCATTCACCTTTCTCTGTTAGGACTCTATAAACGTTTTAGACCATCTATCCAATGCTCAAGAGGTTATGTTTTATGCCTGGAGCATAATAGATGTCATGGATTTGTATTCTTTCACCATGTTTGGTTTGTATGCACACTATGCCTCTGCCAATGACTGGAACCTTCTCATTGTTCGCTATTTTAATTTCATGCTTGATACTATTGTTTATGGAGACAAATAAGTTTTTATTACCACTCATGTGGTTGCTACAGGCACTGTAGAAATACCCAATTTCAGCGATGCCCTATTCTACAAGATTGCATGCAATAAAAACTTGTGACTATTTTTTTCATTTTTAGACTTGTTCTCATTTGCCACATTGGCATTTTGACTTCCTTGCCTACATTCACTTGCATACTGACCATACTTGTGACAATAGTAACAATGCACATTTCTCTTATCATACCCTCTGATTTGAGTTGATGTTCTTTTTTTTGAAAGTCTAATTGGGAGGTGTTGGCCTCCTCTTAACTATTTGAGCCTCCTCTTCCAAATTTGCTTCTACCTCTGTCCCTTTGATCTCTTTTCATGCCTCTCATATTTCCTTGGGCTTAGAAGGCTTGCTCTAGTGAAGGAGCAGATTTGTTTATCCGCTACTCATGGGTTTGAAGAGAACCTATCAACTCATCAACTATCATTTTTTAGAGGTCTTTTGCCTCTTCAATGGCAATAACCATTGGGGCAAATCTAGAGGGCAAGCTTCTTAGGATTTTCTCTATAATCCTCTGCTCTTCCATGGTTTCACCATTTATCCTTAATTGGTTAATCAAGGTAGAAACCCTTGTGTGAAAATCTGAAATGGATTCATTGTCCTTCATCTGCAGGGTCTCAAAATCTCTCCTTAGCAACTAGAGTTTCACAAGTCTCGCCTTGTCAATACCCTTGTAACTATTTTGAAGTATTTCCCATGCTTCTTTTGCATAACTAGTTGTTGCTATTCTAGGAAAAATAGCCTCTATCAAGGCTGCCTGAATCAAACTAAGAGATTTAGCATCATTTTTCCTTGTCTCCTTCAATTAATTCTTTTGAGCATTGCTCAATGTTGTATATGCATTTGGGTCAGTCACATCTGTGAACCCATTTGCAACTAACTCCCACAAATTATTTGCAACTAAAATGGTTTTCATTTTCTTTTCCTAGACATCATAATTTTTACCATCAAACATAGGTGGTTTCTACCAACTCCTATTCTCTCCTCCTGCAATTTTGCTAAATGGGGGAAACTACTAATACCCAGAAAAGATCTAGGGCTTTTCTTCATTGCCTAGAAAACTAGGGGTTTCCTAAATACCCAGTAAGCTAGGGTTCTATCAATGCACGCCCATAAAAAAGGTAGGGCTCTAAAACTAAATATCTAGAAAACTTATGGCTTTGATACCAATCTATTGGAAAAAGATCCAACTCAAGTGGGCAAAGAAGAAAATGGAGACCAAGAAATCAAGGAGACAAAATAATTTGTGTTACATTCATATTCAAAATTGCATTCAAAAAAGGTTACACACAAAAACTTAGAGCTATGGCTCTATATTTCCTTCATACAACAAATGACATACCTTTCTAAAGCTTCCAGAGATAAATAGATTGATTATGTGCAAGTTGTGGAGTTCTGGTCTGAGATACTTTTTGGAGCTCTGTCCATTGATTAGATTCTGAAGTTTCAGAGCTTTATGCTTCCTATGTAATGCTCTATGTTGTTGTTGCAACCTTTTGAAGTTCTACTTTATGTCCAATATCCTCTACTACTACAAGTTCTTCTTCTCCTAATTGTCTGCCTTCTAAACTGCCTGAACATTCCTCTGTTCATTCTCTTGTTTTGTCTTTCTCTGCCTTTCCAAAAATTGCCACCCAATTCAAAATGGCCTACCAAAATTAATTCATTTTCAAAATACGTTAACTGGGATAGTGGATGTTAGACATGGCAAATGGGGGGAACAATCCAAACGGATCTCTTCTGACGGTTACAATAAATGCGATTATTGTCGCTCAAGATTAATATTTCTAACATATTCTTCTAGAACCTATTTCTCTATAGGAAGTAATGGCTAGGAGCAATGATGAGAAGAATAGAACAAGGATGATCCCTTTGCCTTTCTAAAGGCAATCTTTATTTGACAAAAATTATAATTTTTAATCGACGCAGGTTAACAATGGTATCTTGCAAGCACTGCTTATTGTTCTCAGTGATAGCGAGGTCAAAAAGACATATTTATTCAATTAGTTTTTGAATTATAAATTCAATAACCATTACAAATAAACTATTGGTGCATACTTCCTAACAAAGGAACTTCAAGTTAATAACAAACTTGTAAAATTGCAGATATACTACACAGTTGGACAAGAGAGGTTTCAAAGTCTTGGGGTTGCTTTTTGTTGGTAGTGGTATATCTCTCATACCACCTATTGGAAGCGTTTCAATCTAATACCATTCAATGAAGGAGAGAAGAAACAAACAAACAAGAGAGAGATGGCACAAACTAAATATAGAAATTTCTATTGCTATGCAAATATATTTTACATGCAATAATACAAACACCAAAGCTACAACTTTGTTTCTTCTATCCCTACAAATGCTACCCTCTCTAGAGCTTGTTGGACATTACTATTATCCCACATTGTCTAAAGCTGATTCTCTATTCTTGTCTGGAGTTGTCTATGCGTGCCTATTTGGAGCTTTTGCTCTATCTGAAGCTGCCTACAATCTGGAGCTTCTCTCTTCTCTGCAATATTCTTCTTGTTTCTACTGCAACTTCTTTCTTCTCTCTACTCTGTTGTTGCATCCTTTGATTATTCTTCTTCCTTCACATTCTTCCTTTTGTCTCTTTCTTGTCTACAAAAATCTGTTGCTCAAACCTAGATTCAAATTTAAATTCACCTACTACATTGAAGAAGACTGGCCAACATTCAAGTTATTTTATCAAACCAGGAAAATGGCATTTACTATTTTGGTTAGGACGGCAAGAAGGAGATCCCGAGAAGATTTTTGACGGGTAGGTGGAGTAATTATCTACTCCAAATTAAATTTTCTAACACTCCCCCTTATTATGGAGCCACATACCTTTTCACTATGTATCTCTAGAACTGTCTAGAGTTTGTTTCTTAATCTGTTGTTCAGGGCTAAATTCTGAGCCTGTTCTCTGGAGTTATCTGGAGCTTTCTTTCTAAAACTAATTTTTGGAGCTGTCCACAATGCCCAAGCTTTATCTTAGGTGTTCAAAGCTCTCCTTAGACAATGCCTTAATAAAAATATTAGCAAGTTGCTACTTAAACCTACAAAACTATAGTTTAATCTCTCCATGTTCTACTAGCTCCCTTATGAAATGATAACGAATCTCAATGGGTTTTCTTCGCCCATGGAAGACTAGATTCTTTGTCAAGACTATTGAGGATACATTGTCAAAAAATATTGTTGTAGCATTTTCTTGTTCCTCATGCAAATCTGCCAAGATTCTTCTCAACCAAATACCTTGACATGTTGTTACATTTGCTGCTATATACTCAGTTTCTGTTGTGGGCAGAGAAACTATTGGTTGCTTCTTTGATACCCCTGAAATGGGTTCTGAACCCATGTGGAACACATATCCAGATGTGTTCTTCCTATCATCTACACTACATGCCCAATCACTATCCATGTAACCAACTAGCTCAAACTCACTAGATGTGGTTTACAAAATAACATAGTCTTTGGTGCCATTAACATATCTCAGGATTCTCTTTCTTGATTTCCAGTGTGTATCCTTAGGTCTCTCCATGAACCTAGAAATTAGGCTTACCGCATACATTAAATCAGGCCTTATTGCAATCAAATACATCAGAGTTCCAACCATTCTTTTGTAGAGGGTTGGGTTTACTTCATTGTTGTTGTCCTCCTTGCTCGATTTCATACCTATAGTTGTTGGTGTTGGTGTAGGCTTGTTGCTCTAAATTTTAAATCTCTTCAAAATTTGTGGCATAGTTAGTTTGTGAAATAAATATGCCATGCTTTGTTTGTTGGACCTCAATGCCTAGTAAATATTTTAGCATTCCTAGGTATGTCATCTCAAATTCACTTTTCATTACCTCTTTGAAATCAATAATTAAGAGGTCCCTATTACCTATAAAAATCAGATCATCTACATACAAAATGGTAATTAAAATATCACCATTGGCTACTTTGATGTAGAGTGTGGGCTCACTATTCTTTTTGCTAAAGCCATTACTTAGCAAATAGGAATCTATTATGTTGTACCATGCACGAGGTGCTTGCTTAATCCTGTAGAGACCTTTCTAGAACCTATATACTTTGTCTTCATGCCCTAGGACTTCATAGCTAGGTGGTTGCTTCACATACACCTCTTTACGTACTCCATTTAGAAAGGCTGACTTCATATCCATTTGATATACCTTCCACTTGTGTTGGGTTGTGATTTCTATGATTGCTTGCATGGTTTCTAGCCCTGCAACTGGTACATATGTCTCATCATAGTCTCTTCTAGGCTATTGTTTGTATCCCTTAACAACCAACCTTTATGTCTTTCAATATTTCCTTTAGCAGTACTCTTGATCTTCTAGACCCACTTAACTCCAAACAATTGTTTACCCTTGGGCAAATCTGTTAACTCCCATGTTTCATTTCTTTCTATTGCATCCAACTCCTCATCCATGGCCTTACACCATTTTTCTTCTTTGATGGCCTTCAAAGTTAAGACTTTCATCAAAATCATCATACCTTGTGTCTTAATAAATCTCCCTCACACTCCTTATCTTTCTTAGAATTGGAGAAGTGAGCGTAGGATCTAAACTACTTTTGAAGTTACTACTGCTTGACTCTAGAGTGCTCCAGAGCTAATTGTATTGCTGCAATCTTGAACTGCCTGACTCTAGAGATCTCTGGAGATGATTCCAGGGTACTTTGGAGCTAGATTCTATGCTCCGAGGATGGTTCTAGAGAGCTCCAAAGTTAGATCCAGAGTTTTTAGAAGTTAGTTCCGCTTCTCTTCTCAAAGTTCCACCTTCTTCATTTCCACCCTCTTCATCATCTATAGGTATCATTGTTGATATACCTATGATAGTGTTGTGTGGAAAAGAGAGACTTAGCCTAAGAGATTAAACTAGGTCAAACTCTCTTCCATTCAACATTGGAACACAAACTGAGCTTGGCTTCTACCCATAAGGAGAGCCAAAATATAGGGGTTTTGTCCCTTTTTTGTATAGAGGAGTATCAACTAAATTCAACCAAAACTAACCAACCAAACTAGGGCAAAAGATGAAACCCTAATTGACCAAGATCTACAAGTAGACAACTGTTGGAAATAGATATAGAGATTCTAAAAGTACAATAGGGATTAGGAGATAGAGAAGAATTTGTATTTGAGTTCAGGAGCACAGAATTACCAGGGCACTGGGCACCCTATACCCTTATTAGGGTTCTACAGAATGTCAAGTTCTGGATGTCTTCGTCTGTTAGTCTGTTGCAAGTATGTGCCTAATCGGTGTTGTCATTGATGTCAACATATCTTTGTTGTCATTGGTGTTAACTGTATCCTATTTTGTTATTTGTTTAGAAGCTTTATATGTTGAGGATATTGAGAAAATTTTCCTTTGGAAGAAACTATGAGTTGCAGTGAATTACAGTGAAGAGAGTGAGTTAAATGCTGAAGAATAGTCTAGAAGATTGCTCTGCATTTCTTGCCGATTAAAGATCTTGGTCTGTGGATTGGAAGTTATTCAAAGGCATGTCTGAAGATACTAAATTCTAAGTTTGAGGCTTCGGTGTGAAGAACTGAGTGAGTTACATTCACCAAAGTAAACATTACTTTTTCTAATTTTTTAGTGGTGCCAAAGAGAAAGTATTCTGCTCTGCATTCCTCTATATTGAAGTATTTTGCTCTGCAGTTCTAGAGGGAATTCTGGGATGATGATAAGTGTCGATAATTGCAATGGTTCACGTTTTGGTGGTCCGCAAGCTATCTTTCTTTTATGACAGTCAAAGACAATGAAGTTCATGTGCTTCGGTGTGAAGAATCTCATGGATAAAGTGGTTTGAGTTTGTGTAGTTGCTTTTGGTGATTTCCACATGCTTGTTGATGCCTCCTGATCATGTTCCTACCTTGACATTGGTCCACGTTAAGGAATTGAGATCGTGTTTGAAGATTATTCCCAAATAACATAGCATGTAACCAGTCTTAGCGAACTTGGTTAATTCCATTGATTGCGGAGATGTCTTGAAGATTATAGAAGCATGTTGTCACATGGAAGATCATGTTTGAGTCCCAGCTAAGGCATGGCATGATCTGAACACATCTATATTACATTTCCTTAGCATAATTTTGAATTAGGTCAAGACCTATTTTGTAAATGTTTGTAATGCTGACTTTGGAGATTGTTCCAATGGTTGATGATTGTAATGCTGACCTTGATGATCATTCTAAGGTTGATGAAGTGTATAAATAATTGTAATTAAGTCATGGAAAAGATGTCCTTGTGCGAAGATGCAAAGATAAGGAAAGAAGTGAAAGGCGGAGCAGAGCAGAGGAACTATTGTACTTCAATCTATTAATCTTAGACATGAAGAAGATGTTGATCTTGGTAGTGACCACCAGTAGGGTTTAACAACCCTCATTGTAATCTTTCTAGGTTTAGGGTTGAGGCAGTGAGCCTACTAGACCTAGTTGTACTTCATGGCGGTGAGCCAGCATGTTCTAGGCCCGTGGAGTGACCAAGCCTAAACATCATTTTTCAAAGATTGCAATATATATTAAGAGCTAATCCTCTCCATGGTTTTTCCCCACCTTGGGGTTTTCCACGTAAAAATCTCATGTCTCTTGTGTTTGAAGTTGCATCTGTGTTTAAGTTTTTGATTTCATGCATTCATTGTTTAATCATCATAAATGTGGACAAGTGGTTAATGTTTAAAGTGCAGAAGTGGTTGAGTTTTTGGGACAACTGATTCACCCCCCCGGCCCTCTCAGTTGTTCGGTGTATTTCAACAATTGGTATCAAAGCAAGGTTCCTCTGAAGAAAGTCTAACAGCTTGAGGAAAACCCAAAATGTCTTATAAGAAGGAAGTCTCGCATTTTGATGGGACAAATTATACTCTTTGGAAGGTACGAATGAAAAGCCATCTTATTTGTCTTGGTTACAAAGTATGGAAAGCTACAAAAGTAAAATACACCATGCCTCAAAATGGTTTGATGACTGAAGATGAAATCAAATAATATGAGGTGGATGTCAAAGAAAAAGATGCTCTGTTAAGTTCCTTAAGTGACTCAGTGCTGACAAAAGTTGTGGATCTTGAAACTGCAAATGAGGTATGGGAGAACCTAAAAATTGTGTATGAAGGAGATGATTCCATGAAGGAAGCCAAGCTACAAAGTCTGAAAGTGAAATATGAGGGTTTGAAGATGAATGAAGATGAAAACATAATAGCCTTTATGCAAAGAGTTGATGAACTTGTCACTAGGATAAAAGGTATGGGGGGGACTCTTGGTGATAGGAAGTTGTGATGAAAATTCTCAAATCACTACCAAAGTCCTATAGTCACAAGGTAGCTATAATTGAAGAATTTATGACAATAAAAACTATTGACATAGATCAGTTGCTTGTTAAGCTTACATCTTTTGAGATGAGAGAATTTGGTGATGCCCTGCCTAAAGTTGAATCATCTTTAAAAGCCAGTACATCTGCTGAGATCTCCAGAGTTGAGAAACACAGAGTGGATGATGAATTTGAAGAACTTGAAGCCAACTTTGTTAACAAGCTTCAAAGAGGCTCTAATAAGTTCAAAGGTAAATTACCTTTCAAATGTTTCTCTTGTGGTAAAGTAGGCCATTATGCATCCAGATGCCCTAAAAGAATTGAAAGGAATAAGAAGATATATGAGAGTGGACCTAGAGCTCCAAAGAAGTGCTACTATGTTAGAGATTTTGATGATGAAGGAGTGACTAATGATGAATCTGATGATGCTAGTACTAGTGCAAATGAATGTTTGTTTATTGATATTAAACAAGATCATTTGTCTACTAATTTTGCTAGTTGTGTGAAGGATGAAAAACCAGTAGAGGAAAGTGCCTTGGCTGTTCAGGTTGAGAAAGATAAGGATGAATGGATTATTGATAGTGGATGCTCACATCACATGACCGATGACAAAAGTAAGTTTGTAAATTTTGAGAAGTATGCTGGTGGACTAGTTAGATTTGGGGATAATGTAGCTAGTAGGATTTGTGGAAAAAGATCCATTTTATTTGATGGATAGCATAATACTGACAATGTTCTGTATGTGAAGGGTTTGAAACATAACCTTTTGAGTGTTGGACAGATGTGTGACAAAGGATATGATCTGAGATTCAAGGACAATGGATGCAAGATCTTGGAAAGCTCTAGAACAATGATTGCAACTAGCAAGAAGACAAGAGGTAACATTTATCATTTGAAAGGGACTAATGTATATTGTTTGCTGGACCAGAATGATGAAAGTTGGTTGTGGCATAGAAGGTTGTCATATCAATTTTGACAACATTATGAAGATAAATTCCACTCAGGCTGTAAGAGATTTGCCAAAGCTTGTGAAGCCTGCTGACACTTTGTACAAAGAGTGCCAATTTGGAAAGCAGACAAAAGTAAGTTTCAAGAGAAAGGACCAATCAGTTAATGGACTACTAAAGCTAGTACATACAGATTTGTGTGGACCTACGAGAGTGAGAAGTCTTCAAGGAGACGGGTATTTCATGTTGCTTATTGATGATCATTCTAGAATGACCTGGGTTACATTTCTGAGAGAAAAAGTGGAAGCCCTAGATAAGTTCAAGGCATTCAAGGCAATGGTTGAAAATGAGATGGACTTGAAGATCAAATGTTTGAGGTCTGATAGAGGAGAGTTTACATCAAATGAATTCAATTTATTTTGTGAAGAACATGGGATAAAGAGACAGTTATCTACACCTAGAACTCCACAACAAAATGGAGTTATTGAAAGGAAAAACAAAATAGTTCAAGAAGCTACTAGAACCATCATGAAGGAAGCTGATCTTCTTGAAGTATATTGGAGAGAGGCAATTCACACTGCTATATACATCCTAAATAGAGTCCAAGTCAAAGGTAACAGTTCTAAGACTCCTTATGAATTGTGGTATGGTAAAGTTCCTACTATGAAATATCTCAAAGTTTTTGGTAGCAAATGTTATATCAAAAGAGAAGAAGATCTAGGCAAGTTTGATGCTAGACATGATGAAGGAATCTTCCTTGGTTACTCCACCAAGATCAAGGCCTACCGGTGCTATAATAAGAGGCTGAATAAGATCATTGAGAGTGCAAATGTCAAAGTCAATGAAAGCAAGGAGAGGTGTCCAGAACCAAGTGGATATGAATCAGATAAACAAAATGCTTCAATGAGCAAAGAAGTGGTGCAGCATGAAGACAGTTTAGATGAAGAGGAACAAGCTTTAGAAAGTGCTACAAAGACAACAAGGTATGTAAAACTTAATCATTTTGAAGATCAAATCATAGGGGATAAGAGCAAAGGAATCCTGACCAGAAGAAGAGTTGCAGAAGAACAAGTAAATTTATGTCTGATTTCCAAGATTGAACTTAAGACTGTGAATGAAGCTTGCAATGATGAGAATTGGAGAACTGATGTAGATAAAGAAGAATCAGACTTGGGATCTTGTTCCCAGACTAGTAGATGAAAATGTAATTGGCACCAAGTGGGTCTTCAAAAACAAGATGAATGAGAGTGGTGAAGTGGTAGAAACAAAGCAAGGTTGGTATGCAAAGGATACTCTCAAGTTGAAGGAATAGATTTTGAGGAAACATTTGCACCAGTGGCAAGGATTGAAGCTATAAGAATGTTTTTGGCATTTGCAGCCTACAAAGATTTTAAGGTATATCAAATGGATGTGAAGATTGCATTCTTGAATGGAGAATTGGAAGAAGAAGTCCAGATTGAACAACCGGAAGGATTCCAGTCATCAGATCAAGGTGACATGGTATGCAGATTGAAGAAGGCATTGTATCGATTAAAATAAGCCCCAAGAGCTTGGTATTCAAGGTTGGATAATTATTTGATACAATTAGGATTTAGTAAGGGTACTACCAACAACAATCTCTATTTCAAGATCAATAATGAACAAATCCTAATTGTTGCAGTCTTTGTTGATGACATTATCTTTGGATGTAATAAAGGTATGTGCACGGTTTTTGCTGGAGAAATGCAAAGTGAATTTGAAATGTCCATGTTTGGTGAGATGAATGTCTTTTTAGGTCTACAAATCAATCAATTAGATAAAGGTATCTTCATTTCTTAGTCTAAGTATTTGAAAGAGTTGTTAAAGAAGTTTGGGATGGAAGACTCTGTTGGTTTTTTTCTTCTGAATCAGCATTAGGGTTTGCCAGTTCTAATGCACAGGCAGATTCAGCCAACTGAATACAGGAGGTTGCATGAGCTCCTCCCCTTCACTTCTGGTTCTGTCGCACCAAGGGGGGTGTCCCTATTTGATAAAAGTATAACCTTGACTAGCCTAATGACAGAAGGATATAACTTGACAGCAACAAGCAAAATGCTCTCATGTAAGGACCAAGATTTGTGTAACAAATCACAAGATTGGTAGCATTCTTGGACATATGTGTCTGGTTGGGGATAAGAGCATGCAAGGGTTTCCTACTCCTAATCCTACAACTAATAGATGGAAGGATGAAATGGTTTGAAATGATGTTTGGAGTTATGGGACTTTCCTAGACCCATTGAACAGATAGATTCCCAAACTAGTGCCTTATCTGGGTAACAGAGTCATATCTAAGACTGTAAATGTCTCCCCATGACAACACTAATTCATATCCAGAGGACCTAAGAATAATGCTACTACCTAACAGCAACATGTCCAAGAAAGAGTATCATTAATGATCATACTTAACAGATCCTATGATGCAATCTATTTCCCTTTGTATCTGATCAAAAGCCTATTTAACCACTCCTTGAGTAGATGCAATAAATCAAACACATAGTATGCATGTACTGAAAAACTTGGAAGCCCTTGACAACCTTGTTTGAAAGGAAAACAAATGACATACAGGAGACAATCAGAAACAATACACACACAGGTGTTTTTCATTTAAAATCAATCTGCATAGAAGGTCATCACAGAGAAAAACATCATTTACAAGCCAAGATAGATTAGTACACCAGACTAAGGACCGAGTCTGTAGCAAAAAATGCCTTTCAAAATGTGAACACCTTATGTTTAGAGTCAGAGCTGAGAGCCCAAAAATGTCCAACCCCTAAAATGAGCAACACTTCCTGCTTAAAAACAGCCAGAGGGAAGCGTACTCAGCATTAATTACATGGCCAGAATTCAAAAATCTACCAGATACATCCATCAGAAAGAATGGCGCTCAGAAGTCATCAATGCAGCAGACAAGGGAGGCCTCGATCCTTGCACCGCCATCTGGAAGTCTTCATTCATAATCGGGCAGCTTCACCATTTGTACCATCGCCCATACCTCTGCATTGTCGCCATTGATGGCCCAACAACCCGCAACCACCGAGAAAACTGTCGCTGCGTTCAAAATGGAGCTTCCCACCAAAAAGCGCTTCTTCGCAGGTTCAAATTATACATGGGAATTAATCCCACATGCATAGTGAGAAGACCACCTTAGTAGTTTAAAAGCATAGTCACTTGCATGATAGGTGTCGAGCACTTTTGCCACGCTCGACACACGCTCCTTCTCTAAAGCCCATCGGCCAAACCCAAGCCATCAGCTCACTCCCAAATCCTCCTGCCGATCTCAACAGTCACGCCGACGACTGCTCCAAATACACCATCGGTGAGACACATGCCAATGACTCCTCATCGGCCAAACTCCTTACATCGGCGGCCCAAAAATTTTCTTCGCCGATAACCAAACACACGCTAATGGACATCCATCGGCCAGACCAAAACAATCGGAGCACTCAAGAAATCTTTCGCCGATGAAGCCGATCACTCCGATAAGACCAAAAACACAAAGCACTGAACTGTTGAACCGTTGAACCATGAACCGGTTCAACCTGATGGTTCAAAAGAGAGGTTCAACCGAGAAGTTCAACGCCGATTCCAAATCTGTCGGCAACACAAAAGCAACCTCGCGAACCCATTGAACCGATGAACTGGTTCAACCCGATGGTTCAATGGCGAGGTTCAAACATCAAAAATAATACTCCATCTGCAAAACACTCCGGCCGAGACCAAAAAACTCAAAGCATCGAACTATTGAACCTTGAACCGTTGAGAAAAGGGTTCAAGCGGGAGGTTCAATGATACAATAATTACGCAAGGCAAATGCATAATGTGACCCGTTAGAAGAAAATTGAACCCTGAACCACTGAACCACTGAACTTAGAGAAAAAAGGGTTCAAGTTCAAACCAAAATGTCAAAGACACAAAAACGAACCCATGCTGATGGAGAAAAGACGAAGACCCCTCCTCAAGAAATGAGATGCAGATGCTGAAAAATACTGAGGGGGGCCCAAAACTTAGAACTTTTTTGGATTTTTTGGGAAGGTGCCTGCATGAAAATTGCTAAATTAACTGACAGTGAATTCAGGCACCAACAGACTCTAAACCAGTAAATAATCCCATGGTAATTGGTTGTAAGTTGAGTAAAAATGATGATTCACCTATGGCAGATCAAAAAAGGTATAGATCTATGATTGGAGGATTACTTTATCTGACTCAAACCAGACTTGACATAATGCATGCAGTTTATCTTGTGGCAAGATTTAAAGCAGAACTTAAGGAGTCACATGTGATGGTAGTCAAGAGAATTCTAAGATATTTGAAAGGTACAATAGACTATAGTTTGTGGTATCCAAAGGATAATGATTTCACTCTCGGTGCATACACTGATGCAGATTGGGCCGGAGATGTGGATGACAAAAAACGTACAAGTGGAGGTGCATTCTTCTTGGTAAAAAGGTTGATATCTTGGATAAGAAAGAAACAAGATTCAATATTTCTATCCACTGCAGAAGTAGAATATATTGCAGTAGCATGTAGTTGTACTCAAGTGTTATGGATGAAGCAGACATTGAAGGACATCAGAATTGTGTATGAAGATCCACTTGCAATGTTTTGTGACAATACAATTGCCATAAACATATCAAAGAATCTAGTAATACATTCAAGGACAAAGCACATATCCATAAGATATCACTTTCTAAGAGAAAAAGTGACAGAGAATGAAGTCAAGTTGGAGTATGTATCTACAAAAGACCAGATTGCAGACATTTTCACCAAGCCTCTGCCTAAGGATACTTTTAAGTATCTCAGAGAAAAGTTAGGGGTTATTACCCCTCCTGCTCTAAACTAAGATGCACAAGAGTGTATCAATCTAGTGGTGCTTAGAGTTCCTTCTTCAGATCTGGATTGATGCTTTTAGGGCTACTTCTCAGGGGGAGTAGTCAGAGAGTTCATAAGAGAGATTGTATCAGAGCAGCAGAGTGCAAGTATGTGCCCTTTTCCATTGATGTCAAAAGGGGAGAGAAATCATGTGAAAAACTCAGAGAGAAAGAGTGTAGATGTGCAAAGAGATAGGAGGAGAATCTTGTCTTGATTGTTGTTGCAGTTTTTCACATCATATGTTGCCATCAATGACAAAGGGGGAGATTGTTGCAAGTATGTGCCTAATCGATGTTGTCATTGATGTCAACATATCTTTTTTGTCATTGGTGTCAATTGTATCCTATTTTGTTATCTGTTTAGAATTTTTATATGTTGAGGATATTAAGAAAATTTGCCTCTCAGGAAGAAACTATGAGTTGTAGTGAATTGTAGTGAAGACAGTGAGTTGCATGCTGAAGAGCAGTCCAGAAGATTGCTCCTCATTTCTTGTCAATTGAAGATCTTGGTTTGTGGATTGGAATTTATTCAGAGGCATGGTTGAAGATACTAAATCCTGAGTTTGAGCCTCCGATGTGAAGAACTAAGTGAGTTACATTCACCAAAGTAAACACTGCTTTTTCTAATTATTTACTGGTGCCAGAGAGAAAGTATTATGCTCCGCATTCCTCCGCATTGAAGTATTTTGCTTTGTTGTTCTAGAGGGAAGTATGGGATGATGATAAGTGCCTACAATTGCAATGGTTCATGTTTTGGTGGTCTGCAAGCTATCTTTCTTTTATGACAGTTGAAGACAATGAAGTTCATGTGCTCTGGTGTGAATAATCTCATGGATAACGTGGTTTGAGTTTGTGCGGTTGCTCCTGGTGATTTCAATGTGCTTGTGGATGCCTCTTGATCATGTTCCTACCTTGACATTGGTCCATGTTAAGGAATTGAGATCATGTTTGAAGATTATTTCCAAATAACATAGCGTGTAACTAGTCTTAGCCAACTTGGTTAATTCCAGTGATTGCAGAGATCTCTTGAAGATTATAGAAGCATGTTGTGGCATGGAAGATCATGTTTGAGTCCCAGCTAAGGTGTGGCATGATTTGCACACATCTATACTACATTTCCTTAGCGTAATTTTGAATTAGGTCAAGACCTATTTTGTAAATGTTTGTAATGCCGACCTTGGAGATTGTTCCAATGGTTGATGATTGTAATGCCGACCTTGATGATCATTCCAAGGTTGATGAAGTGTATAAATACTTGAAATTGAGTCGTGGAAAAGATGTCCTTGTGTGAAGATGAGAAGATAAGGAAAGAAGTGAAAGGCAGAGAAGAGCAGAGGAACTATTGTACTTCAAAGTATTAATCTTAGACATGAAGAAGATATTGATCTTGGTAGTGAGCCTGGCAATGAGCCGCCAGTAGGGTTTAACAACCCTCATTGTAATCTTTCTAGGTTTAGGGTTGAGGCAATGAGCCTACTAGACCTAGTTGTACTTCATGGTAGTGAGCCAACATGTTCTAGGCCCGTGGAGTGACCAAGCCTAAACATCATTTTTCAAAGATTGCAATATATATTGAGAGCTAATCCTCTCCATGATTTTTCCCCACCTTGGGGTTTTCCACGTAAAAATATGGTGTCTCTTGTGTTTGATGTTGCATCTATGTTTAAGTATCTGATTTCATGCATTCATTGTTTAATCATAATAACTGTGGACAAGTGGTTAATGTTTAAAGTGCAGAATTGGTTGAGTTTTTGGGACACCTGATTCCCCCCCCTCTTAGTTGTCCGATGCATTTGAACATAGTCTTCTTCAGTCCTCTAACTTCTTGTAGCCTAATTATTCCAGATGCAACCTGTACTCAAGTAAATAGGGAAAATTTGTGTTGTGTTTAGGGGCTTGCCTTAGTCAAACCGTACATTGGTGTTTCCACCTCCACTACATTGATGATTAGTGATCCAAGAGTGAGTGCCCTATGAGGGTAAAAGCAAGATTGGTAATATATGATGAAAGTATGAATGAAAATGGTAAAGACTACCACAAGATGTGAAACCCTAGTTGGAGTAGATAACTCAAGATCATGCACCAAGAAGGAGATAAATGAAGATGGCTTGAACTTCCTTCAAGACCTGCAATCATAACATCCACAAGCATACAACAATTCCAAGCATGAAGAGCACTTGAGCATAGGAGATCAATAATGTAAGCAATTCTAATCTTGCATTGTCCATCTAGCATTCTCTAGGTGTAAAATAAATTGTAAACCTCTTTTATATATGCATTCCCACTCACCAACAATGAATAAAACCAAATGGGGTTGACATGTATAAGCTAAGGAGGTGTTCTAAGCTAAAACCATAAAAATAGGGCTAAAGTCATCATCCAGGACCAAGGTGCTAGGTGTCATGGTCCTTAAGCCCCCCAAACTCAGGTGAGTGCCAAATGTGGTAAGCTTAGGCCAGTCCTAAATTTACTTTGTTGGGTTTATTCATCAGGATTGAGATTTAATCATTTAATGTTCAAAAAGATGTTAAAATAGGTCTTGATTAACAAGGGTAAACATTTTACCCCATAAGATTTAGCCCCCACTTTAGCATGGGAACGAACTAACATTTAAACTCATACTAAAGTAAGGAGAAGACAGATTTCCAACATGAAAACATAGAATCCCAAAGAATTCCACCAAGTTGTGGACTATAGTAGCCCCTGAGCTTAGGATTCTAAGGTTGCAAACATGCAAGACATTGTAACATAATTCACACATATGTGGAGTACTACAAGCATACATAGGAACACATGCAAGAGACATGCAATACACAAAGGTAATGCATGCCATACATAATGCATACATGATGTATACACACTTGACACAAAGCATACATGCTTGACATGAACACATAAGGCATAAAGTATACATGGAAAACACATTGAAAACACGATGAAGATGCACAAAACATTTTTCTAGGCAAACATAAAGAATACATGGAATCAACAAGAAATACAAGTTCAAATAATACATAAAACAAATAAACATGGAAACAAACACACAAGTCACATGACTCTGACACTAGCTTGCTCTGTCTCTAGGGGTCATGTGAAGAGAAGTGTTCTCATGGATCATGGACTAGTAAGGACCACCGAATTACTAGGTGACCATGACGAATCACATGAAGCACATGGGCTAGCTAAGTTCATTGTACTAGGTGGCTCATGGACCAAGAATAGAATGGAAGCATCACAGGCTAGTGAGGACCATCAAATCACTAGGTGAGTTCCATGTCAATTATAATAAACAAGTATGTAATCAAAATAGTATAGTGCAATGTATGCCCCCACCTTAAAGTGATTGCTAACTCCTATCAAAGAGAAATTTCTTTAAGGTAGAACAAACTACAAGATAGGCACAAGAGCTTTTCGGAAGCACATTCCCATATGATATGTGTTCCCAAAAGTTATATCTCAACAAGGGATTGCCCCAGAAAAGGCAAACTGATGTGATGCTACGAGCTTGATACATAATTGTTTGTGTAGTCATGGTATGACGCCAAGCATAGCAACAAGGTGCCACATAAATCAAATCATACGAGTAATATCAAGTTAGATTTAATAATATAAAGTAATAACACAAAGGGATCTACCTAACTGGTGTCAGTATATGAGTGGTTGTATAATAGGATTATAAATATATGGAACTGTCATCATCTGCCAGTTGGTAGAACTATGGAGACAAGGAAGAAATATCACATGAAATCAAAATAAAAACCTTGGGTCAACAAGGAAAAATGCCAAACCATCCTATGCCTTGCTTCATTCCCAAAGGAAACAACAATGCAAATTATGACATATAAAAGAATGATGATACAAATAGAGAGAATGCCACAATGAATTTTGGTCCCTTTGTATCCTTGCACCTATAAGGATGTCAAGGGTCATCCAAAGAGAGCTTAACAATAACATAAATAAAGCATCAAGAAACACATTACTGGGGATAACCATCATATGCACTCATAACACAATAGAAATAGGGGCCACACTCATGAATTTGCCTAAAGCAATTCATCCTCCTCCCAATCTTGCTCATCACCAATTTGGGAAGGTGGACAAGATGTAAGAAGAACTATAGCTAGTGTAGTATAAGGAACAAGAGCCATACCTATATCATTATTATCTTCAAATTTTCTATTAGAATATAGCATGATAGGTTCCGCTACAGATTGTGAAACATTATCTTTCTCTAGAGGAGACAAGTCACTATTAGATGTTTGTTTTGTATCCGTCAGTGATAGACACTTATGAGGATGGATATTCTCCTCTCTTGTGGCAAGGCAAGCCATAGCACGACGATGCTTCTTTCATTCTCTTGCAATTTTATTTCACTTATATGTATTTGTGATGTTTGTTAAGGGAACCGTAGAATCTTCCAATGTGGGTTCATTTTCTTCCTTTGCTTTATGAACATTAGAAGAAACAAGAGGAACCACCAAAGGTTGAGAGACCATGGGGGGGAAGGTTCCTCAATGTAGGCTACTATTCCTTCTCAACTTGTGAAACAAGTGGAAGTACTTGAGCATTCACAAGCAAATAAGAAACCTCAGTAAATAACTTACACATAATTGATTGCTTTCTAATTGTCTCCATAGATGTAGGTGGGAAAAAATCAATATTGCGATTACAGGGAGTTTTATTTTGTTCTTAATATATTCCTCATTATCCTTGGAGGGATGGTGGAGGGGGAACCTCAGCATATCTACTAGATGCTTGGGGTCAGGGAAGAACCTTTGATTTAGGCTTAACTTCATTCGCCACCTATGGGACAGGGGGAACTACTATCATAGTATTAGAACATCAAGACGGTCTAGGGACATCACTAGAAGGTATGTTACTAAATGACAAGTCTACAATTTTCTATGCTTTATATTTTTGATATGATAAAAAGAATAAATCCTCTCTAGCTCGAGCAACTCCAATTGGTTTTGGCCAGAAGTAGTCAAGTGTAAAGTGTCCATGACAAGTGATGGGCTGGTACCGACTATGATGTATAGCATGCACACGTCCCTCAAATAGAAAATTTAGGCACTTATGAACCATACAAAGGACTACCTTCATGAAGTGGAGACATGGGTGACCCAACTTCACATAAAATAAGTCTGATGTTGGAATGACAATAAAAGTAACATCCAAAGATCTTAGCCCAACCTTGATAGCAAGGGTCAATGCACCAAGAGTTGGAAGGATAGACCCATCATGTGCTCTAATCGTTATTTCTAATACATTGTAGTTATCATGGTGTAAACCATGCATGTAGAGAAAATCTTCAGTCACTACATTTACAATGCAAATAGGATTGATCATAGCACCTCTTATGGGTTTATCATTGATTCGAATGGTGATGTATAGAGGTCCATCAAGAGTTTCAATAGTAGCATTATGAGAGGTGAAACATATAGTCGGTTCGGGTTCTACTCACTCTTTATGAGGGTAAGGATCTACCATGCAAATATCACCTTCATAGTCTTGTTCTTGATGATTATAAGTACATAAAATCTCTTGAGATGGATCCACAACATTAGATTCATGATGAGGTAATGGATTTGTATATATTTGCAAGTTTTATTTAGGTGGATCCACCAATTTATTTCTTTTGTCATTTACACTAGCAACCTAGATGACATTGGAATCGATGAGGTCTTAAACTTCATGTTTAAGACATATACATCTTTCAATTTCATGACCGGCGGTGTGGTGAAATTGACAAAAAGCCTTCAAATTAAAAGAAGATGATTGCATCTGACTTGAATTGAGAGGTCGAATGTGTGGAAGTTTGATGAGATTGTTGTTTAATAGTTGCATCATCATAGAGTAGAGAGACTCCAATAATGGTGTGAAATGTCTTGTCTTTGGTTTTAAAATTTATATGGGGCGGGAGTAGGAGGTGATGCAGCCACCACATGTTTTCTTATGTGATTAGATGAAATTACATTGATTTTGATGAAATTTTTGTTGTGTCTTTTGAATGAATGAGTGTTTGAGGCTTCAAACTGACCAACTGGAGCCGATGAGGGATTATTCTCATACTGACTAACTGATAGTTGGTAATCATGGAGAGTCGTGCAAAGATGAGTGAAAGAATCATAACGCATTAACAAAATTTTATCACTGATGTGAGGTTGTAAGTTTCCAATGAATATTATTTGTGCATCAACATCCAAAATAGAATATTGAACTTGTGAAAAGAGAGCTTGATAAGACTCCATAAAATCTGTTGCTTTCTCCTTTATTCCTTGTTTACAATGGACCAAATTGGTAAAAGAGACTTGAAGTCCAATGTTTGCTTGAAAGTGTTTGAGGAACGTATTGATTAGTCGTGAAAAAGAAGAGATTAAATTAGGAGGCAATGAGCAAAACCAATCTAAGACTGTGTCTTTGAGTGACCTAGGAAAGAGTTTTGCCAAAATTACATCTTCAAAGAAGAAATCACTACACATATAGTTGTAAAGGCCACCACATAGTTGTTAGGGTCTCCCTCCCCATTATACTCCTCAAAGCGAGGGGTTTCAAATTTCTCAGGTATTTGAGCTCTTAGGATTGGATAGGATAATATAATGTGATGTCATAGAGGGTTTCAAGGGACTTTGGTTTATGTTAGCTAATTGTTGTTAGATGGAATTCATATTTTACAAAAGTTTATTGATGATAGGATTAGAAAGTGAACTAGGTTTGGATTTGTATGAATGGATAGGGATAACCATAGGTTGTGACACTATATGATTAGCTTTTTGGAAAGTGATATTAGGCTTAGTTTGATTTGATGTAGGCAAGGTGACACTAGGTGTAGTACATGGATAATTGAATAGAATGGCACTATAATGACAAACAAGATTCCCAGTAGATAACCCAACACATGTGGTAGCACTATTACTTGGTTGTGTAGTTGTGGTGAGAATAGTAGAAGTGTATACATAGGGATAGGGAGTGTTGGTATGGGTGCTGACAATTAAGTCCCTATTTGATTTGAAGGAGTCACATTAGTGATGATTTTGGCACAACTAGATGCAGACAAAATGTTATTGTGTACCATGTGAGCTAGGCCATGCAAGACTTCTAATCCCTCTTGTCCTTCAAGAAACAAGCTTCTTAGACTCTCAACAACAGGGACAACCTCTTAAGGTATATGTTCTGAGCCTACAACTTGCTAAAAATTAGCCAACTCAGTGTGTAATCTTTGAATTTGAGCTTCAGGGACATGAGCCATGAGGTCCTCTATGTTGATGGTTTCATGAAAAATTATTGCTTCCAAGATATGTGAAGTAGGGATATCAGGAAGAAGTGATGGGCCTTCTTGTGTGATCGGACTTGCAAATTAGGGTTCTGATGTGTTGATATCGGTGCTATTTAAAGCATTAGAACCCATAATTCGAAGACTTCTTTGCACAAGAGTGTTAGAATTAGGGCATCGGGTCACAAAACTCATAAATTATTTACAAGATTTAGAGACACACAAGATGCACACAAAGAAGATATTAATGATGTGATGAAAGAAAAGGTTGACTTTTTGTTTAAGTGAATTAATCTTTTGCACTTTTGATCAAATGAAAACACATATAATGCAATAATAGACCATTAATCAATTTCAATTCTACTCAAAGCTAATTAGATATCATCAATGCTCATCTTCAAATTAAACCCTAAATTTAGTGTTTCTTTCAAAATCTATCGATCCAAAAAATTGTTATTCCTTTCAAATTTCAACACAAGATGACATTTATAATGTATTAGAGCAAAGTAAAATCAGATTTGAAATGCAAATATCATGAGCAAAATCTGAAACAAGATATCAATCACAAAACCCTAGGTTTCCAAAATTAACTAGTTTTTTGCAACTTTTTTTTGAAAAAAACCTGACAATGAAGAGGTTCAAATGCAAAATATAGCACTATGAAATGATTAATTGTTGCAATACCAATCAGATCTGATGCAAACATCATAAAATCATATTTTTCTATGATGTCCTATACCTATGAAATGTAGAGAAGGTAATAAATATGCTTTTTTCTAAGCCTGAAATGCTTGGTTTTCTACTTTTCAATGCAAATATGCAAGAGTGTCTTTTCCTTAAACACAAAGGTGATATTCTACATAAAATGAAATCAATTTAATCAGATTATCAATGCTACAAATATCTGAAACAACTCACTAATTTACAAACCCTAGGTTCAAGACTAACAAGATTTTATAGGAATGTAAGGTTTTTGTAAACCCTAATATTGAAACAATGTAAAAATAAGCTGTGTAGGTATGTAAAATGATCAATGAATTCAATCCTAATCATATCTAGGGCAGCAAAAAACTTAGATCTAAATCAAGAAGGATATAAGGGTGAAAGACACATCAAGTTCACTAAAATGTTGTGTGGAAAAGATACTTAGCCTAAGAGATTAAACTAGGTCAAACCCTCTTCCATTCAACATTGGAACACAAAACAATCTTGGCTTCTACCCATGAAGGAGAGCCAAACTATAGGGGCTTTATCCCTTTATTTGTTGGAGTACAAGACAACACTAAGAGTGGGGTGAATCAGTGTTGTATAAACTTTTAAAACCTTTTGCACTTTTTGATCTACTAGGTAGAGAATGAGAGAAACTTCAAAGGTTTACCAAATACATATGAACAAGTATGATTATAAACATTATTAGAGTACACACATAAAGATAAACAACATGAACCATAACACAAGTTTTTCATGAGTGGAAAACCCTCATAGGCATGAAAAACCACTCAGAAAATGCCTCACTAGCTTAATCAAATACATGCCTCACTAGCTACATCAGATACATGCCTCACTAGCTACACAAGATGCCTCACTGGCAAACAAACAGGCCTCACTAGAAAAATGTTAACATTAGAAAGAAGAGAATCAATTCAGAGGGTTACTCTGATTCACTAGAATACTCGTATCAACATATCTATTTTCTTCAGCCTGAAAATCAATTCATCTGCAATTTGACCTCATAATCTACATATATCACCTACAACAGATCTCTTTCTCTGCATATTTCATTGTCAAAACAATATCCCTGAACCTGTTGCATTCTATTCATGTCTTCATCTCACTAACACACCTCTATACAATCAAAAGTACTCACACCCTATATTACACAAGAAACTCTGTCTAATCTTCATACATAATCTCAATCAAAAACTTTCTCATTCACATCTATATACCCCTCAAAAAATTCACAGACCAAAAATGTCTTTTTATCTGCCCATTTTCTTCACACACTGAAACCCTCTCACTGCAATGCTTTACAATTTACAATCTTACATCTCCTTATGTCCACAATCAAATCATCCTTCAAATACATATCATATCACTTCTCAATGATGACATATGACAAAACATGACCCCTGCAAGAAATGTCAGAAAATCTCTGCAAATCTCTTTACCCTTCTCTGCATACTATCAAACAAACTTATGTTTCATACCAAATGACTTGACTAGATTTCCTCTTATTACACCAATATATCAATCATAATATTTGACAAAAAGACACCATTCTTCTCAATGATAAATCTTAACCAAATCCTTGCAAAGACACTTCAAATCATTATATCAATTGATGAACATGTAAGTAAAAACATATTGCAACACATAGACCTATACCTCCTTATGAGGACTGGAAAATGTCATGTTTCCACTATATCAAAGCCCCTATTTTTCTTCACAAAACTCCTCGAATTCTCATATGAACTTGTAGGTATATACTTCTTCTATCATATAGACCAAGTCTCTGTTATAAAATTTCCTGGCACACTCTCAGTTAGTTTGAAAGTCATTTTTAAAACAGTTAAACTGCCACACTAAAAGAACCCGTCAAAGTTTAGCTAATCAAGAATCCGTTGTATTTTGAATGTTGTTTGAATAGGGTTCGTTGATCTTTGTTTCCCTCCTTCAAAATTGAGGGTTATGATTAAACTCTGCATCCGTTTAAAAACTAACTTGTAACTACCGGTGGGCTTAGAGGTTGGGGTCGGTCTACCCACGACGTCAACCCACTTAAGTTGTAACTTAAGTGGTTGGTTACCTTAACAACCGGTTCACCTTATTTTAAAACAAAAAGCAAACCGTCAACCTTTGAGGCTTAGAGTTTAGGACAAAGCACTAGGTCTTATAGGGTTTTTAAGGGTGTAAGACATACAACCCTTATTCATTTCATTTCATGAGAGAATTTGCACTTTGATACATAATACTGATATGGTTCATAACACAGAGGTATAAACAGAGTCTGTCATAAGACAATTTGTCATTATTACCAATTTGGAGAGTACCATCTTAACACCATGCATGTGAGTGAATCCTTATGGTGTGAAAGCATGTTGACACAAACTTGAACAAATCAATGCTGAAGATGAGACAACCAGTCAGACCAATGACCATCCAACTTTGCATCCTGCTATGCTATGAAGAGATCTGTGAACTGCTATGAATGAAGAAGTATGCAACTGATCATTACCTTCCAAGTTAGATATTATCACCACCCTATCTTGAGACATCCACTGCCACTATGATCTATAACACCATGACAACTGTGATACACCATACCAATGTTCCAACTACACTCCTTTTTGACATCAATGACAAGCAACTTCCATCATTATTATATAGAGGATTTTCAACCATGTTGGAAACTTGTTGGTGTTGTCATTGATGTCAACTCCCAACAGATGGTTCACTTGGTTTACAAGTGCTTTTGAGAAAATTTGATAAAAAGGTGTGCAGTGTGACAGAGGTACCCTTAGTGTTATGCTCCGCATTTCTTCCTAATTGAAGATATGCTTGTGTAGTTTGGAAGTATTGATCAAAGGTGTTCAGAGGTGTTATATCCAGAGTTTCAGGTTCTGGATTGTGCGGAAGTAGAAGATGTGTTTGACAGAATATTTGATTGTGAAGGAGGGTGTCTGGGAGAAATGAGAATGCTCCGCATTGATCTTTCCTGTCTTGTAGATTTGGGAGAGTGCTTATATTATCTGTATATACCTTCCTTTGAAGTTTCTAGTGTTGGGATGCTCTATAAGTTTAGTTCCTATGTTGGTGATCAGTAACAGTGTGTCCTGATGTGAATAATGAAGACATTCTTTGATTCAGACGGTTGTGGCAGTGTTGTAGAAGTTTATGATAATGATAATGAGTATTCTAGGAAGGTGTGTTAATGCTTTGGAGTGTCTCTCTATGGTCCACATGATGTTCTTTGACTTGGAGAAGCATGAATATGGTCAGTAGCTCAGGTTTGGCTGACCTGGCTTACTAGTGCCATTTGCAGAGGTACCTCGTGGATTGTGGATGTGATAAGTAGCTTGGTGATACAAATTTGAGTCCTAGTTATCCCTTGACATGGTCCACTTTCACTTCTTTCCACTGCAAAAGTGTTTAGTGCTAACCTAAGTAATGTTGCATGTGTGTAATGCACACGCTTCATTAGGACTAACCTAATTGAAATAAGTCTTGATTGTAGATGGTATAAATGCAAGATGAAGATGAGTGGAGCAAGGTAGAGAAGAATATGTGAATGTGAATCAAGGGCACTGAAGTTGTGTGCAAACTTAAATTCTTATGACTTGGGAATGTAGTAAGCAGAAGGTGTCTACATTTTAGTGTGCCAGAAGTTGCTGGAGGCAGTGAGCCAAAGGTTGCGGATGGAAAAGAGTGTCAAAAGTGGATCTCTCATGCTACTTTGAGATAGTGAATCTCTCTGTAACAGTCTTCTTTCTTCTCTCTTCTGGGCAGTGAGCCCATTGATTTTCGGTGTTGCTATTCATATATATTATGAGCTAATCCTGACCATGGTTTTTCCCTTATTGGGTTTTCCACATAAATCTGGTGTTCTTATGTGTTTGGATGTGTTTGCATTGATGCTTCATATGTTTACATTCTACTAATGCATTATAAGTGGATGATGTTTTAAGGGTTTAAAGTTTAACATACAACTATTTTACCCCCCCCCTTAGTTGTCCTGTGCATTCTAACAAACCAAATTCAACCAAAACTAACCAACCAAACGAGGTCAAAAGATGAAACTCTAATTGACCAAGATTTGCAAATAGATGACTATCAGAAACAGATACAGAGATTATGAAAGTACAACAAAGATCAAGAGATAGAGAATAACCTGGATCTGAGTTTAGGAGCATAGAAGTACCATGGTGCTAGGTGCCCTAGACCCTGATTAGGGTTTTACAAAATGTCAAGGTCTAGATGTCTTTACTTTTTAGTCTTCTTCAGTCCTCAAACTTCTTGTAACCCGATTCTTCCAAATGCAACCTACACACAAGCAAAGAGGGAAAGTTTGTGTTGTGTTTAGGGGCTTGCCTTAGTCAAACCATGTTTTGGTGTTTCCACCTCCACTATAGCGATGATTAGTGATCCAAGAGTGTGTGGCCTAGAAGGGCAGAGGCAAGATCAACAATATATGATGAAAGTTTGAATGAAAATTAGAAAGATTACTACAAGATGTGAAACCCTAGTTGGATTAGATAACTCAAGATCATGTAGCAACAAGGAAATAAATGAAGATGGCTTGAACTTCCTTCAAGACCTACAAATGAGCATCATAAGATTCACAAGCATATAACAATTCCAAGCATGAAGAGCACTTGAGCATAAGAGAAGCAATTCTAATCTTGCATTGTCCATCTAGCATTCTCTAAGTGTAAAATGAATTGTAAAACTCCTTTATATATGCATTCCCACTCACCAACAATGAATAAAACCAAATGGGGCTGGCATGTATAAGCTAAGGAGGTGTTCTAAGATGACACCATAAAAATAGGGCTAGAGTCATCATTCGGGACAAGGGCACTAAGCACCTTGGTCCTTTAGCCCCAAAAACTTTGGGTAGTGCTAAATGTGGTGGGCTTAGGCCAATCCTAAGTTTACTTTGTCTTTTTTATTCATCGAGATCAAGATTTAATCGTTTAATGTTCAAAAAGGTGTTAAAATAGGTCTTGATTAACAACGGTAAATAGTTTACTCCATAACATGTGGTGCCAACTGTGCCATCCCATGATTCATTCACAATGAATTCTATATCCCTGCTGATCACTACCTTATTAGTAACAGGGTTGTACAACTTTTATACTTTGGATTCTTCGTTGTACCCAATGAAGATGCATTTTTCTCATCATCAAATTTTTGTCTCTTCTCCTTTGGCACAAATGCATATGCCACACACATGAAGATTCTTAGGTGTTTCATGCTTCATTTGTCATTTGTCAACACTTCTTATGGAATTATGTCCCTTACAGCCTGTGTGGGACTTCTATTTAGCAAGTATACTGGTGTTGTTACAGCTTCACCCCAATAATCATTTGATAGTCCCTTTGTCTTTAGCATGCTTTCTACCATCTCTATGATTGTTCTATTTTTCCTCTTAGCTACTCCATTCTACTTTGGAGTGTACCTTGTTGTGAACTATTTCACAATACCTTCATACTTGCAAAAATTCATAAATTCCTTGGAGATATACTCTCCCCCTCTGTCTATTTTGAGGACCTTGATGAATTGGCCACTTTGCTTCTCATCCAAGGCATTAAACTCCTTAAAATTTGTAGATGCTTTAGATTTATTATTCAAGAAATAAACTTGTCTTTATACTGTAGTCATCTATGAAGGTCATAAAATATGTATTGTTGCCTAGGGTGTGGGTCTTCATGGGACCACACAAAACTAAGGGCACTGGCTCCAATGGTGCTCTTGCTCTCCTGGAATGCCCTAACTGCAAGGGTTGTCTGTGCTACTTTCCTACAATATAGGCTTCACATTTCCTATCAGGCTCTACAATTGTTGGGAGCCCTCTAACCATGTTTTTCTTGGATACAAGACTTAAACCAAAAAAACTTAACTGCCCATACCTCAAATGTCAAAGCTCGGATAGGTCATTGATGATTGTCCCGAAGGATAACTATTGAGCCACTGCTATAGACGCCATCTAGTTGACTCCAGAGCTCTTTGAAGCCATCTAGTTCTTGAAGGGTGTAGCTTCGAATAGCGTCAGAAACTAAAACCTAAGGGTAAGCATTTTTTTGTCATCATCTACACAACTACAATGACTTTCTTACTACCATCCTTGTCATACATGATGCACACCCCATTATCCATTAGGATTCTATAACTATTTTGGACCATCTGTGCAATACTCAATAGGTTATGTTTTATGCCTAGGGCATAATAGACATCCTAGATCTACCTTTTCTCACCTTGCTTGGTTTGGACAGTGATAATACCTATTCCCATGACAAGAACCTTTTCACTGTCCCCATCGTGATCTCAGACTTGACATTCTTGTCAATGGAGGCAAATAGGTTTGCATTGCCACTCATGTGGTTTCTACACATGTTATCTAAGTATCATACTTCTGTACTACTCTTCTCAACAAGGTTTCATATAATAAATACCTTTGACTATTTTTTATTTTCATCCTTGTTCTCATTTGCTACATAAGCATTTTGACTCCCTTGTTCACATTGTTTCTTCCTACATTCACTTGTATAATGACCATAATTATGATAGTAGTAACACTACACATTTGACTTATCATACCTCTATTTGGAGCTGGTTCTCTTCTTGTTGTTTTGGGAGTCTAGTTTTGAGGTGCTTGCCTCCTCTTGCATGTTTGAGCCTCCTCTTCCAGAGTTTCTTCTAGCTCTACCCCTTTCACCTTTTCCTCTATTATTTCTTCATCTTTCCTAGCCTCTCATACTGCTTGGATCCTTGAAGGCTTTCTCTAGGGAAGGAGAAAATCTATTCAACCGCTACTCATGGTTTTGTAAAGAATCCATCAACTCATCCTTTGTCAACTTTGAGAGGTCCTTGACCTCTTCTATGGCAATGCCAATGGGGTCAAATCTTGAGGGAAAACTCCTAATAATTTTCTCAATAATCCTTTGCTCTACCATGGTTTCTCCATTAATCCTCAACTAATTTCTCAAGGTGGAGACCTTGGTATGGAAGTCTGAAATAGACTCTCCATCTTTCATTTGTAGGGTCTCAAAATCTCTCCATAGTAGTTGGAGTTTCACCAACTTTGCCTTGTCAGTTCCTTTGTAACTATTTTCAAGAATTTTCTAGGCCTCCTTTGCATAGCTAGTTGCTATTATTCGGGGGAAAATAGCCTCTGTCAAGGCTACCTCAATCAAATTGAGAGCTTTTGCATCATTCCTCCTTGTTTCTTTCAATTAGTTCTTCTAGGCATTTGTCAAGGTTGCAAAAGCATTTGGGTCAGTCACATCTGTGAACCCGTTGACCACAAGTTCCTAAAAATCATTTGCAACCAAGATGATCTTCATATTCTTTGCCTAGACATCATAATTTTTCCCACCAAAACTTGGTGGTTGTTGCCAACACTTTGTTATAGTAGCAATAGGAAGAATATTGCAGAGAAGAAAGAAGCTTCGGATTGCAGGCAACTATGGACAAAGTAGAAGCTCCAGACAAGCACACACAAACAACTCCAGAAAAGAATAGTGAAACATCTCGAGATGGAGTGGGACAATAGTAATGTCTAGCAAGCTCCAGAGCGAGTAGTATTTGTAGGGATAGAAGAAACATAGCTATATCTCTGATGTTTGTATTATTGCATGTAAAATATATTTGCATAGTAATAGAAATTTATGTATTTGGTTTGTACCATCTCTCTCTCTCTCTCTTTTTTTGTCTTCTTCTCTCCTTCATTGAGTGGTATTAGATTGAAACACTTCCAACATGTGGTATCAAAGCTATACCGTGGCCAACACTTTTTATAGAGGAACAGATTATTGTGTTCTTGTGTATGATGTGAATATGTTAAAGTCATTCCCATGAAGTCACCAACCTGATAGGTGTATGGATCCTTTTGTCTAAGCTCTTGGTGCTACATAATAGAATCTATAGCTCACAAGACTCTTTTCTGTTGACCTAGACCGTTCCACCTTCCCTGTATGGCTCTTCACATTCTACCAATTATGTCACTAGTGGTCACAAATTTTAGCCTTTACTGGACTCCTCAGTAAGGTTTTTTGGGTAATTTTTTTGTATAATCATATAATTTGGTGCTTTAAATTTGAAGTTAAAATAGTTAAGCATATTTTTAAAAATATCATCTAACCCATTCTATATATCATAGGAAGGGGAATTTTTAGACTTGTCATATATTTCAAACAATAAGTTGTCATTTATTCTTAGTGCACAAATTTCAAAATCAAAAGAAAATTTACAAACTAAAACAATCACAACATTCGTTCACAGTACCTGTAGTTCAAATTTATAGATCAAGTTGTTATGATTGATCTATTGTACCCACCATCTAATATAGCTACAAAAATGACATTTGTGACATTATCCATATAAATCGATGGGAGAATAAGAATATTTTTCATTTTCCATTTCCCTCTGTTACCAATTTGTCATTATTGTAAGATATAAATCCCAATAGGAAGAAAGTTTCATTTTTTCTAAGAAGGTGTCATTGATGGGATGAATCATTTTCACATACTACCTATGTGCCATATAACTCTCTACTCTTAGATATTTTAATGTTTCTTTAACATACCAACAAGTATATAGAAAGGGTGAGCTTCTTCCACATATCGACAAGTATATTGGAAGGACAATCATATTGAGAGGTTTTGTATATTAGTATTGTGGTATATAGGAAATGAAACCTATTGGAGTAATAAGAAGCCAATCCATCTCTAATTGATAGAAAAATCCATAAGCTATTGTGAATTGTATTGTCTCTAAGCATTGTTGATGGAAATTGACTCAAAAGTGTGTAATCTTTGTAATCGTGTCCACATTATACACCAATGGAATGTTATATTTGCAAATTAATGTTGAAAAAACAAAAAGTAGAGATAATATTAGAATGTTAGTGTTAATACAAGCCCTTGTTCATGTAGTTTTGCAACCAATATAAGATGTTACATCAAGAAATCAACAGGTTGCAAAATCAACTATAATACCAAACACCTAATATCTCACTAGAGAAGAAAGATGATGCTAATAGTGATGTTCCTTCTTCAAGAACTTCAACTCAAAAGGTAGGTAAAAACAAAAAGTCCTTGAAGAAGAAGTTAATCCCACTCATGTGTCATAGTACATTACTAAAAGAAAAAATATGTTGATGTCCCTTCAAGAAGTGCAACACAAAAGGTAAGAAAAGGAAAAAATTCTTTGAAGAAAAGTATTGATCCCCCTCATGTGCCACATAACAATATTGTGTCTAAATCGAAATTATAATGTCAAATCCCACCAAGGATACAATACGTAGAAATCCTCCCACTGTTGAATCTCCATGCGCTGAGCATGTTTGGGAAATAATAAGAACCAACAAACATAATCTTAGTCGAGATTATACAGGTGTTGTGAATTTTCATGTAACAAAATATCCCAAACCAATAAAAATGTGTTTGGAGGTATTCAGAACAATAGTCAAGTTGAGACTTCACCTATTGGTCAACCTTCTAAAATTGACAATTTTTCAAGTCAATCCAAATTAAGTTGCACTAAAACCTATTAAGCGTTAGAAATGAAGGTAAAAAACTATCAATGAAAATTTGATTACAACTTAATATAGATATTTAACTGTGCAGAACCAAAATGGAGATAATATGAAATCAACACAAAGAAATAATAGAATAGAAGATCAAATGCATAACACAGTGTTTGCGTGGGGAAACCCTTTTGGAAAAAAACTCCACACAAGAAGAGATGCACCAGTTTGTATTAACTTCAATAGAGTTTACAATACAACACTATCAATCTCCTCCTTAGCATTCAATCCAACAACACCTATTTTTCCAGTCTCAACTCTCTACTACATCACAATAGTAATATAATGCCCTCTTTAAAAGAGTGTTGCCTTCTAAGACAAAAAATCATAACATAACGTCTACCGTCAGATCTATGACCTAATGATGAACAATCTAGATTGACTATGAAATTACAATATTTTACAAGACAATTTTCTAAAGATTTATCTTCAAGGACATTGCCCTCAAACCTAGGCTAGGAGGGGGTAGTGACAATAGTGGGGGGGAAAGCCCCCCACACCCCCTATTAGGTACAATAGGATCCAAAATGTGGTTGAAACTAGATTGTTTCTTGGTGAATACATCTTCCCTTATGAATGATTTACAAATAATGTTAAGAGTAATTAATTACATAGGAAAGTTACAAGGTTGATAGCATTATACACTGTAAACTTACATTATACACTATAAACAATACTCGTGGCCTCCCTGCACCATGTAAATGTTTTTGTGTTTGCAAGTTTAGTAAGTGAATCTACAATATTCTCCTGAGTGTCAACCTTCTTCAGTGTAATCTAACCATTAGCAATCATTTCATGAACAAAATAGTATTGAACATCCACATTCTTGCATGATACATGAGGTTCTTAGCCAAACATATTGCACTCTGGCTATCACAACCAATCTGAATAATCTTGCAACCAATACCAATACCTATACACAATCTCTGTAACAAAACTACCTCCTTGGAGACGTGATTAGTAACCATATACTCTATTCAATGATGGATAAAGCAATGGTGGGATGTATTTTACTCATCCAACTCACAACTCCTCCAAACAAAGTAAACACATAGTCACTAGTGGACCTTCGACTATCCAGGTCACCTACCCAATCTGCATTAAAAAAACCATGTATGTCCAATATCTTATCCACATTGTAAGTACCAGAATAAAACAAACAATAATTAGAAGTGTCACACAAATATCTTAACACCCTCTTTGCATAATTCCAATGTTGTCTACCATGGTTAGACATAAACCTACTTAAAACTCCCATTGTCTGGGCAATATCTGGTCTAGTGAAAACCATTGCATACACCAAACTTCCTACAACACTAGCATATGGCACATTAGACATATCCTTTAAATCATCTTCATTCTTAGGACACATCTAATCAAAGCTTTGTACCAATTGATAAAGGAATTCTAACTGGATTGTAATCTTGTATGCTAAATCTGTGCAAAATTGTATTCACATACTTACTTTGTGGTAACCAAATATTTATGTTACCTCAACCCCTTTTGATCTCCATTCCTAGAATATACTTGGTTGCCCCTAGATCCTTTATGTTAAATGCACCTAAAATTTGATCTTTCAACTCACTGATCATACCCTTGGTGTTACTGAAAAAATATATCATCCACATACAAGGCAATAATCAGAATATCATCATCAATACATTGAATGTAGACACAATAATCCTCTTCACTTCTAACAAAACCCAATTTCAAAATAAAAGAATCAAACTTCTGGTACAACATTTTGGGAGACTGTTTTAAACCATAAAGAGATCTTTTTAATTTGCATACCCAGTGTTCTTTCCCTTTTACCTCAAAACCTATATGTTGTTGCCTATAAAATGTTTCTTCCAAATCTCCATGCAAAAATGCAATCTAAACATCCATTTTCTCAATTTCAAAATCATAATTTGCAACAATGGATAAAATAAATCTAATAGAAGATAATATAGCAATAGGAGAGAAAATTTCACCAAAATTGACTCCCTCTCTGGGAGTAGCCCTTGGCTACCAGTATAGCCTTGTACTTCTGTAATGAACCATCTACTCCAAAGTTCTTCTTGAAGTCCCACTTACATCCTATGGCCTTTCTTCCTTTGGGAAAACATACAAGATCCTAGGTGTCACATGAGTCTAGAGCCATCATCTCTTTCTGCATGGATAGCTACCAAGACTTACTATCATCTACACGAATAGCTTCCTTGTAGGATCTAGGTTCATCATCAATACTTAATAAAGCAAATATACAATGGAAACCTAGTGGGCTATATTTGTCAACTAGATTTTGTTGTCTTGTGCGTCTTCTGAGAATAAGAATAAGGGGCTCTTCTTGTTCTTGAGCTTGCTCAAATTCTTCTTGGTTATCTCCCCCAACCTCTTTAGTTTTCTTAGTAATATCACCTGAACCATCTTCTTCTTCATCTTCATCCTCCTCATCCTCAAATCCATCTCTCTATTCTACCTAAGGTGCATATTCCTGCTTAATCTCAAAGTGTACTCTCCTTTCCTTAACTTTTTCTTTTGGCTGTTCAAAATCTGAAATAACTCTAAGTTCCCTAAAAATGACATCTCTAGAATAGATAATCTTATGGGTTAGTGTATTCCAAAGCTTATAACCTTTAACATTACCACCATATCCAATGAAAATGCACAACTTTTGGGTCCAACACAGATCATTTTTCTTTAGGCACATGAATATAAGCTTTACAGCCAAATACCCTTAAATGTGAAATAAAAGGTTTCTTTGTAAGAACCCTATCTAGTTCTACCATGAATTTTTAGCTTTGGTACTTTGACATTGTGTCAAACACTTATCATGCAATGTCACTATATTCTAATTTATGAGTTTTGTGTTTGGTTTTGATGCTTGTTTTCATTGGTTTTCATTGATAATACATATGCCAATATATAGGAAACATAAACAATAACTTTGCATGCATAAACATCAAAGTACTAACACTAAATATGCATTATTTATCATCAAATCAGGTCTGATTACAATTTGATCAAGTCTTATATAGACTGTAACAACAAATGAATGCTTATTCAAATTAAAGATTTGAAAATGGGAACATCAAATAAACATACCCAGTCTGATGCACCTTATTACATGCATGACATAGGTACCAAATACAATATAAACACTATTGTAACAACCTAAGAAAGCCTGATAACAATCAACTATCTAAACAATGCTGGAATCAACCTCACTAAGGCTACAAACTCTCCTTCATGATGCACTTAGGGTTTGAAACCTTCAATATCAATCAAATCACCCTTTCTTGGCCTCGATCTCCTTCATTGATGCATGCAAACTCTTTCATATCAACGCTAACCTATACGGCCTGTTGTGTGCCCACACAATGGTAGCGATCTTCCCTCTCTAGGGCAATGATTCTCCTCTAGATGTCACCTAGGGTTTGTAGAGGTGCGGGTTTGAGTGATAGACATGATGATTGTACACTTGAATTCCTCTTCGCAAATGACAAAATCTTGAAATCCAATCTGCAAACATATAACACTTTGAAGCACCAAAATCTCTCCAAAAATCGATCCATAACAAATTGGTATTTGGCACAAATCTTCCAATTTGGTGATGAAACGCTAGCAGTTGTAACGTACAAAAATAATGACTTTTCTCGCTCTTCCACAATGCCTAAATCCTACAATAATACTCAATAGTAAACCCTAGGTGGATTTACCGTGTTGGCAAGAGACACTACTCTGATGAATGTTGAATGTTGTCATTGATGGAAACAAGGCTTGATAACAAATGGGGATGTTATGGAAGCTGTTAAGTCTGCTCTTGAGTCAAGACCTGTAAAAGGATCTCTAATCTGGAAGGCTAAAAAGACTAAGTTTGGGCAGTATATAGTATACAAAGTAAATGAAAGTAATTGGGTTGGTACGCCTCTGCAGTTGAAGATCATTGTACGTAGTTCTGGTATGTTATTCATAGCTACCTAGTGATGACATGTTTCATTGTTCAAGTCCTGACTTCCTCTAGAAGTCATACTATAAAATGCCTAAGTTCATAAAGGAGAGTACAGTGAGGAACAGTACATAACACCTCAGAATTTTGGTCCACATTCCTCTGTCGATGATTGTTTTGATATGTGATTTGAAGGTGTTGTAAACACATATGCCAACTATTTAATTCTAGATTTGTAGCCTCTGAAGTATATCGGAAGATCTTTTACAAGCTCTCCAATATCGGCTTCCAGTTTGACAATGGTTCACTGTAACAGAACAACAGTTCTAAGATCCGCATTTTGCAGAAGAAGATTATCATGACCTGCGGTTCTAAAGGTATGACAAGAGATCTATAATGGATGTTAGCTATGATTTTTAGAGTCTCATATGGTTCGCACTGAAAGTTATGGTATGATAGTTAAATTAGTCAAGTGTGCACTTAAGGGTTAAGCTGACAGTCATATTAAATCAATATACAGTGAAGGTATATGATTGGAATCATTACTCTAAGTGGTTCTATGAGAGGTCCAGACTTATATGAAGAGCCTTGCATGATTGATTGGGTCTGCATTGTTGTTTGGGCACAATAATAGGCCGACAAGGCATAACTTGAACATACAAGCTTTATCCTTTGCATGCCGACCTAGTTTGAGAAAATTCATGATGCAAATATATATACCCAATAGATTTCGGCATTGGAGTGATGAAAAAATGTGAACATAGTGTGAATTCAATGTGTATGCGATCTAAAGTAGTTTGTGATCAGAAAAGGACAATAAGGGCAGAAGAACAGAATATATGTGAAGCAAAGAAGGAAAAGCAGGGCAGCCATAATGAAGACATTTGAATCTGTATACTAAGCCATCAATGAAGCTGCACTTCAGCATTCTGGTGCAGGTGCACCCAAGAACATGAAGATGACTCATGAGGGTCAACAGGTCAAGTCCAGGTGTTAAGGTCTTGAGGCATTAGATATGATATATTTACATTAAATAAGGTCTATTAAGACCATTTTCATGTAATCAGGTCAAAATGACCAATGTCATTTGTGTTTGGAGTCATGTTGTATGTTGTTGTCAAACAAGGTCTAATAAATGCAAGTAATAGTGAAAAGTTGCTTAGCCAACTTCATAAATAATGTAATAAGGAGTTGACCAATGACCCCACAAGTTGAAATTCAGTTGTAACTATTGAAAACATGTATAAACACCTTCACACAGGTCAAGAAGTGGTTGTTGAAGACATTTTGAATCAAAACTTGGCAATAAGAAACCTTGTTTTTCTAGATTTCAGCATTTCTGCCCTGTTTCTTACATCTGTACGGAACTGTACTGAATCATTGGGCTCTAAAATTGATTATGTTAGATAGTGCTTTGAGTCTTCTTCCAAATGCAAGTGGTTTGAGCAAAATCCATTAAGTTTAGTGCATTTTATAAGAAATTTACTAAAACTACCTATTTAAATACTCCATTTCAAGGGTTTGAGAGTATAAAATGAAGATTTAAGCCATTTCACCCACTGTAATTTGCTGTAACTTGGTGAAATGGCTCAATTAGGTCTAGTATTCATGTGGTCTTGATTCCAAGAGTAGGGGAGGACATTTGGAATCTTTCAGATGATGCCCTAGGTGAAAAATTTACATGTCCCAAGTATAAATTGAAGGCTAGAGGCTAGTGTTTGATAAAATCTTATTGAGACTGACCATATGATGAATCCTAAAGCATGTACAGACCTATTTGAGAGTTTGTAAAGTGTTGGTTTGGTGAGAGAGGGTTGGGAAGTGCAAGTTTCAATAAACCCTCTTTGGGAGAAGGCCTAGAAAGCAAAAAATTGAGTTTTTTGGAATTGGGTGCAATTGGGAAGGTGCCTAAGGGTATTAATGGTAGATTTGGTCCATTTGAGACCTAAGGAGACTTTAGAAATTGGTTTTGGTGTTTGGGTAAAGAAATTTGACAAGGTTCCTTTGTGAAGGAGACCTAATTGGCCATATTGCTAAAACGGGACAGTCCTATTTTGGAGAGTTCGGTCCAAAACAACCTATACTAGTTTTTGGATATGTTATAGAACTCTTAAATGGGTATCTAAAAAGCCTTTTACATTCTGGAGTTGAGCTCTAAATCTGGAGATATTGAATGACAGTCCTATTGGGAGACCTACTAGGTTTGAGTGCTTGTATAAGGGAAGTCACCCTTAAACACTGTTGCAAGTTAAAGAGTGGTCAAATCATGTTTACTTCATCATTTTAATCTTGTTAGATGTATCATTGAGTTCATGTAAAGGTTTGGAGTTGTTTGTGTGAGTTGGAGCCATTGGAAGCTAGTCTCATTAAAGAGCTTTTGTGAATGTTTTGGGTTGTCTGTCAAAATCAAGTCTTCCAATCTTTGCATAAACCTAATTGGTTGTCACATTGTAGTGCACCACATTCTATAGATGCACTTATAGCAGCCCTTTCTTGGTAGTGAGCCATTCCTTCTCTATCTTCTCTTCTCTTCGATTTCGGGAGTGAGCCTATTGTAGTGAGCACTTCTTTGGACAATGAGTCATTGGGCAGTGAGCCTTCATGTAATCCAGTTTTGATATAATAATATTTTCTAAGCTAACACTCACTGTGGTTTTTTCCTTTTTGGGTTTTCCATGTAAAATCCTAGTGTCTATGTGTTATGACTTTGTGGCTGCTCTTCTTGTGTTTACTTTGCTTTCATGTTATTGAATTTGGTAAATGGATTAATGAATGTGTGAAAGAAAAGTTTTACAGAATACTAATTCACCCCCCCTCTCAGTATTCTTTGTGTTCAATATACCTCTCAAGTGGTAATGGGTTTTTATCCAGTCCACCAAAATTCTAAGGGTTTTCATACTTAGAACAAGTTGAACCAGAAGTTGTAGCAGAAAGAAAACTCTCCAATATGCAATTGACAAATGATAATATGATGAAATAAACTCTAAATGAGCTCCTTATAAAACCTCCAAGAGGTCCACTCCATTTTGCCAATTTTAATTCTTTTTTGACATCCATAATAAAATAATAATTTATTTGACATTTTATAATATTTTATTATGTTACTTATTTCCTTTCTCCAAGTGACGTTAAAATTAGTTTCACTTAACTAACTTTCCTTTCTCCAAGTCACTTTTATAATAAAAATAGGCCCAGCTAATTAATTAAATATAAATAATCCAAAAAATGACTTAGGATTATTTATTATTTAATTAATCAAATTATTCCCTTATATCTCCCAACTTAGCCTATGAGAATAAAATAGGCTAGTGGACCTCGCTGGATGATTATTCATAAAATGGGGACATTACAAATCCTCCCCACTCAACTATTGCTTGTCCCAAGCAATCACAACTCAAACAACTCTTGCATACAATCATTGGGATTCCAGTATCCCAAATCAATCTGGAGAATGCTCCACCAAGTTTTTGCTACTCCACTCTAATTCAAATATCATTCAATAAAGCATTTTGAAGAAATTCACCAACCATATCAATGCCTAGAGCCTAAATTATTGTACCATCATATAAGCTAAAAATGAAAGGATAAGCATATCTCATCAAGTGATCATCACAAGTTATCCATCTAAATCCACATTATTTCACATGGACTTAAATGGTGCCCACCATATGTACATAACCAAGCATGCATAACCTCTCTAGACTGCTAGTACAAATAATGACAGCACTGTTAGGACTAAAAATCAGATTGATAATCATCCTTGGAATGCTTCTGCTATCATAAACTAGTAAGATCTCATCATCATTCAACCTCCAAGTGTTGTAGTAATAATCCCATTCACACAAATCCATGTAATCAATTGCCATCGTCAATGCAAAGTCTAAAAATTTCATGATCAACATTATAGAACAGCTACTAGACCTCAATGTATAAGTTGAATACCATTGAACCAAGTCTAAAAAATCTCTACACTCATGATTTTCTTCATGCCTTGGATTATAGTCTAGTTGAAACCCAAAATCAATATGCATATACCTCTCAAAAGGTTCATCCTGCAAATTTGATTTGTCTTCATGCTCTACCATCATAATTTCTTCACCTAGTTGTTGCACTCTATGATCCATGTGAACAAATTTTTCCTTAATCTTTTGTAGGTGTTGTTTTGATTGAGTGGCTAACAACTTGGCTTCCTTAGCTCTCCTTAGCCACTCACCACACATGTTTTGAGTTCTCACAACATCCTCAATGCCATGATTTTCAAAACTAGTTGCTTTGCAATTTCCTTCCAATGTGATAACAAGTAGTGGTGTTTCCATGAAGGAATAACAAATCCATTATAGAATGTCGTACCTTGTGTGTATCTTGGATCCACATAGAAATTATCTATCACCTTACAATTAGCAAAATCATGTGAAGATAGCAGACTATTATTCACAATCATATAATTAGATTTTGCTCCATGCCTTTTGTTGGTGTCTTCATAGTCTTTATGCATATCTTCTTGAATTGATGGATACCTGTCATTATTTCCTAACCTCCAAGAAGTGTATCACACTAAAAACCACATACATTGTTGGGAATTAAGGTGTCTCAACCTTGGTAATTCCTTGTATTGTTTCATTGTATTTATTTATTCATTGCCTATTGTGTAATTAGGATGCAAATCCTATGTTGTCATCTTGTCGGAGTTGGCACGATGATGTGTCATCCTACATGGAAGATGACAAGTTGTAATTTTGTCCTCACATGAGGAGATAGGCATCCCACTTAGTGGTAGGAATATTTTTCCATGTGTCGGCATTTTGGATAGTGTGTAAGGGAATATTGACCGAAATGGTTGACATATTCTTATGACAAATCTATGACATGTAAGAGTCAAAAATGGAAGATTATATGACAGGTGAAGACATGTGTTGAGAAGCATCTTTGAAAAAGGCATATTTGGGCACCCTAAGGAGGGTTATGACATGTTGTAAAAGAATATGCTATTTATAGCCTGTTTATGACAGATTCTCTTACAACTGTAAGATATGTCAGTATGACAGATTCTATGATGGTTGTAAGAGTCGTAAGAGCATCTGTCCCAAATTGGGAATAGGCGACCTCTTTGGCATGGGGTGACTTGACAAGTGTCAGGAACATCTTACAATGTTGGACAAGTGTCCATAGGCATGGGTTTTGGGCCATGAGGCCATGTAAGATGCCCATCCCAAGATAGAGCCATTTTTGCCTTGTATTTTCTATATAAATAGGTGCTTTGGAGAGGAGATGTATTATGTGATTGATAGGTACTATTATGCTACTAGATTCCCTCCAGATACGAGTGTCGAAGACTCCTACAAGAGCATTGGCTTTGTGACTGTATTGTAACCTTCATTGTTTACGGAATACATTTGAGCTATGTTTTGGAGTGGGGTTTTTCACCCGTAAGGGTTTTCCCCACATATATCTTGTCTCTCTCTCCTTATGTCTTACATTCTTATGTATGTGTTTGTTGCAATATCTCTGTTAGTGGGTTAACATTGTTGTAACTGTAAAGATTAAAACAAATTTGCACTCATCTCTCCTTATTAGATTAGTGTAGGAAGTGATTTCCGCACACCTAGCTTCCTTTCAGTTGGTATCAGAGCTTAATCACCTTTGGTCCTAGTTGTTGGGTAGGGGTTTTTTGAGCTAATCTTAGGTTGAGTGGGAGCTTTATACAGAGCATTCTGTAATCTTGTTGCATGAAAGAGATGGCAGGCACATCTAGAAGATTAGAGGTTGAGAAATTTAATGGCAATAATTTTAAGTTATGGAAACTTAAGATGGAAGACATGCTTGTTGATCGTGACCTATGGGAAACTGTATTTAGTGTAAAACGAATCGCAATGTCACAAGCAGATTGGGATCTCAAAGATCAGAAGGCTAATGGTCTCATAAGACTCAGTCTAGCTGATTATGTCCTGTTAAATGTCCATGAGGAGAAGAGCACAAAAGATCTTTGGAAGAAGTTGGGAGATGTTTATTAGGCCAAATCCCTGGTGAACAAACTTTTTCTGAGAAAGAAGTTGTATTCTCTAAGGATGGAGGATGGAGGATCGGTTGAAGATCACTTGAATTCTTTCAACATGTTAGTTGCACAATTGACATCCATTGGTATGAAGATGGAGGAGGAGGAGGATCATTGCATGACCTTGCTTTGTTCTTTGCCAGACTCGTGGGATTATCTTGTGATGGCTATTGGGAGCACCACATCCACATTCAAAATGGATGAAGTGGTATCTTTGTTGTTATCTAAAGAGATGCGGAGAAAGTCTTCTGAGGCAGCTAAAGAGGCTCTTGTGATTCGTGGAAGACCCAAGGAGAAAGGGAAAAAGAAGGACAAGAAAACTAAGAAGGGCAGATCCAAATCCCATGGGAGATCCAAGTCTCCTGGAAAGTCCAAAGCTCTTTGTTAGAACTGTGGCAAAACTGGGCATTTTTGAAAGGAATGCAAGGAGGAAAAGAAAAAGAAGAAGAAGAATGCCCCAGATTCAGATTCTGACAAGTCTCAAGATGATGGTGATGCTTTCATCGTAGCCCTAGCCACCCATGCATCTAATGATGTGTGGTTGATAGATTTTGGTACATCATTCCACATGACCTCGCATCGAAACTGGTTCACAAAGTATGAAGAGTTCAATGGTGGAAGAGTGTACCTGGGTGACGATTCTCATCTAAAGATTGTTGGTTGTAGAAGAGTCGCAATCTAATTCCCTAATGGATGAGTGAAGGGGATCACTGGGGTTATGCACATCCCAGGCCTAGCACAGAACTTGCTTTATGTAAGTATGTTGAATGATGCAGGTGTGCAGGTTGTCTTTTCGAAGGATGGATGCAAGATGACTAGAGGATCTATGGTGCTTGCGAAGGGTACTCGGAGAGGTACTCTGTTTCAGCTGGATGCATGCACTTCACAGTGCAATAGTTCTTCTAACTCAAAGAAAAGAGTTGCAGTCACTTCATTCCCACCATCTGAACAAGCAGTGAAGAAATATGTTGTAACACTTTCTGATGGTAGTGCACATGCTTTGGAAGTTAAACTTCCTACTAAAAAGACTATGTTATGGCATTTGAGATATGGCCACATTGGTGAGAAGGGTCTTAGAACCCTAAAAAATAAAAACCTTGTTGAGGGGTTAAATGATTGTAATCTCAAGTTCAACTTTTGCAAACATTATGTATATGGAAAGCAAAACTGTGTTCAGTTTTACTCTAGTTCTCACAAGTCTTCTGGTGTATGAGATCTTATTCATTTTGATGTGTTTTGTCCTATTAATGTTCCTTCAATTTCTAAATCTATATATTTTGTATCTTTCATAGATGATTATAGTAGAAGGATGTGGGTTTATTTTATCAGAAGCAAGACTAAATTCTTTAGTCAGTTTAAAGATTTTAAAGCTTTTGCTGAAAATTAGACTAGTAAAAAGATTAAGTATTTGAGAATTGATAATGGTGGTGAGTTTTGTTTGATAGAGTTCGATAAGTTCTGTAAAGAGCAAGGGATTGAAAGACATAAGACAACTCCATACACCACACAGCAAAATGGAGTTACAGAGAGGATGAACAGGCCACTGATGGAGAAGGCTAGGAGTATGCTTAGTGGAGCAAGCCTCGAACAAAAGTTTTGGGCTGAAGCTGTAGCCACTGCTTGCTATCCAGCAAATAGATCTCCTACATCAGCTCTTGTTGGTAAGACACCTATGGAGGTGTGGTCTGGTAAGAAGCCTTCAGTTAGACATCTTCATGTTTTTGGTTGTGAGGCATATGCACATGTGCCTAGGGAGAAACGGTCTAAATTAGAGAACAAGGCTGTTAAGTGTATCTTCATTGGCTATGGTGTTAGTGTGAAAGGATACAAGCTTTGGGATCCTGTGGCTGAAAAAGTGTTGTATAGCAGAAGTGTTATCTTCATCATCTTCCATTGTTTTACAACCAGAACAGATAGAAAATAAAGAGGATGTGGTTCAGTTTCCTTCTACCCCTAAGATGATTGAGCCGACAGACCCTACGAGACCTGATGATGAGGAGAGCTCTAGTAGCTCTGAAAGCTCAGAAGAAGAAGCAGAACCTCAAACTCATCCATTGAGGAGGTTTGCATGAACAAGAAAGCAACCTAAAAGGTTTGGTTATTCTTTGCTTGATTCTAGTTGTGCTTTTGCCTCACTTACTAACACTGATGAGCCTAGAACCATGAAAGAGGCTATGGGCATGAAAGATACAGGTTCCTAGAAGGAGGCTATGGAAGATGAGATGGCTTCTTTGGAGAAGAATAAAACATGGGACTTGGTACCTTTGCCTGAAGGACGGAAACCTATTGGATGCAAATGGGTGTTCAAGAAGAAATTTGGTGCCGATGATAGTGTTGAAAAGTACAAGGCTAGACTGGTTGTGAAGGGGTACTCACAAGTGGAGGGAATTGATTATGGTGAAATTTTCTCTCCTATTGCAAAGCTGACATCTATTTGGTTCATGTTATCTCTTGTAGCAACTTATGACTTAGAGCTGGAGCAGATGGATGTGAAGATAGCATTCCTTCATGGTGATTTGGAGGAAGAAATTTACATGTCACAGCTAGAGCATTACATAGAGAAAGGTAAAGAAAATTTGGTTTGCAAGTTGAAAAAGTCTTTAGATGGTTTGAAGTAGTCTCCTAGGATGTGGTACTTGAAGTTTGATGCCTTTGTGTTGTTGATTGGATATCTGAGATTGAAATCAGATCATTGTGTATATTAAAAGTTTGACAATGATCGCATTCTCATTATTGCATTGTATGTTGATGATATGTTGTTAATTGGAAATGGTAAGAATATGATTTTTGATTTGAAGTCTCAGTTGTCAGCACAGTTTTAGATGAAAAATTTAGGAGCAGCCAAGTACATTCTAGGAATGGAAATCAGAAGAGATGGAGCTAACAGAAAACTTTGGTTAAGCCAGAGTAAGTATGTGAAGATCGTGTTGGACAGGTTCAACATGGCAAATTGTAGACCATTGTGTGTTCCTGTTTCTTTGGGGACAAAGTTGTCTGTTAATGATTGTCCAAAATCTCTTAGTGAGCTGGAGAACATGAGTAGAGTACCTTATGCTAGTGTTGTTGGTAGTTTGATGTATGCTATGGTTTGCACAAGACCAGACATTGCCCAAGAAGAGTCCTTAGTTGATTTATGGCTAATTCTAGATGGGTACATTGGGATACAGTTAAGCGAGTGTTCAAATATTTGAGGGGTACTTCCGAGTATTCCATATGTTATCACGGTAATGTTACAGGACCTCCGCATTCAGTTTGCATTCGTGGATTTGTTGATTCTGATTAGGCGGGTGACATTGATAGCAGGAGATCCACTAGTGCCTATGTGTTTACCTTGTTTGGTGGTGCAATTAGTTGGATGAGTAAGTGACAACCTGTGGTTGCTTTGTCCATGATATAAGTTGAGTATATGGCACTACCTCATGCTTGCAAGGAAGCCATTTGGCTAAAGAGATTGTGTTCAGATATTGGTGTTGATGCAAGACAGATTACAATTTGTTGTGACAGTCAAAGTGTGATTTGCCTAGCAAAGAATCTGACTTTCCATGCCAGAACAAAGCATATTGATGTACAATTTCATTTTATTCAAGACATGGTAGAGGATGGGAAGGTGAATTTGGAGAAGGTAGATAATTTGAAGAATGTTGTGGATGCATTAGCAAAACCAATGGGTACAGAGAAGTTCAGATGGTGTTCAGAGTCTATGGGCCTCTCGGTCTATAGCAATTAAATATGGTTAATTTCATTAGCTCTTACAAGGTGTTCGACAAGTGGGAGAATGTTGGGAATTAAGGTGTCTCAACCTTGGTAATTCCTTGTATTATTTCATTGTATTTATTTATTCATTGCTTATTGTGTAATTAGGATGCAAATCCTATGTTGTCATCTTGTGGGAATTGGCACGGTGATGTGTCATCCTACATGGAAGATGACAAGTTGTAATTTTGTCCTCACATGAGGAGATAGGCATCCCACTTAGTGGTAGGAATATTTTGCCATGTGTCGGCATCTTGGATAGTGTGTAAGGGAATATTGACCGAAACGGTTATGACATATTCCTATGACAAATCTATGACATGTAAGAGTCAGAAATGGAAGATTCTATGACAGGTGAAGACATGTGTTGAGAAGCATCTTTGAAAAAGGAATCTTTGGGCGCCCCAAGGAGGGTTATGACATGTTGTAAGAGAATATGCTATTTATAGCCTATTTATGATAGATTCTCTTACAACTATAAGATATGTCAGTATGACAGATTCTATGATGGTTGTAAGAGTCGTAAGAGCATCTGTCATTACCCAAATTAGGAATAGGCAACCTCTTTGGGATGGGGTGACTTGACAAGTGTTAGGAACATCTTACAATGGTGGACAAGTGTCCACAGGCATGGGTTTTGGGCCATGAGGCCATGTTGGATGCCCATCCCAAGATAGAGCCATTTTTTGTCTTGTATTTTCTATATAAATAGGTGCTTTGGAGAGGAGATGTATTATGTGATTGATAGGTACTATTATGCTACCAAATTCTCTCCAGATACGAGTGTTGAAGACTCCTGCAAGAGCATTGGCTCTGTGACTGTATTGTAACCTTCATCGTTTACATAATACATTTGAGTTATGTTTTGGAGTGTGGGTTTTTTCACCCATAAGGGTTTTCCCCACGTATATCTTGTCTCTCTCTTCATCTGTCTTACATTCTTATGTATGTGTTTGTTGTAATATCTCTATTAGTGGGTTAACATTGTTGTAACTGTAAAGATTAAAATGAATTTGCACTCATCTCTCCTCATTAGATTAGTGTAGGAAGCGATTTCCACACACCTAGCTTCCTTTCATACATTACCTATTATAACATCTATCCCATGTTTGAAAACTGCATCTTCATGTGAAAATTATTCCTCTATCATGTCATCTAAAAAGGTATGGCATCAATTTTTGCTCACATTGTTTGAAAATAGTGTTAACCAATTCATATGGAGCTAAAGTAACATCTTGTTCTTGCCTCAAATTTACCAATAGAGAAGATAAGAGTGATTCATCACTCTCATTAATAATCAAAGTCATATTGGTTTGCATGGAAGATGTAACATTATTTGTATGGTTCTTACTAATAACAGCCAAGAAGTATTAGAATATTTCAAAGATAAGCTCTTCACAATCAGGATCCAACATAATAACACATTATCTTCTTTTTACCATCATTTCTAAAAAATTTACCCTCCTAGAAAAAGAAGGATTGCTTGTATCATTCAAACCTTGGAAACTTCCCACAATCAACTGAAATATTTCCTTCATAATATTGTTGTCATAAGGATCCAAAGGAGATGTTATTCTCATAATTTCAATGATGCATAGGGTAACTGCAAGTCTTACCTCTTCATCTGAGTTCCTTAATAACTCAAGTGTAACCAAATTATGAAATGAAGGAGCCATAGCTAGTTGCATTTCACAAGAAGGTGATTGATCCACCTTGTATAAACCATCCTCTACTTCTCTCAATATGCAGAGTAGATCATCCCTTGACATAGGTTGGTGTTCAAGTCTTTTTTCTGCACCATAAAGTCACTCTAAACATTTGAAATCCATGATTCACAACCCAAACAGGTTGGTAGGATACACTACTCTAATACCATTATAAGAACCATGTCTAGTTCTACCCTGAATTTTTAGTTTTGGTAGTTTCACATTTTGTCAAATACTTGTCATGCAATGTCACTGTATTCTGATTTCTAAGTTCTATGTTTGGTTTTGATGCTTGTTTTAATTGGTTTTCATTGAGAATACATATGCCAATAAATAGGAAACATAACCAATAACTTTACATCCATAAACATCAAAGTACTAACTCTAAATGTGCCTTATTTATCATTAAATTAGGTCTGATTGCAATGTTTATCAAGTTTGATATAGACTGTAACAGTAAAAGAATGCTTATTCAAATTAAAGATTTGAAAATGGGAACATCAAATAAACATACCCAGTTTGATTCACCTTATTACATGCATGAAATAGGTACCAAATATAATATAAACACTATTGTAGCAACCTAGGAAAGTTTGATAACAATCAGCTATTCAAACAATGATGGTGTAAACACCTAAAAATGTCTTGGCCCCACAAGCCACTCTCCCGCATCTTTGCATCACTAATTATCCATTTCACCAAGTAATTAAATAAAAATTCAATTTATTTAATTAACCCTAAGTCGTCCATCCCTAGTCATTCATCCCAATTGTTCACTAGTAATGAATTCATTTAATTAATTTATTACTATACCTTAGATCATCATCCACAATTAATTAAATAAATATACTAATATTTATTTGATTAATTTCCCTCATCCCCTAACCTAGATTAATTAAATAAAACATACTTATTTGGTTAATCTCCCCTAGCCTATGACCCAAACCTAGCCTAATTAAATAAATCACATTTATTTAATTAACTACTATACCCTACTTAGCACCTAGACCCAAATTAATTAAGTAAACCCTTAATTAATTCTAACCACTAATTAACCTCCTCACTAATTTCCAACAGCCATATTAATTAATTTAATCACTTAATTAATTGGATTAATCCTTCAATAACTTATATTTCCACACTCAAAGGAGTCACATGTGTCTCCACCTCACCTTTCCTCTTCAATGCAAGAGCTATTTTTAAGGAAAAATAGCTCACACATGTCTTTTCTAAAAGAATGCATGTGTCACATGTCATCCCATTCACCCATAAATCCCAAATTTTCATTCCACCTTCTCCCACATGAATGATTTTTTTATTCATTCATATGTCTTAACCATCATTAATGCAAAGCCTTCCCAAGGTGAATTTAAAATTCAAAAATAATAAGAACCCTCCATTTTTGTTGATCAAATCCTAGCTCTCCATCTCATCATGCCATCTCCACCCTTAGATTTCAACTTTGAATCTCCACCCTTGATCTAAAATCCTCCCAAAATGCCAATAAATACAAGCTCAATCCAAGCCAATTTAATCTCATCTCATTTGCATCCTTATCATGCTAAAATCTCCATCCACTTGGTAGCCAAATTCCCTCACCAAATCCATGTTATATTGATTTTATAGATTAATCCACATACTATTCATATTTGGGTAAAGATAGAATTGAGTTGGGTGCATCAATCTCCTCTACCTTATCAAGGAGAAAGGAGAATGTGGAGACTTGAGGTATAAACATTTTATTTTATGTTTTCTTCATGTTTTTAGTCTTTTGCATCTTTCCATCATCTTCAGGTGGAATCAACCTCACTAAGGCTATAAACTCTCCTTGATGATGCGCTTAGGGTTTGAAACCTTCAATACCAATCAAATCACCCTTTCTTGGCCTCGATCTCCTTCATTGATGCATGCAAACTATTTCATATAAAGCCTAACTTGTACAACTTGTTGTGTACCCACACAATGGCAATGATCTTCCCTCTCTAGGGTAGCAATTCTCCTCTAGATGTCGCTTAGGGTATGTAGAGGTGCACTAGGGTTTGAGTGATAGTCATGATGATTGTACACTTGAATTCCTCTTCACAAACGACAAAACCCTGCAATCTAATCTGCAAACATATAACATTTTGAAGCACCAGAATCTCTCAAAAAATTGATCCAATTCCAAATTGGTATTTGGCACAAATCTTCCAATTTGGTGATAAAACCCTAGCAGTTGTAACCTGCAAAAATAATGAATTTTCCAGCTCTTCCATAATGCCAAAATCCTGCAATAATGCTCAATAGTAAACCTTAGGTGGATTTACCTCTCAAGTGGTATTGAGTTTTTATCCAATCCACCAAAATTCCAAGGGTTTTCATCCTTAGAACAAGTTAAACCAGAAGTTGTAGCAGAAAGGAAGCTCTCCAATATGCAATTGACAAATCATAATATGATGAAATGAACTCCAATGACCTCCTTATAAAGCCTCCAAGAGGTCCAATCCATTTTGCCAATTGATTTGAATTCTTTTTTGACATCCATCATAAAATAATAATTTATTTGACATTTTATTATGTTACTTCTTTCCTTTCTCCAAGTCACTTTTATAATAAAATAGACCCAGCTAATTAATTAAATATAAATAACCCAAAAATGACTTAGGATTACTTATTATTTAATTAATCAAATTATTCCCTTATATCTCCCAACTTACCCTATGGGAATAAAATAGTCTAGTGGACCCTGCTAGATGATCATTCAAAAAATGGGGACATTACATTCTTACATGTCCACACTTCATATCAAGTTGTTTTAAGAGCCTTGCAAAGAGATATGTTCAATAAGTAACAAGCAGTACTCACAGCTTTTGCCCAAAAGCATCTATCCAACTATGAACCACTTAGCATACTTCTGGCTCTTTCCATGATTGTCTAATTCATCCTTTCTGCCACTCCATTATGTTGTGGAGTATATAGAGTAGTCTTCTATCTAACAATTCTTTCATGCTTATAGAATTCATCAAAGTCCCTAGAACAATATTCCCCTCCATTGTCAGATCTCAAAACCTTTATTTTACAATCTGATTGCTTTTCAACTAAGGCTTTAAAATCTTTAAACATAGTGAATACTTGAGAATTATGTCACATAAAATAAATCTAGGTAAACCTTGAGACATCATCAATGAAGGAAATAAAATATCTAGATTTTCCAATTTATTCAATATCCACAGGACCAAATACATCCAAATGAATAAGTTTCAATTTATTCTTAGATTTATAATTGCCTGAAGGAAATGGATTTCTAGTCTATTTTCCAAACACGCAATGTTCACAAAAATAAAAACTCCCATCAGAATAAGATAAACCATATAATAGTTTTTTATTCAAAATAGTTTTAAAACTAGTTTCAATTATGTGGCTCAATCTATGGTGCCATAACATACAAGTGTTTTTAGATTTTTTAGTTACATTGGTAGAGTTATAAATAGTAGTGGTTTTTAGCTTAAACAGAGTCCCCTTCTTTGTCCCTCTTGCTATCACCAAACTCCCTCTTACCAATCTACAACCATGCTTATCAAACATTACATGCATTTCAACATCATTCAACTTAGAAACTAAAATTAAAGTCCTAGTTAAACCTAGAATATGCAAAACACCAAGAAGGGGTTTCATCCTCCCATCATTAAAACACAACTGTACCTTTTCCCAACCAATGATAGGATATGAACTATTTTCACCAATATATACTTCACCTCCATCATACTTCTTGTATGTGGAAAACCATTCTCTATGAGTCATATGATAGGAGCGACCTGAGTCAATCAACCACTGTTCGTTAGACATAACACTGCAAGAAGAAATCAAAACATCATCACCTAAATCTGAGGATTTCTCTATGGAGGAATTGAATTGCTTCTTTTTATTCTAGCATTCCTTCTTCACATGTCCTCTCTTTCCATAGTTCCAACACTTTATTCTTTTTCTCAGGATTCTTAGATCTGCCCTTAGAACTGTCCTTGGGTCCCTTCTAATCTCCCTTGGATCCTCTTTCCTTGGACCTTCCCCTGACATGAAGAGAATCCTTTGAACTTCTTATAGTTTATTTCTTCCTCATCTCCTCTGATAACAAATTAGCAACAACATTGTCCATCTTTGGAGCATATGAAAGGCTAGCACTGAAAGCAAGAATCATGTTCTCCCATGACTAAGGAAAAGAACATAGAAGCATTATACATTTATCTTTTTCATCTATCTTAACATCAACAAAACCTAACTGACTCAAAATCAAATTGAAAGCATTCAAATGCTCGGCTATCGAATCACCCTCCATTTTAAGAGGAAATAATTTTATTTTCAAATAAAGCTTATTTACCAGACTCTTTGCTTGGTAGCATAGTGTAGAAAACTGCATACCCTCGCAATTTCATGATATGTTTTACTCGCTTTAGTGACCATGCCTTTAGCATGTTTTTAGGGTCATCAAACCTGACCTTTAACCTATTTTCCCTCATCAACAACTATTTACCAAAAAAATGCATTTTAGATACTTATTTGTTATATTTTTTTGAGAACATGTGCAAAGTTTGGACAAATATTCTCAAGATTCAAGCGTCAAGCACAAACATCCTCGTGCCATGTTGGCATCCTAAATATGTCAAAACTTTTAAATGATGATTCTCCTGCCCATCATTGGAGTCTTGATGGAAGGTAACACTCACACGACATTAGAACGGTCCCTATAGTGTACTCAACCTGGCAGATTCCCTTCTTGCATGTAAAAAGTGGAAGATTGACAAAAGAAACCTCTCTTGAATATTTTTGGGACTTCTAGAATATTAATCTCTCTTGGCTTTGAAAACATATAGAAATATTCTCTCAAGCACCATTAAAGGATTGTAAATGCTCTCACAAATAGATCTTGTAGATTTAGATGCTCGTGACATTGTGGCATCTCTCATTGTTGATTTTGTGAGCTATTGGTTGGACTTGGAGTTTGGGAAGAGGCTCTTTTGTACAAGGGTTTGAGTTGTTCACCAACAGATTGCACTCCGAAGGAGCTTGTAGCCTCCTCTACAACATCGAGATCATGTAACAGTGTTCTATTGTCATAGAATAGTATTATTTTTATTTTCATTACTTTCAAATAGCATTATTTTGGTAAATACTTGTGGTGTAGACCAACACCCATTTTACCATATGCCTACTAGGTTATTTTCCTTGTAGACTAGGGATAAATACGTATAGATTGGTATTTTTCTATTGTTCTTAGCTCCTAGATGCACTTAAGATAAGAGCTTGCACAAACTTATTGTTTATTTTCTCCTATATCATTTGTTGTTCCGCGGAGGTTGGAAAACCAAAATGGGGGCTTGAACAAGGTAAGCCCCTAAACAGCTCCAACAAATTTTCTTTTATCTTTGTATTGTGCAAGTTGTGAAGGAAAATCAAATGCATGAGAATTTATTTCCTTCTTACTTTTTATTCTTATTCATTTCTTTTCATGTTAAATGTTTTATTCAAGTGATTTCAATTCAAATACTCTTTCGAGGAAGTTATCTCATGTTATTATACAAACTAGATGATATTACAAATAGGTATTTTGTCATACTATATAGATTTCGATCCTTTTATTATTGTTAGGATGACAATGTCATGCACCAACATCCCCGCGATGCACTGGTGTCCGAGGCCAAGGATTCCAAAATCTGGCACCAAGTTCCTTTTTGTATCTCATTTCTTATTCTAATACTAGCTTCTTAAAATCATATTTTTATCTTTGTTAATTTCTAGTTTTCTATTTATTTCTATAGTTCTTTGTTAGTTGGTTTACTAGAAAAGAATCGAATTAGACCTAGTCGTGTAGATTTGTTCTTCCTAAGTGGATAGAAGCAGATTGCTCTTCCTAGAGGCTAGTTAGACCTTAAGTGTAAGTGATTAGAATTGAATGCTAATTAGAGTAACTTAGTCTTTTCAATTTTTATCATCTACATTTTTGGTGAACTCAAACTGCGGTCACTAGCATATCCCTACTTCTCCTTTTTATTATTGTTTACCAAAAAATAATATTTGACAATGTCGGATCTCTTTCTTCAAACCGTTACTACATTTGATAAACCATTTAGTAGTGAATATTTTGACATGCTTGACGAACCCCTTGATAACTTAGTCCTGACAAATCTTCCTTTTAAATAAAAAAATTCCTCTCCAAACATGATTAACACGATCTACATTTCTGGTTCTACTCAAGAACCTGTGAAACCAAAGATTGGAGTTCATCTTTGATCTGAAATAGAAACAACTTATGAACCAATATTGATTGTTCAAGGCGCTTCACACACATCTCAAATTTATAATTATATTTCATAAGTTGCTAAAATTATCAAATTAAATTTGTCAGGGGCTCCTCATTATCATGTGTTAGCCCACACAAATAATACTAAGTGAAACAAAAAGCCCGAGCATGTCCCTATTTCCCTTCCTACTTCTTCTCCTATGTTACCACCAGCTCCCCATTCGACTCAGAAGTCTTTCACAGAGTATGATCTTGTAGAGCAACTTCAAGCCACTCCTGCCAAGATCTCTCTTTGGGAACTTGTTTAGACTTCTCCTCAATATCATAGTATGCTCCAAGAGGACCTATAGAAGATCCCTATTGCATCTTCTACTAGGCCAAATGATGTAGTTGCTTTACTTGATTGTATTTATACAAACACTACCGATATTTTGTTTCAACAATTTAAACTACCTTCCTTAGAGGTGCAAACATAGAATGATCATTTGCTTATTATTGTTGGAATTAACAATTTTGGTGTGAGATGTAACCTTATTGATAATAGTTATGATCTTAATGTTTATGGTATAGACTTGCTAAACCATATTAATATTAATATGTCTTTGATCTCTCCTAATACTCTTAACATTGGTGGTTTTGACAATGTTGGTAGATAAACACTAGGAACAATCACGCTTCTGATTGAATTGGGCCCAACCACTTTATCTACCCTTGTCCATGTCATGCTTGGTGCACTATCTTATAACCTCCTACTTGGTAGGCCATGGATTCATTCCATGGGCACAATTCCATCTACCTTGCATGGGTCAATAAAGTTTATCTTTGAAAATAAGGCTTGTATGATTAAAGCTAATTCAGATTCTATGAAGTATCGTTAGCATATGGATTCTATGGATCAACCTCTCTCATCACCTACCCTTCAAAATTTGATTCCTTCTTCTTCTGTCAAAGATGATTCCCCATCCTCAACTCCACCAAAATTTGATCATGGTGTTGACTCATCCCTAAATGCATGTCCTGGTGATGAATGGGGTTCATTAGATTCTACACCCTTCTTCATCAGAGAATATAAACTTGACCTATCTCATTCAGATGTTCAAAATCATCTTCAAATTCTATGACTATGAATAATTCTTCTATCTTGAATTAAACTACCTCTTCTTCTTCTAAAGATAGTCCTACTTCTAAGGTTACATGTGATTATATACTTCATGTATAGATTATGCCAATATTGGTGATCCTCCTTTTAAGGAGATGCAATCCCTTTATGGCCGCAGTTTTCATATCCTTTGTAGTGTTGGTTATAAAGGAAATGTATGTGGTAAATGAAAGTAGGGTATCAAGAACCCTTTAAGGCCTAATCCACATGGTTCTTCATGAGGTCTTGGATACCGTCCTCATCAACCCTTTGATTCTTCTTATCAAGACTGCCTAGATGTGAATATGATTTCTCCTTCCCTAGATTCTCCTTCTCTTCCATTGGTTTATCCTAAACTTATTGATCATGATTCCAACCCTTCTAAACTTCCAATTCTTGATATTCTTTCTAATGATGAAGCACTTGCTAAATTCTTAGGGGTTTATGAACATATGCCTTCATACCATCATGATCATGGATTCCCTTTTTCTTTAAATACATAAGTATATTTCAGAGCATTTATGAATTTGTCTGATGATATCTTCTCATCCCTTAATAACCCTCAAGTTTCCCCTTCATCTAATCCTAAAGACTATAGTACTCTCCTTGTTGGAGATATTATTCCTATCTTAATGGATCCCAAAGCTAAAGATAAGATTATACAGATTGGGCAGAGTGTGTCCTCTAAAGAGTGACAATCACATTCCAATCTTCTTCATGAATTTCCTAAGTTATTTGCTTGGACATATGCAGATATGCTTGGTATAGACCTGAATCTCATGGTCCATAACATAGTGTTGTATTTCGATGCCCAGGCTGTAAAGGAAAAAAATAAAAAAATGAATCGTAAGGTTTCTTTAAAGGTCAAGGATGAGATTGAAAAGCTCTTAGAATTTGGTTTCATCCACTAAATCTGACAATCACATTCACATCTGTATCAATTTTTGTGATCTCAATAAAGCATCTTAAAGGATGACTTTCCCTTACCTAATATTGACATGATAGTTGATTCTATAGTAGGTCATGCTTTAATTTTCTTTATGGATGGCTTCTCGGGTTATAATACTATTCTAATCAACCCTAAAGATCAACTTAAAACTACTTTTACATAACCATGGGGAAACTATTGTTATTTGGTCATGTTGTTTGGTCTTAAGAATGCTCGAGTGACTTATGAACGTGCAATGATCCTTATTTTTCATGACTTTATTCACAAAATTATGGAAGATCATGTCAACGATATCTTGGCCAAGTTCGTATTGCACCAAGATCATGTGCATATTCTCCTTCATATATTTTGAGTGTATGCATCTCTATAACATGCGGCTAAACCCTTATAAGTGTGTCTTTGGAGTTGACTCTAGCAAACTTTTAGAGTTTATAGTCTCTAATCATGGTATTTAGGTGGATACTAAAAATACTGATGCTATTGTAAGCATGCTACCTCTAAAAAATGCATCTCAGCTTCGTAGTCTGCAAGGTAAGATTCAGGCTATTCGGTATTTTATTTCACAACTTGCGGACTGAACCCTTCCCTTCACAAATCTTCTTAAAATAATGTTTGCTTTGACTAGAATGAGGATTATTAGAAAGAGTTCAAGGACCTAAAGACTTATTTATCTAATCCTCCAATCCTTATGCCAGCTATCTTTGGACATCCTTTTCTCCTATACACTTCTTCTTCATCTCATGTTTTAGTAGCCCTATTGGCTCAACATGATGATGAAGGTAGGGAACAATTTGTTTATTACATTAGTCAAACTCTACTCAATTATGAAACTTGATACACAATCTTAGAAAGGAAATATCTCGCTCTTGAATTTTCAACAAGTAAGCTCCAACATTACCCTCTTCATGATGAGATGCATGTGATCATTAAATTTGATCCTCTAAAACATTTGTTTTCTAAAACGGATCTCTCGAGAAGACTTGCTAAATGGGTTATGTTGCTCACAGAATTTGATCTTAAATATGTATCTCAGAAGATGATAAAAGGACAATTCATAGCTGACCATTTGGCTAAATCTCCTTCTCCTTTTTCTATTCCTAATGAGGACTCATTCCCTGATGATCATATTCTTTCTTTAGAAAATGATCAGGCATGGGATTTTTTCTTCGATGGATCTAGATGTCGGACCGTCTCTAGGGCAGGTGTCATATTAGTACCTCCTTCCGGCAAATTGATTCCTCTTTCCTTCCATCTAAACTTTCTTTGTACTAATAACATGGCTAAGCATGAAGCCCTTATTGTTGTCTTGCATGTTGCATTATCTCTTAACATTAATCATATTTGCATTCATGGTGATTCTCAATTAATTATAAAGTAAGTCATGGGTACTTACCAAGATAAAAAAGATAAATTGTCTCAATGCCATGACTTGGTTTTATAACTCCTTGATCAATAATCCTCTTTATCTATTGACAATATTCCCCATAAGGACAATCATCACTCTGATGCAATGGTAAGTGTTGCTTCTCTTGTACCTTGTAACGATTCTACAAGTGATTATCAATTCATAATTCAAAATCTAGTCTCACTTGCTATTGGTGATTCTAGTTCAATAAATTCTCTTTTTTCCATAACTTAGACTCGAAGGAATGGTACTCCCATATATACACTCATCTAAGAGATAGTATCTTCCCCCCTGGTTCAATGAAGAGTGCTTGAACTTGCATTCACAAGCTTGTTGCACATTACACTATTCTCTCTAATGCTCTCTATTGTCATTCCTATAATGGTCTTCTCTTACGTTGCTTAACTAAAGATGAAATCCCCATTGCCCTTGAAGAGGCTCATTCTAGTGCCTGTGAGGGGAATTTTGGTGGACATGCTCTAGTTCAAAAATTGCTCTGAATGAGCTACTACTAAACAAGCATGGAACAAGATTCCTTTGCTTTTGTTAAGAAATGCCCTCATTGTCAGTAGCATAGCAACCTTATACAAGCTTCTGCACAAGAACTTCATGCCTAGGTACCACCTTGGCCATTTTCTATATGGATCTTGGATATCATTGGAAAGATTTATCTACCCTCTTCTCAAGGTCATATATTTATCATTATAGCAATTGATTACTCTACAAAATGGGTCGAAGTTGTTCTGCTATGATCCACGTCTGCTAAAGTTATTTGTTGCTTTCTCTTAGATAACATTATATCTCATTTTGGACTCCTTTCCACCTTTTTTTCTGACAATGGTACATCATTTAAGAACAAGGACAAGTAGTTTATGCAAAAGTTTAAAATTTAACACCACTTCTCTATGCCATACTATCCACAGTCCAATGGCCAAGCAGAAGTATCTAATAAAACCATTGAGAAAATTATTCATAAAATAGTTAATAAACATGGTAAGGATTATCACACTCAACTTTCATACACATTGTGGGTCTATCACACGAGTATTTGTACAACCACTGGAATAACTCCGTACAATCTTGTCTATGGTGTCGATGTTATTATGCTTCTAGAGTTGGAAATTCCCTTGTTGTGAATCTCCCTCCAAGGCCTTATTGATGACAATACTTATCGTGATCAGCATCTTTTACAACTTGAGATGCTCAATGAATAGTGCCTCCATGCTCTTGAGCACCTCCAAGCGTACCAAAAGACCTTAAATTGTGCTTATAATCAACATATTATTCATAGATCCTTCAATGTTGGTGATCTTGTACTATATGAAAACCAAAGGAATGTGAATGCTCCTACCAGTGCCAAACACAAGTTCAATCCAAACTAGTTGGGACTATTGGGTCCCAAAATAGCTTATCCTAATCCCTAGAACATTCTTCAATCTTCAAGGCCAGGGATGTCATTGAGGAGAGAGAGAAGTGGTTCATCAAGAGGACAAGGATGATTAAGGGTCAACTAGTTGGGAATGGGTAATCTCCCCTTCACTTTTAGCTCAATTAAGCCAAGGAGGGTGTTCCTAGAGGTATCCCTTAACAAGGATTAATAACAATGGAAGATATTTTCAAGGTCACGTCATTGTAACAATACCCAACTGTTGTCTTAATCCCTAAATACACTCACTAGATTAAGACAAGCTTGTTGCACTAAAACCTATATTTAAGCTGATGAAAAGCACTTCCTGCAATAATGGAATGTACTGGTATGCATGTTTGGTTTGCTAAAATTGGTACTTTGAAGATTTACTAATAGTATTTCCTAGCTTCAATACAAAACCACAACAATACATGCAATACTAACTATTTATTTCACACTTGATAAGTTTATTTTAGTTTTTGATGGGTTTGGGTGATCATAGGCTTCTTAGAATGGTGCCTATTAGGATGGGTTGCAGAGTCCACAATTCAACAGAGGGTAAGATAACACAGAAATGAAACCAACACTTTTTGAATACCTAGATGCATAAAAGACAATAACAGTAAATAATATACTTAGTAATCCTTCATCAAAATGCAATCATTCATCTACAACTATAGAATAGATTATCACATAGCATGTAATGTTTTAAGAATCTATCATATTCATTTGATCAATGGTAACAATCATACCACAAAGTGTGGCAAGAGGAAACCCTAGCTAAAACTTAGGATTTCCTTGAAAATTACATGAGAAGAAGGAGAGATTCATACACTGATTCTTGAAATCAATATGAAACCTTTCATAACCTCTATCTTCCCTATTGGAGAATTGGAACCTTTTGTTCTTTGAAACCCTAGAGAGCTCTACACTTTGTCTCCTAAAAAACTGCAAAAAGACCAACCCTTGAAAAGATTTTCAATCCTACCTTTATAGCCTTCATAATTCAGACCTAAGGATGAAATGGGCAAGAAAAACCCCCTAACAACTCCACCACTACAATAAAAACATCATTTCTAGCTACCCATTTTGCATTAATGGTGATCCTAAGAGTTTTTGGCACATTTTCTCAAGTTTTATGTGTGTTTTCAGATAGTGGATAGAGCAAGGAAGACAAGTCAATCATGCCCCGACAAATCAAGTTTTGAAGGTCGGGCCTCCACCATGCACCATGTATCTTGAAAAGGAAGAAAAGAATCGCCTAATCCAAAATACTTAGAAAAAATTTTGAAAATCCTTGGGGTTCGGGCCTCAAACCTTCTTCCTTCCACCTTCCAAAAGAAAGAAGGAAGAAAAGAAACTTCCCACTTGGCGCCACTTGAAACATTTAGAAGAATTTGAGTTCACCAGACTTTAGCCATCGAGCCTTCCACCTACCTTCTTCGAAAAGGAAAGAGGAAGAGAAAACCCCCTAGTCATCGATGCCCAAAACACTTAGAAAGTTTTGAAACCTTGGAGGACTTCGATGAATGGGCCTTCCTTCTTCTCCCTTCCAAAAGAAAGGAGGAAGAAAAGAAACCTCCCATCTGCTCCCACCCGCAACACTTAGAAGAATTTTAGTTCACTAGACTTTGGTCGTTGGGCCTTCCACCTGCCTTCTACCAAAAGGAAAGAGGAAGAGAAAACCCCCTGGTCATTGATGCCCGAGACACTTAGAAAGTTCTGAAACCTTGGTGGGCTTCGGCGAATGGGCCTTCCACCTTCTTCCTTCCAAAAGAAAGGAGGAAGAAAAGAAACCTCCCACCTACTGCCGCCCTCAACACTTAGGTGACTTTCAGATTAACAAGGGGGAATTCAGAGCTGATAGGAATGGCATGACCAAAGGTAGAACCCTAAAACCCCAAAACTCTAAAAAAGGTAGAAAATACCAAGGAAAACACTTAGAATTTGGACTTAGTAATTTTTGTGGGTTTCTTCCTTGCATTTCAAAAAGAACAAGGTAGGACTCATAATGGATTTGGCAAGATTTGAATGTTAGGGAAACTTAACAAGATTTTGCAAATACTTGGCTTGAAAATAGGAATCCTAATAGTGTCTTTGGTTGGGGACGTGTGCCAAGTGGTGGCACAGCAAGAATCTAGATCTTCGAGTAGACCAAAAGGTAAAAACAAATAGGGGAACAACACAAGATGTATTTACAAGGCATATAGTCATAGGCATGGGGGCACAATAGGAAAGTTGATTGTAATCAAAATTTGTAGGCATTTGTAGGTCAAACCTACACAAAATGACCAAAACTACTTGCCTCTATCAAAGACAAGTTGAATGAAGGAGTTCATCTCCCTCAAACCAAAACAATTTTCATCACCCGACTAGAACAACTGAATTTTTTCATCTACATGCACCAATCTGCAATCATTATACATGACATGAAGACAAACTTCATGATTGAAAACACTGCTATAGGGCAGCCACAAATAATAGGTGCTCAACCTATTCCATACTACATGTTTGTTCCTAGCAGCAAGAGGTGACAAATATAAAACCAAGTCAACACCAAAAGAGACATATGGAAGGAAGCATCCATCATCAACTGCCACATTGTCATACCTACTGACCTCTTCATGTAAATTGAGGGAAAAGGAAAACACCTCCAATTCACATGGCAAGGTGAACTATGTCTGAATGTACTGTTGATCCACAAGAGAAGATGCTTCATCTTGTAGAGCAAACTGGAAAGACTCCAACTCAAGTATACCTTCGATTTGGGCTACCATCTGTTGAATTTTAGGCATACACATGCCTTGCTACTCATTCACATCAATGTCCCATACAAAGGAATCAACCTCTACTATAGCACCAACACATCCAAGAACTTATAAGCAATACACATCAAAGTGGAAAGACTCATATTCATTTGCATTTCAACCAAGCTCTTCAACACAACTTTCATATGTACTGCTACAACTGTCAATTTCTAAATCATAAGCATGACTTAGGCTACAATCCAAACCATTAGCACACATTTAAATACCATGAGACACCTCATGTGAAGAACCATGTTCTTCAAATTGTCTCTCTATTTCAAGTTCACCTTGGTAACTTGTTAGTCACACATGCTATTGCAAAGAGATAGCTGACACATATATTCTTCCTTCATTTCTCTATTATTTATTAGTGTCTCAAATGAAGCACACTCTGCATGAGGAAGAGAGCATACCTTGCACCAATGAAACAAGTTCTCATATGCTTCCACATGATCACCATCTTCACATTCATCAACGACAAGTTCTTCATACTGAAATTCCATGGCAGGACTAACATTTATCTTTGATCAGTTATCATCAAATGCAACCACCTCCATGTGATCCTCATGCAAACAAACACTAACTAATTCACCATCACAAACATGAACAAAGGAGGGCATCGCATCAAACAAGAAACTAATTTCTTGCTCACATTCTATTTCACTTACCTGTGTCCACTCAACATAATCAGCTTCATCAACTAAGTCAATTGGCTTCTCACTCATGTACATAGCATTCTCATTGTCTACTAGGCTGTATACCTCATGCTCAACCTAGAAATCATCATTAGTTTCATCATTATCATTTTCACTTGATGAAATGTCCAACATCAAGTTGGTGCATACACTACTTTCATCATCTACATCACTATTAGATAATGCACCACCTTCACTTTCTACCCTCCTGACAACACAATTATCATCATCTTATGTTGCATTCACTTGATTGTTGTATCCACGCTATTGCTATTCAAATTAGCATGTTGGTTACTAGCAACACATGCACTTGTGGATAACAAACCCTTTATGTAGTCATATCTCATTTTATCTATGGATTCTAGGGACAAATATGCCTGCTGCATACTCATTATTTTGAAATCTTCTGGCACATAACTAAGTCTAGTTTCATATGCTTTGAAAAACATATCAATGCAAGCAAGAATGTTAGGTCTAAAACTTTCAGGAATATGGGAAAGAACAATAGAAAACTTGTGACCAAAATCCTTGCTTGACTCTCCCTCTTGTATTTTAATTCTTTCTATTTATATGACAAGATCAGCAGGGTCAACAGCTTTGACAAATTCATTTTCAAATGCTGCCACAAGTTCATTCCATAAGGCAAAGCACTACCCTAGACAATTTGAGAACCATTCTTTTTCCTTTCTGTGTAATGACCTAACAAAAAATATGTACATATCTCATCCTCAAATTGATGTTCTTCCATGAATTCTGAGAATACATCAACATGTGTGTTCCCTTCCCAAATATTGTACCAAATCAAACTTGGACAACTGGTTATAGAACTTGGTTGGCATGCTTCGTGTTTTGAGGTCAACCCATGAGAGATCTAGCAGATTGTATATTGGATCTAAGGGAGGAGCAGGGGACTGAGAAATTTAATTTCTTGGGGCAACAGGGAATACATTGGACTACACCCTAGACTCTAGCATCCTAATCTGATTTTTTGTTTCTTCTTCTTGCTGTCATAAGGACTCTAGCAATTGTTTAGTCTTATCAATTTTGCATTGGTACATTGCTAAGTCATTTTGATTTTGCATGGGCACATATAAGTTTTGGTTTGTATAACATGTAGATCTATGACCGGAATATGTATTTTCAGGATGGTCAAAAGCCATATAGTTTTTAGGGTCTACAACATAAGAAGATGCACATGAAGGAGCCTCCCTAGAGTATCCATGTTCATACCAATTGGCCATAACTAAGAATTCTACAATGTAGAGCAAAAGCAAGAGGTATACAAATTTGTTCCTTCAACATGACAGGAACAAAAAAATTCAAAGGTCAAGAAGAAAACCATGTGTATCTTTAATTCACCAATTGTTGCACCTTGAAACGAGGTCTTCAAATCACCAACAACAACTAGGGGGCAGCAGTAACAAAATTCTATTCTTTGATAGCAGAGTCGCCACCTCTTCCAAAGAAGAATTCCTTGAAGTGTGACTGATCTTCAAGGCCACAAATTGATTCTGGGTTCATCTCACTAGCAGAGTCTTCAATTTCTTTGAACCCTTAAAATGTCCTCGACAACAACGCCAATCTATTGGGTCCCAAAATAGCTTATCCTAATCCCTAGAACATTCTTCAATCTTCAAGGCAAGGGATGCCATTGAGGGGAGAGAGAGAGAGAGAGAGAGAGAGAGAGAGAGAGAGAGAGAGAGAGAGAGAGAGAGAGAGAGAGAGAGAGAGAGAGAGAGGTGGTTCATCAATAGGATAAGGATGATTAAGGGTCAACTAGTTGAGAATGGGTAATCTCCCCTTCACTTTTGGCTCAACTAATCCAAGGAGGGTGTTCCTAGAGGTATCCCTTTACAAGGATTAATAACAATGGAAGATGTTTTCAAGTTCACATCATTGCAACAATACCCAACTGCTGTCTTAATCCCTAAATACAATCACTAGATTAAGAAAAGCTTGCTACAGTAAAACCTCTATTTAAGATGATGAAAAGAACTTCTTGCAATAATGGAATGTGTTGGTATGCATGTTTGGTTTGCCAAAATTGGCACTTTGAAGATTTACTAACAATATTTCCTAGCTTCAATATAGAACCACAACAATGCATGCAATACTAACTATTTATTTCACACTTGATAAGTTTGTTTTAGTTTTTGATGGGTTTGGGTGATCACAGGCTTCTTCTACTGGTGCCTATTAGGATGGGTTACAAAGTCCACAATTATGCAGAGGGTAAAATAACACAAAAATGAAACCAACTCTTTTTAGATACCCAGATGCAAAAAAGACAATAACCAGTAAAGAATATACTTAGTAATCCTTCATCAAAATGCAATAATTCATCTACAACCATAGACGAGATCATCACATAACATGTAATATTTTAAGAATCTATCATATTCATTTGATCAATGGTTACAATCATACCACGAAGTGTGGCAAGAGGAAACCCTAGCTAAAACTTAGAATTTCCTTCAAAAAATACATGAGAAGAAGAAGAAGTCCATGCACTGATTCTTGAAATCAATATGAAACCTTTCATAACCTTTATCTTCCTTGTTGGATAATTAGAACCTTTTGTTCTTTGAAACCCTAGAGAGCTCTACACTTTTTCACCTTGAGAATTGCCAAAAGACCAACCCTTGAAAAGAGTTTCGATCCTACCTTTATAGCCTTGACAATTTGGACTTGAGGATGAAATGGGTAAGAAAACCCCCCAACTACCCCACCAACTGCAATAAAAACATCATTTCCAGCTACCCATTTCGCATTAATGGTGATCCTGAGAGTTGACACAATTTCCCAAGTTTTCTGGGTGTTTCTGGATGGTGTAAAGAGTAGGGAAGACAAGTCAGTCATGCCCCGATAAATTAGGCTTTGGAGGTCAATCCTCCACCATGCACCATGTATCTTGAAAAGGAAGAAAAGAACTTCCCAATCTAAAATACTTAGAAAAAAATTTCAAAATCATCCGAGGTCAGGCCTCAGACCTTCTTCCTTTCACCTTCCAAAAGAAAGAAGGAAGAAAAGAAACTTCATGCTCGGCGTTGCCCAAAACATTTAGAAGAATTTGAGTTCACCAGACTTTGGTTGTTGGGCATTCCACCTGTCTTCTTCAAAAAGGAAAGAGGAAGAGAAAATCTCCTGGTCACTAATGCCCAAAACACTTAGAAAGTTCTAAAACCTCAGTAGGCTTCGGCGAATGGCTTTCCACCTTCTTCCTTCTAAAAGAAAGGAGGGAGAAAAGAAACTTCTCATTTGCCGCCACTCGTAACACTTAGAAGAATTTTAGTTCATTGGACTTTGGCCATTGAGCCTTGCACCTGCCTTCTTCCAAAAGGAAAGAGGAAGAGAAAACCCCCCGGTTTCTAATGCCTGAGACACTTAGAAAGTTCTGAAGCTTTAGCGGGCTTCGGCGAATGGGCCTTACGCCTTCTTCCTTCCAAAAGAAAGGAGGAAGAAAAGAAACCTCCCACCTTCTACAGCTTACAAGACTTAGTCGACTTTCAAATTAACAAGGGGGAATTGAAAGCTGATAGGAATGGCATGATAGAAGACAGAACCTTGAAACCCTGAAACTTTGAAAAAGGTAGAAAATACAAGGAAAACATTTAGAATTTGGACTTAGTCATTTTTGTGGGTTTCCTCCTTGCACTTCAAAAATAACAAGGTAGGACTCATGATGGATTGGGAAAGATTTAGAATTTGGACTTAGTCACCTTTGTTTATGGATCCGATGGGTATGGCCCATCTATGATGGACGGTAAGCCTCTTAAAGAGCCCATAAATGCTATGCATTTGCATCGTTATTATGCTTAGTTTCATTTTTCTAATGTGACATTTGTGTAGATGATTTTTAAGTAACTTTCCTTCTGTCATTTGATCATGAACACATTTTTTCCTTTCTTGTGTTATGATCTCCTTTTTAAATTGTGTATTTTGTTAAATATGCAATTTTTCTTTTAAAACAATGTGTTCTCTTTGTTTAGTATTCTTAATACTTTACATAGTAGTTCTAAGCTTGTTATTTTTTGTTCTCGACAGTTACATGTTATCCTAAATGTTAGTTGTATCCTTCATTGAAAAATGAAAATTACCTCATTTTTTTACCATGTCAATTATTTAATTGTGAAATCAATTAATTAATCCATTCACAATTATTTAATTAGATCTTTCACAAGTATTTAATTAAATAATTTTCTTTGTTCATTTACCAATTAGATTTTTATTGAATTTAATTGTGTATATTTTGAACAATCATTATTTAATTAGATCATTCTAGCATTTAGTTAAACAATTTTAACATGTTTGGTTAGATCATAATATCATTTAATTACATAATCCATATCACATAAGTAACATACACATATATATCATCACATAACACATGTATATCGATCCAAAAAACATAAAATCTCATATATATATCGAATGTGGATGATATACAAAAGTAGCCACTACATCAAAATGTGGCATATCAAAATGTCAATACAACATCAACTCCCACCATGGGAGCCTAATGGTGGTGGCTAATGCACAGAAGGCTCCTGGTGAGATGTTGCAAAGCATGAGCAACTATGATTCCATGATTGTATGCCTCTCATCTAGCCTCTCAGCTCTTTCGCCTCTGTCTTGGAATCTCAAACCTACTATTGTAGTTGAGCAACCTGAGCTCATAGCTGGCTCATCTCATCCATCAATCTCTGTACTATAGGGTGATCCAGACCTATGGCTAGTGTGTTGTGAGCATCAATTTGTCTTTGTAGAGTGTCGCAGGTAGCCTCTGCACTCTGATCTCTCCTCACATCATGATTTCGCTTTGCTCTAGCCTGGTCCTGCTCCGCTGTCACAACAATGACTTGAGTGATAGCTAGAGCTCTCTCAACCTGAGTCTCCTCTAGTGCTACTCTCAACTACGCCACTAGATCAAAAACATCAAGGTGTCGCCCTATAGTCTACTGAGGCCTATGACTAGCCCACACACTCTACTAGAGTTGAACACTCTAGACCATCTCAATAAAGACTCAATCGATGTAGTTGAGCCACTCTCATGTGAGAACTACAAAATTAAACAAGGCATGTGTCAGATCTCATATTTCTAATAAAATCCAATATATATATATACATGTCTAGTATTCTACTAAAATCAATAATACAAATAACAATTCTCGCCTGGGTCTTGATCTACCAATTAGGATCTAGAAGGCCTGCTAGCATCGCTTGGGACTGAATGATAGTTGTCATACCTACCCCTACTGCCAATACTACAGTGGACCTCATAGTAGCTGCACTAATTGACTCCCCTCGTACTATCTGGTTGGGTATGGGTTCGGCTGATGGTGCAACTCTTGTCAACTGAGGTTGAGCTCTCAACCTCATCCTACTATCATTGCCTCCCTACCACTGGTGTAGTTTGCTCCTCCTCCTTCTCATCCTCTCCTTCACTCTCCATCCTCTCTATCATCTCATCCTATAGCCCTTACTCCACTAGGGGATGTGTGTCCCCAACAAGGGCATCATTAGCATAGATCAAGGCTTGTCTCGTGGTATCCCACCATGTTGTGTATCTAGCTATAGCCCCTACATCATCCACATTGGCTACTATATCCCAATTTGTGTCCTTAACCTTTGGATCACTGACCTCTACCTCTATGATCGTGGGATGAGGTTGATCCCTTGGTCAGACTACACTTTGATGTGGCTGAATGTATGCAGGAGGAACACTCAGGATACCCTGTATCTGCCTGAACTACCTCGTAACCCTCTCATAATAAAAATCCATGATAATATGATCAAGGCAACTTAGTAGAAGTTGGTCCCTCTACATCCTATCCATCTATTGTGCCTATCCTTCCCATCATGGCATATGTCTATAAGGTCGTCATACTATGTTTGTATCCTGTAGTCTATCAAAATCTATCTCCAATACAATAGGTTCCCGAACTACCATGGCCTCCTCAGACCATAGGCATGAGCTTGGTGTTGCATCCAAATAGTGTTGGTAGGTACCCCTACCAATTGTGTGCATGTGATGTGCTCAAATGCCCACACTTGTAGTAAGGTGCAAGTCATTAGGCTAGCACTCTTGTAATGGACATAACATCCCACATCATGGTATAGATGTAAAAACATGGTGCGACCCCATGCAAACATCATCCTTTGTTCCTCCATCTCCTTGATAGTGTGAATGAGACCCTCGTGGAACTGGTCACCTTTCACATCAAGTGCTACATGGATAGCGATAGTAGCAATCATCTTACAATGGACTAGTGGGATCCCATCTCCTCCATGCACTAACCAATGTAGGTGTATGTTCCCTAAGGGATCCTTAAGGATGTTCCATCTGAGGGCATACATATGGACCTATGTGACATAGCTCTCTAACCTCTCACTAATGATAGAGATGGCTCATTCTCAAACCAACACCTATAGATCTAGTACACATCCTCAAGTGTGACCATCATCTCTCTCATCAGAAGATGAAAGATAGAGGTGTCTGTGTCCCACATCTCCATCAATGCTATGAGAATGCGGTCATGGAACCACATCCCTCATATAGTATAAACATACCATAACCCAATGACCCATAGTAGTATTGCATCCTCTAATGATAATGTAGTTTGTTGGTGCTAAAAAAGGGTAAAATATGAACCTCATGTATGCTCTCGTATAACTGGAGGATTCTGTGTTTATCAAATGTACAAACTTATAACTTTTATATCAAATTTCATAAAATTTCAAAATTCTCAAAAATTTCCTAAGTTTTCAAGGATGCTAGTGCCTTCCTCAAATGCCAGTACATCCCTTGGACTTCAGTGCCCTTCTGAGACACCATCATGTCTAACGGACACTTGTGCACCTGAAGGATGCATGTGCCCTAGTCAGACACTACCACCTGAAAAGGATGCTAGTACTCCATGAAGGTTATTTTCAGTGCAAAAAATGATAAAAAGAATTGACAAAGAGGTAAATTTTCTCATACCTCATGCATTTTGATGCTATATTCCATGTGCTCCCTTAGTGTGTCTAGTCGTGGTGCTCGATATGCTCGTCTGTGAGGAATTTTCACTCTCCAAATCACTCAAAGTGCTTGAGATTTTAATTAAATTCACTTTCAAATGAATAGTAAAAAAGCAAAATTATTTTACTATTTATAGAAAATTTTTAGAATTTTGTAAAGCACTCCTTATTCAAACTACCATATCATGGGCCTAGGAACTCAAAATTTTGTGTTTTTTGTAGCATTGGAATCCTAGTTCCACCTATTTTTCTTTCTATCCATGTTTCACTTTGTTGTTATTTTATTAAATAGCCCTACAAAGCATGCTTTTCAGCATTTACAAAAATTTTTGATGTGGTGGACTTTTTCTCTCTTGTTTTTACCTTGTTATTTCAATAAGCCGACATAAACATAGGGGGGGCGTCTATCCACCACTATTTTTGTCTTTTAATATTTCTTTGACTGATGCATTTTTTATCTTTTAGGATTGTTTATTTTTTCTAACTAGTGATCTTACAAGTTTGTAGTACCTAACATTGTGGTGTTGCAGATTCTTAGTTCGGGTGCATCATTCTTTCACCTAGAGAATTTTTATGTCCTCTACAATATCCTTTTGGGTATCCTTTGTGTGCTTATTTTCTTTTAGAATTTTATTTTTGTACTTTAGCATAGCTTATCACTTAGTGTCACCAACCCACTCAAGTGGGGGTAAAATGTAGCGTAGACAATTACGTACCCTCATAATTTCATGATATGTTTTACTCACTTTAGGGTCTCACTCATAGCATGTTTTTAAGTTCATCAAACTTGACCTTTAGCCTTTTTTCCCTCATCACCAACTATTTTCCAAAAATGCATTTTAGATACTTATTTGTTATATTTTTCTAAGAACACATGCAAAGTTTGGATAATTATTCTCAGAATGCAAGTGCCATGCGTGAATGTCCTCATGCCATGTTGGCATCTCGAACATGCCAAAACTTTTAAATGATGATCCTTCTGCCCATCTCTGGAATCTTGATACAAGGTAATGCTTGCGCAACCTTAGAACAATCCTTGTAGCATACCCGAATTGGAAGATTCCCTTCTTGTATGCAAAAAGAGAAAGATTGACAAAAGGAAGCTCTCTTGAATATTTTTGGGAGTTCTAGACTATTAATCTCTCTTGGCTTTGAAAACATACAAAAATATTCTCTCAAGCACCATTGAAGGATTGGAAATGCTCTCACAAATAGATCTTACAAATTTAGATGCGCGTGACATTGTGGCATCTCTCATTGTTGATTTTGTGATCTATTGGTTGGACCTAGAGTTGGGAAGAGGCTCTTTCTTGCAAGGGTTTGAGTTGTTCACCAACAGATTGTACCCCCAAGGAGATAGCAACCTCCTCTACAACACTAAGGTCAGGTAAAATTGTTCTATTGTCATAGAATAGTGTTATTTTATTGTCATTGCTTTCAAATAGCATTATTTTGGCAAATGCTTGTGGTTTAGATCACCAACAATTTTACCATACACACACTAGGGTATTTTTTGTTGGCAAGAGACATTGCTCCAGAATAGACTTGTATGTTGTCATTGATGGCAACAAGGCTCAGAGATCTCATCAGCATGATAGGAAGACAACTTTGGTAGGTCTTATTGGAATTCAAATCCAATTGGCAAAATGACTAAGTATGGGCAAGAAACAGAGTAAGGGATAGTAAGTGGATCAGTGTGCCTTTGCAGATGAAGACCTAGAAATGTGGCTCAAGTATAATGTTCATAGTTGTTTGGTGTTGTTATATTCTAGTGATCAAGTCCTGACTTCCTCCGAAAGTCATTTGGAGAAAATGTCTAAGTCTGGGAGAATAGAGGTATGATAGGAACAGTGTATAGTGCAGAGTAAAATGGTCTGCAACATTCTTCTGCAAGTGCATATTCTATTATGCAATTTTGAGGCAACTAAGAGACATGTCATGACTACCTAAATCCAAGATTATAGCCTCTGAAGTTCAATAGATCACATTCCAGAAGTTCTCCAGTATTGGCCTCCAGTTCAACAGTATTTCTCTATGATAGAGCAACAATTCCATGATCTGCATTTTGACATGTAGAAGTATTTTGCTCTACGGTTCTGAAGGTATGTCAAGTAGTCAGTGATGAACATTGGATAGGATTTGTGAGGTCCCATTTGGTCCGCAGTGGAAGTTATGATATGACAATCAAATTATTCAATTATGTTCTTAAGGGTGAAGTCGACAAACATGTTTGATCTTCATGCAGATAAGGTATATTGTATGGATCAATGTCTTAAGTGGTTAAATGTTTTAGATGAACCTATATGAACACACTTGTACAAAGATTTGGGTCCGCATAGCATGTAATGCATTAGATTGAGCTGACAAGTTACATCTTTCAATGTACATGTTTCATATTTTGGATGCCGACCTAATTATGAATCAAATCATGTTGCGGATATATAAGAGAAATGAATTTTGGTTGAGATAATAATGAGGTGCAATGTGGTTGATGCGAGCATGATAATAGCAGAGCAGAGATAGAAGATCAGTGATGATGAAGACTCAGGATTCAGAATTCAATTGCTAAATGATTGCACCTTGGCATACTGACAGATGCTTTTACAATATTCATTTTCATATATAATTTCACTTGTACTTTGCAGAGACCCATCTTCATCAAGGTAGTGAGCCTGGTAGTAAGCCTCTATTAGGGTTTAACATGCCTCATTTTAATCTTTCTAGGTTTAGGGTTAAGGTAGTGAGCCAGCTAGACCTAGTTGTACTTCATGGCAGTGAGCCAACATGTTCTAGGCCCGTGGAGTGACCAAGCCTGAACATCACCATTTGTAAAAGATTGTAATATATATTAAGAGCAAATCCTCTCCATGGTTTTTCCCCACCTTGGGGTTTTCCATGTAAAAATCCTAGTGTCCATGTGTTATGTCTTTGTGGTTGCTATTCATTTGTATATTGTGCTTTTGTTTAATTAATTTTAGAAAATGGTTAAAAGTGAAAGTGCATGAAAGGTTTTATGGAACACCAATTCACCCCCACTCTCAGTGTTCCTAATATTCAACAATTGGTATCAAAACAAGGTTCCTTGGAAGAAGCCTAACAACTTGAGGAAGATCCGAGAAGGTTCACTTATGGCAACGCAGAGGTATTTCACTTGTCCTAAAGCAAATCCTTTTGGAAGCATTATAATTGGCAATCAAGTATATGTCAATAATGAACAATTTGAAGCAGCTCTAGAAGATCTTGACAACTCCAAGGCTAATATAAAGGGTTTAGAGGAGAGTATCAAAGAAGATGATGATTACATTCTAAAATTAAAAGAGCAAATCAGTAAATCTCAAGAAGGAAAGAATTATATGAGCAACTAAAACAAGCAAATGAATCCACATAGAGTTTTCTCAGGGTAATTGAAGAAAAGATCGAGAATGAGGAATATCTAAAACAAGTTGTGAAGGAAAAGTTAGAGGAATGTGAAAAATTAGGGAAAGAAGTTCTACTCTTGAAATTTGATCTAGAGGCAACAAATAGCTACGAAGAAAAATTCAAAATAAGCTCTGCAAAACTTGATAAGTTGCTAGCCAGTCAAAAGTATCCAAATGATAAACAAGGATTGGGATTTGAAAAGGGAGAAAGTTCAAATTCATGACAAGATAGATCTAAAGAAAGAAGAGGTAGAAACCATCTGGTAAGGAATCAAAGAAGAAGACCTAGAGGACCTCCGGTTAGGCAACCAAATGCTCAAAAGTACCCATCTTTCAATGGTTATTGTTTTAAATGCAATAAGTATGGTCATAGGGCTATTTAGTGTAGAAGCAAAATGAATCAAAATGTCCCATCTTTCCCTGATCAATGTGTTGGTTCTTTCTCTTTGAATTGGTAGAGGGTTTGCCACTTCCAATGCACAGGCAAATTCAGCCAACAAATACAGGAGATTACATGAGCTACCTCCCCTTCACTTCTGGTTCTGCCGCACCAAGGGGGGTATCCCTATAGCTAAAGATTTAACTTTGACTCACCCAATGACAAAAAGATCTAGCTTTACAACAATAGGCAGAATACTCTCATGTTTGGACCGAGATTTGCATGATAAATCACAAGGTTGGCAGTGTTCTTGGACATATCTAACTGGTTACGGATGAGAGTGTGCAAGGTCCTATTTCTACTCCTACAAACTAATAGGTTTGAAGTTTTGAACTGATTTATTTTAATGTTTTGGATGGAAGATAGGGGTTTTGGATCATAACTACTACACAAGAGGCAAACTGGTGCCTATCTCAGAGCAAGGAGTCAACTGGACGTATACAAATGAATGATTTGCACAAACTCAACAGAGATTCAAGTTTCAAGGGGTTGGACTATTGCTTGCCTTATAAACATCACCCAAGAATGAGTATTTAGCAGTCTCTACTTACAAATATCCATGCTGCCATACAATCTTCTTCATACTTAACCTAAAACAGTTTAATCCACTCTGTTGGTAATCATTTTTGTTTAGGGTTTTAAGTTTGAATATTTGCAGATTTTCTCATTTAAATCCTGAACTTTCTGAGTCATGGTGTCTTGCATTGTTCTGCCTTTTTTGATGCTGGCCTCCTATGGTGGGTTCCTGGTTATTAAGTCTCATCCTCATGCCTTAGTGTTCAAAGGTTGACCATCCCCCACGCAGTGTTTTACCGTTTGTCCCTATCGCACTTCATAAAAAATGCTAAGTTCTATGCATGCAAAGGTGAATTGTATATTGGCGGGCTTAAAAATCTCAATCGGGTTCCAAAATGCAAAAAATTGAGTTATATGCATTTTTTATGCATATTGGGTTCAAAAGGATGCATGTACATTGGGGGAATCTTCCGCAAGATTCCAGGAATATGCCGCTGTTGTATATCAGGTTCGCTTGTATGTGTTTTGTTGTACATCCTAATATACATTAGCTGCATGCATTTGAAAAATACAAAGAAAATATACAAAGGTGGAATATTCCTTGATGATTCCTTGGCTGCATGCATTTGAAAAATACAAACCAATATACAATGAAGAAATATACATTCTGGACCCGATTGAAAATCAAATGTAGTGAATAATGTTTCAGGTCCGTAGCACGTATATTGGGCGCTTGTATGTGTCAATGTACATTCGAAAGATGCAAGGGTTAAGATGCAAGCCGGATTTCAAAGCAACTTCAGCATGCCTCATTAAAATTTGAAATCCGCCTTGTATGTATGAGGCAAATGTACATGCACATATACAAGGAAATATGCAGGAAAAGAGGCTACAAACCAAACCTAAATTGAATTTCAATTTGTTCTGAACAAGTTTGGGGTTTGCCTTGTATATCAAACAGATGTATATGCATTTTGCATATACAAGGGATTTTGAAGGGTAAACAGTGACGATTGTATATGCATTCATTCTTGCATATACAAGGGCAAAAAGGCAAAATAAAAGGAGAAAAAGCCAGCGATAGAATCATGGGATGCCTACGTGGCACGTTTTCACTGGCCGACGACTAGTCAGTGCAATTTTGAGCCGTGGATCTCAGCGACGGGAAGTAGATCGACGGCCTTGTTTTGAACCTGCAGCGAAGGATTTTTCTTGAGCATGTGCGGCTGTTTTTGAGCGGGAAAATAGCAGATGCATCCGTTGCTACATTTCAAAGGGCCCTGCGGGTGGATGAAGCATTGATGGCGAATATACAGAGGCATGGATCGACAGTTGAATGGCCAACTACCAAGTTTAGGATGAAAATCTTTGAGCGACAGCTCTAATCCTGAGCTCACTACCCTCTCCTCTGTTTTCCTCTGTCGCCTTCAATATTTTGAGCGCCATTTTCTCATGCGGTGTATCTGGCAGGATTTTTGACTTGTGATGTAATTAATTTGCTAGATGTACAGTTTGGCTATATTAGGGGCAAGCTGTGTCATTCATGGTTGTTGAAAACTAGACAAATTTTTGGTTTTGTAAGGAGATATGACTTCATTGGTGGCTCTGTCTTTGCTGTCTTGTGAGTTTATGAGTCTCATGTTGTATGTTTAATGCATAAATTCACTGGTTTCATGTTGTTTTATATGAGAAATGCTCTGTGCATGTGCTTAATCATTTGTCTCCAAGCTGTGGGCATATTCTTTCTTTTGAATCAGGATAACTGAGGGTTGTTAAGATTCAGGAATATAGCTTTTTTATATTGAATGTTTAATCTCCTACTTTTGTTCAAGAAGCAAATTAAATGTTTCAGGTTAATCATTGAGAAAGTGTGTTGCAGCAGGGATACCATTAAGTATGAATGACTAAGCACCTAGTTTTTGGGAAGTATCTGTAAGGCAGGTGCTAAACAATCCCCTTGAAACTTAGCCATCACTATAGGTTTATGTGTACATGTGCATGTGTATGTCTATTGATTCTGAGCCCTAGATAGGCACCAATCCAATCTTGTATTGAGGTTACAACCAAGGTCCTAGTTTTGCATCCAATTACAAATCAAACTCAAACTTCATATACAAACCTTTAGGAAATTAGAAGTAGTTTTAGGACCCAAAATCCTTTGTCTACAACTGAATATAGACCCAAAGCTAGCCCCTTTGCACTTATCTCACAGTTTTGGTCTGCATAAGAGAGGATTTATCTGTTTTGTGTCAACATCCCAGCAAATACATAGATGCATTTCATAGATGTTGAGTAGGGAATACCCCCCTTGGTTCTGCAGAGCCTAAAGAAGAAGAGGAGATATTTATAGAGTCTATCTCCTATACTGTTGGTCCCTAGCCCGGGAATCCTATTGATCAATGATGGCTACCTTGTAGGGATGACTGGGAACAAGCATCCAGTCTAGGAAAATAACTAACAGATTTTGGCGACTCTACTAGAGAAGTAAGTGAAAGAACCCTGATTAAACAAAGAAAACAATTCCTAGTTATAGGTGGCGACTCCAAACCAATCTCCCAACCGGTCAAAGTGAAATTTATATGCAGAGGAGAAGATCCCAATGTAACCTTTTGCTTGAATAATTACCCATAAAAGTGATGTATAGGAAAAAGGGGGCTGTTTAGGTTAGTCAAGAGGATTCTCCCAGAAGTAATGATAATATTCAAAACAATCCATGATCTTCAGAGAGGACAGAACCTTATTTTTCAAACACAGAAGCTGAAATCCAAAATGTGTATGAGAAACAGCAGGGTGGTGCTTTGAGAATAAGATCAAAGGTTTTTCAAGAACGCCCTTTCTTGGATCCCAGTGATAGATTTGAAGAGGTTGAGTCTCCAAGGGATGAAGCTAATGATGACTAGAATGGAATGGGACCATCCTCTTCTATGCCCAAAGAGGAACAATTAGCTGAAGAAATCAAAAGTTTAAGAGCTGAATTAGAATATCTGCAGGCAGTAAAAATCAGAGATGACATGAGACAGAAAGTGCAAGTGCTAAGAGTTGCCCAGAATGATTCAGTTCCCACCCTTGAAAATGCAAATATGCAGAGAAACCAGCACAGAAATGAAGTTCAGGATCAGCATAATGAACAAAGACAGAATGCAAATAATGCTAGAGTACCATTAAATAATGCAAGAAATCAGGATGCAAATAGGAATGCAAATGCTAATCAGTTTGGTAGACAACCGATGCAGCTGGATAGATTTAGACAACTTGTTTTTGATGGCATTCCTGGTTACCCCAATCCTATTGACAAACATGTGAGGCTGCAAGTGCCTAAGTTTTCAGGAAATAATGTTGTGTCAGGCGAAGACCATTTAAAAGCTTTCCAGAATATCATGGACAACTTTGAGGTTGAGCATGAAGATGTTTTCATGAAATTATTTATGCAATCCTTAGTTGATGAGGCTAGAGAATGGTACAAAGGTTTGCCTGACAGAAGTGTTTCATCATGGGATGACTTTAGGAGAATATTCAAAGAATAGTATGGTGACAAAACTGATCCAAGTTTTTTCATTAATGAATTCACTAGCATTACCAAAGGATCAAATGAACAGGTTGCTGATTTCAATGCTAGATTCATGAAGGTACTGAACAAATTGCCACATGATCTGAGGCCTAATGAACCGATGTGCATAGTGTTGTACATAAATGTTTTTAATGCCAAAACAGCCTATGGATTGAGGGATAAGGGTCCTCACAGCCTCAGAGATGCTTTCAAGATTGCAACAAATATTGAAAATAACAGAAAAGCATCTGGTAAGACAAACAGGAGAGATGATGTAAGAATTCTGTAAAATCCAAATACTAAATCTCAGAATGCTCAAGGCAATGCATCTACTTCTGAGGACAAATTAGATAAATTGACAACTATTGTCAAGGACTTGAGCTATAGAATGGCTAAAAATGAAAAGGGGGTTGGTCCTGATAGGCAAGTTTACCAAAGGCAAGAAAGAAGACCATCATTACATGATATGCCATATAATACTAATTGGCATAATGGTAAGCCTATCCTCCCAAATAGCAACATAGGTCAAAGGACTCAAAATGTTAAGGAAACTCCTGATCCTTTGAAAAAGGCTGTTAACATTGTTAATGACACCCCATGGTGCATAATATGCCAAATGCCTCACTCACAGTCACAATGCCTGATTGCTCAGTCTCTATATGATAATGCGGTTGCCTGTGATGAGTGCAATGAGCCGCATTGCATGGAGGATGATAATGTCAATATGTTGTCTACAAATAGAGAGTATTCGTCTCATGATGTTGATGCAAGTGCAAGTGATGAGATTCAGGCCTATCAACAGTTCCCCTGTGATGAAGATGAGGAAGATAATTATGCTTATGCTCAGGACACATAATTTTTTGAATAATTTGAGGAGACCTTTCGATGAAGAAATAAGAGCCTTCATAGCTGCAGCAATTGCTCAAGTCAAAAGCAATTATAACCTAAGAGGTAAAGCTCAGGTAAGCAACTCACACCAACCAGAGAATACTTCTGCAGGCCAGCCAGTGCAAAATCATAAAGGGACTGAAACACAAAAGAAGCAATGGAGTAATAATAGGCAAACTTTTAAGCAAAAAATAGGTCATGATTCCCAAGGACCAGAAAATAGAATTCCCCAACCTAAGGATCAAGACAAAAGTTTTCAAATCAAGGATGACAGTCAGGGAGCCACAAAAATTAAGGCTGGGTCATATCAAAATAAAAATAAAACTGTAGACCAAGTTGCAACTGTTATACAAAATTATGCCCCATTTGACATAACTCAGGTCTTGTCTCAGATGAAAGTCTCTGTTCCATTAATGGAATTGATGAAAGTTGAAGAATTCAGAAATAAGACAGTATCCCTGATTTCAGGAGTACCCTGTCAAGCTAATCAGAATATTGAAACTCAGGGTAAAAAACAAGCTATGTGTATGGATGAGGATGAGATTCCTGAGGTATATCTAGGGATGACCCTAACAAAGTGCCCTTCACAGGTTGAACCATTTTATGTCTCCCTTGTCATAAATGGAAAAATGATTAAGAATTGTATGCTTGACTCAGGAGCGTCAACAAATATCATGCCTTTGGCTATCATGCAGCAAGTTGGATTAAAAATAGATAAAGCATGTGGCAAATGCTATGCCATGGATGCTAGGGAAGTACCTGTCATTGGAATTATGAAAGATGTAGATTTCAGACTGGCAGCATATCCTGAAAAGGCCTACAAAATAAACATAACAGTTGTTGATATCAAGCCACAATATGGCATGTTGTTGTCAAGAAAATGGGTAGCATTGATTGGTGGGAGTATGCGATTAGATCTGTCATATGCTATGATCCCAATGAATAGCAAGGATGTGAAATTGATCAGAGAAGAAAGGTCACCAAATACAGTTGAAGATCTAGAATCAAAGGAGCATGTATGCTTTGTGGATACTGACTATGATAATTTCAGAGTTGTCTCAGATGAGGAAGGGGGTAAAGAGAGAAATATTTGCATTCAAGAGCTTGACCAACAGGGTCTCTGGACCATGTACTTTGATGGAGCTTGTTCGAAGGAAGGTTCTGGTGCTGGAGTTGTGTTTCTGTCTCTAGCTGGTAAGCTCCTAAAATTCTCTTTCTTGCTAAAGTTTTCCTGTACAAATAATATTGCAGAGTATGAAGCTCTGTTGTTAGGATTGAATGTTGCCCTGAAGCATGGAATTAAAATGATACAAGTATTTGGGGATTCAGAGTTAGTTGTTTCCCAAGTCAGAGATAAGTATGCATCAAAGAATAAGAGGTTAAAGCAGTACAAGCATGCTGTTTGGGATACAATTGAATTGTTTGATGCATTCTCAATAAATTGGATAGAGAGATTGAAGAATGTCAGAGCAGATTTTCTAGCTAATGTGGCCATAAGGCCAGATGATATAACTTTGTCAGATGTAACAAATGTTGAGGTCAAACTCAGGCCTACAGTGCCAGATAATATATGTAGCTGGCAAGTGTTTGATGATGACAAGGATTTGCTGAGATTTCTACATTGTGTTGATGAGTATGAGAACCAAGAAGTGGATTTTCATAACTTTGTAGAAGTTGTGGATGGGAAAGAAACTCTCTTAGGGAAAGAAATAATTCAACTCAAGACAAATAAAATCCCTAGAGGGCTGGTTGCTTTAGAGAGAGCTTTTGACAATAGGGACCAATTTGTTATGAAGGCATCTCCAACAAACAAAAATGATTTAGAAGAGATAAACTTGGGAACATCTCATGCCCCCAAGAAGGTATACATTGGCAAACAGCTCAAGCCACATATCAGAACTATGTTGATTGCATTACTGAGAAAATACAAGCATGTTTTTGCCTGGTCATATGAGGACCTGAAAGCTTATAGAGAGGATTTATTTCAGCATGAAATCCCTTTGAAACCTGGAGCTAAACCATTTAGACAAAAACAGAGACCTATCAACCCAACTTTAGCTCCAAAGATGCAAGAAGAGCTTATGAAGCTTAGAGAGGCTGGAATAATCATGCCTATTAGGCACTCAACTTGGGTGTCTAACCTTGTTCCAGTTAGAAAAAAGAATGGTGATATAAGACTTTGTGTGGACTTCAGAAATTTAAATATGTCTTCTTTGAAGGACAATTATCCATTGCTAAACATGGAAGCCATGTTGCAGAAGGTGATTGGCTGTGAACTGCTATCCATGATGGACGGATTTTCAGGGTACAATCAGGTGAAAGTGAAAGAATCAGAACAATTCAAGACTGCTTTCACTACTCCATGGGGAACCTATGTTTATGTGAGAATGCCATTTGGACTGACAAATGCAGGCGCTACATTTCAGAGGGACATGGATGTTGCCTTCGTGGGATTAATTGATTCAATCTTGACTGTGTATCAGGATGATTTAATAGCCTATTCAAAGAAGGAAGAGCAACATTGCACGCACTTAGAACAGATTTTTATTAGAGCATTGGAGTATGGCATCTCACTCAACCCCAAGAAATGTGCTTTTGGGGTAGTGGAAGGAAAATTGCTTGGTCACATTATTTCCAAGGATGGAGTCAGGATTGATCCTGAAAGGGTGGCTGCAATTGACAAAATTTAGATCCCTAAAATAGTGAAAGGTGTTCAGTCCTCCTTTGGACAAATTAATTTGTTAGAAGATTTGTGCCTAACTTTGCAGAGACCACCAAAGATATCTCTAACATGTTGAAGAAAGGTGCAACTGTCAAATGGGAGAAGGAAGCGACTAAATCATTTCAGAATATAAAAGAGGCTATAAAGATGGCTCCTGTGTTAAAATCTCCTGATTTTTCTAATCCATTTCAGTTATTCTCATTTGCTTCTTTCCATACTATTGCTGCATGTTTATTGCAGAAAAATGTAGAAGGTTTTGAACAACCTATAGCTTTCTTTAGTAGGTCATTGCAGGCTGCCTAGTTGAAGTATAACATCATGGAGAAGCAAGCATATGCATTGGTTAGAGCAGTCAAAAGTTTCAGGCCATATTTGGTAGGCTCTCGGATAGTTGCATATGTGCCTCATGCAGCAGTCAAAGATATCTTTACTCAGCAAGAGGTAACTGGAAGAAGATGTAGATGGATAAACAAATTGCAGGAGTTCAACATTGAAATACAAATCACAAAATTGGTAAGAGGACAAGGTTTGGCAAAATTGATGATAGTCAAATCTAGAGGCATGCCAAGTAAATGTAGTGCATAATAAAATTATAAATATGTCAGAATCTAAGTGGTACAAGGACATTGTATATTATTTGCAAAATTTGAACTATCCTACCCACCTCAGTAATAATCAAAGGAGGACTTTGAAGCTACCGGCTATTAAATACATCATTGTTCAAGGAGAGTTGTATTGGAAAAATCCTGATGGTGTATTACTCAGATGTGTGAATGAGGATCAGGCTAAGGATATTCTAAGTGACATGCACAATGGAGTGTGTGGTGGACACTATGCTACCCATACAACAACCCACAAAATTCTCAGAGCTGGCTATTGGTGGCCAACTCTCTTCTCAGATGCACAAAGAATGATAAGAAGATGTGATCCTTGCCAAAGGTTCTCAGGAAAGTTTAAGTATGAAGGTGCATTGCCCCTTAGGACCGTAATTGTAGAAGCCCCATTTCAGCAATGGGGAATTGATTTTATAGGGGAAATCTCAGAAAAGTCAAGTGGAGGGCACAATTGGATTCTGGTTGCCACTGACTACTTCACTAAATGGATTGAGGCCATTCCAACTAAAAAAGCTACGAGCAAGGTGGTGATGGATTTTATTCTGGATAATATTATTATCAGATTTGGAGTACCAGCCAAATTGGTCGCAGATAATGCCATGTGCTTCAGGTCTGGTGAGTTTATTGATTTTTGCAAAACTTATGGAATTGATTTGTTTCATACATCACCATACCACCCACAAGGGAATCGTCAAGCAGAGTCAAGCAACAAAAGTCTCATGAAAATCATCAAAAGGGTGATAGATAAAAATAAAAGGGCTTGGGATTCAAAGCTGAAGTTGGCATTATGGGCTGATAGGGTGACAGTAAAAAGAGCAGTTGGAAGGTCACCTTTTGAATTAGTATATGGTGCAGCAGCTAGATTGCCTATGAACAACCTCCTGCCAGTTTACAAATTCGTACAAGAAAATGATGAGGAGATTGAGAACCCAATGACTAAAAGAATAAATCAGTTGGTTGCACTAGATGAAATCAGGAGAGAAGCACAGAAAATAAACATTAAGAAATAGAAAAAAGTGAAATATTTGTTTGATAAAAGGGCTACAGAGAGAAGGTTTCAAATAGGTGATCTGGTCCTTATGTGGAAAGCAAAGAGCCAGGATAAGGGCAAACATGGTAAATTTGAGCCCTTATGGACTGGCCCATACCAAATTGGCACTATCCATGAAGATGATTCTTATTTTCTCCAAGCCCTAAGTGGTGAACTACTGGAATTGCCAATGCACGGTAAATTCCTTAAAACCTTTTTCTCATAAATGAGTACCTTGTGTGCACACTGTAAATTAGGTGTAAGTATTTTGTACATGCCTTGTATAGTCAGTCGTGTTTTGTGTTTTGGGTTTTGTCTGGTCTGCCCCAGAGTAATCTGGTCCTCGCTGCAGTCTTGCGCCTGCACATCCCCAATCGGAGCCTGTTGGTAATCATTTTTGTTTAGGGTTTTAAGTTTGAACATTTGCAGATTTTCTCATTTAAATCTTGAACTTTCTGAGTCATAGTGTCTTGCATTGTTCTACCTTTTTTTATGCTAGCCTCCTGTGGTGGGTTCCTGCTTATTAAGTCTCATCCTCATGCCTTAGTGTTCAAAGGTTGACCATCCCCCATGCAGTGTTTTACCGTTTGTCCCTGTCGCACTTCATAAAAAATGCTAAGTTCTATGCATGCAAAGGTGAATTGTATATTGGCGGGCTTGAAAATCTCAATCAGGTTCTAAAATGCAAATTTTTTTGAGTTATATGCATTTTTTATGCATATCGGGTTCAAAAGGATGCATGTACATTGGGGGAATCTTCCGCAAGATTCTAGGAATATGCCGTTGTTGTATATCAGGTTCACTTGTATGTGTTTTGTTGTACATCCTAATATACATTGGTTGCATGCATTTGAAAAATACAAAGAAAATATACAAAGGTGGAATATTCCTTGATGATTCCTTGCTTGTATATAAGGGGTTTGTATGTTTTCGTTTGTATGTTTGCACATACAAGCCAATACACAATGAAGAAATATACATTCCGGACCTGATTGAAAATCAAATGCAGTGAATAATGTTTCAGGTCCACAGCACGTATATTGGGCGCTTGTATGTGCCAATGTACATTCGAAAGATGCAAGCTGGATTTCAAAGCAACTTCAACATGCCTCATTAAAATTTGAAATCTGCCTTGTATGTATGAGGCAAATGTACATGCACATATACAAGGAAATATGCAGGAAAAGAGGCTACAAGCTGGACCCGAATTGAATTTCAATTTGTTCTAAACAGGTTTGGGGTCCACCTTGTATATCAAATAGATGTATATGCATTTTGCATATACAAGGGATTTTGAAGGGTGAACAGTGACGATTGTATATGCATTCATTCTTGCATATACAAGGGCGAAAAGGCAAAATAAAAGGAGAAAAAGCCAGTGATAGAATCATGGGATGCCTACATGGCACGTTTTCACTGGCTGACGACTAGTCAGTGCGATTTTGAGCCGTGGATCTCAGTGATAGGAAGTAGATCGACGGCCTTGTTTTGAACCTGCAGCAAAGGATTTTTCCTGAGCATGTGCGGACATTTTTGAGCAAGAAAACAGCAGATGCATCCACTGCTACATTTCAAAGGGCCCTGCGGGTGGATGAAGCATTGATGGTGGATATACAGAGGCATGGCTCGATGGTTGAACGGCCAACTACTAGGTTTATGATGAAAATCTTTGAGCAACGGCTCTAATCCCGAGCTCACCTGCCCTCTCCTCTGTTTTCCTCTGCCGCCTTCAATATTTTGAGCGCCATTTTCTCATGCGGTGTATCTGGCAAGATTTTTGACTTGTGATGTAATTAATTTGCTAGATGTACAATTTGGCTATATTAGGGGCAAAATGTGTCATTCATGGTTGTTGAAAACTAGACAAATTTTTGGTGTTGTAAGGAGATACGACTTCATTGGTGGCTCTGTCTTTGCTATCTTGTGAGTTTATGAGTCTCATGTTGTATGTTTAATGCATAAATTCACTGGTTTCATGTTGTTTTATATGAGAAATGCTCTGTGCATGTGCTTAATCATTTGTCTCCAAGATGTGGGCATATTCTTTCTTTTGAATCAGGATAACTAAGGGTTGTTAAGATTTAGGAATATAGCTTTTCTATATTGAATGTTTAATCTCCTACTTTTGTTCAAGGAGCAAATTAAATGTTTCAAGTTAATCATTGAGAAAGTGTGTTGTAGCAGGGATACAATTAAGTATGAATGACTAAGCACCTAGTTTTTGGGAAGTATCTGTAAGGCAGGTGCTAAACAATCCCCTTGAAACTTAGCCATCACTATAGGTTTATGTGTACATGTGCATGTGTATGTCTATTGACTCTGAGCCCTGGATAGGCACCGATCCAATCTTGTATTGAGGTTACAACCAAGGTCCTAGTTTTGCATCCAAATACAAATCAAACTCAAACTTCATATACAAACCTTTAGGATATTAGAAGTAGTTTTAGGACCCAAAATCCTCTATCTACAACTAAATATAGGCCCAAAGCTAGCCCCTTTACACTTATCTCACAGTTTTGGTCTACATAAGAGAGGATTTATCTACTTTGTGTCAACATCCCAGCAAATACATAGATGCATTTCATAGATGTTGAGTAAGGAATACCTCCCTTGGTTCTGTAGAGCCTGAAGAAGAAGAGGAGATATTTATAGAGTCTATCTCCTATACTGTTGGCCCCTATCCCAGGAATCCTATTGATCAAAGATGGCTACCTTGTAGGGATGACTGGGAACAAGCATCCAGTCTGGGATAATAACTAACACACTCCTTGAATGGAAGTCAGAGATCAAGCATGCAATACAGAAATCTATATCCTAGAATCTTGGTAACCCTTAGCAACCAGATTCAAAAGAAGGGATGCATACAACAAATGGAGACAAACCGCTAGACACATGCAAAGAAGCATTTTTCATATAAACATGACGTGAAACTGAACATATGTGCAACATGCATTCAAAATACAACTCAAACTCACAAAATGAGACAGAACAACCAAAAAGGTTTGTTTTTTGTTATTCCTTCCAAAAAATTTCCCAAGTCTCCTCCTTCTGTAGAATGGCCATGGATTCCTTCTTAAGGAGCACACAAGTTTTCGGCCACCTACACACTAACACCCTTCATAAATTCATAGATCATCCTCTTAAGATTTTCAACGAAACAATCAGATCTTCAAAAAATTTAGTAGCTGCAATAGTCAGATCCATACTGAAGACCACCGACAAAAGCAACCTGGACCTCGGGCAGGCAAGCAGATGTGACATTTTTTTTAATCACCGCGGAGCAAGGTAGGTTGACTATGGAATGAGCATGCAAAAATGGTGCCAACACTCAGTCGTTTGAAACATTTAACCTCAGCCGCAGGCTCGGGCTCCACACAGGTAAGATCAATGGTTGAAATCTGCCCATACAGGTTGAAAATCCAAGTCGGTGTTGGAGTTTTTCCCAAACTGGATGCTTCCCAGTTATCCCTACAAGGTAGCCATCATTGATCAACAGGATTTCTGGGCCAGGGGCCAATAGTACAGGAGATAGACTCTATAAATATCTCCTCTTCTTCTTTAGGCTCTGCAAAACTAAGAGGGGTATTCCCTATTCAACATCCATGTAATGTGTTCGTGAACTAGCTGGGATGCTGACATAAAGCAAATAAATCCTCTTTTATGTAGACCAAAACAATGAAATAAGTGCAAAGGGGCTGGCTTTGGGCATATCATCAGTTGTGAGACAGAGGATTTTGGTCCTAAAACTATTTCTAAGTCCTAAAGGTTTGTATTTGAAGTTTTGAATTGGTTTTTGTATTTGGATGCAAGACTGGGACCTTGGGTTGTAACCTCAATACATAACCAGATCGGTGCCTATCCAAGGCTCGGAGTCAATAGACATATGTATGTGAATGTTTACCATAGACTTAAAACAGTAATCAGGTTTCAAGGGGGTTTTGTAGTGTCTGCCTTACAGATACTACCCAAGATTAAGTATTCAGTTATCTCTGCTTACAAACATCCTTATTGCAATATATTCTTCCCAACACTTGACCCTAAACATTTAATCTACTCCTTGAGCAGAAGTAAAAGATCAAGCATTCAACATAGCAAGCCCATATCCTAGAATCTTAAACACCCCTTAGCTATTTAGATTCAGAAGAACACATTCAACTTGGAGACAAATAATAGAATATATGCAATGAAGCATTACTCATTTAAATCAACATCAAACTGATGAATTCTATGCATAAAACATTCAACATACAACTCATAAACTCACAAGGCACCCAAAAATAGAGCCACCAACCAGATTGTATCTTATTATAGTACCAAAATTTGTCTAGTTTTTAACAACCCAAAAAATGAGTAACATAATCCTCTTATACAGCCAGGATGTGTACTCAGCAATTAATTACATGGTCATTCAAAATTTGTCAGAAACACTGCACCATAGAATGGTGCCCAAAACAATCAATGCAGCAGGCAAAAGAAAAGGCTGGGAGTGGTTGAACTCGAGACCTGCGCCACCGCTTGGGGATTTTCTTCTTCAATCAGGTAGTTGGCCCGTCTATGTCTTAGACCATACTTCTGTAACATTTGCCATTAATTACATACCAACTCGCGGCCTTGGGAATGCAGCAAACTGCGTGCCTTGCAATTTTCCCACCTGGAAACAACTGCATATACAAAGAAAACCCTATGTTTGAACAAAACCATCGATTCACTTCTACCCGCCAAGATCTGCGGCCTTAATTCGAATGGACAAGCTGCTGGCCAATGAAATCATGCCACTCAGGTGTTTCTTGTTCCTTTGACTTTTTGCGGCGTGGAGATACATTCTCACTTTTCTGCCCATTTGCTTTCAAAACCTTTGCATATGCAAATGCAAATACATACAAATGCTTTGAACACGTGGCGGTCCCTAGTTTGCTCTCCATCTCTATGCATTTATCTCTCCATTGGCCGTCGAAATGAGCATGGACAAAGTCACCGATGGGTGAAGTCTTGCCGATGAACCGCTACATCTTTCTTTGCATCTATGGTTAAAAATGAGATTGTATGTATGTTCAATCACAACGATGCGAACCCCAACTATTCATGAAACAACTTGAATTCACCATCGGGTTCCGCCTTGTATGTTTCCTTTGTATATCACATTGTACATTGCATACATACAATATGCAATATACAAGCCGTGGACCTCAGCCACTTATCAATCGGATTGAAAAAACTTTCGAATCTGGCTTGTATCTCTCTCCTTGTATCTTTTCATTGTATATCACATATATAATGCACATGCATACAAGCCGCGAACTTCAACTTGAAATCTACCAAAACACATTCTCCTTCGCGTCCGGGCTTTGCATCTATTTGCTTGCACATTTCATTCATATATCACACATACAATGCGCTATATACAACCTACGGACCCCAAATTTTATTTGTTGCATTTGATTCCCCCTTTGGGTCTAGATTGTATGTTTTTCCTTTGTATATTGGCTTGTATGTGCAAACCTACAATGCGGATATACAACTGGTGGGCCCCAAGCCTTGTACATGACCCTTTGCACATTGTCTTGTATATTCGAACATACAAACCCACTTGCACATACCTGCAGACCTGACCACCACTTTAGCCCGATTTGAAACTTCGTTGAGATCCACATTGTATCTTGCCCGTTGTATATTTAAATATACAACACAACATACAAACCTCTTGATACAACTGCAGAATCTGCGATGGAATATTCTAGGAATGTACCCAAACGCCACATACAAACCCGAAACGCATACAATAGTGGACCCCACCACTTGGTTATTTGACTTGGATGTATCTTTGCTTCCTCATCAGCCTGTCGAAAAAACTTTTAGCTTGATTGCCGATGAGACTTGTCATGCCGATAGAACCTTTGGATGTTTTGCTTGTATGTGCATCGGCCATCAGGGGAACACTTTGCTTGGCAGCTGATGCACATAGTCACACCGATATGACATTAGCAATGGGAAAAAGGGGTTTACACTATGCAATGGGGCTGGTCATTCTACGAACGCAAAGGCATAGGTTATAACTTGAACACCCGGGAACCCGGTATAGGAGGTCAACTCAAAATTAGAAGATAAAGCTTAAATGAAAAAACTTGCAAATATTCAAGCTTAAAACCCTAACCCTAAGTAGGCACCAACAGTCAGCACCATAGAAAATCCCACCATCAATGAGATCACGCCACACAGGCAGCCTTTTCCTTCGCTGACTTTTCGTATTCATGAGATCTAATTATCCCACATTCATCCTATAGTGATCCTTTAATCGCTTTATATACTAGACCACAGGTATACTTAACGTCGCACACTTTTCCCTGACCCGACCAGTGATCCACCTACTAGCGGTCTATCACTCCATCTCCCGCCGATGCCAAGACCTTATCAAAGTGACCCCAAGTGTCAGGGCGACACCCTCCAGGCACGCCGAAAACTCTACCGCCGACACACCAATCTCACCGATGACCACACTTATCGGTAAGACTTGCATCATCGATGAACTCCTTGTTCATCCTCTGATATGCCGATATAACTTGATCGGCCAGAACACCACTGTCAGCTCAACGTCTCGTTATCTGCCTGATGTATTTTGTCACTCTGATAGCTCACCTTCATCAGTGTGACCCCAACCCATCAGAGTGACACTTCCACAACACGCCGATGAAGACTGTCACGCCAACCCATCCATTGGAGTAACACAACATACCCTCTCGTTGATGTAAGGAACAAACCACCGTGAACAACGTGATCGCTGAGACAAAGGTCTACTCTTGTTGACGGACTTAGAAATTTTTTGGGTTTCTTCAAAAAGGCTTGTAGATGAATACTTGAAACCCAAAACCTAGGTGGGCACCAACACAATGTTTCAACTACAAGAAAATAGGTCATAAAACAATTGAGTGCAGAAGTGTGTCAAGAAGGTATCCAAACAATTCAAGGATTAGTCAACCTTTCAAAGGATAGTGCTTTGCATGTAATAGGTTTGGGCATATGGCCAATCAATGCAGATTAAGGCCAATTCCAAATTACAGAAGGAATCAAGGTTAGAAAAATGTTGTTTTCTTCAATTGCAACAAGTTCGGGCACTTTGCCAGATTCGGCAGAAGCATAAATTTTACAAGAAACTATTCTACAGAGAAGGGGAAAACAAAGCAGAGAAATGACAAGGGAAACAACAAGGTTGATTTGATAGAAAACAAGAATGAGATGAGTCAGATCTGGATCAAGAAGGATGTTACTAAGGTTATGGATGGATCCGCACCAGTCTCTGGTGCAAATACTTCTTCTGGGAAGTAAATTGAGAACTCTGGCTCAGGGGGAGCAGTGTTAAAAATCTAAATCCCCCAGCCAGAAAGTTGGTGCTAGAATCCAACATAGAGATATGTGGTAGAATCCGACATGACAGATCCCTTGAAAGAAATTCTAGAAAAAAAAGTTCTAATGCAGAGTATTACAGAGCAATCCTAATCGACTGTATTCTACAGTGAAGAGTTTAACAACTTTTCTTGAACAAGCATTAATGGCGATTAGGTTAAGTCATGTGGAGGATAAAAGGGAACTAATTAAGTCTCAAAATCACTTTTCACTCAAAGCGATCAGGTGTTCCGAGAGACTGAAGCAGAATTTGAGCAACGACAACCAAGATTTGAAGCATTTGGAGAAATTTGAAGAAAGGAAACCCTAACACAGCAGAACAAGTTATTTTCATTGAAACCCCATTTGTGAATTTGATAAAATTCTATAATGACAACTCCGCAAGTCATAGATATCACTGAACAACCTCGGCCTAAATTTAAGAAACACCCCTACAAGGCAACCAAAGTTGATCCAATGGGTGCATTCTCAAAAATACCATATGGAGTTCTGTATGTGGAAGACATTAGGGCATACATCCATGTGGCCCTAGATGATCTTGGCGGAGACAAATTCTCAAAACTATTTCTAAAACATTTAAGTAATGATCAATTTGACCTAAAGGAAGAATACAAAGTCTTAACAGAGAAGAAATTCATCCAGTATGTAGAGTTCCCTGCATTTGCAGAGGATGAATGGGTCCAGTATATCCTAAGTCAAATCCATGACAAATTCATGTGGTTAGGGAAAGGGCAACCCTTTAAGATAACAAAGGATGCAATTCAGGCAATCACTAGACTAAACTCCACTGGAGGTGTGCCATTATTGAAGGCGGTCAAGAATCAAATGGTTACAGATGCCACCGAAGCCCAATTTGATAAAAGGGTGTTGACAATAAATGATATTACTGATCCTATAGTAAAGTTTGCCGTAATGGTCATAGGTTACAAGGTTTACTTCTCAAACCAAGAGAACTTTGTTTCTGGTACTGTAATATACACTACCTATCAAATGGTTAAAGAGAATGCAGATTATGATTTGTGAGCTGCTGAGAATCCAACTACTAGAGAATCTGAAGAAGATAAAGGAAAGCAAGAACTATCCATTCAAGTATACTACGTTAGTTATAAGTTTATTCTTCTATTTTCTTCAAATGAATTCCCAAATCATAAGGGATTGATTTGGTTGAGTGATAAACTAGTAGCTATTCAAATTAGAAATTGTCTTAACAACTTGGGTAGTTATAATGAGAAAAAAGCAGCCCTATGGGGATTTTTCAAGAACTTTCAAAGTATGATGCACTCAAGAGAAAGAATTCTTGAGAAAATTGTTGACAAGTACAAGGACACAATTTGTTTCATGGTCACTAAGGATCAATGCTTAATGGAAGCTATGGAACCCAGAACTGTATGGGTAATGCCCATGGGATATGAGGTAGATGGACAAATTTTGGAAAACTATGTCCAGCACCTACTCAGCAAACCTAAAGACACTAAAGAAGAGAGGTTTGGAACATATGAGGAGTTATCTATGAAACTCCATGTTGAACTCAGACAAACAGAAACCACCAGGAAGGTGAGAAAAAAGGTAGAAGAAATTGCTACAAGATATGGAATCACCAAAGAACAACTGATAGAAGTTAGAGAAAAAGCTAAGGAAGTAGAAGAAAAGAGAAAAAATGAATCTGTGATAGGTAAAAATCAGGTTAATAAGATCAAGCATAGCCATGAAAACCTAACCCTACCGTCATCAAAGAATCTAATCCAAATGAAATCAAAAGCATGCAATTCAAGAACAATATCACCTAGATTGTATGATTCCTTGTTTATGATGTGGATTGCTTCTTCAACAATGAACAATTATGAAGATAAAAGCTGCCATAATGGATGGATAATAATGCTAATATGCTAAATGGATGCTAAAATGCTCAATATGCTCAAGATGATAATGTAGACGCTATATGAATGCTGGATAGATCTAGTATGGAATGAGAGGAGTGTTTATATAGAACTCAACCAAAATCAATCAACGGTAGAGATTTGGTGGCTATGTGAATGGCTAAGATTGAATGATAGTCATAGGTGAATGTGTAGATGATAAGTGGAGGAAAGATAAGGCTTATGTATGACCGTGTACATCAAAAGTACTACATGTGAAAGATATTAAATAAAAGATGTAGTACCACTTATCTTTTTAAATGAAAGAGGCACACATGTCGACTCATGAGATAAATGATAAGAGAAATTAATTAAATAAATAAAATTTAATTAATTAATTAGAAAGTGGGTTTGTGAATGGAATTTTAATTAAATAAATAAAATTTATTTAATTAAAATAGGTAGAAAGAAGATAATTAAATAATTAAAGATTATTTAATTATAGATTAGAAGAAATAGCTAATGAATTAATTAATAGAAGAAATAAGTGATATGGAAATTGCTCAAGTGTGTTAGACAAATGTAGATGATAGCTAATGCGCTATTTGAATACTAATGATAATTAGGTCAATTTTGGGTGTCTACAGAATCAATTAGAGATTCGGATGAACCCAAGGGTGAACCAGAAAAGCCAAAGGCCTCAAAAAGAAGAACTAGAGGATCTACCTCTATAGAAGGTGCATTCATTCCCTCCGGTTCCACACCATCTGTAAGTATGGAATCCCCACCCACCATCTCTAAAAGAAAAAAGACTAAGGCCAAGAGAATGCATGTAAGTATAGTTGTTGATGAAGAAGCAACAAAATCAAATGAGGAAACAAAGAAGATGAAAATTGAGGCTACAAATGCCTCTGGATCCAGCATGAAGAAATCCACCAGTAAGGGTCAGTCTGGGAAAAGACAAAAGAAAGATATGCCTCAAATGAAGAAAGCAACTATAAGTCTGGAAGATGTTCTCAAGGCCATAACAGTGGATGGCAATCTGAAACCCGTTGCTCAATTGTATGATGAATATAATGATCCAGATAAGAGGATCATTGAAACTGTTGTTGTAGAATATCTAAACATCTACAACAAGGTTCTGATTGAAATTATTACTGATCTACCACACAACCTGGGAAACAAAATGAGTACAAGAAAAGAAGCAGCTATGGCAAAGGATGTTGAGCTAAGAGAACACTCATTGATAAGATTATGTCCAGGGATCACCCCTGAGGAGAAGGCCAAAATCTTAAAAGAAATCAAGGATGGCTTTACGACCAAGAAAAGAATGAACTCATTGATGTTGGGAGAAATTGATAAAGTGGTCAAGGAAAACAGAGGAGATCACTTTGGCAACTCTAAGGAAAAACAACATTCCTACCATTTATGACAAAGAAGAAACAGATGGTGAAGATAACACATCTATTCCAGAAGTCAATATTGAAAAGGAAGAATCTGATTAAACCCCTGCTGCTAATGATCAAGACACCGCTGAAAGGGGTCAAACTAAAACAAGTCCTCCTCCAGGACAATAGACTGATAATCTAGAAAACAAGGAGGAAATTGATGAACAGATCAAAGTTGATAATCAAGAACAAGCTGAGGAAATTCCTACACTGGAGCGAAATACCGGTCAACAAGAAAATATGGACATGGAACCTCTAGAACAAAATGAAGAAGAAGTGTCTAAAGAAATGACAAGAGACACTGTTGTTGTCCCAGTTGATTCTATCGGGGAACCTTTGGAGAGAGAACAAGATTTGGATGAGTCTAAGCTTCTGCAAGGACCAATAAATTTGGCCTCAATGTCTCTTGTGCAAAAATTCAAACTAGTGTCAATTGTTCAAGCAAAAGCACATGAAGAGATACTAAGGTTACACATACAGGACAATGAACTCATTGGTGAAGCATTCGGCATCCTAGAGAAGTTAATGCCTTTATACCAAAAGGACACATCTCTGCCACCAACGGATTAGCTCAAAGGCCTGATCAAATCTATAAGTTCTCATTTTGAATCTTTTGAGAAGTCTACTGAAGAAAAAGTTAGGCAAGAATTTGATGAGAAAAGATTAAATGAGTTAATGAAGATAGAAAATGTTAAAATCCAATTAGATAACAGAATAGAAAGCATTCAAAGTATTGTGAAAGAAGCTGGTGACTTGTACAAGTTTTGTTTATCTTGGCCAAAAGTCACACATAAAATTGAAGAAAAGATCAAGGATCTGGAACAGAAACTGATGGACATCTCTATAAAATTTGATCTGATAGCAGAATCTGTAAGCAACAAAGAAATTGAAGTCATTAATATTTACAATGACTTAAGTGATCTAACAAATAAGAGGTATCAAATGAAAAGTAGAATGGGACAGTTAAGAAGGCTAATTTGCCCTAAGTTGGACCCAATGATAAATCTTATAGCAGAAGATAAGACAACTGCACAAACAGATACACCTTTTGATCTGAAGAAGGCAAAAACCTTAGTCTTTCTCTTCAATGGCCACATTCAAATTTTGGATAATGCTAAGAAAGGTTGGGATGGTGAGTTGGCACAGATCAAGAACATAATTAATGACATTCTCAAACACATGTAATATAAAGATGAAGATTGTACTTGTAAATATGCGACAGAGTATAGCATTTTTGTTGTTTTGACATAAATTTTGACTCCGACATACACACACCTTTGCCATTGATGGCAAAGGGGGAGAAGAAGATCAGTGAAAAATGGATAAACATCTCAGGGGGAGTAGGAGAATAGAGTGTATATAGTAAGGGGGAGTAGTCAAGCATTTTTCACTAAGTGTTGCCATCAATGCCAAAGGGGGAGATTGTTGGCAAGAGACACTACTCCGAAATAGACTTGTATGTTGTCATTGATGGAAAAAAGGTTTAGAGATCTCATCAGCATGACAAGAAGACATAACTCTGGTAGGTCTTATTGGAATTCAGATCTGGTTGGCAAAATGACTATGGGCAAGAAACAAAGTAAGGGACAGTAGGTGGATCAATGTGCCTCCGCAGATGAAGACTTGGAAATGTGACTCAGGTATAATGTTCATAGTTGTTTGGTGTTGTTATATTCCAGTGATCAAGTCCTGACTTCCTCTGGAAGTCATTTTGAGAAAAAGTCTAAGTCTGGAAGAACAGAGGTATGATAGGAATAGTGTACAGTGCAGAGTAAAATGATCCGCATTCCTCCGCAAGTGCATATTATGTTATGTGGTTTTGAGGAAACTAAGAGACATGTCATGACTACCTGAATCCAATATTATAGCCTCTAAAGTTCAATATATCACATTCCACAAGTTCTCCAGTATTGGCCTCCATTTCAACAGTATTTCTCTGCGACAGAGCAACAGTTCCATGCTCTGCATTTTGACATGCAGAAGTATTTTTCTCTACAGTTCTAAAGGTATGTCAAGTAGTCAATGATGAACATTGGATATGATTTGTGAGGTCCCATTTGGTTCACAGTGGAAGTTGTGATATGACAGTCAAATTATTCAAGTATATTCTTAAGGGTGAAGCTGACATACATGTTTGATCTTCATGCAGATAAGGTATATTGTATGGATCAATGTCTTAAGTGGTTAAATGTTTTGGATGAACCTATATGAACATGCTTGTACAAAGATTTGGGTACGCATAGCATGTAATGCATTAGATTGAGCTGACAAGTTACATCTTTCAATGTACATGTTTCATATTTTGGATGCTGACCTGATTATGAATCAAATCATGATGCGATTATATAAGAGCGATGAATTTTGGTTGAGGTAATAATGAGGTGCGATGTGGTTGATGCGAGCATGACAATAGTAGAGCAGAGATAGAAGATCAGTGATGATGAAGACTCAGGATTTAGAATTCAATTGCTAAATGACTGCACCCTGGCATACTGACAGATGCTTTTGCAGTATTCATTTTCATATATAATTTCACTTGTACTTGATAGAGAGCCATCTTCATCAAGGCAGTGAGCCTCCATTAAGGTTTAACAGCCCTCATTGTAATCTTTCTAGGTTTAGGGTTGATGCGGTGAGCCTGCTAGACCTAGTTGTACTTCATGGCAGTGAGCCAACATGTTCTAGGCCCGTAGAGTGACCAAGCCCGAACATCACCATTTATAAAATATTACAATATATATTGAGAGATAATCCTCTCCATGGTTTTCCCCCACCTTCGGGTTTTCCATGTAAAAATCTTGGTGTCCATGTGTTATGTCTTTGTGGTTGCTATTCATTTGCATATTGTGTTTTTGTTTAATTAATTTTGGAAAATGGTTAAAAGTGAAAGTGCATGAAAGGTTTTATGGAACACCTGATTCACCCCCTCCCCTCTCAGTGTTCCTGATATTCAACAATTTCCCCATAGACCAATGATAAATACTTTTAGATTGGTATCTTCATTATTGCTCTTAGCTCCTAGATGCACTTAGGATAAGATCTTGCACACACGTATGTGTTTATTTTCTCCTATATCATTGGTTGTTCTATGAAGGTTGGAAAATCAAAACAGGGGCTTGACTGAGGCAAGCCACTAAACAACCCCAACAAATTTTCCTTTGTCTTTGTATTGTGCAGGTTATGAAGGAAAATCAAATGCACAGGAGTTTGTTTCCTTCTTTTTTATTCTTATTCATTTATTTTCATGTTAAATGTCTTATTCAAGTGATTTTGATTCAAATACTCTTTCTGGGAAGTTATCTCATTTTATTATACAAATTAGATGATATTACAAATTAGTATTTTTTCGTATTGTATGGATTTCTAGATTTTTATTGTTGTTAGGACGACAACACCACACACTGACATCCCCGTGACATGCTAGCATCTGAGGCCGAGGCTTCTAGACTTTGGCACTAGATTCCTCTCTATATCTCATTTCTTGTTATGATATCGACTTCTTAAAATCATTTTTGTATCTTTGGTAATTTCCAATTTTTTATTTATTTCTATAGTTCTTTGTTAGTTGATTTACTAGTATAGAATCGAATCAGACCTAGCTAGGTAGATTTATTTTTCGAAGTGGATAGAAGAAGATTACTCTTCCTAGAGGCTAGTTAGATCTTAAGTGTAAGTGATTAGAATTTAACGCTAGTCAAAGTAACTTAGTCTTTTCAAGTTTTATCATCTGCAAGTAGATCTCACCTAATAGCTTCCATAATGAATATGATGTAGGTTCTTTAGCTAAATTCAACAAAATAGAGTGTGAAAGACAAAGATGGATGGTCCTTTGAGCTTTCGTGTCAATTTTATCCTAGAAGTCCAAACTAGCTTCTTGTGGGAATTTTTTTTTTTACAAACAATATGCCACTAATCATTTGTTTCTTCCAAAATGTCCTCTATTTTCAACTTCCACAACTCATACCTCGTCTAATTGAACTTTTTGATGTCTAGAAGAGATGAGGTTGTATCCATGGCTTCTACATAAAATTTGTAAAATAAATTCAACCAGAACTTGCACTATAGATCATAAAACCTTCACACTTCCACCCAAGACATAGAACTGGCCAGGCTCTGATACCAAAATTTAGAAATGAAGATAAATAACTATCAATGAAATTCTGATTACAAATGTAATATAGATATTTAACTGTACATAACCAAAATGGAGATAGTATGAAATCAACCCAAAGAAATAATAGAAAAAAAGATCAAACACATAACACAGTGTTTATGTGGAGAAACCCTTTTAGGAAAATACTCCACACAAGAAAAGATGCACCAGTCTATATTAAATTCAATAGAGTTTACAATACAACACTATCAATCTCCTCCTTAGTCTTCAATCTAGCAGCACCTATTTTTCCATTCTCAAATCTCTACTACATCACAACCATAATGCAATGCCCTCATTAAAAGAGTATTGCCTTCTAGGGAAAAAACCCTAACATAACTTCTACCATCAGATCTATGACCTAATGATGAACGGTCCAGATTGACTATGAAATTACAATATTTTACAAGGCAATTTTCTTAAAATTTATCTTCAAAGGTGCTACCCCCAAACCCTCATCAGGGTCAGGGGCAATGATCGTAGTGGGGGGAAAAGCTCCGCCACACCACCTGTCGGGTATAAGGATCCAAAATGTGGTTGAAACAAAACCATTGCTTGGTGAATACATCTTCCCTTACGGATGATTTACAAACAATATTAGGAGTAATTAATTACATAAGATTTACAAGGTTGATGGCACCTTAATCCTAACATAAAGTCCAAACATGTTGTCATTGTGGACGTTGAGGACATACCTCACATAATTGTTTTGATCTCCATCATTTTCTATCATGTGGTCAACACACACATTCTAAAATTTAATGTTATGTCAAAGATCCACCTACAAAATCAATGAGGCATATCCATTTTGGATGAATAGATCACTCCAAGTGGTAAATAGAAACTCGCCTTTTGTCAAAATCATATATGAGAGTCCAATCCACTATTTTAGATGATGACTCATCTCCTCCTAATATGAATGTTATTTTTGATCTAGTTGATAATAAGCTCAAGATCATGGATATTGTTGAGAATTAGTATGAAAGACTACTAATCTTATCTACTCCTAATACAAAAGCTATTGTTAATCTAATTGATGATGAGCTAAGCATTGTAGATACTAATACTTTTACTATTGAGAGACAACCTACTAATAAAATTGTAGAGTTGCACTCCATTCCCACATAAGATAGTTATGCACTCAGTCTCTATGGTGTTGACATAAGCAATGCTTTTTTGTGGCTATGACTTCCCTTTGGGATATTGATAATGAGCACATCAAGATTGCTAGATCTATGTAGCTCAGTATAGATTATTTGAGGCCATGGATATTGCCTCTTGTTGATCATACTTTTGCACTTGAGTTGTAATTTAAAAACCCAAGAGGGTTACTTGCAAACTCTTCCATTAAGTTGAAAAACTAAAAGGGAGGCTTAATGGAGACTTGTGATGAAAACCCAAGAGGGCATCATTGAGTTGTGCATTTCTATATACAAGTTCATGTATGTTGCTCTCTTTCTAGAGGGGCCTTTGTAATAACTCTTCACTCTCATCTTATAGGGGGAACATTATGATTCAGTTTTCAAGTTCTTCAAGCATGGTACTTGGAGGAACATCCAGATCTAGATTTTGAGCTCTTCAAGAATAGTACCGAGAGATTGCTCACATTATCCACTAAGGATTTTTCATTACAACATACTACCACTCAACAAGTAATGTTCAACTTAGAACTTGAACACCTGAGATTGCACACTTCATTTTGGTTTTTTATAACTATGACATGGAGCAAGATCATCATATACCTTCATTTTATATATAATTTTTCCTGTCACAAGAGCAGTCTTGTATATGTTGACATGTGTCTTCATTTGGCAACATTATGGATGACAAGTGGTTCACATTTTTATCTTGATAGAAAGTCAGGTCATTCAATGGATGCTTGAACACACTTTCAAGTTACTCATGAGTCCAATCTATTGGAATTAAGGTGTCTCAACCTTTGCAAGTTCCTAGCATTGTTAATTTAATTATTATTATGCACCTACGTTTGTAATTATTCATGTATATTTTATTATGTCACTTCGTGAGAGTTGGAATAGTGATGTGTCATCCTACATGGAAGGTGGCTATATGACATTTCTCCTCATATGAGGAAAATATTTTTCCATGTGTCTGCATCTCTCTCGTGTTATGACGGTTTATAACGCATAAGAGTATGACAGATCCTATGACATTGTAAAAGTCAAAAACACATATTCTTGTGCTAGGTATGACAAGTTTCACTAAGCATCTTTGCATGGGAAAGTGGGTGCTCAAGTTTTGGATATGACAGGTTGTAAGAGAATCATTTATTAATAGTCAATCATGATAGATTCTCTTATAGATATAAGTTGACGAGTGATAGGTAGCACTCATCAAAACACACCCTTATGTTCCCTTTTTCTATTTCATACACCACCTTATTTGCTAATCGCACTACGAAAAATGTAAAACCTTGTTTAAATTATGTTAATTAAAGATGAAATACTAGAGTGGTTGTTGTGATGAAAAGACTCGTGTTTTGGATTTGAACTGACAATAATTGTGTAGAAATGTCTTCTTTTGATCATAGGGGTCCATCTATCAGGCGAGGAAAGGTTTTTGAAGACTCTAGAGATGTTCCTAACTATCTCTAGAGCTAAGCAAAAGACACATTACAAAGAACTCCAACATTTTGTAGAATGGGTGGAGGATCTCTGGAGCTAGATTGGCAGGACAGTAAGGGTTGCTGATCACGAGACCTTTAGAGTTGTGTCCTGATGAGCTATCTAGTGATCTCCAAAGCTGTTGTTAGCTGCATAGAGTCATTGGAGCTACACATAATCTCCAAAGTTGTTTCACTGCAAAGAATCTCTGGAGCTATTGTAGAACTCGAGAGTTCCGTATATGAAGGTTGGAGTTTTTGAAGAAGACAACTGTAGTAGCTCGTGGGAGACAAAGGACACCTGTCATTTAATTTTTGCATGAATTAAGGACTTATAGTAGTATGTTGTTTTTAAAAGTTGATTCCATTTTTATCAGGGCCTCTACGACCTATTTTATCAAAGTCAAAACTCTAGATTTAAGGACACCTCTAGTGTCACTTAAGTCTCTTTCAGTTTTGCATGATTATATTTTGATATAAGTAGTTGCATGTTTAGTATTTAGAATAAAGATCTTTTGTCTCTAAAGTGGAATTGGAAGTAAACTAATAAACTCTAGAGATATGATATCAACAACATTTTATATATATTGTATAGAGGCAGTAGGATAGAGTAGTCTCATATATTTTTCAGAAGTAGATATACTTTTATTGTTACCCTGTTATACTCTATTTTGGAAATATTGGATTCAAGGAAGGCAGTTCTTCTATTTGTGTGTTCTAAAATTCTTGTTTAGTCTTCAATTCTGAAGGTGTGGAGCAAGGGCCCACTCCCACTAACAGAAGGAAGGCTAGTGTTAGTTTATTGCTTTCCTAAATTACTATAGATTCCTTAACTTAGTTTTCTTACTTTCATAGTGATGAGTGTCAGGTAGCACTCATCTAAGCATGCCTTTTTACTTCATTTTTCTCATCTTTATACACTACATGTTCAGGTAATTACACTATAAGAACTGTGAAGTCTTCTTTTAATTATGCTAATAAGAGATGAAATGTTGAAGTTACTTTATGATGAGGAGACTGTGTTTGAATTGAAACTGACATAATTGTGCAAACTTATCTCTTTTTGGTTTCACGGGTATCCATCACTCAGGTGGAAGACATTTTTGGGAACTTTGGAGATGATCCTAATTATCTATGGAGCTGAGCAGGAAGGACACTACACAACACTCCAACATTTTCTAGCTTTGTTGGAGGATCTCTAGAGTTGATGTAACAGTGTAGAGAAGATGAATGATCACGAAGACCTCTAGAGTTGTGTCCTAACATGATTTGAAAATGTCTCAGGAGCTGCTAGCAACTACACAGAGTCTCTGAAGCTACACAGGATCTCTAGAGCTAAACAAAGTCTTTGGCACCGCTAACTTCCAAAATCTCTAGAGCTTCTGAGGAGCTACATAGTCTGCATATTTAGGCCTGAGTGTCCCAGAAGATAACTCCAGTGGTCCATGGGGACATAATGCACTTTTATTCGCTTTTGTATGAGATTAGAAGATTTATCATAGTTCACTATTTTGAGATATTAAGTTCCTTTTTATCACGGCCTCCGCGGCCTGTTATTGTTAAAAGACAAACTTCGGATTTAGTGACACCTTCAGTGTCACTTAAGTCCTTTTTAAGATTTGCATGATTATACTTTTGATAGACAGTTGCATGTTTTAGTTATAAGAATAACTCCATAAATATGATGTCACCTAGACTCATATATATGGATGGAGACAATTGAATAATATAATAGTTTTTTAGTAGATGTTTATGTAATTTTATTCTATAGTAGAAACATATATTCTTGAATACAATATACTTCGGATAGACCGGATTAAAGAAAGAAGTATTGTTATACTTTTGCTCTGATTTCTTTGTTTATCCTTTAGTTCTGAAGGTGTGGAGCAAGGGCCCACTCCCACCAACACATAGGAAGGCTAGTATTCTCTACTTTATTATATTATTGCAGCTTTCTTAAATATAAGTTTTCATGTCTTCATAAGAGAGGTCAATTACTATTAAAGCAATTTTGTTTATGTTTAATGAATGTTTAAGCTTTGTGTGAATCAGATAGATCATTTCAATAGGTTACTGTTTCAGTTCTTAGAGTAGGGTTTCCTTTCAAGCAAGTAATTAGAAGAATTAGTTTGATTAATTAGGGAAGTTCAATTCAGTAGATTAGTTAAGGACTGTTGATTATCAAGTTTCTATTGCAAATGGCCATGGACACAACCCTAGATTTGACACATAAATTATGATTAAATAATAGAAAAAAAGATCAAACACATAAAACAATTTTTATGTGGAGAAACCCTTTTAGGAAAATACTCCACACAAGAAAAGATGCACCAGTCTATATTAAATTCAATAGAGTTTACAATACAACACTATCAATCTCCTCCTTAGTCTTCAATCTAGCAGCACCTATTTTTCCATTCTCAAATCTCTACTACATCACAACCATAATGCAATGCCCTCATTAAAAGAGTATTGCCTTCTAGGGAAAAAACCCTAACATAACTTCGACCATCAGATCTACGACCTAATGATGAACAGTCCAGATTGACTACGAAATTACAATATTTTACAAGGCAATTTTCTAAAAATTTATCTTCAAAGGTGCTACCCCCAAACCCTCATCAGGGGCAGGGGCAATGATCATGGTGGGGGGAAAAGCTCCCCCACACCCCTTGTCGGGTATAAGGATCCAAAATGTGGTTGAAACAAAACCATTGCTTGGTGAATACATCTTCCCTTACGGATGATTTACAAACAACATTAGGAGCAATTAATTACATAAGATTTACAAGGTTGATGGCACCTTAATCCTAACATAATGTCCAAACATGTTGTCATTGTGGACGTTGAGGACATACCTCACATAATTGTTTTGATCTCCATCATTTTCTATCATGTGGTCAACACACACATTCTAAAATTTAATGTTATGTCAGAGATCCACCTACAAAATCAATGAGGCATATCCATTTTGGATGAATAGATCACTCCAAGTGGTAAATAGAAAATCGCCTTTTGTCAAAATCATATATGAGAGTCCAATCCACTATTTTAGATGATGACTCATCTCCTCCTGATATGAATGCTATTTTTTATCTAGTTGATAATAAGCTCAAGATCATGGATATTGTTGAGAATTAGTATGAAAGACTACTAAGCTTATCTACTCCTTATACAAAAGCTACTGTTAATCTAATTGATGATGAGCTAAGCATTGTAGATACTAATACTTTTACTATTGAGAGACAACCTACTAATAAAATTGTAGAGTTGCACTCCATTCCCACATAAGATAGTTATGCACTCGATCTCTATGGTGTTGACATAAGCAGTGTTTTTTTGTGGCTGTGACTTCCCTTTGGGATATTGATAATGAGAACATAAAGATTGCCAAATATGTAGCTCAGTATAGATTATTTGAGGCCATGGATATTGCCTCTTGTTGATCATACTTTTGCACTTGAGTTATAATTTAAAAACCCAAGAGGGTTACTTGCAAACTCTTCCATTAAGTTGAAAACCTAAAAGGGAGGCTTAATGGAGACTTGTGATGAAAACCCAAGAGGGCGTCATTGAGTTGTGCATTTCTATATACAAGTTCATGTATGTTGCTCTCTTTCTAGAGGGGCCTTTGTAATAACTCTTCACTCTCATCTTATAGGGGGAACATTATGATTCAGTTTTCAAGTTCTTCAAGCATGGTACTTGGAGGAACATCCAGATTTAGATTTTGAGCTCTTCAAGAATAGTACTGAGAGACTGCTCACATTATCCACTAAGGATTTTTCGTTACAACATACTACCACTCAACAAGTAATGTTCAACTTAGCACTTGAACACCTAAGACTGCACACTTTATTTTGATTTTTTATAACTATGACATGGAGCAAGATCATCATATGCCTTCATTTTATATATAATTTTTCTTGCCACAAGAGCAGTCTTGTATATGTTGACATGTGTCTTCATTTCGCAACATTGTGGATGACAAATGGTTCACATTTTTATCTTGATAGAAAGTCGGGTCATTTAATGGATGCTTGAACACACTTTCAAGTTACTCATGAGTCCAATCTATTGGAATTAAGGTGTCTCAACCTTTGCAAGTTCCTAGCATTATTGATTTTATTATTATTATGCGCCTACATTTGTAATTATTCATGTATATTTTATTATATCACTTCATGAGAGTTGGAATAGTGATGTGTCATCCTACATGGAAGGTGGCTATATGACATTTCTCCTCATATGAGGAAAATATTTTTCCATGTGTCTGCATCTCTCTCGTGTTATGAGGGTTTATAACGCATAAGAGTATGACAGATCTTATGACATTGTAAAAGTCAAAAACACATATTCTTATGATAGGTATGACAAGTTTCACTAAGCATCTTTGCATGGGAAAGTGGGTGCTCAAGTTTCGGATATGACAGGTTGTAAGAGAATCATTTATTAATAGTCAGTTATGATAGATTCTCTTATAGATATAAGTTGACGAGTGATAGGTAGTCATCAAAACACACCCTTATGTTCCCTTTTTCCATTTCATACACCATCTTATCTGCTAATTGCACTATGAAAAATGTAAAACCTTGTTTAAATTATGTTAATTAAAGATAAAATGCTGAAGTGGTTGTTGTGATGAAAAGACTCATGTTTTGGATTTGAACTGACAATAATTGTGTAGAAATGTCTTCTTTTGATCATAGGGGTCCATCTATCAGGTGAGGAAATGTTTTTGAAGACTCTGGAGATGTTCCTAACTATCTCTAGAGCTAAGCAAAAGACACATTACAAAGAACTCCAACATTTTGCAGGATGGTTGCAGGATCTCTGGAGCTGGATTGGTAGGACAATAAGGGTTGCTGATCGCGAGACCTTCATAGTTGTGTCCTAATGAGCTATCCGGTGATCTCCAAAGCTGTTGTTAACTGCATAGAGTCTTCATAACTGCACATAATCTCCAAATTTGTTTCACTGCAAAGAATCTCTGGAGCTATTGTAGAACTCGAGAGTTCCATATATGAAGGTTGGAGTTTTTGAAGAAGACAACTGTAGTAGCTCGTGGGAGACAAAGGACACCTGTCATTTAATTTTTGCATGAATTAAGGACTTATAGTAGTATGTTGTTTTTAAAAGTTGATTCCATTTTTATCAGGGCCTCTACGACCTATTTTATCAAAGTCAAAACTCTAGATTTTAGGACACCTCTAGTGTCACTTAAGTCTCTTTCAGTTTTGCATGATTATATTTTGATATAAGTAGTTGCATGTTTAGTATTTAGAATAAAGATCTTTTGTATCTAAAGTAGAATTGGAAGTAAACTAATAAACTCTGGAGATATGATATCAACAACATTTGATATATATTGTATAGAGGCAGTAGGATAGAGTAGTCTCATATATTTTTCAGAAGTAGAAATACTTTTATTGTTACCCTGTTATACTCTATTTTGGAAATATTGGATTCAAGGAAGGTGGTTCTTCTATTTGTGTGTTCTAAATTTTTTGTTTAGTCTTCAATTCTGAAGGTGTGGAGCAAGGGCCCACTCCCACTAACAGAAGGAAGGCTAGTGTTAGTTTATTGCTTTCCTACATTACTATAGATTCCTTAACTTAGTTTTCTTACTTTCATAGTGATGAGTGTCAGGTAGCACTCATCTAAGCATGCCTTTTTACTTCATTTTTCTCATCTTTATACACTACATGTTCAGGTAATTACACTATAAGAACTGTGAAGTCTTCTTTTAATTATGCTAATAAGAGATGAAATGTTGAAGTTACTTTTATGTTGAGAAGATTGTGTTTGAATTGAAACTGACATAATTGTGCAAACTTATCTCTTTTTGGTTTCACGGGTATCCATCACTTAGGTGGAAGACAATTTTGGGAACTTTGGAGATGATCCTAATTATCTTTGGAGCTGAGCAAGGACACTACACAACACTCCATCATTTTCTAGCTTTGTTGGAGGATCTCCAAAGTTGATGCAACAGTGCAGAGAAGATGGATGATCACGAAGACCTCTAGAGTTGTGTCCTAACATGATTTGAAAGTGTCTCAGGAGCTGCTAGCAATTACATAGAATCTCTAAAGCTGCACAGGATCTTTAGAGCTAAACAAAGTCTCTGGCACTACTAACTTCCAGAATCTCTAGAGCTTCTGAGGAGCTATAGATTCTGCATATTTAGGCCTGAGTGTCCCAGAAGATAACTCCAATGGTCCACGGGGACATATTGCACTTTTATTCACTTTTGTATGAGATTAGAAGATTTCTCATAGTTCGCTATTTTGAGAAATTAAGTTCCTTTTTATCAGGGCCTCCGCAGCCTATTATTTTTAAAAGACAAACTCTGGATTTAGTGACACCTTCAATGTCACTTAAGTCCTTTTTAAGATTTGCATGATTATACCTTTGATAGACAATTGCATGTTTTAGTTATAAGAATAACTCCAGAAATATGATGTCGCCCAGACTCATATATATGGATGGAGACAATTGAATAATATAATAGTTTTTTAGTAGATGTTTATGTAATTTTATTCTGTAGTAGAAACATATATTCTTGAATACAATATACTTCAGATAGACCAAACTAAAGAAAGAAGTATTGTTATACATTTGCTCTGAGTTCTTTGTTTATCCTTTAGTTCTAAAGGTGTAGAGCAAGGGCCCACTCCCACCAATAGATAGAAGGCTAGTATTCTATACTTTATTATATTATTGCAGCTTTCTTAAATATAAGTTTTCATGTCTTCATAAGAGAGGTCAATTACTGTTAAAGCAATTTTGTTTATGTTTAATGAATGTTTAAGCTTTTTGCGAATCAGATAGATCATTTCTATAGGTTACTATTTTAGTTCTTAGAGTAGGGTTTCCTTTCAAGCAAGTAATTAGAAGCATTAGTCTAATTAATTAGGGAAGTTCAATTCAGTAGATTAGTTAAGGACTGTTGATTATCAAGTTTCTATTGCAAATGGCCATGGACACAACCCTAGATTTGACACATAAATTATGATTAAATGCCAAGGTACAATGATCCTTATCATTTTTGGCGTCATTGCTGGGGATGTGTGTTAATAGCAACCCTAGTTAATAGTCCCATTTAGGATTAGATTAATTTTGCATGGCTAGACCTAGAGATCCAAAAGGTAGATACATCAAACGGACACCCAAGCAACAACCTAAAGGTGAAAGCAATGGGGTAGGACAAGACCTTGTTAAAAAGGAAGAAGAACATTTAGGACCCACCTTGGAAATCACACCACAATTAGATATCCCCACAGTCACTCTTTGAGTACATCCAAGAACTGCAGGAGAAACACTAGGCATATTTGTTAAGAGGATCCACTTTACCAGAAACTCAAACTAAATCTTGGAAGGAAGAAGCATCACAAGAAGAACTATCAAACATGGGGGACAATCATAACCCAACAAACCCTCTGCAAGAGAATGCAAGAACCTTTTCATGCCCCATTGTCCTCACCCCTAGGAAAAATGCCCCTATGAAGAACATTTCACCTGCAAATTTGCTAACATTCAGGGGACTTGCTTCTAAGGATCCAGATCAGTTTATTTTTGAGTTTAAAGTCTTATGTCAAACATATGACTATGGATTTGCTAACTAATAGCTCAAACTTTTCCCATCTACACTGAAAGACTCTTCCATGAGGTAGTTCATGGGCTTAGCCCTAGACTCTATCCACTCATGGGAACAAATGGAAACTGAGTTCCTAGACAAATACCATGACTATTACAGAATTAATTATAGAAAGGAAGAGTTGTTTAGAACTAAACAGAAAGAGGAGGAAATCTTAGAGGACTACCTAGATAGATTCAACTTTGCCCTTAGAAGGCATGACAACCCTATAACACACAACTTGGCCAAAACCTTGTTTCTAAGAGGGTTGGATAATGAGTCAAAGCAATCACTAGATCTAATCGGAAGAGGGAATATCAACAGAATGGACATACCTGCAATTGAGGAAATCTACAAAAACTACTCTAGGACACAAGATGGAGTAAGAACGCCAAGGTCTCTAAAAGGGAAAAATGATGTAGGGCAGTTAATGGAGGAGTTTGTAAACCTAAAAACAAATATCTTAGTTTAACTAAATACCACTTTAGATGGGATCTAGGCTAAGAATAGAAAAACTAAGCCACTGTCAATTTACTGCGCTAGATGCAGGAATAAACACCTTTGAGAGAGTGCCCATTAGATAAATCAGAGATCTTCCAAATCTGTGACAAAGAACACCCTACTAGTCATTGTGATCAACTCCCAACCTTAAAAAGACTGACTAAAAAGAATGCCCAAATAGAAGAGGAGTTGAACTATATAGGGCATAAACAAATTGGTCATTTCCCTTACAACCAATACCCAACTCAAGCTTCTTATGGGGGCCCCTCAAATTGGGGAAATAACTAATGGAATTCAGCCTGACATGGACCTTAAAACATTTCTCCATGGGTACCACAAGACTGGTCAAACCAGGAATGGCAAAACCAACAATGGTAGAACCAACCTTGGAGTAATCAGCAATGGCCACAACAATTTCTATCACAATTTGGACCACAAAACATGTAGCCTTAGTGGGGTCCTCAGCAGGTCTACAATCAACAGTTCCAAGGACAACCTAGAGACGTTTCCAAAAACAACAAGTACTCCTAACTGGACCAACAATCACAGGGACAATCTCAAAACAAGCCAGTTATTCAACCACCCTTACCAACTCAACCTATAACAAACCCATGAAATAAACAGGGAGAAGTTGTTTACATGACTGAGCAAGAAAACATAGCTGGTGTAAACACTATCTATTTAAATAACCTCTAGCTACCTTCTGGGAAAGCTCTTCCAAGACCATCTCCTCCACTCATAGTTGAAGTAACAAATGACATTGAACCTAAAATCCATCCACTCAACCATAGGAGGTGATTACTATAGAAAAAGTGCCACAAGAACAACCTTCGGGTAACTCTGGAGTTCCTCCTAAAGGGAAAGCTCTAGAGATCACCTCTGGAGATGCTTCCAAAATACACGTTGGAGCTGCTCTGAAGATTGAAAAATAGGCACCATACCTAGAACGACTCAAACAACATGTTCGCCAAAAAATTGTCCTACAAAAACAAATCCAACCCACCATTGAATCATAATTGCTACAAGAAATTAGGCAACTAAACATTGAAATTCCACTCCTTCAGGCAATTAGGGATGTTCCTAAACTAAATCAACTTATCAAACAACATTGTGTTAAGACTCAGGGTAGGAAGAAAAACTCTCCTACCACCATTCAAGTGGAAGGAAAAGTAGTGGATCCTCTAGTGGGAGAAATGCTCCTCCCAAAATATGGGGATCTTGGAACCTTGTGATAACAATCCACATCTCAGGAGTTGAAATATCCAATGTTTTAGTTGACTTAGGAGCAACAATAAACATCATGACAATTCACACTCTGGACAAATTGGCCCTCATAGGCATTCAAGCCACTTCCACAATTTTACAATTGGCTGATCAATCAGTAGCCATTCCAAAAGGGGTGTTGACTGATGTCCCAGTTGTTGTAGAATCAAGGGAATTTCCAGTAGATTTCCTGATCTAAGAGCTAAGAAATCAAAGGAATGCTCATCCTCTGATTTTAGGTAGGCCATGGCTACCTACTGCAGTAGCATCCATTGATTGCAAAACTGGAGAAATGGTCATCGCAAATTGCTTAGACATGAAGAAAATCTCCTTGTACCCTCCAACTAAACCATCCATACATTATTCAGGACAAGTGCTGGTAGATGAGCCTAACAACATGGAAAATAGTGCCTCCTTAGCCATGGTTATTGTCACAAAACATTTGGGAGAATTGGAAGAAGAAATAAACTATGATACACCTGAAGATATAACTCACATCCTTATTGGAAAAGACACAGTGGCCTTAGCTCAAGACTTAATGAAAGAACTTTTGATTGTTGCCTATTGTACCCTAGCTAACATCATTCCTTGTGGGGAAACCTTCTACAGAGACCTAGCTACTTTTCATTTGTTGCTCCCACATTCTTGCCCTCTTAACACTATGAGTCTAGAATATGGGTTAGGAGCATCCATGGAACATATTACAAAACAAGTCATGGTCTTACCTAGAAAAACATTGAACATCAATACTTAGTTAATAGCACAGCAAGGAGCACTTCTTGATCTTCTTACATCCCATTCAATAGCTTTTGCTTAGGAATATAAAGACATGAAGGGCATCCCTCCTGAGATCTGCACCCATCACATATACACAGAAGATTAAACTCTGCACTCAAAGACAACCCCAAAGAAGGTTAAACCTTGCACTCAAAGACATTGACAAATTGAGATAGAAAAACTACTATAGGTTAGATTTATTTATCCTATCTCAGACAGCTAGTGGGTTTCACCCTTGGTTATAGTGCCAAAGAAAAATGGGAGATGGAGAGTATGCATTGATTATAGGGAGCTAAACAAAGCCACAAAAAAAGATTATTTCCCTTGTCATTCATTGACCAAGTACTAGATAAGCTAGTAGGGAAAAAGTACTTTTCATTCCTAGATGGGTTTAGTGCAGATGAAACACATTGATGTGTAGTTTTTGAATGTTGTAGTTTCTTTGATAAAGTTCATTAGTACAAAAAAATTTAGATGATGCAAGATGGTTACAAGTATGTATCTCCTGTACATCAAATTTATTTTTTGTTTATGTTTGGCCCCTTATGCAATCTATACAACAAATGGAAGAATGTTAGAAAAGGTGTTGTACACCTTGCACATAGAAATATTGGATATTTTATAAAGTCGTGGTCCATTTAAAAATGGGGTGCCATACTTTGTGGGTGCAATATTTTTTATACATGGTTGTTGAGTGGAACATTAGAAATGCATTTAATGTGGATGACACATTGAAGAAATGCAGTTAATAAAGGAGGTCATTGTTTAGTGAGCACATGACTTAATGGGCTTATGACTTAATGTGGAAGGCACATTGGGAAAATATATTTGATGTGGGAGGCACACTGGAGAAATGTATTTAATTATTATGTCTTGTAAAAGGTATTTAATACACATGAGACAAGTCATCTTGGGTTCTTGGATTGAAGAGAGCATTTGGGTTGCCTTGGACATTATAACGACCCTTATTTCTAGAGTCAAAATTGGGTGTGCACCTTGGAGATGTACTTGTGTGCATTACTTATTGGTGCTTGGATGCATTAATTAAGGGTGGTTAGAAAACTTAGTAATCTTTTCCACTCTTATTACTATCTTTCCTATAAATAGAAGGATTGGGATGGATGTTAGATATCATCTTTTGGTTGATCATCATCTTGTGCATACCTGTTGCGAGTGATGCTTGATGTACATGCTTCAAGGCTTGAGTTGCTTGTTGAGAGATCACTCTCATGAGGAATGCAAGAACAATTTTTCATTGCTATTGAATAAGATCATATCTTGCACGATTTCCTCTTTGATTGAGAGTGTTGATCTATTGTGAAAGCTTGAAGTTGACATTGTATTGTAACTCATTTGTTGAGAATACATTAGTTTTAGTGCTTTGGAGGATGGTTTCTTTCTAAAAGGTCTTTCTCTTTCTCCCATAGTTGTTTTATTCTTTCTTTCATTCTTGTTGTGAGTTGTTATGCCAAAAATGTCACTAGAATTTATATTGATGATACCTTATGGCATCTTTCCTCATAAGGTTAATGGTGGGACTTGTTTCATATTTCATTTGGTATCAAAGCTTAAATTTAAGATTTTGATACTAGTAATATATAGATTTCCTTATACTTCCTATAGGAAATAAGCGAGGGGTGCTATTGGTCATTGGTTGGGGGCATTTTCTAGTCATAAGTAAGCCCCTAGGAGGCTCATGCAAGAAATGGAGGGAAAGAGAGACATGTCCTTTTTCCACTTGTCAAGGAGGATCCTTTAATATAGGCAACCAATTCTCATTTATGCATACATTTGCCAAGTTTGGAAGGGAAAAGAGTTAGAGGAGAGAGGAGTAGAGAAGCAAGCGTAGTTTTTCTTTCCAAGTAGTGGAGTTAAGGTAGGTCCTCTGGGCTATGGAAACTATGACATTTTCTTTTTCCTTCATGTTGCTTGGGGTTGTTAAAGATCTGGTTGTTCTTTCTCTTCTCTCTTCCTATTATTTGGATTTAATGTTAGGTTTAGTTGTGGCACCTGAGACAAGATTTCTTGAATTTCTTGTGATTTACTTTTATAATCTTTCATGGTGGCTTGTCTCTTTCTTATTTTATCCCCTTGAATTTTATGGTTATTACTAGTTTTGGGTTGTTCTGCTAGCGTCTTGGGAGAGGATGCGAGGGATTTGGGTCCTATGGAGGCTATTTATTGATCCATGGTGCTAACTACCATATTAGACTTATGAATCTTAGGAGAGCTACTAAATGGTCCTTAAGAAGATGTTGGCAAAATAAGGACTTATAGAAGTTAAAGAATATGAGATGGACTTGGAAATTAATTAGTTATGTGGCTAATGACATCCTCCTCCCTTGTTGGCATCCTAGGTGGTGTTACATTGCGTTTCTTTTAGGTATTTTTTATTATAGCTATTTTCTACCCCAAAAAGGGGGAAAACCCACATGGTTAAGAGGTGGCTTCTTGGGTTTATCTTAGGTGCCATCTTGGTAGGATTAGTCTTAAACCATTAGGGAGTGTGAAGTGGCAACAACTATGGTCTTTTTGACCCACTTAAGCTTAGACGCTGGCTAGGGTTGACCACTTGATGAGGTCATATGGCTAGGTTGTAAGTCATCCCTCTTCAAATAATTAGTGAAGTGAAATGTTGTGTTAAGTCTTGTTGAATACATGTGGCTTTCTTATGAAAATATTAAGATACTATTAATGATGACTTATTGGACTGTTACATTTATCTTATAATTTTTTTTTTAATTCCAACAATCAAGTCACCATAGTTGCTAGTTGGTAGTTTCCTTCACTATGTCTGAATCATTTATACATGAAGATGGTCCCTGTTGTCAATAGCCCCTTTGTATGTTGGTGAAGTTGAATGGTTTTGAATGAGCTCACCAAGGATCAAATCTTGTTAAGTGCAAGGCCCCTAACATCATAAAGGATGAGGTTGGGATCGTACCCAACAAATTTGACGAAATGGTCACTCTCACCCATTCGACATGTGTTTATAGACTAGAGGGACTACTTCCTCGGTCGATCCGTGTGTCGTATAGAGGATAAACTCAAAGAAGTTCTCCCCGCCTCTCATGAATTGACATGAAAATAGTTATTCACCACAGAAAGAGTCCACTCCAATCAAAAGAAAATTGTAGCCTAAACGAAAATAAAGGTGAGATCGACAACATGTCGACTATGTGAGTGCTGCAGAGCTATCATACAAAGCAACTCATTGTTTTGATTTTTTAAATAATCTGAAACCCAGATCATGGCGTCCCTCATACCGTTCAGATTTCCCACACCTGCTTCTTACACAACCACATACACGCTTGATGAAAAACACTATTTTGCAGGCCATTCAACGGATTTCACCACATGGCTTCCTAAAGTTAGGCCTTCCAGATTGAAGACTAGAGCAGAAAAAAAATTCAACCTGTGGGAGCTATTAGGAGGAAGAGGGCTTGCAGGAGGTGAAGAAGGAGTTAAAACAGAGCTTAAGAAACAAATACCATTTAATTCAAGTGAGCAGCCTTTAAAGTTTTCTAGTGAAGAGCAAAATGAGCATATAGGCATCGCAGGTATGGTTTCTGCTACTTCTATTGTTGATGATAACGCCTTTGATAAGGAACTACAAGGTTTGACAGGTGGGTTCCCTGGCGGTGAAAAGGGCTTACAAAAATTTCTTAAGGAGAACCCACCTCCAGCTAAACAATTAGGTTCCTCCGAATTGGGAAGTATGAATTTGTCAAAGTCCAAGGCGCCACCTTTGCCACTTCTAATGCCCGGCATGATTGTAATTGTGAAGAATCCCAAGAATCCATATCATATGTTCTGTGGAATTGTACAGAGGGTTACTGATGGAAAAGCTGGAGTGCTTTTTGAGGGTGGGAATTGGGATAAACTTGTGACTTTTAAGCTTGAGGACTTGGAAAGAAGGTCCAAGGGTCCACCCATGTCAAATCCAAAATCTGCGGTTCTGGAAAACATTATTAATACCCCATGATTTTTAAAATCTTTCGGCCTGTTTGATTGGAAGAATACTTTGTGATATCTTTGTCAGTAAGTAGAGGATGATTTGTAAAAAAATTCGGTCTGTTTGTAATCATCATTGTTTAGAGAAACATGGAATTCATTTGTATCATTTTCAGTAACCAATTGAGGATTTACTTTATTTTCTGTATATTTATTTAACAAGGGTAAAGATTAAGGAGGATTACCTTCTGTTTAATAAAAGTAAAGATACATCCTGATGATAGACCACTTGAATGGTTTGAAACGTTGATGTCCAAAAAATCTAATACATTTAAACCCAAGAATACTTTTCTCGCTATTAGTGACTGTGGAAGTGCTGAATCTCTCAAATCTGAAGACAGTTTTTACTTTTTCAGGTCACTGCCAAAGAATACCAAATTGTTGCGTCAGCCCGCCTGCTAGAAGTCCATGAGGCGATTGTTTAGGAGGAAGGGATTGAGGGGATTGTTTTAGGGTGAGGGAATTGTTTGATCCTCTGGTAAAGGTAAAGATGTTTCTACTTTTATATGTTGGATTTTAGTTTTATATGTCACTGTCAAGGACATTAATTTGGTATGTCAGCCCCTCTGCTAGAAGCCCACAAGGGGTTGTTTTACGGGGAGAGGATTGTTTTAGATTCCCTGGTAAAAGCCCCCAAAGGGATTGTTTTCCATTTATCATGTATATCGTTCAAATTTTCTACTCCTTGGTTTTGACTCTATAACTAAGCTCAGTGGTAAAGCTGAACTTGTCAGTCGACCTGCATCCAGTGTATGAGATAAAATGGGATATCTTTTAATGCACTCCAGGCCAAAATAGTTTGTAAAAATTACTAAATTATGTTTTCTTTTTCAGAAGATTGTTTTCATGAGTGTTGAATTCTAAGATAAATTCCCCAAGCTTTTTTCTTGTCTTGATTTAAGATTTCATGTACTTGGTTATGATTGCTGAATTTTTGAAACATGGTAAGGGGGTCATATGTTCTCTTTTTTAAACTCTTCCTTGAAGATATTCCAACAAAATGTCTTGCTCTCAGAAACTGAAATTTGACTATGATCAAAGCAAACAGCTTTTGGTCGGTCAATGAGAGGAGAAAAGAAGCAGAGACTATATACAAGAAAAGTTACTGTGCATTATTGGTGCATACCTACTTCAAAAACCTGAGAATGGACACGCAGCATCAGTAAATTACAATGTGTCCTCCAGATAGTCTCCACCCAAACAAATCCAAAACCAAATTATTGGGTTTTTCCTGCTTGATTTCATGCTAGTTCTCCTTTATGCTTGTTTAGCCCTAGGAGGCAAAGGAACTGATTTATGTGGGTTTGCAGAAGTCAACTGATCTTTCTTCTCATGAACTCGAGGTGAACTTAATAGGTTCTTATTGTTATAAGTTATAACAATAGGATAGAATTGATACAATAATGAAATCAACTCTAGCTTTAGTTGCGATTTACTAATTTTCAGTCCATTTTTGCTCTTTGTATTTTCTGTTACATCAGTCAATGTACGATAGGATGGTACTCCTCTGGCTTGTTAGTTCCAGTTTTATTTATTCCTTAATAGTAGGATTGGCCCTGCCTTTGGGGTTGGATTAATTTGTTGTTGTATTTGTACTTTGGTATGTAATGCGCTATGTCAGGTTATCCGGGGAGTTTCTGTTTTTCTTTACATGTTTATGATTGCAACTGATGTCAAGAGGAAAATTGTGATAGGTAATTATTATCTTATAATTTAAGATTAGGCCCAAAAGTTATCTAGTAGGCAGCTGTTGCTGTTTTGACATTCAATGACTTGGAGAAGCTGGTGTAGGAGCATAAGCTGAGGGCATGGAAATGTTCTTTTAGGGAAAAAAAAGCTTGATAAGTCTGTACAATAGAAGTTGTGCATATGCAATCTGAAACAAAAAGAAAGCCAAGACAATATGCAGTATTTTCACATGGGGAAACCCTTTCGGGTAAGACCCAGCACAGTAAAATATTTTACTATTGCAAAACCTCAACCATTTGCCAATACAATAATGAATCTCTCTAACTTCACCCTTAAGCATGTGCAGATATAAATAGGCATATTGAAAGAAGTTTTACACATTGCATGAAATCATGCAAAAGGTAAACATGAGCCGCATTTTTTCTGATCAACTTGTGAGGTTGGTCCCATCCAGACTATTAAACATGGAAAGTATACAACACTTATCCAACGGTTTTCCTATTGAAAAATATCACATCTCTGAAAATGGGAGGTTGATTGATTTCTTTGTTCCCACATTGGCAAGTAATTTCATATCCTAGCACAAGCTATGTTTATTCTTATTCAATTGTAGTGAGTTATTTTGTCATGTCCCCTTTTTCCTACTAGTATTATTATTTAACATAGTGTTTTTCAACACTAAAAATAATAATATAATAATAATAATACTAATATTATTAATAATAAAATACAAATTCAAATTTTGAATTGTGGCGCTCTATTTTGGGTCCTTGAGACCTATTTTGGAATGGTATCTTTTGGCATCTTTTTTTTGGAATGGAGAATTGCTGATTTGCATGTTGCAAAGTCATCTGGGACGAAAACCCCATGACGCGTTGAAAGGTGGGACGAAAACCCTACCATTTTTCCTTTGTGAGCAAATTCTATTCTTCGAAGAGTTTGCAGGTGCTTGAACAAGTTTATTTGTTTTCAGGTTGGTGTCTTGACCGGGAGCAACTAAGGAGGATTTCAGAGCAGTTGAATTCACCATAACAACACTTATTTGTTCTACAAATCTGATCACTTACCTGCTTCGGGGCGCAACATCTGAGCAGAAGAAACTCTAGGTCAAGTGGGCTCGGCGTTTTCCAAGTTCCTGCTTACACCAGGTTTTATATAAATCAAATGCCAATTTGATCAGGTTGCGTGAGAAAGTGAAGCTGTGGATTATTTTGATATTGTTTTAGAGGATGCCCACATAGTTGCATTGTGTGGAGTATTCAATACTCAGAATTGAGCTTGGCTTGGAAGAATTAATATATTCTAAGTGCTGGGGCTTGGTTGATCGAAATTCAACTCTTGGGCAGCAACCATACACCAGATCACACCCCTGCCAAGTCATCAACAGTCAGTTTCAACAAGGAGAAGACATCATTCTACACCGAAGGCAGAAATTTACCAGTCTATACGCCCAGATCTTCATATTGAGCTATTCCATCATCACCGGAGGTATCTATAAACCAAGTCATAATTCCTGGTAGTGTGTGAGATCTAGAAGTCAATCTGTACATGCATATTTTGGTAGAGTTTCCCAGTTTGTTGTTTGTGATTGAATGCTTTGAAAGTATATGCCGTGTATTGAAGTTTAACCTCTGATACCGGATTCTTCCCTTGGGCGGCCGGATCCGGATACGATTTGTTTCAGACTTTGATTCTGAGCCGATTCGCAGGGGAAAACGTCCAGGAAACGCCAAATTGCCTGCGGATTCGTCTGGGATGAAGCCGAGCGAATCCAGGGCGAATCCACGGATAATCCTGGACGAATCCGGAAGGATCTGCAGATTTTGACGGGTCAACATGTTTTTTTTACATTTTTATAATCACATACAGACGAATATAATGTCTATTTCAAACAAATTCTATGGGTCTTTTAATGTTTGCTCGATTTCAAATTTCTACGATAATATCCAGTGAACTCTGTGATTTTGTGTGTGTGTGTGTGTCATTTTGACTCCAACACTTAGCAGTTAGTCATTTCTAATGACAGGGTGTAATGCACAATGCATGTTTGGATCATGAGTCAAATGCTGATACACTAATATAAACCATTTCGATTTATCTATATATATATAATTGACATTGAATTATCAATTAACAACTGTGTTTGTATTTGATTTAGTACATTATTTCTGAACCCAGCTATACTGAAACCAAGGGAAAAAATCAGTGAACCGTTGAACCCAAACCCGAACCGGAACCAGCAACATAGCAAATTAATACTGCAGCCCTCGTTCCCAGAATCCTAACATGCATGCAATAGGGTATCATAATCCCTTGCAATTATGACATACAGATTTTTTTCTTCCAATGGATGAGGACTTGTGCCTTATTATAACAAGACCAAAAGATGTATCAGAGCTTGGTGATTCCTTTGGGGCAAACCCTCGGATTTGGAACTAGTAAAATGCTTGTGTTGAATGCTGGAACAGTTAGTAACTTAGTAATGAAAGGTTCAAATAGTCCTTGTGAGAACCTATACTAAATCTGTGTTGAGTTGGGATTCAGAGCTATGGTGATCAATCAAGCAATCAAGGGATCTCCCTTAGCAAAATCATCTTTTTTATTATAATTAAATGATCATGATGCTATGTGGTATTCTGAACTTAATTACTGCTGCAAATATGTATATATTTCTGATTTTTATATGTTTTTGTATTAACGAATCCAAAACGAATTGACACCAATTTTCTTTTTGGACCTGTTGTGACCTAATCACACATTGCCCCATTGCAAATGGGGACCCCCTTTTTTTGAGCTCTGATGCTTTGCATTAAGTTTTTGATGATGTCTTAGGTTTATTGCATGATGAAGTCAGTGGTTTGTTTGAGTTCTCAGTCTATTTCTAATTCAAGAGTCATTTGCTTTCATTCTAAGACTAATACTAATGTATGTTTGAGATCCTGAAAATGACTAAGTCTGGTAACCTGATATCCTGAAATCCTGAAAAATTGACTAAGTCTGAAATCTGGTGGATCCTCCAAATTCTATAATCTACATGTTAAATCCGGTGGATTCGAGACCTATCTCAAACATCCTGAAAGGCATATTGAAAAATATTTAAAGTATACTTAAATATATTTTTCAATATACCTTGCCCTGAGGAACCCTGAAAATGGCTAAGTACTAAAGAGGGGTGCAAAATCTTGATCCAGTGCGCCAAGACAAGAAGGGAGCGCAAAATCCTCAACCGCCGCGCCCAAACCAACGCGCCAAGATCAAGAAGCGATCAAAACATCCAACCGCCACGCCCTAATCAAGGTGCCAATATCAAGAGGATTTGAAATACTTAACTATTGCGCCATGATGATGGATTTATGTTAAGTGAAAGGAATGATTTTAAAGAAGATCCAAGAAGCTGATCTAATGCGCCCAAACCAATCCGCCCTTGTGAAGAAGAGATAAGGATGATTTTAGGAGGTACTTTATCCAAGCATCAAAATCCTCAACCAATACGCCATTTTTGGAAGGCAAGGTAAAGTGAGTTTTTGAAGAAGTCTTGGAGGAAAGATCAAAATGTGGATCTCTTGCGCCACATCCATTGCGCCAAGGAATGAGAATGTTGAGTGGCCAATTTCAAGAGACTTTCCAAGAAGAGATAAAAAACCTTATCTAGTGCGCCATCATTCAAGGAGGATAAATTCAAGTTTCTTGACATATTTCAATGAAACATCAAAAACCTTATCCAATGCGCCATACTGATATGTGGTTTGATTCAAGTTAAATGAAGAAAATTAAGTGAAGGATGAATTTCTTATCCCATGTGCCACTCCTAGTGTGATGCTTGGTTTGAATTTTATGAGTGCTCTCAAGAAATCAACCAATTTGCCAACTAATGCGCTTAGGTTAGAAATGCATGAAATGGTTCTTATGTGTTATAAAATCAAGTGTTTATCAAGAGGATTAATATTATCTCTTTCCTTGTGTTGCAGGAGCGTGAATGGAGCTAAGGAATCATCAAAGGAGCTAACATCCGGAGTTACCTTCGTTCAAGGAAGTCAACAAGTTGCCATGTTAGAGAATGCATTATATAGTTGCTCTAAAAGGAGACTCCAAGTTTAACATATTGACACTTTTCCTCAATGATATCATTTTGGATCACTTCAAGTATCAACTAGCTTCTTCATCAATCATCGTTTCAAGATCAGCATGTAGCTGCTCCGAAGGAACTTCTCATCATCATCAAGCGTTCCAAAGACATTTATAAAGTTTCAAGAACCTCCGGTGCATTCAAGCCTCCTTGAGAAGTCAGCTACTCTACATATAAAGAAGGTGTTAACATCAATATCTACACTCCAAGGGACCCTTTCAAGTTGGAGCCTTTCATCATCTACATTAAGTTCAAGTATACATGGCAAGTACACTACATCATCTTCAATGGCATCATGTCAAAGACATTTCATCCATTCAACTTCAAGTTCTTTCACAATCTTCAAGTCCAAGAGAGATCTCCTACTCCAATTCATGAATGAAGCATCGTCATCTATTCTACTTCATGTCATCATCATCATCCACTCTTACATGAAGGAAGCAACATCATCATCATATACATTACCCTTCATGAAGAAGCATCAAGGAAGATCATTCCTACATCCTGCAAAAGAAGAGAGTATATAGAGTTAGTCAAATGAGCAACATCTATCATACATCCAGTTTACAAGAAGATGAACAAGGCGAGATCTACAAGATACATCCCAAACATTCAAGTTCAAGCAATCACATCAAAGACATCACTTGAGATGATGCAATTTGGGAATATGCCAAGGTGGCACCTACATGGCAGACATTCATCATCAAGCCAATCACAAGTCGCCACATCATTCAACAAGCAGGAAGACAAAGAGGAAGTCCATATGGAAGATGCTCCAAAGATTCCATCTTATCTTATCTTCTTGGAAAACGTGCCTTCATTGCCTCTCTTCTGTACTAAAAATAGCAAGTTGTTGTAACTACCTGCTGAGGTGGCATGATCTGAGCCCTTAGCTACATGACATAATCCTAGCCATTCATTGTATTCAGGACCTCTATATAAAAGCCTTGTTGCCTCATTTGTAAATCATTAGTTTTTTTAGGAGTAGAATAGGAGAGACTCTCGAAATTCTCTGAGAGGACTTGAAGTTGTAAATATTTCTCAAGAGTAATGCAAAACATTGGAATTCATTTGGTGTTAAGTGTTATCTTGTGGAATAACATGGTTTCTTGTATCTTGATGAAGTGGAGAGATGTTTCAAATTGGATTAGAAATAGATTAGAAGCTCTTTGATGTAATGTATGTATGTATTGAATATTTGATCAACTCCTAGCTCATGCTTTTAACATTCATCACTGATGAAGTGTTGTGTAAAGCTAGTCTGAGCCTTATCATTTGCTTGAGTTCGATTGTGGATGCTTGTTTGAGCTGCACCGTTCAATGGGTGCTTATATAAGCCTTTATGATTTGAAAACCATTCGTTTACCTTAGGAGATCGCACCAACTTCATCTAGTTGTAGGCATCCTTGGTGAAGTGGAGTTAGGTTGATTAAGGAGTTTGTCTATTCTTACATTATCATTGCTCCATTGACCTTAGATTAGCTTCCTCAACCTTTATCTTTTTTCCTTTTTTTATCATTGATGCATTGTACATATGTCATCCACACTGAAAGGAGAAACAAGCTGAAAGAAGTAAGAAGAAGTCTAACGTAAGTCCCTTTGTGATTATCAGCAAGATCACATGTAATCACTGAGTTTATCCATCATAAATCATAAATCATAGAAAGGAACCTTGGAGTTGTCTCGATTGATCACATAGTTTAGCATTCGAGAGGCTTTATTCAAGAGAGAGTGGGATACTCTCGTGTTTTACTCTATTGTTGACTTGTCTAAAAACAATCATCAACAAGACCTAATCCACGAATTAGTATCAGAATCGGTAACTTAGAGTTTAACTATTATATATGTACCAAACCTAGATTAATATAAACTATTTCGATTTATCTCTCTATATATAATTGACATTGAATTATCAATTAACAACTGTGTTTGTATTTGATTTAGTACATTATTTCTGAACCCAACCATACTGAAACCAAGGGAAATAAATCAGTGAACCGTTGAACCCAAACCCGAACCGGAGCAACATAGCAAATTAATACTGCAGCCCTCGTTCCTAGAATCCTAACATGCATGCAATAGGGTATCATAATCCCTTGCAATTATGACACACGGATTTTTTCTTCCAATGGATGAGGACTTGTGCCTTATTATAACAAGACCAAAAGATGTAGCAGAGCTTGGTGATTCCTTTGGGGCAAACCCTCGGATTTGGAACTAGTAAAATGCTCGTGTTGAATCCTGGAACAGTTAGTAACTTAGTAATGAAAGGTTCAAATAGTCCTTATGAGAACCTATACTAAATCTGTGTTGAGTTGGGATTCAGAGCTATGGCGATCAATCGAGCAATCAAGGGATCTCCCTTAGCAAAATCATCTTATTTATTATAATTAAATGATCATGATGCTATGTGGTATTCTGAACTTAATTACTACTGCAAATATGTATATATTTCTGATTTTTATATGTTTTTGTATTAACGAATCCAAAACGAATCGACACCAATTTTCTTTTTGGACTGAATCCACGAATTAGTATTAGGATTGGTAACTTAAGAGTTTAACTATTATATATGTATCAAACCTAGATTGGTTGATGATTCTAATTAATTGAAGTGGAGTTTATTGTACATTGCAAACCCTATTTTAACCGAATCAATTATACTATTTGTTGCTCAGATTTGTTGTAGACAGTTGATTGTTTGTGATATTTTGTGTTTTATTTGTGATAAACCCAAAATTATTTATGCCCTAAGGGCGTATGTGTTGGCGAAGCAATATCAGTGTTAGGGATTTATACAGTAGGTGGAAACAATAAATAAATCTAACTGAACAAATTTATATAAGGGATATTTTAGTGGTATCGGAGCCATTGTGTCTTGCCAACCTATGGGAACTGTTGTAATGCAGATTCATGGACAAGAATGAAGAAAAAATGTAGGAAGTTAATCAGGGAAAACAGAGAATTTCAATCCTCTTTGAAAGATTCTATGGTGAAGATAGCTCAAATCCTAAGGGCGATGAATCAACAATGGAATGCTGGTAGATCCAATTAGCCTTTTGTAGAAGGAAGTAACTCAGCTAATGATAGGGTTTCAATTAACCAACCTGTTGATGTGTTTTTATGCACATGCAACTTAGAATAAATTACTGAGGTAATATATCCTCTCTTGAACAAAGATACCGAAAAGCTAAACAATGTGATCTAGTGGGTTATCTCCAAGGTTCCAGTACGTTGGTTCTCAACTTGCTCATAGGATAGCCTCAGTTGGTATGATGTGATATTGCTGTTTCCTCAAAGGGACTCACGTAGACTTCTTCTTGCTTCACTCAGCTTATTTCTCCTTTCAGTGTGGATGAAGTATGCACGATGCCTCAATAATAAAGAAAAGGAAAAAGATAAGGGTTTAGAGAAACTAATCTAAGGTCAATGAGACAATGATGATGCATGAATAGACAAACTCCTCAATAAACCTAACTCCACTTCGCCAAGAATGCCTACAACTACATGGAGTAGGTGCAATCTCCTAAGGTTAGCGAATGGCTTTTAAATCATGAAAGCTCATATAAGCACCCGTTGGACGGCGCAGCTCAAACAAGCATCCACAATCGAACTTAAGCAAATTATGATGAAGCTTAGACTAGCTTTACACAACACTCCACCAGCGATGGATGTCAAAAGCATGAGCTAGGAGTTGATCAAATATTCAATACATACATGCATTACATCAATGAGCTGCTACTCTACTTCTAATCTACTTAGAAACATCTCTCCATTTCATCAAGATACAAGAAACCATGTTATTCCACAAGACAACACTTAGCACCAAGCTCTAATGCTCCAATGTCATTGCATTAATCTTGAGAAATATTTACAACAATTTTCAAGTACTCTTAGAGAATTTCGAGAGTCTCCTACTCTACTTCTCTACTCTACTAGCTACCAACCAAGTACTAATTAACCCCTACAAATGAGGCAACAAGGCCTTTATATAGTTTTCAAGAATACAATCGACGACCGAGATTGATTTGTGAATGGATGGCCCAGATCATTACAACAAGGCAATTATGCCTATTTTTAGTATTTTCTACATAGAAAAGAAGGAATGAAGGCATGCTTCCCAAGGTAATAAAGATGATGAGTTGGAAGACTTCTCTCTTGGAGCGCCCCTATCCTCTTGTTTGTGCATGCAGGTACACTATACTTAGACAAGGATGATATGGCAACATTTGATTGGCGAGGAAGATGTGCATGCCACGTAGGTGCCACCTCAACAACTCTTATGGATTCCAACAGTTTATTCAATTTGCTTTTGGGCATATTCCCAAATTGCATCATCTGTGTGATGTCTTCGAATGTGATTGCTTTGATGAACTTGAACGTTTGGGAATGTATCCTTGCTTATCTTGCCTTGTGTCTTTTGTAAGTCGGATGTGTATGATACATGTCGCTCATTTGCCTAACTCTGTGATACTTCTTCATTGTTGATCTTCTTTGAATGCTTCTTGATAGAGAGTAGTGAAGATAAGGATGCTTCTTTCATAACATGGAATAGAAGACTTCTCTTAGAGACTTGAAGATGGAAGAACTTGAAGCTCGATAGATGAATGTCTTCTCTTGATGCAAATGATGAAGTGTACTGGCACGATGAACTCGAAATGATCTCTTGGCATAGTAGCATGATGTCTCCCCTGCAGTGACTGCCTCTTGACTTCACTCCTTACTTGAAGGTGGTTCTAAGTGCCTTGCTCCTTGATTGACTTCTCGTCTCCATCAATTCTCCTGCAACACAAACCAAGAAACATATCAATCCTTTAATAAATAATGAATTTCATGGCACATAGGAATCATTTCAAACATTTATTAGCCCTTTCCAAGTCTAGGCGCACATGTAGGTCTATGGAGATGCAAAAGTGCGCCTAGCAACCTGAGCCTTATATTTGCCATTTTTATGATTTTAAACAATTGGAAATGCCTTAGAATGATTCTTTTTCTCAAGGCGCCCACTCTTATGATGCTAATTCATGTGATTTCCTTGAGGCGCAGATCTAGGTTTGCAGAGGTGGAAAGTGCGCCTAGCTTACTTAAGCAATTTTATGATATCAAACAAGTGTGGATGCCCCAAAGATGCTTATTTTGACGAAGGAAAGTCTCCTTAACATTGACTCCTGCTCTTGTACTTGAGGCACCCATTTGAGGTTGAAGAAGTGAGAAGGTGCGCCTTGCATACTTGGGCTTGCTTTTAGGCATTTTAATGATTTCAACTACTTGTTTAAGTTTTCAAAAGACTCTCCATTACTAGGCGCCAACTCTGTTGATGTCAAACTCTATGCTCTCTAGGCGCCAAAAGGTGACTGCTCAGGAGCAAAATTGTGCCTCATCTTGGAGATAGGTGTTCACTTCAACCTGCATGGCTTCAAAACATGGTGCAAACTCAAGGAGAAGTTCAAGACCTCAAAGTTCATGGAATCAAGCACATTTTGACTTAGGCGCCAAAATAGGGTTGAACAGAGGCAAAAATGCGCCTTGGTTTAAGGGGTGAATTTTGTGAGCTTGATCAATCTTATGAACTCTAGGAATGTTATACTTCTTTAGGCGCACTTTATCATAGGTTTAGGCACTTCTCATGTCAAGGCGCCAAAATGTGATTCTTCAGATGCAAATGTGCGCCTAACTTAGGAGGGGAATACTTCAAGTTTTATGAATTCTAACCACTAAAGATAGCCCAAGAAACTTCATAACACTAAGGCGCCACCAAAATAAATAGCATCAAACCAAGCTTATCAAAGGCACTAAAAGATGACTCTCCAGGTGCAAATTGACGCCCTATCTTCCTTGAAGCAATTAGATTCTAACTCTAGGCGCTCTTTTGGGTCTCTACAAGTGGAAATTGCGCCTAGCTATCTTAAGCATACCTCTTTGAAAATTTCTAAGTTTGGAGTCTTTAAACAACCCTCTAGGAGCAAATATATGATTGGCAATGATGATTTTGCAGGATTCTACCTTAGGCGCACCTTAAGGGTTGTTCAGGAGCATATTTGCGCCTAAGACTTTGAGCCATTTCCTTGCAACATTTTTAATGTTTAAGTCACCTTGAGGGTTAAAACATCCACTCCTATTAGGGCGCCACAGATTCATGTTGGATTGAGCCCGTCATGATAAAAACCTCCTTAAGATCACTGTCAGACTCCATTAAAAAAAAAGTCCTATGACATCATCTCAGACTAAAGGCAAAACATCGGAGCTCAAAAAAGGGGGTCCCCATTTGCAATGGGGCAATGTTGTGATAACGTAACAACACAACCTGTTGATGATTGTTTTTAGACAAGTCAACAATAGAGTAAAACACTAGAGTATCCCACTCTCTCTTGAACAAAGCTCTTCAAAGGCTGAACTATGTGATCCAGTGAAGTAACTCCAAGGTTCCTTATTTATGATTCATGATGGGTTAACTCAGTGATTACATGTGATCTTGCTGATAATCACAAAGGGACTTACATTAGACTCTTCATACACTTAGCTTATTTCTCCTTTTAGTGTGGATGACATATATACAAGACTTCAATGATAAAGAAAAGTAAAAAGATAAAGGTTTAGAAAGGCTAATCTAAGGTCAATGAAGTAATGATGACGTATGAATAGACAAACTCCTGAATTAACCTAACTCCATTTCGCCAAGTGTTACATCCCTCTTTTTGGAAACAATTATGCTATTTACTTTCTTGCAAATTTCAGTAATTTAATATGTTGTGAACGACATGGAAACTGACGATTTATCTTACAAAGTTATATGAAATTGTGGAATCTAATGAATACGATCAAGGTGATATTGTAGACTAAATGTCTTTATAATAAATGCAATGATGTTTGGATATATTATATTTGGATCATAGGTGCTTTGACCACAAAATTGTATGTGAGTCTGTCGATGCAGGAACAGGTGGACCGTGTTCGACGGGAAGAGAAAGTATCTTCGAGAGAGAGTATAGACTCTGGAAATTAACCATGGGTGTTTGTTATTGAGAACGCCAAACAGGTAGATAAACCTTGGAGCCATCAATTTAGTCTTGTTTGTCGGTTGGGTTAGTTAACTAGATGTCGACGTCAGAGGATAAAGTATAACATCCTAGTCGAAAGTCGTCATTTAGAATCTTGGAGTCGTCGATGTCGTCGTAAGTCCATCATAGCAAGTCGACTTATTTAGACGTTTATTATTTTCGTTTATAAGTATTTAATGAACCATCTTGTGGCGAAATTGTAAATCTTGTCTCGTAGTCGAAAGATGCGAGAAGTCGGCTTTGTGCGTCTAACGTTGTAAGAAACTCGTTTGCGTTACGATCAATCCGTCGTGATTGTCGTAAAATGCGTCGAACTTGTGTTGTGAATTTATTCCTTTCTTGTAGATCGATGAATGTCGATTTGAAGCCATAGCGTGAAATAATTTATTATGGTCGTCGTTTAGCATGAGTCCTTTCTTTTAGTTTTGACCGCGAGTTATTTTGGTCTGACCATGAGTCTCTTATCAAGAGTGGTCTTTATCTCCTTTTCGTATTCAGCCATAGAGATGCCTTAGGCAATTGTTATTCCGCTACCTTGTTGGGTTTAACTCCTCAATTCAATCTTTAAGTTGGTCTTGGAAAGTTAGATGCCGTTTTGTTCGAGTGTTGGCGGTTGAGTTAGGTGTCGAAGTTATCCCTTAAGAATAAGGGTGTAACTGTTTATTTACGCCAGATATTCCTTCATCATTGCGGATGCAGAGGCAGCGGTTGGCTGTCATTAATAATCATAAGGAAAACCGCAGAAAGATAGGGAGTTTTTCCTGCACGGTAGGGAAGTTATGCGGGTGATAGTTAGAATTGGAGAGGAAAAAAACTTAATGAGGAGAGATTCCCTCGCGAGGTGGAGGGAGAGAGAAGTAGTCTGTCGTTGCTAAGTGAAGGAACGACAGTTAAAGATGATGGGAGGCGAGTTACTTACTCGACATCGTGGAAAGGGTGGAGAATGTTGGAAGTTGCGAAAGAGATGGGACGGTTTTAGAAGTTGGGGAAGCGAGACTTAATGGAGGGAGGTAAAGAAGACTCTTTGGAGGGGAGAGCTTTTAGTGAGAGGTCTGTCGTTATGCAGAGGGGGAACAATTTGCTGACGGGGTAGGAAAACAAAGAGGAAACGACAGAGAAGAAGAGAGTTACTGACGCCTACATGAGGAAAGTGTGGGCAGTTTTTAGAGAGCTTTGCGAGAGGAGAGTTTAGAGGTTGCTAAGGGGCAGTGAGGGAGGAGTTTTTGCACAGATAGGAGAGAGACGAGAGTAAAAGGGCGCAGTCGTTGTCTTGAATAGTATCGGCAGAGAAGAAAACGGAGGGAGTTAGTCTTCGCTCTGAGTGGTGGTCAGGTAGAGTTTGGGATAGGAGATTGTGTTTAGGAGTCCGGAGGAGGCACGTTCTGCTAGAGGAGTACGTGGAACTAGCCACAACAAACTTCAGTCCCTCGACAGGTTTATTTCCCATATTTTCTTTTTTTCTCAGCGTAGATCTGTGAATGTGTCTTAGTTGTGCATGAATAAATACGTTCAATCAATCAAATATGATGACATTGTCCTCTACTATGAGTTCTGTATGAAATTGATCATTAAATGAAATCATTACTGTGTTTTGAGAATCATAAACTCAGAAATAGAAGTATTGTTGTCTTCTAGAATTTGTGAACTCAGGGACTGTAGCATTTCCTGTCATGAACGACACTGTATAATAAAAAGAAACACAGTTCTCTAACGTACATGCTTTTAGGAACAAACTCTACGTGATGCAAAATGTAAATTACCTTTCTTGAACGATTGGCAATGACGTAGGTTCAAAGAGTTTCCTTTAAGACTGTAGTATTAAACTTAAAACTGCCCTTGGAGCCTTTGAACGATAGCTCCACAGCGAGAAAAACACGTTGCTCCACGTGCATGTGGTGTAGAAGTCGAAACCACAGTTTTAAGCATGTTTTGACGTAAATTAGTGTGTTTGACAGCCGGGAAAATGTAGTTGTAAACGGCTGATGTCTTATCCGTCTTATATCTTTAGTAGAGGTCGACCATGTGTTTAGCCATCTCTAAAGCCGTAAGAAAGACTCCAAATCTTTTATTAATATACTTTACGATTATAACCTCATTAACTCATGTGAAATAAATTGACTTGAAGGAGAATAGGGAGTTAATGTATTTGGGTTGGTCGTAAACTTTCATGGTTTTGAAATAAGCAAGTAGAGTGGAAAACCCGCTTCTGAAACCAGATTACATTGCATGCAACGATTCTAGTATCGTTTTGTAGACCTTATGAGTCTAGAATCCTTGAATTCCGGGATAACGGGAAATTGTTTAGATACTTGAGTATGTTGTGTAAACATGGGAACCAAGTAAACAAATATGAAACCACTTAGAAGTGGACGTTGTTAAACAATGTTTTTACAAGAAAATAGGATTATGAAACTCTGAACTCGAGATTAGAGTAAATGTTGCGCCATGCGCTATTATAGGAGGAAATCCTAAACCCTTGAGGTCATCAAGGTCGTCAATTAGTTCAAACTATACAAATAGGAAACTGTAGGATTTCGATCAGTTCAAGTCGAGTAGGGTGGGTGAACCAAGTTCATGCGTTCTTAGAACGCTAATTACAAACAAATCCTTTGGCCAAGGTGGTGTACTATCCTCAAGTGCATCGAACGTTCACCGTAACTCAATGGCGTTTCTTGTGGAGTGTCGTGCATGACTAGAGGGTATCTAGGGATCTGCACGACAACAAGACACGTAGGTTACAACACCAGAGCTCAGATGGCAAACACCGATGGTTATTCTAAGTCTATCCTCTTGAGTAGGGTAGGGCCACTTCCGGTTAGGAAGCAGTGTGGGAGACCGACGGTCTGTGGTTGGAGGTTAAGCTCCTTGAAGATACTTTCTCTTCCAAATACTGAGGAATGCCGAGTCTTGAATGTGATGGGTCGACAATCGAGATGCATGTTAATGGTATGTTTCCAATATTTGTTGTTTCAAGAAAATTTCATTTGTTAGAAAACAAAGTGTTTAATGTATATCATTTCTTTCAGTTTTATGAAAATGAGATCTTGTTTATGATAAAATGAAAAATGTTGTATTGGATTATAGATGAGTTACTTTTGTATTTGATTACCTAGTAAAAAAAAAAAATTACCGTTGTGAAAACTTAGTTACTTCTCATCATTTCGGATTTGGATGTTACACCAAGGATGCCTACAACTACATGGAGTTGGTGCAATCTCCTAAGGTTATGCGAATGATTTTCAAATCATGAAGGCTCATACAAGCACCCATTAAATGGCGCAGCTCAAACAAGCATTCACAATCGAACTTATTCAAATGATAAGGCTCAGACTAGCTTTACACAACACTTCACCGGCGATGAATGTTAAAAGCATGAGCTAGGAGTTGATCAAATATTCAATACAACATGCATTACATCAAAGAACTGCTAATCTACTTCTAATCTACTTGAAACATCTCTCCATTTCATCAAAGTACAAGAAATCATGTCATTCCACAAGACAAGACTTAAACACCAAGCGAACTCCAATGTCCTTGCATTAATCTTGAGAAATATTTACAACAACTTCAAGTTCCCTCAGAGAATTTTGAGAGTTTCTCCTATTCTATTCCTACAAAACTATATCTTACAAATGAGGTAACAAGGCCCTTATATAGTGTCTAGATTACAATGAATGGCTAAGATCATTTCATGTAGCCAAGGGTCTAGATCGTGCCACTCAGTAGGTAGTTACAACAACTTGCTATTTTTAGTACATATGAGAGGCAATGAAGGCACGTTTTCCAATGTGATAAGGATAAGATGAAATCATTTAAAACATTTTCCACATAGGCGTCCCTTTCGCTTCTTTTATTAAATGATACATTGAATGCATTTGAAATGCTGTGGCTGATTGTGATTGGATGATAATAGGTACTTGCCACATAGATGCCACCTCAGCGTACTTTTATGGATTTCAACTATTAATTCAATGTGCTTTTGGGCATATTCCCACATTGTATCATCTTTGTGCGATGTCTTCAATGTAATTGCCTTTGATGAGGAACACTTGAGATGTATCTTGTTGATCTTGCCTTGTTCATTCTTCGTAAACTGGATGAGTATGATGCTTGTAGCTCATTTGACTAACTTTGTGATGTTTCTTCTTACAGGTAGGTTGATGTTGATCTTCTTCAATGCATCTTCATGAAGAGTAGATGACGATGCTTCATTCATGTAAGAGTAGATGATCTCCCTTGGATCTGAAGATTTGAAGAGTCTTGGAGTTGAATGGATGAATGTCTTGGAACGTTTGATGATGGAGTGTTCCAACTTGATGATCTTGAAGAGAGTCCTTTAGAGTGTAGGTATTTGCTGATAATATCTCCCTCAGATGTAGAGTAGATGACTCTTCAAAGATACTTGAAGCTTGATGAATCTTTGAAGATTGGGAGAACTTGACTTGAAGCTTGGATAGATGAAAGCCTTGTCTTGTGATCAGGATGCAATTGATGAAGCATGTTGATCAGCAAATAGGATGTCTTCTTCAACATAGCAGCTTGTCAACTTCACTCCTAGCACAAAGGTGGTTCAAGCTTTTTCTTCTTGATAAATCCTTATTGCTACCCATCCTATCAGACATAAACAAGAATAAATAACTTTGAAAATAAATCATTTCAGCCTCTTATAAGATGAAATCTCACAAGAAAATCATAATGATTGATTATCCTTCATGCAAATTTCATTAACATTTAGACAATTTTCTGTTTAGAATTCAATGAACCTGCTGAAAATGAAGGAGAAATTAGAATTTTACCCTTAGATGAGACTTTCCAAAGGACTGATTTAGAGAGATACCTTAAAATCAGACTCAACTTGACTAAAATCAGATCTGCACTTTATCAAAATCACCTTTACCTCTACTCTTTAGAGTGAATTCGCTCCTTGATGAATGATGAAAATGAGAGCAACAACAGATATAAATACAAAACTTGCATTAAAATTTGCCTAATTGCCTAGGCCGACCCTATTAAATGCACTAGAAAAGCATTTAATTTAATTCCTCTTTATTCAATTTAATGCGAATTTCAATGGAAGTTAAATTTGCATTTAGAAAATCTTGAAAGATGACAAGGGCGCAGTGGTTGGGATTTTGACTTCCCCTTGCATTAAGCGCATTAATTAGTATTTTGGGTCCCCTAAAGGCTGGCGCACTACATAAAGATATTGAATTCTTCAAAATTCATCACAAACTCATCAATGTAGCGCATTAGATAAGGATGTTTTTGAGACCTTCTTACACCTTAATGAATTTGAGTTTGACACTTCTACCTTATCCACCCTGGCGCATTGGATAGTGATGTTAGAATCTTCTTGTAGAAACTTTAAAACGTTCTTATCCTTTTGCATTACTTGAGACCTTTAGGTTTCCTTTGTAATCATACAGTAGATCAAATTCAAGGTTCATCTCATCCTTGGAGGGGTGCATTAGATAAGGAGTTTGAATCCTTTTGTTTCAATCATCATGACAACTTACTCTTCATGAAGTTGAACCTTTTCTTACAAGCGCATCTGATCAAATTCTTGAGTTCTTCATCATATTGGACCAGCAGATGGAAATGGCGCAGCAGACAAGGGTTTAGGATCTCCCATTGAAAGTTTGCTTTGAAAATGTCAAGGGCTAGCGCATTAGATTGAAAGCTCAAGCCCTTCATAGTATTGGTGCAATGGATCAGGACTTTGGAGTCTTCATCTTTTTTGAAAAACTAAACCTTTTCTTCACTCTTGGCGCATAAGATGAAGCCTTTAGAGTCTTCTTAAAGATCAGCACATAGTTGGGATTAAAGATCTTAAAGGTCTCCATTTGACTTGAAGAACTAACTTGTGACATGAAAGCACAAGTGATGGATTAAATTGACCTTGGACTCCTCTTAACCCCTGGCGCACTAGATCCAAATTTGAAATCTCCTTGATATGACTTGTCTTCTTCTTATGGCGTATCACTTGAAATTTCAGAAACTTCTTGATCAAAAGGTGCCAAATTCCTCTATAAGGCTAGCACAGCACTTGAGACTTTTAGATCTTCATCTCATTTTGAACCTTAGGGCAGCGCATTCGATAAAGAATCTGATCTCTTCTTCACCACAAACCTTTCTCCTCATAATGGCGGTCATTGAATGATGCTTTCTTCCTCCTAAGTCTAGGCGCCAAAGATGTTGATGAAGCTACATAAAGGGCGCTCAAACTACTAAGGCCTTAATTTTACATTTCATTACTAAAAAGTCATGTCTCCTCTCTAGGCGGAATTTGATGACCAAAACTACTAAAAATGGCGCCTAAACATCACACTAGTCTTTCAAACCTTATAACCCCTTCCCTTCCTTCAAGGCGCCTAGAATGATAATACAAGTGACCACAAAACATTCAATCAATCTTCACAACATGTTCCTCTCCTCAGGGCGCTCAAAGGTAGCCATACCAACAAGAAATACGCCCAAACATCCTTTGCTAAAAACTGGTCTATTTTGGAAACTTTGATATAAGGCGCTCTCAGTGGGGGCAACTTATCTTTGTCTAGGCGCTAAGATGGATGTCCTATATGAAGGCGTCAACAATAAGGCTCTACAGACTAAAAGGGCGCCTAAACTATCCTTAGTTCAATTTCATGGTTTCAAACTCTTTCTGATGGTGATCTATGCTCAACTTGGACAATCCAATGCCTTTCTTCCTTGAATCCTGCTCAAAACCACTTGAGGCGCAAATTTGGGTGTCATTAGAAGTGCATAAGATGATAGGCGTAAATCAAAGGTCATATTAATCTATACTAGCGCCTAGGGTTGAATGTAATCCTCTTCAAAACAAGGCGCATATCCTTGATGTTTTGGGTATGAAATCACGCCTTGACAATGAAAGTGATTTCTTGACATCTCTCAGTGATTTCAATCAAATGTGAAAGGTTTAAGGAAGCTTTTATCTTAAGGTGATGGTTGAGGTGAAAATTTGCGCCTTGTTTCATGTTAGCTTCCATACTTTCCTAGTAAAATGCTTCAAATTCCCCTTAGGCGCAATATGATAACTCAGATGATGCATTTTTCACTATAAGTTCCAGGCGCACTTTTGGGTTTGAAAATACATGAATTAGCGCCTAGCTTTCTAGAAGCTACTTCTTGGTACCTTAATGATTTTGAGTACTTGTTCAAACTCCCAGAGGATTCCATTCTTCCTTATCTAAGCTCTAGTTTCATTGATTTCTTAAAGGTGCTCAAGTTGTAAGGCCTCTTAGGCGCCAAAGTGGAAAATTTTCACTCACCTCCATAAACTAGTATTCTTCATCTCCTCCATAGGGCGCCAAAAGATGATCTTGGTGTCAAGGAGCGCCTTTACCTAAGATGTTGAGTTTTGTCCATTTTAAGGCGCCCATTTATGACAAGAGCAACAAGGAATGGGCGCCTAAACTTATTCACTTCAACTTAAGGCGCCAAGACTCATGAATAACTTCTTTGTCAATTTTTTGATGTTTAAGGGCCTCTGACTTCAGTTTCAATCAAGGCGCCATAGTTTAGAGTGGTTCAAAGTTGATTTTCCTCCAGGCGCACATATGAATCTCAACCTAAGGCGCTGATTTGGGTATCTGCAAGTGAGAAAATGCACCTAGCCTCCCGGAGCAAATTTGCGCCTAGATTTGGAAGTCCCAGAGCATAAGGTATATTGAAAAATATATTTAAGTATTGGAAAATATTCTTATACTTTAAATAAATTTCAATATACCTTTTAGGATGTTTGAGATAGGTCTTAGATCCACTAGATTTAACGTGTAGATTATAGAATTTGGAGGATCCACCAGATTTCAGACTTAGCCAATTTTTTAGTGTTTCAGGATTTCAGGATACCAGACTTAGTCATTTTCAGGATCTCAAACATCAGGATCAGGTCATCAAGGAAACTATAGGACTCAAACACCACTGACTTCATCATGAAATAAACTAAAGACATCATCCACACTTCATGCAAAGCATCAGAGCTCAAAAAAAAAGGGGGGGTCCCCATTTGCAATGGGGCGATGTGTGATTTGGTCACAACACAACCCACGAAGACATTCAGAGCCAAATGTTTACAAAGAGAAGAGGCAGATTCCTTTGAGGAAGAACAACTCATACCACCACGATAGGAGGATGAAATGACAAGGTATCATGCTGAATATAACGCCTTAAACCCAACCATTCGATTGACATGTCTTTCATTGAGTATTATGAGATGGAAACAAGAAATGGGCATCAGAGGAGAAGGTATCAAGAGTAGCCACAAGACATTACTATAGAGCAGATCACTGGGCAGGAACAACAAGGACCCAACATGCAAGTTAAAGGTAAAGATCCTTTGTTAGAAGAAGATGTTTTATTGGTTTCTGATGATTGCATGTGTTAGCAAAAGATCAATGAAGTGAAGGCGGAAAGGGTTCCACTTGTTGGATGCGAAGAGTTCAAGTTGAAGAAAGATGTGCCAAATCATACACTATGTTTCGAACTTCCAAATGGTGAGCCATTGATTAATTTTTAGAATAACATTGTGGATGGGTATGCATTTGAGAAGAACATTTTGATTAACCCTAATTCAGGGGTTTTAAGTCACAAAAATGGAGGTGTTGAGGATATCTCAACAAATTCTCTTTCGGCAAATGGGGATGAGCATTTTGTTTGCAGCTTAAGGCATGAAAATATTTCAGATTTGTTGCTTCCTATGTCACTGCAAAATTCTTGTCACCATGGAAAGCATGCAAAAAAGGGTGATAGAGTAAGGGATACAACTTGCAGTATCGGGCATGTGGACCAAATTGTTTTTGCATATGGGATCTGAGTAATCTCTTGAGGGTCAAAGCAGATAGAGGCATTGATGTTACTATTGAGTACTCCATCTCTTGCATTCGGAATGAAAGGCAGCTTATGAGGAATCACATAGGGTTTGTTGTGCATTATAACCACACTGTGAAGGATCAATGTTCACGATTTATAGATCACTCGTGGGTGATGGCCAAATGGAGATAGTCACCTTGGGGTGCTTGATGCTAGACAATGGTAAGCAAAATAGGTATCATTTTGATGTTCAAGATTTTGTCACTAACTACATTATGATGCTTTGGGTATCAAGCTACAAGCAAGTTGGAGGATTCATGAAGGAGGAGACACTAAAAATTCTTAGCATCATGAAGGCAAGGCAATTGGTCATCCTTTTGGGTGAACAATTGATATGCAAAGAATTCTATATCATGGGTCTTGGAGGGATCAGCAAAACATGGAGCTTGCATTGGGTGCATTTTATGGGAGAGTTCATTTCGGAGTTGGAATCCAAGAAAGAAGAGATAGAACTTCAAGGCACTGAAGTAGGAGATCCTAGAGTTGCCATGGATGAAAGATCATTTGGTGACAATCACAATTTTTTCCAAAGGTTAGATGCTTGATCTTAATGATAATTGGTTTATTGTGGTTATGCTTAACCTTATACTTCTAAGGTGGTCACAAAAGGTGATATTTGTAAAATGGGACTTTCTTGTTGAGGGACACCAATTTCATATAGCCAGGATGAGTTTCCAGTCACATGGTGGAGGAGTTTTCAGCCCATCACCATTGCATAAGTGTTCTCAGCTAGTACAGGGCAGTTGCCAGCCTTTACTTTCTTGAAATTGAATAAAGGAACTCAGTTTTGCAGCCAGGATATTATGTTCCTATTGATCAATTTGATAAATTCATGTTTTGGATTGATGATATCCTTCATGAGCAGCTCCAGATTTGAAGGTATGAGGAAGATTTCTTTGCTTGATGTTGTGTGTAAGAGGTCTCAACCTTTGGGGATACTAGGTGCCAATATTCCAGCTGATATATTGCTGTTTGAATGGAAATCCCAAGCAAAATATGACTGTTACAGCCACCTTCCAGTACACCAACAATCTGATCCAAACCATCTTTCCAGTGGTAATGCTTGGAGCACCATGCTAAGAGTCTTTGAAGTCCAAGGCAAACATTATAACTTCAACTTAGAGGAGGTGAGTAAAATTGTGGGCATGTGTTGGTCTCATCTCTTTCAAAGGGACATTATAGAGATGAAGTTCAAGGAAAAGAGGTAATACTCCAAGGCATATAAAGATGGTTGAGGTTAAAAGAATGTAGATGAGCGTTTGGAAAAATCAAATCACTCAATGCATAGAAATAATCAAGAGTACACTCCAAGGTAAAATACTTTTACCTATTAGCACAAATGGTCAGGACCGAACCATCTTTCAAATGGTACAACTTGGGGCATCATGTGGTGCAGTCACGGTAGGAGGGTTCACAGAATGAACTGTCCTGACTGTGCAGCCAGAGTAAACACAACGGAAACAACTCAAAGATATGAAACAAACGCAGATTCAGTCATTCAGTATATCAAAGAATTCAAATTCAGATCGGCCGGCTACATGCGGGCTTACAATTGGGCTCATAGACCTGATTACAGAATCTTAGAATATACACAAGATATAGCTTTGAAGATCCTTCCTCAAGAATCCAAACTTAGAATTGTGAATCAATCGCTAACTATTTTCCTAGGGATCTATTACATCCTTATATATCATCTCCGGTACAAAAGATTCCTTCGCGTCGGCCAAGGAAGGTTACAAACTCCAATAAAGAGGTGTAACGTGTGTACATGGATAGGTCGGACCTAATTGCATAGAGTTCCTCCGCAAATGAATGGAATGATGTGTGGATCTCAGGGAAGGTCGGCCACGAACCAAAGATCAATGATGATGTGTCATTAGGCTCCACAAGTCGAGGGATGCTCCGCAAGTCTTCTCCTTTAGCTGATTATCAGAGATTGTCAGGATACTCTGCTTTGAGAAAACAATCGATCTTCTGATAGCGATAACTTTCTGGTACTTGATTCAAGTGCTCTGAGATTCAGATATAATGAAGATGAACATGTCTAGATGCTAAGTCCAACTCCGCAAGGTTTGAAATTCAACTGCAGTAGAATGCGGACCAAAATATAGAAACTACTACTGACTGAACTGCCTGAACTGAATTGGAAAATGAAAAGAAGCAAATTGATTTGCAAACAAACTAAAATGCAAATGTTTTTGGTTGATGCAAGATTGCTCTTGAACCAGGGATTCTCCTGCATCAGACATCTGGGGTTATTGAAAAAGTGAGTCCCTCACTTTGCTGGGGCTAGAGGAAAACCAAGACGGTCCACCTCAGCCTGAGAAATCCATGATGAATCTTCTTCTGGTTTGCCTTTCCACTTCACAAGGTATTCTTTGTATTGTCTTCCTTTGGTGCTGCATCCAACTTTGCTATCCAAAATGTCTTCAATCTACTCCAGTGCTTGTTGTGGTAACTGCTTCCTCAAGTCTTCTTCAAGGCTGTCACTGAACTCTGCTTCATGATACTGATATAGATTTGCAATGTTGAAAATAGGTGATATACCCAATGTCTCCGGTAACTCTACTTCATATGCATTTCTTGAATCAAATTTTCTGAGTATCGTACTAGGTCCAAACTTCTTCATCTTCAACTTGTTATATGTTCCAACTGGAAACATTTCTTTTCTCAAGTATACCATCACTTCATCTCCAACTGCAAATTCCTTATGTCTTCTTTTCTCATCTGCCTTTTCCTTATAGTTACTGTTCATTTCCTCCAAATGCTTCTTAACCTGATCATGCATTGCCTTCATGTGGTCTGCAAATTCTTCTACTTCTACACTTCTCTTTTCTTCCATGCTGATATCTTTCAATTCTGCCACTCTAGGGTTTGCTCTGGTAACAATCTCAAAAGGTGTTCTTCCAGTACTCCTGTTCACTGAGTTATTGTAGGCAAGGTCTGCTTGTGAAAGAACCAAATCCCAACTTCAAGTCTTCTCTCCAACCAAACATCTCAACAAGTTTCCCAAAATCCTATTCGCTACCTCTGTCTGTCCGTCAGTTTGTGGATGAAATGCTGAATTGAACTTCAAATTTGTCTTCATCTTCTTCCAAAGTGTCTTCCAAAAGTATCCAAGAAATTTGGTGTCTCTGTCTGAAATTATACTCTTAGGCAATCTCACAATCTCTTTGAAAAATAGGTCAACTACATGCACTGCATCAGTTGTCTTCTTACAAGGTATGAAATGTGTCATCTTTGAAAATCTGTCTACCACTACAAATATTGAATCATGTCCTCTCTATGTTTTAGGCAATCCTGTTACAAAATCCAGCTTATGTCTTCCCAAGGTCTCTTCGGTATTGTCAAAGGTTTATACAATCTAGTATTCTGACTACTCCCTTTTGCAACTTGACAAATTCTGCGATTCTGCACAAATTTCCTAACATCCTTATGTATCTGAGGCCAAAAATAATTTTCACTTACCAAAGCCACTGTTTTGTCAATGCCAAAATGTTTTGCCAATCCACCACTGTGCTTCTCCTTGATCAAATTACCCCTCATTGAACTTCTGGGTATGCACAACTGATTTCCTCTGAACAACATATCTTCCTGAATGAAATAATCCAACCATTTACTCCTATTTGTCACAACAGGTTCCTTACATGCTTTCTAAGGTTCTGCAAAATCAGTGTCTCCTTCATACATATGCTTCAATTCTCCAACTCCCAATACTTCAACTCTCATTTCTATTAGCAAGTTCCTTCAACTCAAGGCATCGACAACTTTGTTTGATTTACCACTCCTATGCTTCAACACAAAAGTATAACTCTGCATGAACTCTACCCATCTCATATGTCTCTGATTCAACTTACCTTGACTGTTCAAATATTGCAAAGCTTGATGATCTGTATACAACACAAACTCCTTCGGCAACAAGTAATGTTTCCACTTCTTCAAGGCTTGAATTATGGCATAGAACTCTTGATCATAGACTGAATATCTTCTTCTTGCATCATTCAACTTTTCACTGAAATATGTGACAAGTCTACCTTCTTGACTTAACACTGCTCCAATTGCATTTCCACTTGCATCACAATCTATTTGAAATACCTTATTGAAATCCGATAATGCCAAAATAGGTTGCTCTGTCACTTTCTGCTTCAATAACTCAAAACTTTTGTCTGCCCCTGATGTCCACTTAAAATCTTTTCTGTCACCTCTCATTGTCTCTGTCATAGGGTTACATACTGAACTGAAATTTTTGATGAACTTCCGATAGAAACTAGCTAATCCATGAAATGATTTGACTTCACCAATGCTCTTCGGTGTAGGCCATTCAACAATTGCTCTCACTTTCTTAGGATCCATCTTCAATCCTTCCGCAGAAATCACAAATCCCAAGTATACCAATTCTTCCTTCATGAAACTACATTTTTTAAGGTTTATCAACAATTTCTCTTCTCTCAACCTCTGCAAAACTTGTTTAAGGTGCTGCAAATGTTCTTCTTTTGTCTTACTGAAAATCAGAATGTCATCCAAATATACAATAACAAACTTACCCAAAAATTTCTTCAAGACCTCATTCATCAATCTCATGAAAGTGCTCGGTGCATTTGTCAATCCAAAAGGCATCACTAACCACTCATACAATCCTTCATTTGTCTTAAAAGCAGTCTTCCACTCATCTTCTTCTTTGATTTTGATCTGATGGTATCCACTCTTCAAATCTATCTTTGTGAAATATTTTACTCCACTCAAACAATCTATGATGTCATCCATCGTAGGTAAAGGAACCCTATACTTAACTGTAATCTTGTTGATTGCTCTAGAGTCAGTACACATTCTTCATTCTCCATCTTTCTTAGGTGCTAACACTGCAGGTACTGTACAAGGACTCAAACTTTCTTTGATCAAACCCTTACTCAACAATTCTTGTATTCGTCTATTCAATTCTTCATTCTTTGCTGGTGTCATTCTATGTGCTGCTTTGTTAGGCAAACTAGCTCCTGGTATAAGATCCATGTGATGACTGATACTCTTGATTGGTGGCAATCCTTCAGGTACATTATCTGATATGATGTATTCATACTCTGTCAGCAACTCTTTAATCTCCTCCGGTTGTGATTCTTCAGTCTCCTTCAATGTTTCAGGTTTCATAGGGATCAAAGCATAACACATGTTCTCATGTCTTAAACCATCCAGAAATTTTCTTCCATCTACCAAGTAGATTCTAGCATTTCCACATACTTCACTCTTAGGATCATCTTCCAAAGGAATCAAGGTAATTCTCTTCCCATTTGATGTTATAGTGTATGTATTCTTTCTCCCATCATGTATAGCTTTTCTATCATATGTCTACCCAATAAAATATGACAAACATCCATAGGCATAATATAACACAATACTTCATCATGATATGATCCAATATGAAATTTCACCAAACATTGTTCACTCACTAGTACCTTATGATCATCCTGAATCCATGCTATCTGATAGGGCTTAGGGTGTTTCAATCTTTCCAACTTCAGCTTAGTCACCATCTCCTCTGAAACTAGGTTATCTAAACTACCACTATCAATTACAACTTTACAATATTTACCTCTTGATTTGCATCTGGTTCTGAACAAACTCTTCCTTTGCGGTGGTTCCTCATTTGTCTCTGCTTGAAATAGTGCTCTCCTCATCACAAGTGATTCTCCTTTCTCAAGTTTGCCAACCGAACTATGTGATCCAATAGGTTCTTCTTCCACATAAGCTGCTCTTCCACTGTTCTCTGTTCTCTTGCTTGTACTCCCTTGATTACATTCGAATGCTCTATGTCCTTCACCTCCACACTTAAAACAAGTTTCTCTGAATGTTCTCTTATCAGGTCCTTTTCCTTCTCTTCTATATCCTTCATTCCGGTATGAATTATAATTACCTCTGTAATGCAAATTTGTCATTGCTCTGGTAGGTATTGCTATCTCTGTCATCCTTCTTGAATGGGCTGTCAGGGTTGTTCTGCTCCGGATGTGATCTGTCTCCTTCGGAAAATGTTCTACCTCTCTGAAATTTACCTCCTCTACCTCTCTGCCTCTGATCATGTCTCTTATTCAACTTCTCTTCAATTTCCAGGGCAAACTGGTATGCTTCCTTCAGTGTTGTCATCCTCACCAAACTCAGTTCCTCTTGAATGTTCAATCTTAGTCCATTGATGTATCTAGCCACTTTCTCCTTGCTTCACTATGTTCTGTCCTTATGATCATCTTATGAAATTCTTCAGTATACTCCACAAATTTCTCCTTTTGTCTCAGGTTTTGCAATCTCTTCAACAGCTCCAGTTCATAGTCAGCAGGTACAAACTGATTCTTCAATTTTGTCACCATCCTATCCCATTTTGTAATCTTTTCTTTTCCTCTTCTGTTCCTGTCCAACTGAACTTCTTTCCACCATATAGCAGCATGTCCTTTCAACTTTGTCTTTGCAAATTTCACCTTCTCCGGATCTTCAACCTCTTCATATTCAAAGTATTCTTCCATGTTATTTATCCAGTCAATCAACTCTTCAGGGTTCAAATTGCCAGTGTAATTCGGTACATCAACTCTAGGTTTCTTTCCAATCTTTGAAATAGCTCGCAACATCTTTACTTGATTTGATTCTTCTTCTTCATCACCTCCTAGGGTTTCGCCAATTTGTTCAACAGTTTGAAATTCTTCTTCATCATCACTTTCAACATTAGGTCTCGGTGTCAGTCCTCTTCACCTATCTTCTTCAACAACATTCAATCGAATTCTCATTGTTTTCATCATTTCGATCATCTCATCTATCCTACCAGCCATTGTTCCAACAACAACTCTCCTCGTCGGCATCTTCCTAGGATCAAGTGCAAACTGTCTCAAGTTCGACGATTGGGCTACAAGGTGACAACTGCTTCACAATCGGCAATTGGTTGTGACACAAGTAACCTGCCTCAATTTGGCAATCTGTCCACAACAAGGTCTTACGAAATTCTTTCACCTACTTCATTCAATTCACTCCCAAAGATTCAAAACTTTCGCTCTAATACCACTTGGTGCAGTCACAGTAGGAGGGTTCACAGAATGAACTGTCCCGATTGTGCAACCAGAGTAAACACAACGGAAACAACTCAAAGATATGAAACAAACGCAGATTCAATTATTCAGTATATCAAAGAATTCAAATTCAGATCGGCCGGCAACATGCCGGCTTACAATTGGGCTCACAGGCCTGATTACAAAATATCAGAATATACACAAGATATAGCTTTGAAGCTCCTTCCTCAAGAATCCAAACTTAGAATTGTGAATCAATCACTAACTACTTTCCTAGGGATCTATTACATCCTTATATATCCTCTCCGGTACAAAAGATTCCTCTGCGTCGGCCAAGGAAGGTTACAAACTCCAATAAAGAGGTGTAACATGTGTACACGGATAGGTTGGACCTAATTGCATAGAGTTCCTCCGCAAATGAATGGAATGATGTGCGGATCTTGGGGAAGGTCGGCCACGAACCAAAGATTAATGAATGACGTGTCATTAGGCTCCACAAGTCGAGGAATGCTTCGCAAGTCTTCTCCTTTATCTGATTATCAAAGATTGTCAGGATGCTCTGCTTTGAGAAAATAGTCAATCTTCTGATAGCGATAACTTTCCGACACTTGATTCAAATGCTCTGAGATTCGGATATAATGTAGATGAACATGTCTAGATGCTAAGGCCAGCTCCACAAGGTTTGAAATTCAACTGCGGTAGAATGCGATCCAAAATACAGAAACTGCTACTGACTGAACTGCCTGAACTGAACTGAAAAATGAAAAGAAACAAACTGATCTGCAAACAAACTGAAATGCAAATGTTTTTGGTTGATGCAAGATTTCTCTTGAATAAGGACTTTGGGATCCATGCTATAGAAGAGGTGAGTTTAGTAGTTGACATGCATTGGTTATATTTATTTGGGAAGCTCATTACTAAGAAAGGATTCAAGATGAAGGGAGTTGTGTGTTAAAGCAACTATCTTATTAAGGCAGTCATGAGCAACACATAGAGACCTCATGGGAAAGTTTACATAAAAATTAGAGTGGTGCAGCGTAAGCATGGTGAGGTAGCATCAAACTTGGAAGGTTTTGTAAAGGTTTACACACAAGGAAGGAGGAGAGCAATTGTTGATGATCTCCTACCACCCAAGGAAGGAAGGAACATACTTGGGACAGCCATGTACCAAATTTTAAGCCTCAATGCTGTTGTCACAATCATTATTGGCCATCCATATCACTTCAATTACATTGGTACAAGGATTTTGCTGGGATTATTCATTATAGGAAGGACAGGTTTACAATATAATAAAGTGTTTTTGGCCTCTACAGTACTCATGCCTTTGATCTTTGTAAAGGAATATCAATTTGGCTGCTGTTATATTGTGGACAGGTTGTTGAAACAATTATTATCAGTCATAAACAACTATGAATGGGTGCAATATATGGGAATATCTTTGATAGAAGAAGTTTTAGAAAGTTTTCAGTGGAAAGGAACCATCATTGCAGCCACATTGGAACCCATTTGAAGTGTTTTTGAGCAAAAGATAGTCCATGGGACAAGTGCGGAACCCAGGATCGAGGAGCATCTCTTCATGATTTGCTACATTGGGACGAAGAAGAGGGTAGTTACCCCTGATTTATCATTGCTTGTGGGCAAGCAATTCGAGGAAGGGAGGACTGTCATGCCCCCTTTTTCCCGCTAGTATTATTATTTAAAATAGTATTTTTCAACACTAATAATAATAATAATATTATTATTATTATTATTATTATTAAAATACAAATTCAAATTTTGAATTGTGGTGCTCTATTTTGGTGGCGCTCTATTTTGGGTCCTTGAGACCTATTTTGGAATGGTATATGTACAAACTTCCTAACTTCCTTTTGGCATTTTTTTTTTGGAATGGGGAATTGCTGATTACATGTTGCGAAGTCATCTAGGACGAAAGCCCCATGATGGCTTGAAAGGTGGGACGAAAACCCTACCATTTTTACTTGTGAGCAAATTCTATTCTTTGAAGAGTATGCAGGTGCTTGAACAAGTATATTTGTTTTTAGGTTGGTGTCTTGACTGGGAGCAACTAAGGAGGATCGCAGACTAGTCAAATTCACCATAACAACACTTATATGTTCTTCAAATCTGATCGCTTACCTACTTTTGGTCGCAATATCCGAGCAGAAGAAACCCTAGGTTAAGTGGGGTCGGTGTTTTCCAAGTTGCTGCTTACACCAGGTTTTATATAAATCAAATGCCAATTGGATTGGGTCGCGTGAGTAAGTGAAGCTGTGGTTTATTTTGAGATTGTTTTAGAGGACGTCCACATAGTTGCATCGTGTGGAGTAGTCAATACTTAGAATTGAGCTCGACTTGGAAGACTTAATATATTCTAAGTGCTGGGGTTTGGTGGATCTGAATTCAACTCTTGGGCAGTGACCATAAACCAGATTGCACCCTTGCCAAGTCATCAACAGTCAGTTTCAACAAGGAGAAGACATCATTCGACAGCGAAGGCCGGAATTTACCAGTCTATACACCCCGATCTGCATACTGAACTATTCCATCATCACCAGAGGTATCTATAAACCAAGTCAGAATTCCTGGTAGCATGTGAGGTCTAGGAGTCAATCTGTACATGCATATTTTGGCAAACTGGTTCAGACTTTCCCAGTCTGCTGTTTGTGATTGAACTCTCTGAAAATATATCCTGCACATTGAAGTTTAACTATTATATATGTATCAAACCCAGATTGGTTGATGATTCTAATGAATTGAAGTGGAGTTTATTGTTCATTACACACCCTATTTTGACTGAATCAATAATATTATTTGCTGCCCAGATTTGTTGTAGACAGTCAATTGTTTGTGATATTCTGTGTGTTATCTGTGATAAACCTTGAATCATTTATGCCCTAAGGGTGTATGTGTTAATGAAGCAATATCAGTTTTAGGGTTTTATACAGCAGGTTGAAACAGTAAATAAATCTAACTGAACAGATTTATATAAGGGATATTTCATATTTGGTCTAATTCAGTACCTCAGTTTGATCTTTCTGAAAGGTTTGTACAAAACATGCCTTAATGAAAATACAAACCTCTGAATCAACTTGAACAGGTAAAAGCCTGACTATATACCACCATGGTCAACTTTTGAAATTTGCTTATGTTGTGCTTTGGCTGAATTTCATAGCTTCATGCCATGAGGCTGTTTTGTTAATCCCTAAAGGCTAATACAATGAAGTTTAAATTCAAGATCTATCTTCTTAACATTTTTCCTTTCCACAAGTATTGCTCAAAATTCTGCAAACTAATCATGAGGTTTTTAGACAAAGACTCTTCAAATTTGCATTCTGTACATTCTTCATGTCCATATGTCACTATGTGCATTGGATGATAACAGGTATGTTTCCATGCTTCAGTTTTCTGTTGTGTGCTATCTCCACTGAGAGCATTATTTTCAGCAAACAATTTAGAATTGGAAACTTTGTGGATATTCTCTTTAAACATATTAGAAAATCAGTCCATTTGGGCACTCATCAGAATTGTAACTGAACCTTAGGCCTTGCAGACAAGGTATTTGGAAATGCTAAGGATAAGCACATGGCCTATGGTCACACACCAAGAGGTGTAACGGAGTTGAGAAAGTTGGAATTAAACAAGAAAAGTGCTGAAGCAGAAGGTTTCTCTATCTACATGCATGATTTACATCAACAAGTGAACGAACAACCGCAATAAACAAGCCTCAAGTACAAATACTAGGCTGATGAAAGGCAAAGAGAGAAAGAATCCAGGTTGGAGATCTTGTGTTAGCACATTTGAGAAAAGAGAGATTTCACCAAGGCACCTACAACAAGCTGAAATGGAAGAAGATAGGACTGTGTAAAGTCCTGAGGAAGTTTTCTGACAATGCCTATGAATTAGAATTGCCTGAAGAGATCGGCATAAGCCCAATATTCAATGTTGCAGATTTATATGATTTCCATGAATGACCAGGAGTTGAGAGTGATTCAGAGCAAGAGGTATAGATTGGCAAGCTCTGATACCAGAAATTGGTGTAACCCAGCATAGATAGAATTTTATGAAGAACCTCTAAATAAGCAACAAGTCTCTAGCAATCGTAAGAAACTGAAAAATATGAAAATGAAAACTTCTACCAAAACATGTCTAACAACTCTTAAAACACTTCTTCCCAATTTCTCTACTTTCTAAGAACTCCTACAAAGTTTCTTAACTAAATAAACAGTTATTCTTTAATCTTAAAAATAACAATCACTAGAAATAGAACCTCCTAAAATAACAGTTTACTAAAATAAAAATCATCTTCCCAGGCATGCCTTGTGCCCCTAAAGGCTAAAAACTAGCAGTTTGTTGGAATGCTCCTGCATAACCTAGTTGACAGAAAGGGCCTAAATTTGATGGCCATATGGCTGTATTTAGCAATTTCCTGTATAATTAGCCAATAGGCTTTTATATGTGAGCATTATAGTGCTTGGAATTGTCTCATGCCGTAAAAAAAATTCACACTGGAAAATTTTCTAAACTCGTTGGTGGTTCCTATCGGCGTATTCCTTGAACCTCCTATGGGTGCAAGTGCTAGTACAGTTAAACTGTTAAAATTTTGAGAAGACTGTATCACATGAAAGGGAAAGTTTTGGACAGATTGTCAAAAATTATAATTTATATAAGAGCATAGTAAAATATAATCTATGATGTACTTCTCTAAAATAAAATATATTTTTATATTTGAAAGGCAACTCTGAATGGATATCTGTCACAAAAAAATGGCTTGGCAAGTAGGGTCGACCGTCAAATTTAGGCCCTCGGGGAGTTTGTGCTCTTTGTAAACCATTTTTCCTGCTTTTTGCAACCAAAATCATCATGGTCTGTTGATCTGTAAAATCTCAAATTAATCTAAATTTGTAAAAGCAAAAATCGGCAAAAAATCACAATTAATTGCAAGTATTCATGAATTGCCAGGTTTGCTGCTTTTTTCCCCAAAAATATTTTAATATTGCGAGTTTCTCAAACAATTGCCTCCAACAAATTTTTCATGTATTTTCCCCAAATAATCGCAAAAAACTTGTGATTTAATTGCCCAAATCACATGTAATCACACATTTTACCAATTCCTGGCCATTTGAGGATGAGTTTGACTTTGACAGGTGACGTTTTGGTCTGAAAAGGGTTTTTGACGTGTTTGCATTTTTTTGGATGCATTTTACTTCATTTTCACTTTTTTTTTTGGCTCTTGCAACTTCAACGACTTAACAGTCTGTTGCCTGGGCATTGAGCAACTTCACAGGCTCCTGCCTGACTTCAGCAATTTCAGCTCCTTTAATTTCTGCTGCAGGGAAAATCCCAACCACTTCTTTTCTGGATTTTTTCTTTAGCAGTGTCTACTTCTTTTAGGGGTAGCTTTTGTTTTGGTATCTCAGCTGGTGGTTTGGTAACACAGCAGAAAGAGAATCTAGGGCTCTCTTTTTACCTCCAGCGAAGTAGTCAGACTTCACTCTGGACTGATTCCTTTTATCAGATCCAGTACAGTTTTGTTTTTAGATATGCAAGCTGTAATGTTTATGATCTCACTTGAAAGGTTATAACCCTCTACTTGCAGCTTAGAATTGAGTGTGGTTTATTCTGTTGGAAAGTAAAGATTGAGTGGATATTTTCAATGTTTTAGCACATGCTTTCAGATAAAAATCAAAGTAGTATAAGTCGTCAAAGTTGGCATACATAATTTGATCCACTTCCATCATATTACAGGTTCTCTACTTCAACTCTTGAGAGCTATAACAACTGCATAACAGGTTCACATTTGCAGAAATAGCAAACAATTAACCTTAATAATGTTGTATCACCCTTTATTATGTAACTAAAATGACTCATAAGTCTCCCCATTTGATTTGCTCATCTAAAAAGAAAGTCATTGGTCCCTACTTAGGTTCTTATATATTTTTACCTGCACCTATGTGATGTAATACATGTATTGAAGTGAAAAGTAACTCACAAGGAATAAGTTTTCAGATTTTTCTTATTATTATACACATTTGTTCATCAAATGGGGCTCATTAACTTGTCTCTATTTCAAAATTTATGGGGTAAACTCATGTTTTTATTTTCTCTCTATTTCTCTATGCTATTAAAATGCCTATAGATTTGTAAAACAACAGTTTTTTCTTTTTCTTTTTTTGGTTTTTCTTGCATTTTTTGGAAATCTGATTTTTTCCCAATTAGGGTAGAGGACCTAGTAGTCGAGCACCCTTATTTCACACCTCTCAAAATCATACGTGGCAATTTGAATTACTCCCAAATTTTACAGCAGCTTATTTGGCAAAGCCCTTGCTTATAACTATGGTTTCAGGGCCACATCATCAAATATGATGCCACATCAGCATGCTTTTTGTTGAGGTGCCCAAAAAGACCCAAAAAAGGGTAGACCGATAGTTGTGCAATAAGTCATGTTTTGTTGGTGTGCTGATGTGGCATCACATGATTTGTTACTTGCTAGATCTAAAGAATACATTTCTTTCAATTATAAGTACTCATGATCAACACTAACAACTTTTAAGTCACAACTACTAGTGCTACACTCTTAAAAATATCGTGCATTAAATCCACACATACTATCACAACTATCGGAACATTCTCAACTACCAAGTCCTCTCCCCTAAATCTCTATTTTTTGAATAAATCAAGGTACTAGGGAGACACATCTCCTACCCCTTGGGATGCATCTTGGATTCTAGAACATGTCTCCCACACCAGAGATGGGTAGGAGACATCTCCAAGCACAAGGGACGTCCTGACTATCTCTGGTAAAAAAACACCCTAAATTGTGGCATTTCCAAAAAACAAACCCTAAAAGTTAAAAGTGAAAACAAATCCTAAAATTTTCTTTACAATGTTACATAGATCTGCTGCTGTTGTTTCATTCACAACAAACATATGAAAGGAGCAGCGAAAATTCAAAATGAGCAGTTGAGGGTAGCAATCAAAGGTAGTAGAAGGTGGAGCATCCATGGTTTTCAGTTGCAGAGTCAAGTTGCAGCCACTGACAAAATGCAAACTTCTCTTGGCGTTCATGTGGTTCGCTTTGAGGACTGTCTACAACATGAACAGCTTGGATGATGTGTTGTATTTGGAATAAGTGTGATAATTTCAATTTGCCTCTGCTCATCTGGTTTTGTATTTATTTTTTTGCATTTCGACGGGTGAAGTTTCTAATTGCAATACCATGCAGCATGTTAATCAATAAAAATCACTGTCTTGTGCAAATTGATGCATTTATATAGTTGATTATGTAATATTCAGATTGCTTTCCTCAATAAAATTAATGTATTGAAACAAGCAAGGATATTATGTCTCACTCTCATCATAGTCTTAGCCTTAACTTCTATATCAATCATTGATAAATATATATATCTGTAAATTTAATCACCTTACACTATATTTAATATTAGTCTTCATGTGTTATTTATTTATAGACCATAGTTTTTAAGTTTGAAAGTTGATCTTTTGTATTAGACTACTTTCCTATTTTTTTCAAAAAAATGACGTATTGCTGAATTTTTCCCTAAACAATTTTTACTGCTATGGTAGAATCATAGTTCCGAGACTCGGACTTGACGAGGGTGACTCGATTTAGGACTCAAGACTCGGCGACCAGACTCGGCGCAGACTCGGCAAAGTGAAAAACTGAAGAAATTTAGAGATTTTTAAGGATTTAAAACTTGTTTCATGCACCTTTTATTAAATAAACCTTAAAGACACAATAACATCATCAAATAGAAGCTAATTTGATCACATACACAAGTATACATCGATCACATAAGTATAAACCGTTTTCGGCTGCTGCTGGTGAGATTAGGGGCTCAATCATTTCAAGACACTTCTCTACCATTTGGCAGACATTTAGTTAGAGTAAAATATTTTTATGAGAATTTAAAAAATATCAACAAACAGTTTTTTCATGCAGGATCTTAAAAAACTGTAATGTAAAATATTTTGTTTCATGATGGTACGGGCCTAATTTTTTTTTGTAAAGCCTCCTCCATAGGGCAACTAGGTAGGGAAGATCACTGTTGCAAAATATCTGAAGTGGACATTTGACTGTTGGCAAGAGACACAGTGTAGCTTCATGAGTGTTGTCATTGATTGCAACAAAGTTCATCCCACCCATCTGCAGGACATGGTGTGCCTATACCGGAAGTCAGATTGAAGAGTGTTGTGGTCCGGTAAGCAAGAACAGAGCATGCAGCTAGGTCCGACAATCAGGTCCGGATCTTTTAGAGGGAGTATCTCAACAAAATGCGGACTTGGGGAAGTCAAGAGGAGTACCATGACTAATAGATTCCAATATGACTAATAGATTCCAGAGATTGAGCCTCCGGTGATGAAAGAGTGAAAAGATATGAGCACCTTAGTGTTGGGTTCCTGTTTGGCAGAGTTGACTGAGGAAGAATTGACCGACAGAGCATCAGACCTTAATCCGGATGAGTTATTGATGGTGATCAAGTTTCTTGAGGTATCATTCATGATTGGCCGACATGATTGATGACTTTTATAAGCATCTCTTTGATATGCATCACTTGGTAAGCAAGGATTCAGCCGACAAACTAGAGTTTGGAAATATTATGAGTTTTTCGGATGCCGACTAGAAAGTGGATGAAATCCCTGGTGTGGATATATATACAAGATGGATTTGGATGCGAAGGGGTGTGTGGTGTATTGTAGTGTGAAGAAAAACAGAGAACAGTGTGGAAGCAATAATACAGGTCCGGTATGTGACAGGACAACAGCACTAAAGAAGAGGAAGAATGAAGTGCAGTAGATCAGTGTATTGAGCCTAATTGGAACTGAACCTTAGCATATGTGGATGCTTCTCATCAGTTCAAGTACCAAGTTACTTTTCTTTGTATCTTGTAGGCAGTGAGCCTCTTGTGAGCAGTGTGCTCGGGCAATGAGCCCTAATTAGCAAGTGCCATTTTGTACTACCTTATTCTTTTAACAGAGAATACAATCTTGGGTTAGTCACAGTGGTTTTTCCCTTAATAGGGTTTTCCACGTCAAAATCATTGTGCTATGTGTATTAAGTTTATTCTTGCTTTCATGGTTATGCATGCTTATTTAATTTGAAGAACAAAAAGTTAAATTAATTAAGATAACTGATTCACCCCGCCCTCTCAGTTATCAACAATTGGTATCAGAGCCAAGTTCCTCCAAACAGAGCCTAACAGCTTGAGGAAGATCTGGGAATTCCAATGGATGTGTATGGTATGAGGGAACAACTTCAGTCTGCCCTAGATGATCTTGAGCAATCTCGCTCCGAAGTCAATGAATTGAAGGAAAGACTCAAACAAGCTAATGATTTCATAAATGAACTAAAAGGGAAACTGAGTATCTCTATGAAAAAGAGAAAGGAGCTACTTCAACAGTTAGCAAGTCAAAGTGAAGCCAATAATACTGATGAAGATCTAAATGAGAAGAACAAGTTATGTGAGAAACTATCAAAAGAGGTCATTATGGTAAGACATGAAATGGAATCAGAGGTTATGAAATTCACCCAAGAAATTGAAGAGAAAAGAAAACATGAAGATAATTTAAAACAATCTCTCAAGAAGAAGTCAGAAGACTGCCACAACATGGATAGAATAATCAGGCATCTAGAATCTGATCTTGAAGAAGCTAGAGATAATGAAGAACAACTTGAGAATCAGATTGACACTCTAAAAAGGGATCTTCAAACAACAAATGAATATAAAGAGAAATTCAAGATAAGTTCTGCTCAGCTTGAAGTTCTTCTTGAAAGCCAAAAGAGGGTAGATGACAAGCAAGGCTTGGGGTATGAGAAAGGTGAAAGCTCCAGATCCGGTCAGAAGAACTCTGGATCAAGAAATCCAAGGAATAGGTCTAGAAGACCTCTGGTAAGGCAACCAAATGCTCAAAGATATCCATCCTTCAATGGATACTGCCACAATTGCAATAACTTTGGTCATAAAGCAAATCAGTGCAGAAGAAGAATGAATCAGACTAATTCATCCTTCTCCGGACAGTGTTTCAACTGCAAAAGGTATGGTCACAAATCTCATGAGTGTAGAAATATACAAATGAACAATTCATTCAATGGTAGATGCTTTGCATGCAATAGAATGGGTCATCTGGCTAATCAGTGTAGATCAAGAGGATATCAGTCAAATATGCAAAAGAATGTTGTTTGCTACAATTGCAATAGATTCGGTCATATTGCCAAATTCTGCAGAAATAAAAATCAGGACAAAAAGGGTCCGGTGCATCATAATCAAAACCAAGACAAAGGAAAAGGAAAAGTGAATGCGGAAGAAATTCAAAGGGAGATGAACAAGATTTGGGTAAAGAGGAGTACAAAAAATGTTGAGGATGGATCCACACCAGAATCTGGTGCTGATATTCCTTCCGAAAACTAAATAGATGAGCTTTGGCTCAGGGGGAGTCACAAAAGAAAACAATTTCCCCCAACCAGTCAATTGGTGCCTGAAATTGGCACATAGAAAGTTACGGATTAAAGGGTTCTAAGAGAAACATCTAAAGAAGCCTTGGTAAAGATGTGAAAGATCCGCAAGAAGATTTGAAGAGTCTAATCTTCCAAGATTGATCCGGTTTGACAGTTTCCGGTAAGAAGCAGGATTTTCACAGTTTGATCCGGTATGGTTTAAAATTGAGGAATCTTGATCTGCGGATAGATCAAATGATTGGGGAAAGGAAGATAGGTTGTCATTAATCACCGAGAATAACTATAAGTGCATCTCAGTGGTCTGGAAAAGATCTCTCAAAACAAGGAGAACAAGGCAACCGGAATGACTTAAGTTGCGCATTTATTGCAATGTGGAATTAGGGTTTGCTTCGAGATAAAAGGGTTCATTTGCTCGTCATCTGCACATTTGCATTATTGAAAAAGATAAGAAGAGCTCTGCAAACAAGTTTGCTTCATCTCTCTCAAGGATCAACCGCAGAATTCAAGTCAACCGGTGATCTTTTCGGCTCATTTCGTGAACCCTAAAAGCGTAAAAGGTATTCTCTGTTCTTGAAATCTCTCTCTGAATCTTTGAAAGATGACTACTCCAAATGTTGTGAAGATCTTTGATAGGCTGCGCCCTAAATTCAAGAAACATCCATACAAATCCCTAGAAATTGATCCCCTAGGCGCATTTTCTAGCATTCCGCATGGGGTTTTGCATGTTGAAGACGTTAGGGCATATATTCATGCAAACATTGAGGAATTTGGGGAATCCAAGTTAATGGATATCTATCACAATCAGTTAATAGATGATGCTTTTGAACTCAAACCGCAGTACAAGGCTATTCGGGACAAGCATTTTGGACATTGCATCCATTTCCCCTGCTTTGCAGAAGATGAATGGGTCCGGTATGTTCTAAGTAGAATGCATGATAACTTTATATGGTTGATGAGGCCATTCAAAATAACCAAGGATGCCATTAGGGCAGTTACCGGATTACACTCATCCGGTGGGATACCTGCTCTCAAATCTGTCAAGAATCAGATAGTGAGTGAGGCAACCGGATCAAAATTTGACAAGAGAGTAATGACTATAGAAGATATCACTGATCCGGATATCAAGTTTGCATCTATGATAATTGGCTATAAGATATTTCACTCCAGCAGGGAGATATCCGAAACAACTGTGTATACTGCTTATGAAATGCCAAGGAAAAATGCTGACTATGATCTCTGCGAACTTCTCCTGAGCCAACTGTTAGAAAACTTACAAAGGATCAAGAAGGACAAGAAAAACGCATTCAAATATGGTGGTCTGATATTGTGTCTATTCTTTTACTTCATGAATGAGCTACCCGGATCCAGTGGTTGGATATGGTAAAATGACAGACCAGTAGCCATACAAATCAGAGATTATTTGCATGGAATTGGTGATGCAAGGCACATAATACAACACTCTAGGGCTACTTCAAGAATTTTCAGAGTATGATGCAAGCTAGAGAAAGGATCCCTAAATCATTAGTTGAGAAGTACAAGGATACAGTGTGCTTTACGGTGGACACTGATCAATGCCTGATGGAGGTAGTGGAACCTAGAATAGTGTGGATCATGCCAATGGGGTATGAAGTAGATGAGAAAATTGTAGAGCTACATGTTCAACACATGCTTAGTCAACCCAAGGATCCTAAGGCAGAAAGGTTTGGAACCTTTGAAGAATTGAGTGTGAAGATTCATGTGGAGCTAAGACAACCGGAAATAAAAAGAAAAGTGAGGAGAGAAGTAGAAGAATTTGCCAAGAGGCATGGAATATCAAAAGAGGCCTATGATGCAAACAGAGAGAAGATGGAAAGGGTAGAAAAAGAAAGTGCTCCGGTAGAAGCCCCCTCTCGGACCAGATCCTCTAAGAGCTCTAAAAGCTCAAAGGCATCAAAATCGGAAGCAAAATCATCTGGTAAAGGAAAAAAGAGAACAAAGACAAAGGCTACAAGATCATACACAAGCCTCAAGGATGATGAAGAGACAGAAACAGATGAGGAAGTAAAGAAAATGAAGAAGAAAAAGAAAACATCCGGTGAACCCTCTACTGGTCAAGACAAGGAAGAGAAGGCAGAAGAATTTGTTGAAAAGCCTACTCTCCGCATTGATGATATAATCAAATCAGTCACTGTGGATGGGAACTTGAAACCAATGATTGAGTTTTATGATGATTATAGTGAAACTGATCAGAAGATCCTGCAAGAAGCTACAGTCAGGTACTTAAACATCTACAACAAAGCATTCATTGAAATTATATCTCTGATTCCTAAGAGTCTAGAAAAGGAACTTGAAATAAGAAAGAACAATGCCATGGCAAAAGATCTAGAAATCCGGGAACAGATTGCTATCCAACTTTATCCTTCCATCACTCCAAAGCAAATAAACATGGTCTTCAAAGATTGCAAGGATGAGTTCCGGAGCAAAGCTAGAATGAATCAGCTTATGCTTGGAGAAACTGACAAAGTGGCAAAAGAAACTGAAGAGATCCTCAGGAATGCCTATAAAAGATTCAATATTCCTGTCATAGAGGACTTAGGTGATGAAACCTCTGCCATGGATGACAAAGAAGAATCCACTGAGACAGTAGTAGAAGAGGCAAAGGAGACAAGTGAAGAGAAAGCTAAGGACTTAGATTCCTCTGTTCCGGAAGAGGAAGTCCAAGAAGAAGTAAATATCTCTCATCCGAATTCCCCTGCAGATTCTGGATCTAAAGGAGAAGAAAGAATAAAGGAGAAAACTAGTCAAGAAGTAAGAGAAAAAGAAAAAGGCCAAACAAAGAAGACTCCGGGAGACAGTTCTGAGACTGCAGAAGGGAAGAAGACTCTGTCTCCGGCAAGAGACATTGCAGAAACTGTCAAAGAATTCTTGACCAAAGAGATGATGGAATTTGATGAACTGGAACTGCTTCAAGGTCCATTCAATTTTGATTCCCTCTCCCCGGTTCAAACCATGAAGCTAGCGTCCTTTACTCAAGCAAAGGCAAAAGAAAAACTGTTGAAGTCTCACATGGAAGAGTGTGAGCTCATAGAAACTGCATCCGGTGTATTGGAGAAGATCATGCCATCCTTCCAAAAGGATCCTTCGGCCTCCACATCTGGTAATCTAAAGTCTCTTGTAAATTCTGTTCATACGCATTTTGATTCCTTAGAGAAGTCAGTAGAAGAAAAGGTTCGAAAGGAGTTTTTGGGAAAGAGATTCTTTGAAGTACAAGGACTGATAACCAATGATAGGAGAGTTATGGATATTGGAATAAAGAGCTTAGAAAATGCTCTTAAAGACGGCGGAGATATATATAAATTTTGTTTAGCCTGGCCTAAAGTGACCAAGGACATTGAGAAGAAACTAAAAGAGCAAGAGGATAAACTATTAAGTTTATCTCAAAGTTTTGATCCTCTCTCCTCTTCCATAATAAATCAAGAGTGTCAGACTATTGCAGTCCCTAATGAAATAAAGAAGCTTGCGAAGGAGAAGAAAAATAGAATAAATAGGTTAAGTGAACTTAGAGGGATCATTATCCCTAAGTTAGAGGCCATGCATGAGGCCCTAACTGATGCTCAGACAACAGCCCGGACCAGTGATCCGACAGATCTAAAAAAGGCAGAAGCTTTTGCATTCCTGTTGAGTGGTCACATCTCAATTTTGGATAGGATGAAGAAGAGTTGGGCAACAAAAGCGGTATAGTTGAAACCACTTTTGCAAATATAATTCAGTATATGTAAGTAAAACATGTATATATGTTTTTGCGGCCAAGTATAGATTGTTTTTGGGAAATTTTGGTGTGCGGACCCTGCCTTTTGCCATTGATGTCAAAGGGGGAGTGAGGAGCAGTGAAAAATGTGGAATCTAGCTAAGGGGGAGCTCCGGTAAAATGTATATTAGATCAGAGCATCGGCCAAGGGGGAGTGTAGTATGACAGTCATTTTTCACTAAGTGTTGCCATCAATGCCAAAGGGGGAGATTGTTGGCAAGAGACACAGTGTAGCTTCATGAGTGTTGTCATTGATGGCACAAAGTTCATCCCACCCATCCGCAGGACATGGTGTGCCTATACTGGAAGTTAGATTGAAGAGTGTTGTGGTCCGGTAAGCAAGAACAGAGCATGCAGCTAGGTCCGACAATCAGGTCCGGATCTCTTAGAGGGAGTATCTTAGCAAAATGCAGACTTGGGGAAGTCAAGAGGAGTACCATGACTAATAGATTCCAGAAATTGAGCCTCCGGTGATGAAAGAGTGAAGAGATATGAGCACCTAAGTGTTGGGTTCCTGTTTGGCAGAGTTGACTGAGGAAGAACTGACCGACAGAGCATCAGACCTTAATCCGGATGAGTTATTGATGGTGATCAAGTTTCTTGAGGTATCATTCATGATTGGTCGACATGATTGATCACTTCTATAAGCATCTCTTTGATACGCATCACTTGGTAAGCAAGGATTCAGCTGACAGACTAGAGTTTGGAAATATTCTGAGTTTTTCGGATGCTGACTAGAAAGTGGATGAAATCCTTGGTGCGGATATATATACAAGATGGATTTGGATGCGAAGGGTTGTGTGGTGTATTGTAGTGTGCAGAAAAGCAGAAAACAGTGTGGAAGCAGTAATACAGGTCCGGTATGTGACAGGACAGTAGCACTAAAGAAGAGGAAGAATGAAGTGCAGTAGATCAGTGTATTGAGCCTAATTGGAACTGAACCTTAGCATATGTGGATGCTTCTCATCAGTTCAAGTACCAAGTTACTTTTCTTTGTATCTTGTAGGCAGTGAGCCTCTTGTGAGCAGTGTGCTCGGGCAGTGAGCCCTAATTGGCAAGTGCCATTTTGTACTACCTTATTCTTTTAACAGAGAATACAATCTTGGGTCAGTCACCCTGTGGTTTTTCCCTTAACAGGGTTTTCCACGTCAAAATCGTTGTGCTATGTGTATTAAGTTTATTCCTGCTTTCATGGTTATGCATGCTTATTTAATTTGAAGAACAGAAAGTTAATTAATTAAGATAACTGATTCACCCCCCCCTCTCATTTATCAACATTGACATCAACTCATTCTGTAAGCACCAGACTACAAAGTTTATAAATTGCCTAAATGGGCTCAAATAACCTTCCATTCATGCCACTTTAGTGTTTGTTATATCCCATATACTTTTGCACCCAACAACCATATGTATGTTTTGTTGAGTCAAGACCGTAGAATCACAGTTGTCAAGAGACCAGAATTGGTACCGATACGGGAGATTGGGAGACTGGTACCGGTATTGGTACATCGGTTTTTTGAAAATAGGAGATGGGGGGTACTTGGAGACTCCATTAATTTTTTAATATAATTTAATAAGTACATATATTACTGGCTATATTATTGTCTATATATATATATTACTATATATTACTATATATATAGCTATAGACAATAATATATAGTATATTACTGTATAATAATATAAACAGTATATTATTGTATAATAGTATATATATAACTATAGAGAGTAATATATATATTACTGGCTACATTACTGTATATATTACTTGTAGCTTACTTGTAACAATTTAATATATCTTATTGTATATATATTACTAACACTAGTATTGAGTTTTGAAGTCTGTAGGAGTAAGAATCCATTGAGCTTGTGCAAAAACGAGGGAAAAAATGAAAGGTAGAGAAAAAAAAGTGGAGATGCCTTTTTATTGATGCAGGGTATTTGAAGACGTGTAGGAGATGAGACCAAGAGTCTCCTGCAACGGGAGATGTACCCAATTAAGTCTCCGAGATAGGAGACACGTACCAGTCTCCGAGATGTGTCCTAGGGGGTGGAGACGGGTCTCCTGGTAACCATGGGTAGAATCTAAGAACCACAAATTTACAGCACACTATTCTACTTGATTTATCAAAAGACAATGTTAGAGAGAATTGTTGTAGCAAAATAGGAAAATAACATGTTGGATAAAAAGAATTCAACACAACAACTAAAGAATTTTACCCCTGAAACCCTGAAAGAGGAAAAAACCAGCATAGTGGCAAATGCAATGCTACCTTAATAATATTAGAAAGATTACAAGTACAATGCATTGCCATGGATGCAGTCTGCCTCTTGCTCGATTAATGGCATACACAATTGTCCCAGTCCTTATTTACACTAATGAACCAGCTGAATCCCTCTGATTTTGATCAGCACAACATTTAGTTAATCTTCCCATGTGTAAAGACATAATTTCCACTCCTATGTATAGTTGCTGCGCATTCTGGAGTGTTCTCCTGGGCCCTAGGGAAACTTCACCTTTTTGTTTCATATTTTGTTTTGCACAGTTAGAGGTCATTTCCATGGGCACGGATTTGACCTTGTTCATTTCAACATGTGCAGGTTTGAAACAGCAGGTGCAAATTCATTTTGCACAGTTGAAAACGACCCTGCAAAATTCCAGACTGTTGTTGATCTCTTTGGGAATTCACTTTACTGCTTACAAAATTACATATTTACATCTTTTATGATCCATATGGATCATCTGTGGTTACTACTTGATTTTTTTCTTGCAACCCAAGCATTTTAACTTTTTTTTCTAAAGTCTGTTGCATATCCTTGAAGCCTACAATCATTTGATGGAGGATTTTATATCATCCACAAGATTGTTTTGCTACCGATACAGGAGCACAAGTCTATGCTGATACCTCTTCGGTTGAGAGCCAAGGACTGAGGGGCATCCATTCTGCCAAAGTCGCCCAGGCACGATCCCAGCCTCACCCCTTATATTTCATACTTCTGGGGGTTTTGAACCTTGGTGGGTGGCGTAATCAAGGAACATACCATCACTCTCACCATTTGTGCTCAATCAATTGAGCTACAACCCTTTGGTTACAATCAATTTTCATCATCAACATGTGTTTCCCAATGCATTCTTACATTTGCAGGCAGATTCGCTGATAACATTTAGAGCCCCATTTTCAGGTCATCATTGTTTAACAAATGAATTATGTCAAATAAGACTAATGCAGAAGCAAGATGCCTTTTGTCAAATAGTCGAATTTCTTTACATTGAAAGGTGGGCAAAGATAGAAGAGCGAGCTCCTAGTCCATTTCTTGTGTATGAGCATTGAATTTTGTATGGGCAGACTTAGGTTATCCTCCCTATTGATTGGCGCTTGATTTTTGATGTACTGGAATAGTTTGTATATGTCATCTGTTGATGAGTGCTTGCCACTCTGTTCATTGTCACTATAAATTCACAGAAATGTTGGTCTTTGCGGTAATATAGTAATATTTAGCTATGTCAGGTTGGTTCTGTGTTTTGAATGGTATTCCATTTCCCTATTGAATCCTGATCTATTTTTCGTTTTCCTAATCAAAATGCTTTTTGGACAATTCATCATATATTTGAAATTTTCTATTTCATCCTGCACAGACCAATCTTCTTCATATTGAAAAGTATTGTATGCAAATATTCATATTCATTTTTAAGAGAATAATTTCATACCATAACAGCTCTGTTTATCCTAGGCCCCTATAGGAAGTAAATTCTTGTTCTAATTACTCGTTCTTAATCTTAACTGATGTGAATCTTTTTGGAAAATTGATTCTGTTCAATTTTTAAAATGAAAGCATGTATTATGAAGCCCAGAAATCATATCCAATACATCCATGGAAATTTTTCCTTTTCGCTTTATATTTGACTGGTATATTTCTGTAATATTTGAGTACTGTTTTGTCTAAAATTGTTGTAAAATGGGCACAAATTCGAGACCAAGTTGTAAAGTACGTGCTGATAACTTGGCTGGACTAGTTGTTAAGGACCTCTTCCCGCTCATTTGTAAGTTACACATATGTGGCTTATAAACCAGTCTACATATTTGGATCTTCTCAGCGAAATCCTTCAACAAGCTTTCTAAACACAAAATTCGATTAAATTAGGTTTCTGTAACTTCAACTTTATTGTGGCGGCAAATAGACTTTCCAAGTATGTTAGTCAGTGGAAAATGGGCCTTAGACAGTTAATGTCTATATTTGCATTGGCATTAAATCTGTCGGTAGAAATAATAATCAGCAAACCTTATAATGGAACTTTGAAGTTCAAACATAAACTGTGATCATGTTTGTTTCTGAAATAAACATGTATGTACGTATAATGCACAACAAAAGTACTAAATTGATATAACAAGCTTGGCCATGTAAATGGCCTGGCATTCAAACAGGACTGAAGCCAAGGGATGTCATCTTACAAACAAATAATCATATTTCTATCCACTTCCGTATGAACATTCCCCCAAGATACTGAATACAGCCAAGATAACTATTACAATTGGTATAACCATAAAACCGTGATCAAGTTATCAAACCAATGGATTGTAATAGTATTATCATTAACAGTGTCAAAACAATGTAATGTTAAACAGGACAAAGGCTATAGTGTTCTCTTCTCACAAACGTTTGAGTCGACCACCAGTCCTGGAACTCTAAACCTAATTGCAGTCTTTAGGATGACAAATAAATGTGTCTCTCTGCAGATTGATAGCAATATTGCTAATTCTCTACTTCTTTATCAATTGTTGCTATGTCCTTCAAGAAGATGGATTACTTGTGAAACTAGAGGCAGAGTCTGACCAATTTAGAAAAATGTTTGAAACTTAATGGTAGCACGAGAGAGCTATGTTTGCCAGTTTTAGGAAACATTAAGAAAGCATTTGCAGCTTTGAGAAACACACGAAGGATGTTGTTCAAATGTGAGGCTGTGTTGTGACCAAATCACACATTGCCCAATTGCAAATGGGGACCCCTTTTTTTTTTTGAGCTTTGATGCTTTGTCTTTGATTTTGGATAATGTCTTTAGGTCAATTCATGATGAAGTTAATAGTGTTTGAATGGTATGCTGTTAGAAATAGATGCTTTAGTCCTTGAAAATGGCTAAGTAGCTAAAGCGCTTGTTGTCACTTGTTGAAGACCAAAATTGCGCCTAGGATGAAACAAACTTAATTTTATGAAATTCAAGAAAGTTTGAGTGTCAAGACCTTTTATTGAGCATGTGTAATGACTTGAGTCAGTTAATAATGAAGTGAATATCTATTTGCACTAGGGTGCATTTTCACACTTGAGTAATCATAAATATGCGCCTTGGAGACTGAATGATGTAAGGGCTAGGATCTAACACCCAATTGAAGAGTGATCTCTTGCAAAGTTAAAACAAGTGATTAAACCCAGTTGATTGCCAAGTAGCAATTTATCAAAACAACCTCACATTGGCGCCTAAGGGAAAAATCAACTTAGAACCACAAGTCTTAAAGGTGGTTGACTTCACAGAGGGTTTTGAGAGTAACTACAATGATTTTAAGATCAAGGGAAGTAGAGAAATTAAGTCAAGATGTCGAGGCGCCAATCCAAGTTCAAAGAGTCATCAATATGTGCCTAAGTAATGAAAGGGTAGGGACCTTGAGTTTTGATATCATTTTTGAGCAAGAGGTTCTCTAAACATCATTACCTTGGTTTGAGATCACTAAAAATGCCTAAGAACAAGTCATTCAAGTCTAGGCGCAAATTCTTGCTGTTATAACTACTTTCAACGCCTAGAAGATGGAAGTCATTTTAAAACATGATTGATCTTTTAGAGTTACAAAATAGCAAGCATGAAGACAAGGCGTTGATCCAAGACTATATGGCCCTCCAATTGCGCCTTGATTGGGAGAGGCATTGGAACAACAAAATTTGGTTGTATTGAAGCAAGAGCTCCCTAATATGTTTTGTGTTAGATTGAAGTCTTTGGGAAGACAAGGTGCTGATTTCATCCAAAAAGACCAAGAAGTGCGCCCAAGTAATAAAGGAGTTCATTAAGACTCAAATCAGCGCCTAAACATGAAGTAATCTTTGGGAGGTTTTAACAAGAGTTTGGAAGCATTAGAATACTAAGAAAACTAGACAAGTGTCTTAGGCGCACATATCATCTCCTTCTAACCAAAATCAGCGCCTAACTTGGCGATGACATTTACTCATGTCAAGGCGCTAATATAGACTTGTTTAACCCTCAACTAGCGCCTAGCCTTGTGAAGGCATGAATCAAGGATAAAAGACCTCACCTTGTTAAAGTGGAAAGTTGTAATCATCAGTATGAGTTTGAAATGTCAAAGAATAAGCCAAGTCAAAGTGAGGCGCACTTTTCACCTCCATATAAACCTATTTTGGTGTCCATGAAGTGTAAAGTTTTACATCAACCTCAATAAGCGCCTTGGGAGAAAATGCATGAGATGACCTTGTGTGAGTAGGCGCCTAGAAGGAAAAGAACTTAAATTTACATTATTGAATGAGCGCCTTAATAAGGAACATCAAATTAGATATCAAGAGGATGGTGCCTAAGATAAAAAGTTTCTTAAAACTTCTAAGCATGAGGTTAAAGTCATTGAAGGATGAATAACAAGCAAGAAGACAGCTAGGCGTCATTTTCAACTATTTTTACCTCAAATCAGTGCCTTAGATGAAGAGGGCACTTATCCAAGACTAGGTGCTAATCCATACTTGTATCAACCTCAATAAGCGCCTAGGGAGAAATTGCATCAATTTACATCACAAGATGAACGCTTGAGAGAGATGATTATTCTAAGTCATTTCCATTGTTTGAGATTACATATGTGGCAAGTATAAAGTTATCTAGGTCTAGGCGCACTTTTGTCCCTGTATAATCTTATATGTGTGCCTAGATTGAAGAAAGATTATTTACATGTTTTAAGTGACTTCTTTATGTTATAAAGTGATTGATATTGTTCTTTTGTCTACATTGCAGGAGTCATCTGAAGGAGCCCGGATTATTCAAGGAGTCACTTTCATGCAAGGAGTGAAGTAAAGACATCATGTAGCTGCTCCAAGAGGTCACTTCAAGTCTAACACGCAAGTACACTTCGTCATCAATGGTATCAATGAAGACATTCATCTGTAAAGCTTCAAGTTCCATTCAACTTCAAGTCTCCGAGAAGTCTCTTATTCCATCAAGCATCATCATCTACTCTACTTTCTATAAAGAAGCATCAAAGTTGATCAATATACATCCTGCAAGAAGAATGACAAAGTTAGACAAATGAGCTACATGCATCATACACATTCTACTTACAATGAACAAGGCAAAGATCAAGAAAGATACATCCCAAACATACAAGTTCGTCAAAGCAATCACATTCGAAGACATTCTCGTACAGATGATGCAATTTGGGAATATGCTGAGATGGCACCTACGTGGCAGATACACATCATTAAGCTAATCATAGTTCGCCACATCATTGAACAAACAAGAAGCCAAAAGAGGATGCCTATGTGGAAGATGCTTTAAAGATTCTATTTCATCCTTATCTTCTTAGAAAACGTGCCTTCATTGCCTCTCTTATGTACTAAAAATAGCAAGTTGTTGTAACTACCTGCTGAGATGGCATGATCTTGACCCTTGGCTATCTGAATTGATCTAGGCCATTCATTGTAATTCTGGACTTCTATATAAAGGCCTTGTTGCCTCATTTGTAAATATATAGCTAGTGCAGTAGAGTAGAGTAAAATAGAAGAGACTCTCAAAATTCTTTGAGAGTACTTGAAGTTGTAAATATTTCTCAAGATTAATGCAAAGACATTGGAGTTTATTTGGTGTTAAGTGTTGTCTTGTGGAATAACATGGTTTCTTGTATTTTGATGGAGTGGAGAGATGTTTCTAGGTAGATTAGAAGTAGAATAATAGCTCATTGATGTTATGTATGTATGTGTTGAATATTTGATCGACTCCTAGCTCATTTTTGACATTCATCGTTGGTGAAGTGTTGTGTAAAGCTAGTCTGAGCCTCATCATTTGCTTAAGTTCGATTGTGGATGCTTGTTTGAGCTGCGCCATCTAATGAGTGCTTATATGAGCCTTCACGATTTGAAAACTTTTTGCTATCTTTAGGAGATTGCACCAACTTCATGTAGTTATAGGCATCCTTAGCGAAGTGGAGTTAGGTTGATTAAAGAGTTTGTCTATCCATGCATCATCATTGCTTCATTGACCTTAGATTAGTTCCTCTAAACCTTTATCTTTTTCCTTTTCTTTATCATTGAAGCATTGTACATATATCATCCACACTGAAAGGAGGAATAAGCTGGGCGAAGTAAGAAGTTTGCGTAAGTCCCTTTATGATAATCAACACGATCACATGTATTCATTGAGTTTATCCAATGCAAATCAGGAATAAGGAACCTTGAAGTTGTCTCACTGGATCACATAGCTTAGCCTTTGGAGGACTTTATTCAAGAGAGAGTGGGATGCTTAGTGTTTTACTCTATTGTTGACTTGTCTAAAAACAATCATCAACAGGGTGCAATCTAAAATACAGAATTACCGAACAAATAAAACAATACACCACTCATTCATATTCCAGAAGAACCATGTGAATGCAAGTATAAACAAGCTTCATATTCTTATATGTAATACAAAGTGGATAGTAGGATACACATGGAAACACAAACGTCCTGGAAAAGCAAAGACTTGCTGCACGGTAGAAGACAAAAATGTTAGTAACAGTGCTGCTGGCGGGATGTGAAGATGTATCATTTTCTAACACATGGTTCCAAGGTGTTGCAATAGATAGTCTAGAAAGGAAATAGCCTAGTAAACATGGGCGAGGCATTAGAGATACCATTGTAGTTGAGGAAGCGCCAAGGACATGGATGCTGGCTTTGGGCTTCAATGATAATATAAATTCGAAAGATAGCAAGTTGAAGAAGATGCAAGTAAAAAATCTCACAAGATCGAGGAACTAGGTATGGTTACTCATGTTTGGCTTGCATGGAATCAGAATGAGCAGGCTCATGTTATTGCACTTGAAGATAAGAAATTTAAGACATAAGCTTTATATGCATCTTCATTATGGATCAGAGCACAATACAAACAACATAAAAGATCTTTGCTGCATTCCCCAGTAGTCCCTAAAGTTTGGGTAAACATTGTTAGAAAGTGACAACGAAGACAAATTTATAGATCAATATATGCTATTGAGATTATGTGTGATTGTAGGCATGAGTTTTCCACAGTCCATAGAATACAAGATAGAAGTGCTTTTGGATTAAACTGTGTATTTCTTTGCTTCAATGTTTCGAATCACACTCAGTGATCCATCATCAGGAAGAGGATGCTTGTGAATTTGAATTGCATTGATGATCAATCATGGCAACATTTGAGGATTGACTGGACTCACTGAACCAATGATACTAGTTGGTTTCTGTTGATGAGGTTTTTGTGACTACAACAACATTAGAATAAAATACTGAGTATCCTATCCTCTCTTGAATAAAGCTTCTCAGACGCTGAACTATGTGATCGAATGAGACTGCTCCAAGGTTCCTTTTGTGTCAGGTCTTGACGTGCACAGGGATAGACTCAGTGGAATGATGTGATTTGCTGGTAATCACGAGGGGGACTTACGTGGGCTTACTCCTTCATAGACATGGAATTCACTCCTGGGACTCGGACTTGTGGGCGAATGGAACTCTTTCACAAATGGACAGCTTGGAATTCCTAGGTTCCACTTTCTGGTTTAGGCAGATGATTTGGCAATGAAGCTTTCAGAAAACTAATCCTAGTGAAAATTTAAAAGAAAATGCAAAAGATGAGGTAAGGGTTTAGGAATCTAATCAATGGAAATGACTGCTGTTGAAGATGAAACTGGAACCAGTCCTCTGCTTCGCCATGAGACAACAACTAGGCAGGGATGGTGCAATCTTCTGGGGTAGAGGTAGAGGTTTTCACACTGCCTGTCATGGAACGTGGAACTGATCATACAGAAACAGCCGAAGTTAAGCATGGATTACGTTCAGACTAACCATACAAAGTGATTTGCAAGCCACAGATCACAAATGGTATGAACTAATCAACTTCAATCATTCAACAAGAACATTTCCATCATATCTAAAAAGTACGAAAATACAAAAGAGAACTTCAATATCTTTCAGATTTGCTCCAAGAAATCAATAAGACCATGCCAAAAATCTAAAGAAATATATGAACACCATTCTTCAATGCATATATTATTGCTTCAGAAGTCTGTATTACAACAATCTGACTGATCCTTGGAGTTTCAGCTCAGGAAAATAATGCAGAAATGAAAGCTAACTACTAGGGTGCTCTAGGAGCATCAGACTGATGGAAAAGAGAGAGAGGGAGAGTTACAATGAGGCATCCCTCAGCCTTTATATAGGCTAGCTAGCAAACGAGGTGAAAAAAGATCAGATTTCCTCAAAATCTGTGCAAACCCTAAAGAGATAGGGATGAACATGTCAAAGGCTCCATGGGATGCTGCCACCTGTCTTGGACGTCAGGCTGACTAAGCTGCTTGGTAGGTAGGTGAGACCAGTCAACTGTCCGTTTGTCCTGCCCCTTGGTCGCAAATTCCATGGTGTCCTGGAGTCCACTTGTCCTAGTCGCAAATTCCAGGGGGTTAAGGAACTTTGTGTGGAGGAATCCTTCCTTGAGCAGGGGCGCACTTTCCTTAGGGTCCTGGAATGGAATTCCTTCCTGAGTTGGAATTCCCTGTCGTGGAATAGAATTCCCTGTCCTGGATTCCTGGGTTGGAATTCCTCATTCTTGGCGTGGATTCCCGTTCTTCCTGATGGATGGTGAACTGTACTTTTGTTCTTGGCTCTCTAAGGATTGATCCTCTTGTCCGGAACTGGAATCCTTGATATTGGACATGAAGTGTATTTTCTCTTTTCTTCTTGTGGAATTCACATGTAGTCTCCTCGTCTGGCGTTGGAAGTAGTCCTCTTCTCTGGTTTTAGAACTTCATGATGCTTGAGATAATCCTTGATCATCCTTGAGCTCCGTCTTCATGGAAGCCCATCCTCGTCCTGGATTCCTGCGAAACAAGGGAAACCTCGAATAGTCATGATGCACAAAATCCATAAATGCAATGCAATATGAAATGAAACATGAATGATTTTGCAAGTTTTGATCAATTTCATTTATAAATTCCTGAACAAACAAAGGATTTCCCTCATTCTCCAGCATTCTTCATTCCGGGGTTACCAGGCATGGACAGGAGGAATTTCAGTTGGTCGGGGATTCCTGGGAGTCGGGGATTTCTGCTCATCCTGGAATTCCACTTGTCCTGGAGGATGAATTTCTGCTCCTAGAATGTAGCTTTCTGCTTTGGATTTGAATTGGAATGATTAGAAATGACTTGGGCGCTGCCCCTTTTATAGGTAAGTTGTCCTTCTTTGCCACTTGGCCGACCTAGGTTGGAGGAGGAGAAATTTAGCCGCCATACCTTATCACTAGCCGACTTAGTTTTTTGTCCTTTTCTCCCATGTCGGTGGTCGGGGATTTATGAATGTCGGGAAATTTGGAATGTCGGGGATTTTGGCATGTCGGGGATTTTTCAATGTCGGGGAATTCGGGATGTCGGGGAATTTGGCATGTCGGGGAATTCCTGAGGCCCTGGATTTTGCGACGTCGAGGATTTACTGATGTTTTGGATTTTTCTTCCCTAGCATAACTTTTGAACTTTTGCCAAAATCCAGCTAAGTCCTGGAACATTATCCTATGGAATCTTACTCAGATGGAAGGTTGCACTTTGCTTTCTGCGGAGGAACATGGCGGGATGTGTCCTTGGACTTCTATGTTCAATCTTTTGGATATTTGCTAAGGGCTTCATCACTCTGTTTTGGCAGGGATAGATTTTCTTATGCTGGGATCAGAGACTCCATTTTAAAACCAGAAGTACCCTCCATCGTGTTTAGGGATTCCGGACTTCGAGGTATAACAGGCGAGGAATTCTTCCATGCAAGAGCTGGCAAATTGGGTTCCGGAATTTCACCCCGCAGGTCTCCCATTCTAGACTGGATCAGGAATGTCCAAGGGCGCAGAATCCAGAAGGTCAAGGATTTTGCGCCCAGGACAAAATTTGTCCTGGAGCGCAGAATCCAGAAGGTTAAGGAATTTGCGCCCAGGACAAAATTTGTCCTGGAGCGCAGAATCCAGAAGGTGCTGGAATTTGCGCCACTTGCCTTTCAATTTCAGTTTCAGGGAATCTAAGTCAAGGATTTGCATTTTCCTGAGTTTCGAAGTGGGATTCTAGTTTTGCAGTAGGTTCATTCTCCTAGCTACTCCATGGAGGTTCAGATGTTGATACAGGATCAGAAAACGGAGTTTATTTCTTCCATCCTCGTTCCTTCCATCCTCGTTTGTTCCATCTTCCGAGAGTCTCTTTTCGATGGCGAGACATGAGGTTCATTTCTTCCATCTTTCGTTCGTTCCATCCTTCGTTTCTTCCATCCTTCAGAAATTCGGTGGCGAGAGACAAAGTTCGTTTGTTTCATCCTTCATTTCTTCCTCTTTGGAATTGGCTAAGTCTGGTAGCCTGAAATCCTGAAATCCTGGAAAAATGACTAAGTCTGAAATCTGGTGGATCTTCCAAATTCTAGATTTTGCATGTTAAATCCGGCGGATTCGAGACCTATCTCAAACATCCTGAAAGGTATATTGAAAAATATTTAAAGTATTATACTTAAATATATTTTTTAATATACCTTTACCCTGAAGACGCTGAAAAATGGCAAAGACTGTCCTTGAGCGCAAAATCCAGAAGGTACTGGATTTTGCGACCAGGACAAAAAGTGTCCTTGAGCGCAAAATCCAGTAGGTACTGGATTTTGCGACCAGGACAAAAAGTGTCCTTGAGCGCAAAATCCAGTAGGTACTGGATTTTGCGACCAGGACAAAAAGTGTCCTGTCGCAATTCCAGCCTTCTGGAAGGGAATTCATTAAATGCTAATTGTCTCTTGAAATTGCCCTAAGTCTTCGTTTTGCGAGTCTTCCGAGCCATGAAATGAGGTTGAGTGCCGAACCGAGATTTAAAGAGATATCCCTTGGTTTTGACCTTCCGGGCTAGAGTTGTCAAGCCGAGACTAAGTTCCATGACTAAAGGATGATCATGCCAAGGAGTGGCAGTCCCTGTTGAACTCCGCGATCTTGGTTGGAAGAAGAATCTAGATAAACTTTGAAACGGAATTCCAGGCCGGAATTCCTTGAACGAGACTCCGAGATAGGTACTTCCGAACAAGACTCCGGACTGGACCTCTGGGCTGGATTCCTGGACTGGAGTCCAGGAATGACTTCCTGAGTGGGACATGGAGTCTTGGAACAAGATTAGAATTGAGTTCCATGCCGGGAATGGAGAGGGTTCTAAGGTGGAAAGATGGGTTTTGACATGGAAATGACAAGCCTTATTGAATTCAGGACCCTGGATTGGAACTTCGGGACAAGAATCCAGACAGGAACTTTGGAATAGGATTCCTGGATAGGAACTTTGGAATAGGATTCCTAGATAGGACCTTCGGGACAGGATTCCCGGACAGGAACTTTTGGACTCGAGTCTTGGAACAGGAACTTCCGGACTGGAGTCTTGGAACAGGATTCCTTACTCATCACGGAGTCTTATGCTGAGAGCGACGGATTTGGATTTCTTATGGAATGATGGACTTATGCCATGGATTGGTCAGTTTTGATCGAGGAATGATAAGTAGGACATTATTCATCCTCAGGAGAAATTCACTATTTCAAGCATTCCTAATGTTCCCTATGAGCTAACTGCTTGGACATTCTTTCCTAGCTTCATGGATTCAGGCAAGAAACTGCAAGATCAAAGCAAAAACGATGGCGAAAGCGAGCAAAAGAGGGGGTCCCCATTTGCAATGGGGCGATGTGTGAAAACGTCACAACATCTAGCGCCACCTTTGAACAAATGTTCCTGAACATTCCAAGGATAAAAGGTCCACTCAGAACTCGAGATCGACAATACAACTTCCTTAAGTCCATCTATCAGTTAAGAAATATACTGAAAAAGGAGAAGAGAGTCATAGGTTATATCAAGACATCCATCTTTGCTGTTGCATTAAAGAAACATTTTCTTTTAAAGTTCAAGTGCTTCAATGATAAACATGAGTCACGACTTCAAACATCCCTGTGCACACCCACACATTAAGTCAGATAAACATGAAGACTTGGTCGAGGCTTCAACATCAAAGGGTTAGTACAACCATTCGTATCCCGGAGATCCAGTGTGTGCGATTGCATTCATTCCCATCTGTAAGCAACTAGGGTCATCAAAGTTCCTTTACATTAAGCTACGTGATTAGTACGCACCTCCTGAACTACCTGGACATTGCCCCGCTGCCAGCGAGCGTCTATAGCCCCGGCGGGTTTGTCTCGTAATTCCACTCGAGTAGAGCCCCACTGCCAACGAGCGTCCATAGCCCCGGTAGAGATTGCTCGATTGTCCATCTAACTGAGTTATGGTGTGTGATCAAGTGCTTTTCTTTCTCTCTCTTTTTTTTTTTTTTTTTTTTTTTAAAGATTAGAATTACGGCAGAGTACAATGCAGTACTTCTACCCTTGCAACACATGCTTTTGACGGCATAGGTTACGTTGATAACTCAGTTGGCTGGGTGTGGAATTCCGATGGCGGCAAAGGTGGACCATGGATTTTTCACTTAATGTAAGATCACAAAGTCTCTCCTAGTGATTTCCAAATTTCTTAGTGTGTAAAGTATAAGATCTCAACATACTTCAAGCCATCCTAAACAGTTGATTTATCTTCCAAGAGCAAGCAGCATATTATCCAAACACTAATAATGGAGCTCACAACGAACGCATCCGTTTGACAAGAGTTTCTCAAAGGAAAACTAGGAAGTGTTCATTTAAAGATTTAAGCATTTTAAACATATAATCAAAGATATTCATGTCGAGATGTAATGTATGATTCTAATCTTGAGTCAAGTACGAATCTTATCAGAAGATAAGCTAAAGAAAAGTTATCCTGAAGATTCAAGCAATCTCAAGAGCAATTTATCCAAGGAATGAGTCTCACGGTGGAAGTGCCAGATTGTGTTTTTAGAAGTTCAACACCTCCTTGCAAAAAAAAATCGGAATCCCCAGAAAAGGAAACCTAAAACTAAAGCAAACTACCAAACTAAGGAAAGCAAACTAACTGAGGAAAGCAAATCTAAACTAAAGCAAACTAAAAAGAAACCTATCTAACTATGAACAAGACCCAAAAGACCTAAATATATACATGATCTAACATGATTTCTCAAGATGAATAGGAGCAATAATGCACAAGCGACTGTTCGAAGTGTAGCAAATTCATCCTTGAATTCAGAGAAAACATCTTGCACACTACATTTCTCATATTCAAGCAAAATTTCATGCAGGATTATCAATTGCGGCAATTCAAAAGGTCCATGATTTATCCACAAACAAGTTGTTTTCCCTAAGTTTCCATAATCAAATTCATAACTTTCACAACTAATGGCAGGGAAAGAGACAACCTGGGATACTTCGTCTTCTAGCGGAAATTGTTCAATCTCCATCAGCGTATCAGGAGGTCGCAGTTGATGATGGATCATTCCTCTTGCAGCAACTCGTTCATCTTGGAATAACTTTGGCAAAAGCTGTTCAGGCACTTCCTTTCTTGGGTCTTCCAGCGCCCCTTCGAACTGCCCTTCCTCCTTGGACTCAATAGCTGGTACCTTTTTATCCAGCATATCCATAACGTTGTCTTCCTCTCCAAGGACACTTAAAATTTCTCGTGGTTCGTTCTCGATGACTTCCTCTTGTAGCATGGACGGGTGTTCGTCAAGGATTTCTTCCTCTTGCAATGGACTGGGGTCACCTTCATTTTTGATGGAGGAATCAACACCTTGCTCGTCACTTGCATTTGTTTGGACATCTTCTAATACTTTTCCAACTTCTTGTTCAACAGGCTCTTTCTTTCTTGGAAGAAGATATGCAAATTTATTCTCCTCAATAGTGTCTTGATTAGCAGAGTCATTTGTATTGTCTACACTATTGGATGGAATGGGAAAATCTTCTCCTTTGGATGGATAATTGATTTCTTGAAGACACTTGCTCCACAAGATGTCCAATCTTAATCTTGTCCTGGATGCCTCTTCCAACCTCAATTGTTCCTTGACTTGACGAATAGCTTCCACACAAGACGAACAGGTGAGTTCTGAATGGGCTGTGTTATGAATCCTGCACCATCCTCTTGGAATCAAGAAGTCTTCTGCAGGCAAATCTTTCTCAATGCTCAATATCTTCTTGATCATTTCCTTGAAACTCCTGAAGAACTCCCTTTCATCAAAGAGAACGTCGGGCACTACTTTCGTAGGAACAACTGGCTCATGTACCTGTGAAAAGGGAAATTTCCCTTGCACTGCTAATTCCATCCTAGATAGAAATGTTAGACAATACATTTCATCGTGTCCATTGGTCTCGTGGATTCTACATCCCTTCCGTGATGCAAAGTCATCCAAGCTCTTAGGGTGAAGTTGTGCATTTAGGGTCCACCAGAGCTGGAGAAGGTTAACTTGAGGATGATCTGTATAGAATTGCCTTGAAGGTCCTGAGAAATCCATGTCTTTTATTTTCTGAATTTTTTACTTTTTTTTTTTTTTTTGTATTTCCCACATATGATGAGATCTAGCAAATCTCAAATTCTTCCTTGAAAGCTCACTTTGGTTCCGCATTCACAGTCCGGAGTTCATTCAACATTCCTTCTCTCTTCTGTTGGACATTTGATGGAGGAATGACTTGAAATGGATGCAGCAATCCTTCCTTTAGCCGCGGAATGAACAGGACAATTTGTAGTTCATGCCCAGAATGAATGGAGTAATTCTTTGAACAGCCCCCCTCCTAGCGCCAATTTATGTTGAGCGTTGGAAGAGAGGGGCGTGCTGATGAAATCGATGTCTTTGAATGGAACAATGCTCTTTGTTCTGCCCTCCTTCTAGCGCCAATTTATGTTGATGAGGTTTTTGTGACTACAACAACATTAGAATAAAATACTGAGTATCCTATCCTCTCTTGAATAAAGCTTCTCAGACGCTGAACTATGTGATCGAATGAGACTGCTCCAAGGTTCCTTTTGTGTCAGGTCTTGACGTGCACAGGGATAGACTCAGTGGAATGATGTGATTTGCTGGTAATCACGAGGGGGACTTACGTGGGCTTACTCCTTCATAGACATGGAATTCACTCCTGGGACTCGGACTTGTGGGCGAATGGAACTCTTTCACAAATGGACAGCTTGGAATTCCTAGGTTCCACTTTCTGGTTTAGGCAGATGATTTGGCAATGAAGCTTTCAGAAAACTAATCCTAGTGAAAATTTAAAAGAAAATGCAAAAGATGAGGTAAGGGTTTAGGAATCTAATCAATGGAAATGACTGCTGTTGAAGATGAAACTGGAACCAGTCCTCTGCTTCGCCATGAGACAACAACTAGGCAGGGATGGTGCAATCTTCTGGGGTAGAGGTAGAGGTTTTCACACTGTCCTGTCATGGAACATGGAACTGATCATACAGAAACAGCCGAAGTTAAGCATGGATTACGTTCAGACTAACCATACAAAGTGATTTGCAAGCCACAGATCACAAATGGTATGAACTAATCAACTTCAATCATTCAACAAGAACATTTCCATCATATCTAAAAAGTACGAAAATACAAAAGAGAACTTCAATATCTTTCAGATTTGCTCCAAGAAATCAATAAGACCATGCCAAAAATCTAAAGAAATATATGAACACCATTCTTCAATGCATATATTATTGCTTCAGAAGTCTGTATTACAACAATCTGACTGATCCTTGGAGTTTCAGCTCAGGAAAATAATGCAGAAATGAAAGCTAACTACTAGGGTGCTCTAGGAGCATCAGACTGATGGAAAAGAGAGAGAGGGAGAGTTACAATGAGGCATCCCTCAGCCTTTATATAGGCTAGCTAGCAAACAAGGAGGTGAAAAAAGATCAGATTTCCTCAAAATCTGTGCAAACCCTAAAGAGATAGGGATGAACATGTCAAAGGCTCCATGGGATGCTGCAACCTGTCTTGGACGTCAGGCTGACTAAGCTGCTTGGTAGGTAGGTGAGACCAGTCAACTGTCCGTTTGTCCTGCCCCTTGGTCGCAAATTCCATGGTGTCCTGGAGTCCACTTGTCCTAGTCGCAAATTCCAGGGGGTTAAGGAACTTTGTGTGGAGGAATCCTTCCTTGAGCAGGGGCGCACTTTCCTTAGGGTCCTGGAATGGAATTCCTTCCTGAGTTGGAATTCCCTGTCGTGGAATAGAATTCCCTGTCCTGGATTCCTGGGTTGGAATTCCTCATTCTTGGCGTGGATTCCCGTTCTTCCTGATGGATGGTGAACTGTACTTTTGTTCTTGGCTCTCTAAGGATTGATCCTCTTGTCCGGAACTGGAATCCTTGATATTGGACATGAAGTGTATTTTCTCTTTTCTTCTTGTGGAATTCACATGTAGTCTCCTCGTCTGGCGTTGGAAGTAGTCCTCTTCTCTGGTGTTAGAACTTCATGATGCTTGAGATAATCCTTGATCATCCTTGAGCTCCGTCTTCATGGAAGCCCATCCTCGTCCTGGATTCCTGCGAAACAAGGGAAACCTCGAATAGTCATGATGCACAAAATCCATAAATGCAATGCAATATGAAATGAAACATGAATGATTTTGCAAGTTTTGATCAATTTCATTTATAAATTCCTGAACAAACAAAGGATTTCCCTCATTCTCCAGCATTCTTCATTCCGGGGTTACCAGGCATGGACAGGAGGAATTTCAGTTGGTCGGGGATTCCTGGGAGTCGGGGATTTCTGCTCATCCTGGAATTCCACTTGTCCTGGAGGATGAATTTCTGCTCCTAGAATGTAGCTTTCTGCTTTAGATTTGAATTGGAATGATTAGAAATGACTTGGGCGCTGCCCCTTTTATAGGTAAGTTGTCCTTCTTTGCCACTTGGCCGACCTAGGTTGGAGGAGGAGAAATTTAGCCGCCATACCTTATCACTAGCCGACTTAGTTTTTTGTCCTTTTCTCCCATGTCGGTGGTCGGGGATTTATGAATGTCGGGAAATTTGGAATGTCGGGGATTTTGGCATGTCGGGGATTTTTCAATGTCGGGGAATTCGGGATGTCGGGGGATTTGGCATGTCGGGGAATTCCTGAGGCCCTGGATTTTGCGACGTCGAGGATTTACTGATGTTTTGGATTTTTCTTCCCTAGCATAACTTTTGAACTTTTGCCAAAATCCAGCTAAGTCCTGGAACATTATCCTATGGAATCTTACTCAGATGGAAGGTTGCACTTTGCTTTCTGCGGAGGAACATGGCGGGATGTGTCCTTGGACTTCTATGTTCAATCTTTTGGATATTTGCTAAGGGCTTCATCACTCTGTTTTGGCAGGGATAGATTTTCTTATGCTGGGATCAGAGACTCCATTTTAAAACCAGAAGTACCCTCCATCGTGTTTAGGGATTCCGGACTTCGAGGTATAACAGGCGAGGAATTCTTCCATGCAAGAGCTGGCAAATTGGGTTCCGGAATTTCACCCCGCAGGTCTCCCATTCTAGACTGGATCAGGAATGTCCAAGGGCGCAGAATCCAGAAGGTCAAGGATTTTGCGCCCAGGACAAAATTTGTCCTGGAGCGCAGAATCCAGAAGGTTAAGGAATTTGCGCCCAGGACAAAATTTGTCCTGGAGCGCAGAATCCAGAAGGTGCTGGAATTTGCGCCACTTGCCTTTCAATTTCAGTTTCAGGGAATCTAAGTCAAGGATTTGCATTTTCCTGAGTTTCGAAGTGGGATTCTAGTTTTGCAGTAGGTTCATTCTCCTAGCTACTCCATGGAGGTTCAGATGTTGATACAGGATCAGAAAACGGAGTTTATTTCTTCCATCCTCGTTCCTTCCATCCTCGTTTGTTCCATCTTCCGAGAGTCTCTTTTCGATGGCGAGACATGAGGTTCATTTCTTCCATCTTTCGTTCGTTCCATCCTTCGTTTCTTCCATCCTTCAGAAATTCGGTGGCGAGAGACAAAGTTCGTTTGTTTCATCCTTCATTTCTTCCTCTTTGGAATTGGCTAAGTCTGGTAGCCTGAAATCCTGAAATCCTGGAAAAATGACTAAGTCTGAAATCTGGTGGATCTTCCAAATTCTAGATTTTGCATGTTAAATCCGGCGGATTCGAGACCTATCTCAAACATCCTGAAAGGTATATTGAAAAATATTTAAAGTATTATACTTAAATATATTTTTTAATATACCTTTACCCTGAAGACGCTGAAAAATGGCAAAGACTGTCCTTGAGCGCAAAATCCAGAAGGTACTGGATTTTGCGACCAGGACAAAAAGTGTCCTTGAGCGCAAAATCCAGTAGGTACTGGATTTTGCGACCAGGACAAAAAGTGTCCTTGAGCGCAAAATCCAGTAGGTACTGGATTTTGCGACCAGGACAAAAAGTGTCCTGTCGCAATTCCAGCCTTCTGGAAGGGAATTCATTAAATGCTAATTGTCTCTTGAAATTGCCCTAAGTCTTCGTTTTGCGAGTCTTCCGAGCCATGAAATGAGGTTGAGTGCCGAACCGAGATTTAAAGAGATATCCCTTGGTTTTGACCTTCCGGGCTAGAGTTGTCAAGCCGAGACTAAGTTCCATGACTAAAGGATGATCATGCCAAGGAGTGGCAGTCCCTGTTGAACTCCGCGATCTTGGTTGGAAGAAGAATCTAGATAAACTTTGAAACGGAATTCCAGGCCGGAATTCCTTGAACGAGACTCCGAGATAGGTACTTCCGAACAAGACTCCGGACTGGACCTCTGGGCTGGATTCCTGGACTGGAGTCCAGGAATGACTTCCTGAGTGGGACATGGAGTCTTGGAACAAGATTAGAATTGAGTTCCATGCCGGGAATGGAGAGGGTTCTAAGGTGGAAAGATGGGTTTTGACATGGAAATGACAAGCCTTATTGAATTCAGGACCCTGGATTGGAACTTCGGGACAAGAATCCAGACAGGAACTTTGGAATAGGATTCCTGGATAGGAACTTTGGAATAGGATTCCTAGATAGGACCTTCGGGACAGGATTCCCGGACAGGAACTTTTGGACTCGAGTCTTGGAACAGGAACTTCCGGACTGGAGTCTTGGAACAGGATTCCTTACTCATCACGGAGTCTTATGCTGAGAGCGACGGATTTGGATTTCTTATGGAATGATGGACTTATGCCATGGATTGGTCAGTTTTGATCGAGGAATGATAAGTAGGACATTATTCATCCTCAGGAGAAATTCACTATTTCAAGCATTCCTAATGTTCCCTATGAGCTAACTGCTTGGACATTCTTTCCTAGCTTCATGGATTCAGGCAAGAAACTGCAAGATCAAAGCAAAAACGATGGCGAAAGCGAGCAAAAGAGGGGGTCCCCATTTGCAATGGGGCGATGTGTGAAAACGTCACAACAGTTTCCTTGGATGTACACTAGTTTGGTTCAGATGGAAAGTGAATCCATGGGTGATATTCAAGACTCTGGATGCTTGCTTCTCTTGGTAGTTGTAACAAGTACTATTTCTAATTTCTTTTCTAGCCCATTACGTGCAACCTACTCAGAATACACATTATGCAGGTCTAGAAGTATGTGGTTGGATTCAGAAGTTTTCCTTCTGTTAGCACTTATGGCTTCTTTATTCTAGCACCAATCTCATCCTCCTCTTTCTCTGAAGAGCTCTTCAACAAACTCTAATATGCTGACTAGGCTAAACTAGTGAAGTAGAGATCTAACTTAGTCATTATAGTGGACCTGGATTTCAAATATAAAATCAGTTTAACCTTCCATCAGTTGAACTTTTGAGAAACTTAAATTAGAGCTTTAAGTCCATCATCTGGTTAACACATGTTACCAAGTTTCTCAAATCTCTCTTATAAAAAAAATTTCATTATAGTTTACAAATAGTTTTCAACAAATAATCAACAGATCGAATTTTCCATTACGTTGTACTGAACAAAACTTAACGGAAGGATTAAAGAAATAGAAAAAACGATGAAAAATGTATGTAACACCGATACACAGTGTTGGGTGACTTCCATTGACGAACTATAACCCTTGGGTCAGTGGGTGTGTAAGGTCAGTGTCTTTCTAAATTTATCTCAAATACATAAACATAAGATTAACTTATATAAACCCAGACACATGAACTGAATCACCAAACTGAGTTTTATGTGAAGATTAGACACATGAACTGAATAACCAAACTGCGTTTTATGTGAAGATTAATTGGTGAAACGGATATTAAAAAAAAATAAAAAAAAATAAAAAAAAATAAATATTTAATATAATTTAAACTGGTGTAGATATCTTAAATACATCTATCTATAAAATGTGAGAAGAGCTATTTTATTTACTTAAAAGTTATTTTATTTACTACATACATGTACACATAAATTTTAATTTTTAGTTAATAATTTATTTATTTTATCAACATTCTTTTCTTTATTTTTATTTCAAGAGTTAAAACTATCATCTAAAAAATGTAGTAGGTAAATATTATATACTTATATGTTATTTTTTAATAGTTTTAGACATTAGTATATATTTTAAAATTTTGATGTCTATATTTAAAAAATAAATAATAATTTTTCTATTATTTTATATTTATATGTTTTATTTCTATATTTAATTATGTGGGCTATATTTTTAATTTTATAGTTTTATTTTTATTTTTAAATGCATGTAGGTTGTGTTTAGGTTGTTATGTACACAATCATGATATGGGACTTTGCCCTATTGTCATTGTAGAAGGGGCTTATGGGCGTAATAAATATATAAAATCATTATATTGAGAGGCCTTTGATGGAGGCAATAAGGCATGGAGTTTCATGTCACGACGGTGTACATAAAAACAAAAATGCAATTCAACACACAGTTAAAAAAACTAAGCTATACAATTAAATGTTTAAAATGTAACATATAAGTATTAGCATTCAATTGTGTGTATTGATGCGAAAATACATATAATTGAATCTAGAAGTACTTTACACTAAACTAATGGAATTTGGAAAACTCATGCCTAACATTTAAATATATAATATTTACAACACTTACAAAGAAGAGAGCTAAGGTGAAGGAGAGTGTTGGGGCTATGAGAGATGAAAAGTCACCCTCCATAGCTAGTGCTTTCTTGTTCTTTGGTTGCTTGGTCCTTAAGATTTTTTGTATTTTGGTTTGGCTGATTATATTTTTTAAGTATTTGTTATGGTTAATCCTATTTTGGTTTTTGACTATGAGGTTTTGAAATTATTTCGCCTTTCATCTCTCTTCCCATTTATTTTTTATTTTGATGATTTGATTAGTTATTGTACAAATTTCATTTCTTTGTAAGGGGAGGTGGAGTACTTTGGCAGTGATACCTACATGAGCGTTTTGGTTGCAGAAGAAAATGGGTTTCTATGTTAATATGTGGAGAATGGTTAAGAAAGGTTTTATTTTGATATGCCTCAAGAGTAATGGAATGCAAAAGAGAGCAATTGCCCAAAAAAATTTTTTGGAATGTGAGCAAGTCTATTTTTAGGGCTTTTGCTTGGGATCTTGTGGATCAACACGAGGAAGTTATTTTGTGTTCTTCTTCAAGGTGGATTGAAGCATGTGGCATTCCCCTAATGTTTCATTTTTGCTACCCCAGTTGTTAAGACTATTGGAGAAAGTGATTAAAATAGAAGATAACAAATCTTCTTTACCCCATATGAATGTCAGGTTCTTATTTCTTTAGAAATTTCCAAGGAATGTCCAAATAACATTGTCTTCCCATTGCATGATAAGGAAATTTGTTGTAAGATAAATTTTCAAGGAATGTCCAAATAACATTGTCTTCCCATTGCATGATAAGGAATTTTGTACAATAGCTAATCAAATCATCAAAATAAAAAATAAAATAAAAAATAAAAGGGAAGAGAGATGAAAGGCCAAATAATTTCAAAACCTCATAGTCAAAAACCAAAACAAGATTAACCATAACAAATACTAAAAAAATATAATCACCCAAACCAAAATATAAAAAATCCTAAGGACCAAGCAACTAAGGAACAAGAAAGCAATAGCTATGGAGAGTGACTTTTCATCTCTCCTAGCCTCAACACTCTCCTTCACCTTAGCCCTCTTCTTTGAAAGTATTGAAAGTATTGTAAATATTATATATTTAAATGTTAGGCATGAGTTTTCCAAATTCCATTAGTTTGGTGTAAAGTACTTCTAGATTCAATTATGTGTATTTTTGCATCAATACACACAATTGAATGCTACTACTTATATGTTACTTTTTAAAAGTTTAATTACATAATTAAACATAGAAAATACACATAATTGAATCTAGAGGTACTTTACACTAAACTAATGGAATTTGGAAAACTCATGCCTAACATTTAAATATATAATATTTACAACACTTTCAAAGAAGAGAGCTAAGGTGAAGGAGAGTGTTGGGGCTATGAGAGATGAAAACCCACTCTCCATAGCTAGTGCTTTCTTGTTCTTTGGTTGCTTGGTCCTTAGGATTTTTTGTATTTTGGTTTGGCTGATTATATTTTTTTAGTATTTGTTATGGTTAATCCTATTTTGGTTTTTGACTATGAGGTTTTGAAATTATTTGGCCTTTTATCTCTCTTCCCATTTATTTTTTATTTTGATGATTTGATTAGCTATTGTACAAATTTCATTTCTTTGTAAGGGGAGGTGGAGTACTTTGGCAGTGATACCTATGAGAGTGTTTTGGTTGTAGAAGAAATTGGGTTTCTATGTTAATATGTGGAGATTTGATATGCCTCAAGAGTAATGGAATGCAAAAGAGAGCAATTGCCCCCAAAAAAATTGGAATGTGAGTAAGTCTATTTTTAGGGCTTTTGCTCAGGGTCTTGTGGTTCAACCTAAGGAAGTTATTTTGTGTTTTTCTTCAAAGTGGATTGAAGCATGTGACATTCCCCTAATGTTTCATTTTTGCTACCCCAGTTGTTAAGACTATTGGAGAAAGTGATTAAAATAGAAGATAATAAATCTTCTTTACCCCATATGAATGTTACATTCTTATTTCTTTAGAAATTTTCAAGAAATGTCCAAATAACATTGTCTTCCCATTGCATGATAAGGAAATTTGTTGTAAGATAAATGGGTTAGAAGGTTTGGGTTCTTGTTTTTTTTTTTGAAAAAGATGGCATATGAGGACGAATTGCCCTAATTTTAAGAACAATGGAAAAAATGTTAAAAGTTGATAAGAAGGAAGTTGGGGTTTCTTCTCCCATTGTTCCTATTAATTGTGATAACAATAAAGGTTTTTATGGGACTTTAGTTCTTTTTGACCCAAATGTTAATTATGAGAGCATTATGAATGATAAGCAGTTCTTTTTCAACCCAATCTTCTCAAGCACCTTTATTTTTGATAAAGTTCTTTCAATAAAGTTCTTGGCAATCCTGATTTATTAACTTTGGGTTGATTCTCCTTGATTTCCTACCTACCTTGGACATATTAAGCAATTTGGTAGCTCTTGTTGCCTCAAAAATTAACATGTAGCCTATCTTGGTTAGTTTGCATCCTTTGCTATTAGGTCATGCTTGTATTGTCACCAAATACTAATGATTTACCTTGTGAAATAGAATAGCTCCTATTTGATTTGGTCTTGTCCTTGTCACACTCAAATCCATTCAAGACATCAAGCTTTACAAGATAATCTAATTGGACATAATTATGATTTAGCATTAGTTTAAATAAACGTTAATCTAAATAAAAATTCATTAGGGTATTAATCATATTAATAATCATCAAAACATTCATTATTTCAAATACAGGTGATATAATCACATCCAAACCATTGTCCTTCTATATGAAAATAAAATTAATATTAATCATATCATCTAAATTATCAAAATTGGACATAATTATGATTTAGCATTAGTCTAAAAAAATTAATCTAAATAAAAATTTATTAGGGTATTAATCATATTAATAATCATCAAAACATTCATTATTTCAAATACATGTAATATAATCATATCCAAACCATTGTCCTTCTATATGAAAATAAAATTAGCATAAATCATATCATCTAAATTATTAAAATTGGACATAATTATGATTTAGCATTAGTCTAAATAAACATTAATCTAAATAAAAATTCATTAGGGTATTAATCATATTAATAATCATCAAAACATTTATTATTTCAAATACATGTAATATAATCATATCCAAACCATTGACCTTCTATATGACAATAAAATTAATATAAATCATATCATCTAAATTATCAAAATTGGACATAATTATGATTTACCATTAGTCTAAATAAATGTTAGTCTAAATACAAATTCATTAGGATATTAATCATATTAATAAATATCAAAACACTCATTATTTCAAATACATGTAATATAATCATATCCAAACCATTAGCCTTCTATATGAAAATAAAATTAATATAAATCATATCATCTAAATTATCAAAATTTATTAACTACTAATCATCCTTAAATGATGTAAAGTTCTGAAAATCATATAACAGTAGTGTTAATATTAACAAAATAAAAATTATAGAATATTAAAATAGAGATCTCTAAATAAATAGAAAATAAACCCACATCATACAAAATGGTGTCATTTATCAATATATAATTAATTAAACCATTATTTCAATATAGACACAAAACTATGTTCCTATGCAAATTTTACCATTATAAATATACCTCCATTATCATCATATATTAAAAAATAAACATCCAGAGCCATACCATTATTTTCATGCGCTACAGAAATATTAGGTAGAGAAAGTATAAAGATAAGATTTCCATGTAACTTTCCTCTTTTCCAATAGAAATAAATTTGCATTTGTTTTAAATTTTTTTGGGTTAGAAACAAATTCACATTTGTTTTTTATTTTTGTTTGGTCCATTTCAATGGCTAATCCATTTCAATCCCATTTCAATCGTTTCATTAGTAGGCCATTTGCATATTTTCATTAATCCACTTAACATGATTTTTATATGGGATTAAAACGTATAAGAGATTACAGAGGCAGAGTCAAACAGACTACAGGAAAAACATACAATCACTGTTGAACAGTTACAGGAAAACAGTCCAAAACATACAATCACTGCTGAACAGTTACAGGAAAACAGTAAAAAACATAGCATCACTCCTGAACAGTTACAGGAAAACAGTAAAAAAAAATAGGATTACTGCTGAACAGTGGTAGGAAACAGTAAAAAACATAGCATTATCGCTGAACAGTGATAGGAAAACAGTCAAAAACATACAATCATTGCTTAACAGTTACAGGGAAATGGTAAAAAACATACAAACGCTGAACAGTTATAGGAAAACAGATGAAAACATACAATCACTACTGAACAGTTACAGGAAAACAGATGAAAACATGCAATCACTACTGAACAGTTACAGGAAAACAGTCAAAAACATACAATTACTGCTGAACAGTTATGCATAGACAGTCATAGAAAAACTAAAAACAAACGGAGAAAATAATGACACACATGGATCATGCTACATTTAAATCTGAGCTTTGATAAGATAGAAAAGATAGTGAACTTTTACTTCGAGTCACTATATTCAGAGTATAATCTATTGGACCAGATTTTAATACAAATTCAAATTTGTTAATTTTGAATCTTATAACATTCAATCAATCAATTTCACTTAGGCTTTGATATGGACTTTGATTTAACTTATTTCTTAATTCTCAAGTATTGATGATTCGCACTAGAGGGCCCAAGATAACGGTGTGAAGGAGAATCCAATTATATGAACTAGAAATTTATTTAAGGTGTGGAATGAATATATAAGTGTAAATAAAAATAGACAATTAAGTTAATTGGTTGTTTATTTAAATTTAATTATTACATTTGCAAAGAAATTTAAAAAAAATCTATTAAATAAATATGATTAATTAAAACTAATTAAGATAATAGGGTTGGAATAGATTATTCAAATAAGTGTATGGGATGAGGTTTATTTAGCTCTAGGATCAACGTTGAATAAATGTTGTTCTAAAATGATTTGAGATACAAAATGGGAGAATAATTCTACTTTGTTAGAAGATGCAAATGGTACAAGATTCTAGATTGCTCGTATGAGAGCTACAAGTGGGTATATATAGGATATACCACCAAGGGATGCGAATGAGTACAACCAATGTGGAATAACAAGAGATGTAGTTGCATGTGTGTGCAACCTCTCCACTAAACTAGCAAAGTACAAGTTACATTGTTGACCTCCACCAACCATTTTACATCTTCTTTGTTTCATTGGACCCAGATATTGCTTTTGCTCTATTTTTGTTGGCATGTAGTGATTGCATAAGTGACTCATATTGGTCCATTAGGCCAATCAAAATGTGTCGTGTGCTTTGGTGATTGCATTTTGATGCCATGTGGGCATGCGGGCCCAAGTCATGAAAACTTAATTTTAAAAAAAATACTTTGTGAAGTATTTTTAAATACTTGTGGGGGACCACATCAAAAGGGAGGTGCCACATAAGAATTTTAATTTGTTTTACTTGTAAATTTCATGCTAAGCACCATATATGTGGTTTCTTACAACTAAGAAAAGGGTGAACATTGTTTTGTTTTTTATGGTGAAGTGGTATGATAATTGTGGGCCAACATCAAAGGAAGAGAATGCTACATGCAAGGGCATGATCTTGTTTAAGTTTTTAATTTACGAATGTAATGTCAAAAACTGCATACCCTTGCAATTTCACGCTATATTTTGGCCTTACTTTAGTTTTCATTCTCTTACCTTGTTTGTAGGCTCATTTTAGCCCTTTCATTAGCCTTTTTCCTCCCATGTTGCTTAGGCCTTATTTCCCGTTTCTCCTTTTGTCAAGTTTTGTCATCACTTTCGTGTTAGCTTTGTGATTTCTTAAAGTCACATTGTTTTTGAGTTCAAAATGTCTGGACACTAGCGTTATGCAACAAACGTCCATGCGACGTACTTCACACGGACATCCATGTGATGCGCTAGCATCCCATGACACTTTCTTATTTGGTGGTCATTTCTTAGTGTTTCGCCACTTATCACCTTCCCCAATCAATGGTAATGACTCGAGACGAATCCAAACAACTTGTCAACCCTAGTAAGTGGTTCTATTCATGTGGAAGTAGAACGTTGTGGAGGATGATTGGCTGGTCTATGGGTTGAATATGTAGTAATGCTTGATGAGCACATTCTACAACCGTTGTTGAGATAACTATATGACCCAATCGTCCATGCGATGCACTAGCGTCCCATGACAATTTCTTATTTGGTGGTTGTTTTGCCACTTGTCACCTTCCCTAGTCAGTGGTAATGACTCGAGATGAATCTAAACAAATTGTCAACCCTAGTCAGTGGTTCTATTCATGTAGAAGCAGAACATCGTGGAGGGTGATTGGCTGGTCTATAGGCTGAATATGTAGTAATGTTTGATGAACACATTCTATGACCATTGTTGTTGAGATAATTATATGACCCAAAGGGTCACTAGTTCTAAGTCTCTTGTTGCTAGGGTTTTGTAAGTTCCAATGCCTAGTGCTAAGACTAATTTATTCATTGATTATCCTAAGGCATTCTAGTCTATTCTCGTGTGCTTGAATGACTTGTGTGTTGTTCCTTTCCTAAATGACTTTGAGAGCATGTTCTTGTTCTTTAGTCGTTTGTGGTGTATGTTGTGGTCTAGGATGGATTGCTCTTCGAGAATAGCTTTAACCCAATCCCCTCTAATCCCTGGGTACATCGAGAGAGATCGAGAGAGAGAGAGAGAGAGAGAGAGAGAGAGAGAGAGAGAGAGAGAGAGAGAGAGAGAGAGCTATGTTGACTTATGTTTGACCAAGTGTTGACTTTGAGTTGTAATCAAAGGTTTGCTACACTTTTGTTTGATTTTCAACCTCACGATGGAACTAAAGAGTTTTCAAATTCTTTTTTTGTTTTTGTTTTGTTTTCTATGTTTTTTGTGATTTTTTTTAATGTATGTAGCTATTTATGAATGTAAAAAATATTTTTGTTTTTTTTTCTAATTTTTTAATGTTCTAATTACTATGAAGTAAATACGAATGCAATCTAAGATGATTTTTCTTATGCAAAGTTTAGCCTATGATTTTGTGTTTTCGTGAATCGATTTTTGCATCTAAACTAATGAAAAGCAAAGAACAACTAACTTAAAGAATAAATAAATTTAACTAGGAAAGCAAATAACAACTATGCTAAGAAATGGAAAGCAATTATATTCTAACAATGGAAATCCTATCAAGAGAATAGCAACAATCAAAATTACTTTCTTGAGAGCAAATTGATCTAATTAACTACTAAGCATATGAAAATCCTAGCATGAATTTGGTGCATAAGCTTGTACACTTCAAAATGTGACTTGGTATCACGAGGTGGAGGAGTCATCATTAACGGAGCACACAGACCCTCTCCTTGCCATAGGAAAACCTCCAAGTCACTCTCGTTCTCATGGTAGAAGTCAATCGAGAGGAGGCGAGACCCGAGGGTGGTCCTGCTCGCTTGGGAGTTGGACTTCGTGAAGAGTAGTTGGTCGGTCCTGGGGCCTTTCTTGGGGGTTATTTTCTATGTTATGCTTGATGACTGTTGTTGCATGGAGATAATAATATGACCCGAAGGGTAGTTATTAATCTCCTGTTTGGGCTCCTGAGATTCCAATGTCTGGATGATTATCTGTTGTGATCGTTTATAAGTCTAATGCACTGGAATCTTTCCTCTCCTACTTGAAGGAGTTGTTGGATGCATTGACTTTGTTCAAATAGCCTAAGCCTATGTTCTTGTTCCTCAATTGTTGGTTGTGTTTGTTGAGGCCTAGGGTGAATTGTTTCGATCTCCTCTAGGATCACCCTCACCCACTCACCTCTAAGTCCATGACACATTCGTATGTTTGAACAGAGAGAGTTGGTTTGAGTTTACCAAGAGATGACTTTACTTTGACTTAGTGTGAATACCTAAGGTTTGTTTGAATTTTTCTTTGAAGGTTGACCTCATGATGGAATCAAAGGGTTTTGTGCTTGCTCATTTTTGTTTTTCTTGTTTTCTATTGTTTTGATGTTTTTGAGGGTTTATGTGTGAATGCAATCTAAATGTATGCAAAATGATATATTTGCTCTTTTATCTAATTTTTGAAATGAAAGTGAACTAATTAATTAGGAATTTGAATATGAATGCAACTAATTATGAATTTACCTAATGCAATTAATCCATTTTTTTGTGTTTTTTTGAAGGTTTTTTCAACTATTCTAAGAAATGAAAATACGGAATTATAAATCTAATCAAACAATGCAATGTACTTGAAATAAACTAATTAAATGCAATCTAACTAGCCTATCAAGGAAATTGCAACAATCAAATTACTATTTCCAAGTGCAAGTTTTTGATTATCTAATTACTATGAAAGCATAAAAGAACTTGAAACCGAAGGCGCATTAGCCTGTCATATCCTCATAGATCCTTTTGGCAACCTTTCCTTCCTCCGCAACATTGGGGTACTCCTCTTAGCGACAGGGATTGGACAAAAAGTGTTTCAAATGAGATCTTGTGAAAGCTTGGATTGAAGCACTTAGGCTTAAAAAATGGCTAGCATAATGACGTTGTATGAAGATTTTTGAAAAGCTTGGGCAAAATAACACTAAATAAAAAGCTCATATGTCATACAACGAGCATGAATATGCTAGTGGAGAGTAATAGCTAAGCAAAAGCATGATTGCAATGATGAATTTGCCTCGTAAAGAAGATTTGAAGCTTTGTAATAATGAAAAATAATGAAATGGAAGCTTTGGATCTTTGAGAAACTAAAGAAAGAAACGGAGAAAGAGGCTCAAAGGCCTATGAAGAAGCTTGAAAAAGCTTGTGAACTTGAGAAGAACATTCTCCAACTTGAGAAATAATGAAGAGGTGAGGGGTATTTATAGGTTGGATGGCACACACGAGGGTGGAATTGATTGGGAAGTTAACTCAATCTGATTGGAGAGTCAACATGATTGAATGCTCAGTGAACTCAATTGATTAGGGAGTGGATTGGGTTGATTGGGAGTGAACATGCTTTGATAGCCTTTCACAGAAGAAGAAATAGATTTAACATGAGATTGATTGAGAAATAAGAAGAATTAATTTGTGAGTTATAAAGGAGTGATTGGGAGTCTTGAATCAATTAGAAAAAGTTGACGATCAGTTAGGGAAGGTGACTCACACAATCAGGGTTCAATTTGGAGCAAATTTGGGTTAGAACAAGGCTAATTTTGAGCTCCAAACTGAAGAGAAACTCGCACTCAAAAGCAACAGGACCACCTCTTTTACCAGTAGGGTTGCCCGAGGGGGACCATGGTCAAAATGGGAGCGACCAAGGTTAGATAGGGTTTTGGGTGGAAACAAAGTCATGGAGAATGATTTTGGGAGGCTGGAAAAGAAACCTGTCAACTTTATTTTGCCAAATTGATGCCAGAAGGGTGGGTCACTCCCTTTACCATTAGGATCCCCTAGGATGGGATCCAAAAATAAAAGGGGGGGATTAGGGCACAATGAAAGGTGGATAGAAACTGGGGGTTGGAGATGAAACTGGCATGTCAATTGGAGGTCTCTAGAGGTCAAAAAAGGTGAAAAAAGTCAACAGGACATAGGTTCCCTAGGATACAACACTTGTAGGTCTTGCAACAAGGCCAAAAAGTGAAGAAGATGAAGAGTCGACAATGGGAGAATGAAGAATGAATAGGTTTTCACAAGTTAGCTAAGGGATTATAGAGGAAGAAAGAAAAAGGGAAATCCAATCCACGTGTCATCAAGAGGAATGTTTCCTGAGAGGTCATATATACATGCTTACATGTATGTGTTTAGGATCATAGCTCATCATAGGATTACCATGTAGGCACATGCATCTTTTTGGTGCTTACATATTTGCCCCCTTGGAGATGGTAGTCTATATGAAGCATAGGTATCATTCCTAAACTAGGCCTTTACTTGTCGATTTCCCGCAATTGTACCTACAATAAGAAGCATTAGTCCGATATTTAAAATGTTTTAAAATAAGTACTAAATTTGAAATGATCAAACATATACCGTCGATTGCATTGTAAGTGTACTTGAGTTGCTTTGTTTTGCCATAGGGACTTGTAAAGATGAAAACATGCAAAATGAGGGTGCAAGAGCACTATGGAAATAAAAGACATGCTAAGCTAGAGAGGAGAAGAACAGATTCTCCTTTTATTACAAATTTTGAAGAACATATTCAATTTTTAGGGATTTTTGAGGTTTTACATATTTTTTGGTTTTTGTGAAGGTCTGATTTGATGTTCTTTGAGGTCTTTGAAAGACCTATGTTTATTTAAGAGATTTATACCCTTGCCCCCTTTGCATGGGGAGACTTGCACACTTGAGTGCATTGTTTTTCTATTTTGACTTGTTGGAGGAGTGACTTGTGCTCATACGTTGTTTGCACTTATCATTGTGAGACCTAATTGATTGAGATCTAAATGTAACTTTAGTTGACATCTTGTACTTCACTTTCCCTCTTGTGCATAAGGTTGGATAGAGCTTTTATTTTTCTTATTAGAATGCATACCTAAGATGATCACATATGGATGATGCAATTTGTTTTTGTCTTTTTATGATATGAATGACATGCAACGTGTTTGGATGTGATTCACAAATATGAAATGCAAAGTACTATGTTCTGAGTGATATGGATGCCATGATGTTATGACATGTTTTATTGCTTTTGATTTTCTATGATATGTATGCAGGTGGAACAAACAATGTGACTGCTCTTAAGTAGGATTTTTGACCTAGGAGATTGCGAGTTAACTTGGTATAAAGAGACTTATTGATCTCTGGGATGGGATTAGGGACTCAAGTTGGAGTAGGGAGGAGATGTAATGTTTATAATTTTAGTCTTTGCAAAAGGCTAAACACTGATCCTTATTTAGACAAAACAATTTGACAAGCTTTCAACTTGGACAAGTAACAAATTTTATTCTAGTGCTTGCTAGACTTAGATCATAGATGGCCAACAAGATAGACCTAGGGTAAAGGAATGGATTCAAAGTGAAAGATGGTCCAAAAGACTATTAGACTGTTAGCTTTGCTCAGCTTATAGTGCATGTTTGTGCTTTGTACCTCTCTTTTTTTATTTTCTTTGATAGAATCTTCAAGCTTAGATTTATCTCCACCTAAGGGCACGTACATTCAACAATCTTCTCTCCATCACTCTTTTTCTCTCTCTTTTTTTTATGCTTTTACTCTTTTTTTTTTGTATTTTTACAATGCCTCACTTGATTTTCTCATTTTTTTGATATTTTGAATTTTAAGGAAAATGCTTTTGAACTTTTTGAGTATTTTGGATATTCAACAACTTTGGTCTCTCTAGTCTCACTTTTTTATCACTCTTATTTTTTTATCACTCATTTTTTTTATTCACTCATATTTTAGATTGTTTCCTGCAGAGTTATGATCTCCTTGGCATTTTTGGCTAGGAAAGATAAGGGGTTGAGTGCCACCAAAAGTTTTCATAGTCTAGTCAGACTTCCTTTCTACTAAGGAGGAGTGGGGAAGGTCTACTTGCAAGCTTCTATTGAGTACTGTAGGTTTGAATACTAACTTTTCTTTAGACTTAACAACATGAATTATTAAGACTGGGATCAGTGTAGAACTAAGAGCTAGGCTTTGATCAGAATCATTGGGAAAATGTAGTAGGGTAATAGTGATAAGCAGTAAACATGAATTTTTATGGGACCTCAAAGGATCAAAGGGTCAACCTATACCTAAGAAACCTTAGATTCCTTACTAGGACAAAAATCGAATAAGAGCATGACACTCACAAAATGCATGATGGAATAGAATGAAGAATACAAAATTTTTATCTTTCATGATTTTATGCTTTTTATGGATTTTTGATTTATTTGAATTTTTGGATTTTATAGTCTTTTACAATGTTTTGAGATGTTGAACTCTTCTCCTTCCATAATGCACAAGAGGTAGCATAATTTCTGATGTCTTCCTTAACTACGTCTAGACCTATCCAATTTGGTCTAAACTTCACTTGAAATTCTTTGCAAGGACACTCAAAGACTTGGTGTAAAAATGTCTTTGTATTTATTGAGTAGTTTTGTGTACTCACATGTTTCATTATTTGATGATTTACTCCCTAGCTTTATTGTTTTATGCTCTTGTATAGTTTCATTACTTGTTTTAAACTTTTTAGCAACAAATGAAGTTGGTGTTGACTCTCGTAGTTTCTATGTGGGTTTTGGTTCTTCTTCTTTAGTCATGATTTCAATCATATGAAGGTTTATGTCTAGATCGATTGGAATGGCCACTAAGTTGAATGGAGCATAAGACTTTGTTGAGTGGGGATCGAAGGGGAATTCTTTTGTTTCCCCCTTTCCTATACATTTTGAGGTCTTGGCTACATTTGCAATTTGTTTTGATGTCTCTCCTTTTTCAAAACTATTGATTTTTGGGTCACTAGTGATTTCCATGGTCTTTCCCTTCTTTTTGACTTGTTCAACTCTATAAAGGCTGAAAGGATTAGGATCTCCTTTTGATGACATGGGTTTGTCCCATGTGCAAGAAGCGTATTTCTTGAAATAGTGTGGAGGGAATGACCTTCATCCTATAGATCCAAGGCCTTCCTAGGATCATGTTGTAAGTGGTTCTTCATTGATGACATAAAATTTAGTTGGGAGGGTTGTGGGACCCAATGTGATTTGAAGATTGACCTTACCCATGGTTCAAGTGTTTGGGTTATCATGAATTCTAAGAATGGAATTTTCTTGTGTGATTTGAGTTTCATCATATCCCATTCTTTGAAGAAGAGAGAAAGAGACTATGTTGATTGCAGACCCATCATCGACAATTACATGTTTAATGGAATAGTCTCAAACTTGGACTATCAGATGGAGGGGAGATCACCCTGTTTAGCTATGTCATTGTCTGAGGGTAACTTTTCAAAATCAAATGTTGAAGAAGAAAACTTTTAACTTGGAGTGCTTTGAACTAGATGGCCTTGATCTAAGGCTTTGAGGAGAGTGTTCTCGTGCGTACAAGAAATTTTGAGTAGTTCTAACATGTGAGAAAGATTTGAATTGTTGGAGGTGTCATCCAGTCCTTTTGGTCCTTGGGTGACAAATTTCTTGATCTTTATCTAATTCCATAAGGCCTAAGGTGTTTTGATAGATTTTGGGACTAAGTTCTTCATCTTGTGAGAATGTGTCCATGAATGCTTTTTGTTAACATTTTGGGAGGTTTGATATGAAGTGATGGTACCCTTACATGACTTGATCTCATGCCCCTTTCTCTTGTGAAATGAGCAATATTTATCATGATTGTGATCTTGAGGTTTATGATGATTGTTCTATGACTACTTGTTGATTCTCAAGGGATAGTTGTTGACATTTTGGTTCCCCAAATTTGTATGACTATTGTAGTCATAATTATTGTTGTTTCTAGATGTTGAAGTGTTTGTCGACCCATCTATGTCTTGATCATTTTTTTGAGGATTTGTTATTTATATCATGGTTTATTAACCTTCCATTGGCATCATACTCCCTTCTTCCGCTATCAATAGCGGCTTGGTCAATTCTAAGGGCACTTTCAAGTGCTTCTTTGTATGATTTGCAAGTGAGTTTTGGGACGTGTTCTCGTATGTCATTATTGAGAGAATTTAAGAAGAGATCCCAAATTTCTCTATGATCCATGTTTGGTGCACTTGGTGAAGAATAAAGAACTTTCCTCCATCGTGTGATGAAGTGTGCAATTGAATCGTTGGCTTCTTGTTTGAGTGTTAGAAATTCTCATATTCCTATCTTGATTGATCGATGAGTTGCCTAAAAGAGTGGATCGATGCTTTTGGAAGTCGATAGTACCAATCTAGAGCGATACCCTCCAAATTCTTTGGAAATTTTTTTTCTACCACCCCATCCCAAGGAAGGAGTTCTCGCACTACCGTGAAATAAGTCTTGCTTGATATGAGAGTTGGGATCACCCTCTCCTTTACATTTTGGAAGCTCGGGGAGAGGATGTGGTAATTTGACTTGATGAATGTTGTAGTCAAGAGGCTCCTTTAAATACATGAGGTATGTTACTAAGAGGGAGTTATGTGTAGAGGGTCTTGTTCCTCCAAACATTAACCCTTCAGGTGGAGCTTGTTGCATTTATTGAAAGGGTATGCTAGATTTTTGATATCCTGGAAAAGTTGGATAACTAGATGGTGTCATGTTTATGTTTTGAAGATTGGGGGGGATTATTTGTGGTTGATTTTGCGTTATAGGAATGCCACCTATTTGATTGAGACTTGTCATGTTGCATGATGAGGGTAAGGGAGGCATGAATGCTTCATTATGCATGTCGTGAGAATGGAAGTTTAGATGAGGGGGATTTTGTATTGCCCCCTAGTTTGATTCGATCTTGTCAATGAATTGATTTCCCTATGCCCTAGGTTTTTCCCTAGTTTTGTATTGGCCATATTGTTCAACACTCTTAACCTCAAGGGTCTTGATTCATTAGATCAAGGTTTCTACAAGTTCTATGGGTGAGGCTTTGTCTATTCTTTGAGCTTTGCCATCTTGAGGTGGATTGTTTTTCTTTGGGGTTTGAGTGTCCCTATTTTTTCTTTCTAATGACACTTCACATGTTGTGAACTTTTTATCTTGATGTACTATGTGGAGTGATTTTTTTACCTCCTCAACTTCTTGTAAGTTCTTCTCTTGATAGATCATTTCATTGTCCACTTGGGTGGCCATTTTTATGGGTTGGTCATGTTGATGGATCTTAGATCAAACATTCAAATCTCATATTTTGATTTGATCAAAGTTGTGGGGATTTTGTTGGATCCCTTTTGGATTTGTGATTTTACTCAAGTGGACACTCCCTTGGACTTTTTTCATAAAACATCATCAAATATGGAAAAATGTAAAAAAATCCATTCCAAAAGGATTTGTTCTTCACGTCAAGTTCACCAAAATATGTACACTTTAAAACATGACTCAATAGTGTGAGGAAGATGACTCATCTTTAACGGAACACACAGATCCTCTCCTTTCCACGAGTGAACCTTCAAGTCACTCTCACTCTCGTGGTAGAAGCCGGTCGAGAGGAGGCGAAACCCAGGGGTGGTCCTGCTCACTTGGGAGCTGTGAAAGGAAGCAAGGTTTGTGGAAACGCTTCCTACACTGATCTAATGAGGAAAGGATTATGCAAGTTTTAATCTTTTCTAGTTACAGATATGAAATTCACATTAATAGAGAGTTAAAACAAACATTCAAATGCAAGAACAATGTCAATGACACAAGATATACGTGGGGAAAACCCTTTCCAGTGAAAAATCCCACACTCCAAAACCTGCACAATGTATTATCAAATCAAATGCTGATTACAATACACTTGCAATGCAAGTTCTTTCAGGAGTTCCTAAATGTCAAATTCTGGAGTAATTCTAGCAGCATAACGATACCTGCAAATGAACAATATAGCTCCAATTCCAAACACCTATATATATAGAAAAGTACTATGGATGGAGGTAGCTTCTAGAGCAAGTCAACAAAGAATCTCGTCCAAATCCATATGGCCTAATTTCCAAGGCCATAAAACATGAAAATGACACTTGTCAATGATTCCCTTTCACCCCTTACAACCCCCATACTTGGGCATCCCAAATTTGCACAATATAGGTATGATAGATGCTCTTACAATGTCATAAAATCTGTCATATATGACAACACTTACAGTTGTAAGAGAATCTATCATAATTGACTATTAATAACTAATTCTCTTATAACTTGTCATAGTCAAACTTGGGCGCCTACCTTCTCCATGCAAAGATGGTTCTTGACACTTGTCACATCTGTCATAGAATTTTCTATTTTTGGCTCTTACATGTCATAGATTTTGTCATAGGAATCTGTCATAACTCTTACGTGTCATAAACCTCTTACAACACCTAAAAGATGTCGACACATGGAAAAAGTCTTCTACCACTTGAAATGGGATGCCTAAATCTTCAAATGTTGACTTGACCATCCAAGTCACCTTCCAAGTGGGATGACATGTTAGCATGCCACCTCACACTAGGTGACAAAACTGGATGACCAATATTAAATACAATTTAGGCAAATAAATAATATACAATTAAATAATAAATTATGTGAGGAAATTGCAAAGGTTGAGACACCTTAATTCCCAACATTCTCCCACTTGTCGAACACCTTTGAAGAGCCAATAGAATGATAGGATTTAACTGCTAGGGGCCAAGAGGCCCATAGACTCTGAACACCATTTGAACTTCTCTGTGCTCACAGGTTTTGTCAAGGAATCTGCAACATTCGCCAAAGTGTCAACTTTCTCCAAATTCACCTTCCCATCCTCTACCATGTCATGAAGAAAATGGTATTGGACATCAATATGCTTAGTCCTCACGTGGAAAGTAGGATTCTTTGCCAAACATATCGTACTCTGACTTTCACAACAAATAGTAATATTCCCTGCATAAAATCCAACACCAGAGCACAATCTCTTAAGCCAAATGGCTTCCTTACAAGCATGAGTTGTTGTCATGTATTCTGCTTCAGTAGTGGACAAAGCAACTACAGGTTTCCTCTTACTCATCAAATTAATAGCACCATCGAACATAGTGAACACATAAGTACTTGTGGATCTCCTGTTGTCAATGTCACCTACCTAATCTAAATTCACAAATCCATGAATACAAAGTGAATGCCGAGGTCTTGTAGGATAACCATGAAAATATATTGAATACTCGAAAGTGCCCCACAAATATCTGAACACTCTCTTCATTGCTTCCCAATGTACTTGTCCAGAATTAGCCATAAGTCGACTAAGGACTCCCATTGCTTGGGTAATGTTTGGTCTTGTACAGACCATAGCATACATCAAGTTGCCAACTGCACTAGCATAAGTAACTCTACTCATATCCTCCATCTCAGAAGCAGACTTCAGACAATCTGCAATAGATAACTTTGTCCCCATCATAACAGGAACAATCAATGGTATGTAATCTACCATGTTGAATCTCTCCAACATAGTATTCACATACTTACTCTGGCCTAACCAAAGTTTTATGTTATCTCCATCTCTTCTAATTTCCATCCCTAGAATGTACCTGGATGCCCCTAGATCTTTCATCTCAAACTATGCTAACAATTGAGACTTCAAATTAGAAATCAAATTCTTATCATTCCCAATTAACAACATATCATCAACATACAATGCAATAATTAGAATGCGATCATTGTCAGACTTGTAATAAACACAATGATCTAATTTTGATCTCTGAAATCCCAAACTCAACACAAAAGCATCAAATTTCTGGTACCACATCTTAGGAGATTGTTTCAAACTAGACAAAGACTTCTTTCACTTGCAAACCAGATTTTCTTTACCTTTTACCACGTAGTGCTTTGGCTGTGACATATAGATTTCCTCCTCCAAATCACTATGAAGGAAAGATGTCTTCACATCCATCTATTCCACTTCTAGATCATATGCTGCTGCAAGTGATAACAAGAACCGAATAGATGTTAGCTTTGCAACATGGGAGAATATCTCACCATAGTAAATTCCCTCCACCTAAGAATACCCCTTCGTGACCAACCTTGCCTTAAACTTCTCAACACCGCCATCTTAACCAAACTTTTTCTTGAACACCCATTTGCATCCAATAGGTTTACATCCACCAAGAAAGGGGACCAGATCCCAGGTATTATTTTTCTTTAAAGAAGCCATCTCTTCTTCCATGGCCTCTTTCCTAGAATCTGCATACCCATAGCCTCCCTTAGGGTCCTAGGCTCATCGGTGTTAGAAATCAAAGCAAAAATACAACTGGAATCATGCAATGAATAACCAAACCTATCAAGTTGCCACCTTATCCGTGTGGACCTCCTCAAAAGTTGAGATTTAGGTTCTTCCTCTTCTTCTTCTAAACTCTCAGAGCTATTAGAGCTCTCCTCATCATTAGTTCCATCAGATGTCTTTAGTTCAACTTTCTCAGAGGTGGAAGGAAGATAAACCACATCCTCTTTCTTCTCTTCTTTCTTTAGTTTTAGGTCTACAGAAGAAGGACTGAGATCTCTGAAGATCACACTTCTGCTATACAAAACTCTCTTAGCCACTAGATCCCAAAGATTGTACCCTTTCACACCGATGCCATAACTGATGAAGATACACTTCACTACCTTGTTCTCCAAATTAGACCTCTTCTTCTTGGGCACGTGTATATGTCTCACAATCAAATACCTGAATGTGTCTTAATGAAGGATTTTTACCAGACCACACCTCCATAGGTGTCTAATCAATAAGTGTCGATTTAGGAGACCTGTTAACCAGGTAACAAGCAGTAGCAACAGCTTCAACCCAAAACTTTTATTCAAGGCCAGCTCCACTTAGCATACTCCTAGCCCTCTCCATCAACATTCTGTTTATCCTCTCTACAACTCCATTTGACTAAGGGGTATACGGAGTTGTCTTGTGTTTCTCAATGCCTTGTTCTTTACAAAACTTGTCGAAAGCTTTTGAGAAAAACTCACCACCATTATCAGTCCTCAAACACTTAATATTCCTATCCTTTTGATTCTCTACAAGAGCTTTGAACTCTTTGAATCTTGCAAAGACTTTAGATTTACTTCTAAGGAAATACACCCATGTCCTTCTACTATAGTCATCAATGAATGAAACAAACTACACAGATTTTGAAATCAAAGGAACATTAACATGACCAAATACATCAAAATGAATTAAGTCCAACACCTCAAAAGATTTGTGAGAACTAGAATAAACCAAACATGGTTTTTCTTTCCATAAATGCAATGTTTGCAAAAATCAAACTCAAGGTTACAATCATTCATACCCTCAATGAGGTTTTTATTTTTCAGGTTCCTCAAACCCTTTTCACTAATGTGACCAAGCCTTTGGTGCCATAACATTGTCTTCTCAGTTGGAAGTTTCATTTCCATAGAATGAGCACCCTTAGGTACCCAGAAAGAATGACCATCAGAAGTAGATGCAAGACACTTCTTTGTTGCTGGTTCCAATGGTGAGGATGAAGACTTTGAAGTTCTCTTCTTCGAAACATAGGGACTATTGCATTGAACTGTGCATGCATCAAGCTGAAACAAAGTGCCAATTCGAACACCCTTAGCTAGCACCATAGCTAAAATGTCCCTAATTTTGGAAGACCCTTAAATTTGCCCTAATATATCAATTTCAATTAATTTATTCTTCCTGAAGGAAAATGGTTTGATAGGGTACCCAAGAAACCCTCTACCCTAGGCCCAAGAGCAGGTGCTTCACCCCTCTTGGCCCCATGTGGCCTCTTGCCATCCATATGGGGTGGCGTGCCTAGTGAGGTGTCCTATCACCGTACCCCTTATCAAAACTATTTTGTTTTCTCTTATGATTCAATTAATTTGCTGGATGGGAGGTTGGGGTGCAACTATAGTAGGGTGTCTCGGAAATCACTCCATCTAAGCCCAAGAGTGGCTTCTCATGCCCTCTTGGCCCACATGTGGCAGGCCTCAACCATCCACCATGGGGTGGTGTACTAAGAAGATGATCTCAAAGCCGTTTCCCCTCCTCATAGGCCCTTAATTCCCTCATCATGACATTCATACAAGAATCCACATTAATGCATAATGAACTCATCAACTCATAGTTGCAAGCAATTCTATCAGCGATACAAATGAATTATGAAGATGATAGAACAATATGCATGATCATACCTAAACACACATAGATTCTACCACACATATATTGACCTACAAATCTACAACCACAAGATAGCTTATGCAAATAGAGATTCTATGGTTTGCTCACTGGCTCTTTATCTTCCTCCTTCAAATCTGCATACTTTTCTTCCAATTCTACCTGAATGCATTCCTTAACACATCTCATGAGTTGATCAGATCATATTAGAAATATATATATAAAACTCAAAAAATATATTCTTAATCAGATCATTTTTATTCTATTCCCTCTTTCATAGAAATCATAACATTTAGATATATTAGTTCGCACATATTTATTACCTTTTGAAAAGATCTTATGCACATTAGATGATAAAACCATAACACATAAATCTCATTAGTATTTATATCAATTTACTAGTATCTATCCTTACTAATAGAAACAATTGTTAAAAAACTATACATTAAACAACATATTAGATTACATATTAAATTACTACCAAATCATTACGAAGATTGCTGCTGATAGTTGGTTCCTTATGATTGTTGTTGTAGACTAGAACTCAGTCCCTTTTAAATTTCTCTGCAGATCCAAGGAGTCTTCTAGTTATATATTCCATCAGATATTATTTCTTATTTCCGCCTAATGAAATTATATATCATTCCTTACTAAAATATATATCTTTAATCTTAGAAATATTATTCTCATTTTCTATATAAAATCTCCGTATGATTCCCCATTCTTCCATAAAATATATTTATATCATTATATCCCTATGAAGAGATGCACCTTTTGATAATGATCACTACCCTCTTCTTAATCATTAATATCAATATATTAAATCTACATACAATAGATCGCTGCCTTGGAATCGTTGCACCATATGTTATTATAAGGAGTGTTGTTTATAATTTAAATCTGATTTCTTATGGTATCGGCCACCTCTTGTTAGACTTCCCTATATCCTTCATAAAATATATTTGCTGTTGTATAAGACTTCACTCTTATATGAGATTAAATATATAAATATTTATATTTATATTATTGATATTTATATTTTATAATTATATTTATATTTATTAATTATAATTATTATTTGTAATAATATACCTTTGTTAATTAAAATAAATATATTATATTTTAATTATATTAAAATAACAATATTATTTAATATTATTTATTAAATAATATATATTAATAATATATTTCACAAAAGCACTTTGCAGTTTTTATCATGATATTTAAATCTTTAATTTAAATAATGCCTTAATATTGGGACATCACAGTCCACCCCGCCAAAACTTGCTTGTCCTCAAGCAATTATATTTATAGTGCTTCTAGAACTGTCATGATCCTACATCAATCTCTTCGAGAATTATTGTTAGTATTCTCGTCTTAATTCAACTGTCAACGTTGGCATTCTTCGAAGCATGAGGTATTTTGTCGTTCCATTTTGTTCACGTATTTGTATTTCCTAACAACAACAATTGGTAACTAGTGATGTTTGAGACAAGTTTCTCTCGTTTAAACTTGTTATTAGACTTGAAACACACACAAAGATATATGTAATACATGATGCATTGATGCAGGAGCATCCAGAGGTGTAAGGGCAATCTTGCATCACCCAAAAATAAGTTAATTCAAAATCATTGTAGTTGTTCTCATTTCTTCCCATAATTAGTGTTTTTGGTTCCATAATATCCAGAATAATAATGTAGGACTTTCAGTTTTTCCAAAACTGCTAAAATAGCGACTTGCCTATTTTGTAAAGTGTACCTGCTATTTTTAGAAAGTTTGCATTTGGGCACATAATGAAGCAAAAACTTCCAAAAAGTTACATAATGGAAATATAAGACCTTTGGTGAAGGAATCAGGCAAAGATCATTTGTGAGTTGAAAGATATTAAAGTTTTTGTTTTCCGAAAAGCCCCTGAAAATTTTTAGAATGAGATATGAGGCACTAAAACTTCTCATAACATCTCAAAAAGTTGACAGAAATCTGTTTATAGATTTTCAGCGTGATAGTTCACATCGCAAGCTTTCCAGGGCTTAAAACGGTTTGTCAATCAGACACCCGGATCAAAAGTTATGCTTCCCAGAAGTTGACCTACTTTTGGAGGGAGTTGCAAAATTCAAAATTTAGCTAGAGGCCATAAAAAATTGCTATTTATGACTATTTTGGGAACCCTAGGCGGTAGTAGAGTTAAGGGGGCTAGTGTAGAGTCAAGAATAGGTGGGAAAATAGAAACCCTAGCTGATTAAGGGTTACAAAAGGCTGAAGATTCTAGAGTCTTGAGGTTGGGAAAGCTGTAATGTGTTGCAGCCAGTAGAGGATTCATCCTCTGATTGTAATTGAGATTTTGTAATGTAATGAGTTGCCCAGTTCAATAAAAGAAAGTTCCATTTGCTGTGTGGAATATCTGTTATTGTGTGTTTTGTGATTTACCCCCTTCATCAAGTGGTATCAGAGCAAGGGTTCCTGAGTGTGTAGGCAGATTGCCGACCGTGAGGCAGTTTACACCAGGACCTGAGGTTGTGGGTTTGCTACGGAGATCAAGATGCCTCCACGAAGAAATCATGTTGGGAGGAATGCCTTGACGGAAGAGAGTTTTAGAGCCCTACAAAGGCAAATCGATGCATTGCAAGAGGAGCTGCAAAAAGGGTTTGATTTGAGAACAAGAGAAGAAAGTGAAGATGAAGCTGAAGAAGAGCTATTTGAGGAAGAGCAAGAAGTTGCAGGAGATCCTGCAGAAGTTAGGTTGTTGAGGGCCATTTCGAAGATCGGAAAAAGGCCTAGAATCGAAGTTTCTACATATTCTAGAGATTTGAATCCGGAACAACTCATTGATTGGATCAATGACATGGAGGAGTATTTTGAGTATGAAGATGTGGAGGACCCAGATCGGGTCAAGTTTGCAAAAACAAAGTTGAAGAGTCACGCCAGTATTTGGTGGAAGGAGGTCCAATTAAAGAGGAATAGAAGAGGAAAAGGAAAGATCACCAGATGGGATCGGATGGTCGAGAAACTGAAGAAGCAGTTCATTCCTGTGGACTATGAGATGGAGTTGTTGAAGAAGCTGCAAGGACTAAAGCAAGGTAACAAGTCTATCAAGGAGTATACATAAGAGTTTTATAAGATTACTATCAGGATAGGCCATGCAAAGCCCAACAAGGAGAAGGTAGCCCGTTACATTAATGGGTTGAGGCCGAGTATTCAGGAGGAGCTGAGCCTGGTCAGAATGACCACCATAGAAGATGCATACCAGTTTTCCTTGAAGGTGGAAGAGAAGCTGAATAAAAGATTTGATAGCAAGCAAAGGGGAAGAGGTCAAGGTAGAAGGACTGGTGGAAGACCCTATGGGGGTCGAAATGAAGATGCAAAGAAAAGTGAAGAAGTTGGCACCAGTCGAAATCAGAGAGGAGATAACACCTATCACCCTCGTGACCAGAACAATGGTTAGCAAAGAGGAAGAGGCAGACCTGGGCAAGGACCTGGAAGAGGAGGTTTCAGAGGAGCCTGTTTCCAATGTGGAGAAGAAGGGCATCGAGCATATGAGTGTCCGCAACATCAAGGAAGGATGGATAGAAGACCTAAAGGTAATGCACGAGTTGCACATGTAGATGAAGATGCACAGTCCGAGCGTTCTAAAGATGCTGAAAGGGGAGAAACCCTAGTTGTCAGAAGAACCTTGTTGAATGAGGAGAAAGAACCAAATCAAAGGAAGAGTTTATTCCGCACAAGGTACAAATGTGAAGGTAAGTGTTGTGATATTATTATTGACAGTGGAAGCACTGATAATCTTGTTTCAGAGGAGATGGTTGACAAGTTGAAGTTGACAAGAAGAAAGCATCCGCATCCATATCGGATTGCATGGTTGTAGAAAGACCATAGAGCTTTGGTCAATGAGCAGTGTTTAGTGAAGTTCAAGATTGGGGACTACCATGATGAGGTGCTGTGTGATATCATACTGATGGATGCATGTCATATGTTGTTGGGGAGGCCGTGGCAATATGATAGGAGCGCTGTCCATGATGGCTATGCAAACACATATTCCCTAACAAAAGATGGAGTTTGTCATAAATTGAAGCCCTTGAAGGAGGTGGAAGAAAAGGTATGTAGTACTGCTAGAATTTGCTTGGTAGATGGTAGGAAATTTTTGGAGGGTATGAAGCATGAGTGTCATTGCTTTGCATTGATTCCTAAGATTAGTCAAGAGAAATGTGAAGATGTACCAATAGAAGTTTTAGATATGTTGGAAGAGTTCCAAGACATTATATATGATAATGTACCAGAAGGTTTACCACCAGTAAGGAAGAGAAGTCATCAAATGGATTTGATACCAGGAGCCAGTTTGCCAAACAAGGCAGCCCATAGAATGACCCCTGCAGAGAATGAAGAGCTAAATAGACAAGTTTAGGAGTTGTTGAGGAAGGGATTGATAAGGGAGAGCCTAAGTCCATATGCGGTACCTGCAGTACTAGCACCAAAGAAGGATGGAGAATGGAGGATGTGTACAGACTCTCGAGCCATCAATAAGATAACGATCAAGTATAGATTTCCATTGCCAAGAATGGATGACATCATGGATTGTTTGAGTGGAACCAAGTACTTCACGAAGATTGACCTAAAGAGTGGGTATCACCAGATCTGTATCAGAGAAGGAGATGAGTGGAAGACAGCCTTCAAGACAAAGGAAGGGTTGTATGAGTGGTTAGTCATGCCATTTGGGCTAACCAATGCACCGAGCACATTTATGCGGCTCATGAACAAGGTGCTGAAAGAATTTTTAGAAAATTTTGTTATTGTTTATTTGGATGATATTTTGATTTTTAGTAAGACTTGGGATGAACATCTGATGCATATCAGAAGAGTTCTAGAGAAACTGAGGGAGGAGAAGTTGCTGATTAATCTGAAGAAATGTAGTTTTGCAAAGGAGTTGGTATACTTGGGATTTGTTGTCTCAGAGGAAGGTCTTAAGATGGACCCAGAAAAAGTAAGGGCTATCATTGAATGGCCTATGCCAAGGAGTGCAACGGAGGTAAGATCTTTTCATGGTTTGGCAAGTTTTTACATAAATTTTATCAGGAATTTTAGTAGCATTTGTGCACCCCTAATTGAGACAATGAGAGGGGATAGAAAAGAGTTTAGATGGACTAAAGGAGCAGACAAGAGCTTTGATACATTAAAACAGAAAGTCGTAGAACAACCTGTTTTGGCACTTCCAGATTTTAATAAAGTATTTCAGGTAGATTGTGATGCTAGTGGTAGTGGTATAGGAGCTGTTTTGAGGCAAGAAGGTAAGCCCATTGCCTATTTTAGTGAGAAGCTTAATGATGCCAAGAAAAAAGTATTATGTTTATGATCAGGAGTTTTATGCAATAGTTCAGGCTTTGAAGAAATGGAGACATTATTTGTTGCCAAAGGAGTTTGTTTTATATATTGATCATCAGGCTTTACAATATCTTAATAGTCAAGGAAAGTTAAATCAAAGGCACTTAAAATGGGTTGAGTTTTTGCAGAGCTATACTTTTGTTTTGAAGCACAGGAGTGGGAAATCCAACAGAGTTGCAGATGCCTTGAGTAGAAGGCAAAATTTGTTGATAGAAATGAAGATAAAGGTTGTTGGGTTCAATGAGCTCAAAAGTTTATATCCTAAAGATCCAGATTTTGCAGAGGCTTGGAAAACTTGTTTGGAACCTGTTACTTTGGATATGACAAAATGGTTGGATTTCATTATCCAAGATGGCATGTTATTTAGAGGAAGCCAGTTGTGAATTCCAAGGAGTTCCATGAGAGAGAATTTGATTAAGGAGAAGCATAGTGGGGGATTGGCTGGACACTTTGGTCGAGATAAGACCATTGCTATTATTGGCGAAAATTATTATTGGCCACAGTTGCAACAGGATGTGAGGAAATTTGTGCAAAGTTGCAGAGTGTGTTAGATGGCAAAAGGAACAAGTCAGAATACAGGGTTGTATCAACCATTGCCTGTACCGGAGAAGCCATGGGATGATATTAGCATGGATTTTGTTCTTGGTTTACCAAGGACATAGAGAGGACATGATTCTATTTTTGTGGTAGTGGACAGATTCTCAAAAATGGCACAGTTTATTCCTTGTAAGAAGACTAATGATGCTATTCATATTGCAGAGTTATTTTTCAAGGAAGTGGTGAAACTACATGGCCTACCAAAGAGCATAGTTTCAGACCGAGATACCAAGTTTGTTGGTTATTTCTGGAGGACATTGTGGAAGAAGTTGAAGACAGACTTGAAGTTCAGTTCTACACACCATCCACACACTGATGGACAGACTGAAGTGGTGAATAGGAGTTTGGGTAACCTACTACGATGCTTGGTAGGAGATAAGCCCAAGGGATGGGATTTGATTTTACCACAGGCAGAATTTACTTACAACAATTTTGTCAATAGGAGTACTGGTAAATCACCATTCCAGATTGTATATGGCAATAGCCCAAGAAATGCTTCTGAGTTAAGGAAGCTGGACAATGGAGAAAAGACAAGTGCCGAAGCTGAAGACTTTGCAGAACATCTGAAAAAATTGCATGAAGAGGTGAGAAAGCACATTAATAAAATAAATATTTAGTACAAGGCTAAGGCAGATCAGAAGAGGAGATATAAGGAATTCTAGGTAGGAGATGAAGTCATGGTTCACCTGAGAAAAGAAAGGTTCCCAATTGGAACATACAATAAGTTGAAAATGAAGAAATTTGGACCATGTAGAATCATGAAGAAGCATGATTTAGGAAATGCATATGAGGTAGAGCTGCCGAGTGGGATCAATATTTCCCCTATTTTCAACATTGCTGATTTATCAGAATATCATGAAGGTGGAATAGAGGATGGACCAATAGAAGTGCAGTGGAGTATTCTGGCATCTACTTCAATAGAGGAGATAGACGAGATCTTGGATAGCCATGTGGGAAGGAGCACTCGAAACAAGCAATACGAAGAATATCTATTGAAATGGAAAGGAAGGCCTATTGAAGATTCTTCTTGGTTGTCTAAGGCAGAGGTTGACCATTTGGGTTTTCCTCACACAAACACCTGAGACGTGACAGGGTCACTTCTCAAATTACCCTGGGTGTCTGATGCAGGAGCATCCAGAGGTGTAAGGGCAATCTTGCATCACCCAAAAAGAAGTTAATTCAAAACTATTGTAGTTGTTCTCATTTCTTCCCATAATTAGTGTTTTTGGTTCCATAATATCCAGAATAATAATGTAGGACTTTCAGTTTTTCCAAAACTGCTAAAATAGCGACCTGCCTATTTTGGAAAGTGTACCTGCTATTTTTAGAAAGTTTACATTTGGGCAAGTAATGAAGCAAAAGCTTCCAGAAAGTTACATAACAGAAATATAAGACCTTTGGTGAAGGAATCAGGCAAAGATCATTTGTGAGCTGAAAGATATTAAAATTTTTGTTTTCCAAAAAGCCCCTAAAAATTTTTGGAACGAGATATGAGGCACTAAAACTTCTCATAATGTCTCAAAAAGTTGACGAAAATCTATTTACAGATTTATAGCATGATAGTTCACATCGCGAGATTTCCGGCGCTTAAAACAGTTTGTCAATCGGACACCCGGGTCAAAAGTTATGCTTCCCGAAAGTTGACCTACTTTTGGAGGGAGTTGCGAAATTCAAAATTTAGCTGGAGGCCACCAAAAAGTGCTATTTATGACTATTTTGGGAACCCTGGGCGGTAGTAGAGTTAAGGGGGGCCAGTGTAGAGTCAAGAATAGGTGGGAAAACAGAAACCCTAGCTGATTTGGGGTTACAGAAGGCTGAAGATTCTAGAGTCTTGAGGTTGGGAAAGCTGTAATGTGTTGCAGCCAGTAGAGGATTCATCCTCTAATTGTAATTGAGCTTCTGTAATGTAATGAGTTGCCTAGTTCAATAAAAGAAAGTTCCATTTGCTGTGTTCAATATCTGTTATTGTGTGTTTTGTGATTTACCCCCTTCATCATGCATACATGGTATGTGAGACATGGAGTATACCCCTAAATACATGCGAGGCATGAATCATACACATAAGTACACACATAAATACATGTAATACAATGAACATGAAGCATACACGTGATACATGGAGATGCAAAGTACACATGTAATACTCAAGGTATACGCATGAATACATGTAGTATACGAAGCATGAAGCACATACGTAAATACATGAAGCACACACATGAATATATAAGTCATGGAGTATTCACATGAATACATGCAAGTCATGAAGTATATGCCGATCAAAGTATAGCCACATAAGTCACAAAGTGTACACATGAATGCACTCAAGTTGCAAGGCATACACATGAATACAATGTTAAAAATACATGTATGAATACATGCAAGTCACAAGTATGAAAAATATACACAAGAAGCATGAACCATATACATAATACATGAAGCATTCGCAAAGCTTATACGCTTAATACATAGAGTATGGAACATACACATAATGAAGCATGAAGAATGAACATAGTATGTAATACACAAGTATATGCGCGTAGTACATGAAACATATAGCATACACTTTAATACACAAGGCATGAAGCATACAAAGTATACACATGTAACACACAAGGCATGAAGCATACATGTAACATGCAAAGTATACGCATGTAATACAAGAATATGAAGTATACACATGAATACGAGTAAGTCATGAAGTATGCACCTGAACATACATAAGTCATGGAGTATGCATTTGAACACACATAAGTCATGTAGTATACACTTGAATATACAAAGTCATGGAGTATACACTCGAATACACGAAGTCATAAAGTATACAATTGAACACACAAATTTGTGGAGTATACACTCAAATACACGAAGTCATTGAATACACAAAATCATGGAGTATACACAGAGTATACACTTGAATACATAGTCATGGAGTGTGCACTTGAAGACAAGGTCATAGAGTAACACTTGAACACAAATACAAAGCCATAGAGTATACACTCGAATACATAGTCATGAAGTATACACTTGAGTACAAATTCATAGAGTATACACTTGAATACAAAGTCATAGAGTATACACTCGAATACAATTACAAAGTCATAGAGTATACACTTGAATACACATAATTCACAACCTGTACACCCTTGAATACACTTGAATACACATAAGTCACAAGGAATGAATACATGTAAGTTGCATTAATAAATGTAAGTATACTGTCGGACAATTGGAAAGGGGATTCGGTGCATCCCATACTACACCATGGACCCATCCACCATCCCAAGGTCACCAAGTTTACACATGAGTATGAAGCATACACGTGAATACACATAATACACAAAGTATTCACATGAACATATACACATAAGTCACAAAGTAAACCTTTGAATACACTCGAATAGATATAAGCCACAAAGCATACATCTGAATACACATGAGCCACAAGGTATACACTTGAATGTATTTGAATACATAAGTCACAAAGTTTACACTTGAATACATGTAAGGCACAAGGTATGCATCAATACATAAAGTACACATAGGATGGTAGGAAAGATGCTCTGATACCACTTGTAATGTCCCCAATTTTGGAAGACCCTTAAATTTGCCATAATATATCAATTTCAATTAATTTATTCTTCCTGAAGCAAAATGGTTTGATAGGGTGCCCAAGAAACCCTCTACCCTAGGCCCAAGAGCGAGTGCTTCACCCCTCTTGGCCCCATGTGGCCTCTTGCCATCCATATGGGGTGGCGTGCCTAGTGAAGCATCCTATCACCATACCCCTTATCAAAACTATTTTGTTTCCTCTTATGATTCAATTAATTTGCATGTGGGAGGTTGGGGTGCAACTATAGTAGGGTGTCCCGGAAATCACTCCATCTAAGCTAAAGAGCGGCTTCTCATGCCCTCTTGGCCCACATGTGGCAGGCCTTAGCCATCCACCATGGGGTGGCATACTTAGAAGATGATCCCAACGCCGTTTCCCCTCATAGGCCCTTAATTGCCTCATCATGACATTCATACAAGAATCCACATTAATGCATAATGAACTCATCAACTCATAGTTGCAAACAATTCTATTAGCCATACAAATGAATTATGAAGATGATATCACAATATGCATGATCATACCTAAACACACATAGATCCTACCACACATATATTGACCTACAAATCTACAACCACAAGATAGCTTATGCAAATAGAGATTCTATGGTTTGCTCACTGGCTCTTTATCTTCCTCCTTCAAATCTGCATACTTTTCTTCCAATTCTACCTGAATGCATTCCTTAACACATCTCATGAGTTGATCAGATCATATTAGAAATATATATATAAAACTCAGAAAATATATTCTTAATCAGATCATTTTTATTCTATTCCCTCCTTCATAGAAATCATAACATTCAGATATATTAGTTCACACATATTTATTACCTTTTGAAAAGATCTTATGCACATTAGATGATAAAACCATAACACATAAATCTCATTAGTATTTATATCAATTTACTAGTATGTATCCTTACTAATAGAAACAATTGTTAACAAACTATACATTAAACAACATATTAGACTACATATTAAATTACTACCAAATCATTACGAAGATTGCTGCTGATCGTTGGTTCCCTATGATTGTTGTTGTAGACTAGAACTCAGTCCTTTTTAAATTTCTTTGCAGATCCAAGGAGTCTTCTAGTTATATATTCCATCAGATATTATTTCTTATTTCTGCCTATTGAAATTATATATCATTCCTTACTGAAATATATATCTTTAATCTTAGAAATATTATTCTCATTTTCTATATAAAATCCCCGTATGATTCCCCATTCTTCCATAAAATATATTTATATCATTATATCCCTATGAAGAGATGCACCTTTTGATAATGATGACTACCCTCTTCTTAATCATTAATATCAATATAATAAATCTACATACAATAGATCGCTGCCTTGGAATCGTTGCACCATATGTTATTATAAGGAGTGTTGTTTATAATTTAAATATGATTTCTTATGGTATCAACCACCTATTGTTAGACTTCCCTATATCCTTCATAAAATATATTTGCTGTTGTATAAGACTTCACTCTTATATGAGATTAAATATATAAATATTTATATTTATATTATTGATATTTATATTTTATAATTATATTTATATTTATTAATTATAATTGTTATTTGTAATAATATACCTTTGTTAATTAAAATAAATATATTATATTTTAATTATATTAAAATAACAATATTATTTAATATTATTTATTAAATAATATATATTAATAATACATTTCACAAAAGCACTTCGCAGTTTTTATCATGATATTTATATCTTAAATTTAAATAATGCCTTAATATTGGGACATCACAATAGCTCCTTTAGTCATTTTGCATCTTGCATTCGAGAAAACAACCTACACACCGACATCATTCAACTTATAGAAAGAATGTTCTATGCCAAACCAGGGATATGCAGAACACCATTGATCCCCTTCATTCGTCCATTAGGGAATTGAATCAAGACTCTTCCATGGCTAACAATCTTTAGGTGAGAGTTATCACTCAAGTACACCTTCCCACCATCATATTCTTCATAAACCTTGATGTGAGATCATGTGAAAAAATGCACCAAAGTCAATAAGCCATACATCTTCTAATGCATGTGTTGCCAAGACAATAACAAATGTTTCTCCATCATCTTGAGATGACTTGTCAGAATCTGAATCGTATTTCTTCTTTTTCTTCTTCTCCTCCTTGCAATCCTTATGAAAATGACTAGGTTTTCCATAGTTCCAACATAGAGTCTTAGACTTTACAGGAGACTTGGATCTCCCATGGGATTTGGATCTTCCTTTTTCTTCCTTCTTCTTGTCCTTTTTCTTTCCCTTCTCTTTGGATCTACCACAAACTGCAAGAGCCTCCTTAGCTGACTTAGAAGACTTTCTCTGCATCTCTTTAGACAATAGAGAAGAAACCACTTCATCCATCTTGAAAGTGGTAGTGGTACTCCCAATGGCCATGAAAAGGTGGTCCCGTGAATCTGGTAAGGAACACAGTAATGTCATACATTAATCCTCCTCCTCCTCCATCTTTAAACCAATAGAAGTCAACTGGGAAAAAAACATGTTAAAAGTATTTAGGTGATTCGTGATAGATCCTTCATCTTCCATCCTCAGAGAATACAATTTCTTTCATAGGAATAACTTATTTACCAAGGATTTGGCTTGATAAACATCTCCAAGTTTCTTCCAAAGATCCTTTGCAGTCTTCTCTTCATGGATATTCAGTAGCACTGAATCAACCAAATAGAGTCTTATCAGACCCTTATCCTTTTGATCCATTAGATCCTAGTCTTCTTGTTTCATGCTTGATGGCATGGAACTGGATACTGTGAGCCATAAATCTCTATCCACCAATAAGTCCCCCATCTTGAGTTTACATAACTCAAAGTTGCCTCCATTGAACTTCTCGATATCAAAGCTCTCATATGTGCTTGCCATCTTTTTCCTGCAACAAAGATTTCAAAATCCTCTGCAGAAGCTCCCACTCAAACGAAGATTAGCTCACAAAACTCTCTACCCAACAACTAGGACCAAAAATGGCCAGGCTCTAATACCAACTAAAAAGAAGCAAGGTGTGTGGAAATGCTTCCTACATTGATCTAATGAGGAAAGGTTTATGCAAATTTTAATTTTTTACAGTTACAAATATGAAATTCACATTAACAAAGAGATAAAACAAACATTCAAATGCAAGAACAATGCCAATGACACAAGATATACGTGCTCAGAAAACCCTTTCGGGTGAAAAACCCCACTCCAAAACCTGCACAATGTATTATCAAATCAAATGTCGATTACAATACACTTGCAATGCACATTCTTTTAGGAGTTCCCAAATGTTAAATTCTAGAGTAATTTCAGCAACATAACGATACTTGCAAATGAACCATACAACTCCAACTCCAAACACCTATATACATATATAGAAGTACTATGGATGGAGGTAGCTTCTAGAACAAGTCAACAAAGAATCTCATCCATATCCATATGGCCCAATTTCCATGGCAATAAAACATGTAAATGACACTTGTCAATGATTCTCTTTCATCCCTTACAACCCCCATACTTGGGCACCCCAAATTTGCCCAAAATAGGTATGACAGATGCTCCTACAATGCCATTAAATATGTCATATATGAAAACACTTATAGCTGTAAGAGAATCTGTCATAACTAACTATTAATAATCGATTCCCTTACAACTTGTCATAGTCAAACTTGTGCACCTACCTTCTCCATGCAAAGATGCTTCTTGACACTCGTCACAACTATCATATAATCTTCTATTTCTGGCTCTTACATGTCATAGATTTTGTCATAACTCTTACGCATCATAGACCTCTTACAACACCCAAAAGATGCCGACACATGGAAGAAGTCTTCTACCACAAAATGGGATGCCTAAATCTTCAAATGTTGACTTGACCATCCAAGTCACCTTCCAAGTGGGATGACATGTCAGCATGCCACCTCACACTAAGTGACAAAACCAGATGACCAATACTAAATACAATTTAGGCAAATAAACATTATACAATTAAATAATAAATGCTAGGAAATTGCAAAGGTTGAGACACCTTAATTCCCAATAAGCTGGACTTCATGAAGAGCGGTCGACTAGTCCTCGGGCCTTAATTGGGGGTTGTTTTCTATGTTATGCTCGATGAACATTGTTGTGGAGATAATAATATGACCTCAAGGGTCACTAATTACTAATCTCCTTTTTGGGTTCCTGAGATTCCAACGTTTGGATGGTTGTCAATTGTGATCGTTTATAATCCTAATGCGCTAGAATCTTTCCTCTCCTACTTGAAGGAGTTGTTGGATGTGTTGTCTTTGTTCAAATAGCCCAATCCTATGTTCTTGTTCCTCAATTTTTGGTTGTGTTTGTTGCTCAGCCTAGGGTGAATTGCTTCGATCTCCTCTAGGATCGCCCTCACCCACTCACGTCTAAGTCCAATACACATTCATATGCCTGAACGGAGAGAGTTGGTTTGAGTTTACCAAGAGTTGAATTTGCATTGAATTATTGTTTTTTTTTACTAAAAGAGGGGTAAAATTTTATTCAAACCAAAAAATAGCAATACAAAGCAAGGGCATTACACTAAAATCTTGCATTGAATTATTGTGAATACCTAAGGTTTGTTTGATTTTTCTTTGAAGGTTGACCTCGTTATGGAATCGAGGGGTTTTGTGCTTGCTTGTTTTTGTTTTTCTTGTTTATATATTGAACTAATTAATATAGGAATTCGAATATGAATGCAACTAATTATGAATTTACCTAATGCAATTAATCTTTTTTTTGTGTTTTTCTGGAGGTCTTTTTCAACTATTCTAAGAAATGAAAATGCGGAATTATAAATCTAATCTAACAATGCAATGCACTTGAAACAAACTAATTAAATGTAATCTAACTAGCCTATCAAGGAAATTGCAATAATCAAATTACTATTTGTTATGTATGAAAAGTGGGAAGATGATGAATAGTATCAAGACATATCAAATCAAACCCTCCTTTCACACTAACACTCAAGGACAACAATTGAACCAAGTCACTACAGATGAAGAGGACTCAACTATAAGTAATTGGTGTACTCAGGAATGATATGGAAAGATTGATTAGATTGAGAGATTTATCAGATCCTAGATTTAATAAGCCTCAAATCCTAATTATAATGAAATCAGGTACAAACTAATAAATTGCTATAGATCACCTGATAGGAAGACACTCAGTAAGGATTAGAAACTTACCAGAAGTTGGATTTCTGGAGACAAAGACTTTGGGTACTACGGGGCAAGCGCCCAAGTCCAATAGGGTATATTTTATGTAGATCTAAAGCAGTGAGCAATGTCGAATGATGTTCAGCTCCAGAGTTCGAGATAAATCCTATCAGGAGGACTACGGGGTGGGTGCCATAGTCCAATAGGGTAGAATTACAACAACTTTCCACAAGATCCCAAATCTTTATCCTTTGAATTTCTTCTCTATACCTGCACTTCACCAAATATCGCACTTGTAACTTGCAATCACAAAGAGAGGGATTTGGGGGTTGTGGTGTTTAGGAGATTGTATCGGTGAAGCCCTGGAATGACATTCAAGTCTTCCAACACTGTTGTTAGATAAAGTGCATGCCCAAGGGAGGGTAGAGGCCAAAGCAATGATGAAATAAAATTATTGAAGCACAAATAGATGTCACCATAGAGGTGAAGCCCTCATGGAGATGAAGATCCTTCAAATCATGACGATATGGATTGACAAAGCCAAATCTACAACAAACAAACACAATAACAACACAATTCTTCTTTGCAACACAATGAATGCCTTAAAATCCCTTAGCTCAATATCACAAGTTCGCATTAGCCATCTAGGTGTAAAATGAAATCATAAACTCACTTATATATGTTTTCCCACTAATTTTCGTAATTCAAATTGAAAAGGCGGACAAAGGGAGACCTTTTGAGAGGGCCCAAGCTGACATATTAAAATTTGGATCCTGACAAATCAACCTGGACTTGGGCATGGGTACCCAACTCCTAAGGCCATTTTGGGTCTTGATTAAGCATTTAAAACTAGCCCCTAAGTCCCATTTGACATGGGTTTTGGGGGAAATTGCTTCGGGATGAGTATTAAGCATGTAAAGTGTAAACACAGGGACCTAGGAATTAAACTAGGAGGTAAAAATTCATGAGGTTACTTTTTACTCCATAACATTTAGCCCCCACTTTAATGTATGTATGATCTTACGATTCCATACATGCATTAAAGTATGGTTGAAGCACATCAAACACATCAAACACACTAGGGACATAGAGCTAAGGCATACCCAAAGGTTGGAGGAATATTTCTAGCCCCCAATCTTAGGTGAGCACTAGAAAACACATGGAAGACACGCAAGTCACAAGGAAGACAGTAAGAAGCACACAAAATATGGAGAATACAATGGAAGCACGCAATACACGAAGAAGACATGAGAGCAGTCACGTAATACATGAAGAATACATTGATTTAATAATTAAAACAAATCCTAAACTAGGGGGTGGAGGGAGCTCATCGCTATGCGCCTTTAGACCACAAAAAGCATGCAAAACGAAACCCAAAATGTGGAGGGATCTTATCACTATGCGCCTTTAGACCACACCTGGGGAAAGACACAACAAACACATAAGGAAGACACACAAAATACATGAGTGCCACATAGTATGACATAGACGTACTATACATCTTATACACGGCAAACATGAGTGATGGGAAGGAGTTTATTGCTAAGTCCCACCATCTAAAACATGCCAAACACACCTGACGGTTGAGCTACACTACCACAAATACCAAAGAGACGCTTAAGGGTGGATAGCTTAAGATCCAACCCCACCTCCGCAGAGGACTTTGTATAAAAGGATGTGTACTAGCACAAGAGATACACCATCCCACCTTTTGAAGAAGGGCTTTGTATAGAAGGATACTCACTATCTCAAGAGATACGTCATCCCACCTCGCAATGAGGGCTTTCTTGCTTGCAATTTAAATAAGGATGTGCACTAGCTCAAGAGATACACCATCCTGCCTTGTGGTGAGGGATTTCAAACACACTTCATTAGTGTAAAAGATAATCAGACAGATACCATTATATATACCCCCACCTTAAGGTAGTTGATACCACTTGTCGGTATGAAGCACATTAAGGTAGAGTGAAGACACACAAGGGAAAAAGAGCTCTCGCAAAGCTCATGCCCCCAAAGGTGACATGTGCCACAATTGTCGAATGTTCCCACAAACACATTGATATGAATTGCTAAGATAATCAACAAGAGATAAGGTTAGAACATCTTACTCTAATATAATAACCCAATCAAATAGTGAAAGCTATGCATAAATCATCTATTAGATCACATCAAAGACCAAGGATACACTTGCAGGTTTGGAACAGAGTGTAGCCATTGGGCTATACTGTAGATATCTCAGAACCAGTTGTAGAAACAAGGTGGGATACAAAACCATCCAAAGTGCACGGAGCATATGTATTGCAAAAGGTTTGTTACAAGAGATATGACAACATGATATATCACACAGAGTGATTCTACTAATCAAGTGTCGAATATATATATCAACCCCATCTTCATATATGGACTAGGTCCATTTTTGCTTACTTGTTGAAGGGACACATGGTCGTTATCAATATTTGTTTGTTTTCATTATCCGTTGACTAGGTAGAATCATTGAAGAATGGAAACAATAAAATGAGAGAGGAGAAACAAGTCTCTTAGGAACACCACATAGAAGGATGCCCCCAAGACATCTTTTACAATGCTATGCCCCTAAGGCATGACACACAATAATAAAATATAGGAGAGAAGAATAGAAGAATGTAGAAACAAATAGAAGAATGGTCACAACAGAGGCGGTCTCTCGGTATCCTTGAACTTACAAGAGTATCAAGGGTCATCTTAGGAGACCTAAACAACACATAACACATCATGGGGGTAACACAACATAATACAATATCATAGTATACATATCTAAGAGGAGTTTGATCTTGTGAGCATCTTAGAAAGGTGCTCTATCAAGTACGGTAAAAAGTTTGAGTAGTTCCTACTTGATTGATTCTTATTTCTAGAACAGTCATGCAGTGCCTATTTCTCAAGAACTTGTATGTTTAAAAAAAATTGTTCTTTTCCATTCCTTTGCTTTCTTATTATGATTTTCTTGATGGAGTCTTTCACGATGAAACGAGATACTTTCCATCGTGACAACTTTTTCTTGCTTAATGTTATCTTGTTGAGATTGTTCAATTTTTGTATCTAGTGCATTTTGGTTGTCTCTCAATCCTTGAAGGGATCTCAACATACCTTTCCCTCATGGACGAGGTGTGTCTTCAGTCTTTTCCTTATCCCCCTCTATCATGCCAATTATTTCATCATAGTCGACGCAGTCATCTTCCTGCTATATTTTATTTTGCTCTACCATATTGTTGTCGTTATGCTTAGGAAAAGGATTTGTAAAGATCTCTAAATTTGGATTCGGAGGGGCAACTGACTTATTTCCATTTTTGTTCACACTAGTTACCTGTATTATATTAGAATAGACGAGGTCTTGAATTTCAAGTTTAAGATGCATACATCATTCGGTGTCATGTCCTTGTGAGTGGTGATAGTGACAGTAAGCATTGGCATCAAATGAAGGTCCTTGTATCGTGTTGCTATTGAATGGTTTGATAGGATGAAGCTTCAAAAGATTGTTTCTTATTGCTTGATTCATAATTGATTGAAGAGAGTAAGATAATGGAGTAAACTATCTTTGTTGTTTCCTGAATTGAAACAGTGCCCATTTAGAATTACTAATAGCGGAAACTTCTAATTGAAAATTATTTGAATGTTGTCCATTGATCTTGATGAAACTCTTGTTATTCCTTTTAAAGTTGTTTTGTGATGTTCTAGTCGTGGATTGACCAACTTGAGCTAATGAATTTTGATTCTCATACTGACTAGACAAAAGCTGGTAATCATGAAGAGCTGTGCATAGATGTTGAAAGGAGCTATACTTCATTAAGAGGATTTTGTCATGGATTTTAGGTTGTAAATTCATAATGAATATCTTTTGAACATCCTCATCTATAATCAGATATTGTATCTATGTGAAAAGATCTTGATATTGATTGATAAATTTAGTTAACTTCTCTTTCTGAACTTGTTTGCAGTGAACCAAATCAATCGACGAGACCAAAGGTCCAATATTTGCTTGGAAATGTTGCAAGAATTGATCAACAAGCTATGAGAAAGAATGTATTGATTTCAGAGGTAATGAGAAAAACCATTCCAAGGCAGTATCTTTGAGGGATTACAGAAAGAGTTTTGCTAACAAGTCCTCTTCAAAGAATAAATCACTATACATTGCCGTGAATGCTACTACATGAGTATTAGGATCACCTTTACCACTATATTTTTCAAAGCGAGGAGTCTCAAACTTATCAGGCATTTGAGCTCTTAAGATTGAAAAAGATAAAGGACTATGACCATGGTATGTTGGTATATTGGGTTGAGAAGAAGAATTGGTCAAATTTGTCACTTTCTGCTATAAGGAGGTCATGCTTTGCAAGAGTTGGTTTAAAAGGGCATCATTAGGTGATGCGGTTTGCGGGTTAGAAGAATTAGAAGTTGTAGTCATGAAATTCAGAGGTGATTGATTGTGAGTGGTAATGAAAGGTGGTTGAGAACAATTGTAAGTGACAGGCGGTTGAGAATAGGTGGAATGGAGAGGTGGTTGAGAATAGGTGGAATGGAGAGGTGGTTGACAATGGTTATTCATATAGGAGGACACCTTAGGTACTGGGTTTTGATAATTGAATCCCATAGCCTTGTAATTCTATGAATTAATGCCATTAGATATTCCCATGCTAGTGGTAGCATTACTACAAGATTGTGCATTAGTAGTGAGGATTTATGATGTGAAAGTGGACATTCTGGTAGTTGGTATAGGTGCTGATACCTATGTATGATTTGGTGATGACACATTGTTAATAGTATTCACACAATCAGCCACTGACATAATGTTGTTACCCACTATATGGGCTATCCCACGGAGTGTGTTAACACCATCTTGTCCTTATTTTAATAACTCTCTTAGACTATTAACAACAGGTATGACATCTTCAGCTATCCTTTCTTTTTCCACATTCTTGAAAATTAGCTAGTTCTTTATCAAGTTTGTTGATTTGATCATCAGGTACATGTGTTATCACATCAATAGGATCTTCATGATCATTAAATGTTTGTTCTTCCATCATGGTAGGAGGAATTATATCTTTCAAAGTTGATTTACCCCTTGTAAAGTAAGTGTTCAATGGATTTTTTTTTGCATATATTGATGCTATTCAAAGCACTAGAACCCATTAGTCTACGACTTCTCCTTACAAGGATGTTTCTATTAGGGTACCAGGTTATACAACACATGCAAAGGCATACAACACTTAATGCACAAACTAATAGAACAACCCCAAGGAGTAAGGTGGTTATGCTTGTTGAAATACACAATGTGTAATTGCAAAAGGTGAAGGTTTCAAAGCTAGGATGCAAGAATATGCGCTATGATTCAACACTATACTTCAAAATCAGATTTAAATGAATGTTGAAAAGGAGTAGCAAAATCTGAAAATGAAAATTTGACTACAAACCCTAGTTTTCACAAAGACTAGGTTATATGAAAAATATAACTTTTTAAGCAAAACCATAGAAAGTGAAACTTGTAAATGAAAATTTGATATGAATAAATGATGAATTATTTTAATAAAGATAAGATCTGATGCAAATATCAGAAAATTAAATATTTTTATGATATGCAATGCAAAATACGCAAAACAATGCCTTAATGCAAGCCTAAAATGCTTGTTTTTTTCAAAATTTCCAAATGTATGCAAGATGATTAATATGATATGAATGAATGCAAGGAATGATTACAACATTTAGCAAGATGCAAGTTCAGTAAAAGCACAGGTTCACCAAAATGTTATGTATAAAAAGTGGGAAGATGAGGAATAGTATCAAGACCTATCAAATCAAACCCTCCTTTCACACTAACACTCAAGGACAAAAATTGAACCAAGTCACTATAGATAAAGAGGACTCATCTATAGGTTAGTGTACTCAGGAATGATATGAAAAGATTGATTAGATTGAGAGATTTGTCAAACCCTAGATTCAATAAGCCTCAAACCCTAATTATAATGAAATCAGGTATAGATGAATAAATTGCTATAGATCACCGGATAAGAAGACACTCAGGAAGGATTAGAAAATTAGCAAAAGTTGGATTTCCAGAGGTGAAGACTTTGGGGACTATGAGGCGGGTACCCAAGACCAATACGATAGTTTTCCTGTAGATCTAGAGTAGTGAGTAGTGTCGGATGATGTTCAGCTCCTCAGTTCGGGATAAATCCAATTGGGAGGACTACATGGTAGGCACCCTAGTCCAGTAGGGTAGAATTATAGCAACTTTCCACAAGATCCTGAATCTTTAACCTTTGAATTACTTCTTTGTACCTGCACTTCACCAAATCCCACACCTGTAACCTGCAATCACAAAGAGAGGGGTTTGGGGGTCGTGGTGTTTAGGATCTTTCCTTGGTCAAGCCTCGGAATGACATTCAAGTCTTCCAACACCATTGTTAGATAGAGTGCATGCCCAAGGGAGAGCAGAGACTAAAGTAATGATGAAATAAAATGATTGAAGCACAAATAGATGTCAGCTTAGAGGTGAAGTCCTCATGAAGATGAAGATCCTTCAAATCAAGAGGAGATGGATTGACGAAACCAAATCTGCAACAAACAAACACAATAACAACATAATTCTACTTTGCAACACAATGAATGCCTTGAAATCCCTTAGCTCAATATCACAAGTTTGCATTATCCATCTAGGTGTAAAATGAAATCATAAACTCACTTATATATGTTTTCCCACTAACTTTCGTAATTCAAATTGAAAAGGCTGACAAAGGGAAACGTTTTGAGAGGGCCCAAGCCAACTAATTAAAATTTGGATCCCAACAAATCAACCTAGACTTGGGTGCAGGCGCCCAAGTCCCAAGACCATTTTGGGTCTTGATTAAGCATTTAAAGTTGGCCCCTAAGTCCCATTTGACATGGGTTTTGAGGGAAATTGCTTTGGGATGAGTATTAAGCATGTAAAGTGTAAACACGGGGACCTAGGAGCTAAACTTGGAGGTAAAAAGGCATGAGGTTACTATTTAACTCCATAAAACTATTTCAAGGAGAAAGATTTTGATTATCTAATTACTATGAAAGCATAAAAGAACCTGAAACTCAAGGCACATGAGCCTGGCATATCCTTAGAGATCCTTTTGGTAACTTTTCCTTCCTTTGTAGTAGTGTGGTACTCCTCTTGGTGACATGGATTGGATGACAAGTGATTCAAACGAGAGCTTGTGAAAGCTTGGATTAAGCTATGATAGCTTGGATTGAAGCACTTGGGCTTAAAAAATGGTTAGTGTAATGACACTGTATGAAGATTTTTTAAAATCTTGGGCAAAATAACACTAAATAAAAGGCTTGTATGTCCTACAGTGAGCACGGATATGCTAGTGGAGAGAAAAAGCTAGGAAAAAAGTGTGATTGCAATGATGAATTTGCCTCCTAAGGAAGATTTGAAGCTTCGTAATAATGAAAAATAAAGAAATGAAAGATTTAAATCTTTGACAAACTAAAGAAAGAAATGAAGAAAGAGGCTTAAAGGCCTATGAGGAAGCTTGAAAAAACTTGTGAACATGATAAAAACAATCTCCAACTTGAGAAATAACGAATAGGTGAGGGGTATTTATATGTTGGATGGAACACAAGAGGGGGAAATGGTTTGGGAAGTTAACTCAATCTGATTGGAGAGTCAACATGATTGATTTCTTAGTGAACTTAATTGATTAGGTAGACTGGGTTGATTGGGAGTGAACATGCTTTGATAGCCTCACAAAAGAAGAAATGGAGTTAGCATGAGATTGATTAAGAAATAAGAAGAATTGATTTGTGAGTTAGAAAGGAGTTATGGGGATTCTTGAATCAGTCAGGAAAAGTTGATGACTAGTTACAGAAGGTGACTCACACAATCAGGGCTCAATTTGGGTCAAAATAGAGCTAATTTCGAGCTCCAAAATGAAGAGAAACTCATACTAAAAAACAACAGGATCCCCCTTTTACAAGTAGGGTTTCCCGGGGGGACCATGGTCAAAAGGGGGGCAACCAAAGTTATACAGGGTTTTGGGTGGAAATAAAGTCATGGAGAATGATCCTTGGAGGCTAGAGAAGACACCTGTCAACTTTATTTTGCCAAATTGATGATAGAAGGGTGGATCACCCCTTTACCAGTAGGATCCCTCGAGGGGGATCTAAAAACAAAAGAGGGGATCAGGGCAGAATGAAATATGAACAAAAACTAGGGTTGGAGATAAAATTGGCATGTCAATTGAAGGTCTTTAAAGGTCAAAAAATGTTAAACAAGTCAATAGGACATAGGTTCCCTAGGATACAACACTTGTTGGTCTTGTGACAAGGCCAAAAAGTGAAGAGTACGAAGAGTCAACAAGGGGAGAATCAAGAATGAATAAGTTTTCACAAGTTAGCTAGGGGATTGTGGAGGAATAAAGAAAAATGGAAATCCAATCCACGTGTCATCAAGAGAAATGCTTTCTAAGACCTGTCATATATACACACTTACATGTACATGTTTAGTATCAATGCTCATCATAGGATTATCATGTAGGCCCATGCATCTTTTTGGTGCTTACAGAGCTTGGTGTATCCTTTGAAGTTCTTTTGTGGAAACCTCCTCTCCTCTATACCAATGGGATCCTCCTCTTTGCAATAGGGACAAAGATAGAAGCAATGGATTCAAGTTTGAATTAAGCAATGATGCTATGATGAGATGAATTGAACTATTGGAGCTATAGGAGCACTATGGCTTGGGCTTTTGAAAGTTATTGGAGAGCATAACAATACTATGAATCTATTAAATCTTGGGAAACTAAGCTAAGAAGAAAACAAAAGGCTCACAAAGTCCTACAATGATCATATAAATGCTATGGAGAGAAAATAGAAAAGCTTGACTAAATGTGCAACAATGAGTTTTCCTCCCATAATGCATATAGGATGGGAGTATTTATAGGTTTGAGAAGCTCATGAATGGTGGAATTGACTAAAGAGTTAACTCTATTGATTGGAAAGTTTTGATAAAGGTAAAACATGGGTTTTTGAAAGGGCCCAACTCTTGATTGGAGGGTTAACAATGTTGATTGGACAATGAACTGGGCTGATTAGAGAGTGAACAAGCTTTAAAAGATTATCACTGGAGGAACAATGGACTTAGCATGAGATGGATATGGAGATAATAATAGCTCAGTAGGAGCTAAGAATGGAGTGACTGAGAGTTTAAAGTAAGTTAGAAATAGATTAGGCTCAATTAGGGTTGAAGAGCCATGCAAACTAGGGAAGAATGGAGCTATTTTGGGCTCAAACTAAAGAGAAACATGCATGTCACAACATGACAGGGTCACCCAGTTTTCTAGGGTAGGTCACACCCAAGGCATTCACTTAAAATGCAAGGTTACCACTAGGAGATTCAAAAGTCAAAGTGGATGGCCTTTAGGGAATACCTCTTCTGTAGGTGGTTTTAGGGGATAAGATTGGACCTAGGGGGCTAAAGATGACTTCAAGGCTCAGAGACAAGTTATTGGACTTCAAGAGAGTGGGTCGCCTAGTTCACTAGGGTAGGTTGCCCCTAAGGGATCCACTTCAGTGGTAAGGTCTTATTATGTTAGAAAAAGTAACCTTGGGGGCTTTTTCCTCTTAAGGTTTAGCTCCTGGGTCCTCTAGAATACATTTAGAGCATCTTGCATGATTTTGATGACTCCTAATGAGAAAACCCTAGAGTTTCATGGCAATTGGGACTCTGGGGACACACTTAACATAAATCCTACCTGAAATAGGGGGAGGACTTGGGTGCCCATGCCCTAGTCGTGCCCTATTTTAGGTGAGGACTAATTTCAAAGTGTCGATTTATGATTGTTATTTAGGTCCTATACTGACACGGTAAGTTTGAATTACGAAATTCTTAGCGGGAATGTTTGTAGTTGCACATATAAGCATGATTAGTGATTCATTTGTAAACTAGATGGAAATTAGATGGACATATTGATTGACAAGCTTAGGTTAAAGCGATTCAAAGGAATTCATTATGTTGCAAAGCAGAATTTGTGTTGTTCTTGTGTTTGTATTTGCAGATTTGGCATCCATCTCCTCATGGCATGAAGAGCATCTTCCTTCCATGAGATCTTCACTACAAGGTTATATCAATTGTGTTTTCTATCATTTATCATTTGGATATTTGCCTCTATCCCACAGGGATACACACTCTTTATCTGACAATGGTGTTCAGAAGACTTGAATGTCTCTCTGGGGCTTGACTGAGGCAAGCCTCTAAACACCATAACCCCAACCCATTTTTCCATGATTGCAGGTTACAGGTTGTAGGAGCAAAAGAAGTGAAGTTGCAGGAGAGCAGCACAGACTGTCAGAATTGTAGATTAGAGAAGAAATTAGGGACCTGGATTTAGGTGCCTGCTCATTAGTCCTTTAGATCCCGCAACAAAAAAATATCTGGAACAATAGGAACAGGTTGCAGACAAGATTTCCAAATCTCGACAAAAAAATGTGGTACTAGACTAGGATGCCCGCTCATTAGTCCCTAACTTTTCCATACTCTGAACTTCAAAATTTGGTACACATTTGATTGTCATTTGATATCTTTGTGTGTGATCATTTTTCATAATTTGTCTGTTTGTTTACGAATTTATGTAATTAGGGTTTTGAGCATAATTGGGCTTAATTGAACAACAAAATCATACAATTCCAATCTTCCCCTATGTTCCAAGTGACAGGAGATCTATAGTAGACTTTCTACTCGATTGAATGTCCTTGAATGTTTAGTGGTGAAAGGAGGATCAACACAAACACCTTATTATCTTAAAACCAAATCCTCTTCATTTTAAAACTAAACATGTCTCCCTTGGGAGATCCAGAGTTAAAGTAGACAACCCAAGATTAAGGAAATGGGTGTTCAAACTGATGATTGAAGATGGTCTGGGAGGTCAATTAGAGGCCTCTAGAGGGTTGAAATGGTTGAAAAGGGCTTAGAGAAAGTGAATTTCCCATCTTGTGATGCAAGTAGGTCATGTCGACAAGGCTAGAAAGAAACATAAATGAATTGTCTACATAGGGTAATTGGTGAAGATGTAGGACCTTAGAGGGTTAGGTAGGGGATGTAGGGGAGGTACAAACAAACTGAAGAACATCAATCCATGTGTTGCCAAGAGGAAACTACTGAGAGGTCATATTTATGTATGCTTACATGTACGCATTTGGAACAACAACTCATCATCATATTACCATGTAGGCTCATGCACTTTTTTAGTGCTTACAATTCCTTCTAATTGATGTAGTAACTAAAATTTTATGTATTCAACCTCGTAGTGCTAAAGAAAATAATACCCTTCACATATAACACTTCCAAACATCTACCAAGTTTTGAAAAGTTAGAAATCGTGCTTGAATTAGGTGTTGTAATATTCCCACTAATGTGAGACCAATGTAGAGTTTTTCAATGTGACGAATATGATATTCTTGAAATCAATGAAGCAATCAATAGAGAAATAAGCCTCAAATATTGCATGTATTCATACAATACTATGAAATTGATATGATCATCAAACATTTTATTGTCCATATTGAATGGGATTTGAAAAGGTGTATTGGAAGAAGAAGACAACATGTCACCGGGATAGGGGACCTAAATACATCATGAATTCTATAGAATTGACCAAAAAGTGTAGTGTGTTGCTTCTCAATGCTACCCCTAATGGGTTGGATTTCTAGAGAGGAATCACAAGTTTTATTCTTAGAATCAACTATCTTACTCTTATGTTGGTATTCATTTGAGTAGTATAATAGTTACTTGGCACTTCTTCCTTTTATTGTATCATATATTCATGTTTACAAGTATGAATAAAATAGTTGCAAAGACTAATTCAAGGATATAAATAAAAGAGATCTTAGATGAAAATTATTTGCATGTGTAGACACTCAAAAATGTCTCGAGTCTATGAGTAACATTTTCACAGTAATTTCCATCTCCTCTCAAATAATTAAATAATTTTTAATTATTTAATTATTTCCTAATGTCATATTCTTCTATTAATTAAATAATTTTGAATTATTAGTTAATTCACTTTTTCTTTATTCTTCTTAAATAATTAAATAAATTTCATTTAATTATGTTATTAATTATCCCTTTCTAATCTATAATTAAATAAATTCTTATTTATTTAATTATTCATCTCCATTTTCCCTCGTCTCTTCTATAATTAAATAATTACTTTTAATTACTTAATCAATTATTATCTATTTTCCTCCATTATTAAATAATGGTTTTCAATTATTTAATAATTTTTCCATTTCTTCCTCCATCTATTATTAAATAATGGTTTTCAATTATTTAATAATTTTTCCATTTCTTCCATCTATTATTAAATAATGGTTTTCAATTATTTAATTATTTTCCATTTCTCTTTCTTCTTCTATAATTAAATAATTATTTTTAATTATTTAATTATTCATCTTCCCTCCTAAATTAAATAATTTTTTACAACCATTTAATTTATCCAAGCCCTATTTCTCAACTAATTTCTTGGGTCGTGGTCCATTTAATTTCAACCATTGATCATCATACATTATCATTCAATCCTCACCCTTCATTGAAATCCAATCCTCTATAAAAGCAAGCCTTCATCTCTGTTTCAAGGTTAGCCACAATCTTTAATATTTTGCGATCACTCATATCCTTCATTTTGTGATCTTGTTATCATACATCCATATTGATCTTATCATATATCTTGCATGCTACACATCTAAGAGCAAACAAAGCAAAATTGAGAAGAGCAGTGGAGGAGAATCAACTTTGGAATAGGAATTGAGATATTATGGCTTTATTATTTGATTTCTATTGTCATCTTGTGCTTCATTGTTAGATTAGGGTCTTTATGGCTTGAATTTAGATAGTTTTGTGGTTGCTATTGATGATTCCTTGCCTTCCCCTGATTTTTCCTAATCTACAACATGAAATGACCCAAATGTTAGTGTCAAGCACATACTAGTAACCTATCTCTAAGTAAATTACTAAGGTAACAAAAAAACATGTATGGTCACTAATACACATTCATGAGATAAGAGAGTAAAATAACACTCTTTTATTCAAAGAAATTAGATGAATATACTAATTATAAATGTAAAGAGAATAAGAAGCCTTATAGTGAGAATTTTCATAACTAGAAAACTAGGGGCATGCTTCCTAGTTGATCTTCCTAACTAGAATACTTATAAAAATATGTTTGTCAACCTTATCGTTGGTTACATTTGTATATATCTAATGATAAGAAGGTTACAATATAAAAAGGTTATATTATGGTTCATGTTATAAAACAATCAACAATTCACCTCCTTATTAAAGTGATAGATTATCTCCTAGGTGTTTATTGTATGGAAAAAATGTTATAAACATAGCATGAGTCATGGGAGCATGGTCTAGAGTGTCATGATGTGGAATAACATTTTGGAATGGAGTTTGATCAATGTGGAATCCATTTGTGGTGCACAACAATTAAAGGAAGCCAAATAAAACTTCCACAATTAATCTAAGAGAGGAGAAATGTCATAAAGAAAGATTATATCTAGTTTTAAACATAAAGAATAGGCACACAAAGGATAACATAGTGTATACCCTAGGAAAACCCTTTTAGGGAAAAACCCAACCTTCAAATCTAAAAATAATATGTTCATAGTAAACTTAGTTACAATACAATTAGGCTCAAGCCTTCATAGGGGATCATACCAACATACAATTCTAGAGATATTTTGGCAACACAATGGCACCTACAAATCAGCATATGAAACCTCCGTCCTAAACACCATATATATATAACCCAAAACCATAAACCATCAATGGTTTCTAGAAACCATGTACCAAACCAAGACCCCCAAAAATGGCACCCAAAATCAATGGCACAAATGCCAATGCCTAGCTCCATGATGGGTCAAGAGGCTAAAATAGAAGATGCCTAACCCCCCACAAAATTTGGGACTCCATTTTGGCATTTACTCCAATTACAATATGCTCTATGACACATCATAGATATACATTATAAGTTGGTCAATAATCAAGATCAACTTTATAACTCTCATCTTACATGCTCTTACATGTGTCATATAATCCCCATATGATCTCTTATGCATCTAACAATGTCATAAGATGCTCTTACATCTTCTTACATGTTATATTTTACATTGCATTGGCAAAGAGTGCCATCTCAAAGTGGAATGCCCTTTTCCATGAGGGCATAATAATTAAATACAAACTAAATAATAAAACAAACATTAGGTTGCAAAGTGTAGAACACCTAAACCCACTAACCAACTTCCACTAAGATCATCAAGCTAGCTAAGGTGTTGTTTAAGGTGGCGCTAACCTACTCGAAGGATGGTCTTGAAGTGTGCTATTGTGAAAGATGGCATGTCAATCTATGTGGTAACATTAAGGCTATTTAGTGTTGATGATATGCAATATTACACAAAGCTATGTGCGATTTCTAGCACAATTAAGGTGAGTGTATACTCTAGTACAACTTAACTTGAATCAACGAAAGATTAAATAAAGAAATCCAATTTACTATATACAAATATTGTAAAAATAATAATAAGTTTTAAGTTATAAATTATGATATTAAAGATCTACACAACCTACTTTATTTTTCCATGGACAAATGTAAAATATAGTATAGGATATGTGTGATAAATAGCTTGAAGATTTTCATTAGAACATTACTCTATCAACATCTGCTATAATTAGGGGTGTTTCATAACAACTTTACAAGTAGTCATTAAGTGTACCTATTAACGATCCTATTAGGATTAGCATTTTGTACACTTCACAGTCCTAGGTCTAGCAATATTTAATGTTGGAATATTTTTTAGAAAGGTGAGAGATCATCTTAATCCTTTATATATTAGTATTAAATATGTTGCTAGGGTTAGGATGGGTGTTTGGAATGTATTAGGTCCTAAGAAACATTTGCGGATGGTTAAGTGTAATGTTAAGTTGGTAGGGAGATTTAATAATTCCATGCAATTTTTAATATGTGGAGTATTGATCCTATGTATTCACGCTTGGATGGGATAATCCTCTTACCCTTAGGTTGACTCTTTGAAATGTGTCATTACATTTATAACAAAGGGGAATTAATTATGACAATGTGTAAGGAGCATCTTATGATAGGGGGTTGCATGTTACATCAATGATGTCATGAGTTACATTTTGCATCCCCAAATATGGTGCTTGGACTTTTTTGACTAGTCTAAGGTGATTAGATGGTCCCAAAAATTAAGACTAGTCAACTAGTCTTTGGCAATTATTGAGCCCCCTCAAGAAGATGCACCACTTTTTATCATGGGGATGTTTGAAAATGGTTTGTAAGTCCTTGAATCATGTTGGCACATGGTAAGGGACCCTCATGTGGTTTTGAAATAGCACTGGTTGTTCTCTCAAGCCTATTTTTCTATAAAATGAAGGCTTGGCGTAGAGGTATTGTTGTAGCATGTTGGAGCAAGGTTAAGCTACTAAAATGGTTTTATCTTTAATAGTGGGTTTTTCTTAAAAGGGTTTTCCTAGGATAAATTCTAAGATCTAAATGTTGTATTGATTGTATGTTACTAATTTTATGACATGTTTATTTTAATTTAAGAACATTATTTCTATTAAGTACAACAATATACTTCAAATTGGATCATCGTAAAAGTTTATGCACTATAACCACTTCCCAAAATTTTCCAACAGATCCTTGATATGTTTTCAAATAATTGTAATTTGGATAGGGAACAAAGATGATATTTTTTATTTTTTCTTTAGATAATCACATAATTTAATTTAAAACTTAAAGATAAAATAGGATCATATACTTAATTTATGAAGATTAAATTACATCAAGGCCATCGTTGGGCTAAAGACAAGTTCTTAGTTACTTCTCCCTCTAAACCAAATTCTTCGAGCATAATGCAATTTGGTGCTCTTACATTGTTTTCCCTTTTCTTCTTACCATGAATATTCCTCAAGGACATGTTTATCCTTGAAAACTTACTTTTGGTTTGGGATATTGCTTAAATGGCCCAACAATCTACTCAAGATGCTTTGTTAATCAAACTTGACTTTGACAAATTAGATAGTTGTTTATATACAAAATGCCCCAATGTCTTGGATTTGGTCCCAATGTCATCTCCCACATCAAGATTCTATTTATTGATGGTAATGCTAAGTTAGTTGTGGATTGTGCCCTACTCCTCAAATTCCTCCTCCAAAAATCCATTAGACAAGCCTACTACTTGGCCCCTTTCCTTTATGTCCTCTATGTTCCCTTGGTTACCTCCTTCACCACATGCACATTCCCACCACTTGACCCATTTCACCTCTTTACTCTAGGGGCCCCATTTTCTCAATTCACATGTTGCCAATGATAACTTGCTTTTTATATAGAACCATGTTGAATAAGTTGCCAACAAATTGGATGTTCTTGATTTGTTCTATTGTTTCTGGTTCTCAATTCTCTATGCATAAAATAAATTTCTTCATGAATAGGCCTAATAACCCTTTAGACTAGATTCCTAAGGAGTGATGTCTCATCAAACATGATGTCATTTCTTACTACTTAGGCATCCCCTTTGGTCTAGGTGTCATCCTTCATGACACATGAAAGTGATTTTACAACAAACTAAAATCAAAACTTATGACTTGGAGTAGTAGGTTCATATCCATGGAAATTCACATCTAGGTGGCCAATAAGATCATGATAGCTATTCATGTATACACCTCTTCTTGATGGCTCCCATCCAAGTCCTAGCACAACCAAACATCTCAATTAATTAGCAATTTCTTGTGGTTTAAATGGGCAACAAAAAGGCATGTCATCTTCCTCTTGGTTAAATCGTGTTCAACCTAGGGAGAAAGGGGGCTTAGGAATCATCATCCCCTACACTCTCTAATATCCAAGTGGATCATTAATTCTCTTAAGGATGATGCCCCTTGGGAGCATCTAGTTATGTTGTTGTTCCTAGTCCATAATAACTAGCTTCTTTGTATTTCTAAACATTATTTTTAATCACAAATAATTTTATAACTACAACTTTAATCAATATAAAAAAAACACAAATAGTACTTCAAGATATTTTACATCATACTTTTTTCGTTAATGTTTTTAAAATAGTTGCCTGAATACCTCTTATATTATACTTTTCTTCCTTTAGTTTTTGTAAAGTTGAGCTTCCATTCTTTGTGTCAAATTTTACATTTTTGTTTTATGTCATCCTATAACCCAAATATGACATTTAGTGAAAATTAATAATTTTAGTGGCAAAATTTCTATACCCATACCATTTCATATTTAGTTTCGTGCCTACTTTGGTGGAATGTCTTAAATGCAATAATGTATTTATAAGTGTCACACTTTTGTGCTAAGTCTGGCCCATGCCTCAATTTCTATCCATCTCTATTTCTTCCCACTTACACTTATTCCTATATATTCACCATTTACTCCTCATTATTGCACCTAAATTCACATCCACTCCCATAAATTCATCTCTTCCCCAAAATTATCACTTTCCCACTTAAGTTCATTTTTGTGCAACCTTTTATTGATCATGTGGTGTGCGGGAATGAATCTAGAACTCAAAATTTTAAATTCAAGTTCCAACATTCTCACTCCTTCCTATTAGCTATTATGAGATAACTTAACACACATTTGTGTGACATGTTGCTATGTCTTGGTATTTAAAGATATTCAATGTGTCACTAATTAATATGCTGAAAAAGGATAAAAACCCACTTCAATTTCTAAAGGGAAAAAATAACTAGATCTACATCAACTGCATATAAGCTACCTGCATGTTTGTATACAATGTCTTTGATATCATTCCTCACCATTAACTTAGCCTAACAAAGGGGTTGATCTAGGAGAATATATTCCCCATTGAGTTGAGGATCTCCTAAAGGTGTTCATAAGCATCACCAAGTGACCACATTCAACTAGTAGCAAGGCAAAGGCAAACTGTTTTTCAAGACATCGTCCTGTCATATCATTACTATGTAACATAGTTTAGATATGTGCATAAGACCAAGGACCTACCACTTGGATCGAACCTATGATGCTTGTTCATAAGCATCACCTTGACCACATTCAACTAGCAGCAAGGCGAAGATAGACTCTTTATTGAGACATCATCCTGTCATATCATTACTATGTAACATAGTTTAGATATGTGCATAAGACCAAGGCCCTATCACTTGGGATTGAACCTATGATGCTTAGAAGTGAACTACAATTTTTTGGGAGTTTGCATAGAGTCTAATACAATTAGCATACCAAGAGCAAAAGTACTCAAACATTAGTGAATTAATTCTATGCATCATCAACATCATCTCTTCATCATCAATTGCCTTCATTTAATTTTCACATTTATGATTGTTCATTTATCGACCCAATTCTTTAATCTAAATTCATTTATACTCAATAATTACACTTATTTAATTAACCTAAACTTATTTATATAATGCATTTATTTTCATTTGAATAATATATATTTTATATATATATATATATATAAAACCACCCCTAACTTGCAATATAAGAATATAAGAATGTAGTTATATCCTCTAGGAAAAGGAAAATTGACCATATTCAATCAACATCAACATTGCAAAGGAGAAAATTGTACATTTATCACCTCCCCAAGAGAAGGATAAGAAGCTGCCTTGATAGATATCTCAAGGTACAATTTGAGCCTCTGCAAATCCGATCTAAAAAATCTAACAAGGTTGTCAGCAAAGCTTCAAAGCCTTATTACAACTTGACCCAATTCCCTTAAAAGAACAAAGGCCTAATGCAAATAATAACCCATACATCTAAAAGAAGAAAGGGAAAAAACAATCTTATTTAGGCTTGAACTTGGATTTAATTTTCTCAACTTCAGCCCCATCAATCTGAAATGCCTTACCCAACACTGTGTCATCAATAGCAGGAGTAGATCCAAACAGAGTAACTGGAATAGACTGAGTTCCAGGCAGCTGACTGTTAAAAGCAGCAAGTATAGCTGCTTTACCTTTCCCAACATTCCTTTGAAAATGCACCAGTCCCTTTGGAAACACAAACACATCTCCCTTTTTCACAATCTGAGAGTAAAACACATTACTTGTGGTTATGAATCCAACCTCCAGAGTGCCCTCCAAAACAAAGGCTATTTCAGTTGCACGGGGGTGTGTATGAGGTGGGTTCACACCTCCTGGGGCAAAATCGGCACGGCCCATAGATATTCCCAATGTATTTAGCCCTGCAAATTTTAGTACATTTGCAGCTGTCACATTGGATCCCACTGAATTATTTGTTGAGCCTCCCATGGCCAGCCCTGAGAACTTGAAGTCTGAGGCATTTACTTTACTGGGTTCTTTGCATATGAATCCATTCACCTTCACAGTGCCTGTGAAATATACAATAAACAAATTTATATGGTAAGAACAATAAATTTTAGGAGTAAACTCTGAAGGATAGAAATCACATCTAAATTAAAATGTCATTCAAAGCCCATTATAAGGTTGGGAATGATTATTATTAGACATGTCAAGCTTCAGCAATCCATAATCTTACATAAACGGGATTAAAGTTGACCACTTTTCACAAAGTTCGGTTCAAAAAGAGTGGGATCTTTTTTTTCAAGATTTGCATATATAATGATTACATACATCGAATAGGTTGTTTCTGGGCTAGATGGATTGATAAGATCTGATTTGTTCTAAGTTTGATTAGCATTAACATAAAAAACTTTAAAGACTCTGTATTGATAGTTTAGGATTTTGATCTAAACCTTAGAGAATGGTACTAGTGATTATATACCCTCTGGATTTTGGATCTTTAGATATAATGATTATATACCTTCTGGATTTTAGATTTTTAGATATACTGATTACTATAATGAATATATTTAGGGCCTAGATGAATTGACAAGATTTGGTTTACTCACCAGCTTAATCACCAGTTTTTAGAGACCAAAGGATATGGTAGATCATAGAAGCTATATTGGATCTCCTTCCAAAAACCATGAGAATGATCCTTGTGATTATATTACTCTTTAGATTTAGATTTTAAGATATCTAACGGTTATATCACCACAACATGATTATTCATCACATGGGTTTAGTTTGATCCGGACAAATTCAGGATACAAAGCCTAGAACACACGATGTAAATGAAATACAAAACAGATCTTCTGAAGGCTTCTAAGAAAAGAAACTCCTACCCAGATTGGGGTCTGGTTTATTTTTGGCCTTACTTTTAAAGGTGAGACTATTTGGGTTTTTACCATTTAAGAGGATTCTCTTGCAACTAAATGTGAAATTCCCAGGTCATTAGGATTAGTTACACTAGGCCACAGGTTTGTCTCTGCTGTTAGCCTGTTAGAGATTTTTACAGAACAAAGTTTAGAAGGCCTACAATTAATAAGTATAACATTATGTTTAAGACTTAAATCTCAGCAAGTCAATCACATTCTGTGAACTTGTTATGGCTCAATTGGTGAAGATTCTTCACTCAAATAGTGTTCACCAGAGGGTTCTATTCCCTCTGAATGCAGAGGCAAATAAACACATGGCCAGGGTTCTGTGGCTGTACTATAATGATGCATCACTCAATAAATTTTAGAAAGAAATCAATAGTTTTGAACTTACCTGTGGCCAAGTCAGCTACACAGATATCTTGTAAAGGATCTGAGTCTGCATATACAGTCATTACCATAAAGGTTAGTGACACCCAGAGAATATAAACTCCAGCAGTTTCTCTCATCCTTGCCATTCTATCTTACACAGGAAAAACACCCAAAGAAGTAGTTTGTAGAAGTCTAATATTGAAAGAGGACTTATATAAGGATGAAGCTTCAAGGTCTCCAGGCTCCATCCAGTTTCTGGTGGAGATCTTGACTTCGGCTATTCAAAATATATGGAGAGGGCTTTATTATATTCCAAGACGTGCCTTATTATATTTTGGCGTTAAAAATACCAAAAGAGTGCTAAGATTCCAAAGACGTGTTTTTATACTATTTAATGTGTGCTAAGATTCCAAAGACGTGTTTTTATACTATTTAATGTGCTCTGTAATTTGTGTACTGTCATTGCGGAAATCAATGTATTATACCTTCCTTTTGTTGACCCGCCCATGGAGTTGGAAGTTTAATAGTGTCTATCCTTATCCAATGAGTTTGAAAAGGTTGTCTTGTGAGACTTATGTCTCCATCCTTATCTATACTCAGGTTTATGTTTGATAAGTATCAAGGTAAACGCTCAAGACAAGGTCTTCACATTAGACAAGGTCCTTAAGAAAAAGATGAAAAGTGTGTTCAGTATTTTTTCTCTCATCTACCATTTGTTTTTAGTCTATTTGTTTAGTAAATATTGTGATCGTTTTCTTATTATAATTTTTCAACACATAAACAATATTCATTTCACAACTCATTTCTTGTAGTATTTTTATTTTACCTCTCTCTTCATCATTTGATTTGGACATAATCATACTTAATCTAATATTTTTTAGATTTCACCGTGTGTAATAGCATTTACAATGTTTAAAAGTTGGTTTTTTCTATTTGACATTTGTCTTTTATTTTAATTGGCATTCCTAAAGCAATAGAAACAAAGAAATATTAAATTTTTATATGAAAACCAAGAAATAATAATGATCACATTTGAAAAATCAGAAAATGAAGCAAAACCCTAGGGAGAATTATTATGGGTTGATAGATCAAGTTCACCAAATAAAGATGAATAAAATACTACGCTCTTTTTATGCTAATCCAAGAAGAAATAAAGGATTACTAAATAAACTAAGCCCCTAACATAAAAGATCTAACTCACATACAAGATAAGTAGATTTACTAAATTGAAATAGAAAGGTTATATAAATCTTAGCTCCACCAATGGGGTAGAGTGTTGATTTGCTATAATATGTCTAATATTATGCTTTTGAACTACTTTTTGACTGCAGCTTCAAATTTGAGATGCCTATTTTAGAATATATATGTCATTATCCCTTATAAAATAGATGAAAGGAGTCACTAGTACAATTATGAACTCTAGATCTGCGATTCTATCCAAAATTTGTACTTGTGTCTATGATTGTTCCTAGCTTTTAAATTTGTGCACCTCTGTTGTATCACCTATGTTGAAGTCAAATGGGTGTTAATGAACACCTATTATGACCTAATGTGCTAGGATTAAAGATTGTCACTTCCTTGTGTTGGGACTCCTATTTTCAAGCCACATAATTGCATAATCATGCCAAATTCATCATAGTTTTCCTTAGGAGTTCCTATGTTTTCGCCTCATTTTGTGTGTCTAGTGTTGTCTCCCCTAAAATTTGACAAAGTATGAAACCTATAAGATCCTTCAAATTCTAGAATCTGCAATTTAATTCCTTTGGATTTGAAACCTCTCTTAAACATCCTCACAGTATATACAAAAAATATAAATTAAAGTATAAGAAATTAAAATACGACCACTTATACTTAAATGTTATATTTTATGTATATACCTATTTGAACTTTGTAAAAAATCCCGAAAAAATCCTAAGTTTTCTAAGTTTTCTCGTCTCTAGCAGAAATTTAGACCCTTTTAAGAACTTGCAGAAATTTCACCCCCTATTAGGATTGCAAAACTTTCACATGGTTCTAGAAATCTCCACATACCCCTGGAAGTCCCGCTTTTCCACTCCCCCCTCGAACTTCCTTTTTTCCATTTCCCTTCAAATCTTCGCCCCCTTTCCTTAGGTCCTCTTTGGCGCGACTCAGGCCTTAAACATGAAATTTCCACTTCATACTTGAACTTCCACTTTTTCATTCCTCCTTCATTCCTCCGCCCTTTCTGCATGTTGTTCCTAGCAGAGTTTTTACCCCAATCAGGATATGATGAATTTTCTTCTTGGACATGGATATGTCCAGTTCCATCCTCCAGACCCGCTTTTCCAGTATCCATGCTTTCTTTTGCTTCCATACCTCTTTCCAGCTCTCATCCATTTACTCATAAAATTTTTGCCAACATTCCTTTTCCTTGTCTCCTACAAAGTTTTGGTGGAGTTTTAGTGTAGAAGTGGAATTTTTTAGAACATCACAAAAGTTTTGCAATTTCTGAAACACCCCATAATTCTCACTTGCAAATGCCCATGAATTTTCATAATTTGGAAAAAAGGGCATAAAAACATAAAGTGAAAGTCTCCTACGACTTTCATATGGACATAGAAACGTACCGGGTTGCCATTAATGTGAAATGGGTGGTTGAAATTGATGCAATTAATGCAGTTGGTGGGGTTGTTAGGGTTTTCCCTCCCATTCCATCATCTAACTTGAATTGTAAAGGCTATAAATAGAAGATTGAAAGTCATTTCAAAGGGGGGTTGGTTTTTTGTGTGTGGTCTTCAGAAGACATTTATAGGTGCAAAAAATTGTAGGGCAACCATTGAAACACTAGTTCATCTCATTGAGCAGTGCAGACCCATGAAGACAAAAGAGTCTATATTGTATATGGTTTTTTGTTGTAGAATGTCTCCAAGTCATTAGGTATGTATCCAGGAGGATTTCTCAGTTGCAGTTGGGTATTCTCCTTTTCCATGTTTGATAGCATGAATGTAATACTGGGTCAGATGAATGTGATAGCATTCTGAAAATATTGCAAGCTTTGTAATAATCTCTCATGTTGTATATGGGTATATGCAGTTATGTTCTTGATTACTAAGTATGTTTTGTTTCAAGATCTCATATTCTATGGTGTATGCAAATACATAGCTCATTGTTCTTTTGGTTTCAATATGTTGTTTTCTTAATGAACTATGACTCTGTTGCCCATAGAGTAGGCATCGATATGGAGCCATTCCTATAATCCCCACATCATTTAAACAAACAAAAACATTAACCACTGGTTTAGGGGAAGAACCATTTATTCTATGCATCCTTCACTGCCAATATAAACAGGGAATTATCTCAAGTGAATATAAAATGAATCTATTTCATGTGGGTTATGCCTACACAATTACATCAGCTATATAGGGGTCTTGCAACCAATTTTTCTTGATCTAGTGATAGCTTCTTGGGATCAAGTGAACAAGTTGGGTTTGTATGTAGTTGTTTTAGTTATTCATTTTGTTTGAACTCAATACTTGTTAAGGTATACCCCTTAGAATATCCCTCTGGAGTCTAAGCTAAGCTTGAAGAGCAGGGGATGAAACCCACTCCCGTAGAGTTGACCTTCAACCCTCCACATTCCATTGATGGACCGATTATGCTTATATCATGACAACCCTGGCCTTGCGAGTGTGATTCCGTTCAAGGATGTGGAGCTGTGGTTTTGAGACCCAACACCTTGTGCCTATGTCAAGACCTATTTGTTGTTTTTCACATTGTGAATAAAATAACTAGGATGCTAAAATAGAAGATGTCTGATGCTCACTAAATCATAGAGATGTTTTGATTTGAAATGCTCTTCTACTAATGCTAAAGTCCAATATTGATTCTTGGATGATTGTTATTGCTTGGTCTAAGATCCTATTAGAATGTTCTAGGTATTATCCTTAAATATATAATCCTTGGTCCTAACTTGAAAGTTTAGCATGCAAGTTGATGGACAATAGTCATATTCTAAAAAGGGGTCGACTATAGGAATATGAAACTAAGTTTTAATTAAGGCAAACATAATCACTCCCAACAATTTCTTAGGGAGACAAAATTTTGAAAGTAATTCTATCTAAGGTGAGGAAAAGGGGAGGACCAAAGTTGGGTTTAGACCATAGGAGATAAATTGGCTAAAGGGCATCTCTCAAATTAGATACCAAGATAATACATTTATTTGCAAGATGAAAATAAAAAGAAAAATATGAAACATAATCTTTTTATCAAAAACATACTCAAAATCTTCATAAACATTTTTAATTAAAATTTTATTAATGTTGAGAGGCATTCTACAATGGCAGTAAGGGGTGGAGTGTAATGGCGTGAGTGTGTTAAAAAAACTATTACTTTTTACCTTAAAATTGACAGCCATTTACATGTCAAGTTATTAATATTTAGTAATAAATGTAATATAAATCCAAAATAAGATACCTTCTCATCAATAGACTAAATGAATCAATTTTTTAAAAAGTTTATGGGTAAAAAAATATATTTTCATTTTTTAATTTAATTTGAGATTTGTTTTTTAATTTGTTAATTATAGTTGAGATATTGATGGACATAGAGTTGAGTGAAGAAAAAAATGTTAACATATATCAATTTGAAGTAAAATAAAATAACTTGAAGCAAATAAACAACTTCAAATTAATATCTCTTGGCATTTAAGATTAATATTTAATAATAAACATAATATTGCCAAAATAAGGAGGTAAAACAAAGATATGCCTTTGTCAAACTAACATGAAAGAAAATAAAACTCAAAAAATTGTTAGAAAATCAAAACATTACTTTCATATATATTAAATGTAAGAAAAGCGCTGCAAATATTTTTTTTGTGTACTCTTAGAAATAATTCCAATCAAAATTTTATACATGTTTTAGGTTTGAACCTTAATTAATTTATAGAAAAAATTAGTAGTGTAATTTAATCAATAAAAAGTTTAAATTTGATTTTTTTTTAGATGGATGTATTTAAGATATCTATACTAATTTTATAAGATTTTAACTCATATATTTCAACAAATTTTTTAAATAATTAGGAAGACACATTATTTTGACGTATGTGTTTGAAAAAAAATCTCATGAATAGAAAAATATTAAAAATTAAAAATCTACTCTAAAATGCTTAATTTTTTTTGTTAATCTATTCCCATTTTTAATGTTATGTAGGTTTCGTATATGGTAGGTTGAATCCCCCTTAATGCTTTACACATAGTCTTTTGTCATTTAGTTCCTTGCCGGCTGAGTAGGTAAGCGCACTTGTGTGCCAACCCAATCCTCCTAATAAAACTATTCGCTTGAATACTTTTTTTTAATAGGAGACTTTAAATTCACTTTAAAGGCGTGTAGCTGTAGTTTTAATTTTTTTTTTAATATTTATGAGACATTTCAGGCCACGTGGCATAAAGGCCTTATAAGGAGATAACTGAAACAAGTCCTTGCCTTCTTCCGTAGCCAAGTTGGATCCCCCATGTTTATTGTATGATGAATATGAAAATGGTTTATCACTAGATTTTTTAAATGGAGGATTTTATATTCTTCATAAGATCGTTTTGTTATTTGATCTAGGAGTATGAGTTTGTGCTGATATCGTTTTGGCACCAAAGTCGTTTGACCATGATCACGACCTCATCTCTTATATTTCATACTTTTGGGGGTTTTGAGCTTTAGTGGATGGTGTATTCAAAGAACATACCATCACCCTCACCAATTGTGCTCAACCAATTGAGCTACAACCCTTTGGTTTCTCACTAGATTTTGATTGTAAGTATGCTAATGAAGATGAGATTAAGTGTTTTTAGATTTAATTGTGTTAGTTTTTTTAATCAATGTTTTAGATTACACGTGTTAGGTTTTTGGTATCACCATTTTAAATTACGATTAGTAGTTTATTGTAGTTTATTATTAGGGTGAGGAAAGAATTGTGATTTACAAAATATTAACAATAAATAACTTTTAAAGGTGGTGGTTTTGAAGCTCATTTAGATATATTATGTTGAAAACATAGTATGTCTTTTGTTGTATGGAGTCTTATTATTGCTAAAGACTTTATCTTTAAAAATGGAGATGGTATTGAAGGCTTGTAGTTTAATTGGTTGAATTCAATTGGTGAGGATGATGGTATACTTTTTATTACACCATCCATGAGGTTCAAATCCAATCCTTGGGTGACTTTGATGGATTGGGTCCCCTTACTTGTAGCAACTTAATTAAAAGATGACTTCTAGTTTAAAAATATGTTCACTCATAATATTGTAATCTATTATATAAAAATAAAGATGCTTTTTTTATTAAAAGATAACTTCTAATTTAGATATATGTTCCCTCATAATATTATAATATTCTATATAAAAATAAAAATAAAAATGTCCATATTTATACAATCCAATTATTTCAAACCAGAAGATAATATTTTAAATATTTTAAAAATTATGTGTATTTTTGTTTTCATTGGATTAAGAATAAGATTACAAAATATGTGTTTTAAAAAATATGGATGTTAATGGAGGTTTGGCTGAATTGATTGTCAAATGATTGGCTGAATAATTCTAAGTTCTAGGTTAGCTTCATGCTTTCACATGATAGTAGCTTCATGTTTTTTATAATGATCTTACCTACTTCCCCTTTAAAGAAATGAAGTGCAATATCAGTTGGACTTTAATACTATACAACGACTTAAATTGAAGAATTATTATGTAAAAACGATTTTTGGTAGTTTATTATGACCGGTGACCTATGGATTTATTTCTTTTGGTACATTTGGTATTGAAGACAATTGATATGTATTGGTGAATTAAAGTCCAATGTACGATCACATTTTTAGGGCCTTGTGTTTCAGTCTTTACCTAATCTTTTATGAGAAGTTTTTTTTATTATATATTGTTATATTATTTTAATGGTGAAATTTCTATGTTTAATGTCATTTTTGTTTAGTTTTATATTTATTTTTAAGTAATGTTTTAATATATATAATGATAAATTATATAATATTGTTGAAGAGTTAGTTTTTAGAGTTTTATATATATATATATATATATATATATATATATATATATATATATATATAGTTTTATTTTATTTATCTACACACACTCTTATATATTTATTTTATATGTTTATTTATCACTTAGATTTGACTATAATTTTGTTCCAAGACAAGTCCATAGATGTGGAGGTGACCTCACGGTTGTGAACTTGCCCCTTTTCAATTTAAAATCAGCTTTCAAATTTGGTTGGTTGACCCTCTTCACCCTTCTACCTTGAGCCGACTAAACACACTTTTGATGCAATTTAATGTTATGTGCTAGTGTTTAAAGACATTAATACATTCATTTTAATCATTGAAGAATCATCCTTAAGCATTCAAATGCTCATTCATTCTAGAGAGCACTAGAGTAATAAATAGCAACACACTCCAATTTGGTGCAATAAAAGAGTATAAAATTTGTATCTTAGGTGACTGCTTGTAATTTTTAATCTTGTTCAATTTTAAGGGTTGATCAAGGTATAGTCATAAGGGACTCACTATATAAACGTATGCTCTATCAGGTTTGTTTATAGAATTGTTATCTCTCAAAACTGCACCCTTACTAAGTTGCAGAACTTAGCATTTTGGAGAAACATGGGAACTTTTCCAGGTTGTGGGTCACCTATAGCGGAAAAGAACCTCCAGATGTACGCTGGCTCTTATGGTACTCACCTAAACTACTTCTTTTGCTAGGAAAGGGGTAAGAAGGAAATATGAAGATGAAAACTACTCCTAAGGGTGATGCACCAAAACATTAACTAGACCTGCAAACAACTTGCATACATAGTTTGTCAACTACAAGCTTGATGTACATAACTCAATATTGATATGTCTATACATTAGTACTTTGTAAGAAGGCTTCAATGCACAATCCTAGAAGGAAAGAAGACTTTCACAACTTGAATCACCTGCAACACAACACAACTTACAACCTGCAACTACATATACTTTCTGTTCAAAGATGCCATTGATGAGACACAAAGCTAGGAAAGAGAAAATTCACAAGTCATTGCATCAAATCATCCAAATACATACAGTAAAATAGAAAATTGAGAAGGCCAAACTACTTATCATTGATATTTAAGGTATGAATTGTTGTACATGTCTAAATGAGTTACAAAATATTGTCTTTTCTACAAAGGACTCCAAAATCACAAAGCAGACAAAAAGCATAATCATAAATGAGTACAAATGAGTCAACTAAGTGACTATATCCCAAACTCCCTTCAAAAATCCACCAAAAAAGGATCTAGAAACTGAATTGGGTCGGATGCCTCCAAAAAGCCCCAAAAGTAGCAACTGAAACCTCTCCAAAAGAACTCACAAATGTGGAAAAAGTCAAATTTGACCAAGTCAAACATTAAGGCACAAGAAAATGATGCCTAAATCCTCTCCACCTCTCCAAAAAGCAAGTAAAACTCCCTATATGCTCTCCTTTGGTCGACCAACTGCCTCAACTAATCCTATTTACTTGCAAAAATATAAAGACTTAACAAAACTCATAAAAGTCTTTACAAGGTACGATACTCTATTTCTGCATTTAAAATAGCAACTTGACTAAGTGATTTATAGCAATATCACTTAAATCAAATGCTTTATATTTCAAACCAATGCAAAAAGAAAAACAAGGTTTGACCATATTTTGAGAAAACATATGCAAAAGGACATTCAGTTTAGACTTTGCAAAGAATGCAAAAAGGGACCAAGGTATATGAAAAATAACATGGGGTATTAGTTTTTTATTTTGCAAATTATAAAGACAAGGCAAAAATGCCTCTAAGTCATCGGCATGCTTAGGGTAAAGAAACCCTAACAGAAAATAAAGCAAAACCCTCATTTCATTTCATTTTTTTAAATCTGTATCTTGCTGGGCGCTGCCACACTAGGGTCTCACCTGGAGCTCTGTAGAGTATTTTCATGGTGGAAAACTTGCATATTCTATGAAGAATCAACACAGTCAAGCATGGTAAGATTTTAGTGTGTAAAACTTGCACCAATTTTAAATTATATGTATAGAAAACTTGATTTGAGCTCCTTCTGAGAAGATGATACATATATTTTTGTCTTGCTGTGTATTTGTTCATGCTCGACTCCACTATATTTTTTTTTTGCAAGGATACAATAAAATGTGTTTTTCCTGTGCATCTTTCCACTTCTTTTCTTGTCGAGAGTTTTACTTCTGCATTCACTTAAGGGTTTCATTCTACATTGTGGTCGAGGCTTACATTTACTATATCTTTTGTTGCCATGCCTTCACTCATGTAGAAACCTTGAAGATTTCAATAAAACTTCATAGGTCATGGCTTCATTGTATCTTTGAAAAGTGAACTGAGATTATTTGCATTGCTTTACTGATGCAAATGTAAGGTCCTCCACAAGTGTCTCTTGGTTTTTTGCCTCCAAATCACTATATTCCTCTGATGATGTTTCATGACTGAAAATTGTATAGGTCTGCAATCTACTTAATGGTTCTAACCCTAATGATAGTCTCTTATGCTCATACAACTTACATGCACACCTAAGTAGGCTCCTCAACGTTAAACTTACTCTGCATCTTTGCATATATTCATTGTATCATTATTGACCTTGTAGGTTATCCTTGATATATGGATAGATCTATACATAAATATATTCAGGTCCTCTTGAAAAGATTGTTGAAGATCACTGAGTAGTAGTATAAGACCTCCTCATGCATACTACTCCTTATTCCTCTTATGACTATCTTTTCTAACATTCATGTTGCTCCTGTAACTCATGAGGTTTTCTTTAATAGACTCTACTCTTTTAATCTATGGCACGTTTCAAAACTATCTGTTGCTTTCATTCTTTATTAGCACATGACACCTACTTCTTCTACTTAGGACTTTGCATTTCAATACTGAAAGACAAAACTTATACCTTGACAGAACACTTCACAAGATCTCTTCATGGCTATGGTCCTTGAAATGCTTCCATACCCCTTGCAAGACATTGCAGATTCCTATCTTAGATTTCCATATTGCTCCCACACTAGGTTCTCTGTACTTTGATCCTTCACAAGGCCTAGACAGGTTCATTAACATGTTTATCCTAAGATTGGGCTCATATTGTGAGAACACCAGCTCAAGAAGAGGGTGCAATCCTTTAAAGGCTTGATTCTCATTGGCAGAAACTCTGATAGAAACCAGACCTCTTGAACAACTAAGCACAAACAGTCTCATCATAGCATATTCTTGTAAACATGACAACTCCTAGCCAGGGTTTATATGGAGTTTCAAGGTTTAGGAAGCTTTAAAGGTTCATGGCTCCAAACATAGGCAGACCTTATTTTTGATAGAGTTTAAAGATTATAAGTTGGATCACTGACTGTCCCTACTTTGCCACTGTACTTCATTGGTCTTCTCACTATATAATCATTGATTGTTAAAGGATCATTTGCTCACTATTTAGTGACTGCCCTCGCTGTCTCACTTGGAGGGTATGACTATTCTTTAGGAACTAGCAATGAGTTCTGGGATATATGTGGTATAGGGTTCCTTGCCCTTCTGTAACAGTCATCTTTAACCCTTCTGCTATCATGGTTGCTCTTTTCCACTGTTTACTGACTCCTTATCTCACAACCCTACAAGGTCTTTGCTCATTCATTGGCATATCTCTGCCCTGTGCATGCATTCCATTGAAAAAGTAATGGAGTTAGAGAAATTTAAGAACACAAACCTCATAAAACACTAATATGTCACTGTTCCTTCATGATTTGCTAGGGCGTGTCTTAGGACTGCTTTTTAAGTCTCCATAACAAATGCTTTTACTGCTGTTCCTTCCTTGATATTACAATCCTCTAGGACTGTCTCCAATGCCTCTGTCACTGTAGTATCTGTGGCAGTCCTTCTTTGAACGACTGCCAACACAAAATCTAACTATCTCTGCATTGTTATCCCTCATAATATAGTACTCTTCCTCTATTATACTACTTCAATTGACTACCTTTATGACTGTTAAAGTCATTCATTTGACATCTTTTCTCATTGTTTTCTGTTGTCACAGGTAACTGTCCCCTATTGACTGCATTCTCTTTAGTTTGCTGCTACTTCTAACAGGTGACCGCCCTTGACAGGCTTGTGATTGCTTCTTGCCATGATATAACTGTTGTTCCTTATTGTGATTGCTGCTACAAAACTTAATGTCATAGACTACCTTCTAAAAGACTTTTCCTTCCATTTCGAAATGTTTTGCTGAGACTATTTTTTGTCTTAGATTTGACTACTGTGATAGTTACTATCAAGTGTGTAGAACTGTCTTTCCACTTACACCTTAATGTAGTCTTGCCATACCTCTGTTATGCCCCTTTTGGTGATGATCCTTTGGAGGCTTCTATGACTGACGATAACTTCATTGAGTTCTATTTTAACAAGCATTTGTCATTTACAATAGTGATATTCATCAACTCATTATTGTAGGTGAAAAATACTTGTTAGAATTGACAAACATGATGCTTTGTTTCATTATCATCCCTCACTATAACATGAGGGCAGCATGCTGGGCTCAACCCTTATGGGAGCCCATTTCACTCCATATGCTATGATATCAAATACAGATGATCCAGCAATTAAAACTTCTCCTATACCTGCACAGTGAACAAACATATTAGATAAAATAATGAAACTCAGAACTTGATGGAATTGATGATGATCTCCTTCTTTTCTTGATATCCGTGATGTGTATAGAACTATTTCAATGTCTTTATGAAAGTACATTATATGCTTGTTGAAAACTAAAATGTATATGATGAGAAATTGTATTCAGAGCATTAACACCAAATTTGTCAAATCTTGCAGGTATTTCTGGAGTAGCAACTAAAGGAGCTGAAGATGAAGCAGATCAATGTTCTTCTTTCTTGCCCAGGCAATGATGGATGCCATTTTTCTTTCATATGCTTTTCTTTTTCCTCAATTGTATAGTTTACTTTCATATTGCATTAGAAAAGTTATTCCCACCGCTTGTGTGGGACATTATTCATTCATGATTATCAATAAAAGACAGTAGCTATGCAAAGTTTATGTAATCTTTCTTTTGTATTCATTTGCAAAACTGAACTGTAGTTTATTAGATAATATCTCTGGCATATGAATGTAACTTTTAAAATAGGAATCAATGTATACCTCTTTCACTTTCTGCAAACACTATCACAGCTTCACCTGATTGAGCCGGAAGCTAAATTAGGTAACAAGAGTACTAAATAATATGACCCATTTCCATTTCCATCTCATAATATTTGATTAATAACACCCCTTCCAATACAATTTTCTAATTCTAAATACCCCTTGTTTTACCATGTATATGAACTACTCCTAGAACATTTTTATATTACTTTTAATTTCTACCTCTATTTTATTTGACATTTTTATATCCATTTTTTTAGTATGTATCTCAAATACCTATTTTAAATTTAATTTCACAATATTATTAAAGGTTATTGAGATCTATGAAATACTAAATCTATTCATTATTAATTATTACTTCATGTCCATTCCTATAAGATAAAAATGTTAATACTTACTATTATATCAATGTATTCGACCCTTCACCATCCACTGGAACACCCCCAATATCAAACCTTATACCTTAATTAATCTATCCCCTTATCCCCTTGATAGAAAGTAGTATAATACACACTTTTAGTGATTATTAAATCCCCTTTATGAACAAACATGGTATTGTACTCATTACATGGTGAATCCTCCATGGGAACAATGCCCTTGTAACTTATTTGTATGGTAACCTAACAAGGTATTTATTAATGCCAACATTCCCCAAACTTTTAGAAAAGGGTAGAAGAAAAGACTATGTATCAGGTAAAGTTACAGAACATAACTCTATAGATTGCCAAGACAAATTTGAAGCACAAATGTAGTTATACAATCATGAATTGGTCTTAAGTCCATGAACATGTCCTCTAACAGGGTAGGGATCTAGCATATAATCCTAGGCAATGTCATTGATAGAGAAGATTGTTCCCAAGTCTAATAGATTCCATCTAACAACAAATAGATTCCATAAGCTTGTCCATTTGGCATCATTCTTCTATTATTGCTTGCTAATATCATCTTTCCATCTTATTCAATTTTCAAAACACCTTATTCAACCACACAAAAATCTAATTAATCTAGGATGATTATGCTTGCTTGTATTAATTTAATTAACCTAGATTCCACATGAAGGAACATCATTTCCTATTCAATCACATTGTAAGGGAAAACAAATTTTATTTAGCCTTAGTCTAGGTTAATCCAAATTAAATAAAAATACAACACAATTAACCTAGACTAATTAATTAAGAGCTAAGATTTAAATATCTAGTTAGTAATTAAAATGTGGGAATGTAAATAAAAATAAATGTACTTAGCTTGATAGATAAAGAATATCCAAAGATTGATGTAGACACATAATTTGATATGCCTAGGGATTTGGAAAAGGATATCATAGACATACATTTGCCTCATAATCAAAATATTCTCTGTTTACTATGTAGGGATGAATATATGGATCAGGGGTGAGTTTATGGTGATGGATTTGTCACATATCTAAGAACTTCTCCTATGTATCTTGTAGAGTATTTTCTTCACTTCATTTGATGCATCTTGATTTTTTCTATCCTTTCTAATATTTGTGGACTCACAATATTTATAAATATCTTGGTAGGGATATTGATATGTCACAAGGGGACATGTTCTTCTAGGTCAACTCATGAAAGCATGCATGAATAATTGGAAAACAAGATCATCTCATGCATATACTTCTAGAATGTTTGCATAGAACTATTCTTTTTAGTATACCGGTTGAAGTGTTTTTGCTCCTTAGAAAGAGAGAGGACTCTTGAATATTTGATGTTGTAAAATAAATGCATTAAAATCCTTTAAATACAAGGACATTGCAATAACTCACACAAAATTGTACGTATTTGGCCCTTGGAGGGAAAGGTTCAAATTTAAATTTTTAATCTTGAGATTAAAAATATTTGTATAGGTAAATGCAATTGATACATTAATAGGGAAAATGTATAGGAATGTACAAACATAGGGATGGGATAAGGGGTAGTTGTACATACTAATGTGTAACTCAAAGAATGGGGTAGGAGTTAAATGTATAGGTGGATGCAATGCTAGGATATGGTGAATGTATAGAAGTGTGTGTGTCTGGGTGTTTATTTGATTTACATACTTGTTTAATTCAACATGGTATTAGAGACAACATAATGTTGGATAATATTTTTACAAATAATATTTTACAAAAAATGTTTTTAACTTGTAGCCTTAAGAAAAACTATTTTATTTTATAAAATATAAATTATTTACAATGAACCTTAAATTTTCTTTTATAATTTCTTTAAAACATTTATATAATTATTCAAAGGCATTTAAATTTATATTTTTATATATGTAGGTATCAAATATATAAATATGATATAATACATCTATAAACATATACTATATACTAAAATCATTTAAGGTGGCTAATAAGTATATGGTTTTAATATAAACATATGTTATATAATATTATGTATAGTGGTTTTTTTTATAATATATATATAAATAATAATTGTTGTTTTAAGATAATACATAGATATTATAATTTGTTAAGATTAATTTGTTTTAAAGAAAAATATGGTTTGATTTTAAGTTGTTGAAATGAAGTGTCAAAACTATGAGTGTTCTTTATCCTAATTTCTTTTCCTCTCTACATAAATTAGTATAGATATCTTAATACATCTATGTAAAAAATAAAGAATTTACTTAAAGTTATTTTGTTTAGTTTAGAATTATTGTTTTTTGAAGAGCTATCTTTATTTACTTAAGAGTAGTGAAAAATTATTTACTTAAGAATTATTTTATAGTTTTAGTCTCCTTCAAATATTGTTTATATATTCCTAATCACATCAATAGACATGAATGTATTTTTAAAAGTATTTTATATTTAAAGTATATTTAATACTATAACACTATAAATTATATGATATTGTTCTAATTAATTAATTATATAGTTCATATTGTACTAGTCTTATTAAATATCTATACTATATATTATTATAATATATTATTAATATTATATTTCAAATATATGGCTTAAACTTAGATATATTGTATAATATAGTATTTAAAATATTGAAAATTTTGAATAAAATCTTGTATTATCTTTACAAAATTTCTAATATACTAATGTGTGGTATGACAATATGTTAGGATTACCATTACAAAAGAAAAAGGGGTAACACTTACCTATTCTATTAATTTTTTTCTTTTCCTATCAATATAAGTTAACAAATACTTTATTTTCTTGTGGCAAAATATAGAAATCTTTAAACTTATTTTAGATGGGTTCTATCTTCACAAACAGCTTGGAAAATATGCTATGTGGAAACAACTATTTTGTATGGAAGATTAGGATAAAGGTAGAATTCATGGCCATTGACCTGTGAGCCATAGTCGAAGGTAGGGAAAAGCACCTACAGCTACAAATATTGACCCTAATGTTATAAATTCATTTAAAAATACATCACAAAAAGTATTATTGATTCAACACCTACAACTAGAAATATTGACCCTAATATTATAAATTCATTTAAAAATATATCAAAAAAGCATTATTGATTTTATTAAGAAGTATTGGAGATGAGTTTCTCTTCAATATAGGGAATCTAGATTCACCTTTTGAAGCTTAGAGTTTGTTAGAATCTATGCATGAAGGATTTGGGCTTTCTAAAATCATTAAATTAATATTAGATCTTTTTACAACTCCCATGAGAGGAGATGAAAAAGTAATTAACTACCTTACTGAAATAAAAAAAAACATCAAATCTCAATTAGATGGCTGCAAATGAGACCTAATAAAAGATAAACTTCTAAATTTTAAAATATAGATAATCATTCACAAATGATTTAGGAACTTTATTTCTTTGTCTTAAATTTTGTGGGGGTCTTGCACTCAACAAGACTTGATCCCTGGTGGGCTCATTTGGAGCCATTCAACTTCACTAGCAGACTAAGGGCCCATTGACTATGTCTTAAATTTTAAATATCATTTCAAAATAAAGATGGTCTCTCATTTATTCTTATTCAAAAAGACCAAGTACTATCAAACTTTGATTCCAAAGAAAAATCATCAAACTCTACTAATCCAACAAAAACAAAATATTCTAAAAAAATAAAAAAGGAAAACAAAGTTTTTTAAAATCACTTGATCATTCAAAAAATTATCACAAATCTTATAAAAACAAACCTAGAGTAAAATGTAATAACTGTGGTAAACAGGATCATAAAGAATGAACTATTATTTCAAAAATAAAAAAAAGATTTCATAAGCAAAAACACTATTCAAAATGAATTCAAATAAAAAATAAAAAATAATAATATTTCCCTTCATACAACTTTATTTACACCATCTAACAATGAATGGATTCTTCATATGACCTATATGTGTGATATTTTATTTGACATTAAAATTTGTAATGAAAAATATATTTAGGAGATAATTTTGTTATAGAAGATGTAGGAACATGGAAATCTAATTTATTTTAATGAAACTATTAGAGATGTATTATTTGTTCTAACTTTAAGAAATAATCTTTTATCATTTTCCCAACTTACTAAAGACAACTTCAAAATTTCTCATAGAAAAGATAGTTGGTACATCAAAGATCAAAGTAAAGTTATTGTTGTTGAAGGTATTTTAAAAAAAAAATGGTCTCTTTATTTTTAATAATATTTCAAAATAAAATTGTTTACAAGTGAAAACTGAAACACAATTATAACATGAAAGTTTAGGACACCTAAATATTACAAGTATAAATGAAATGTCTCACCATAATCTTGTAATTTTGGATTACCTAAAATTGAGAACAAATTGGAAACTTGTAAATGATTCCTCCTAGCTAAACAACATACCTTTCCCTTTAACAAAAGTCATAATAAAATTTTATCTAAACCCTTAGAATCACTTCATAGGGACTTAATGGGGCCTTTTTAGGTTCCCTCTCTCAATGGGTCTCTCTATGCCCTTAAATTATTGATGATTATTCTAGAATGATTTTGGGATATTGCCTTAAAAATAAAAAAGATATTCTTTCTAGGTTTAAGAAATTTGAAGCCCTAGTTGAAAATCAATCTAATCATAAAATATAAACTCTTAGAATCCATAATGGAATTGAATACATAAACAAAGTTTTTGGGCCAACTTCCATGCTTTATGTGGGATACAAAGAGAATTAACGTCCCCTTATTCTCCTCAACAAAATGGTATATAGTCAAAAGAAAAAATTAGACTGTCATAGAAATAGTTAGATCTATGATACATTCATTGAATGCACCTAAATTCCTATGAGATAAAGCCATGAACACAACTATTTATATTTTAAATAGAGTTCCTACAAAATATTTACATCTTTCAACTCCCTTAGAAAATGGTCAAATAAAAAACCTAATATCTCTCATCTTAGAATCTTTGGAATCTTGCATATGTTCTCATTCCTGGTAAAAAAGATATAAACTTGATTATGTATCTTCTCTTTGTATTTTTGTTGGGTATGGGGGAAAAATCAAAGGTCTTAGACTTTATGATCCTTCTAAAATGGGTATTATTCTAAGTAAAAATGTTTGTATCCTAGAATCTCCCTTAGTCAATTGTCATCTTATTGATAACATTATTGAATCTTCTACTTCTAAAGATAATGATCATCATCTATCTTCTAACATTTATTGTAATTTTGCTTCTAAAAGACCTAGGTGGGTTCAATCTTTAATTTAGGATTCAAATTCAGAGCCCTCCCTTCTTCCTAAAATGACTAGAAGTCAACATACATATATTACTTTAATGACACTATATGAAATCAAACTTCAAACCTTTGAACAAGCTAATGAAAATCAAAATTGGAAAAATTCCATGTAGTTAGAATACAATGCTCTCATAAAAAATAATACTTGGGAACTTGTTCCACCATCCTCTAACATGAACATTAAATCAATTGTTGTTGATTTTATAAATTTAAATATGACTCTCAAGAAAAGATTAATAAATATAAAGCTATCTATTAGCGGCTACAGGTTTTTCTCAACAACATGGCATAGAATATGATGAAACATTTGCTCTAGTAGCATAAATGAGCACTATGCATTTGCTCCTTTCCCTTTATGACCAAAATGAATGGGAAATTAATCAAATAGATGTTAAAATACTTTCTTAAATGACAATATGCAAGAAATATAAATGCATCAACCAAAAGGTTTTTTGCAACCAAATAAAGAAAACTATATCTGTATACTCAAAAAATCTCTTTATGGACTCAAACAAGCACCTTGAGCTTGGTATTCTAAAATAATTATTTTCTTTCAAAACCCGGGGTTCTCTAATTGTAAATCTAACAATGATCCTTTTTCAAAATTAAAAATAATTAGATTACTATCATTGTCCTATATGTGGATGACTTTCTCATCAAAAGCAATCTTACATCCTTAATTCACAAATACAATAATAAACTAATCTTACCTTTGAAATGACTAATTTAGGTTATCTTCATCATTTCCTAGGTATGTCAATATTTCAAAATCATCAATTTATTCTTATATCTCATGTAAAATATGCTCAAAATCTAATTTTGAAATTTAATATGTCTAATTATAAACCAACAATCATACCTATTGAAACTAGTATTAAACTTGATTCTCACCCTCCTTGTAAAAATTTAACCCTACTCTTTATTGTCAATTAGTTGGGAGCTTAATTTATCTCACTATATCTTTCTCTGACATTACCTATGCAGTAAATATAACATCATGATTCATGCAAAAACCTTATTTGTAACATTGGAAAATGATAAAACGTATTGTAGGGTATATTAAAGGCACTATTAACTTTGGTATTTACCATACTCATACTAAAAATGCTTCAGTATATGGATATTGTGTTGTTGACTTTGTGTTCAAACCATGTGATAGGGCCTTGATGCAACATAAATGAATACCCCAGCCTTTGGGTAAGCAGGGAAGCCTTGAAATCACCATCAACACCCTCCATGAACACAACAACCTAGAGAAAGAACCAACTGGATCCCCCTCTTTTCTATTATTAGAATTGCCCTCTGGAAGATCCATTAGAATGGGGTGGGCCTAGACCCAAATCAAGGAATAGTGGTCTTATTAGACTAGAATTCTTCTTTAGGATATGTGTTTAAATTTGGTAGAGGTATAATTATATGGATTTTAAAAAAAGAATCAACTGTAACACTCTCCTCTATAGAAGAAAAATATCAAAGTGTCCCTGAAGTGGCTAAAGAAGCTATTTTGCTAAATCATATTCTAAAAGAAATTAAGATAAATATTAATGCTAGTACCGGGTGAGTGAAGGATCATGATGGGCCAAACAATACCTCTAAGTGGCAATGAAAATACTAAAAAATGGACTTAATCAAGTTCATGTGAAAATTTGAATGGATTATCTACACAATTTGAAAAATATGTAAGAACAAAATTTATAGAGAACTGAATCTAGTTTATGGGTAACTATTTTTTTTCAAAAAAACTAAATTTAATTGGTAAAAAATGAATATTTCAATGAACAACTATTAAATTTTTTAGAAAAAAATAAAAAGTGGGTGTCATTCTAGTCAACCTAAGTATGAAAAAAAAAATATTTTTTTGAATCTTTCAAAATAAGTAAAGGACTCGTGCTTGGATGTGATGCAAATTTTTTTGAAATTTTTTTCCAAGAAAATAATTAGTTATGATTTTTTTTTTACTGACTTTTTTGAAAAACTAAAAAGTAATTTACCAGCCAACCTAACTTAATCAAAAAAATTTGGAATTCAAAATTTTTTAAGCTTATAACCAGAAAAGCATAGAGTGCGACACATCTTTTGAATTTGAAAAAGGTGAAACGGTTTGAAGGTTATGGATGTTTTTCAGTCAGTGTGTCCATCAGGATTTCAGACACACTCTATATAGAAAATTATTAATAATTGCTTAATAATATGATAATCAAGCAAATCTTATATTTTTAGATTTAGCTGACAATTTCTTCAATAAACCCTTTTCATTTTATCAAATTTGAATTAAAAAAAGTTGTCAGCACGGAGGATGAAGTTTGAAGAAGAGGGTGAACCCTGTAAACATGTTAGAATTGAGAGAAAGTCAACTATGACAGTCACAATCCTAAATACAAGGCATTCCTGAAGCAAGACATATATCTGTTACTAACGGATATCCATTACTAATGGATATTCGTTAAGAACATATATCCATTATTAAAGTAACAAATATCCATTTTGTAGAGCCAGGAACGAATATCCATTCCTAGGAAATAGATATCCATTTATAAGAAATAGATATCTATTATTCCCATTTAATTTTGGGCCCAATTTGAGGGAATGCCTTAATGCACCTATATAGAAACATGTGGCACACTCTTGTGCTAAGTTTGTCTCCTTTCTTAATACCTATGTACTCTCATATACTCCCCTCCTTTATGCATTTCCACACAGTTGACTTATCCCTACCCTATCTGCAAGTATTTCCACACCTACAACTCATTATTAAGCCCATATTTGTATACATTCACCCGTACCTCAAATTCACCCATTCTAGGTCCCAAGTCATTTCTATGACATGTAAAAGTAATCCCGCACGACACAAGTCTAATCCAAAGTTAAAAATTTTAAAATTCAAAGTTCGTAAACTCTCACTCTTTCCCACTAGCCATTGGGGGTAGGCTTGGTACAAGTTTTTTTGACAATTTGTTTTATCTTTAAAAATTTAAAGTCCTTCATCTGAGTATTAACTCACATTTAGTAATCATGTAAATTCTTAGAGCATACAAGAAGCATTTATTAGAGGAACACTTCAATTGGTACACTAAAGGAAACAACATTTACTTTTGAACCATAATTGAGGACTTTTTCATGTTTGATTGTTGTTTATTAATTTTAGAATGATTGGAAATTTGATCTTTGTAAGGGATTGACCTAGGAGAACTTGCCCTAGTGATCTAGTAGCCCCTCGAGGCTTTCGATGGTCATCATAGAGCAAAGAATTTAGTGAATTAGAGAGAAAATAGATATCCATTCAGACCAAGTGTTAAAGCACTTTTAGGCTTCATCATAGAAGTTCCCAAAAGGCTAGAGAATCATCTGGTATAGATTTATAATGTGTTATGATACATATAGTATGATTTTTATTGATGATATCACACCTCCCTCACCTATGCATCATATTAGTAGTGGTTCTTTATGCTGGGGGAGGGCGTGCCAACCCGACTACCAACTATATATAGCTATAGCCTAATCCTAGTCTCCCCCAGATATATAGGGCTCAATCTATGGGGATGGGCTTGAGGGTGCCTATATAGAGAGAGGGCCCCTATCTTGATGATATATATTTGACATCATGATATATTCTTCTATACATGATGACTATATTTTGATACAAACATCTAGTGATACATTAATTTTTACCACTAAGTAATGATTTAATTCATGCCCTTCTTCTCATACATCCTTTCATGCATTGTCATGTGCTTTCATAGATCACTTTACTATTGACCCTAGATAATATTTTTCTCATGGTTTTATTTCTTCTCCTTCTAGTGGCCCATTTGTAGTAGATCCCATTAAATTTTCTATGCATCAGTATGATATACCAAATTAGTAGAGACCCCCATTTGGATCCATTCACACTTTCACATGTCATATCTCTAAGTGCTTATGGAGTACCTCCTCCTATATCCCATCTTGCACATGATATAGATACACTTAAGAATGAATAACAACATGAGGATCATTTATAATTTTACTTGGTGTATGTGAGGATAAATTGACATTAGTTGATAATATATCTTTGACACCCTCCACCATTGTTACATATGACATGAGGCATACACATGTGAGTTTGAGACATGTTGAGAATGGTATTTCACCTTATTTGAACTACCTCATTAATGAGATTGACAATCTAGAATGATATGTTGATACTCATGCACAAAGTGTTCAACCAAAAAATGATACTACTAAAATATTTCATAATCCTTTGGCATATGACATTTTGACTTATCCTTTAGCAAATTAATTTGTGGAGTTATTCAGAGTTGATTATCTAGCCACAACTCCATTTTTCCATGGAACAATCACTTGTTTCTTAGAGGGAAAATATTCCTCCTCTTTACCTAATGTTGGTTGTATCACCAAAAATCTATAAGCACAAAATATACCATTGTTCCCTTCAATCTACGTCTTCTTCTTTTGACCATTTTTTGTTACCTCTCTTGCCTTCCTACCCTTACTATTCCATCCTTTGATGGGTCTATGTCCATTTTGTGTTGACCACAACCTCATAGATTTTCTTTTTTATTAGTTCCTACATCTTTTATCCACCTATTTCCCATGCTAGTCTTTTATCCTTTCAAGTGTCATCATAGACTATGTCAATATCCTGTAATCTAGAATTTCTAGTCCATCTACACCTTGTTGAAATTCCTCTTCTTTCCTACACTTGGCCTCTTCCAACCAAGCAACTCTACTAGTCTCACATACCCATACCAAGTATCATGGTGCATTCCTTGATATGTATATTGTACATGATATTCTATATGATCCCTATAAAATTTCATAAGTTGCACTAGTACCTTTGCCACTTGAAATCTCTATTGTGCCATCAACACCCTTGGCAATGTCTTCAATAGGTCCTTTAGTTTTGTTCATGTTGCAAGTATGTGCCTAATCGGTGTTGTCATTGATGTCAACATATTCTTGTTGTCATTAGTGTCAACTATGTTCCATTCTATTACTTGTTTAGAAGCTTTGTATGTTGAGGATATTGAGAAAATTGGCCCCTCTGAAAGATACAAGTGAGTTACAATGAAGTGTAGTATAGACAGTGAGTTTTATGTTGAAGAACAGTCCGGTAGATTGCTCCGCATTTCTTGCTGGTTGAATATGTTGGTCTGTGGATTGTAAGTTATTTAAAGGGATATCTGTAGATGCTAAATCCCGAGTTTGAGCCTTTGGTATGAAGAATTGAGAGAGTGGCATTCACCAGAGTAAAACCTGCTTTCTCTGATTATTGTGTGGTGACAGGGAGAAAATATTTGGCTTTGCATTCCTTTGCAATAAATTATTTTGCACTGCGGTTCTAGAGGGAAGTCTAGGATGATGATAAGTGCCTACAAATGCAGTGGTTCATGTTTTGGTAGTTTGCAAGCTATCTTTCTTTTATGTTAGTTGAAGACAGTGAAGTTCATGTGTTCTGGTGAGAAGATTCCTATGGCTAAAGTAGTTAAGGTTCATGCGGTTTCTCTTGATGATTATAACGTGCTTGTGGATGTCTGCTAATCATGTTCCTATCTAGACATTGGTCCACATTAAGGAATTGAGATCGTGTTTGAAGATTGTTCCCAGATAAGTGTAACGTGTAGCTAGTCTTAGCCGACTTGGTTAATTCCAATTATTACAGAGATTCCTTGAAGATTGTGGAAGCATGTTGTGGCATGGAAGATCATGTTTAAGCTCCAGCTAAGGCATGGCATGATCCACATACATCTTTACTTCATTCCCTTTGCATAATGTTGTATTAGGTTAGGACCTATTTTGTAAATGATTGTAATGCCGACCTTGATGATCATTCCAAGGTTGATGAAGTGTATAAATACTTATAGTTGAGTCATGGAAAATATGTCCTTGTGCGAGGATGGGAAGATAAGGAAAGGAAGTGGAAATGCAAAGTAGAGGACCCATTGTACTTCAATGTATTAATCTCAGACATGAAGAAGATGTTGATCATGGCAGTGAGCCACCAGTAGGGTTTAACAACCCTTATTGTAATCTTTCTAGGTTTAGAGTTGAGGCAGGGAGCCTGTTAGACCTAGCTATACTTCATGGCAGTGAGCTAGTATGTTCTGGGCTCGTGGGGTGACCAAGCCTGAACATCATTTTTCAAAGATTACAATATATTTTGAGAGCTAATCCTCTCCGTGGTTTTTCCCCACCTTGGGGTTTTCCAAGTAAAAATCTGGTGTCTCTTGTGTATAATGTTGCATCTGTGTTTAAGTTTATGATCTCATGCATTCATTGTTAAATCATAATATTTATGGATAAGTGATTGATGTTTAAATGAAGAAGTGTTCAAGTTTTTGTGACAACTGATTCACGCCCCCCTCTCAGTTGTCCAACGCATTTCAATAGTTCAACACCTTCTTTCAAGAACACATAAGTCCTTTGGTTTTGTTAACATGGGAAAAACATAATGGATATCCATTTTGTAGAATAGATATCTATTTTGTAGAACAGATATCTGTTACCTAGATATCTGTTGCCCAAAGAATAGGGCTTTAGGTAACAGATATTTGTTATGTAAAAGCCAAATAAAGGCAAAAAGAATATTGTTGGGCCTGATAATCATGCCCATAGACCCTCTACTGTTGAGAAACTCGTGATCGCTGCCTGTTACAATAAAAAAACACTTTTATATACTTTTGGACACAAAATTTGCTTGTTTCAATCATTAGGGTGATATTTTTGTTCCCATAGTGGGAAGCAACAGTCGTTGTAAAGCAAAAAGGAGTAAATTTACATTGGAGGAAATTGAAGCAATTAGGGAAAAAGATAGAGCAAGGAAGAGGACTAGAAGACCGGGTTCGGTGGATGCTCATCAAGGTGAAGCTTCTTCTTTACCATCTAATGACATGCAAATTGAAGGTGTTAGTGTTGAATATAATTAAATGTTAGATAAGAATGAAATTGACCATGATATTGCAAATGAAAATATTGCAAAATGTTATGAAACACTTATTGATAAGAGAAATATTATCATGGACAAAGAAGAAGAAAAACATTTGCTTGAAGATTGTGGATATGAACCTCATGATGTTGAATTTGCAATCCATAATCCATTTGTTGATAAAATTGATGAGGTTGATAACATGGATGAAACAATAAAAATCAATGTATCTCCAAATTACATAAGAAGAGAGGACATTTGTCAAGAAGAGAATGAGCATGATGAAATGGTAAAACATCTAAGGACCCCAAAATGGTTACTTGAAATTGATGAGAACATAATGGAAAAAATTGAAGGAAAGAGGTCATCACAAACAGTTTGATTGTGGGCTTCAAAACTCTTCAATGAATACTTTGAGAATAAAACATTAACCGAACAATGCCAATTTTTTTTACAATTACTAAAGATGTACAAAATGAGACCTTTACTCAAGAAATTAAAGATTTAGTAAAAAAAGTGTCTGATCGGAATAAAATTATTGTTAGAAGCCTTTTCAATGCAATCAATTCTATTAGAAAGACTAGAAAGGAGAAAGATAAAAGAGCTGATTGTAGAGTAATAACAACCTCAATAGTGAGCAAACAATTAAGAAAGGCTCGATTAATGAGGCAAACTTGTGTCGACTTAAGATTGAATCATAAAACATTGTCAAAAGCACTAACATTAAGATCAAGACTAGATAGTCCTCTTGGAAATGATACTTGGGATTTCAATGGTAGGCTTCCATGAGTTGATAAGAAGCTAATCAATAGCACAAATGAAGAAATTGAGTGATTTTGGCACACTAACTCTAGGGTATCAACAAATGCAAAATATGTTTTAAAGTTAAGAATTTGTGATAAATACCACACACCACATCCTAAACATTACTTGGAATGTAGCCAAACAACATTGTACAAACAATATTGTGAAACATACCTAGGTATGACAATCTCACAAAGAACATTTGAATCTCTCAATCCATTAAATATTGTGTTCCTCTTAAAATTCATAATACATGTTGTTGCAAATACCATGTAGTGTTTTCTATGTATCATGAATTATTATGCAATATTCATTCTACTTTACACACTAACGAAATGTTATAGGAGTGTGGTGTAATTCACCTACCAAAGTCATCTAGGGACTTATTGGATTTATTTCTATGTATTAGAAATGATGGTTGCATTTTCTACAAGAATGATTGTTTAAATGAAAAGTGTTTACAATGTTGTGGTTTATCAAAGTTTATATCATGTATTCATGAGGGTAGCGAGTATGATTTTGGAAAGAAAATGGTTGAGAAAAAGAGATATGAGACACTGAAATACAATTTGAAAAGTGGAGGTGAAGGTTCTAGATGTGAGTTGATTGCAAGAGAGGTAAGTATTGCTGATTTTATTGATGATTTTAAGAAAAATCTTTTTTACAAGTATGCCAGACACAGCCATAGGTATCGATGGTTAGATCAACAGTTCAAGATGTGTAAAGACTTTTTCCTAATTGGAACTATTATCTCTGTAGTTGATTTTGCAAAAAACTACATATTGCAACCCCAAAATGAAGTGCAATCCTAGTACTAAAATTATATTCAGATTGCTATTTTTGCTCACATCACATATAGACATGTCCTTGAGAGTACATAAGAGAATAGGAAGATTGTCAGAGAATACCATTTTTACATGAGTGATGATCGATCTCATTCATCAGAGTATGTGCAATATTGTTTTCAACAATTTTATGGGTTTTTGCAAGAAAAAGATATTAGAATGGATCAACATCTCATTTGGTCATATAATTGCACCGGTCAATTCAAGAATGCTTGTATGTTCTATTGGTTGAGCAGAATGCATGCAGAGAAGGGTATACCTCTTATTTGGAATTTTTTTGAAGCTGAGCACGGAAAAGGGGAACATGATGGAATGGGTGCATGCATGAAGAGAGCTATTTTTAAAGAACAACTAAAGATTAGAGGTGGTTCTACATTCAATGATGCAGATTCTATTGTTAAGTGGTGTAACTATGCATTGTCACAAGGAACGGATCTTGACTCAGAAGTGCACAGGTTCTTTTGGTTGGTTGATGAGGGGATAGCGAGAGAGAAATTGGATTGTCAGAGAATCAATGAATAATCAAATATGCATTCATTCTAAAGCTTAGATGCAAGTGTATGGACTATTTGGACACAAGAATTAGCTTGTTTTCATCATAGTTGAATTAAATGTGATTGGGATAATTCTGTGTCAGGTGAGTGGGTAGATGCATGGATTCCATGATATTTAACCCCTTTATCTCAAGGTCAATAATATTTACTCAATGACATGGAGAGCTCATTTGACTATGAACATATTTCAGACCTTGTACAACTAGGTCATGTTTATGCAGTTGTTGCACCACATGTAAATGAAGAGAGATCAGACTATTGGTTGGCATGATGTGTATAGGGAAAAGAAAAGATGACACAACCTACGGCAAATGATGATGGGTTCACATATCCTACAGGATCAGTTGTTATTGTTGGGACTTGGTTACAAATATATATGATTATAAAGAATGGTATCCTTGCATTTGAAGACTTTGAGAAGTACAAAACCATATTCATGCATTCGCACCTAGTTATAGCAACAAATATTAAGTTACTAAAGCATCATGCAAAACCAAAAACAAAACAACTATGGACAATTAGTAATGCTGATTATGAAGTAATATTGGATACCTTGAAGGTAAGAGATGACCCCTCAGGTACGCTTGACTAGCATTTAAACTTCCAGATGGGACAGGTATGACAGTTTTTATCTTAACTTGTTCTTGTTTTTTCTATTTTTTAGAGTTGTTTTATGAAAAATCTTGTTTCTTTAACTATAATATGTATGCTTTTGACTATACAGGACTACGAATGAGGTTATTTTGCATGGCATCGTAGACACAAGGTACAATTTTTAGTGTGCATTTATGTTTCTTAATATTTTTATTTCTATCTTTTTGTACATACTAATTTCTAAATTCATTTTGTGCATATCCTGCAATCAAGGCATTCCATGAGATGACATCTCTTTGATGTGTTCTTCCAAATAGTTCATGTGCCTTGTATGCTTCCACATTTTGCATACATGTGTCACAGGTTTATTTACGGTCTCAAAACTCCATCATCTTTACTAGGAATGTGCTTGGAATACATGGATATCACAAAGGTCTGATTATATTATAATGCATTGAATCTTTAGTCATGGTTGCAAACAAGAGATTTTGATCTAGTTTATGGTATATAATAGGTTTGAGAACAAGAGATTTTGATGTATTTGAGGTTTGGTCATGTATTGCTTAGTTAATAGTAGGTTAAATTTTTTTCTTGACAAATTTTAATATATAAATGCAGGTGTTTTGGAGAATAGAGCTATTGTACATTCAGGGGACTGAGATTAGTGGTTAAAGAATTTAGCTTTCATTTTGGAGACATTCAATATATTTTCTAAGGTGACGTACATGATAGAATTCTAAACTTAGTGTTTCTTAATTTTCCATCAAACTTCTTATTACAAATTATTTTAAGTTAGTTGTAGTTGATAGTGTTTACTTTGCTTAACAATTTTTTAACGCATTATATATGCATGTATATTTCACACCAGGTTGGAGTACTTAGATCTACTTATGCGGTTGGAAACAACATTTTGTGTATTCTACCTAGAGCATGACTGTGTTTTGAGTATGACTTGTGGTTACAATGGAAATACATCCACCATTGTAGAGTTAATAGTAGGTTAAATTTTTTTTACTTGTTTAATATATAAATGCAGGTGTTTTGGAGAATAGAGCTATTGTACATTCAAGGGACTAAGATTAGTGGTTAAAGCATTTAGCTTTCATTTTGGAGACATTCGATATAATTCCTAAGGTGACATATAAGATATCTTTCATCAAATTTCTTATAAAAAATATTAAGTTAGTTATAGTTGATGGTGTTTACTTTGCTTAACAATTTTGTAACTTATAGATGTAGGTGTTTTGGACTATAAAGCTATTGTATTCAAGGGATTGAGATTAGTGGTTAAAGAATTTAGCTTCCATCGTGGAGACATTTTTAGGATATTTTGTATAATTTTTATATTTCAGATTTGTATATTTGTATATTTTGTATAATCCTATGAGGAGATTATGACCATAATATAATAATGTTTCCATATTACATATCCTCCTAGTGTTTCTTCACATTTGGTGCTAAGAATTGATAACCATTTCATGTGACTTTAGTAGCACACTCTTTAAGGTGTTTTTTTTTATTATGTTTTATGCTAAATTTGATGGTGAGAGTTTTAAGAAAAAACATCTTCTTGTTGCTGCTATAGTCTTAGGAATGTTACAATTTTGCATGACTTTGATAGGGATACTGAGGGTTTTGGATGCTCAAAAAGGTTACCCTCCACTCAAGAACCCCTTATGGTATCCTGAAAATGCTTTCAATTAGGTCCCATGGGGTGAAGAATGCAACAAATGGCTCTTGGCACCTTTACAGTAAATGACACTGGTACTGGAAGCACAAAAATCATGCACTGCCTCCACGAGGACCCCTATGATGATTCAAATCCTTGTCACGTACATGTAAGCATGAAAATAAATCCTTCAAGCAGTAGGCCTCTTGATGACGTGTCCTCTTTTCCTGTCTTGTGATGTTTCTGCTTTGTCAGTTTCTCTCCCTCCTCATTTGCGACGCTTTTCAACACTTGTTGTGACACTTGTCAACTTGCGTTTTCTAGCTTTTGACCTTGATCCTAGGCCTTGTGAGTGTTTTGTAGGTGATTTTTCACCTCTCCCTTTATTTTTCCTCTAGTGCACCTCATAGAAGCCTTCTAGAGGTCCTCTGATCCATCTCCCACTGACAGTTTTTATTTTCGACCAACCAATCCAAATCTCCCCCTATTATTTCTAGATCTCCCCTAGAGATCCTATAGATGCAAGTGGAGATTTGGATTCTTCCACATGACTGACTTGTTTTTTGATGTAGAGCCCATCCTTTTCTTCTCTTCTACCATCTCCTAGCCTGTTTTTCTGCATCTAACCTTGTCTAGCCCAAATCTCCCCCGGGCGACCCATGGTAGCCTAGGGACGACCCTACTGGCAAAAGGGGTGACCCTGCTATTTTTGGACTCACGGAAAAACTCGAGTTTCTCTCTCATTTTTTCTCCGTTTTTGCCCGTTTTTCTTTTTATTTGCATGATTTTTGATCCTTGATATAGAGTTAACTATTTCATGCACCCACACATGCATAATTAGCTCTATTTGATCTCAAATTAACTCTCTAATCAGGCTCATGCATTCCCTCACCTCCATTTCCTCTTCAGTGATATGCTACCATTACTTCATCACTCTCTAATCAGCCGAGTTCACTGGGTAATCAACCTTGTTAACTCCCCAATCTATTCTTGTTAACTCATCAATCAAATGAGTTAACTCTTCAATCAATCCCTTCTTCTAAACCTATAAATACCCCCCTCCCTCAAGCACAAAGGGAGGCAAATTCATTGTACACACAACTCTTGCCAAATTTTGCTCTCCAACTTAGCATTCAAATGCTCTTATAGGATGAAGGTGCCTTTTGCTTTATTTGATCAACCAAGTAGTGTCACACTGCTTCATTCTATGCCATTGTGCTCAATCCAAGCTCTCATCGAGCTCATACAAGCTTCATTAAAGCTTCTTTCTGCTTCTTTGAATCATTTTGTTGTCAAGAGGATCACTTGCTGCCACAGAAGGATTTGAGGTTGCCTACACAAGGATTACTGAGGATAGTGGAGTCAACAAATCTTCGTTTCCCTTAGGGTCCTTCATTATTTTTTTAATTTCTTTCATAGTAGTTAGATAATCATATTTTCTCTTGGCAATAGTAACACATTGCTTTTTCTTTGATAAGATTAGATCTTGCATGTTAGATTAATCACTTTCATATTTCTAGATCTACATTGTTAGAAGAAGCATTTTCCCTTTTCTTAGATTAAATTGCATTAAAAACATCAAAAACACAAAAAAAGCATAGGTTAACATTGCATTGGAAAAGTCATATAGGATTGCACACATATTTCCTTTTCATAGATTAGAAGCATTTCCTTTTCCAAAATACGCTGAAAAATACCAAAAAGAACGTTTTTGCATATCATTTTAGTTTGCATGCATATAGAAACAATAAAATAGACAACATTGCAAACCCTTGATTCCATCATGAGGTAAAAGTGGTTCAAACAAACCCTTGATTCCATCACAAGGTAAAAACACGAATCAAACCCTAGGTCAACAAAACCCTAGGTCAAAACCCTAGATCTGGTTAAGGTTAGTAATCACATGACTTCCTCTCTTCTGATTCATGACTGTGCTTAGGAGTGAGAGGAGAGTGGGTGGGGGCTATCCATGATGAGATCGAGATCAATCCACGATCATAGAAACATACATTTGTTCTACCACAAGGAGACCCATTTGTCCTCTTGTTGTTAGAAGAAACTAGACAATGACAAATACAACAAGAATTCTTACAATGCCTACAAAGACAAGAGACCATCAACGAAAACAATTGTTCACCCACCCAAAGGTGGAATTTAAGGAATCCAAACAGAAGAAGAGAAACCAGTGACCCTTCAAGCCATAGGGTTATCTCAACTACAACAACAATCAACCGAAACATACAACAAAACACACAACAACAAAGGCCACAGAACTTACCGACCCCTCTCTGTGAAGTCCAGCTCTCCAACGAGCCAGACCACCACCATGTCTCGCCTCCTCTCGACTGAATAATTCCACGTGAGTGAGAGTGACGTGGCAGATCACCCTGTGGCAAAGAGGGAAAGGGTCTGTGTGCGTGTCGAAATCTGACCTGACAGCCCCAGGCAACTGAAGTCATGATTTTGAGCGTACATATTTTGGTGAACCTGACGTGAAAAGTAGAGCCTCTTGGTTATGTTGTTTGCGTTCCCATTTCAAACATCTCAAAACAAGTTTAACAAAAACTTGACAACATTTTCACCCCATTCTTCATAGCCGCTTTTGCCGCTTCATCTTCTATCGCTTACGCCATCATCCATTCCATTTATTCTGTGGTGTCTATGGCACCCCCGAATATGACAGAACTTGACTTAAACCAAGGGAACATTCCCTCAAGGGAACCAGAAACTCCCTCATTTGATAGGTATGTGCCACCACATCCTGGCGTACCAATCACCAACTATTATGATTACAAGGATTCTGACTATGAGCAAGATCAAAGGGAATCTAGGCGCTCTTTATCGTTCAACAACCCAACTTGGGAGAACAATCTGGCCATACCAAATGCACCACATAAAGCAAGAAGGGTGAGGTCAGAAATGTTAGATTAGGACAGACAACTGAGAGGGGGGGTGAATCAGTTGTCCAAAACTTTCTTGTAATTAACCACTTAAATCCTTTTCTTAAGTTAACAGTATAATGATAAATCAATCATGGAAACTTAATGCAACAATTCAAGAGCAAAAACACATTAACACATATGACACCAAGATTTTTAATGTGGAAAACCTGGTTAAGGGAAAAACCACGGGGTGACTAACCCAAGATTGTATTCTCTGTTAGAAGAATAGGAAAAATAAAATGGCACATGCCAATTAGGGCTCACTGCCTGAGAACACTGCTCACAAGAGGCCCACTACCTACAGGAGACACACTGTCTACAAAATAATAAGTATTACATACTTAAACTGAAGAATAGTATCTTTACCATGCTTGAATCAGTTCCATTTAAGCCCAAAACTTCTGCTCTACTTTTCACTTTTCTCCTCTCTACCACTTTCCCATCTCCACAAGATACACTTGAAATGACTTTACAATTCCTTATTTATACAAGACATTGACTTAGGAATAATCATGTAAGTCAGCATTACATTACAGAGAAAGCACATAAATACATCATGACTAATCTACAAAAAGACTTCATGCGGATCAACACACTATCGGCACACAGATCTGACACTCCAATATTCTTTTAGTAACATGCCAATCTTCACATAACATCTTCAAGATCATCTGTAGGATGAGTAATTCATTCGGTCGGCCAGGCTTAGGAAGAACACCCTCATCCGGAAGTAATTCTTCAATTGTGAGCTTAAACTTCAATGCGGACCACCAACACAAGCTGGACACAATCCAAAGACCTCCACAAGCTTTCCTGAATCACCAACAACATCCACACTATATCTGCTTACTGAAATCATTCTCTCCTTCATCTAGAACCTCAAGAACATAGTCTGTCATCACTATCATAATGGAATAGATGCTTGTGGACCTCCAAACCATGAACCAATTGAGTTGTCAATTCAAATTGACTTCCTAAGCATTCCACCAAATCCACAGAACAAGATATTTCATTTCCAGATTTCACTGGACCTTTCTGTATCACTCTATCACCTCTGAACATCTACCAGAACCGGTTTTACTTAGGTGGTCATAACTTCTTCAGATCTTCATGCGAACCTCTGAAATCTTTAATGAATCATCTTAAGACACATATCTACAAACCCTTTGATGCGCAACTTATGATCTTCATCTTATCTGGGATCTTTGCCTCACTGTCTTCACTGTTCTTCTTTGTTCCTGATAGGACTAATTTTCTCAATATCCTCAGCAAACAACTCATCCAATCCTTATCATTAATGTAACATGAGTATGTTGACATCAATGACAACACCGGTTAGGCCCATACTTGCAACAAGAAATACATCGACTAGAGTAACCTTCCACAAGTACATTGAATACTCGCCTTGATGAAGAGGTTAGAAGGTTGGAAAGGTGTCTACAGGAAACCAAAAGATGCTCAAGAGGCATTGAGGATTGCCTTAGAAGAAGAACAAAAAGAAAATACTGCACGTGAGGAATCTCATCACTATGAAAATATTTGAAGAGAACATCCTAGAAATGAAGAAACCCCTAGAGCTGCAACTCCTGCAGATTTAATCGCAACTCTAGTGCAAAGAATCAGAATCTTGGAAGCAGAGCAAGCTGCTCCAAAAAGAAGACTCAAGTCTCATGAATAGGACCATGGGGCATCTCAAAATCCCCCCTACCTCAATTACTATTTGTGACATGCTAGTAATGACACATGTTTGAATGGGAACCCTTCTATTCAGAATAATCCAACGAATCCAACAATGGGTTATCAAAACCCACCTACAGGGTTTCTATTAACAACCCCACAATCTCAGAGTGCCTTCTTAGGAATGTATCTCGAATATTTGAAAGAGCCTCTAGACGAAAACATAAGAAATTTGCAACTACCTCGTCCATTACTAGATCTCCTGAAGTTCAAAGGAGAAGGAGATCCAAATTCGCATATCAAGCCTACACTACATCCATAAGCAAACTCCTCCCTTGGGATGGGGTTGTAGAAAAGTTTTTCCTGAAAATGCTTGAAGGCATTGCCTTGGATTGGTATTATCGTCTCCCAGAAGCTTTGATCCATTCATTCATACAACTAATCAGAGAGTTTGTCATGGCGTTTGACATGAACAAACTTGTGAAAACAGGGATCAGAGAATTCCTCACAATGAAACAAGAACTGAATGAATCTGTAGCACATTTTGTCACTCAATGGAGGCAAGTTCTCTATTCTTCAACCAATGCTCCAAACATGGACCACCGAGAACTATTCTACCTCTTCTTGCATGCCCTTAATAAAGACATGAGAGAAGATCTTCAGAAACTGCCATATAAGTCCTATGAGGAAGCATTGGAAAGTGCTTTAAGAATTGATCAAGCTGCCATTGACAGTGGTAAAAAAGTCTATGGTTCAAACATAAATCTAACAAAGGAAGACATAGGAAACAATGCCTTTATCATTAAAATACTCAAAAAAAATAGGAGTGCAACCACAGACGGGGTGACAGATCAACCCCCAATCAAAAGGATAAAAGATGATTACAATGGGATAGATTATTATCCTCCTAACCTAAATGCTATAGATCGACCTAGAAACAATGGGTACTATCCTCGGGACAACTACCAAAGCTGGAACCGCAAAGAAAATGGGAATGGGAATGACGAAAGATATGAAAGACCCCCGTATGAATTCAACCAATTTTGTTCTTTTCACAGAACGAGGGGGCATAGCATGGAATCTTGTAGAGAGTATAACAAGTTCATAGAAAGACTATCGAAAGACCAGCAACGTTTGCTTATACAAATGTTCTTAAACCCACAGAAGATCACCCCGAATAACAAAGATACAAGACAAAATCAATATCCAATAGTGCCACAAAATGCAAATATGAGAATTTATTAGAATCCATTCCCCACACACAAGGATACAGAAATGACAAATCAAAACAAAGCAGCTCAAAGTAGTAACCCCAAAATCCCACCATAAATAGGATAAAAAGGAGAAACTAGGTTGATGGGATTGGTTGAGATTATGGACAATGAAGAACAAGAGGAAGATCATGAGGAAGAAAATGAGAAAGTAGAAGCACACGAAGGCACCATTTCGGTGGTAGAGCCGATACCAACTCCGATTGGACCTTATGAGCTCATAGAAGACTTAAAGAAAACATATACGCACATTTTGTTCATTGACTTTCTTAGGAACTCCCCCTCACATCGTTCCACATTGCTACAAGCAATAGGCCTAAAATATCTTGACCAAATCATGCCACCGCCTAGTGAACAAATCAACCATGTGGACTATGATCTCAGCCCACCAAACTCAAAACTTAAAGATCCTAGGTTCTTCGACTTAAAATAGATGCCCTCTGAGGTAGAGTTAACAAAGAAAGGGGACCTTGTATTATATCTTCAAGTGTGGATCTATGACACGTACATTAAACAAACATTAATCGATGATAGAGCTGCAGTAAATATAGTTCCTTTCTCCCTCTTAGAGAGAATGGGCTATGGACATACCAAAATTACCACTTCAAGAGACACTCTAAGAAGATATGATAATTTGAAAGCAACCACCATAGGAAAGATTACCCTTCCAGTGACTTTGGGACCCAAAACCATTCCAATCACTTTCTATGTTATAGATAAGGACAAGGATATAACTTGATTCTTGGGAGGCCATGGATACACAGGATGAAGGCTCGGCCATCTACACTATTTCAAGAAGTCCGCTTTTTACACTTAGGGAAAGTGTATGTCGCATAGGGAGATCCAGATCCTTTTAGCATGTTAAAATCAATTATGTCAAACAAATGCATAGGTATTCCCATTGAATATGAGCTCCCTACCAACAAGTTAACCATCCCAAATCCTACACGTCAGTTGATATGTGTCAAATGGATGGAAACTCCAGAAAAGACCATAAACACCGCAGAAATCAAAGCTCTAGAGAATGGGCCACTACCAAAGCAAAGGGAAATGGTTTCCAAAGAAAAAATGATTGAAATTATGGAGTTGATCGAATGGGATGGACCACTCCAATTTGCATTAGAAATACTCATGATCAATGTCCAAGAGGTCTACAAACTCTTTCCTTGCATAGGGGAGAAGCCTCGTAGAATGGAAGGACCAGTCTTTCAGACCACCACATTAGATCTGAGAAATGTAGACCCACATGCTTTCTCAGATGCAGAAGAAGACATGACGGAAGGTTACACACTACTATCACCACTAAGTGAATCACGTGTCCCCGAGACACCAGAAGAAACAGAATCATATGAACCTCTCACACCAACGGAGGATTCACATCAACCAGTGATACCCATGGATGAAGTGCATTCTATCGATAATGAATCAACCAATGTTATAGGAATGTTACCCAGAATGTTTGTAGTATCACAGCCACAAGAAAAAACAACCACCTCCTCTTTAGTTCAGTCAAACGAACTCAGTGAATGGGAAGCACCTTGGGTACAAATAGAAATGGTTGAAAGACTTCCTGACGAGGATGAAGAGAGTGAAGGTATCTTCCATAGAGAATGGAAGATGAGAGTAACAGTCGGTATCGATGACCCTGTCATTTTTGAACTACCCAAAAGTTATATTAGGTTTGCCATGGATCTGAGACCAGAATCCAATGGGAGGACAAGTATAAGTTTTGTTCCCCCCGATGAGCAGAGGGAACCACAAACTCCTCTTGAATTATTCCAATTCTTGCAAAGAATCCAAGAGAGACTTGACGTAAAAATTTACATGCAAGAACAGTTCGACCTATTAGCAGAGCTATTAAATTGTGATAGGATTCTATATTGGACTCCTTCTCATCAACATGCTTTTCAAGACTTATTGCATCTCACGATACCAAGAGAAACCACTGAGTTGGTAGCAATTTATTCAAATGACAAACCTTACCGAGTAGGAGAACTTGTCCTAAGAAGGGGTATCATGAAAAACAAGAAAAGAAGATGAAAGAGAGCTTTCTCGAAAGATTGGAAAGGTCCTTACATGGTTAAGGAAGATGTCAGAAATGATGCCTATCTCTTGTGGATAATGGAAAGAGAGGAATTTGGTGAAACAGTCAATGCCTTTCACCTCAAGAAATATTATGTCTAAAAGACCAAAAAAATCATAAAACATAAAAATACAAAAAAATTATAAAAAATCAAAAATGTCAAAAACAATTTGTTTCTTGCATTTCTGCATCATTCTGTTCATCTTGCATTATAGTTTGTGATTTGCTCTTGTATTATTTTCCCTTTGGTAAGGAGTCTAATGTTGCCCAGATATACGTTATCCTTTCAGGACCTAGAGATCCCCATTTTTCACAACCGCCATTATCCCCCTACATTCCCAGTGACTCTAATCGAAACCTAGCTCTTAGCTTTACACTAATCCTAGTCTTAATGAGTCAAGATGTTAGGTCTAAACAAAGTTAGTATTCAAACCTATAGTGTTCAAAGGAAGCTTTCAAGTAGACCTTCCCAATTCTTCCCTAGTAGTAGAGAAGTCCAACTAGATTACAAAAACTTTAGGTGGCGCTCAGTCCCTTATCTTTCTTGGCCAAAAATGTCAGGAAGATCAAAACTCTGAAGGAAGCAATCTAAGATTCGAGTGAATAATAAATGAGTGGTCAAAATAAGAGTGTCAAAAAGTGAGAATTGAGAGATCAAAGTATTGCATAGAAAAAGTTCCAAAAAGCATTCACTTCCCGAAAAGACAAAAAATCCAAAAACAAAAATGAGAAAAATCATGTGAGGAAAATACAAAAAAAAAAGAAGCAAAAAAAAAGAAAGAGAGATACAAAAAAAAAGTAAAAGAGAGAAGATTGCTGAATGTCTGTACTCTTGGGTGGAGATCAGTCTAAGCTCGAAGCCTCAAGGGTGACATTCTAACAGAGAAAGAAAGGTACTAAGCACACACACACACACACACACACACACACACACACACACACACACACTAGCTGAGAAAAATTGAAGAGTCTAGTAGTCTCTAGGATCATCTTCTATCGAGGGACCCTTGTTCTTTCCCATTTATCCTTTACCCCAGGTCTACTTTGCTTGCCATTTATGATCTAAGTCTAGCGAACACCTATAAAATTTGCTACTTGTCTGAAGTTGAAAGCTTATCAATTTGTCTTATCTAGATAAGGATCAATGTTTAGCCTTTAGCAAAGTCTAGAAATCAGAAACACTCCATATTCATATCCACTCCCCACTTGAGTTTCCCTAAATCCTATCTCACAACTCTGAATAGATCTCTCATATTGGGCCAACTCACAATCCCTTAAATCAAAAATCATATTTAAGAGCAGTCATCGTGTTTGTTCCACATTGCATTCATGCCAAAATCAGGAAAAAGAGTCTCAAAGAAATAAAGTCAAATGTCATATCTCATGACATTTAGTAAGTGCTATGGTTTCATTTACAACATTTCTTGTGTTCTTGCATTATCGTATCGTAAGCTGCATATCATATATATGTCCCACAAAACTACAAAAACATGTCATCATTGTCATACTTGCATTTGTTAAAAGAGTTGAAACAGTCAAACATAATCAAAAAGTTCCAAAAAATTCCAAACATGCGCAAGAGATGAGTATAGAATTTGACAAGAGAAAAACCATAGAAAAAGATAAACTTTCATAGATACATCCGAAGTTTACATATACAATGGTATCAAAGAGCTAAGACAAAATGCTCTTGAGAGAAGTAGAGGCTCCCCATGCAAGGGGGCACGAATTTCAAGAAAAGCAAGTCAAGGATGGTTCCCTCCAACATAACTCTCGAGGTTTTGGCTCCTCCATCTACTAGTACCACTAGTCACTTTGTGAGATCTGTGAGAATGATGTGTTCTGCTGCAGGTATGCGACTATGAAGGCCCCGCCATACTAGTATCAGAATGCCCAAAATTAAGGTGAGTCATCTCTCAAAGTACTTTGTTCTCACCCTAAAGCGTGTCGACCTAGGTCTTCAACTCTGTAATCATCTAACACCCATGGTAGACAGGAGCAAAAATGTTAGTGTGTCGTCCTGTGGTAGGGGGCACACTAGGATCATCCAAAAGATGATCACGGGTCATCTTAGTAAAAAGAAAGGTCATTCCAACATTAACCTCACGAACCAAGTCCCTCCACACTTTGACATTACCTGAAATGCTAAATCAAGACAAGACCCAATTAGTGCCACATGAAAAGAGAAAGGACAAAGTTAGGCAAAAACAAACAGACAAAACTTACGTGGATCTCCATGTTGCTAGTCAGGGTTAAGCTGATGCATCACCTCATCTAAATGAGGAGGTTGAGGAACAACAGAAGGACCCTTGGGGATGTCAGGAACCTCATCTAGAACACCAATGTCATCAAAATCCTCATCCTCAAGAGGGACCTTATCTGACAAATCTTCACTATGAGGAACATAGTCCTCCTCAGTGGACTTTGAGTCAACTATCACAACTAAAGATCGGGAAGGAGTCCCTCTCCCTCCCCTCCGTCCTCCTCTAGAAACCCTAGTGATAAAGATGCCTGGAGTCAAAGGTGTCCAAACAACGTTCCTCTGTCCAATCTCCCCCATCTCATGAATAGTCCTATAACAAGTAGATACTGGGGGTAAGTCCTCAGGGACATCCTCGTCGAACTGCTACAAAATACAGTCCACCCAATGAGCCTCAACCTGACCATTACAGTATGTGATCTCTGAAACCTCACGGCAGTACACTCTCATCTCATCATCTCGGGCCCAAGCCCCCTCCATGTCGTGATAAGGGTTAGAAATCATGTCATCATCAGTAAGGGTAGCAATAGTGGGAAGAGTAGCATCAAAATGACCAATATGTGCTGAACTCACTGCTCTCAGTAGTCACCTGTCCGTGTCATGCCCACATTTCCCATGCGGTCACAACACGCATCACATGTGTCATGCCCACATTTCCCATGTGGACATGACACGTGTGATGCGTGTTGTGACCGCATGGGAAATGTGGGCATGGCATTAGGTACAACAACATGTAGGATAATAGAGAGTGAGAACATCCCCAATCTGGTGCTCCAAAACCTATTCACCGGTCCCCAATGGCGGTGGCAACGCCTCCCAACCATGTGGACTCATAAGAGACCACCCCACTGTGCTCAGAGGTAGTCACAAGGCCCAAACAGAAGAACAAAGTAAGGGTATACATTATGGCCAACACTCACATCAATCATGGAAGAGACACAGAAAATAGTGCATAAGGCCAAAGTCAACTCATAGAGATGCTCATCACTACAATGTCGGGTGCTACTCACGACTACAAAGGTACAAGACACTAGGGTGTTGCATAGAAGCAATCATGCCCAAATCAACGCCCCGCAAATGGATAACTCGATGTCCCACAAATGGATTGGCCTTCTTGTGTGCATTCTTTGACTTTACAAGCGCTCAAGGCCATGCACGAGGACTCAATATCCTAGACTCTCAAGTAATAGACAAAATGTACTAAGTACACTTAATCTCAACTCTTAGTAGATCTATAAGATTTTACTATGCATACAATGACAATTAATGCCTATAGGTTAAGAATGTCCTATCATCTCACCATGATGTCTCGACATCCAACGTAATGGATAAATAATTTAGAGGGCAAGACCTTAACTAACAATCCATCTAGTAACTTTAATTTAATTAGTATATATATTTTGAGTACTAATGTTTACTGATTAGTCCCCAAGGAGGCTAACCACAAACTCATTTCTTTAAAACATAATGATAATACCATAATCATCTCTCGATTATATCTTAGCATTCAAACAAAGGAAATTCCAATTACTAGTAATAGTAAAATCACCTAAAATAGGGTGCTATCCATTGCTCTGAAGCATATCAATCCTCTAAACTTATAATGCCCATGACGTATAGATCCATTATCAACCGCCTCTAACTCAGATTTAAAACCCATCCTCATTATTGGTTTAAGTGTAAAAATAAACTTCCTTAAATTCTTGGGTTGCGTGACAGATTTTCTTAACTAAAAATTACGTGACCAATTTTCAATATACAAACACAGATCAATGTTTCTAAGGTATTTTAGTGCCATTTCATTATTTAACTCAAGGGCGAGGGTTTCCACAAAGCTGGTGTCTCAGCATAAATATGGCCGTAATGACCAAAACATAAAGCCACTTAATTTTCTAAGAAGGGTTGTAATGAAAAATTGATTCAGAGAAGTCAACGTATAACAAAAGGGTTCCAAGGGACTTAGATCTCTTCAATCTCTGTCATTATATCCCATTTTTTCTATATGGCTTCCCTCATTAAATTTTCTATAAGATCGAACCCCTATTTTACCTTAAAATTATAAATCAGAAACCTCATGATCTATCTTTGAAAACCCCGTTATATCTATCGAATTAAGAAAATAGTTCTGCATAATAGAAATCATTTCTAAGAAAAGAGGTAGTGAAATTTTTTTGCATTGAAATAGACTTTGGCATGTTTCTTTCTCTTTTTAAAAGGTAGAAATGGAGTTTCAATTTTTTCTGTGCTTAATGAAATAGCAGCGAGGTATTTTAGCTTTTGTGCTGGAAAACAAAGAAGTGATGCAAATACCTTTAAAAGAAAGAAGATTTTCTCCATGGTCTTGGATCTATTCCTTGGAATATGATTCCTTTGTATTCTATTCATGCTCCCCTTCAGCTCCTCAAATCTTACAATTTTATATGCTCGACTGAGTTACTTTGCTTTCCACTATATGGAAGGTAGCATGCCAGAACAAAGCAGAATCATCCTTCATTTGGGTGCGGCAAAGACGTCTCTTTCTGTTTTGAAATGAGGTGTTGACTCTCCTTGTTGGATCACTCTCCCCTATTTCCACCATATGCGTCAAGGGATGCACTAATTACAGGACTCTCACAACAATGGATTTGTTAAAAAAGCTTTAGAAACCTTTAAGGAAATGCCATTGGTTGGCATGAAACAAAATTCCCAACCCTTTGCCAGCGTCCTCGCGCCATTAAATGTGATTTGAAAGCTTGATATGCAATCACGAGGAATGTGAAGATACCGTAGAAGCATAGACAAGGTATGTACACTGTCTAATAGAGTGCCTCAAAGATCTGCGGTCTCATGAACTGCAGAAGTTGTAGGATGTGCACATAAAGAATTTGTTGAAAAGGCTTTAGAAACTTTTAAGCAGATGTGACTGGTGGCTGTAAAGCCAGATTCCACAACCTTAGCCAGCATCCTCATTGCCGTGCCAAGATGGGAACTATGGAATAGGGTATGGACATCCAACAAAGCATAACGAAAGGGGAATTTTTATCAGCTATTGCGGTTGCAAATTCCATGGAAGGCGAGGGTGCAAAATGGGGAAGCGAGACATGGCATGAAACTATTTCCAGGATGCCTCCAAGAATCCCGTCTCCCTCTACTGCAACGATAGCAGGATATGCACTTAAATGCATTTGTTGAAAACAACCAAGGCTGTTGGCTGATGTGTAGTCAAACTTCCTCATCTCCAAAGACACTTCCAAAGGCGTTCAACTCTACCCCGTACATAATGCCTACATCCTTTTGTCAAGACATTCAACTCCCTATTTGAAGGTACCAAAATCTCTCCTTGAAATCTCTTGATCCCATCTCCTCTCAAACACGTTTGATGACTTTCTCCAGTCAAGACCCAACTCCCCAAAAACCATAAATGCATTTACCTAACCAATGAAGATATTTCTTACTGCCTTAACATTCTCACCAACTGTGAACACGGGGTCATTACAACCTGCCCCAACAAGTCACGACAGCAATGCCATATTACCAAGGGCTATAGCATTTAACATTCTACCTGGAAACACATATATCCCATAGAAAAAGAAATCTCCACAAATAGAAACAACAAAATCTACACAAGGCAATCACCAAAGGCCGTAAGTACAATCTTTATCCCATCCACTTCACCTGTAGTTCTATTAACATTTCACAAAAATGTGATAACGTTTGCAAAAGGGGGTTGATCCAATCTATCTACTAAAATATCCTAATTTTTGAATCCCAATTTCTTTGGCTTATATGTCAAACCAGCATCAATCATTCTACTATGAGCACAATAGCATGAAGTAAGCTATGAAATAAGTACAGGGTAGTTCGAAACCCAAATCAACATAAAAATGAAGTGGCCGCCTTTACTCAAACTACGTCGGTAATGTTGCAGTCTTGTTTTTAACGTTTGTACTAATCTCCATTTGATGGGACTTTTAAAGTTAGTTGTATATGCTTAAAAATGACATGATTCATTCTAAATAAATATTCTTAATATTTATTTCCCTTTTGAATTTCTCCTACCATTTTAAATAAATATTCTAAATATTTATTCCCTTCTTCTATCAATTAAATAAATATTCTAAATTTATTTAAATCGATTCATTATCCCATAATTAAATAAAACAAATTTATTTAATTAAGTTTCCTAAATTCTTCTAATGTTTCACATAATTAAATAATCCTACATTATTTAATTAATCCTAAATCCCTCTATCCTAAGTCCTAAATTCCACAAATCCACCTCACTTTGTCCACCTCACCATGTTGCACATGTAATTAAATATATTAAATATTTAATTACCTAATATTTCCTCACCCACATGTCCTATTTCTTCTCTCAATCAAAACTGTTAACTATCCAATCAATTCTGTCAGCTCCTTAATCTATTCGGGTAACTGATCAATCAATTCAGTCAATCCAATTCTTCCAACTAACTAATCAAGTTTGTTAACTGATCAGTCAAGGGAGTTAACTCTCCAATCAATTTTGTCAAATCCCCTCTTTCATGATGGAGGTGAGACACTTGTCATATTCCTACTGGTTGCACATTCCTCAACCATTCTTAGCCATTGATCATCATACTTCTTCTGAACCGTTGATCTTCATCCTCCCAAGTCTATAAATGGAACCTTATTCTTCCATTCTATTCATCCAGGTTATTTGTATTGTTACTCTGCAGAAATCCACCAGCGCGCCTTTGACACCCCCAATACAATCTACTTGAGATCACCATTTGATTTGAAGCTCTTCTTCATAGCAATATTTATCAACATAGCTGTTTACTACTAACATCCTACAACACAGCAAAAGGAGTGCACTCACTGAGGGCCCAACTTATTTACAAACAAAGACGGTTTTAATAGGCAAACAATAGAAGCTTTGATTCAAGGAAGGCTTGCACTGTATTATTCATTGCTTCATTTCATTCAATCTTTCTTAGTTTCATTATTCTATTGATGTTTGGGTTTATTATTGTGAAATTGATTAATCCACATTTTACCCTAACATTTTTGGCACCCACCATGGGGCCTTTGCCCCTTTATCTCATCAAAATCTGAGCTTTTTTGAAGATAGGTTCCGTACAGGCAACGCACAGGTTAATTCGGTGCATTTGAACAATTCCACGGCGCTTCTGTCCTCTGTTCCGGTGCTTATAATCTTACGGCGCATTTAAACACTGTTTTGGTGCATATGCCTATTTCCATTGCACATATGTTATTCCTGCGCATCTGTTCTCTCTCACTGTGCTTTTAAACACTATTCCTGCGTATGTGTTATTCCTGCGCATATGTTCTTTCTGGCTGTGCTTTTGATTACTATTACGACGCATATGTTATTACTGCGCTTCTGTTGATTAATTCTGCGCATTTAATCACTGAAGCTGCGCTTCTGTATCAGGCACTGATTTTAGGGTTTCTGAGAAAGTCTTTTGCTAACGTAAACATCTTGATCTGTTTTTGCAGGTTAGGCCACTGGTTTAGACTCATCTAGTTGCATTTACTAAACTCACACTTCAATTTATAAAAGGGCAGTAAAATGAATGTTCATACAAATTCCACATAGCCTTAACTAGGAAGAGAGTAATTGAACCATTGCAATATCTGCATAATGCTATCTTCCATAGTTAGATTATTGCTATCTTACAAACAGTAATGAACAATGCTATCTTTTTAACCACTTCAAAGTTAACAACAGTGTGAGTGCACAAGTAATATTAGCTCATTTAGTTTTTCTAATTTTAACTAGGTTGGATTAACCAGTGTATTCTGTGCTTGCGAATGACAATAGGCTTATGCTCTCCCCTTAACTGGGTGACCAAAGTGCCAGACTTGTCAATCTATCTATATAACCTTTAGAGGGGCTTGCCCTTGGATGCACGCCTGTCCAAGTGGGAACGACCCTGAGTGGTAACAGGCTAAAGCCAAGCCCTACCAAGCCACTTAAAATAAATTGTGCTTGAGGTGAAAACCTCCTGCAACGAGTGCTGTTGTGTTACACCGACAGCCAACCTCCCCCAAAACCCTCTAAGGCGCAACCCTTTGAGGCTAGGAGACTCCATAATGGAGAGTAGTGCTGCCGCATGTGTAACCACTCAAACGGTTGCCTTGACTACGAACCAATTGTTTAGCATACCAAAAAACCCTATTTGTTGATGCAAAGGGCGGAGCCCTTGAAGTAGCCTCGATTCATGTGATTTTTAGTAGAGGTAGCAGGGACAATCCTATGGTTTGGTGGGGGTACAAGCCTAAGGAAACTTGTATCTAGTATGCGTGAGAAGTGTGTGCCGTGGAGGGGAGCCGGTGCTACTAGATCCTGAAGCTACATGCTAAGAATATGCACAGCTAGAGGATTCAATAGATATTGTCCTATCCAACTTAGGGTGTACTTATTCTTTCAGTCCAAATAGAGTAAGAAAAACTACAAAAAAATTGACAAACTATAAATTATTCTTTCTGCTTGCTGTGTTTTCTTGCTGTAAATTCATAAAATCAGATCAAGAAGACCTTTTTCCAGCCAAAAATGCCAAAAACAACAGAAAATTCCAAAAAGTTGCAAAAACACTGAAAAAAGCCAGAGTGGCGCATCCGTCCTCTGTTTCTGCGCATTTGTGTCGACTAGCGGCGCATCTATTTAGACCTGCTGCGCATTTATTGACTGTTGCTGCACATTCATATTTCATCAGTATAGCACATATACACCAACTTCTGGCTCATCTGTGGATTTCTGCTGCGCATCTGTTTCGGTGCATCCATGACAGTGAGTACTTGCACTATTTTCGAAAGAAATTTTTTACCTGTTTGGGGTACCCATTTCAGCCTAGCTTCACAATCAGAGATTAGGTTATACCTTGCAGTCATTTTTCATCCAATCCATCCAAGCCTCTCTTTCGTCAATCGTCCCATCCACCTTCTATTAGGTCGTTCCACATCCCAAAGTTAGAATATTCCATATCAGATCAGCATAGGTCCCTTCTTCGTATCATTGTGAAATCAAGTAAACCTAGTAGGTCACAGAACTTTGCTAGTGGTTTTTTTACACGACTAGTCCCTACACAGTAAGACTGGTATCGAGTACCCTTACTAGTGGCTACTGTTTGGTATCAACTGTCTTATTTGAAATTATTGAGCAAAATAATCCTTTAGCCGAGTCTTATCCTAAATATCCTATTCATAGCAGCCTTCGTCGGCACCTTGCCAAAATTTCTAGTCTCAGTCCGCTTCATCCCACGTCACCTTGCATGGTTCTTACTAGATCTCAGTACACAAAGCAACTTGAAATGGCTGACTCGTCCAACCACATCTTCCCACCTCAAGATAATGATGAGGAAATCTCTAACGAAGAATATCAAGCAACCATCCAAGATCAAAAATTCCACCGCTTAGTAGAAAAGGTGCTTCATGATGACCCTCATAAGTATTTCCATCATCTTGTTAATCTTGGAATTAAACTACCCGTAGATTTTGATATAAGCTCACTCATGGAAAACATGGAAAATGATCATGAAAAGGAAAAGAATGCCATAGACCCAAACGCAAATGACAGAGGAAAGAGAACCATGGACCAAAATACTCCTATGGAAGAAATGAGGAAACAACTCAAGAGTCTAACATAACAAATGTCGGATCTCAAGACGGGTACAAACACTAAAAACTACTCCTTGGAAGATATTGCACCATACCCCTTTGACAAAAGTTTGATCATGCAGCCATTTCCCTATCGATTCAAAGTTCCTAAGTTTGAGAAATACAAAGGGAAAGGGGACTCTAGAGACCATATTCGGGAATTCAACGCAGCATGTTTGGAAGTAGCTCACAATGAGACTTACTTAATGAGACTATTCCCTAGGTCTCTAGGCAGCCAAGCTATGGAGTGGTTCTCACGGCTTCCACCAAGCATTAGAACTTTTGACGAACTAGTCAACAAATTTATCACGCACTTCTCTTACAATATCGAACATGAAATATCTATGCTAGATTTAAGCAACACCAAACAAAAGAGTGGTGAGTCATTCGCCACCTTCCTACAACAATGGAGACAACTAGCAAGTAAGTGTTCTTACGATATACCTGAGAAGCAGCTATTGGAGATGCTTTTCCATAACCTCAATTCCGATCTTAGCTATCAAATACAAATACAATGCCCGACATCATTCTCAAAAGTCATTGAAATGGGATTGTTCATCAAAAAAGCTATGATCGCCAAGGGGGTAATCAAGTTATACAAGGACACACCTACCTCCAACTACACGACAGACAAATCAAAGTTTTGGACCAAGAATAAGAATGTTGTCAACGATGGGGTAGTGGATGCCAAGGTGGCAGCCCCCAAGCAACAACCCATATTCACTCTCAAAGGAGAAACAAGCAATGTTGCACCCAACAAACCATTCTGTCGGGAACCAAGACCATGGTTTAGTTCAAATCCAAGGCGAAAGTTTACACCGTTGGGTGAGTCTCAAGAATCCGCATTAAGGAAGTTATTGGCTAACAATGAAATTTCTCTACCGCCAACAAGTGATTATGAGCCTATAGTCAAACCTCCCTATTGGAAAGATATAGATTATTGTGAATATCATAGAGGAAGGGGGCACACAACCAACAATTGTATCCATCTCAAAAATGTTATCCAAGATGTGCTTGATCAAAATCAAGGAGGAACCCAATAGCATACCTGCAATGAGACACATGTGGCTTATAGGGATCCGCTTCTCAATCACAACAGGCCGTACAACAACAATCACAACAATGGCAATAACCACAATGACAACAACAACAATCGCAACAGGCCAAATTAGAATAGTGGAAATAGTAATGCCAACTATGCAAGTGTACCATTTGACTATACCATAAATTGCCTTTCTGAGCATGTCCCGCAAATCAATGTCATCACGCCCAACCAACAAATAGGACCTAACAGAACTGGTTGTAGTATCATTACCTGCAGTGGTAAAGTCATGCTCAATAACGCCCCTCCAAGGTCGTCACCTTCTCAATCCAACTTTCGCCAGTATAATGTCATAGACCAATTACAGAAAACTCCGGCCCACATTTCTATCTTGGAGTTGTTGTGTCTATCTCCTTCCCATAAGGAAATCCTTAAAAAAGCCTTAGTGGAAACCACTATCCCCACTAACTTGGCCCAAGAGAAGTTTCAGGCCATGGTAGGTAATCTGACCTCCTCAAGTTCCATAACATTTAACGAGCAAGATGACCTCTCTGTATCTCAACCTCATAACAACTCTCTACATATTGTCACCTTCATCCACAAGCATTGGATCAAGAGGGTTCTCATTGATGGGGGGGCCAATTTAAATATTTGCACGTTAAAGCTAGTCCTTGCATTGGGGTTCTTCGAACAGGCAGTTGATCCAAGGAAGAAGATTACTATCAAAGCATATGATGAAGAAGAGCAAACTACAAAGGGAATAGTAGTCCTACCCATACAAGTGGGACTGATACTAAAAGATGTTGTGTGCCAAGTCCTTGATAGGGAGCTCGCTTATAATATTCTTCTAGGGAGACCATGGATTCACACCATGAAAGCAGTACCCTCGACCTATCACCAATGCATAAAATTCCTGCACAATGGCAAGTAAGTCACCATCCAAGGTGACCCTGACCCCTTTCAACATTGCAACTCCTTCCTGGCCAAACCTGATTACATCATTCCAAACAATAGAGTGTCTATATCCCCCATCCCACAGCATGATCATACCACCGAAGCCTCCTCATCAAGGCCCAAAGAGCAGAAAATTACCATAAAAGAAAGCGGAGTGGGAGAATACTCCATAGAGCACAGCCTCAATCTAGCCAAGATGCCTTTGTCTCCTCAGTCTTTTGGCCAACCCAAACATTTTCCAAAGCCATCTACTCCTCCTATAGCTCCCGCAACTCCCTTTGTAAAATGGGGGACCTTATCTAATGAAATAGAAGAAAGAGATCTCGTACAGTGGCTTTACACAGAAGAAGAGAGCACATCACAAGAACCGCCTAGGCTCCCAACAAAACTCTATGGGCGAGGTGAAACTATCCTACATAGAATGGGCTATGAAGGACAAGGCCCCATCGGCCTCAGAAAAGAAGGAATCATAGAACCTATTCAACCTTCTTCATCCTCATTGGATAGAAATACAAATGGTCTAGGATACAAAGGCAAGGGCAAAACTAAAGAAAATGCTTGTCTTATAGAAATAATCCACACACTTCAAGAGGACAACGACATAGACTCCAATGAATATGAATGGGATGAACTAACAGAGCATTCCTATGATGACAAAGAGGTCGATACCATCCAAATATTTAGCCCTTACCGTGGGGGACAAACGCTACTGTATAGACCAATAGAGTCTGATTTGGCTATCTCTGAGAATACAACTTTCGAGGAAGGTTTGGGTTCCATCGCAATAAACAACTTGGAGGAAAGTACCATCCCAAACACTCCCCCTACCTATACCCCTAGCATATCCATTCAAACTATCAATGAATTAGGTCCATCCTTCGACTCCCTTCCCCTTGTGCATCCTGAGCTTATTGACTAGGATCTGCGAGGAACTCCTCAACTAGATATGTTCCAAAATGATGATGCTTACATTGACTATATGGAACTTAGGGACCACCTACCCAAAGGAGATCATAAAGCTAGTTTTTCTATTGAACTTAATACTGTGGCTTATTTTGGAGAGGGTGCCAAGCCTTCCAGTCGCAAAAATATTAAGATAAAAACTGGATCTGACGGTGAAAACTACTTTGCGGCAGTATCAGATCCCAAAATAGTAAAAAGAAAGGATGCATCCGAAGGTGAACACCCAACCGTGGCACCTGACGATGAAAAGCTTGACACCCTCCCTAATGATATGCACCAGGAAAAGTCACAGATTGTGGTGGAACCAACAGAGCCTGTTAACATTGGAATAGAGGAACAACCTAAGATCATTCACTTTGCTAAATCCCTTACTCCACCAAAAAAGACCAAGTTTGTACCATTCTTCAAGAAAAAGAGGGGCAGCTTCGCTTGGTCATATGCAGACATGCCAGGTCTAGACCCAAACTTGATTCTACATCATCTTCCTTTAGATCCAGGAGTAAAACCAGTGAAGCAGAAACTAAGAAAGTTGCATCCACACATAGCACTATTGGTCAAAGAAGAACTCAAGAAGTTACTGGATGTAGGGTTCATCAGAGCTATAGACTACCCGGAGTGGATATCCAACATTGTACCAGTGTCCAAACCTGATGGTCGAGTCAGACTATGCAATGATTTTAGGGATCTAAACAAAGCTTGCCGCAAGGATGATTTTTCGTTGCCAAATATAGATATCATAGTCAACTTAACTGCAGGGCATACCAAGTTATCTCTCATGGATGGATTCTCAGGGTATAATCAAATCAAAATAGCACCAGAGGACCAACACAAGATAGCCTTTACTTGTCCATGGGGGACTTTCTGCTGGAATGTCATGCCATTTGGGCTAAAAAATGCAGGAGCCACATATCAACGGGCTATGACAACTATATTCCATGATATGATGCATGTAACAATGGAGGATTATGTCGATGATATCCTAGCAAAGTCACTCACAAGGGAATCACACCTAGATATATTAGAAAGAGTCTTTCAAAGATTAGACCAATTCCACGTCAAGATGAACCCAAAGAAATGTGTGTTTGGAGTCACTTCAGGCAAGCTGCTAGGATTCATTGTGTCAGCAAACAGAATAGAGGTGGACCCCGCCAAGGTCAAAGCTATTATGGACATGCCACCACCTAAGACTCTCACTCAGTTAAGGTCACTACAGGGCAAGCTACAAGCAATCCGTAGATTCATATCCCAGCTAGTAGACAAGTGCCAACCATTTAGTCATCTCTTGCACAAGAAAATTCCATTCAGGTGGGATGAAAGGTGTGAAGAGGCATTCAACAAACTGAAAGAATACCTTACGAATCCACCCATTCTCATGCCTCCTATCCAAGGGAAACCACTGATACTCTACATATCTGCTACACCTACCACTCTTGGGGCTCTTCTAGTACAACAAGATTATGAGAACAAAGAAAGAGCCATCTACTACATCAGCTGAACCTTAGTAGGCTATGAATTGCAATACTCACAAATAGAAAGATCATGTCTTGCGGTAGTTTTTGCTTCACAAAAACTCTAACATTATGTGATTGCACATCCAGTTAAACTCATTGCAAAAATAGACGCACTGAAGTATCTACTAAGCAAAGCAGCTCTCACAGGTCGCCTAGCTAAATGGGTAATGCTCTTGAGCGAATACGACATTGAGTATGTAGACAAAAAAGCTATCAAAGGACAGATGATTGCTGATCAACTAGCAGATGCACCATTACAGGACACCACATTGATGCAATTTGAGTTTCCAGATGAATCCCTCTTCAACATATCAACACATTCCTGGAAAATCTACTTCGATGGGTCCTACACAAATCATGGAGCAGGGGTAGGAATCTTGTTTGTGACTCCTCATGGTGACACAATTCCAAAGTCCTACCATTTGTTATTCCCATGCACCAATAACATAGCAGAATATGAAGCCTTAGTAATTGGTCTCAAGATGACAACTGAGTGGAAAATCCACGAGCTACATGTCTACGGTGATTCTCAACTTATAATCAATCAAGTTAATGATGATTATCAAACCAAGGATGAAAAGCTTGTCCCATACAAGCGGATGGCTGACGACTTCAAAGGACACTTTGTAATCATCTCTTTCAAATAGATACCTAGGATTGAGAACAAAGCAGCAGATGCCATGGCCACCATTGCCTCTCTCCTGGAAATACCTGAGAATGAGTCACGGTACGAGTTCTTAGTGGAAACTATCTGACAACCAGCTTATGATCTTCTCGAGACCCATTCCATCTGCCTTCTAGTTGGATCTGATTCACCTTGGTACGGTAAGATTTACACTTACCTCAAGGACAACATCCTCCCACTAGACCTATCTTCTAACCAATGATGAACTTTTATACGCCAAACCTCTTGCTATACCATCATTGCTGATACCCTGTACTGACATGGTCTCGATGGTACTCTACTCCGTTGTTTAGAACAAGAAGAATCCATAACCACCTTGCAAGACATACACAAAGGGATCTGCGGAACACATTCTAGTAGTCCTTCCTTAGCCAAGAAACTCATGCATTTGGGTTATTACTGGCCGAACATGGAAATGGATTCATATTAGTTTGTCAAGAAGTGCAAGCAATGTCAAATACATGGGAACTTGATACATGCACCCGCTCAAGAGTTGAGACGTTTAACGACACCTTGGCCCTTTTGCCAATGGAGACTTGACCTTGTGGGAAAAATCCATCCACCCTCATCCAACTACCACAAATTCATCATAACTGCCACCGAGTATTTTACAAAGTGGATTGAAGCCGTTCCCCTCACCACCGTCACAGGTAAGCAAATTTCCTCATTCATCCTGAATTACATTATCTGCAAATATGGCATTCCTTCATCCATTATCACGGATAATGGAAGAACATTAAAAAACCAGGATGTCCAAGAACTCTGTGAACATTTCAAAATCTAACACCATTTCTCCACCCCATACTACCCCCAAGGTAATGGTCAAGCTGAAGCATCCAACAAGACCATATTGAAAATTCTCAAGAAGACAGTCAACGATGCTGGCTGTGATTGGCATATCCAACTCAATCCTGCTCTGTGGGCCTACAGAACCAGTATACGCACTCCCACAGGTGCTACACCCTATGCCCTTGTCTATGGCTCAGAAGCCATCCTCCTCATTGAAGTCAAATTACCCTCCCTCAGGGTGTCGCTAAAAGGTCTCCTATCAGATGAAGAGTACAGAGTCTCCAGGTTGCAAGAACTAGAGTTGCTAGAAGAAAGGAGACAAAAAGCCTTTGATCATCTCAAAGCATATCAACAAATGATGTCAAGAAGCTATAACCACAGAGTTCACCCAAGAATCTTTAAGGTTGGTGATCTCGTTCTTAAGTAGAATCCTCGCAACCAACAAGACAGAGAAAAGAAAGGCAAGTTCGAACCCAACTGGCTTGGGCCCTATGTGATTGTAGCTGCTTATGGATTGGGGTTATATCAGTTGGCAACATCAGAGGGTGAACTATTCGATGACCCAATCAACAGTATGCATCTTCACTGGTTTTACACCTAGGAGAACCCAAATGCAAGGGGGGCACAAAATACAAATAAAAAAATTGAAAAAAAGAATCAACAAAATCAGAAAAGTACAAAAAAAAAATCATCCTTTGGTGAAAACCTGGCAAACAGGCGCCTTAGATAGGTATCATGATGAAAACCTAGAAAACAGGTGTCATGTTTACTTTCTAGCTTCTCGTGCAAATAAAAGCAAGCGATGAAAACTTAGTAAACAGGTGTTACTTGTGAAACCGCCTTCTCCATCTTTGGGAAACCAATCACCTTGAGTCCATTCTTCCTTCACTTGTTTCCCATTCGACCCATATCTGTCCCATAATAAAACACCTAACAGTTACCTATCATGGCTTAATACTCTCCCTCTTTGTGGCCTTGTCAACCAAGGTTCTATCCCATACCGTCTCCTCAGTGTGAGCCTGGCATAGTGTCCCTCGTCAGTGTCCATGGTCCAAGTCCACGAACTACATTGCCTCTGCACCATCATGTAGGCACGGCCATTTTGAATGCACCCCTGAGGCTTCCACTATCCCATCCATCCTGTGTCTAGTCCTTCCATCACTCTAAGTCTGTCTCCACTTTCTCTCACCTAGGTCTTAGGTCCGTTAGGGTTTACCCTGAACTACGTTGCGTCTGCGTCATCACGTAGGCAAGGCCATTTAGCAATGAGCCCCCGAGGCACTAGGTCAGTCCCTTAGGGTCTGTCTCCCCAATAAGGATTGTGAAATCCTCTCACCAAGCAAGCAAGTGCAAGCAGAACAGCTCTCCAAAGCAGAAATTTTGACACAAGGCACTTAACCTATCCAAGGCAAACCAGAACAACACCTAAGGTCTTCTAAAATGATTTTACTCAAATTATGGCAAGAAACAAACACATCTAAATGCAAGAATGGTTTGTGTTGGTTAGGTTAAACAAATTATAGAGTATTGATTTTTGCTATCATGCCTTCCTATGCTACTCGAGGATGCCAAAAGCTAGAGATGCTATGATGGGGGGCATGATTATTTTCTTTGCTTGTTGTTTGTGGATTAATCTTTAGTAATGTGAAGCCTTGTCTAAAGACATGATCGGCAAAAGATCATCGAGGACATCAAAGGTCTAACATGAACGGGGGTAATCCTTGTTTGTTGACACGCAAGAGGTACTCAGGTCATCTAGATTTAATTTTGACTAGATGCTTGTATTAACTTGCTAAAGCAAAATCCATGTAAGCAATGCTCAGGTCATCTTGGTTCAATTATACCTAGATGCTTGTGTTAACTTATGACATTTAAGAAAAAGTACCAAAAAAAAAATTGCCCAATGATGAAATAAAGCACTCCAAACTAGTTGCACCGTCAAGATGTCAAAATCAATCCATCCATTTACACATCCATACACCCGTATCCCATGCAATAAAAGATCCAAACAAGGCAAAGTAACAATACAAAGTGAAGCTTGTGAATCTTTCTATCGAGTCATTCTTCTGTCGATCGATCTTCCATCTATCATCCTGTCATTTTTGTGTCGATAGCATACATTTGGACATCACAAAAACATAGCATATAACTACATATCATATCACATGAGATAGTCATTTACATGATTAAATCAGTTGCATACATCATACAGTGCATTAGTTCATCCATATCCAATCATCATATAGTGTCAAAAATAAAAAACATAGCTAAGAGCATTACATACTATTGCATAATCATATAGATATCATTTTGCATTCACATACATTACAGACACATCAGATGAATCATTTTCAAAGGCATTAGATCATATAGACATCACATAGCATCATATCAAAAAAGTTACATCCAGATAACATCTCATATAGCATCAGATAAAACATCTAAATCTACATAGGCATCACATCATGAAAATTGAAAAGAATCATAAACTCATAACATATAAAGCAAGTCACATAGCTGCCTCGTCATCTACATATCATAAAATGAGTCCAAATGTACAATATCATAGTAATCTATCACTGAATCAATGTCATATACAAAAATACATCCCAGTGGATGGTGATACATGTCTCAAAAGTGCAAATATGATACAAGTCTACCCCTGCTGCTATGGACCACCGCTGCCAACCCCGGACTGTTGTGGGCCCATCATGGAAGCCCCTGACCATGATGGACCTGCTCTCTAAGAAGCCCCAGACTGACTCCTAAAGCTCGAGGGCCTCTGGCTCGCTGGCACAGCCCCATGATATAAACCCTGATAGTACTGAACCTGAGCCTGCGCTCTGGCAAGCTTAGCCTGCACCTGTGCTAGCTGTGTCTGTGACTGGCCTAACTGTACCTATGCCTGCTACACCTGCCCAACCAAGAAATTGGTTGCTGCGTCTGTCCCCAGGGCAGCCAATGCAGTATCCCTCTCTACACGAATGACTCGTACCCGTGCGTCTTCCATATCCCTCTCACAGGTCAGCCCTGCGATCACCGCTGCATATGTCTCTCTCACCTTTCCCCTCAAGTTGGCTATGGCCCGCTCATAAACATCTCCCTGCATTGGCCCCTGTGATGCCTCTACTTGTCTTGGCCCCTGTGGTTGAGGCACCTACTGCTGTGCCACCTGCTGGGGTGGCGGCATCTGTGCCTGCTGCAGTACCTACTGCTATGCAACCTGTGATGGTACTGCCTGCTTAGCCTGGGATACCTTCCTCCGCTGTCTCAGCCTCTCTCCATCCCCCCCTCCTCCCCCTCCTCCCCCTTCATCTCCCCCATCTCGGCTGCCACCTTGTCCTCCTGACCCCATCCACCTCTACCTCCCCTCCACCCTCGGCCAATTGGGTCCTCCTCCTCTGAATCTGCCTCGTCAATGCGAGGCACCAGCATACCTGGCCCTGAGTATCTCAGGAAAGGGTGTGCAGCCACCCAATCCTCATAATCTTGCGTAATCCCTGCATTTGCTATCTACGTCCTCATATCCCAGGCGACATAAGGTGTCTACCGAGACTCTACTAGAGCCTCCTCATAGGATGCCATCGGCTCCCATCTGACCCTCTCTGCATGTGTCTGTGCAAAGTAGGTCTTCCCCTGTGGCATGCCCTACCTCCTGTCGAACTGTCTCAGTACTCTACCGACAATCTGCCTCTCTAGTATGTGGCGGGTCCGTCCTATCAGCCATCTCGCCTGAAAGCAGTAAGGTAGCTCGTCTCCCTCATTATCCCATGACTCACAATCTAGATATGGTTGCCAGATGACCACATCTACACCATCCAAAGTGTGTCTCTAGTACTCCATCTTCCCCAGCTTGTGCTGGGAAATCACCCCTGCATAACCATAACTGTATGGCTCCCCTCACTGTCTCACAAACACACATATCAGCCTCGTAACCGCTATGTGCTCCCATAGCCAGAACTGTAATAGTATTACCCCAGCCGATAGACTTGTGCTGCGATGGTATACTACTTGGTACATGTCATTATACAAGTGGGCTAGTACCCAGACACCCCAGGCATATTGGGTACCCTCTGTAACCATCCACTCCATGATCCTGCCCCATCCAATGGGGAACCTGTGCGATCTCCTATTAGGGCATACAACCCCTCTTATCAATCCTGCCGCAATCCCAGGGAAGTAGTCATAGCAGTCATAAATATCATGCCAGGGGATGACTTGTCCAACTAGCTCAGGATCATCGAATACTTGCCTACACTCGGCGAGTCCTGCATCTCGTTGTGCGTCATACTCCACCAGCTTGCCCTGAATCGGTAATTGCAGTATCCTATAAACATCCTCCAAGGTCACAATCATCTCTCTAGTCGAAAAGTGGAAGGTCCCATCCTCACTATGGAATCTCTCCACGGCAGTAGTCAACAATCCACGGTTCGCCCAAACCTCGGGCATGAAGCATACATAGTCCAGTCCCATGGCACCAAGCACCTCTCTATCAATCTCTATGAGCATGTATCTCTATAATAGGGGCATGGGGAACATCTCCCTCGACTGCAATGTCTCTCGTATCTCCTCCTGCAAGCACGCAAAGCAAGGCATCAATCTAATGCCGCAAATACCATACTCAACATATCTATGGACCTATATCAACTAAACTTAGCATTTCAAATTGATCAAAATAGCACACCACATCTCTTGACTAGATTCCTGCAATCTCAAAGATAGCTCATCGATGGACGCATCAAACAGGATGCTCATCGAGTCAATTTTGCTAAGTAATTTGCTATCTAAAGCAAATGCGCCACTACAGATGGTAAAAGCACCATTTCTTGACACATGCGCCACTTCTGGCAAATGCGCCACTACATTCGGCAAAGGCACCGCCAAATCATGGATGCACCACTCAAACCCACATATGCGCAACTTCATTGTATGCACTGCTATATTCGACATATGCGCCGCGGAATCACATATGCGCAGCTAAAGTTAACGCATGCGCAGCTTTAACGTATGCGCCGCCAAAGCACATATGCGCCATTTTGCGCTGCATATGCGCTGTTCTACAGTTCGGCACATCTCTTTACACTATTTTTCCCTAGCATTTGTGACACCCTAAATTGACCCTAGGGGACATTTTTCAAAGCACATACCGGGGGTCCTGCCTCTACTGGCCGCTCGAATCGACGGACTCGCTCAAATTGGTGCTCCTCACGTGGAATGTCTGCCTCTCTCGCTGCCATGCTGCTCCAAGTTTGCTCTAAGCTCTCCAAATCTAATCTACATCAACCAAGTGTACAAATGAATTATCTTGTGGACCCAGCTCCTATTTATAGCTTGCAAACCCTAAATCTAGCTAGGTGATGACTGTGACTACTTCCCTCACCCATTTTTCTTCTCATTTTATTCTCGTTTCTCTGAAACACATCCTTTCTTCATTCCAACCTAACCTAAACCCTTCGCCTTCGTGAGATTGTCTGTCTCACACCTGCTACCTTCTTCTCTTCCAATCTCCCGAGGGGGCATCCTATCATCATTAAACTTGTACCAGGGGCAATGATGTAGAGGAAATGCAACAGAAGCTTACAAATAGGATGGAAAAGCCATTAATCCACTAGCATGTTAAAATCCTGGACATGGAGTATGTAATACCTATCGGCTTATCATCATCATCATATTTCTTGCTAACACAGACAGCATCATCATATTTCGAAGAGGCATGAAATATCCTCCTGCTAACTACTGTTCACTTTGTTATCGCCTTTCGCCTTTCGCCTGTTAGCAGCATCATGATACTCGACGAACACAATTATCCTCCTGATGATCACTATTCACTTGGCGCCAAACTCTATCGGCAGCATCATGATGTTTAGCATCATCTTCACCCTTCGTCGATAGGATATGAAATATCTGGTTCCTCTCATATTGAAACATCCTGATGATGTTAACCAAACTTTATGCCGATGACTTACGCCGATGCCAAAACACTTAGCGATAGCAGGATAAACTTGCATAGGGTGATATTCACAATATCCTGATGACGATGATGTCACTTGCACCCGATGATGATGTCAATGCACCTGATGATGATGTCAACAGGATATAAGACACTTATATCCTCCGCAACATGATAATGAATATCCGGTGATCTTTTCAATATCCTAATGATGACCTTTCCGGTCCTTAGCCAAAAAGTGAACTTTCACTTCTGCATGTGATAGCGATATGCGGACGATGGATACACACGAAAGATGATCTTGACGATGAAATATATATACTGAGTATATATCCAACCTATATCATCCTGATGCACTTGAAACATGCAATTTTTGCCAACTTCAGAACCTGATCCTGATAGCGATATACTCGTAGATGACGATACGATTCACTCCGTCTGGAAAAGCACATGCAGATCCCTGTATATCCGTCAGCTGCATGCAAACTCACAAAACCGCACAATTTCACAAAGAAAACATGATGATCGGGCCGGATCACCTTCAGATCAAAACTTAACAGTTTATCTTCCTAAACCCTAGCACATGAGGATGCTAGGTTGATTCATAGCATGCTACCAATCGATCTCCCACACAATGAAATGCATAAACAGAAAACTAAAATACAACCTAAACTAACATGCATGACCATTCCACCGATTCACAGAATCAACCGGTGGAAGGGTTGAAAGAATCCATTAAACTGTAATCAGAACAGAAATCAAAACATAAACAGCTGATAAACCAGATAATGCAATTGATGAGATCTTATTTAGATGAAACACAAATGTCCTGTTTCTACAATACTATCAAACAACAATGTTTCACAATGTCTGGACTGATCTCTGGATCTCACTCAATCACCAGTACAACATAACATAACTACTACTCTGATGTCAAACCCTAACTGATCTGAGTTATTTATAGCAATATCCTATGAGTACTACCAACTCGGTTCCCAGCGGCTGGGAGCTTCCAAACGGCTGGGAGAGGACAGCTCATACTACCTGATCACGAGCTCTAACTGCCTGCACACTCTCCTAGGCTGATCTAATACATATGCATTGGTCCAATGGACCTTATTACATTATGAAGTCAAACATGCTAAAAATAGACTAATGTCCTGTCATGCGGACAATGAACCTATATCCTATCTTGTAGGGGTGCTCCTGCACCAGGCAAACTGGGGCATGTATCACTATTAGACTATCGATTTCTTTGAAGCAATGCCATAAATTGCATTGCATCAAAGAGGGGCAAAATGTATATGCCTAAAAGTGACACGATTCATTCTAAATAAATATTCTTAATATTTATTTCCCTTCTAAATTTCTCCTATCATTCTAAATAAATATTCTAAATATTTATTCCCTTCTTCTATCAATTAAATAAATATTCTAAATTTATTTAAATCGATTCATTATCCCATAATTAAATAAAACAAATTTATTTAATTTTCCTAAATTCTTCTAATGTTTCACATAATTAAATAATCCTACATTATTTAATTAATCCTAAATCCCTCTATCCTAAGTCCTAAATTCCACAAATCCACCTCACCTTTCCACCTCACTTTGTCCACCTCACCATGTTGCACATGTAATTAAATATATTAAATATTTAATTACCTAATATTCCCTCACCCACATGTCCTATTTCTTCTCTCAATCAAAACTGTTAACTAACCAATCAATTCTGTCAGCTCTTTAATCTATTCGGGTAACTGATCAATCAATTCACTCAATCCCTCAATCCATTCTTCCAACTAACTAATCAAGTTTGTTAACTGATCAGTCAAGGGAGTTAACTCTCCAATCAATTTTGTCAAATCCCCTCTTTCATGATGGAGGTGAGACACTTGTCATATTCCTACTGGTTGCACATTCCTCAACCATTCTCAGCCATTGATCATCATACTTCTTCTGAACCATTGATCTTCATCCTCCCAAGTCTATAAATGGAACCTTATTCTTCCATTCTATTCATCTAGGTTATTTGTATTGTTACTCTGCAGAAATCCACCAGCGTGCCTTTGGCACCCCCAATACAATCTACTTGAGATCACCATTTGATTTGAAGCTCTTCTTCATAGCAATATTTATCAACACAACCATTTACTACCGACATCCTACAACACAACAAAAGGAGTGCACTCACTGAGGGCCCAACTTATTTACAAACAAGGACGGTTTTAATAGGCAAACAATAGAAGCTTTGATTCAAGGAAGGTTTGCACTATATTATTCATTGCTTCATTTCATTCAATCTTTCTTAGTTTCATTATTCTATTGATGTTTGGGTTTATTATTGTGAAATTGATTAATCCACATTTTACCCTAACATTAGTATTTGCACACAAAGAAGTAAATACACCAAGACATGTCAAAAAAATATGAAATAATATCCAACACACAAGTGCACCATAGGCACATAACTAGATACACAATTTTTCAACCAACCCTATTTTTTTAAAACTCCCTACTGAGACATGTCAAAAAATATGGAATAATATCCAACACACACAAGTGCACCATAGGCACATAACTAGATACACAATTTTTCAACCAATAATATCCAACACACACAAGTGCACCATAGGCACATAACTAGATACACAATTTTTCAACCAACCCTATTTTTTTTAAAACTCCCTATAAGGAATGAATGACGTTCAAAATAAGTTTCCAAATCATTTTAAACACCTGAAGTGAACGTCAAATATTTTCAGCACAAGCTAACATTTGTCAAGTATTTGTACTAGTAATCCAAGTAGACATAGCAGAATCATAACATAGGTTGCCCAACTACTGGCACATCCCTTCAAAACATAGATAAGACTTTTATACTAGGGCTTGATTGACATTTTGGGTCTTGATGCTAAGGTTTATATTGCATTTGACAGCAAAGGTTCTATTTATGTTATAATGAAGACTAAAATTGCATTTTAGGGCTTCAATGTTGGGGTTATTTCTATGCTTTATGTACTAGGAAAGGGTTTTGCTCCTATTCCCTTTGTGCTAGGGCAGGTTTTGCTCTTAGGCTCTCAGAGCTAGGGTAGGTATTGCTCCTAGCCTCTTCATCTGGGGTAGGGTTTAGTTAGATTTTTCTCCTGATCTTGCACTCTTCATGCTAGGGTAAGTGTTGCATGATCGCGCTTGTTGAACATGTCGGTGAGGCATCCTACAAAAACAAGGTAGGCACTAATTAATCAAAGTTGCAGAATAAATAACATGCCCAAATATGCCCAGTGTTTAAATTTGGGCTTTGATACCAAATGTCATGCCCACATTTCCCATGCGGTCACAACATGCATCACACGTGTCATGTCCACATTTGTCATGTGGTCATGACACGAAATATCAAAAAATTTTCCACGCTTCCCTAGAAACCCCCTCACAAGTGTAAGTGTGCTCGGTGGTGTGCACTTAATGCGCAAACAAAATAGTTGAAAGTGGGGTAATACGCACACGTGCGCATACCAATCGTAAGAAGGCCAACAAGGGGGTCATCGCGACGCGGTTAACATCACTAATAGGGTTAAACTTCCCTAACCTAACTAAACCCTAAATAGTGGGAAATTCTGGCAGCATAACGCCTCACGGGCATGAGTAGGGTTTATTATACTAACACTAATCTGATCAAGAGGTTTCCTGATTGGGTTTACTAAATTTCTTACGTCTCACTAATTTCATTTTCTTAACAGTTGATTAGGTTTATTGAACATTTTTCAACAAAGTCTGATCTTTTGTTCTCCTTCAATTTTTCTAAAATTTATTATTAATTTGTTCTCCCTCACGTTTTCTAATTTTAACATTTTTCAACAAAGCTCGAACATTTGTTCTCCTTCACGTTTCCAAGGTTTTATGATTAATCTACTCTCCTTCACGTTTTCTATCAATCAGAGTTATCACTACATCCTTTACATTATTCCTAATTTCTTAGTAGATCAATTCTCTATCAATCAGAGTTATCTCTGCATCATTTGTATTATTCCTAATTTCTTGGTAGATTAGATCTCAGAAACAAGACTTACTAACTTCATCTGATGGAGCTCACTAGGTTTCCGTTCTATGTTTAACTCAACGTTTGAATTAATTTTGTTAATTAAATTGCTTCCAATTAGGATTAAAGGAATATTAAATCTTAATTAGTACTCTTAGCCCTATCTTGGAAAAGTCATGCATTTTCTCCTCTTTGTTTTCACTTTTATCTTTCTTTCTCTTTTTCTCTCAATTTCTCAATTTGTCATTTTCTCGTTGTATAGGTTGAGTTAGAATGGCCACATATGAAATGCATATGATTGCTTAATTTATTTTTGAAGATATAAATACACACACACACACACATATGCTTATTGCATTTATATCTCTAGGTTTTCTTTTATGAATATATATATATAATTTTTTAATGAATCAGGTTTCTTTTTTTTTTATTGGTTTCCATTACAAAATTATATATATATTTTATTGTGTTACAATATTATGTTTTCTTTATATAACATAGGAATATTGTTTTATTTCATATTTTCATTTGAATAACATTAAAAAGCCTAACATATTTTTGTTTGGCTTGTGGTAGGGTCAATGGAGGGCGGCGGCGCTGATAGGGCGGTGGAGGTACTGAGTGGAGGTCGCAGGTAGTGGTAGTCGCAGGGAGCGGTGAAGGGAGAGCAGAGGGGAGTGTGGAGAGTGGGCTGCGGGTGGTCTGTGGGGGTAGAGACCGGTGGCGGGCTCGGAGGATGAGCCATGGGGAACACATGGCGGAAGCCGTAGGGAGCGGCAAAAGGGAGGCAGAGAACCGGGCAGGGGAAAACATGGTCCGCGGGGTCGATGGATGAAGGGGAGTGTGGGGAGGGGGACAGAGCCCCCACCCACATCCCATTCGATGGGGTTTGGGTGGGGGCTCCGCCCCCCTCCCCACACCCAAAGGCACATAAATAACGGCGGTGGTGCCGTATGTAAAAACAAACCCTTGATACACTTCACAGATTGTGGCAAAAATACAGTCACTTTAATATTATACATGACTTTTATTTCATGTTCTTTATTTTATTTTAACTTATTTAAAATCAATATATATATATATATATATATATATATATATATATATATATATATATACACCGATCATTTCATGATCCCACTTCAAAATATAGTTTGTATTATTTAATAAGATTATATATATATATATATATATATTATATAGATTCATGAAATGAATTCTCAAGTGTAATAAGCAAAATACTAAAATCAAGTTTCTATTTTTAACTCTTGCAAGCACATTCATTTTAAACACACACTTTAAATATAACTATATATTTTTAACTCTAACTTTCCTTCATTATACTTATAAATTTATTTTTTTAAACAAATAAACCAAGATATACATGCATTCTTTTTTATCAAATTTCCATTGAGGCAAAAGTTCATATCTTTCCACGAATTGAACTCATTGAATTATTATCAAATACACTTGCAAAGAAGGAACAAAAACACTTAATTAGATACTCCTAAAAATTGACAACAACTAATTTTCTCTCTTTCAAAATAACAATTTATAACTTTCTTATTTGTCATGGCAACAAATTCACAACTTAACAATTGACAATTCATTATGACTTACAATGTAATAACTTATAAATCAAATATTTTCTTCAATCAACTTTTGAATAATATACATTTAAACTAACAATTTCTAACTTTCAATACAATGATAAGTGTCCAACACACAACTTCAAGAATGTAATTTTACAACCAAAAGAGAGAACCAAGTTCTCATTTTTGACAACTAACAATGGTAAGATTTCTAAGAAGGCCAAGCTCTCTCTCATGAGCTTTAAGAGTAAATGAAAATAAAATATTTTCTAAGGCAAGAAATTTCTTCAACTTCACACTAAGCTCCAAGAAACCTGCATATCACACAAGGGAAAGAAACACCACACATCTTGCTCTCCTCCCTATCGTAGACCCACAAGACCCCTGAGCTAGGGAGGTCATCCACACACCTAGGGAACTCAAATCCACTTCACAACAAGGCATACATACATCCCAAAAACACAATATTACACCCATAGGAAAACACAACACACGAACTCAACCAAGGTGAGTTCAAAGGGGTAGGAGAGTGGACACACTCAACTCAAGAATGCCACTCCTTCAAAATATCTCAACACAATTTCCTTTATGGCTTCAAGCCAACATGTTTAACAAAATTTCTAAAAGTGTTCATATTTTAGCTCTCAAGCCATGTATCCACAATGCTCAAAATCACATAAATTTCCCTCAAGGCTTTCAACATCCTAAAACAAGGTAATGACCCCGAGGAGGATCACTCCTCCCCTACCCCACACTTGTTGAGCATTCTCTCCCAAGTGGGAGAGGCTCTTACAACACCCTACAAAATTTCCCCACCATAACAAAACATAAGACAATAAAATACCTCACACACATATGCATCATGCAAACAACTAAAATACAAAGGGGAGGCCTTAGCCTTGAAAACCAACTTTTAAAAGCCCTATTATGGAATAAGTTGATGTAGAGCTCCTCCAAAATCTCCTCCAACCTAAGCCACCAAACTCCCTCTATCTTTTTCCCAAAAATAATTTCAAACAATTAAAATTCTCAAAAATTCAACAACCCCTCACCTTATCCCAAGTGGGATTAAAATAAGCCCAATCCATGAACTTAGAGGAATGGGGAGGTGACACTTGTCACCTCCTCACTCTTCCTCCCCACTACAAGTGTGTCCCAAGGGATGGGTGTTGACACATGTCACTCACCCATCCCCAAAGTCTCCCTCACTCCTTACCACATGTCCTCTCTCCAACAAATGGGAGAGAAAAGGGGAGTCAAAGAGGGAAAGAGTGACACATGTGTCCCCTTCCTTTCCTCTCAAGAAGGACCACACAAATCCATGGGTACTCTCACCAACTGTGAGAGAGACTTGAAGTCAAGTCCTCCACAATTGGTGGGTCTTGGAGTCATCTCTAACCTTGGGAAGTGAAAAGGGATGGGTTTGAGTGTTGGTACCACTCATCCTGTCCCTCCCATGCCTCCAAATTCGTCACTTAACTTCAGTGTGAAGTTAAAGTGACCATATGGAGGTTTACCAAGGGTTACCCAAGTCAAAAGGGACCCTAGACCCATGGGGTATAACCCAGGATCAAGTTTAGCCTAGTTAGAGCACCTAGGGTCAAGTTAAAACACAAGAAAATGGTCTCCAAAAATTTAAAATTTAAAAATGTAATTCAAAGACAATTCTTACAACACATCATAATTCAAATTAAAAGAGGGTAGACTTAACACAATTAACCTCATGCAAATTAACATTACAAGATTTCATCATACACATAGCTGATCTTGGTTCCTCGTGGAACTAGATCGGCTTCATAAGGGATTACAACATCAAGTGTGGGATGATCTCCAGTATCTGTGGTTTGTTAGAAATACCTGCGCACTCAATTGCATAGTTAATTCCACATATAAATATCATAGCCGAAGCAATTTAAAACATGCACTCCCATAAAATATCACAAGTTCTCTTAAGCATAAAGGAAATCACATTACAATTTTCTAACTAATATCACCAAATTAGTTTTCCTTTAATATAGAGCATCTATCTAACATCACCCAATTAGTTTTCCTATAATATAAGAATCTATCTAACATCACCCAATTAGTTTTCCTATAATATAAACATCTATCTAACATCACCCAATTAGTTTTCCTATAATATAAACATCTATCTAACATCACCCAATTTATTTTCTCTTAATACAAGCATCTATCTAACATCACCCAATTAGTTTTTCTATAACATAATAAAGTCTAATAGTTCGGGAATCCAGGATCAACAGTCCCACAAGTATAAAAGTATCAATAACAGTAAGGTAAATAGTCACATGAACGGAAATGAAAATGGTAGGCCTCACAGTCTAGAAGAGGAATGAGCTTCTAATGAGGCCTCATATGCTAAAAAATCCATGTCATAATTAGAGAAGAGTGGATAAAAGCTAGAGCTCCTCACCGAGAGATCTGATAAAAATCTCTGTAGACCATCGCTAGAATATCAGGTCCCCATGCATAAACTGTGCCCTCCTCTAATCCTCGAATAATAGGTGCCCAACACCATCTTAGACGAGCCGAGGCCTTATCTCCTGACAACCTCGAAGCAATCAAGTCAATCAGAAAGCTCCTCAGAAGTGGGATGCAAAGTCGTGGCACAGAAGTAAGCTGAACTCTTGTCTAGTCCCCAAGGTGATTAGCCCCCATGAATACAGCCCAAGAAGCCTTGTCCTCAAAGGACTTGCTAACAGGAAGAAATAGAGGTTGTCCCCTCACAAGAACCCCAAGTATGCGGTACACATCATAAAGAGTGATAGTCCACTCTCCTGAAATCTATGGGAACTTGAATGTGTTCCTGTCTACATCTTAGTAAGTCAAGATATCACAACATAGACGGGATATAGGATGGATCACGGGAACATGGAAAACTCTGGCAAGACCTGCCCTCTTCAATATGGCACAATCCTCTGTACTCAATGAAGCAAACATTCGTGAGAGCCATCCCTACTCTCGGTAGGCATTCCATCGAATACGCATCTCCTACAAAATCAAAAAAGAATTTTAGATTAGATCTCATAAACTCACAAAAACCCCTAAAAATTGTAAAAACTGTAGAAAACCTTACACAAAAAAATTGTATAAACCTTCAAAATTGTAATAAATAGGCAGATTTAGTGACCAAATCATGTCAGATCAAAGTAAAACAAGCATTAAACAACTTCAAATGAAATCAGAAATTAGTCCAATAGGGTCACCCCCCAGCCGACCTAGGTGTTTTTCAGGATCTCCCTAGACGACCCTGTTGTCAAATAGGATCTCCCTGGGTGACCTTGCCTGACAAAAGGGGTGACCGTAGGAGCGAGCCCCTCGAGAAAAAATCACTCTAAAAACCTCATTTCTCAGCCGATTTCAGAAAATGAAAGACCAATCTCACTCTAAACGACAAGACGAACATAATACAACAAGAAAAATCACCAAAAATAGACAATTTTAAGAGATTTTTTGCAAAATACAACCAAGGGTTTGGAGAAGAATTTTTCACTGATTACATACCCGATTCTCTGTGGCTGAAGAAGAGGTGGCCATCTCTATGATCTTCTCAATGATACCTCTCTATCGACTGCTCACACGAACGATTCCGTTGTTATTTCACACCAATCTCACAATCTGGTTCTCTTTGTTTGCACTTAGCTTAGTTTCATTTATGCATTTTAGATTAGTTCTTTGCTTTTATGGATTTGTTTCATGATTTGTTTTGTGTGTTCTCATACCTACAGGTTTGAACTAACAAAAGCAAACAACTAGTTGAACTCAAATGATCCATGGTAAGTTCATCATTTCATTTTTTATTATTCATTTTGATACATATAAATGTTGGACTAATACTAGTTATTGCAGGTACAAATTGTGGGAAAAATTGATAATAGGTAAGGCCTAGTTTGAAAATGGTACCTACCTTTCATGTAGACTACCGTCCCCGAGGGGGCAAATATGTAAGCAAAAAAATCACGCACTGCCTCCACGAGGACCCCTATGATGATTCAAATCCTTGTCATGTACATGTAAGCGTGAAAATAAATCCTTCGAGAAGCAGGCCTCTTGATGATGTGTCCTCTTTTCTTATCTTTTGACTTTTCTGCTTTGTTAGTTTCTCTGCTTCCTTGTTTGTGATGCTTTTCGACACTTGTTGCGACACTTGTCAACTTGCATTTTCTGGCTTTCAACCTTGATCCTAGGCCTTGTGAGTGTCTTGTAGGTGAGTTTTCACCTCTCCCCTTTGTTTTTCCTCTAGTGCACCTCATAGAAGCCTTCTAGAGGTCCCCTGATCCATCTCCCTCTAACAATTTTTGTTTTTGACCAACCAATCTGAATCTCCCCCTATTATTTCCAGATCTCCCCTAGAGTTCCTGCAGATGGAAGTGGAGATTTGGATTCTTCCACATGACTGACCTGTTTCTTGATGCAGAACCCATCCTTTTCTTCTCTTCTACCATCTCCCAGCCTATTTTTCTGCTTCTGACCCTATCCAACTCGGATCTCCCCTGGGTGACCCTACTGGCAAAAGGGGCAACCTTGCCATTTTTGGACCCATGGAAAAACTCGAGTTCTCTCTCATTTTTGCTCTATTTTCGCCCATTTTTATTTTTGTTTGCATGATTTTTGATCCTTGATATAGAATTAACTATTTCATACACCTACACATGCATAATTATCTCTATTTGATCTCAAATTAATTCTCTAATCAATCTCATGCATTCCCTCACCTCCATTTCCCCTTTAGTGATAACCTATCATTGCTTCATCACTCTCTAATCACCTGAGTTCATTGGGTAATCAACCTTGTTAACTCCCCAATCTATTCTTGTTAACTCATCAATCAAATGAGTTAACTCTTCAATCAATCCCTTCTTCTAAACCTATAAATACCCCCCTCAAGCACAAAGGGAGGCAAATTCATTGTGCACACAGCTCTTGCCAAATTTTGCTCCAACTTAGCATTCAAATGCTCTTACAGGACAAAGGTGCTTTTTGCTTTATTTGTTCAACCAAGTAGCATCACATTGCTTTATTCTATACCATTGTTCTCAATCCAAGCTCTCATCGAGCTCATACAAGCTTCATCAAAGCTTCTTTTTGCTTCTTTGAGTCATTTTGTTGTCAAGAGGATCACCTGCTGCCACAAAAGGATTCAAGGTTGCCTACACAAGGATTACTGAGGGTAGTGGAGTCAATAAATCTTCGTTTCTTTCAGGTTCCTTCCTTGTTTTTTTTATCACTTTCATAGTAATTAGATAATCATATTTTCTCTTGGGAATAGTAACACATTGCTTTTTCCTTGATAAGATTAGATCTTGCATGTTAGATTAATCGCTTTCATATTTCTAGATCTACATTGTTAGAAGAAGCATTTTCCCTTTTCTTAGATTAAATTGCATTCAAAACATCAAAAACACAAAAAAAACATAGGTTAACATTGCATTGGAAAAGCCATATAGGATTGCACACATATTTCCTTTTCATAGATTAGAAGCATTTCTATTTCCAAAATACCTTGAAAAATACCAAAAAGAACATTTTTGCATATCATTTTAGTTTGCATGCATATAGAAACAATAGAATAGACAACATTGCAAACCCTCGATTCCATCACGAGGTAAAAGTGGTTCAAACAAACCCTTGATTCCATCACAAGATAAAAACACGAGTCAAACCCTAGGTTAAAACCCTAGATTTGGTTAAGGTTAGTAATCACACGACTTCCTCTCTTCTGATTCACGAATGTGCTTAGGAGTGAGAGGAGAGTGGGTGAGAGCTATCCCTGATGAGATTGAGGAGATCCATCCATGACCATAGCAATAGACATTTTTAATACCACAAGGAGACCCATTTGTCCTCTTGTTGTTAGAAGAAACTAGACAATGACAGATACAACAAGAATTCTTACAATGCCTACAAAGACAAGAGGACATCAGAAAAAACAACTGTTCACCCACCCAAAGGTGGAATTTAAGGAATTTAAACAGAAGAAAAGAAACCAGTGACCCTTTGGGTCATAGGGTTATCTCAACTATAACAATAATTGACTGAAACATACAACAAAACACACAACAACAAAGGCCACATAACTTGCCGACCCCTCTCCGCGAAGTCCATCTCTCCAACAAGCTAGACCTCCACTGTGTCTCACCTCCTCTCGACTGGCTAATTCCATGTGAGTGAGAGTGAAGTGGTGAATCACCCTGTGGCAAGGAGGGAAAGGGTCCGTGTGTGTGCCAAAATCTAACCCGACAGCCCCAGGCAACCAGAGTCATGATTTTAAGCGTACAGGTGATTCGATTGGCACACCTGGGGAATGAAACATGGCCTCCACTAGCACAAACCCACCTATGTTGACCTGTTGACACCATCAATTAGGTCCCATGAGGTGAAGAATGTATAATATGGCTCTTGGCACCTTTACACTAAATGACATAGAGGCATTTTTCAAGAATGCATCTGCTATTAGCATGGTCAAATGATGTTGAGTTGGTCAAAATTAAGAGAGGTTATTGTGGAGGGACCTAACATCTAGCTGTTGGTCCAAATGGATCATTCATAGGTTCCATGAAGTCTGAGAACTACTCTGTCAAAGTCTACCAATTTATTGCTCGTAGGTCTCTTAAGAGACTTTGCTGATACACTATAGCCTTATTCAATTATGACACTTGGTGATGCAGGAGCATCTAGTGGTGTAAGGGAAATCTTGTATCACCCAAAAAGATGTTGATTCAAAATTGTTGAAGTTGTTTTCATTTCTTTCCATAATTAGTATTTCTGGTTCCATAATCGCTTGAATAATGATGTAGGACTTTCAGTTTTTCCAAACTACTAAAAATAGCAAACTGCTATTTTTGGAAAGTTTGCATTTGGGCATGGATGGAAGAAAAAAATTACAGGAAGCTTCGTAAATGAAATATATGACCTTTGGTGAAGGAATCAAGCAAAGGTCATTTGTGAGATGAAAGATATTAAAGTTTTTCGTTTCCCGAAAAACCCCTAAAAATTATTCAAATTTAGGTTTGAGGTACTAAATAGCCCTGTACAACCCCAAAAATGGGTGGAACTAGTAGAGAAGGTTCTTAGAACATAAAGCACTCCATGATCTTTCCAACGCTTCAAACGACACGTCAATCAGACACCTGGATCAAAAGTTATGGCTCCCGGAAGTTGACCTATTTTTGGAGGGAGATGTAAATTTTGAAATTTGGCTGGTGGCTACCAAAAAGGGCTATTTATGACCATATTTGGGAATCCTTTGGGTATTAGAGTTAAGGGGGAAAGTGTAGAGTGAAGAATAGACAGGAAAATAGAAACCCTATTTGATTTGGGGTTACAGAGGGTAGAAGATTCCAGATCCTGGTGATAGGTAGCTGTAATGTGTTACAACCTGTGGAGGATTGATTCTTTGATTGTATTTGAGCTTCTATAATGTAATGATTTTTTGAAATCAATAAAAGAAGATTCTATTTTCTGTGTGCAATTTCTATTGTTATTTGTTTTGTGATTTACCCCATTCATCACCTAGGGAATGAAACAGGGCCTCCACTAGCATAAACCCACCCACCTTGACCTATTGACGCTGCCATTTAAGTCCCATGGGGTGAAGGACGCAAAATATGGCTCTTGGCACCTTTACACTAAATGACATAGAGGCATTTTGCAAGAATGCATCCACCATTGGCACGGTCAAATGATGTTGAGTTGGTCAAAATCAAGAGAGGTTATTGTAGAGGGACCTAACATCTAGTCGTAGGGCCAAACGGATCATTCGTAGGTGCCACAAAGTCCAAGAACTACTCCATCAAAGTCTAGCAATTTTTTTCTCTTAGGTCTCTTAAGAGACTTTGCTAGTACACTGTAGCCCAATTCGATTGACACACTTGGGGAATGAAACAGGGCCTCCACTAGCATAAAACCACCCACCCTAACCTGTTGGTGCCATTAGTTAGGTCCCACAGGGTGAAGAACATAAAATATGGCTCTTGACACCTTTACACTAAATGACACTGAGACATTTTGCAAGAATGCATCCATCATTGGCACGGTCAAACAATGTTTCAAGTTGGTCAAAACTAAGAGAGGTTATTATGGAGGGACCTAACATCCAACCATAGGTCCAAACAGATCATTTATAGGTGCCACGAAGTCTGAGAACTACTCTGTCAAAGTCTGGCAATTTTTTGCTCTTAGGTCTCTTAAGAGACATTATCGATACACTATAGCTCGATACGATTAGGACAGCTGGGGAACAAAACATGGCCTCCACTAGCATAAACCCACCCACCTTGACTTGTCCACACCATCTTTTAGGTCCCACTAGGTGAAGAACACAAAATATGGCTCTTGGCACCTTTACACTAAATGACACTGAGGCATTTTGTAAGAATGCATCCGCCATTGGCACGATCAAACGATGTTGATATGGTCAAGACCAAGAGAGGTTATTATGGAGGGACCTAACATCCAGCCATAGGTCTAAACAAATCATTCATAGGTACCACAAAGTCAGAGAACTACTCTGTGAAAGTTTGGCAATTTTTTGCTCTTAGGTCTCTTAAGAGACTTTGTTGGTACACTGTAGCCCGATTCAATTGACACACCTAGGGAACAAAATAGAGACTCCACTAGCATAAACCCACCCACCCTAACCTGTCAATATCATCAATTAGGTCCCACGGGGTGAAGAACGCAAAATATGGCTCTTGGCACCTTTACACTAAATGACATTAAAGCATTTTGTAAGAATGCATCCGCTGTTGGCACGGTCAAATGATGTTGAGTTGGTCAAAACTGAGAGAGGTTATTATGGAGGGACTTGACGTTGGCACGACCAAATGATGTTGAGTTGGTCCAAATCGAGAGAGGTTATTATGGAGGGACCTAACATCTAGATGTAGGTCCAAACAGATCATTTGTAGGTGCCATGAAGTCTGAGAACTACTCTGTCAAAGTCTGGCAATTTTTTGCTCTTAGGTCTCTTAAGAGACTTTGCCGGTACACTATATCTTGATCTGATTGGCACACCTGGGGAATGGAATAGGGCCTCCACTAGCATAAACCCACCCACTCTGACCTATCGGCACTGTTACTGGTGCAGTCATGGTTGGAGGGTTCATAGAATGAACTATCCAGGCTGTACAAGAAGAGTAAACATAATGGAAGTAACTCAATGATGGAATGCAAAGAATGATTCAAATGATCAATATATCATAGATTCAAAATGCTTATATGCCGACAACATGTAGGCTACAAAACAAGGGCTCACAGGCCTGATTATAGATCAGAAAGATATGGCATTGAAGCACCTCTCTGGAATAAATCCTAAGACTAAAACATCATATTATGATTCACCACTTTCCTAGGCATCTAAGACTTGCTTATATATCATCTTCAAGCTCAAGAATTCCTCCACATTGGCCAAGAAAGAAGTTACAATCTCTAATGAAGGTGTAACGTGTGAAAACATATAGGTCAGCCTTAAGCAACTGGTACTCCGCAAATGAATGAAACAAGGTACAGATCTCAGGGAAGGTTGGCTAGGTCTCAAACCATCTTGAATGATGTTTCATTTAGCTTCGCAAGTCACAGAAGTTGTCTGCAATCCTTCTCCGTCAGCTGGCTGTCTGAGTGCTCTGTTATGTGAAAACAAGTTATCTTCTGATAGCGATAACTTTTTGAAAACTGATCCAAATGATCTAAATTTTGGATATGATGTAGCTGATGATGTCTAGATTCTAAGTCCTACTCCATGAGATCTAAAATGCAAATGCATCAAAATATGGTACAAAATACTGAAACTGCTACTGACTGTACTAAATTGGAAAATGAAAGAAAACAAAAGGAATGCAAATATTTTTGGTTGATGCAAGAGTTCTCTATAACCTTGGATGCTCCTGCATTAGACACCGAGGTTGTTGAAAAAGTGAGTCCCTCACTTTTTTGGGGCTAGAGGAAAACCAAGGTGGTCCACCTCAGCCTGAGATATCCAAGATGAGTCTTCTTCTGATCTGCCTTTCCACTTTACCAAATATTCCTTGTATTGTTTGCCTTTGGTACTACATCCAACTCTACTATCCAAGATGTCTTCTATTTGCTCCAGTTGTTGTTGTGGTAACTGATTCTTCTAATTGTCTTTAATGCTGTCAAGGGATTTTGCTTCATGATACTGATATAAGTCTGCAATGTTGAATATAGGTGATATACCCAATGTCTTCGGTAACTCCACTTCATATGCATTTCCTAAATCAAATTTCTTGAGTATCCTACAAGGTCCAAACTTCTTCATCTTCAACTTGTTATATGTCCCTACTAGAAATCTCTCTTTTTGTAGATACACCATTATTTCATCTCCAACTAAAAATTCTTTGTGTCTCCTCTTCTCATCTGCTTGTTCCTTATACTTACTATTCATCACCTCCAAATGCATCTTAACCTGATTATGTATTGTCTTCATGTATCCAGCAAATTCTTCTGCTTCTGTACTTCTCTTATTCTCCATACTGATATCTCTCAACTCTGTAACTCCTCTAGGGTTTACTCCAATCACAATCTGAAATGGTGTTCTTCTAGTACTCTTGTTCACTGAATTATTGTATGCAAACACTACTTGTGATAGAATTAGATCCCAATTTCTTGTCTTCTCTCCTACCAAACATCTCAACAAGTTTCCCAAACTCCTATTTACCACTTTTGTCTATCCACCAGTTTGTGGGTGAAATGCTAATCCAGGAGGATCTAGAAGACCTAAAAAATTCATAGTCCCAGAATTTGACAAAACCATCGCCATTGCATAAAGCTTGCCGATACGATTTTGATGTCGCTTGAATTGCATCAATTGGAGTTTGTACATGAACCTTATGGCTGGTCAAATTTGTGCAGAAAAAGGTTGACCAGGTATAGATGATAACATTAGCATGATGACATAGCAGTATGAACAAGACATGTGGTAGGATGCTGAGGTGGCATGCACATGTGGTAGTTACGTGGTAGTCATATGATAGTTGACTAAGCATTGACGTGGACCAAACAAATGGTGCCATGTGTCTAGGCATTGACAAATAATATGGTGCCATGTGGCCCAATGGATGGGTGACATGTGACACCACGACAACCTTCCTCCAATTTCATGGCATGTTTGTTCAAAAATTGGCTGGGAGATTCAAACACCCAACCAACCTCTCCCTATTCTCACATGCTACCACTAGGCTAAGCACCTTTCTCGGTAATCTATGTGAGGCGCCTTTGTTTTGTGACTATAATCGGTGGCAAATCTGTTAAAAGGTGGTCAGGTAGTTTGAACCCATGAAATCCCAAATACCATTAAGCACTCTCAACCAACATGCCACACATGATCCACAGACATATACGTGGAATATTTTCTACTATTATGGTAAAACCTTGATGAAGAAGGAAAAGGGGGTTAGGCGGTTTGAACCCCGACCACCCTTTAGTTATACTCGCACCCAACCAATGCGCTATGCACATTTTCTTCAATGGTTCTAGTAATATTTATCTTTTTCTATGATTTAATTAGTGTGTGTCCCCTATATAAAGGGGTAAATATATATTGCAGAGGGGAGGGCTAAAAAGGTGAGAATATTGTCACAAAATTGTAATTGAGAGGGCATGAAAACTGAGATAGTGTATGCACAAAGACACTTTGAAATTGTATTCTTTTAAGTGTAATTGGTTTTTTTTAAGGCTTTTGAAGCCTAACCCGTGAACATAGGAATAGGGAGAATACAAGGGAGTCTTTATGTGTTGATGAGAGGAGATTGTGAGAGGATGTTTAATGCAAGTCTGATGCATTTATGATGTAATAAGGTGAATTGAAGTTTGGCATTATTAATAAAAGTGGTCCCACATTGAGAAGTGGACCCAGAGACATAACCTGAACACATGGGTGAACTCTGTTAACAAACCTATTATTGTCTCTTTATTTTTGCTTATTTTTTCAGTATTTTGATTCCTTCTTTAAGTTATTAATTATGAAAATTAAATTAATTAGTTAACATGTCATCAAGTTGTGTAAATGAAAAAGTGCACCTAGTTCTACAATTTCAACTGCAAATGAACATAGCCATGCAATTCTGTTGATCGGGAATTTATATATCTGAATTAAGTGCAATATAAGTTGTTAAGTCTTAATTACAAATCAAATGCTGAACTAAAGTTTAGGTCTATCTTCAGCTTCTTCCACAATGTCCTCCAAAAGTATCGAATGAATCTTGTATCTCTATTTGAAATTATGCTTTTGGGTAATCTATGCAATCTCACAACCTCCTTGAAAAATAGGTTAGCAAGATGCACTACATCATTTGTCTTCTTACAAGGTATGAAATGTGCCATCTTTGAAAATCTATCCACCACTACCGATATAGAATCATGTCCTCTATATGTCTTCAGCAATCCTAGTATGAAATCCATGCTTATGTCTTCCCAAGGTCTCTTCGGTACTGTCAAAGATTTGTACAACCTAGTATTCTGACTACTCCCTTTTACAACTTGACATACTATATATACAACTTTGCACAAACTTCCTTACATCCTTATATATCTGAGGCCAAAAGTAGTGTTCACTTATCAAAGCCACTGTCTTGTCAATTCCAAAATGTCCTACTAATCCACCACTATGTTTCTCCCTAATCAGATTGTCTCTCATCAAACTCCTAGGTATACACAACTGATTTCCTTTGAACAACATATATTCTTGAATGAAATAATCCAACCACTTACTTCTATCTATCACAATAGGTTCCTCGTATGCTTTCCATGATTCTACAAAATCAAGATCTTCCTCATACATATGCTTCATCTCCTCAAAACCTAATACTTCAACTCTCATCTCTATCAGCAAATTCCTTCTTCTACTCAATGCATCTGCAACTCTATTTGACTTCCCACTTCTATGCTTTAGTACAAATGTGTAATTTTGCATGAACTCTACCCATCTTAGAGGTCTCTAATTTAACTTTCCTTGATTGTTCAAATACTATAAGGCCTGATGATCTGTATACAACACAAACTTATTAGGTAACAAATAATGACTCCACTTCTTCAAATCTTGAATTATGACATAGAACTCCTGATCATAAACTCAATATCTTCTTCTTGCATCATTCAACTTCTCACTAAAATATGCTACTGGTTTACCTTCTTGACTTAACACTACTCCTATTGCATTTCCACTTGCATTACAATCTACTTGAAACACCTTGTTGAAATTAGGTAATGCTAACATTGGTTCTCTGTCACTTTCTGCTTCAACAATTCAAAACTTTTATTTTCTCTTGATGTCCACTTAAAATCCTTTATGTCACCTCTCATTGTCTTTGTCATCGGTGTGCATACTGAATAGAAATTTCTAATGAACTTCTGGTAGAAACTAGCTAATCCATGAAATGATTTGACTTCTCCAATGCTCTTAGGTGTTGGTCACTCAACAATTTCTCTATGCTTTTCAGGGTCCATCTTCAATCCTTTCGCACAAATCACAAATCCTAAATATACCAATTCTTCCTGCATGAAACTACACTTCTTGATGTTTATTAACAATTTGTCTTCTGTCAGTCTATGTAATACTTGTCTAAGGTGCTGCAAATGTTCTTCCTTTGTCTTACTAAAAATTAGAATATCATCCAAGTATACAGTAACAAGCTTACCCAAGAATTTCTTCAAAACTTCATTAATCAGCCTCATGAAAGTACTCAGTGCATTAGTCAATCCAAAAGGCATCACTAACCACTCATACAATCCTTCATTTGTCTTAAAAGCAGTCTTCCATTCATGTCCTTCTCTAATTCTGATCTAATGGTATCCACTCTTCAAGTCTATCTTTGTGAAATACTTTCCACTCAAACAGTCTATAATGTCATCCATCCTAGGCAATGAAAATCTATACTTAACTATGATCTTGTTGATTGCTCTAGAGTCTGTAGACATTCTCCATTCTCCATATTTCTTTAGTGCTAGCACTACAGGTACTGTACAAGGGCTTAAGGTTTCTCTGATCAATCCTTTCCTCAACAACTCTTGTATCTGTCTATTCAACTTTGCATTCTCTGCTGGTGTCATCTGATGTGTTGCTTTGTTAGGAACTAGCTCTAGGTATAAGTTCCATATGATGACTGATACTCCTAACTGGTGGCAATCCTTTAGGTACATTATCTGATATGATGTCTTCATACTCTATCAACAATTTAGTTATCTCCTCTGGATATTATTCTTCAGTCTCTGTGATTAGGGTTCCAGGCTTTTGAGGGGTCAATGAATAACACATATTCTCATATCTCAATCCATCAAGAAATTTCCTTCCATCTACCAAACATATTCTAGAATTCCTACATATCTCACTCTTAGGCTCATCTTCCAAAGGAATCAAGATAATCTTCTTCCCATTTGACACTATAGTGTAAGTATTCTTTCTCCCATCATGTATAGCTTTCTTATTATACTGCCATGGTCTACCCAACAATATATGACATACATCCATTGGCATAATATCACACAATACTTCATCATGATACGATCCAATATGAAATTTTACCAAACATTGTTCACTCACCAATACCTTGTGTTCATCTTGAATCCATGCTATCTTGTAGGGCTTAGGGTATTTCAATCTCTCCATGTTTATCTTAGTCACCATCTCCTCCGAAACCAAATTATTAGTAATACCACTATCAGTGATAACCTTACAACATTTACCTCTTGATTTGCATCTGGTCTAGAACAAACTTTTCCTCTATGGTGGTTCTTTAGTTGTCTTTTCTTGAAATAGTACTCTCCTCATGACTAATGGTTCTCCTTTCTCTAGCTTTCCAACTGAATTAGGTGATCCAATGGGTTCTTCTTCTACATAAGCTGCTCTTTGACTGTTCTCTGTCTTCTTGCTTGTACTTCCCTAATGACATTCAAATGCTCGGTGTCCACCTCTACACTTAAAAGAAGTTCCTTTGAATGTTCTCTTATCAAAACCTGATGTAGGAGCATCCCTGGTTCAAGATCAAGCTTACATTAACCAAAAATATTTGCATTTCAGTTTGTTTGCAATTCAGTTTGTTTCTTTTCATTTTCTAGTTCAATTTAGGCAATTTAGTCAATAGCAGTTTTTGTAGTTTGGTCCGCATTCTACTGTAGTTGCATCTCAGACCTTGTGGAGTTGGACTTAGCATCTACATTCATTCATGCACAACATATCCAAAATTCAAAACATTTGGATCAAGTATTAGAAAGTTTTCACTATCATAAGATCGACTATTTTTTCAAAGCAGAGCATCCTGACAGTTTCAGACAATCAGCTAAAGGAGAAGATCTGCAGAGCATTTCATGACCTTCAAAGCTTAATGACACATCATTCAATGTTGTTTGATTCATGGCCGACCTTCCCTGAGATCCATACATCATTCCATTCATTTGCGGAGGAGTTCTATTCATTTAGGACCGACCTATCCGTGTACACATGTTACAACTCTTCATTTGAGTTTGTGATCTTCCTTGGCCGACACGGAGGAATCTTATGTTCTGGATATGATATATAATGATATAATAGATCCCTAGGAAAGTAGTGATTCACATAATGATGGTTGATAGTTTGTATTTGTACGAAGAGATTCAAAGCTATATCTTGCGCATATTTTGATATTCTGTAATCAGGCCTGTGATCCCTAATTTGTAAGCCCGCATGTTGCTGACCAATGTGTATTTGAATTCTATGATATACTAAATGACTAAATCTACATTTTCTTCATATCTGTGAGTTTTTCTGTTGTGTTTACTCTAGTTGCATGGTCTGGATAGTTCTCTTTGAGGACCCTTCTAACCATGATTGCACCAAGTGGTATCAGAGCGAAAGTTTGAATCCTTGGGAGCGAATTGAGTGAGGTTGGTAAAGGATTTCTGTAAGATCTTTCTATGGATAGATCACCAAATCTGAGGCAAGTTTCTTGTGTCACAACTGATCACCGATTGTGAGGCAGTTGTCACCTTGTAGCTTGATCGCCAAACTTGAGGCAGTTTGCACTTGGTCCTAGGAAGAATGCTTCTAAGGAGAGTCCTTGCTCTTGGAACAATGGCTGGTAGGATGGATGAGATGATGGAAATGATGAAAATAATGAGGATTCAATTGGATGTTGTTGAGTAAGATAGGCGAAGGGGATTGACACCTAGACCTATTGTTGAAAGTGATGACGAAGAGGAATTTCAATCTGTTGAACAAATTAGCGAAATTGTTAGGGATTAGGTAGATCAAAGCAATAAATGCTAACAATTATATGCAGATTAAATAACCCAAATATAATAATACCCAATATGGGCTACATCCACAGAAACTCAGCCATCCAATGATTTTATTATCCAGTCCAAAACCCTAGGAGGTGATGAAGAAGAAGAATTAGATCAAGTCAAGATGTTGCGAGCTATTTCAAATATAGGGAATAGACCTAGAGTTGATGTACCGAATTACACTAGCAATTTGAACCCTGAAGAGTTGATTGACTGGATAAATGACATGGAAGAATACTTTGAGTATGAAGAAGTGGAAGATCTAGAGAAGATGAAACTTGCAAAAACAAAGTTGAAAGGACATGCTTCTATATGGTGGAAAGAAGCTTAGTTGGATAGAAATAGAAGAGCAAAAGAAAAGATTACAAAGTGGGATAGGATGGTGACAAAATTGAAGAATCAGTTTTTACCTGCTAACTATGAGTTGGAATTGTTGAAGAGATTGCAAAACCTGAGACAAAAGGAGAAATCTGTGAAGGAGTATGCTGAAGAATTTCACAAGATGATCATAAGGATAGGACACAGTGAAGCAAGCAAAGAGAAAGTGGCTAGATACATCAATGGACTAAGGATGAACATTCAATAAGAACTAAGTTTGGTGAGGATGACAACATTGGAAGAAGCATATCAGTTTGCCCTAAAGGTTGAAGAGAAGTTGAATAAGAGGCATGATCAGAGATAGAGAGGCAGAGGAGGTAAATTTCAAAGAGGCAAAACATTTTTTGAAGGAGAAAGATCATTTGCAGAGCAGAACAAACAAGAGAACACATTCAAGGATGACAGAGATAACAATGCATACCAGAGAGATGACATAAATTTCTACAACAGAGGTAACCTTAACCCATGACAGAGTGAAGGATATAGAAGAGAAGGAAGAGGACTTGATAGGAGAACATTTAGAGGAACATGTTTTAAGTGTGAAGGTGAAGGACATAGAGCATTTGAATGTAATCAGAGAAGTACAAGTAAGAGGACAACGAACAGTGGGAGAGCATCTTATGTGGAAGAAGAACCTGTTGGATCACTGAGTTCAGTTGGTAAACCTAAGAAAGGAGAATCACTTGTGATTAGAAGAGCACTATTGCAAGTAGAGACAAATGAGGAACCACTGCATAGGAAAAGTTTATTCAGAACCAAATGCAAATTAGGAGGTAAATGTTGTAAAGTTGTAATTGATAGTGGTAGTTTTGATAACCTAGTTTTAGAGGAGATGGTGACCAAGTTGAAGTTGGAAAGATTGAAACACCCTAAGCCCTATCAGATAGGATGGATTCAGGCTGATCATAATTTACTGGTGAGTGAGCAATGTTTGGTGAAATTTCATATTGGGTCATATCATGATGAAGTCTTGTGTGATGTTATGCCTATGGATGTATGTCATATTTTGTTTGGTAGACCTTGGCAGTATGATAGAAAATCTATACATGATGGGAGAAAGAATACATACACTATAACATCCAATGGAAAGAGAATTACCTTGATTCCTTTGGAAGATGATCCTAAGAATGAAGTATGTGGGAATGCTAGAATTTGTTTGGTAGATGGAAGAAAATTTCTGGATGGTTTGAGACATGAGAATATGTGTTATGCTTTGATTCCTAAGAAGCCTGAAACATTGAAGAAGGAGAATGAAGAAGTATAACCGAAGGAGATAACTAAATTGCTAACAGAGTATGAAGGCATCATACCAGATAATGTACCTAAAGGATTGCCACTAATCAAGAGTATCAATCATCACATGGATCTTATACCTGGAGCTACTTTGCCTAACAAAGCAGCACATAGAATGACACCGATAGAGAATGAAGAATTGAATAGATAGATACAAGAGTTGTTGAGGAAAGGTTTGATCAGAGAAAGTTTGAGTCCTTGTACAATACCTATAGTGTTAGTACCAAAGAAATATGGAGAATGGAGAATGTGTACTGACTCTAGATCAATCAACAAGATCACAGTTAAGTATAGATTTCCTTTACCTAGGACGGATGATATCATGGATTGTTTGAGTGGAGAAAAATAGATCACAAAGATAGATTTGAAGAGTGGATACCATTAGATCTGAATCAGAGAAGGAGATGAATGTAAGACTACTTTTAAGACAAATGAAGGATTGTATGAGTGGTTAGTGATGCCTTTTGGATTGATAAATGCACCGATTACTTTCATGAGGTTGATGAATGAAGTTTTGAAGAAATTCTTTGGTAAGTTTGTTATTCTATACTTGGATGACATTTTGATTTTTAGCAAGACAAAAGAAGAACATTTGCAGTACCCAAGACAAGTATTGTAGAGACTGAACAAGAGAAGTTGCTGATAAACCTTAAGAAGTGTAGTTTCATGAAGGAAGAATTGGTGTATTTGGGATTTGTGATTTCTGCGGAAAGATTGAAGATGGACCCTAAGAAAGTAAGAACAATTCTTGAATGGCCTACACCAGAGAGCATTCGAGAAGTCAGATCATTTCATGGATTAGCTAGTTTTTACCAGAAGTTCATCAAAACTTTCATTTCAATTTTTAACCCTATGACAGAAAAAATGAGAGGTAACATAAAAGATTTCAAGTGGACATCAAGAGTAGATAAATGTTTTGAGTTGTTGAAGCAGAAAGTGATAGAGCAACCTATTTTGGCATTACCAAATTTCAATAAGGTATTTCAAGTAGACTATGATGCAAGTGGGAATGCAATAGGAGCAGTATTGAGCCAAGAAGGTAGACTTGTAGCATATTTCAGTGAGAAGTTGAATGATGGAAGGAGAAGATATTCAGTTTATGATCAAGGGTTCTATGCCATAATTCAAGCGTTGAAGAAGTGGAGACATTACTTGTTGCCTAAGGAGTTTGTATTGTATACAGATTATCAAGCTTTGAAATAGTTTGATAGTCAAGGTAAGTTGAATTAGAGACATATGAGGTGGGTAGAGTTCATGTAGAGTTATACATTTGTATTGAAGCATAGGAGTGGGAAATCAAACAAAGTTGCAGATGCATTGAGTAGGAGAAGAAACTTGTTGACAGATATGCGAGTTGCAGTATTGGGATTTGAAGAGTTGGAGAACATGAATGAGGAAGATCTTGATTTTGTAGAACCATGACAAGCATGTAAGGAACCTATTGTGATAGATAAGAGTAAGTGGTTGGACTATTTTATTAAGGAAGATATGTTGTTCAGAGGAAATCAGTTATGCATACCTAGAAGTTCAATGAGAGATAATTTGATCAAGGAGAAACACAGTGGTGGATTAGTAGGACATTTTGGCATTGATAAAATAGTGGCTTTGGTGAGTGAAAACTACTTTTGGCCTCATATGCATAAGGATGTTACAAAGTTTTTGCAGAGTTATAGAGTTTGTCAAGTTGCAAAAGGGAGTAGTCAGAACACTGGATTGCATAAACCTTTGACAATACCGGAGAGACCTTGGGAAGACATAAGCATGGTTTTTGTGATGGGATTGCCCAAAACATAGAGAGGACATGATTCAATATTTGTAGTGGTGGACAAATTTTCAAAGATGGCACATTTTATACCTTGTAAGAAGACAACTGATGCAGTGCATGTAGCTGACCTATTTTTCAAGGAGATTGTGAGATTGCATGGATTACCTAAGAGTATAATTTCAGACAGAGATACAAGATTTCTTGGATACTTTTGGAAGACACTTTAGAAGAAGATGAAGATAGATTTGAAATTTAGTTTAGCATTTCATCCATAGACTGATGGACATATAGAGGTAGTGAATAGGAGTTTCGTTGAGATGCTTGGTCAGAAAGAAAGCAGGAAGTTGGGATTTGATTCTTTCACAAGCAAAGTTTGCATACAATAATTTAGTGAATAGGAGTATTGGAAGAACACCTTTTGATATTTTTACCAGAGTGAATCTTAGAGGAGTTGCAGAGTTGAGAGATATCAGTATGGGGGAAAGGAGAAGTGCAGAAGAAGACAAATTTGCAGAACATATGGAGACAGTGCATAATCAGGAGAAGAAGCATTTGGAGGATATGAACATCAAGTATAAGGAGAAAGAAGATGAGAAGAAGATACACAAAGAGTTTGTAGTAGGAGATGAAGTAATGGTGTACTTGAGAAAAGAAAGATTTCTAGTGGGAACATATAACAAGTTGAAGATGAAGAAGTTTAGAACTTGTAGGATACTCAGAAAATTTGATTTAGGAAATGCATATGAATTAGAGTTACTAGAGACATTGGATATATCACCTATTTTCAACATTGTAGACCTATATCAGTATCATGAAGCAGAGTTCAGTGATAGCATTGAAGAAGACTTGAAGAAGCAGTTACAACAAGCACAATCCCCAACTTGAAGACATTTTGGATAGCATATTTGGAAGCAACACCAGAGGAAGGAAATACAAAGAATACCTTGTGAAGTGGAAAGGCAGACTAGAAGAAGACTCATCATGGATTTCGTAGGCTAAGGCAGACCGTCTGGGTTTCCCTCTAGCCCCAGCAAAGTGAGGGACTCACTTTTTCAATAACCCCAGATGTCTGAGGTAGGAGCATCCCTAGTTCAAGATCAATCTTGCATCAACCAAAAACATTTGCATTTTAGTTTGTTTGCAAATTAGTTTGTTTCTTTTCATTTTCTGGTTTAGTTTAGGAGGTTAAGTCAGTAGCAGTTTCTGTAGTTTGGTCCGCATTCTACTGCAGTTACATCTCAGACCTTGTGGAGCTAGACTTAGTATCTACATTCATTCATGCACAACATATTCAAAATTCAAAATATTTGGATCAAGTACCAGAAAGTTGTCGCTATCAGAAGTTTGAATGTTTTCTCAGAGTAGAGCATCTTGACAGTCTTAGACAATCAGCTAAAGGAGAAGACATGCAGAGCATTTCACGACATTCGAAGCTTAATGACACATCATTCAATGTTGTTTGGTTTGTGGCTGACCTTCCTTGAGATCCGCACATCATTCCATTCATTTGTGGAGGAGTTCTATTCATTTAGGGTTGACCTATCCATGTACACACATTACAACTCTTCATTGGAGTTTGTGATCTTCCTTGGCCGACGCGGAGGAATCTTTTTTTCAAAATATGATATATAATGATGTAATAGATCACTAGGAAAGTAGTGATTCACATAGTGATAGTTGATAGTTTGAATTTATGTTCAAGCTTCAAAGCTATATCTTGTGCATATTCTGATATTCTATAATTAGGCCTGTGAGCCCTAATTTGTAAGCCCGCATGTTGGCAGCCAATCTGTATTTGAATTCTATGATATACTGAATAAATAAATCTGTATTTGCTTCATATCTGTGAGTTTTTTCTGTTGTGTTTACTCTAGTTGCATGGTCTGGATAGTTCTCTTTGAGGACCCTCCTAACCATGACTACACCAAACCCTCTTTCATCTTTTCTATATCCTTCACTCCGGTAGGAATTATGATGTCCTCTACAGTAGAAAGTTCTATCATCTCTCTGGTATGAATTTCTATTTTTGTCTTCCTTCTTGAATGCACTATATTGGCTATTCTACTCTACATATGATCTTTTCCCTCTGGAATATTTCTACCTCTATGAAATTTACCTCCTCTTCCTCTCTATCTCTGCTCATGCTTCTTGTTCAACTTTTCTTCAACTTTAAGGGCAAACTAATATGCTTCTTCTACTATTGTCATTCTTACTAGACTCAGTTCTTCTTGAATATGCTGTCTTAGTCCATTGATGTATTTTGCCACTTTCTCCTTGCTTGCTTCACTATGTCCTATCCTATCCTTATTACCATGAAATAAGGACATGATATTGAAACATGGAGTACATATGATATTGAAAGCCAGACTTGGAGGTTAAATTTACCCCACTTTTATTGGTGCGGTTTCCCCCCAAATTATTTAACGGGGTCAAGGGGCAGTGCCCCTTGCGGGGGTTTGGGGGCAGTGCCTCCAAGATGGAATACATGCCGAATAGCTACATCAAATACTAGGGGTTTTTTATTATTTTATAAATACGTCAGGAGTTATTTTTCTATTGGCCGACATAAAAAAAACCCTATTTTGTAACCGACATAAGGCTTGATAAAAGTGGCTAAGGGTTAGGGTTTATTATGATGTATTGTAGCATTTTGCAGTGGTATTGAGTTGCAGGGATTGTTGGTTGTAATCAGTTTTGATTTACTGGATAATAATATTAGACTCTCTATTGGTGGATGTACCTCGAGTTTGGGTGAACTATGTTAAAATTGTCTCTCGCTATTATTATTTCTGTGTATTTTTCATTCCTCTATTTAATCTTTATTTGCATTTAATTGATATCTTCTGCTGGTTAACCCTAAAAAAAACATACTTCTGTTTAAGATGTACACCTATTTACATTTCCAAATGCAACGATTGTTGAATTTGGGTTGTGGATGACATTTCTTTGTATAAACTAGATAATGAAATGGGTAAACACACAAACATGTCTTTGCTCATTAATACAAAAATAACTATCTTGGATTGAATGAAAAACATCATAAGTGTTATCATTTTTAACATGTATCTTGCATGTTTAACATGTAAGATGAGAAATTATCAATGATTATCATATTAAATCTAGTTGTTTCGATATCAAATCTAGTGTTCTAAGAAAAGCTAACATGTAATCTTTGAATGAAAAAACCTCACATGTCAAATGTTTTAAGAAAATCCTATATCTAACTAAAACTAAAATCATGTGGCAATTAAGATCAAGTTATGTATTGAGGTATGAAACTGCATATATCATCTTTCTACCAAGAAAAACAATCATATATAACAAGAAATCAATCTATAACATGTTATTGATCATAACTCAACCATTGTAAACTAATTATACATTAAACTTTTAAGTTTAAAATTAGGAATACATGCACATGTAAGGAATTTAAATTATATTGTATATCAAGGTGTATATATATATTCAAATCTAGTCCATAATGGTAGACATATACAAAAATTTGGCAAATATGTGAGGCATATGCCATGTCTCAAAATCTATATACAATGTACATGCTGAATAGCTACATCAAATACTATAGGTCCACTTGACCCTATGTCTCTGGTGAATCCTCAACCTATGATGGATCTTTAAAAAGTGTCCTCTTCATGCCATGATGTCTAGTAGTTGATGGATGCAAAGTTGATGGCATTAACAAGTCAAACCACAAATTTGATTAATTAGTTCAATGGTAAAATAAATAAGTTAGAGTTAGTAAATAGAATCTTATCTACTACAATTTAGAAATTTCATTTATTAACATACATCTAAATCACTACAATCAACCATAATACCTCTATAAACTATCAATTATTTAGAAAAAAATCAACTCAATTACCTCAACTCTTTCTTGTCGTTTAGAGAGTTATTCTGCAAATGATTATCTCTTAAGATGATCAGGTGTCCTACTAAAGCATGATGGCAAAGGTGGCACATCGTTCACTTTCTCAATTGACTATAAAAGTAAAGTAACATTGAAATAAATTAAAATATAATTGATAAAAAGGAAATGCATACATTAAAAAATGTTAGATGTGTTACACATAAACAATCTAGACTGCACTAAACAAAAACTTATCTACTAGAAAACAAGCACATACCACCAACGTGGCCTCCTGCATCGATTGAGAAGGACTCATCATGGATGAACTGACTAATATCTCCTATATGAAATATGACAAGAATGTAAGACTCTATGTATACAAATAATTATAATAACGTTTAAATTAATAGATCAATTTAAACAAAACAAAAAAATGCTCACTAGCATTAGGGGAGAGGAGCTATTAGTCATTAGGGATAACTTTACGACCATGTAGAAGTTACATGGAATATTATAGGAACTCTATTTTTTTAGAAATGTGATATGGACTCTCATCTATCTACAACTAAGGTTTAGAGTTGTGACTCATTATGCAACTCTCCATATCAGCACATTTACTGAGAAGTGTCCTTAAAATGAATTTTTAAAGATTCAACGAAAATGAGCTATCATGGATTTTTTTACAACCTCTTACATTTAATGAGAAAATACAAGGTATTATTGTACTCACCTTTTACATTTGTCATAGGATAAACATATAATATGAAGTATTCCAATGCATGTATATTGCCACCTCAATAGTTCTACACGTGATAATAGTATTTGTCTACATATTTGGAGTGTTTTCATTATAAACTTGGATCCTCAAATAGTTTTTTATCTAGTAGGATGTTCCCCTAAAACCTGAAATATATAGGAGGCACCAAAACTCACCACTTAGGCCTTGGGAGATATATAGACCACCATTTTCCACTCACAAATTTACTAATGACAATGATGGAGATGAGGCAATTAAAGTTGTAGTTAAGGATGATGCAAGGTCACAAATGCATAGAGATTATTGGTAGAAGATGTTTCCCCACTATTATATTTATTAGATGTAGGTAGAGGAGTGGGTTCAAGAGGATCAAAAGGAGAAGGAGGATTAGAAGACGTGTCCCCACTATTATATGTGCCTGATCATGTTATGATTTTTGTTATGTTGATGACATTTGGTATTGGACACTATGATATGTATGGTTGGTCTTCATATTTATTGGTTTATGGCATGGACATCTATATTGTCTATATTTTTTTATGGAATTTTAGTTTCCTTGTATGTTTATATGTTTTTTATATGTTGATGTGTGTAGGTAAATGATATAACATCAATTTATCAATACACAATTATCTTGGCGATCAATGAACATTGTATGTCATAATGGAATCCTCATAAGATGAATAAATCAATGCACTAAAATGGATTGCATAAAAATTAGTTTCAAATCAATTGCAAAATCTATATGAATATTTAAATGAATAATTGATGTGTTATTTAAGCTCAAATCTATATTATGAATAATGGATAATACATCTTTCTTTCTTTCTTTCTCAGTTTCATTCTTTTAACCATTATTTTATATGATCAACATGTAACAAAAACCATTATTTATCTAAATTATTATAATCAAATATTTAAGTTTTCTAAATTATCAATTAAAATACAGTTCAATCGAATTATCTCCACCCTTTATTGGCATTCAGAAATCCGTTCTGCAAATGATGGTCGCTTGGGTTGATCAAGAGTTTGACTAAAGACTATTGGCAAAGATGCCACACCATTCACATTTTGGTTTGACTATAAAAGTAAAGTAACATCAAGATATAAATAAATATATACTTACTCACAAAATAATTAAATGCATACAATAAAAAAATTAGATGTGTAGAAAAATTTATACCAACAAGTCCAAGCCAAATTGGATGGCAGAAAGAGTTCCATGATGAACTTCTATCAACTCCTCCTCTGTCATCAACTATTATCCCCTTAGCTATGTTAGAACTAATCTTTGTTTTTATTATTCAAATGGAATACACCATGAAATTTAACTTTATATTTTACCTCTATAAAAGATTGGCCATGCTCCTCTCCTTCTCCGCCCACTGATGCTTTTGCTTCTGCTCTTTTCCCTGACCCCTCAACTTGAGTTTTCAACCCCACTTCCTCATCTCATGAAGGTGATGTATGAGGAACATTGTACTTTGAAGTGTTCATGGGTGGCTTACGTTGGTTAACAAATTTGTCACTTTAATATTATACTCATTTGCCCACACCAATGACACTATGACCAACAGTTGAGTCACCTGGAATGCTATTTACAAGTGCTCTTTGCTTATTTTACAAGAAGTAGCTACCTTTGAATGATGTGCAATGAATGAAAATAGGGTATGCTTTTAACCCAAAAGCAGAAAAGGAAAAACTAACATCTACGCATAACCATGAAAATAGATGCGATTAATTAATTTTGAAATGAAGAGGATGCAAATAAATGACACAAAGTCCACCTAATCCACACCCATGAATGATAGTCAGGGAAAAGAATGAACAACAGATCCCTTTCAATAGATGAGTTAATTCAAATTCAAAGCCTTAGAAATAAACACATACACAGTCTGATATAATAGATAAAACACTGAAGATTAATTACAAGGACACACAGTTCATTTGCAATCAAAATAAAACATTAATAAATTCAAAGATTCAAAAATATCTCCTTTATTCCACCAATGCCAAAATGTGAGTTCACAGATGCAACACCCCTGTACAACAAAACTGTGTTGAAAAGAAAATTAAACCGCTCCCCTGCTTCCCCTGTTCACGAACAACTAGAAAAGATCTCTCTTTCACAATGAGGAAAAATGAAATTTATATCCCTCTCCTCGTAACCATTTCTTGGAAAATAATACCAATCCATTTTTGTTTCATCTTGTAAGATAACTACTTCTTAAAATTAGGTATTTCAAATTCCAATTCTTTATTTCTCTCTTCCGCATGACCATTTCTTGAAAGCCTTTCATAACCCCTTTTGAGAACATTTCGGTTTCTCTATAGTGACCTTCATTTTTCTTATGGCTCTTGATTTCTTGATTTTATTCATAATTTTCAAAGTGTACCCCACTTTTCACACATTTGTCCAATACTCCATTCTGCATCCCACTCAGACCTTTTGTTTATGCTCATTAGGATATGGAGTAGGAAAATGATCACTTGTTTTTCCAGGTAGTGTAAACATTTCACCTTCATCATTTGGCTGATCCACTACTTCTATCTTTGTTGCTAATGACTTTGCTTCTTCTTTAGTATAGACAATTCCAATAAGAACTACAGTTGCTCCAAGATGCTTGACTAATTTCCACTTGATTTCAGGTGTAGTTACAAGCATTGCAATCACCGCATTACAACCAAGTTTTTATGTTGCTAATGCAATTCCTTAAGCATGGTTACCTGCTGATGATATTCAAAACCTATCCATTGATTCTTAAGTAGAGCTTTGTTACTTCCTCCAAGGCAATGTTTACATATCTATCCACATGGCCCTCATAATTTTCATATAAGGTGGGAACTGTAAAGAAAATAACAAGACTTGTATACCCAAGTGTAAGGAAATCAAACCAACCTTCAATGGTTGAGATGGTCCACAAGTAGTAACCACCTTGAAGAAGAGTTTGGGATCTTCCCAAGTGCAATATCGTTTGCAAATCTAAATATAAAGTAACCTATTCCCATATTGAACTGGATTTTTCATTCACTATCCTTTTTGATAATTCTAATTTAGGCAAAGGAGGAGGAGTCCTGCCTATGAGAGTTGATGTTGTTGCTCATCTGGTGTAGGGGCACCATGTCTAATTTTGATTTTTTGATCTCAATAAGAGCCTAGGTGGAGTTTTTCTTCATAATTGATGTAATAAGGTCTATTTAAGACATTTCAAATGTAGTGGAGGACACCTAGGATTAGAGTCTTAAAGATTGCATAATATTAGGACAATATATTTTTAGCATTGTAGTGGATGGGCTATTTTTAGCCTCTTTTTGGCTTGTAAATGGCCATAGGCATTATGAAATCATTATGTTTTGGTGGATGCATGATATTTATGCCTTACACACTTCGAGGCAGGTCAGTGGAGAAGTTTGGAGAGAAGAATCAACAAAGAATTTCAATTTTCTGCATTGTTTTCTGTGTTTTTTGTTGTTACAATGTCCTGTGCAATTCCGTACGACACTATCATGACTCCTAATTCTTGAAATCATACAATGAGTTGAATAAGATCTCATTTGAATCTAATTAGAGGGATTTTCATTGGGTTTGAAGCATTTTATAATTAATTTTTGGTGCAGGGGCACCATGTTTAATTTTAATTTTTTGATCTCAATAAGAGTCTAGGTGGAGTTTTTATTCATAATTGATGTAATAAGGTCCATTTAAGACATTCTAGATGTAGTGGAGGTCACCTAGGATTAGAGTCTTAAAGAGTGCATAATATTAGGACAATCTATTTTTAGCATTGTAGTGGACAAGCTATTTTTAGCCTCTTTTTGGCTTGTCAACGACCATAGGCATTATGAAATCATTATGTTTTGGTGGATGCATGATATTTATGCCTTAAACACTTTGAGGTAGGTTAGTGGAGAAGTTTGGAGAGAAGAATCAATAAAGAATTTTAGTTTTCTGCATTATTTTCTGTGTTTTTTGTCGTTACAGCATCTTGTACAGTTCTGTACGGTACTGTCATGATTCCTAATGCCTGAAATTGTACAGTGAGTTGAATAAGATCTCATTTGAATCTAATTAGAGGGATTTTCATTGGGTTTGAAGCATTTTATAATTAATTTTTGGTGCAGGGGCACCATGTCTAATTTTGATTTTTTGATCTCAATAAGAGTCTAGGTGGAGTTTTTCTTCATAATTGATGTAATAAGGTCTATTTAAGACATTTGAGATGTAGTGGAGGTCACCTAGGATCAGAGTCTTAAAGATTGCATAATATTAGTGTTGATAACTGAGAGGGGGGGTGAATCAGTTATCCTAATTATTTCTTCTTTTTGACCTTTCTTATTAATCAATGCAGTATTGAATCAAACAAACAAACATTACCATGAAATGAGAAACACATGACACAGTATTTTTGACATGGAAACCCTATTAAGTGAGAAAACCACAGGGTGATTAACCCAAAGATTATTCTCTGTTAGAAGAATAAGGAGTTACAAAATGGCACTTGCCAATTAGGGCTCACTGCCTGAGCACACTGTTCACAAAGAGGCACACTGCCTACAAGGAGACACACTGTCTACAAAAGAATGTTATACAATACTTGAACTGATTGGAAGCATCCACATATGCTGGAGTTCAGTTCTGGTTAGGCTCAGTACACTAATCTGCTGCACTTCATCTTTCCTCTTCTCTTTATTCTACTTTTCTTTCACATATCAGATCTTTCTTACTACTTCTGCTCTGCTCTACTCTTATTCGCATATATCACACCACACAACAACACTCACAACTAAATCCATAGTGCATATATATCCACACAAGCAATTTCATCACCTTTCTAGTTGGCACCCGGAATAGTCAATCTTTTCACTAATTCTGATCTGTCGGCTGAATCCTACCACATCAAGTAATGTGGATCAAGCATATACTTGTAGAAATTGTTAGTCATGTCAGCCAAGTATGATTCATGCCTTCATAGCCTTTAACACCATCAGTAACATATCCAGAAGGTAGTCTGATGTTCTGTCAATCGGTTCTTCCTCTGTTCACACTGTCACTCAAGAATTCGGTACTCAACTATTCATATCTTTTTCCTCATCTATCACCGGAGGCTAAATCCTTGGAATATACCACTCAAGGTAGTCCTCTTGACTTCTCCAAATCCGCACTGCACCAAGATACTTCCTCTAAGAGATCCAGACTAGTCTTTCGGACCTTGCCACATGCTCTATTCTTGTTCACCAGACCACAATAATCTTCATTCTGACTTCCGATAGAGACACACCATGACTTATGGATATGTGGGATGACCTTTGTATCCATCAATGACAACAACCATGAATCCATATAGTGTCTCTTGCCAACAATCTCCCCCTTTGGCATTGATGGCAACACTTAGTGAAAAATGACTAAGTGTTTACAATATGCTCCCCCTTTGACTGATGCTCTGTCTTTATATACATTTTCTGGAGCTCCCCCTTAGTTGGATTACTTATTTTTCACTGCTCCTCACTCCCCCTTTGACATCAATGGCAAAGGGTAGGGTCTGCACACCAAAATTTTTAAAAAATTTTTACTATACTTAGCCGCATATTACATACTCACATAAACTGAAGAATGTCTGCAAAGGATGTCTTCAATTGGACCAGTTCTATAGCCCAACTTTGCTTCATTCTATCCTGTTGGTCATGATGTTAGTCACAAACAAACATAGAATAAAAGTACACATTAACCTTTATTCATCTTGAAAGATATAGTGAATTCAAAGAATTCATGATCCCAAGTCTCCGGTGATTAGGTCTTAATCGACTGACGTTACTCAGTGGTTAATGTGAGTTGCTGTTTCCATTTTGGGGCCTTACGTGAAAATGCACCATCATCATGAAGTTCCTGCAGAAATTCCTTACAGAGAAGTCAAATTATATGGTTATTTGATGAAAAGAGGTAAAATACCTAGATCTTTGCATGATATTTTCAATTGTGCATACTTAGTGTTCAAATATGCTAAATATTTACGATTATCTACGAGATGTCTGCATATTTTGGGTTGTTTGCTTAAGATTATCAGTTTATTTGCAATTGTGATAGTGAGATGCTCTGAAATTGAAAGAAATTAAAGGAAATACTTCTAATTAAGTTGAACCTTCAGCTTTTGATCCACATACATGCTTAATACTGTCATGAGGAGAAGAAATCAAACCATATGTTCACCAGGACATTCCACAGCTAGATACAGTTGATGCAAACTTCAGAGGATAATGAATGAAAACAATACATGCAACATGATGAGCACTCCAAGGGACGCAGCAAATCAAAGCACATATCCAGAATTTAGACACAGATTACTCAAGATTTACGAAGATTTGTAATCAAAATACTCTTCCCTTTCATTAAGTATGCAAAAGACATGTACATATACAGCAGCTTTGAAATAAGTCCTGAATATTTCAGCAATCAGATTTCAATTAAGTTTCGAATGAATATAACAAGGCATTCCACCACCTTTTATAGAATAAGGTGAGGAATCCGTTACAAAAGATCCACGGATCTGATTTATCAATACAAATCAATGGTCATCACTTCATGACTTGTCAATTTTACAAAAAGGCACAAGTTGCCAGCTGGCAACTATCTATACTACATATGCAAGATATTCCCCCCTTCATGATGTATCTTCATCATGCTCTTCATCTGATGCATGCGGGTCATCATCATGTGCATCACTTTCTGAACTTTCACTATCCGGATGATGACGCTGCTGCATATGGGGCTGCATGCTGCTCTGGATTTGTTCGTATGACTGCACAACTTGGTCTATTCCTCCGCCATCTTGAGTCTTTGCCTTGATGATGGCGTGTTTGTGAGCTTCATACTTATCCCTGCTGTTGTCCAGCTTATTCTTTCTGTCCTGCAATGTCTCATTATAGGTCTCCATCTTGACCTTGATCCTCATCATTTTATTTATTATCTCTTCTATCAAGTGGACTAGCGGACCATCATCTTCCACTTGGAAGTTATTACGTAGAGCCTTGAGGGCAGAATCTTCATCTTGATTCTCTATCTTCCCTTCCACCTTGCCCTCCAATGTTTCGAGCATGTCTGCTTCAATGCCCATTAAATCGCGTAGCCTCATGCTGATCTCCCTCAGCTTATTATTGCATCTCTTGAGGACTCCGCATTCAAACTGTACATCCTTATACCATATATCCACTAATAATGCAGTATTATTATTTAACACCTGCTTACTGATAAGCAGTTGTGGATTTATCTTCCTTATTTCGTCCAGCAGGCTGAGGACTTTCTCCAGTTTATAAGACCTTTTTTCGGTCTGCATCTGCAACCTGTCTACCTTGGTTTTGGAGTCACTCAATATGCTCCATCTCTTCAAAGAACCTTTCATTATTTCAATGGCATCATCCAATGTGGATGACACCCATTTTCTGATTACGGACACCTCATGTTTCATGAGGTCTAGTTTATTTACCTCCTCCTGAGAAATGGCAGTCAATGGGACTGCAACTTCACCTGTGGTATCCTCAGGGTTGGTTAAACCCTTAATGTATGCATGCAACTGAGCAATGTGCTCTTTATGTTGCTTATTCTTCTCCTTCTCTCTTTTCACCTTCTGAATTAGAGAGTCTATAATGTCCTTTCCCTCCTGACCTTCCTGCTCTTCGTTGGCAAAACCCAAATCAACTGTGCTTATCTGGAATTCATCCACAGTGATTTTGCCTTTCTCTTTCTATACGGCAGGCACAACAATCTGTGCGGTCCTTCTCCCTGTCGCCAGATCTCTTTTGATGGCCGAAGTCATCCTGGCCTTCCTCCTGGGTTTCATTATATCTGCGGCGAACAGGGTGGAGACGTCGAACTCTTGAATCTCTAGTTCCTCTTCAACATTCACTTCCTTTTCTAACCATGGAGGCACCTGATCATGCTTCTCAGCATCATGATGCTGTTCACCTCTATCTCCTGTTTCTATCAATATGTGTTGTGGAGATGGTGATTTTTCTTTTTCTTTCTCCTGATGCTCGCCTTGCGGCTGTTGATCCTGAGGCGCCTCCTCCTGTTGAGGAACTTCCTTTTCTAGGGGAGCATCTTCTCTGTGTGGGGAACCTGGCGGTGTACCTGTAGGTAGATCATGATGATCATGATCTTTCTCCATCCTTTCTTCACCTGTCCCCAGTTCTTCCGCCTGTGGAGGCTGATCATCCTCCTTTTACTTTTCTACTTCTGGTGGTATGTCGACCACCTTTGATATTGTAGGATCTGCCTGAGGTGATGGTATCTGCTCTGCGGCTGTTACTTGTTTTGTGCCTGCACCATCCACCTCCTGTGCCTTATCAGCAGGATCCTCTATCGCTTCTTTCTTCTCATCATCAGCCTTTGCTTCTTCGACCTCTACTATAGCAGGTCCTGCTGATGTATCTTTTGGGCTCTGTTGGCCTGATTCAAGAGCATGGCCCTCTGCTTCGGCCATCTCTATCTCCTTTATCAGGTGGCCCTTATCAGGTGATCCTGCTGGCTGTTCAGGACTTGCATCCCTTTTCTCCGTCAAGTCGACCACTGCAGGACTTGTCACCTCGGCGATCAGTGTGTCCAGCCCTATGTCCTGAGCTACCTGCTCCGGGCTCTTCTCTGGTTCTGGGCTCTTTTCTTGCTCCGCCTCTGCTTGTTTCATCTCTTCAAGCGTTGATTGGACAGATGGAGGCTTGTGAGGAGTCACACTGATGCCAGCAGCTGCAAGTGTTTCCATTTCTTGTGCAGCTACATCCTGCACCACCTCATCATCAGACAAGTTTATTGTCTCATCTAGCGAGACATGCTTTTCTGCTTGTGCCTGAGATGCTTCCTTTTGTTGCTCTTCTACAAGTTCTGATTTGAACTTGACAATGGTAGGAAGTGGAACATTGTGCTGAAGTTCCTTCTGCACTTCACTACCTACCCCTTGTACTTGCACTGGGGGTTGACTCATCTCACCTCTCATGGAGGTTCTTGGTTTCTTAGGTGTGGTAGGAACCAACACCTGTGGAGCTCTCCTCTTTCTTCTAATTACGAGTGGAGCTTCCTCCTCTTCTTCAGGCTCTTCCTCCATGATGATATCCTTGCCTGGTTGTCTAGATGATTGACCCACTTCTTGGGTCTCTGTGGTTCCAGCCTCTGCTGTCTTGGCTTTCTTGGGCTTGGGAGGAGAATCTGATTCTGATCCTGCTCTGGCTGCCTCCTCAGCCGTGAATACTGCCCTTTCAATTATGACCCCTTTGGGTCCCTTTTCCACCTTCTTGCCCCTTGGGGCTCTCTTGCTTGGCTGCTGTGGTGGAGGAATCCTCTCTCCCTTAGTCTTCCGCTTCTCCAGCAGGAAGTCATCATATTCGTCTGCAGGGATGTCCTGCCCTTTCTTTTTGTTGTCCACCGTGATGGCAACACCCCTTTTCTTCAATGCCTCTACCTGTGCATCTACCCAAGCTTGGGTCAAGTGTATGGTTCTGGCAAAGAATGGGTCCAAGGACATATCCTCCTGCATGGTGAGGTCAGGGGCAGAAATGGTATCATTGTATATCTTCTTCTGCTCATATTCATCTGCCATTATCCTGCTGTCATCACTCTTCAGCTGCTGAGGGAGGGGTATGCAGTCAAATGTCCTGATCTGGTTCAGAGTCAACCTCTGATACCTCCTCCTCCTGGCCTCTGCCTCATCCTCGCAGTCAGCCCAAAAATCTTCTAGGTGCCTCTGGTGAATAGGTTTCCCTAGAATCTTCTGCATTCGACTGTAAGGATCATATGGTCTCATTACTGGGAAGGGTAGTCGATTCATCTTGTTCAGAGTGACCATCACCTTCTTAATATTATCCGAGTCAGGGCACATATAGTTGCCGATGCTGACTGGGAACAAAATTGGTGGCAGCTTCTTGGCATCCTTATACATCTGTATTATGGTGGAGCCCTACCTGATAAATTCCATTAAAACTACTGCATCAGTAGGATATCTTGGCAGCATCAGGGGATGTCCTTCAAAACCTTCTATCCTGATGTAGGAAAAGGTGGCAAATTGGATGTACCATGCCCCATGCGTGTATACTGCCTCCTGAGCTTCCATGCTCAGTCTTTTAGTTCTGTCATCTTCCATGGTCCTTACCAGATGCATAGAGAATGCATCATTGACCAGTTTATAGTCCTTGATATACTTGGTTCTTTGCAGCTGGGGATGATGATCCCAGATATAGGCTGCATTTGTGCCTGTTAACTTCCCATCTGTGGTTAAGGCATCAAACGTACCTCTATATGCACAGGAATAAACAATGTAAGAGGTCATATAGAAGGCACAATCTGAACCTCCCAGGTTTAGCAGCTGCTCATGCAGAGCATCACTTATGATTTGGCCCCACAGTGGCTTGATGTCTGCATATAGGCACATCATTATTATGCCGTACATCCAGTCTCTGAATTCTCTAGTATCAGGCTGGCCAGTCACCCTGTTCAGTAGGGCAATCACATACTGATATTCCTCATTAAAATCAAACTTGAACATGTGCACAGGGAGCTTGGCCGCTACATTATATGTGCTGTTCTCGGCCCGCCAAGCATACATGTTCTTTCTGGCCGTCTTCTTGTTGGCCTCATATTCTCTTTCAGACTTCTTCAAGTCTACACTCTTTACCTTGCTGCCCATTGGCAGTCCAAATGTTTGGGATAGACCTTTGATGGACAGGTCTGCATACACCCTCCCATGCTTCACCACCTGCCTCGTCTGAGGGTTGTAATTCCGGGCGCACTCAATAACCAGCTCCGGAGACTCCATGGAGTAGGGGAAGTTAGCAGCGTTCCACATGCCGGATACAAACACGGCGTCCAATACTGGACTCTTATCTTGTCCATCATTCAGCTTGGCTGACCAAGCTTCCAGGTTGGTACTCCCCTGATGGGTATCTGTAATTGCCCCAAATTTAAACAGGACCCCTCTCTGTGAAGAGAACATAGGCCGGCTGAATTCTTCCTGATTCTTGACTAAGCGTTTTTCAGCCATGGGTACCTGCAATTAACAACATTTCTTCTCACAACGGGATATGCATGCATACATACTGCAAATATCATGCCTATTGTATCAATTTCATGTTACTTATTCATACGGATACATAACCAGAACTTACAACATTATATAGAAACAACATGATGAGGGTTTCATTTCACTTACCTGGTTATGCAGATTTCTTTCTATACCAGTATATCATTGAGACGCTCTTAATTCGGCTGCTGATCACCTTCTTGCTCCAGTTTATGAGCTCCAGTCGCGCAACGGTAGCTGTTATGCAGAAATGGAGGCTGGTGCTCTGTAAAACAATTTTAACGCAGGTGAATGTAACAATGGCAGTTGAATTACCTTTTAACCTCACAGTTAGGGTAAACTTAGGGTTACTCTAACAAGTTAGATCACAATCTTTGATCATTCGTGCGAAAACTCAGGATCTCGCCAGACGTTTCATTGGGTTCCGGGGTCAGCGGGAATCACCTACCATATCTGCGTGCATTTAATGGCAATGGCGGCAAAGGGAGCGCGGGGATATTCATATGACAAGATATCATGAGGGCAGGATGATATTTCACAAATATTAGGTTGAGTTTCAATATCATCCTCCCTAGTTTTGAAATTGTTATCGCGGCAAAATTCGGGTGACAACGCACCTTTGTTTTCATCTCAGCACATCAGGAGGATATTTCGGTCCATCGGGTGATATTTCAAAATATGATGATGACCCTCAAACTTACTCATTCTCCTTTCAGAATATCAGGATGACGTCATCATGATATTTGTTCTTTGTATTGGAAATGTCTCATGACGTCATCGTCATATTGGGTGAACATGATCATGTTTACAAAATATCCTGTCGAAATGTAAATATGATGATGATGTCATCAGGATGTTTTTTTTTTGTTTATCGGATTCAGATGATGTCATCAGGATGTTTGTTAAGGGTGATATTTTGCATCAGGATGATATTAACGAATATCGGGTTACTTTCAAAATATGATGCTCGTGATACAAAAGACCGTTCGACGGGGAAGACTAACTATCACTTAAAGTTGACGTCCAGATATTTGAACCGCAGGATATTATCGGGGGGACGTTTCAAATATGATGATGATGTTCTTCAAACAGCATAACTGAGTTTATAAAATATGACCCTCTTCTTGCGAATATCAGGTTTGACCAAGACTTTGACTATTCATAACCCTCACATCCTGATGAATATCAGGGTGATGTAAAAGGCAAACCTGCATGAATTTTAATGCTCTTTCAGAATATGTTGTCATATATATGAAATACGAATTTTGACAGACTAACATCATATTGGGGCTTACCTCATCTTGACTCCACATGATGATGAACATGACTGATTTTACCAAACCGCCAGAAAGCAGACAACACAAGCCAAAAGAAAAGTTGGGTCCCTGTTTTGCCAAGTCAAAATGGGGCGTGTTGTGTAACCACACAACATATCCAAAATTGAAATGTGACCACTCAACAAAAATGCAAAAGCTTCTGCCCTCTTGAGATCTGTTGGATCATTGGTTTGGGCGGTAGTCTGAGCATCACTTATGGCCTCATGCATGGTCTCTAACTTAGGGATAATAATCCTTCTAAGTTCTCCCATCCGGTTAGTTATATTCTTCCTTTCCTTCTCAAGGTTCTTTATTGCATTTGCGATTGCAATAGTTTGACATTCTTGATTTACTATGGAGGAAGAGAGAGGATCAAAACTTTGAGACAAACTTAGTAGTTTGTCCTGTTCCTCTTTTATTTTCTTCTCAATTTCTACTGTTGCTTTTGACCAGGAGATACAAAATTTGTAAATGTCACCGCCATCCTTAAGAGAATTTTCTAGGCTCTTTATCCCAATACTCATATTTCTCCTATCCTGAGAGATTAATCCTAGTACCTCTGAGAATCTCTTATCCAAAAACTCCTTCCAGACCTTTTCTTCAGCTGATTTTTCTAGAGAATCAAAATGTGTACCAACACTGCTGACTAAGGTTTTGAGATTACCAGAAGAGGAGGCTATGGGATCTTTCTGGACTGATGGCATAATCTTTTCAAGCACTCCGGAAGCAGCTTCTATCAACTCACAGTCTTCCATATGAGACTTTAGGAGTTTTTCATTTGCCTTAGTATTTACAAATGAAGCTATCTTCATTGTCTGTACCAGAGAGAGGGAATCAAAATTGAATGGACCTTGTGGAAGCTCTGGTTCATCAATCTCTATTATTTCTTTGCTCAAAATTTTTTGAATAGTTTGTGCAGTGTCTCTTGCTGGAGACAGATGTTTCTTCTCTTCTGCAGTCTTAGAGATGTCTTTTGGAGTTTTCTCTCCCTCTACATTCCCACCACTGGTAGTTGTGGTTTTCTCTGGTGAAGTCTTCTGTCCTTCTGCAATCTTTGCACTGTCACCTTCTTTTTCCTTCACCGCTGCTTCTTTCTCTTGTAATTTCTCTTCTTCTTTGGATTCGGAGACTGTAGGGGAAATCGGAGGAGAGATGTTAGTCTGTTCAAGGGCCACTTCTTCTGGACCAGAGGATTCCAAGTCCATAGTTGTTTCTGCACCCAAGTCCTCTACAATAGGAATGTTGAACCTTTTAAATGTATTTCGGAGGATCTCTTCAGTATCCTTGGCTACCTTGTTGGTCTCACCAAGCATAAGCTAATTCATCCTTGCTTTGCTCCTGAATTCATCCTTGCAGTCTTTGAATACCATGTTCATTGTCTTGTGATCAATTGAAGGATATAGATGAATAGCTATCTGTTCCCTGATCTCAAGGTCTTTTGTTATGGCATTGGTCTTTCTCATTTCCAACTCCTTCTCTAGACTTTTAGGAATTAGGGAGATAATTTCAATAAAAGCTTTATTGTAAATGTTCAGATACCTGATTGTAGCTTCCTGCAGGATCTTTTGGTCAGCCTCATTGTATTCATCATAGAATTTGGCCATTGGTTGAAGGTTTCCATCCACAGTGACTGATTTGATTACACTCTCTAGAGACAGGGTGGGCTTTTCAACAAATTTCTCTGCCATTTCTTCGTTGTCTTGGCCTGTGGAGGGTTTACTAGATCCTTTCTTCTTCTGCTTCTTTATTTCCTTTACTCCCTCATCTGATTTAGTTTCCTCTTCATCTCTTTGACTTTCATAAGCCCTTGTGGCTTTTGTCTTGGATCTTTTGCCGGATGCCTGGACTTCTAGTTTTGAGCTTTTGGCTGTGGCAGGTGCAGATCTTTTTGATGATCTGGTCCGGGTGGAGGTTTCTACCAGAACACTTTCCTCACTTTTCTTTTCTACCCTCTTCTTCTCTTTCTCATCCTCTTCCTTCTTCTTCCTGTGAGTATCAAGTGCCTCCATTGAGATCCCAAGGCCTTGTGCTATATGTTCTACTTCTTTTCTAACCTTCCTCTTGATCTCTGGTTCTCTGAGTTCAACATGGATTTTTATACTCAGCTCCTCAAAGGTTCTGAACCTTTTTGCCTTTGGATCTTTAGGCTGACTGAGCATGTGTTGAACATGCAGCTCCACAATCTATTCATCCACTTCATACCCCATGGGCATGATCCACACAGTTCTTGGTTCTACTGCCTCCATTAGGCACTGATCTATTTCTACCATAAAGCATACTGTGTCTTTGTACTTCTCAACAAGAGACTAGGGAATTCTTTCTCTTGCTTGCATCATGCTCTGAAAGTTCTTGAAATATCCCCACAGGGCTATTTTTCTTGCTTTAGCATCCCCAAGTCCATGCAAATAATCTCTGATTTGGATGGCAACTGGTCTGTCATTCTGCCATATCCATCCACTGGATCTGGGAAGCTCATTCATGTAATAAAAGAATAGACAAAGGATCAAACTACCATACTTGAAGGAGTTCTTCTTGTCCTTCTTAATCTTCTGCAGATTTTCCAAAAGTTGGTTTAGAAGAAGCTCACACAAATCATAGTCTGCATTCTCCTTTAGCATTTGATAAGCTGTGTAAATTGTAGTTCCCGATACTGAATTTTCCCTACTGGAGTGATAGATCTTGTAACCAATTATCATAGATGCAAATTTGACATCTGATTCAGTGATGTCTTCAATTGTCATAGCTCTCTTGTGAAATTTTGATTCGGTTGCATCACTAACTGTCTGATTTTTGACAGACTTGAGAATAGGTAATCCACTGGATGAGTGCAGACCAGTTACAGCCCTAATTGCATCTTTGGTGATCTTGAAAGGCTTGTTCAACCATAGGAAATTGTCATGTACTCTACTTAGTATATACCGGACCCATTCATCTTCTTCAAAACAGGGGAAATGAATGCACTGTGCAAAGTGCTTATCCCGGATGGCTTTGTACTGAGGTTTAATCTCAAAGGAATCATCTATCAACTGTTTGTGATAGATATCCATCAATTTTGATTCTCCAAAGTCTTCAAAATTTGCATGTATGTAAACCCTAATATCCTCCATATGCAATACACCATGCGGAACACTAGAGAAGGGTCCTAGGGGATCTACCTCCAAAGATTTGTATAGATGTTTCTTGAATTTGGGGCGAGGTCCATCAGAGATCTTAACTATATTTGGAGTAGCCATTTTTCAAGGATTTGTAGTGAAATATTGAAAACGAAAAATACCTTATGCGCCTTTGGTTATACGGAGTGGTTGGATTGATTTCTGTATGTAATGACTTCTGCAAGTGATTTTTGGTGAACTTGAGGAATTTTGTTGGAGAGCTCCACTTTTCGCTTCTTCTTGAGTGTAGAATGAACAAGTGATTTATGAGAAATCCCTTATATTGCTTCGCAAACCCTAATATCTGTTTGCAATAAATGCTCGACCTACATTATTCTAGTTTGCCTTATTCGGATGACTTGAAGAACTGGATCAGTCCTGATCTATGAACATCATGCGGATCTTCCAACCATGAACAAATCAAGATGACACATCACAAGGACATCCCAAACACTCTGTCCAATCCGTAGAATAAGATAATGCACTTCTGGATCTCTCCGGACCTTTTTGTAATCCTCTGTCATTCCAGAGCATCTCCTGGAATAGGTCTTACTTGATAGATCACAACTTTTTCACATCTTCATGGGGACCTCTAAAATATTATCTGGATCATCTCAAGACTCATATCTACAAACCCTTTACTCCGCATCTTGTGCCACATCCGGCACCACTTGATTGGCTAGGGGAACATGATTTTCTTTGAGTCTCCCCCTGAGCTAGAGCTCACCTTTTAATTTCTGGAAGGAATATCAGCACCAAAGTCTGGTGTGGATCCAACCTCTACATTCTCTAAACTTTTCTTTACCCAAATCTTGTTCATCTCATTCCTAGCTTCATCCACATTCATCTTTTGTTTACCCTTGTCTTGATTCTGATTATACACCAGACCTCTTTTGTCCTGATTCTTGCTTCTGCAGACTTTTGCATTATGACCAGACCTATTACAGATTTGGAAAATAACATTTCTTTGCATATTTGACTGATAACCTCTTGCTCTGCATTGATTAGCCATATGACCTACTCTATTGCATGCAAAGCATCTACCATTGAATGATTTGTTCATTTGCATATTTCTGCATTCATGAGACTTGTGTCCATACCTTTTGCAGTTAAAGCACTGTCCGGAGAAGGATGAATTAGTCTAATTCATTCTCTTTCTGCACTGATTAGCTTTGTGACCAAAGTGATTGCAGCTGTGGCAGTATCCATTGAAGGATGGATATCTTTGAGCATTGGGCTGTCTTACCGGAGGTCTTCTAGGCCCGTTCCTTGGATTTTCTGATCCAAAATTCTTTTGACCAGATCTGGAGCTTTCTCCTTTCTCATATCCCAAACCATACTTGTCATCTGCCCTCTTTTGACTTCCAAGAAGAACTTCAAGTTGAGCAGAACTTATCTTGAATTTCTCTTTATATTCATTTGCTGTTTGAAGATCTCTTTTGAGAGAGACAGTTTGATCCTCAAGTTTTTCTTCATTATCTTTGGCATCTTCAAGATCAGATTCAAGATGTCTGATAATCCTATCCATCTGGTGGCAATCTTCTGATTTCTCTTTAAGAGATTGTCTTAGATTGTCTTCAGTTTTTCTTTTCTCTTCAATCTCTTGAGTAAACTTTATAACTCCTGATTCCATTTCATGTCTTACCATGATGACTTCTTTTGATAACTTTTCACATAACTTGGTTTTCTCAGTCAATTCTTCATTTGCATTACTTTCTTCACTTTGTCTTGCCAATTGTTGGAGTAGCTCCTTTCTCTTTTTCATAGAGAGACTTAATTTGTCTTTTAGTTCTCTCATGAATTCATCAGCCTGTTTGAGTCTTTCCTTTAATTCATTGACTTCAGAGTTTGACTGTTCAAGATCCTCAAGGGCAGTCTTGAGTTGCTCCCTTAAACCATATGCATCCATTTGAACTCCCAGATCTTCCTCAAGCTGTTAGGCTCTATTAGGAGGAACTTAGCTTTGATACCAATTGTTGATAACTGAGAGGGGGGGTGAATCAGTTATCCTAATTATTTCTTCTTTTTGACCTTTCTTATTAATCAATGTAGTATTGAATCAAACAAACAAACATTACCATGAAATGAGAAACACATGACACAGTATTTTTGACGTGGAAACCCTGTTAAGGGAGAAAACCATGGGGTGATTAACCCAAAGATTATTCTCTATTAGAAGAATAAGGAGTTACAAAATGACACTTGCCAATTAGGGCTCACTTCCCGAGCACATTGCTCACAAAGAGGCACACTGCCTACAAGGAGACACACTATCTACAAAAGAATGTTATACAATACTTGAACTGATTGGAAGCATCCACATATGCTGGAGTTCAGTTCCGGTTAGGCTCAGTACACTGATCTACTGCACTTCATCTTTCCTCTTCTCTTTATTATGCTTTTCTTTCACATACCGGATCTTTCTTACTGCTTTTCCTCTGCTCTACTCTTATTCACATATATCACACCACACAACAACACTCACAACTAAATCCATCATGCATATATATCCGCACAAGCAATTTCATCACCTTTCTAGTCGGCACCTGGAATAGTCAATCTTTTCACTAATTCTGATCTGTCGGTTGAATCCTACCACATCAAGTAATGCGGATCAAGCATATACTTGTAGAAATCATTAATCATGTCGGCCAAGTATGATTCATGCCTTCATAGCCTTTAACACCATCAGTAACATATCCGGAAGGTAGTCTGATGTTCTGTCAGTCGGTTCTTCCTCTGTTCACACTGTCACTCAGGAATCCGGTACTCAACTATTCATATCTTTTTCCTCATCTATCACTGGAGGCTAAATCCTTGGAATATACCACTCAAGGTTGTCCTCTTGACTTTTGCAAATCCGTACTACACCAAGATACTTCCTCTGAGAGATCCGGACCAGTCTGTTGGACCTTGCCACATGCTCTGTTCTTGTTCACTGGACCACAATAATCTTCATTCTGACTTCCGGTAGAGACACACCATGACTTGCGGATATGTGGGATGACCTTTGTTGCCATCAATGACAACAACCATGAATCCATATAGTGTCTCTTGCCAACAATTAGGACAATCTATTTTTAGCATTGTAGTGGACAGGCTATTTTTAGCCTCTTTTTGGATTGTCAATGGCCATAGGCATTATGAAATCATTATGTTTTGGTGGATGCATGATATTTATGCCTTACACACTTTGAGGTAGGTTAGTGGAGAAGTTTGGAGAGAAGAATCAATAAAGAATTTTAGTTTTCTACATTATTTTCTGTGTTTTTTGCTACTACAGCGTCCTGTGCAATTACAGTGAGTTGAATAAGCTCTCATTTGAATCTAATTAGAGGGATTTTCATTGGGTTTGAAGCATTTTATAATCAATTTTCTGAAACTGGATCTTAAACCCTAGGTTTTACAGGTTTTGGCAAAACAATGGGTTTTTGAGCCATTTCACCTTTGTCACCTCTCAAGCATGGGTGGAATGACTCTTGATAGGTTGTATTTTGTTGTTTTTTTCATTACAGGAGTAGGGGACTGGAATGTAGTGTCATGTGGAGTCATTTGTGCCTAATATCATCATGCATTAGGTCTTCAAGCATAGTTAGATTAGTCATTTGGTGGAAAGGTAACTTGGGATGAGTCAAAACCCCTGAAACTAGCATATTTAGTCCTTTTGCAACCCCATTGATGCCCTAGTGTAGATTTTAGAAGTTTGAAGTGAGTTTGTCATACCTTTGCTTTGTAAAAGAGGCCTAATTAGGCCTAGAGAAATAGGTACAGTCAATTTGTGAGGCCTACATTCCAAAACAACCCCATCTAATTTTTAGATCTAATGAGGAGGAGCCAAAAGGGTATCTAGAAAGTTAGTTTATTTGTGGGTTTGCTAAGTATTTTGCAAGTTATGTCTAAAAAAACCTATTCCAATGGCTACAAGCAATTAGGGCTAATTACAAAGAAATGGTAAGGAGCTGTGATCAGGATCCTTGGTGGGTTATAGTAGTATTAACCTATCATATTAATAAGGTCTCAGGTGTCTTGGAGGGTTGGTAAGAGGTCCATGCATACAAACCTTGTTGAGGTACCTTTCCTAAGCATTGTATCCATGTGTTGTGAGAGAGAAGTCAAATTCATGCATGATCAGTCAAAGGATCATTGAAGTCTCCTAGGAGCCTACCCCTACTCTACATCAAGTGGTATCAGAGCATAGGTTCTGATTGGTAAAAAGGGAAGAGTTGAGTTTACATAAACAAGATGCCTCCAAAGAGCAATCCAATGGCTAAAGAAGTTAGAGAATTAAAAGAACAACATGCAAAGGAGTTGAGACAAGTGAAGGAGTCTCATGAAGCTGCCCTAGTTAGAATTACAACATTGGAATCCAACCTAAAGAGAGGTATGGTCAATAAGGATTAGAGTGACTCAAAGGAAGAGGGTGAGAATGTAGACCCTCAAATAGGAGTTCAAAATGAGGAAGAAGACTTGGAGTCTAGTGAAGAGAGGTTGCTTAAAATGTTGAAGGTTGTCAAGGGGGAAAAGACTCCTAAATTGAAAGTGGAAGTACCCATGTACGATGGGAAGATGGATAGTGAAGAAGTATTAGGCTGGATAGATGCTCTTGATAATTTCTTTGAGTTTGAGGAGGTAGAAAACAATAAGAAGGTGAAGTATGCAAAGACCAAGTTGAAGGGCCTTTCCTTAACATGATGGAACTACATTCAAGAGGAGAGAGTAAAGAAAGGCAAGGCAAAGATCCATTCGTGGGATAGAATGGTAGCAAAGGTGAAAGGACAATTCCTACCTACAGATTATGAAATTTAGACCTTTAGGAAGTTGCAAAGTCTAAAACAAAAGGAGTTGGATGTTATGGCATACATTGAGGAGTTCCATAAGTTGAGAATTAGAATAGGACATATTGAGGATGAAAGAGAAAAGGTGGCAAGGTACCTAAATAGCCTAAGGTACAACATTCAAGATGAAATCAACCTATCTACACCTAGAATAGTTGAAGAGTGTTTCCAATTGGCTATCAAGGCAGAAGAAAGAATAAAGAGAAGGAAAGAACAACATGGAAGAGGTAGAGGAAAGAATTTTAGAGGTAGAGGCAACTTTGGTACTAGAGGACAATCACAAAAGCATCAAGGAGAATCAAGTGGTCATCAGGTACAAGGTGGTGAGTCAAGTGGCAGAGGTAACTTTAGAGGAAGAAGATCCATTTGTAGAGGAAGGTTTGGTGGCCAAGGCAGAGGCTCAAACACCTTCTCAAGTAAATTTTACAATTGTAATCAATTTGGACATCTAGCATGGAAGTGCCTAGACAAACAAGCATCAAGTTCCCATGGAGGTGAGCATAGAACCCAAATTGTGCATGAGGAAGACTATGAAAGTGTTAATTCACCATCTCAACCTGCTATTCCTGAGGTAGGCGAGTCATTAATGATAAGGAGGACACTCATCAAGGTGACAACAACCAGGGAGCCTTCACAAAGGAAATCATTGTTTAGAACCACTTGCAAGTCACATGGAAAGGTATGTAAAGTAGTTGTTGATTCTAGTTCTACTGATAATTTGGTTTCTTTAGAAATGGTAGAGAAGTTGAACATGAAAAGAATTCCTCACCCCACACCCTACAAAGTGTCATGGTTAAACAAAGGTCAACAAGTCTTGGTAAATGGGCAGTCATGGGTAGAGTTTAACATTGGGGGTTATAGAGATAGGATCATTTGTGACATCATTCCTATGGATGTTTGTCACTTGCCACTAGGAAAACCTTGGCAATATGACAGAAAGGCAAAGCATGATGGTCAGAAAAACATTTATGTGATAGAGAAGGATGGAGTTTTATTCTCATTAACACCCCTTCAAGAGGAAGAATCTAATAAACAAGTTGAGTCTAGCATTATGGCAGTAGGAGAGAAAGAGTTTTTGCAAACAATGAAGGAAGAAGGTGGACAGGGATTTGCATTAGTAATTAGGCCTAAGACCAAGTCTGTTTTAGCAGTAAATAAGGTGGAAGACATACCTAGTGAGGTTCAGTCTTTTTGAACAAGTACAAGGATATTGTGGTAGATGATTTACCAAGTTCTTTGCCTCCCATGAGAGATATCAGCCATCACATAGACCTAATCCCTAGTGCCAATTTGCCTAACAAGGCTGCATATAAACTGATCCCATAGTAGAATGAGGAAATCAAGACACAAGTCCAAGAATTGTTAGATAAGGGTCTCATTAGAGAAAGCTTAAGTCCATGTGCTGTCCCTACTATTTTAGCACCCAAGAAAGGTGGAGAGTGGATGATGTGTACTGACTCAAGGGCAATAAACAAAATCACAATCAGATATAGGTTTCTAATACCTAGAATGGAGGACATAATGGACTATTTGGGAGGTGCATGCTATTTCTCAAAGATTGATCTCAAAAGTGGATATCACCAAATTAGGATAAGGGAAGGAGATGAATGGAAAATTGCCTTTAAAGCCAATGAAGGACTGTATGAATGGATGGTAATGCCCTTTGGATTATCAAATGCTCCTAGTACATTTATGAGGTTAATGAATAAGGTTTTGAAGCCTTTTATTGGAAAATTTGTTGTTTATTTAGATGATATTCTTGTGTTTAGCAAGACAAAGGAAGAGCACTTGCAACATCTTGACATGGTTTTGCAGAGTTTGAATGAGGAGACGTTGATGATAAACCTCAAAAAGTGTGAGTTTATGAAAGAAGAACTAGTATATCTTGTCTTTGTAATCTCCAAGGGCTCATTGAAGATGGATCCCACCAAAGTAGAGGGAATACTCAGTTGGCCTACTCCAAAATTAGTAGGAGAGGTAAGAAGCTTTCATAGCTTGGCTACTTCCTATAGGAAATTCATTAAAAATTTCAGTCATATCTGCTCTCCCATCCTTGACACCATCAAAGGAGATAAGAATAGGAAGTTTTAGTGGACTGATGAGGCAGGTAAGAGCTTTGAATATCTAAAAAATAGAGTGGCACAGCAGCCCATCCTTGCTTTACCTGACTTCAACAAGATTTTCACAGTGGAGTGTGATGCTAGTGGATTTGCAGTGGGTGTAGTCTTGAGCCAAGAAGGTAGACCAGTGACTTTCTTCAGTGAAAAGCTTAATGAGGCCAAAAGAAAGTATTCTTCATATGACTTAGAACTCTATGCATTAGTGCAATCACTAAGGAAATGGAGACATTACCTCTTACCCAAGGAATTCATAGTCTTCACGAATAACCATGCTCTGAGTTTTTTGAACAGTCAAGACAAGTTGAGTCATAGGCATGTAAAGTGGGTTGAGTACTTGCAGAGTTACACATTCACCATCAAACATAAGAAAGGCCAAGCCAAAAAAGTGGAAGATGCCTTAAGCAGGAGATCAGTGCTAGTGCATGAAATACAACTCCAAAGTGTGGGACTAGAAACATTGAAAGACATGTATGTAGATGATGCAGACTTTAAAGAGGTATACTCTATTTGTCAGCAATTTCAAGGTACTTTCCATGATCAATTTCCTAATTTTTTGTTACACGATGGACTGTTATTCAAGGGTGCTCAGTTATGCATCCCTAAGTGCTCTATGAGGATAAAATTGATAATGGAGAAGCATTGTGGGAGTCTTGGAGGACATTTTGGGATTGACAAGACACTAGATCAGGTAAGAAGATTCTATTTTCTGGCCTAAGATGCAAGTAGATATCAGAAAGTTTGTTGAAACTTGTGGAGTTTGTCAAAGAGCCAAGGGCTCTAGTTCAAATGCAGGACTATATCAGCCTCTCCCAATCCATAGAAGACCTTGGGAACATCTCAGTATGGATTTTATATTAGGCTTACCCAAAAATCAGAGGGGAGTAGACAGTGCGTTTGTAGTTGTGGACAAATTTAGTAAGATGTCTCATTTTATTCCTTGCAAATGCACAAGTGATGCCTCAAACATTGCAGGCTTATTCTTCAAGGAGATAGTTAGAATTCATGGGTTGGCACTCTTTATAGTTTCAGATAGAGACTCTAAATTCCTAGGACACTTTTGGAGGACCTTATGGAAGAAATTGGGAACCAATTTGACCTTCGGTACTACCTATCACCCACAAACAGATGGACAGACTGAAGTGGTTAATAGATCATTGGGCAATCTACTTAGGTGTCTCACCAAAGAACATGGATAGCAATGGGATCTTGTTCTCCCAAAGGCAGAGTATGCTTATAATGACTCCATTAACTAAAGCATAGGGAAGAGTCCTTTTGAGGTGGTATATGGATTGAACCCAAGAGGTATACTTGAACTTAGAGATTTGAGAGGATTGGAGAAGAGAAGTTGATGAGACCATAAAGTGTCTCATCTTTAGTCAAATAAAAGCATATATTTTCTCTTCATTAAATCAGTTTTTGAAGTGCACTTGAGTATGAGTTTGAAGATATGTAGCTAAATATCAAATAAACTTGTCTAAATGCAATGATCAATGCCATGCATGAGTTTATCTTGATATTACATGTTCACTTTGAGATCAGCAATTATTTTATCAATAAAGTGAAGAGAAAGTCTATTTTATGTTAAGTTGCAGAGCTCCGGAGATGCACAGAGCTCCAGAGATGCATAGAGTGCCAGAGATGGATAGAGCTCTGGGGATGGATAGAGCTCCGGAGATGCACATAGCTTTGGAGATGCATAGAGCTCCGGAGATGCACAGAGTGTCGGAGATGGACAGGGCTCCAGAGATGGATAGAGCTCTGGATTTGGACAGAGCGCCAGAGATGGACAAAGCTCTAGAGATGGACAGAGCTCCAAAGATGCATAGAGCACCAGAGAAGGATAGAGTGCTAGAGATGGACAGAGCTCCGGAGATGTACAGAGCACTGGAGATGCACAGAGCACCGGAGATGCAGAAGTCAAAAATGTAGTTTCAGTAAAACTGCAATATCTCACTCATTTCTTAACAAAAATTAGAATTTCAAAATGATCCAGAAAGATTAAAGAGAGAGGAAAAAATATATGAAGGCATTTTGAAGAGATTCATTAAAATTAATAAATAGTTAATGATATAAGTTGACTGTTACAGAACACAAAGACGCAGAACAGAAAAGTCAAGAAAACTAGTTTCAGTAATACTATGATATCTCTCTCTCATTTCTTAACAAAATTTAGAAATTCAAAATGATATGGAAAGATGAAAGTTAGGGGAACAAAACCCATAAATTATTTGAGGAGATTGCATAAATTAAATGAGAAGTTTATGACGGAAGTTGACTATTCCACAAGCTCTGAAGATGTTCCAGAAATACTTTATGAAGTTGCTACGAATTCTTCCAATCTACCAACACACACTCTGAGATTTTCTGAAGGTTTGATTGACTATAATTACTCCTAAATTAATGGATCTAATTATGAGTAATTATTCCATGCAAAGAATGCACACTTAGTGTCATTGCATGTCTTTCTAAAAGACTGCATGTTTTGCCTTGTAATCAGCAATTGTATAATCAGTTAACTAAATGAATAAGTTTAGTTAACTAGATAAATAAGTTTAGTTAGCTGCATGAATAAGTTCTCTACTCTAGAGAGACTCTCAATTATAATTTAATAACCATAGTTATATATAAAGAACTATGGCATAGAATAGAAAGGGAAGGAAGTTGTAAAAGAATTCATTGAAGGAAAGAACTCTATTTTTTACAGCAGCATGTAATTTGGATCTTGAAGATTTTTGAATAAAGAAAGTTGTTCTACTCATTTGTTGATTACTGGAATTGATTAGTCTCTCTGGAGGAAGGAGCAAGGGCCCACTCCAACCAAAGGGTAGAGACTACATTTCTTAGTTTGTTTAGTTGCTTTGCTGTTATGCAATTTGTTTATCAGAATTCATTTCGTTGTTCCTTTATTCTAGAATTAGATCAACTGCTCAAGTTATTTCTTTCCTTAGATTAAATTGTCTTTTTCAGCAGAGTTAAACCCAGTTTGTTTCATGCAATTGTTGTCAAATCCCTTCTGTAGAAAAGACTGCCATGCAAGTTATTCCTTCTCCCTTTTGCATACAGCCATGGACACCACCTTGGATTGATATTTATTAAAATTAAATGATGAGGACTGCAATGACCCTTGTTAGAAGTACTGAAGGAGAGGAGTTTGAAATGGCCATGAAAGATATACATGATCAAGTCAGAGAACATTTCAAGAAGAGTGTGGAAACTTATACGAAACATGCAGATTTGAAGAGGAGGAATGTTTAGTTCAAAGTTGGGGATTTAGTGCTTGCACATCTGAGAAAAGAGAGGTTACTTAAGGGCAGATACATTAAGCTGCTGATGAAAAAGATTGGGCCATGCAAGGTGGTCCATAAGTTTGGTGAAAATGCATATGAGATAGAACTCCCTCCTAGAGTTGCTATCTCACCAATCTTTAACATTGTTGACTTATATCCTTTCAAGGGATCTTTGGATGTAGGTACAGGTACTGATGAAGGTATTGCTGATGATGATTGGGTTAGAGATCTTCCTCCTACTAAACCAGTCAAACTTGAAGCCATTTTAGACACCAAGGAGGTCAAAAGAACAAGGCTTAAGGTTTACAATGAGTATCTTGTAAATTGGCAGGGTCTACCTCATGAAGATGCCACATGGATGACAGCTGAAGACATTGCCAAACATGGAATCATAGTATGTGATCTAATCTCAGGTAGAGACTGAGATCCTTTCTCCTTGGGTGTATGGTGCAGGGGCACCATGTCTAATTTTTATTTTTTGATCTTAATAATAGCCTAGGTGGAGTTTTTCTTCATAATTGATGTAATAAGGTCTATTTAAGACATTTCAGATGTAGTGGAGGTCACTTAGGATCAGAGTCTTAAAGATTGCATAATATTAGAACAATATATTTTTAGCATTGTAGTGGACAGGCTATTTTTAGCCTTCTTTTGGCTTGTCAATGGCCATAGGCATTATGGAATCATTATGTTTTGGTGGATGCATGATATTTATGCCTTAAACACTTCAAGGCAGGTTAGTGCAAAAGTTTGGAGAGAAGAATCAATAAAGAATTTTAGTTTTCTGCATTGTTTTCTGCATTTTTTACTATTATAGCATCCTATGCAATTCCGTATGGTACTGTCATGACTCCTAATGCCTGAATCATATAGTGAGTTGAATAATATCTCATTTGAATCTAATTAGAGGGATTTTCATTGGGTTTTAAGCATTTTATAATTGATTTTCTGAAGCTAGGTCTTAAACCCTAGGTTTTGAGGGTTTTGGGAAAACGATGGGTTTTTTGCCCATTTCACCTGTGTCACCTCTCAAGCATGGGTGGAATGGATCTAGATAGGTTGTATTTTGTTGTTGTTTTCATTACAGGAGTAGGGGACTGGAATGGAGTGTCATGTGGAGTCATTTGTGCCTAATATCCTCATGTATTATGTCTTCAAGCATAGTTAGATTAGTCATTTGGTGGAAAGGTAACTTGGGATGAGTCAAAACCCCTAAAACTAGAATATTCAGTCCTTTTGCAACCCCATTGATGCCATAGAGTAGATTTTGGAAGTTTGAAGTGAGTTTGTCATACCTTTGCTTTGTAAAAGAGGCCTAATTAGGCCTAGAAAAATAGGTACAGTCAATTTTTGAGGCCTACATTCCAAAACAACCCCATTTGATTTTCAGATATGATGAGTAGGAGCTAAACATATATCTAGAAAGTTAGTTTGTTTGTGGGTTTGCCAAATATTTTGCAAGTTATGTCTGAAAAACCCTATTCCAATGGCTACAAGTGATTAGGGCTAATTACAAAGAAACAGTAAGGAGCTATGATCAGGATCCTTAGTGGGTTACATTAGTATTAACCTATCATATTAATAAGGTCTCAGGTGTCTTGGAGGGTTGGCAAGAGGTCCATGCATACAAATCTTGTTGAGGTACCTTTCCTAAGCATTGTAGCCATGTGTTGTGAGAGAGAAGTCAAATTCATGCATGATAAGTCAAAGGATCATTGAAGTCTCCTAGGAACCTACCCCTGCTCTGCATCATCGTCAAAAGAAAGAGTACATTGGTAGTGATTGCTCAAAGAATACCCAGGATACAACTACACCAACAAGGATGCCTATTGATACATTGTTTCACCTCCATAACATCCATTACTTATACCCAATAGTGTAGGCAAGAGAACCAGTACCAATGCTGGAATGCATCATTTGGCATTGAAATTGTAATGTTGAGTAGAGTCCGAAGTCATAGATTGAATCTCAACGGGTAAATACTATAGTGCTTGTCGATGATATGGAGGACCTTCAAGATGCTTAGCATGACTTCAGGCTGATAACTGATGGCTAGTGTGACTTCATCAACATTGGTAGCTTTGAAAGCTTCAATTAGGTGCAAGATCATCAGTTTATTTGCAAAGTTCACAAGAGGTAGACTGGTTCCAATCAGCTGAGTAGCAGGTTTCTTTATTTGCATAACTTCTCTAATTTCATCTTTGGTAGAAATTCAATACCTCAACACAACATGAAGAGGATGGAAAATCAAATGAGCACTGTAGTGACTACTTCCAAGAAATCATGCTTGTATCCCAAGTAATTCTCCATGAACTGATTTAGTGGTTCGAACTCCCTGAACTGGCTGATTGCATTGATTTGAAAGTTTCTAAAGCTAATTCGATCGATCCATTTTGTGCATATCCTGCAATCAGTGTAATCTGTCAAACCACTCATGGACTTCATATTCCACATCTTGCATACATGTCTATTAGAGCATTTTGAACCATAATATCTTGACAAAAATAACATGTCGAGGATTCTATGAACTTTCAAACTTGCAATTGGCAATGCTTGAGGTTCAAAAGTTTGCAAGACTTCTGACAAGGGGTAAGATCAGGATTAAAGTGAGTTTATAAACTTATTGGAATGCATACAAGAGAGTTCAAAAACCCTTAAAATCATCGACATGTAAAGTTTCCACTTCTTCAAAATTTCCCATTGAAAGATGATTTTAATAAAGTCTCAAACTTTATATTATCTAACACTTCAATAAATAGGGGATGAATTTATATTTTTTTTTCCATTTTTAATCAACTTCCCAACCTTAAGAAACATATTAAAGGAAACATATGTTCCTCATAACATTTCAGTGCCATCTGAAATCGATCAAATGATGTGACATAATTTTGGAATAACAATGCCTTTGTTTATTTCTCCTAAAACTATGCTTTGGCTTAGAGACAAAAAACTTCATGTCTCTCAAATGATAGCTCCATTTCCCATAAAATTTGGACTGTAAGGTGATTGGACCTTTCTGAGAAAAACCTAGAAACCATTTTCGCTCCAGCAATCATAATGCTAAAATTTGGCTCCATTTGCAAATTGTCATCAGGAAAATATAAGGTTTAAAATTTTGCAAACAGTAAAACATTTTGGCATGAAACCTGGCCACATTGGGTAGAATGAGGTTAGGATCAAACTCACAAAATGATTTTGCACCAGCTTGCATAGATTTCTAGATTTAATCATTTTCATGATTTGGCAGTTTCAGGGGTTCATGGTGCTTTAGAAATTTAAAAATTGACCAAGTTCAAAATTTGGGTAACAACTTACTACTCTTTTCAAGAGAACCTAAGCACAACTAATTGCAAAAAATGCAATGATGAGGCACACAAACATGTGTAGATGAGGAGGGTCTAGTAATATTAGGTGATCCAATATGACCACCAATATCATGTGGTTGTGCAAATTGAGAGGTCTATGTAATCAAGTGCTTAGTCAAAGAGTGTATGGAAATGAGGCCCTACTATGTTGCATTTACAACAATGTCTAGGTGCTGAATTGGAGGTAGAGAAGGGATAGCAGGAGGGGGAATAAAAGGACCTTGCACTTGTCTCATTGTCTCAGGTCTATCTTGAAACATTCCCTTACCTACTCCTTTGATCTCTCTAAAATCAAAATAATTCACATGGTGGCCCATTACAAACTTTGCATATAGTTTACGAAGGAAATACAAAGGTACATCTAAATTGTTGTTGGGTGGTTTATCAAAAACCATCCATAACGATCCCAAAAATTCTAACAAATACCCTCATGTATACACCATTTGATTGAATACTTAGGCTTACAAACATCAACATGCAATCCAGTTTTAGGATTGACAAAATATTGGGCTAACATATCTTTGGTAATGTCTAACTCTTTCACTTGATCATATGATAAACCATTAGCATACTCCACCTTCTTGGTTTCTCGCCATTGCCTAAATGATTCATGTTGGCTTGTGAGGGTTCGAACATGAGTAATAATCCCCTCTAAATTTGATGACATTGAAGACTATTGAGGGTGGCAGTGAGAAATTTCTATAATCCACTTATTTGATCAATATTTATTTCAATTTTCTCTTGGATTGTTGGAGGGGGAGGGTTTGGGTTTTGTTGGTCTTCATCCATTTTACCTATTTAAAATATTAAACATACCAATTTAGGATGTAAAAAAAAAAAATATTTCATTTATAAAAAAATAAAAAAAGAGAACAATCACACCCTACCTCTTTGATTTGGCTTACCTTGAATCAAATATTCATTTTTGGATAGCTCTGATATCCGTTTTTAGAAGCTCTGCGTTTTGCAAACTGCGTGTTTGCAAAATGCAAGCCCTTTTTTTCCTTTTTATGTTTTGCAAAATGGATATCTGTTTTAGGTCACACAAAATGGATATCCATTTTGGTTTGGTATTCCAAACCAAAATAGATATTCCATCCAAACCAAAAAGTCAAACTTTTAGATTTCACGATTTTGGCTAAGTAAAGACGCGTTTTTTCTTCCTATTGCCACTGTTTGGCTCGCGATGATCCTACACTCACCCTACCACACTCCTATATGAAAATCAAAGCTATATTGCATTTGCCAAAAATCTTTTTATCATCAAAGATCAAAACATATTGAAATCAAAGCTCACTTTATTCATGAAAAAGTCTTAAATGAAGACATTTATCTTCAATTTTGCCAAACTAAGGATCAAGTTGTAAATATTTTTACAAAACCACTGTACAATACCAAATTCTCTAAATACAAATCAATTCTTGGCCTTAAGAAGCTGCTATTGAGGGGGAGTGTGCAAGACAATGACACCTCTTAGTAGTTAAAACTCTATTTATGTAAGACTTAAGGTCACTTGTAGGACCTATAGGCATTGTTTTTGTATAAGTCCTTTGGGCGTATTATAATTATTCTCTTTGTAATTCTTCCACTTGTAAAAGCATTATACTTTATAAGACCTACATACATTTTGTAATTAACCTAGGGGAGGCTAGTTTTAGGAGACCTAGGCTCTAATAAAAATCCTTATAAGACCTCATATATAGTATCATTTAAGAACACTAGGATTATAAATTATGACAAGAAGACCTTCAAGTAGTCCAAAATACATTATATTTTTTTGACATATGTTTGTGTCTATGTTTATCTCTATCAGGAAGGCCTACATCAATGGGGTACTTCATTTTCTTCTTTTATGGAAATTGATAGGATATGGCCCCTATTAACATTAAGGAGGAGTGTTAGAACATAGTGTTATTAGGGGTCAAACCTATACAACATTAGTAATGTTCTAGATATAAGATTAAAAACTTTATTTTATTTTATGCTTTATAAAGCATTCTTTCAACCACCTTGTAACAATTAATAATTTAATAAACTATAAAAGATTCATTAATTTATTACTTGTTAACAAAGGTAGTTTTTTGAAAAGGTATGGAAAATACCCTTTTGAGTATTTTTCCATTCCTTGTTCCTATATTTAAGGGAGTATAATTTCAATAAAAATGATGAAGGGAATTTAAGAAAAACAAAGAGTAAATTGTGGCCTAAGTGAAAGTGAGGAGAAGTGGATCTCAATGTTCTATCTATTTTTTAAAATAGACATTTATGTAAGTGTTCTCAATGAAATGGTGTTGTTTGTGGGTTTTTTACTAATATGGTTTTCCCACATAATTCTATGTATTGTGTTATTATTTTTATCTTATTTATTCTAAATTTAATTCTAGCTAACACATTTTTTTATCAGTAAATGACTATCTAGGGGACCGCTTCCATTGTTTAAAATATGCAAAAAAATAAAATAAAGTGCATCAGACCCATAAACATGGGTGCATCACAATAAATAAAATAAAGTGCATTGGACCCATAAATAGGGGTACATCACAATTTAACTCCGAAACTAAAAGTTCAAACCACCCATGACTGAAAGAAGCCATTTGCCAAAAGGAAAACCATTATAGTAATTTTGCTCATGGTTCCAACTTTCCTGCTTTATTATGGGAGCACAGATTCATTGGAAACATGCCATTTGATTATTTTGCCTTCTTCTTACACTTGAAAGGAGTCCAGTCATTTGTGTTATCCTTGCACATATCTAAAATTTAGCTTATTTCCTACAAGGGTGACATTACAGGGTCATCCCACAATAATGGGTTACACTTTTTGGCCAAACTTGACATTGAAATCAACATTTTGAACTAAATCTTCACTTTCTAACACCTATAGCTGCTAATCCATTAGGAATTTGAAGATGATGTGAACTAGTGATTTGTGAGATTTTGTCTATAGATTCTAAATATATATTTTTTGAAAAAATTGGAGTTAAATTGTAATATTTTTTGTGTCTCATTTGATAACTAGTTTTTAATAGTAAACAACATTTTTTTAAAGTGATGTGTATTCTGTAGCACATAACTTTTTTTTCTACAAAGGATAAAATTCTGATTCTTTTGAAATTAGATTGGTAACACCAATATCTAGGGCATGCATTTGGTTTCATAATGTTTTGTTGAATATTTTTTTTAATTAAAATTTGAAGTCAGACCAATTATAATTTAGACATAGGCGTATTCCGTAAAACATAACTTTTTCTGTGTGTATCGACATTCAATTTATTTTTTTTGTTGAAACAAGGACATCAATACCTAGGGCATAGATATTTTTTAGAATTTTTTTTCTCTATTTTCCTATTTTTTCGTATGTGTGAAACACAGACCTTGATGTTCGTTGAAAAACCTACATTCACAAGAAATAAAAAATAAATATAATAATCAAATTAAATATATTCAAAATTATACTTTTTGGGAAGCTTATAATAAGGACTACATACTTACAAAACATAAATTTTAAATGCATTCATTTGATCCCTCAAAGGGTAAATAAAAAGTGGTTTTTTATCAGCATTCTGATAGGTGTAGAGGAGACTCCATTATAGGTATGGTTTAAAACTAGTGGGGTTATATCCAAGGGGGTTTGAATCTAAGAGGGGTTGATCAAACCCTCTTCAATTAAAATCCTTTCAATGGAACCTTTCAAGGCTTAAATCATTATATTTTCTAAAAATATGTGATTTCAACACAAATTAGGATGTCCCAGAAAGTGTAACCCATTATTGTGGCAGCACCCTACACCATTGAAAACCAAATTGGCCTTTTCTAATTCTGTTGTAGCATTGACTTCATCATCATTCATTGTAGCTAGTTTAACACCACTAGAGAACCTATTAGCTATCTTCGATTCTGTAGAAGCATAGACCTCATCATCCTTGTTTGAAGTCGGTTTAAAATGTTGTTGGCTAAGATTGGCTCCTTTCCACCAAGTAGCTTTCTTTGGGTAATAATATTTATTTCCAAAAGGGAAGGATTTTGAACAATACTCAGCCTTGTGATTTGTTGCATAACATCACCTACATTTGAAAAGGACGCCTTCATAATCCATAATTTGATTTCAAGTTTTGGAACCAATCTTAATTTTTATCTCACCTGGCAGGGGTTTTGACATGTCAATTTTCACTCAAATTTGAGAAAACGTGAAGATTAGGATTTAGAAGAAGAAGGGCCTGAGATGAACTTATTGATCAAATTACTAATGGATTGGAGGCAACAAAAACCTAGAAGTGCAATGGCAAATTTGGGAATCTCACCTAGATCGGAGTATCAACAAAAGTGTTTGTAAATGGATCAGATTCTAGATACAATGGTTTCATTCCTAGGTAGGATTTATCTTAGGCCTAGGGACCTTTCTGGAGTAGCATATCTTTGCCCTTAGGGAATTCATAGGTAACATAAAAAACCTTTAGCGTGAGGACTGATGTAGAGTTCCCCATCCAACAGAGGTTGCCAGTATTTTTTAACCCATTAATTCAACTCAACCAAATTGGGCCAGTGGTTATGGAAGCGATAGATCAAAGAGTGTTTTTGATGTAGTTCTTCCTCCTCCAACATAGTATGCCCAAAATCAATAATAGGGGTATTATCGCTTGAAGCCACAAGTTGAGGCATCCTCCCCTTTTCCTACATCAGTGAGCCTAAAGAGTGCCATGGTTTGGGTCTCAAGGCATCATCAATGATCATATGCTTGGGAGCTCCCATTGTTATTGCATCTTTGAAGGACAACCCTAAAATCGGTGAAGAACTCGAGTGAGGAACTCCTTGTTGTGGGAATTCACCATTAATAGTTACACAAAAAGCATTGTCATTCATGTGAATAACCTTTGAATGCATGCTCTTACTAGTACCATTGTTCATACCATTCCCAAGCGGGTCACACATATGAGACCCTGACATAATTTTAGGGCTAGTAGAGATTTGTGACAATCTAGAAGCTGTGGTATGACATCTAGGTGAAGCAGGATGTGTCTCCCTTTGTAGTGCTCTAAATTTTGTAAAAACACCTCCTCTACCTACTTCAATCTCATCCCTTGTAGGTGAATCACCATTTGGGCAAGCAAACTTACTTTTGAAAACCCTAAATCTAGGAGACTTGGGAGTGACATTGAAAACTCTAGATATTCTAGATAACACATTTAAATTATAATAAATTTATAATTATCATTTTATACTATTAGTCACATTATTATTTTATTTAATTTGTTTAATTCAATAGTAGGGCTAAGTGTATAGGGATATGCATACATATGAATAGAGAAAAGTCTAGGCAAATGATTCTAACTTCACATAAGATTGTGGACCATTTGTCACTAGATGTACATGTACCAAGACATTATCTCAAAATAGATACAAAACTAAATGGGAAATGGAATGGGCATACAAGTTTTACCTTTATATTTTTCACTACTTTTGAGGTGCGTGTGAATCCTAAAATGATAATGTATCTCAATGTATGTAGAACTGGCAAATATGTATGTAAAATAAATATTTAGACACTTGAAGTATATCACCATGGACCTTGTTGGGTCCCAAAATAGATTATCCTAATCCCTAGAACATTCTCCAATCTTTGAGACCAGGGATGTCAGCAAGGAGATAGAAAGATGTTCAACAATAGGATAAGGATGATTAAGAGCCAATGGTTGGGAATGGGTAATCTCCCCTTTTCTTCTAGCTCAGCTAAGCCAAGGAGGGTGTTCTAAGAGGTATCCCTTAATATGGATTAACAATAATGGAATATGTTTTCAGGCTCATATCATTGCAACGATACCCAAACTACTATCTTAATCCCTAAACACAGTCACTAGATTAAGACAATCTTGCTGCACTAAAACCTCTATTTAATCTAATGAAGAGAACTTTTTGCAGTAATGGAAGGTGCTAGTATGCACATTTGGTTTGCTAGAATTGGCACTTTGAAGATTCACTAACAATATTTCCTAGTTACAACACAGAACCATGATAATGCATACAGGAGTAACTATTTTCTTCACACTCGATAAATTTGTTTAAGTTTTTAAAAGAGGTGTGGGTGATTAGACATTTCAGACTGATGCCTATTATGATGGGCTACGGAGCCCACAGTCCAGCAGAGGCTAAGATAATACATAAATGGAAACAAGCACTTTTAAGATACCTAGGTGCAGAAAACACAATAACTAGTGAGGAATATGCTTAATAATCCTTTATAAACATGAAATCATTCATATACAACCATGGAAGAGATCATCTCATATCATGTAATTTTTTAAGAATCTGTCATAGTCATCTAATCAATGGTTACAATCATATCACGAAGTGTGGTAAGAGGAAACCCTAGCTAAAACTTAGGATTTCCTTAAAAAATTACATGAGAGAAAGAAGAAGTTCATACACTGATTCATGAAACCAATTTTAATCTTTTTATAATCTAGTTATCTTCCCTATTGGGGAACTAGAACTTTTGTTCTTTGAAACCCTATAGAGCTCTGTAGTTTTGTTACCTGAAAATTGCCAAAAGATTGACCCCCAAAAAGAGTTTCCATCTTTAATTTATAGCCATCACAACTTGGAACTGATGGAAGAATGGGTGGGAAAACCCCAGCCACTCCACCTACTACAATAAAAACCTCATTTTCAACTACCTATTTTGCATTAATGGTGATCTGGAGAGTCAAAAAGACAAGATATCTAGTTAGGAAGATGTCTAGTTGGATAGTCTACTTTGAAGATGTTTGGTTGGAAAGTCTGCTTGGAAGATGTTCAGTTGGAAAGTTTGCTTGGAAGATGTTCGGTTGGAAAGTCCGCTTGGAAGAGGTTTGGTTGGAAAGTTCACTTGGAAGATGTTTGATTGGAAAGCTTGCTTGGAAGATGTTCAGTTGGAATGTCTTCTTAGAAGATGTCTGGATGGAAAGTCCACTTGTAAGATGTCTAGTTGGAAAGTCGTATTGATGATGATTGTTAGTCATAACAACATGCATAAAAGTTTACACAACAAACCTTTACTATCTTGAAAAGTACAATCAATTTGGAATGAATTGATCACTCCAAGTCTCTGTTGATCAGGTCATAATCATCTTACATTACTTAGAGGTTGATGTGATATGTTGTTTTCCATTCAAGGGGCCTTACTTTGCTCTGTTAACATGAACTAATGTCTATACGTTTGATTCTACACCTGCTTCCTGTAAATCTCTTCACAAACAAAGGTTAATCCTTCTAGATTCTACAGATGAGGATGATCTTTGATAAGTTTGATCAATTCTTTTGATCATCTACTATAATTCATTATTTTCACTTCTGCGTTATGAATTTTATCAAATGATGTGCCTATAAGCTAATATTTGCATGATTACTACTGTCATTTATATGCATTTGAATGATACCTTCAATTATGCATGCAAATTAGTTCAAATATGCTATTGATGTTCAATTTTCTTTTGGAGTGTCAGCATATTTATGTGTTTTTGCTTATGATTGTAAGTATATTTGCAATTATGAAGATGATTGTAATGAAATTTAAGAAAATAAACTCAAACATTCTAAATTTACTAAATTTAAATGAGTCTTTGACAGTCGATCCATATGCAACATTTAATATTTCACAAAATAGAGATGAAATCAAACCATGTGTTGCTAGGCCATTCCACAACTTCACATAGCTGATGCTAATCTTCTATGGTAAGGAATGACAACAATATCCACAAATTGATATGCACTCCAAGGGATGCAGTACATCACAATGAAATATCTAGATGACATTCACAAGATTACTTAGAATTTACGATGATATGTAATCTGATCTCTATTTCATTAGTATTCAAAAGCATGCACATTTACAATCTGTCTTGAGAAAGTATAATGACATTCAATAATCCTATCTCAATTAAGTCTCGAATAAATGATACAATGTGCACTCCATCTCCTTTTATAGGACAAAGAGAGGAGGTGGTTACAATGATCCAACGATCAAGATTTGTCTATCTAAATCAATGGTCTCTATCTCCTTTTTGACTTGGTCAACTTATGTCAATATGGCACAGGTTACCTGCTGGCAACATCTGGTAGAACTTGAACATCTTTTGTCTTGTTATGCATATGACTTTGTCATCATGCATCTTTACTCACTCTTCATTTCCCTCTTCTTCATCTTCCTCATTTTCTTCTTCATTTGCATCTTCTTCTTCTTCATCATCATCATCATCATCATCATCATCATCAGGATTACTTATTATATGTATTTTGATTATCCCTCTAATGGATTCATATATTTGTACTATTCTCTCAACCTCTCCCCCATCCTGAATTCAAGCTTTTGACATAGCATGTCTTTGGGAATGTAATGATGTTTGTAGAGCAGTCCACTTGCTCTTTCTGTTATTTAGCATCTCATTATATGCCTCAACCTTTGCCTTCATCCTCATAGCCTTATTGATTACATCCTTTGTCAAATGATGAAGGGGGTCGTATGTTGCCTGCTTGAAATTATTGTGAAAAGCTTGTATTGCAAAATTAGTATCTTGATTCTCTATCTTTCCTTCCATATTGCCTTCCAGAGCCTCTAAGATATTTATCTCATCTGCCATAAAGTGGTGCAATTTAACACTAATATCCCCAAGTTTGATATTGCATTTCTTTAGGATATCACTTTAAAATTTGGTATCCTCATACCATATGTTCAACAATTGTGCAGTATTGTTATCCAGTACCTTATTATCCATGATCACTTTCATGTCTATGTGCTTCATCTCAGCTAAAGCATCCAGATGCTTCTCCAATTTGAAGGATCTCTTTCTAACCTCATTTTGCAATTTACCTACTTTGCTCTTTAATGTACCGAGCAAATTCCAATTTGTGAGGGAGATTTTTATCACTTTCTCAGCTTCAGAAATAAAAAAGAATAAACCAATTATCCACCATATGGGCTTTATGTTTCATGATGTCTAACCCTGTTATCTCATCTAGTTGAGATATGATGGTCAATGGGGTGGCTATGTTAGCTGGTATATGATTAGGGTCAATTAACCCTTTTATGAATGCATGCAATTGAGCAATGTGCTCTTTATGCACTCTTTTCTTATCTATTTCCTTTTTTACACTTTTTGTTAAGGAGTCGATGATATCTTTGGCCTCTTGGACCAACTGCACCTCCGTAGCAAAACCCAGATCAACATTGGTTATCTAGAATTCATCAAGGCTTATTTTCCCATTTTCCTTAGCTGCCATTGGCAGTGCTACCTGAGCTATCCTCCTACTTGTAGTAGGATCTCTCCTTATTGCAGATGTAGGTCTTTCCTTTCTCTTAGGCTTCATCACGTCTGCTATAAACAATGTAGAAACATCAAATTCAGGCACTTCATTAATCAGTTGCAAGCTTATTTCTTGATGCAACCAAAATGGAACATCACCCTTGGGTCCTTGCCTATCAGTCTACTTAGTGTGAGCATCCTGAGACTCTATATTATGCACTACCCTAGGTGGAGAGGTCTCTTTCCTTTGTTCATTTTCTTGAACCTTCTCATGAGGGATCTCCTGCTAAGGGATCTCCTGTTGAGCAGGAGATTCTTCTGATGCATGTACATTCTGGTCATGCACACCTTGTTGCAATTTATCCTCATGAGGATTCTGAACATTTTGATCCTGTTTATCTTGTGGCACCTGGTCTTCATGGAAAGATTGTACATTTTGATTTGTTTTATCTAGGGGATCACCCTTGGTCACATTTTCTATTTCTTTTTGCTGATCACCGCTTGTTTGAAGACTTTGTTCTTCACCTTTAGATGTGTTTGTTTCTCTAAGGTCAGGCTCTTTACCCAATTCTTTCTCATTTGTTTTCTCCTCTAGTGTTGGATTACTATCTTGATTACCATTCTTAGCAGGTGCCTCTTTATTCTGACTATCACCCTGATCAAGCATCTCCTGATCACCCTCCTTCTATTCATTGATCTTTACCTTTTCTTGTTCTGGAGGTGCATTTTTATTTTTATCCTGATCCTTGTCACCTTGGTAAGTTAAGTCTATTGCAACCGGGCCAGTGACTTGATCAACAAGATTTGTTAAACCTATCTATTCAGCTATCACTTTAGGGCTATCCTCTTCAATTTGTTCTATTTCCACCTCCTCTCGATGGGTTTCCTTTTGAACTTGGGGTGTGCCATGAGGAGTCATCTTTGTGTTTGCCACCAGAGTCTCCATCCTTTGAGAAAAAACATCCTTAACCACATCATCATCAGACAAATCCACTATATCATCAAGTGGAAAAGGTGACTCTTTCCTTGCTTTATGCATTTCTTCTCTTTGTTCTTCTGCCTTTTCAGTCTTGAACTGAATAATATCAGGGATAGGAACTTCATGCTCTAGGTTCTTTAGAATACCTTGACCACCTACACCCCTCAATAGAATAGGACTAATATCCACAGTCCCTCTCATTGCAGTCTTTTGTTTCTTTTGGGGTGGTGTTTGCTGCACCTTCATCTTTTTCCTCTTGATTAACAAGTCATCATCTAAGGGCTCTTTATCCTCCTTTATAGTAACAGAAGCAGGCTTGGCAACAATTTTCTTTTGTTTAGTAGGGGTATGGGGTGATGCTACAGCTAATGTAGAGGCCACATCTCCCTTTGGTTGGGGTCGCCTAATGATCACTCCTCCAGCTGCTTGGGTCTCTTTCTTATTTTTACCCTGCTTCTTTTCTTCTTTAGTTGGCTATCTTTTGCCATTTGACTACCTCTTCTATATGAGAAAATCATCATATTCTTCCTCAAACAATTCTTGTCTCTTTCTTTTATTGTCTATAGTAAGGACTACACCCTTCTTCTATTTGTTGACCTCAGCATCCACCCAACTTTGGGTCAATTGAATGACCTTTAGCATTATTTGATCTAATGAAGTCACCTCTGGTTGACTTAAGTCAGGGGCTGATATGGTTTCATTGTATACCTTCTTGTCCTCATATTCATTAGACATAATCTTATCATCATCCTTGCATAACTAAGCCAACACTGATATGCAATCAAAGGTGCGTATTTGATTCAGAGTGAGCCTGTGATAATTCCTCCTTCTGATTTCTGCTTCATCATCACAATTAGCCCAATAATCTTAGAGGTGCTTTTGATGTATGGGCTTCCCAAGTAAAGCATGCATGCTGTCATATGGGTCATATGCCCTAGCCAGTGAAAATGGCTGCAAGCACATCAAGTTCAATCCTCCGATTACGTCCTTAAAACTTTATCTAGTTGGACACATATACCAACTAATCATCTTCAGGGACAATATAGGTGGAATCTTTCCTCTCTCAGTATGAGCCTCTATTGAAGGCAATATTTGTCTAGCAAATTCTAATAGAATGACTTGATCGGTTAGATATCTAGGCAACATGAGAGGTTGCCCCTCAAAGCCTTCTATCCTCATGTATGAAAATGTAGGGAATTGGATAAACCAAGCCCCATGCTTGTATATAACAACTTGTGCTTCTACACTTAATCTTTTTGTTCTATCTTCTTCCATGGTCCTGACAAGATGCATGGAGAAGGAGTCATTCACTATCTTATAATTCTAGAGAGATTTCCTTCTTTTCAACTATGGGTAATGTTCCTAGATGTTCACATCCCCAGGGTTATTTCCAACCCTGCCTACTATTTGTAATCCACTGAAGGTCCCTGTAAAAGCTAGACATACACCACATAAGAAGTCATATGAAAGATGTTTGTCTTCCATCCCAGTCTCTTCATGCCCTCATCAAGGTTATCACTTATGATTTTAGCCCAGAGGGGCTTGTCATCTGAATACTCTACCATCCGGATAATACCATACATCTAGTTTTCAAATGCTCCAGCATTTGGTCTCACTATCATTCTACTGAGCATGACCATCATGTACTGGTACTCCAGAGCAAAATCAAACTTAAAGAGGTATATTGGTAATTTAGCAGAAGCCTTGTAGGTACTACTCTTAGACCTCCATTGATACATAACCCTCCTAGCTTCTTTCTGGTTGTTCTTATATTCTCTTTCCAATCTACTCAAGCTCAATCAAACCACATTAGATCTTGTAGGTAAATTAAAGGTGGAGGTGATGCCTGCAACTGAGAAATCTGCATACACTCTGCCATGCTTTTCCACTTTTCTAGTTTCTGGATTGTAATTCCTTGTGCACTCTATCACTAGCTCAGTAGCCTCCATGGCATAGGGAAATCCACTGGCATTCCACATCCCTGAGGTGTGTATGCTTTGAAGTATAGTGTTTCCATTTCCTTTATCTAGTCTTCTGGTCCAATCATCAAGATCGATATTTCCTTGATGTGTATCATTGATCAACCCATATTTGAATGTTACCCCTTCTGGCTGTATGAACATGGGTTTCAAAAACTTTGTTTCAGATCTATTCTTTCTGATTGCTATTAGATCCTACAATTTAAACATACATGTCTTACCCTAACATGTCATATGTAGCAAGGCTTAGGGATCACATGCATTCCATGGTAACAATTCTATTATTCTAAATTATCTCATGCAATCATCATGTTAATTAACTCTATAAAAACTAATTTTACCTCATGATTCACCATAAACAACAAAAAGGAGGGTTTCACTGTTACATACTTGACAATCACTTTCTTTTTTACTGTATGAGTGATAATGATGTGAGTACAATTGTGTTGTATTTACTGTCCTCTGTTCCATTTGGATGCGAGTCCGCTCCGTTTGCCAGGTCACAGTCGTGCTTTGATCAGCTTGAGCTCTATAATTCTTGTTTAAATGTATGGTAAATGTAAAACGAACCCCAAAATTTACTTTCAACCAACTGATATGGCAAATTAGGGCGTGCTTAGTGTCTTTTTGTTTAAGTCCTTTGATCAACACATGATGTCTGTGGATGTTCACAAGTGGCGTGCAAGTATTTGAAATTTCAAAGGTCTAACCTACCATTGGGTTTGCATTTAATGCAAAGGGTGATCTTCACGAAGATTAGGGATATTGGGTAACATGACTGATATTCAGGACATGAGGGTGATATCACCATTCGGGATGGTCAACTGTTGACCAATGACAAAAAAATAGGTCACTATACATTCGTAAATAATCATGATAAAACATTGTATCAATATGATCCAAGGAAGTGCCATGTGGCATCACTAGATTAGCCATTGAGAAACTAGGCATCACAGGTCATCAAAGGCAATATGAGGGATATTGGGAAATATCTAGGTCTTTTAACACTATGAAATATCACCTTATTTGAGAATGTCGAGATGATGTCAGCATTTTATAAGTCTTTAAAATTATTTGAGAGAATGATGTCATCATCATATTTGTTAAGATTAGGGATATTTTGAAATGTGACCCTTTTGGGTTTAGGTCTACTGATGACGTGATCATCATATCATGTCTTCTTTGTGTGAGGGGGAAAATAGGTTAATCAAAAATATTATAAAAACCCAAACATCTATGAAATCTGAAGATAAAAGTAGATTAGAACAAGTAAACAACAATACTTACACCTTTACCTTGCGTCTTCCGTAGTTCACCTATCTCTCTTTGATCTTGAAGATGAAGCCCTCAGAAGCTATTGCTCCCTTCCTTGTTGAAGATGACAAAGACAGAATGGCTGAGATACTTGTGTATTTGAAGATGAACTTCAAAAACACTAACAATGGAGGCTATGAAGTGCTAGTGAGGATAAGGGTGCCAAATGCGCTCTTGTATTCTTGTAGCATAAATTTGCACAATGAGAGATATATGAAATGAAGAGACAAAGGTTGTATTTATAGAAAAAAGTGAGGGAAGATCAATGGTTGAGAAGAAAAGAGAAGATCAACAGAGGAGGATTGTTGAGGAACATGCAACAAATGGAAGAAGGACACATGTCATTCGAAAAGCAACCTTGTTGAGTTAACTCCTCTCTTGATGAGGATGAGATTTGATTTTCTTAAATTAGAATTTATTTTTCTAATTTAAGAGAAGATTTGCTTTAAAGATGCTTTAAAACTGATTTTGCTTTTGTAACTCAACTTTTGCTTTTATGTGACAAGAGGAAAGTATTTTTGGAAGATAAGAATGATTTTTGTGAAGATAAGAGGGCACAATTAAATAAAAAGATTTTATTTAATTATTTTGTAGATAATTGAGAGGAATAAATAAAATATAGAAATATATTTTATTTTTGTGGATATTTTTGAAGAATAAAATAAAATATAAAAGTATATTTTATTTAGTGGATATTTTAGATTTTATTTAAATAAAATTTGCATTTTATTTAAATTTGGAAGAATAAAGGTTTTAATTAAATAATTAAAATTATTTAATTATTTAGATGAATGGAGTAGATGTAGATGAATTTAATTAACTAAATAAATGTGTTTATTTAATTAAATGAGAATAAGTGAATCAAATAAATAGATAAATGTATTTATTTATTGATAGAGGAATGTGAAGGTGAAATAAATATTTAAAATATTTATTTAAGTAGAGTCATGTCAATTTTAGGTGTATACACTTTGTATTGGGTTAGGAAGACGTCATCGTCATATTAAGAAATATGATGGATATTTGGAAATATGACCCTCGCGGGTATCGGGCATACTGATGATGTCATCATCATATCAAACTCTTTTATAAGTCAGAACAAGATGACGTCAAGGTCATATTTTGTGAAGGGTGATATTTCATAACATGATGGGTATTTAGAAATGTGACCCTCCAAAATATGCATGAAGGTTTGACAGGCATACATCCCTTTCGAACTTAACTTTGACGTTCACATATCGAAGAACATGCAGATATCGGGTGATCTTCTTATGTCAGGGTCATCTAATGAATATGATTGATGTTTTGAAATATGACCCTATGGAAATATTCAGTTTGACCAAACTTTGACTTAGCATAACTTTTTACCCTTGATGAATATCAAGGTGATCCAAAAGGCAAACCTGTTTAGAATTTTGTACTCTTTTAGACTATGAGGTTTATGATGACAAATTCTATCTTTGACAATTGACCTTCCCCTTTGTGAAGCATATGCATGTGCAAGGGTGATATACTTAATTGAATTTTGCCAAACCACCCAAAGAAAGAAATCAAGAACAAGCATAAGCAAAAAAAGTTGGGTCCCCATTTTGCTAAGGCAAAATGGGGTGTGTTGTGTAACCACAAAACAACTTGCCACCAAAGAAAACAACCAAATTCAAATGATTCAAGTGATAAGGTCACATTAAAACATAGCATTCTAACTCTCTCTAAGTATAAGTATCATGACCTTTCTGAATGATATCATGTTCATTAGTGCAACAATGCTGATAAGGGATCAAGTGTGTGCATATGATTAATAATCCTCATCTTGAAAGTAAGCTGAAAACAATAGTAATTGGTGTTAAGCTACATATTTTAGGTTCATCCCTCATGGCCAACCTAGATAGAGCCTTGTTGCCAGTAGGAGTCCATAGCCCCGACAAGGTTATCTTAACAATTCCCCTAAGTAGAGTCCCACTGCCAATAGGCATCTATAGCCCCAGTAGAGTTACTTAGATGGCCTAAATTTTATCCTTTTGGATTTTCAATACATTTCTCTTTTTTTTACTCATATGATATCATCATGTAAGTTCAATATGCAAGGTGTGATCACTTGCTGTTTTAGGTTGGGAATTGTAATGGTAGCAAGGGTGACCCTTTGGATTTTTCACTTAACACATATACTAATGTGTTCAACAAACCCAAGGCTATTAGGTGAGTCATCGTGACAATCTCCTTAATCAAGAAAAGGCATCACTAATGAAAAGGACATCACAGACTTGATTAGGGATACTCCTCAGGGTGAGTCACAACCTACGTAAAAAATTTATTCTCATCACTTGAATCCTAACAATTTGTTGGTTTTCTAGGGTGATAAGTTGTATCATCTTGACTAAGCAAAATGAAACTCAACAACAATAAGAAAACACACAAAGCAAAGCTATACAAACAACTATACAATATGTACAATATGATACAAATGACTTACATGACCCTGTTTAAGCTTGAAAGTAATGTTTGAGGAACTATCCATTGACTAGCAATGGGACATCCTCACCGGTTGGAGTCTTAAGCATGTAAGTACTATCTACTAGGATATCTAAAATATGAAAAGGACCTATCCACAATTTATCAAATTTTCCATGGTCACCTTTCTTTTCATGTGCTTTGTCCCATGTTAGGACTAAATCTGAAATCCTAAAAGCTTTTATTCTAGCTCTTTTATCAAACCAACATTTGACAGTAGCCTGATGTTTAGCAAATTGATCAATTGCTCTATCTCTCTTTTCCTCTAGGTGCATGAGTTGAAGCAATCTAACTTCTTGCTTACTATCTATACCTAGGTACTCTTGTGCAAATTGCAAAGTAGGGATCTTTAAATTAACAGGGAGGATAAGATCCGCCCCATATATCAACTGGTAAGGAGAGTTTCCTAATGCAGCCTTCATCCTGGTTCTATCTACCTTAAGGCATACTTTAGTAGGGTATTCCACTCTCTAGGATTCTTTTCTATCAGTTTCTTTATGATACTCAGTAAGTTTTTATTTGTTGACTCTGCTAAGCCATTTCCTTGGGGATAATAATTTGAAGAAAATTTCAAAATAATTCCATGATAAAAACCTCAACTAGATAACCTTAGTGATGTAAAGGCAGGTCCATTATCACATACTAAAGCATATGGAACTCCATACCTGGTCACTATGTTGTTCTCCAAGAACTTGATCACGTCATGTGCATTGCATGTTTTTCTGCTGACTGCTTCAGTCCATCTGGTGCAATAATCAGTGATGGCTAAGACATACCTATGGCATGAAGATGATGGAGGATTAATGGGTCCTATGAAATCCATGCCCCACTGAGAAAATGGGTGCATCTCCATCACTGGCTACAAAGGTTGGGTAACATATCTTTCTCAGTTAGCAGCAACCTGACAAGTATGAGAAAATTTGATGTGTTCTGCAATATCTTTAAAAATGGTAGGCCAGTAATATCCTACCCTTAGGATAGGATGTGTAGTGACTAAGTGAGATCCATGTAGTTCCAAACTTATCATGTAACTCAGCCAAAACATTGTCAACTTCTTGTTTATCCAAACATTTGAGATATATTCCTTCATAGTTCCTCTTGAAAAGGGCTCCTTTGATCATGTATTTTTGTGATCTTATCTTCAAAGCTCTTCTTTGAGAAGCTTACATCTTTGATGGGCATCTCCTAGTGATTAGGATATGTCTAATATCAGAGTACCATTCTTTATTCTCTTTGGTATTCACTACATATTGCTGACTCATTATATTGGGGTCAGTCTCAGAAATCATCTAGCTTAAGACTTGTCCTCTCACCAGCTTCATGGGTGTTATAGCCATATCATATTCTTGGAGCACCATTATCCATTTAGCCCTCTTCTCACCAGGCTCGCTCTGCATCAGGAGTATTTTTACTACTGCATCTAGTACTATAGCAATTATCTTACTTCTTAGGATGTAGTGTCTAAATTTCTTGACTGCTTTGACTAAAGCAAGAGCCTGTCTCTCAACGTCCATGTATCTAAGCTCTGCATCCTTGAATGGGTAGCTCATGAAAGATATAGGTTTCTCTTTTTTAGCTTCATTCCTCTGTGTCAGTACTATTGCACATGTATGTCCTGAAGCAAATGAGTAAATGTAGAAATCTCTTGTGTAGTCTAGACTAATCAGGACAGGAGCATTTGAAATGGCTTTCTTAATTTCTTCAAAGGTATCTTTGGCTTTAGGTGGCCATTCAATCTTGGCATCTTTCTTGACCATTGCATTGAGTGGCCTGACAATTTCTACAAATCCAGTGATGAACTTTCTAACAAAATTTATCTTACCAAAGTATGATTTGAGTTCCTTCTTACTTCCAAGAAGTTGCAGCTTCATGATAGATTCTACCCTAGTAGGGTCAATGGTGATCCCATTTTCTGTTACCAAATGACCTAGTAACTTACCTGTGGTCACTCCAAAGATGCATTTCTTTGGATTGAGGGAGATACCATAATGCTCACACTTTTTGAGCACCCTCCTGAGGTCCTCTATATGATCCCCTTTTTTCTTTGAAACGATGGTCAAGTCATCCATGTATATGACTATGCATTTGCCAACCAGGCCTCTAAATGCTATGTCCATTGCATGCTGGAATGTGGCTCCAACATTGATCATGCCAAAAGGCATGCGTCTATAAGAAAATATTCCCCACTTGGTGGTGAATGCAGTCTTCAATCTATCTATTTTGTCTACCATTACCTGGTTATACCCTGAGAAACCATCCAAGAATGACATCATTTGGGCTCCATTTACTATTTTTAAGACTTCATCTAGTGAAGGAAACAGATAGTTATCCTTTTTAGAAGCTCTGTTTAGATTTCTAAATTCCACACATAAGCGTATATCCCCATTCTTCTTTCTTACAGGGACCAAATTGGCTACCCAAGTTGAATGCCTCATAGGAAATATGATTCTGGCATTGAGCAACTTCTTAACTTCTTCAAAGATGATGGGTTCTAACAAGGCATTGACAGGTCTTTGCTTTTGTCTAAAGGGCTTAGCATTTGGTTTCAATGGTATAGTATGAGTGATGATTGAGGTATCATAAGTCTTTAGCTCATCATAAGTCTAGGAAATAACATGGATGTAATCCTTCAACACTTGAGTTAACCCTGCCTTTTCTTCTTCAGTACACACTTTACCAATCAAAACATTTCTTATATCTTCATTTTGTCCTATAATAATTGGTGAGTATTCTCGTCCATCAATCTTTGGGAGATCTTTTTGTTTCATCATATTATGTAGATCAAAGGCCTTTTATAACTCTATCATACCTTTGAGAATCTTATTGCTAGGTAGATCCATGATCTCTTCTTCTTCCCATGTATGATCTTCTGCATTCCTTTCATCTATGATCTGAGCATCAAATACATCTCTTTTTGATATGAAATCTAAAATGTGCTGATCATCATCAAATACTTGAAGATTGGAGACATATCTGGTATGGAAGGTACTGATACTAGCTCAACTAAGAATCTCTTCAGACCAGAAGTGGATAATGGTTCCAAAGTGCTAGCAACCTCTACCAAGGCATCTGCCCTGTGATTCTGTTCTCTAGGCATGTGGGTGATGTTGAATGCATCAAATTCTTCTATTAAGTCCCACACCCTATGTTTGTAGTTGGACAATTTCTTATAGTTGAAAGAGTATATACTTTTCACTTGTCTTACCACTAATTCCAAGTCTCCATAAACATGCAGAATCTTTACTCTTTCCACAAATTAACGCTTCATACTTAGTCACATTATTGGTGCATGGGAATTGCAATCTATATGTTGCTAGGTAGGACTTTCCTGCTGGGTTAATGAGATCTATACCTACCCCAGCTCCTTGTTTTGACTTTGATCCATCAAACTTGAGGATCCATTGTTTATCTTCTATCAAAGGCTTATCAGGACCTTCTCTTTTCTTTTTAGCCCTGGCAGCTACACCGCCTGATATCCACTTTAACTTTTGTGGTTCGTCCCTTGTTATTTTTGGTGGGTGATTTAAATCTGATACCCTTCCTCTTTTAACATATGTGGTATCATCACTATCAATATCTGTTTGTACTTTAATCTCCTTTTTATCTTCAAGAATGTCTCTACTGTCAGATAGCCAACTTTTTGAATAAAGCACCTCTTACTTATTCAATACATGTAAACATAATGAGCATGTGGTCTTTGAATATGGTGCTTCATGCAGTCTACACCACCCATCAATTAAAGCATGATGTGGAGGAATTTCTTGCAACATGAGCCTCTGAATCTGTTTTGCTAAAAATTGTTCAAACTTTGTTAAATTACTCCCTTTATCCTCATTAGACACTTCATAATCTGACTCAATTAGACAATCAGTTCCTAGGGTAATGTTGTTTTCTTCTCAGGAAGTATTCTCAACATACATCAGGATCTCCTTTGAATTGTGATTGTGACTTTCATCCTGATATGTATCTTCCTCTGTACCTGCAAATGACAAACAAGAATCAACATCATCATAACTATCTATATCACTTACCTCAATTGGAGATGAACCCCCTCTCACTACACGTTCGTTCTAGCTCCATCATATCTAGGTAAGCATTACAAGTTTTCTCTAAATGTGCTTCATCATGTAATCCTCATTAGATATGTTCAATGTTTGGCAACGTTGCACTTCTCTAAATAAGTGCAATTCAAAGTCTTTGAAATGATCAATTTCATCACTATTATCTGAACTATAATCATATTCTATGATCACCCTATTATCCTGATGAGCATCTTCATGGATATGTGTATTATACATGAGAATTTCTTCTATCCTAACTGTTCAAGGTCTGATGGTGTAAACCCCTGGTTTAACATCTACGTACAATATCTCATTCGTCTTGTACTTAGTGATCATGTGTTTCATTTGAGGTTCAGCATTTATTCTAATTTGATTAGGAATCCCCTTCCAAGGTAACCACATGTGGCTGAAATCTGTAGACATGTAACCATTAAGTGTCTTTGACCAATCCCTACTAAGTAGCATTCCATAAGTGTCAGGGATATCCACCACTTGGATGTCAATGTAATATTGAATCCTTGGATATGATGCTAATTGCATGTGGATATGGGTTAACTCTCTCACTACACTTACTTTAGATTTATATAGCTGTGTCACCTTCTTGAGTGATTTAGCTGGATGTAACCCTAAAGCATTACAGATAGATAGTGGCATCACATTTGTTGATGCACCTAAATCCACCAGGCAATTGTGTAAATTCCAAAGATAAAGGCAAGAATACTAAACAACCTTTAAACACTAATGTTTTCCTATATGCAGAAAAGAAGGAAGCTCCTCCTTTTCTATTAATCGTAAGAATGTTTGGGAAAAATATACATAATTGTATGGTGGATTTAGGAGCCTCAGCTAACGTCATGCCGCTAGGAATATGCAAAACTTTAGGGCTTACTCCCACCAAATCTGCTAAGGTTGTTACTCAGTTAGACAAAATAGAAGTTAATGTGGTAGGCAAACTGATGCATATGCAAATGCAGTTAGCATTTGATCCTAGGGTAAGTTAATTTATTGATATTTAGGTCATAGATATACCAATCAATTACTGTATGCTACTAAGTAGAGATTGGTCTAAAACATTGAATGGATACATGGCCACTGATTTTTCACACATGTGGTTACTATGGAGAGGTGTCCCAAATCAGATTAGAATAGAGGCTGAACTTAGGATGAAACACATGATTACAGAGTATAACAAGATGAATGAGATATTGTATGCTTCTGTTGAACCGGTTGTCTATAGTGTCAAACAAAGGAGTGCAAATAGAAAAAATCTTGATGTTAGACTTTAAAGCAAAGCCTACTGATGATGAAACAACTATATTCATTGAATCTGATTGTAACTCTTTTGATGAAGAAAATAATGCTGTAAGTAGTTTTGGTCAAATCATAAGACAAGAGATGGAAAGGTACATTCAACAGGAGTCTCCAATTCAGTGTAAGTTGTACAAAGGCCTGTGTAGAGTTCACAATACTCCTCATCCTCAAGAAGATTGTGGAATGTGCAGGGATATCATAGAATATCAGTATGGAAAATGCATAAAAAGGATGGGACAGAAAAAAAGAAAGTTTATTCTTGATAAACCTGAATTGTGTTTTCATGAAAATGTAGATGAGTCAATACAAGATTCGAAGGAAGAAGTAGGAGTAAAAAAGGTTAATTACTCTAACTTACAAACTGAAAATGCAAGTGTACCCATAATTCAGATTGAGACACACGAAAATAGGTATGCTGTTGCAAGACAGGTGATAGACAATGTGATTCCTGCTAAGGTAAAATGTCAAGGTCAAATAACAAGAGTGGCATCTGGACACTAAAGTGCAATGGATCTAAATCCAAGCAAGGGGCAGGAGTAGGGGTCGAACTCATTGATCCAAGTGGTAAATCATTTTTTGTAGCATACAGGCTCCAATTTGCTTGCACTAACAACGTAGCAGAGTATGAGGCTATGATTTATGGACTTGTTATGGCTATTAAGAAGAGGGTAAAAGTGATCAATTTTCTGATTCTGAGTTAGTGGTTAAACAAGTCAGGAAATTGTATGCATGTAATTATAGAAAAAATGGTTAGTTATAGGCATAGGATATGGGACTTGATCGAATCTTTTGATGCCTTTAACATTGAGCATATCCCTAGAGAATTGAATCAAAGACCAGATGCATTAGCAGTTGCTGCTAGCACCTTAGAACCTTTAATGTTATTAGGTTTAAAATGATTTATCATTGAATTGGTAAATGTACCAAGTATACCTGATAATGTCACTCATTTCCAAGTATTTGAAGGAGACCAACAAATCATAGACTTTCTCACTTGTAATGAGGTAATTGAAACTCAGATCATTGACGAACAGGAAAGACCCGATGTATCTTGGGATGAGGATGACATAATAAACCTGAAAAGTAATTTCCTACCCAAGGGGGTAATAGAACTAGAGAAGATTTTTGTATTTGATAGGGTACTTAGACAGAAAGATCTGCCTAAAACTAAAGGAGGTAAATGTAATCCCTTTAACTTAGGGAGAAAACAAAGTCCACAAAATGTGTTGATTGGAAAGGCTTGTTCTGAAGAATTAAGAAAAGAAATTGTAGAGGTTTTAAAGGAGTATAAACATGTGATAGCTTGGACATATGAGGAATTGAAGACTTATGATACCTCTATTATAACACATGTCATACCACTGAAACCAGATGTGAAACCTTTCAGACAAAAATAGAGACCAGTTGTAAGGCCTGCCCTTGTCCGACTGGTGTGTATCCTATTATTCACCTAGCTCTAGATTAAAATGATAAAATGATTGATTATTATATAATATGGTTGCCAGATGGATATAGGTAGTGATTGGTTATACATTCTCATTAATATGTTTAATTTGCTTCGGCTATGATATGTATATGTGGAATTAACTTTGAGATTGAGTGTGCAGGTATTTCTAACAAAACCACAGATACTGGAGATCATTCTGCACCTTATGTTGTAATCCCTTGTGAAGCCGATCTAGTTACACGAGGAACCAAGATCAACTCTGTGTTTGGTGCAATGTTTTAATGTTGTAATATTGTCTTGCATGAGGTTGAATGGGTTAGGTCTACCCTTTTGTAAAATTGAATTATGATTTGTGTTGTAAGAATTGTATTTGAATTTCATTTTTTTTAATTTAAATTTTTGAGACCCTTTTATTGTGTCTTAACTTGACCCTGGGTGTCCTAACTAAGTTTAAATTGACCTTGGGTTATACCCCATGGGTCTAGGGTCACTTTTGACTTAGGTAACCCTTGGTTAACCTCTGTATGGTCACCTTAACTTCACAGTGAAGTTAAGTGACGAATTTGGAGGCATGGGAAGGATAGGATGAGTGGGACCAACACTCAAGCCCATCCTTTCTCCATTTTCAAGGCTTGAAATGACTCTATGGTCCACCAATAATGGAGGGGCTTATCTTCTTGTTCCCTCACTTTTGGTGAGAGTCCCCATGAAGTGGTGTGGTCCTTCATGAGTGGGGTTATTTTTTAATCCCACTTGGGATAGTGGGGATATTTTATTAATTCCACTTGGGATATTGGGGATATTTTATTAATTCCACTTGGGATAGTGGGGTTATTTAAATATTACAATCTTAAAAAAAAGAATTTTTAATTCATCCCCTATGAATTTAAAATTCACAAATAATGAAAGCCCTTGATCTCAACTTTTGATCCTCACCCTCCATCATCTTTTCAAAAATCTATAAATAAGACCCTGCTCTAAGCAATTAGAGAAGACTAGATTTTTGTAGGGGAACTTGATTCTTGCAGGGGAACTTCATTCTTGCAGGGGGACTTCATTCTTGCATTCTTATCATGCCTAAATTCTTCTAGGAAATCTTCTTCTGGCATCCTCATAATGCCCAATTCCTTCTCTATTCTCCTCTTCATAGCCTCATAATGCCAAAATTATTCTAGCCATCCTATATCCTCCATTCATTATCCCTTGCTTGTGATCATAGAGAGATTATTTTTTTTTGAGAAGGGAGATTTGGAGAGGAGGCTGGAGAGGAACTCTACATCAACTTCATCCATTAAAGGGCTTTTTAAGGTTGTATTTCAAGGCCTTTCCTTTGCATTTTCTATTTCTTGCATGATGGATTTGTGAAATGAAATTTGATTTGTTGTGTTGTAAATTATGTAATTGTGGGGAAATTTATTTGGGTGTTGACAGAGCTTCTTCCACTTGGGAGAAATACTCATCAAGTGTGGGGTAGGGGAGGAGTGATCCTCCTCGAGTACATGCCTTGTTTCTTTTGAGATGTTGAAAGCCTTGAAGACATTTGTGTGACTTTGGGAAATTGTGTTATTTGGCTTGAGAGTCAAAATATGAACTCCTTGGAATCTTTGTTGGCAAGTTGGCTTGAGGCCATGAGAAGGAAACTGTGTTGAAATTTAATTGAAGGGTGACACTCTAGAGTTGAGTGTGTCCACTCTCCTACCCCTCTTTAAACTCACAGTGGATGAGTTTTGTGTTGTGTAAATATCTATGGGTGTATTTGTGTTTTGGTGTGTTGTTTTTATTTTGTTGTGAAGTGGTATTGAATCCCCTAGGTGTGTGGATAATCTCCCTAGCTCGGGGGTGACCCTCTTGTGGGTCTACGGTAGGGAGGAGAGCAGCTTGTGTGGTGTTTCTTCCCTTGTGTGATATGCAGGTTTTCTGGGAGCTTATGGTGAAGCTTGGAGAAGATTATTGGATCTTAGAAAATATTTTATTTTCCTTTACTCTTAAGGGAGCTTGGTCTTTTAATAGCTTCATCCTTGTTGATTTTACAAGAGGAGAACATTCTCTCTCTTTCGTTGTATAATTTGGTATTTTGGAGTTGTAAGGAAATTACTTCCTTATTGTATTGATAGTTGTAGTTTTATTGTTCGTTTAGTTTTGCCATTTGGAAAGGAAATAAAATTGGATTAAAGTTGTGTAATTGAGTTAAATAGAAACTAATCTCATATTAAAAGTTTGCATTAATATGAATAGTGAATAGTAATAGAATAGTGAATAGTGAATAGTGAATAGTAAAAGTGAATAGTGAATAGTAAAAGTGGGATTTATTTATGCATATTGTATAATATGAATTGAATAGATGCTTAAACTTAGAGTTGCAATTCAGAAATACAATGTTTATATTTGTAAAAAAAATAAAAATAAACTCTTTGCTATGTTTTTAATGATTTATTGGATAGTAATCTGTTTTAACAAATTATATATATATTTATTTATTATATATATATTCTATACTTTTTTTTACAGTTAAGGAACTTCTTAATGAAATTGTGAGTTAAACTGAACTGAGATAATGGCGGTATATATACATATACATATATATATATATACATACATATATACATATACATATATATATACATACATATATACATATACATATATATATACATACATATATATACATATATATATATATATATTTTAGAGAAACAAAAGAGAGGGCAAATGATCGTGCTTTGTTAAAAAATGATCTATCACTTAAAACAACTGCTGTACAAATGTAATTCGTGAGTGTAATACCCCGCTAACAACTGCTTTGTTTACTCCTTAAGCATGCGCCATTGAGCATGCTTACGTGTGTGAGGGGGTTTTCAAAGTAGTAAGAGAAAATTTTTGATAGTTCGTATCATGACCACATGACGCATGTGGACGTGACACGCGTGAATACGTGTTGTGACCGCATGAGAAATGTGGGCATGACACCAGTGAATGCTATTTTAGAGCCTTTAATCTTTGAGGAAGTCAAAAAGTTGTTGTCTACCAGAATAATTTTCCTTGTGAGACATTCAACCTAGGTAGCAAACATAGTGCCCGTAAGGAAGAAAAGTGGAGACATCAGATTGTGTGTAGACTTTAGAAACCTGAATAAAGCTTCTAAAAAAGATAACTATCCTTTGCCTCCAATAGATGAAGTTCTACAGGTAGTAAACAGAGCCAGGATGATGTCTTTTCTAGATGGATTCTCATGATATAACTAGGTTTTAGTTGACAAGGAAGATAGGTTGAAAACTACATTTACTTGCAAATGGGGTAATTATGCATACAAGAGAATGCCTTTTGGTTTAATTAATGCAGGTGCCATGTTTCAAAGAGCAATGGACATTGCATTTCAAGGACTGTCAGGTAAGTGTATTGTTATTTACATGGATGATTTAACTGTATTTTCTAAAGATGCATCCACTCATGCAGAAGATTTAAGGAGAGTGCTAAAAAGGTGTGAAAGGTATGGAATCTCTCTTAACCCAAAGAAATGTTCATTTGGTGTAACGGAAGGAAAGTTGTTAGGACATATCATTTCTGAAAATGGGATATCCATTGTCCCAGACAGAGTAGAAGGAATTAAAAAGTTACAATTGCCTAACAGTAAAAAGGAATTGAAGTCTTTCTTTGGTAAAATTAACTTCGTCAGAAAGTTTATTACAGGATTTGCAAAAATTGTGCAGCCATTAAATGCAATTCTGAAAAAGGATGCTAAAATAGAGTGAACGCCAGTAGCTAAGGCTGCATTTGAAGACATTAAAGAGGCCATTTCTGATGCTCCTATGTTAGCTAGTCTAAATTATACTAAACCATTTTACATCTATTCGTTTGCATTTGCGCATTCAGTTGCAGCTGCTTTTGGTGCAAAAAGGAGAAGAAAATGAAGAGAAGCCCATCACTTTCATGAGTACTCCATTGAAGGTTGCATAGTTGAAGTACTTAGACACAGAAAGGTAGGCTTTCACATTAGTGTGGGTACTGAAAAAGTTTAGGCACTACATCTTGAGAAGCCAAGTAAAGGCTATAGTACTTGATGCAACGGTGAAAATGTTATTGATGCAAAATGAGCCTGGGGAGAAAAGAGCCAAGTGGATCATAGTGTTGCAACAATTTGACATGGAGATTATTCCTACGAAATTAGTCAGAGGTTAGGCATTAGTACAGACAATAGCTAATACTGATCCAAACTTGGTGAAATAGTAGTATGTAGAAAACACTAATGATGTATTAGGTTGGTATGATGACTTAAAGACATTCTTGATATCTGGAAAATATCCAAATAAGATGAAGTCTTCTCAGAGGAGAGCCCTAAAAATAGAAGCACAAGGGTATATGGTACAAGGAGGTCTATTGTTCAAGAAGAATCATGAAGGTATATACTTGAGGTGCTTGAACAAAGATGAAGTGGACAAATGTTGCTGGAATTTCATGATAAATATGGAACAACTCATGGCTCTCATTTGGAAACTACTCATAAAATTCTGAGAGCTGGTTATTATTGGCCAACAATGTTTAAAGATATAGAAAACTATATTTGAAGTTGTCACATATGTCAGACTATAGCAGACAAAGGGAGAAATCAGGCTAATCCACTATAGCCAGTTATTGAGTCTAGGCCATTTGCACAATGGGGGTTAGATTTCATTGGAGTCATCAATCCTCTATCATCTGCAGGGCACAAGTTCATACTAACGGTGACAGACTATTGTACAAGGTGGACAGAGGCAACATGCTATAAGTTTTCCACTACAGAAGTAGTTATCAAATTTCTTAAGGAGAACATCATTATAGGGTTTGGAGCTCCCTATTCTCTAGTATGTGACAATGACCCTGCATTTTCTTCTTTGAAATTTTCTAAATGTGCATTTGAGTATGGGATAGTTCTTAAGTTTTCTTCAAATTATTATCCTCAGGGTAATGGGTTAGCTGAGTCTACTAAAAAAATCCTGTTAGACATCTTCAAAAAGTTAATTGTTAAAAATCCAAAAGAATGGAATATACTGCTAAAATATGCACTATGGGTAGATAGGACAAAAGTTAAAGATGCCTTAGGCAATGCACCATATCACTTAGTATATGGGACTGATCCCATACTTCCAGTGAAATGGAGAATACCTACCTAGAAATTTCCTAATGAGTATCTAGGCTTTGATGATCATAGAGAAGCTAGGTTGGTCCAGATGTTACAATTGGATGAGAAAAGAGACCAAGCTATAGATAAGTTTGCAAAACATCAGGCTGTAGTTAAAAGGTGGTTCCATAAGAGAGCAAGAATCAAAACATTCAAAATATCAGATCTGGTGTTATGTTGGGATAAAGCCCATGAGAAGAAAGGGAACCATGGAAAGTTTGACAAATTGTGGTTAGAACCACTATAGGTTTTAGAAATAATAGGGGACCATACTTTTAGGCTCAAAACCTTGACTTGCGAAGATGTGCCATTACCTATTAATGGTCAACATCTTAAGCATTATTTTCAAGCTTAGAAGGTAAGTCAGCCTTATTGTGTATCATAATGTAAATAATGTATAGGGGTGTGGTTTGGTTTTTGTGGTTGTGTTTTTTTGGTGTTTGGCTTGGTTGTTGTCTTTCCTTGGGAAGGATGTTTGTTTTGATTTAAGGTATGTAGGAGCAGATTAACAACCACTGAAAACAGTAGAAAATTTGGAGAATTCGGGTTAATTGTTTAAAATTTATGCATAACTTGTTAGGACTTTCATGAATGTAAGGTGTTGTTTATCCTATGAATGATTTTATTCAATAGACATGAATTGAAATATTCAAGGAGAGTTTCTCACAATGACACACCTAAAATCCTTGGGTTTGTTGAACATGCTAGTGTAGGTGTTAAGTGAAAAATCAGAGGTCACCCTTGCTACCATTACAATTCTCAGCTTAATTTTAGCAAGTGACCACAACTTGCATCATAAACTTGCAATGATAATATCTCATGAATCTATATGCCATATAGAATTGAATATTAAAAAATAAAGAAAGATGGATTATACTAAAAATCCAATTTAAGTCATCTAAGTAACTCTACCGGGGCTATGGATGCCTACTAGCAGTGGGGCTCTACTTAGGAGAATTCTAATGATAACCTTGCCGGGGCTAAGAATGCCTACTGGCAGCAAGGTTCTATCTGGTTAGCTATAAGAGATGAAATCAACTATGTAGTTTAACACCAGTCACTAGTGTTTTCAACTCATCCTTAAGATGAGGATTATTAATCACACGCACACACTTAAACTCTATTGAAAGATTCATACACCTTATTGAATACATTCAGTCAAAGTTGAATAATAGTTTACCTATGGGGAACTTAGAAGTTATGAATTTTTTTTTTTTTTTTTTCTTTAATGGTTTAAATTTAGTTGTTTTATTTGGTTGCTAGTTGTTGTGATGCTCACAACATGCCCCATTTTACCCTTTAGCAAAATGAGGACCCCTGTTGTGGCTGTTACTTTTGGCTTGTGTGTTTGGTCTTTCTTGGTGGTAAAAGGGAAAAGGGGTAGGTGTTGCAAAAGTGTTGAAATTTAAAATGCCTCATGTCAGGAAAAGAAACTAAAGGTGTTAGTGAATTCTTTGTGAAAAGTGATCAAGGGTTTCTTTTTGAGCCAACTTGAAATTCTTAATATTTTTTGAAATATGAAAGTTTTGGTAAAATGCACTGTTTTGGAGTTTGTGTGTCATATACAAATTTGTTTGTATATGAGGTCTTTGTATTGTCGTGTTATGTTTAATCAGGCTTTTGTTGGTTGGATGCATATTTTGAGTGTTTGCCCTTTTGCATACAAGCCAGACCCGATTGATGTTCAAAAGTTGAGTGAATATAGTGAAAAGTATGCACTTGCATATAAGTTTGTATGTATGTTCAACACAAACACATTCTATATACAAAGTGGAAAATATACATGATTAAACCCGAAGTAGTATTCAACGTACTTTATAAAGGTCTAAAGCTTACTTTTCATTGCATTGCATTTTGTATGTATCCACGTTTGTATCTTAAATATACATACAAAAAGGACAGGTTTCCAATGAAGGTTAAAAGGGAGTTTAGCATAGATCAACAACATATGAGCAGAAACATAATCAACACACTTGACACCAAGATTTTGATGTGGAAACCAAGTTAAAGGAAAAACCACGGTGGGGGTTAAACCACAAAGATTTGTACCTTGTTAAAAGTACTTTAAAAAAGTAGAAGGCACATGCCTTTGGGTGCATTGTCTAGAGCTCACTGCTCAAAAGAGAGGCTCACTGCCTACATAATTTATTTAGAATAGAAAGAATTAACTAAGAAATAACATCTACTTCATGCCTGGTTCACTTTCAATGAATGCTCACAAAACTTCTTCTTTTCCCCAAATTCTTCTTCACTGACTTTTCACTCTACACTGCTCTCACTCCTTTTCTTCTTTGCTCTACTTTTGATCCTTTATTTGGATTTAATCTGTTTTCTCAAGGATGATTTTTAAGAACTTTTCAACAAGTATTTATACACTTCATCAACCTTGGAATGATCAACAACGTTGGCTAAACTTAACGTGGATCTTTACACTATCAGCCAAACATAGCTGAGACTTGAATGTTCCTCTACTAACATGCCACGCTTCATAAAATGATCTTTAGATCATCCGCAAAACACTAGGAACATCCGGTCGGCCAAGACTGGGAAGAACATCAACTTCAAAAAGGAAATCTTCAATAACAAGCTCAAACTCCTATGCGGACCTCCAACATAGTAGCCACACGATCCAGAGACCTCCACAAATACATTGAATTCAGCAATAACATCCACTCTAAACAAAATTACCAGAATCATTTGTATCTTCCTCCAGAACCTCAAGAACACTGTCTATAATGACTATCAAACTAGAAGGATGGTTTGCAGACATCCAAACCATGAACCACTAGAGTTGATGACACACACTAACTTCCCAAACATGCCTCTAGATCTGTAGACCATAATATTTCACTATGGAGCAATCCGGACCAACTTACTATCATTCTGTCTCTTCTGAATATTGCAAAATCTGGATCTACTCAGATGGCCATAACTTCTTCAAATCTTCATGCCGACTTCTCAATTCTTAACTGGAACAACCTCTGACAATCCTCTACACAACCATAAGGTCCATGAACATTGATTCTTCATTAATTTTCTTAATATCCTCAACATTTCAGTCTCCTGAATAGGCAACAAAATAAGGCATAGTTGACACTAATGACAACAAGAATATGTTGACATCAATGACAACACCACTTAGGCACATATTTGTAATAATATCCCCCTTTATCATTGATGGCAACATATGATGTGAAAAACTGATTCAACCATCATGACAAGAACTTCTCCCCCTGACTTCTACAACCACTTCCTTCATTGCTCCCCCTGTCATCAACAATTACTTTTTCACATGTCTTCTCTCCCCCTTTGACATCAATGGCAAAGGGAACATATTTGCAATCTTTACTCCCCCTTTTTATTTTAGACTGATCTCCAACATTTGCATACTGACTACTCCTTAGAGTAGTATTTTCTCAACATCAATCTAGATCTCAAGATATGACTGAGAATTCCACTGGACTGATGCACCTTAGTGCATCTTAGTTCTGATTTGGAGGGGCAATAACCCCTAACTTCTCTCTGAGATACTCAAAGGTATCCTTGGGAAGAGGCTTAGTGAAGATATCTGTAATTTGATCTTTAGAAGACACAAACTCCAACTTGACTTCATTCTCATTTACCTTCTTTCTCAAGAAATGAAGCTTGATAGATATATCCTTTGTCTTTGAACACAACACTGGATTCTTTGATATGCTTATTGCACTAGAATTGTCACAAAATATTGTGACTGGCTCCTCAAACAGAATTCTGATGTCCTTCAACATTTGCTTCATCCACAAAACCTGAGTACAATTATTTACTACTGCTATATATTTTGCTTCTGCAATAGATAGAGATATTGCCTCTTTCTTTTTGCTCATCCAAGAGACCAATCTTCTTCCCAAGAAAAATGTACCACCACTAGTACTTTTTCTATCATCCACATCTCCTGTCCAATCAGCATCTGTATATGCATGAAGAGTGAAATCATTGTCCTTTGGATACCACAATCCATAATCAATTGTCCCCTTGAGTATCTGAAAATTCTTTTGACTACCACAACGTGGGATTCTTTTGGATCAGCTTGAAATCTCGCAACAAGTCCAATGGCATTCATGATGTTAGGTCTGGTCTAAGTTAGATAGAGGAATCCTCCAATCATTGATCTATACCTTTTCTAATTTTCCTTGGGGGAGTCATCATCCTTACTTAATTTGCATCCGGTTACCATAGGTGTACCTACTGGCTTTGAATCTTCCATTCCAAACTTCTTCAACAATTCTTTCTCATACTTGGACTGAGATATAAAGATACCTTTATCTGATTGAACAATTTGTAGACCTAGGAAGAAATTCATCTCTCCAAACATTGACATCTCAAATTCACTTTTCATTTGATCAGCAAATGCTTTGTACATACATTCATTTCCACCAAAAAATGATATCATCAACAAAGACCTCAACAATCAAGATGTCCTCATGATTAATCTTGAAGTAAAGATTACTATCAGTAGTACCTTTGCTAAAACCTATCTTAAGAAAATATTTATCCAATCTTGCATACCAATCTCTTGGAGATTGCTTGAGTCCATACAAGGATTTTCTTAGTCTACAAACCATATCTCCCTGATCAGACAACTGAAATCCTTCCGGCTGCTTAATGTAGACTTCTTCCTCCAAATCTCCATTCAGGAATGCTGATTTGACATCCATCTGATACACTTTAAAATCTCTGAAAGTAACAAATGCAAGAAACAATCTAACTGCGTCTATTCTTGCCACTGCAGCAAAAGTTTCTTCAAAATCAATTCCTTCCACTTGAGAATAGCCTTTGCATACCAACCTTGCTTTGTTTCTTACCACTTCACCAACTTCATTTAATTTATTCCGGAAGACCCATTTGGTTCGAATCACATTTTTGTCCTCAGGTCTAGGAACAAGATCCCAAGTGTGGTTCTTTTCAATTTGCATCAATTCTTCTTCCATTGCTTTTACCCATTTTTCATCATTGCAGGCTTCACTTACTAATTTAGGTTCAATCTTTAAAATCAAACAAATCTCTATTTGATCTTCAACAACTCTTCTCCTAGTTCGAACACCTTTATTTCTATCTCCTATGATTTGATCTTTAGGATGATTCATTCTTACATACCTGGGGGTTTTAGGAATTGCTTGAACTTTTGTTTCTTGAGCTTGTTCCTCAACATCTATACTATTTTCTTGAGTTCCTGGAGTTTCCAGATCAATCTGAATCTGAGTCAGAGTTTGAACTAACCTTCCTTTACTTTGAATTTCATCTTGATCATATGAATCATATCCATAGAACCTGGAATGTCCTTGCTCTCATCAACTCTAATATTAGTACTTTTAACAATCTTTTTAAACCTCTTGTTAAAGCACCGGTAAGCCTTACTTTGATAGAGTACCCCAAAAATATTCCCTCATCACTTCTTGCATCAAACTTGCCTAAATCCTTATCTCTTTTGATATAGTATTTACTACCAAAAAATCTAAAATATCTCACAGTAGGAGGATGACCAAACCATAGTTCATAAGGGGTCTTACCAGAATTGCCTTTGATCTACACCCAGTTAAGAGTGTAGACAGCAGTACTTACAGCTTCTCTCCAATAAACTTGAGGAACATTTGTTTCCATCATCATGGTCCTGGTAGCTTCTTGAATGGTCTAGTTCTTTCTTTCTACAACTCCATTTTGTTGGAGAGTCCTAGGAGCAAATAACTATCTTTTTATGCCGTGCTTTTCATAGAAAGCATCAAATTCGCCAGAAGTAAATTCTCCACCTCTGTCAGATCTCAAACATTTCAATTTTTCACCAATCTTATTTTCCACCATCACTTTGTCAAGAGCTTCTGATTTTTCTTTTAGGAAAGTTACCCACATCATCCTAGAGTAATCATCAATTAGCAGCATGAAATATCTATCTCCTTGCACACTCCTAATCATCCACTTGAAGCTTGTTCCTTACTTTTGAATGAAATTTTGTTTTGTTTCCCCAATTGACATTCTCTACACATGCTATTAGGTGTCACAAGTTTTGGAAGTTCTCTTACAGCCTGAGTGGTACTTATTTTGACAATGTTATCAAAATTCACATGACACATCCTCCTATGCCATAACCAACTTTGATCTATCCGAGCAATCAAACAACTTTTTCCAGAACTACTTAAATGAAAAATCTTACCTCTAGTTTGAGTACCGGATGCAATTTTAGTTCCGGAGCTCTCCAAGATTCTACATTTTCCATCATAACCTTTGTCAACCAACTGTCCAACACTGAGAAGCTTATGTTTCAGTCCTTCCACATACAGAACATCATTGGTACTATTCTTACCATCAAAGGAGATGGATCCTCTGCCATGGATTCTACAAGCTTAGTTATCTCCAAATTTCACAAGCCCTCCTTCATAATTTTCAAAAATCACAAACTTACTCTTGTCTCTAGTCATATGATGAGAACATCCACTATCAATCACCCATTCATCTTTCTCAATAACCTGAGTAGCCAAGGCACTTTCCATATTTGCATAGCTAGCAGATTCAATAGACACCGGATCTTCTTCTTTGATAGCAATGAACACCCAATCATTTTTAGAGGAACCTCCATGATCAGATTCATCATCTGTGACTCCTTCTTCTCCAGCTTCTTGGACATAGTAACATTTGTTTTGACTTTTGTATCTGTTAGGATTTGGTTTTGAAAACCTCTCCAGACATCTTGAGGCAAAATGACCAATCTTATTACAAGCAAAACATTTGAGTGGCAATTTTCCTTCATACTAACCGGATCCTCTTGGCAATCTTTTGGCAAGAAGAGCTTCAAGATCTGTAGTTTCAATTTCAACATCTTCAAGATCCTTGTCTTCACGAATCTATTTGATCTTGCAGAAGAGATTTCACCCAGATCATATCTTTGTTTTCCATATACACTGGCCTTAAATGTAGATTCAGACTTGGGAAGAGAATCACCAAACTCACTTAATTCAAAAGCTGAAATTTTGCCAACCAGTTGATCTCTTGTAACTTCTGAGACAGTCCTGATCTCCTCTATAACAACATCCTTATGTTTGTATGAATCAGGTAAAGATCTAATCACTTTTGATACAATCTCTAATTCTTCCAAAGTTCCACCAGCACACCTGATACCACACACAAGTTCATTTATCTTTTGCATGTAGATTGTGATGTTTTCATCTTCACTCATTCATAGAGTTTCAAATTTTCCTCTCAGACTGTCACTTGGCACATTTGACAAATTTATCACCTTCATACAGATTCTCCAACTTTTTCTAGATTTCATGAGCAGTTTTTAGACCAAAGACATTTGTCATTTCTGAATCAGTTAGGGCACTCAAAAAGGCTTCTTTAGCTTGAAGGTTATTTTCAGCATCTTTGAGTTGATCTAGAGTTGAAGGACCTTTCTTCGGAGGTTTATACTCAACACTAGTTATCACCCAATATGCATCACCCATGCATTGGAAATGACACTCCATGTGATTCTTCCAATTAGAATAATTTATTCCATCAAATCTCAGACTATCTGTTGATGATGATGATTAGTCATAACAACATGTATAAAAATTTGCTCAACAAACCTTCATTATCTTGTAAAGTATGATCAACTTAAGATAAGTTGATGACTCCAAGGCTCTGTTGATCAGGTCATGATCGTCTGACGTTACTCTGAGGTTGATGTGACATGCTATTTTCCATTTCAAGGGGTCTTATGTTTTCCTAGGTGATCGGTATTGCACTGTATTCTATAAATTCACTCCACAGAGAGGTTAATTCTACTCTATTTCCAAAGATTACTATGATATTTGTAAGTTTGATCAATTCTTTTGATCATTGATCATTATGAACTTACACATTCTTATACACTGCATATTTATTTAAATGATGTGTCTATAAGTGGATATTTATGTGCTCCTCATGGATATTTATTTGTATATGCATGATATTTATCAATTTGACATGCCTTCATTCAAAATATGCTTTGTATTTTCAATTGCCTACGGGATATCTGCATATTTCATGTTTATTTGCTTTTGTTTGTGTATTATTTGTAATTATGGAGATGATCTGTAATAAAATTCAAAGAAATTTAAAAGAATACTTCTAATTTTAGTGAACCTTTAGTTATTGAATCACATACATACAAGATACATTCATGGAGAGAAGAAATCAAACCATAAGTCATCAGGTTGTTCCACATCTAGGTATGGTTGATGCTAACTTCAAAGGAACAAGGAATGAAAACAATATATGCAAACTAAAAAGCACTCCAAGGGACGCAACTAATAAATGCATAAATCCAGATTCCACTCACAGATTACTCAATATTTACAATGATTTGTAATCCAAAATAGCTTCTCTTTCATTAAGTATGCAAAACATGTATATTCACAATAACTTTGAAATAAGTCCCAAATTCTTTAGCACTCAGATTTTAGTTAAGTTTCGAATGACTAAAAGATTGCATCCCTGCACCTTTTATAGAATAAGGTGAGGAGGCAGCTACAATTGACCAACGGTCAAGATTTATCAATTTAGATCAACGACTAACAATCCTTTTATGACTTAGTCAACTTTTTCTCTCGTGGCATAGGTTGCCAGCTAGCAACCATCTGTATGACCCACTATTTATAAGTATCCCATGCATATGTTCACTTAGTGATGCATCTATATTTACTCTTCATGTCCTTCTTCTTCACTTTCCTCTTGCTCATCGCTCTCTTCATCTTCATCTTCATCACTTTCATTATCACTATCACTCTGATAAACATTCTCTTTCATGTGGACCTTTACTGCTGTCCTGATATGTTCATATGCTTGCACTATTTTATCAACCTCTGCCCTATCCTGGATTTTAGCTTTTGCTGTTGAATGTTTATGAGATTGGAACTTAGCTTTGAGAGCTTCCATTTTGCCTTTCCTACTATTTAATGTCTCATTGTATGTATCCACTTTAACCTTTATTCTCATAGTTCTATTCATTACCTCTTCGGTCAAGTGGGTGAGAGGGTCATCTGCTACTAGCTTAAAATTATCATGCAGAGCCTTAATAGCAAAATCCGCATCTTGATTCTCAATTTTACCTTCTATTTTCCCTTCCAAGGCTTTCAGGATTTCTACCTCATATGCCATCATGTTGTGTAGGTTGACACTAATATCTCTGAGCTTGCCACTGCACTTCTTCAACACATCACACTCAAACCTAATATCTTCATACCATATACCTGTTAGCTGGGCAATATTATTATCTAATACCTTATTACTTATAAGAATCTATGAATAAATTCTCTTCATCTCACTCAGAGCACTCAGGTCCTTTTCCAATTGAAATGACCATCTTCCTGTGTCATTCTGCATTTTGTCCACCTTCCTCTTTAGGCTACTCAAAGAATTCCACCTCTACAGAGAGGCTCTCAATACATCTTCAACCCCAGTGAGTGCTGAAAACATCCATTTTTCCATCACCATTGCTTCATGTTTCATCAGGTCCAATTTGGTAACCTCCTCCTATGATATGACAGTTAATGGGACTGCAAGATCAGCTAGTGTATGATCAGGTTTAATTAACCCTTTTATGAAAGAATGCAATTGAGCAATGTGCTCCTTATGTACTTTATTTTTCTCCTTTTCCTTCTTCACCCTTTGGGTTAAAGAATCAATAATATCCTTCCCCTCTTGACCTTCCAGGTCTTCATTGGCAAAACCCAGATCAACATTTGTGATCTGGAATTCCTCTAGGCTTATTTTGCTTTTTTCCTTTTCAATTGTGGGAAGGGCTATCTGTGCGGTTCTTCTACCTATGGTAGGATCTCTTTTTATAGCAGATGTTAACCTAGCCTTCCTCCTTGGTTTCATCATGTTCTCAGCAAATAGGGTAGATACATCAAACTCTTGAACTTTTGACACTTGTTCTATATGTATTTTTTTCCTAGCCAATGAGGTACATCACCTCCAAATTCTTGGCGGCCCTTGTTTATATCATGGGTGTCCAGCTCTCTAGTATTAGCTTCTATCCTTGGTGGAGAAGGCACCTTCTTGATTTCATCCTCATGTAGTTCATCATGAGGGGGATCTTGTTGGAGTTCTTCTTGTTGAGGGGTTGCCTTCTGCAAAGGAGGATCCTGTGGAATTTCTACATTTTGATCTCGTGCTTCATTCTGTGCTCCCTCCTTTGGATCTTCATCTTCTTTGTTAGCCTTCTCATCCTATGGCATATTAACCTCTTGGGAGGCCTGTGTATTCTTCCCTTGAGGGTCACCTTGATCATGGGTCATTTCCTATTCTCCACCTGGGGCATTGATATCTTGTGGCTTGGGGTCTTCCTAACCTAATTTGTCTTCTGTACTTGGGACTTCTCCCGAATCTCCCTGTTCGATATGTACTGGAGATGTGCATTGTTCTTTATGAACTTCTTTTAGTAACATCCCCTAATCCTCTTTATCTTGAGGCAATGATGAACCTCCCTGAGTCTGAGCAACACTAATGTATGATATACCCTGATCACCCGCACTCTTCTATTGGACTTCTGGTATTTTTGGTTCTGTGGGTGTCTCATGCGTTTGCTGAGCTTGATCAAGAGCAGTACTATCCTTCTCTGTATGCTCTACCACTCTAGTCCTCTTAGGTTCCTCAGGTGCACCATCATCCTTTATTGGGCTTATATCATCCCTATACATTAAGTCTATGGCTGCAGGACTAGTAACCTGCTCAACCAAATTGTCCAGCCCTATCTGTTGGGCTGCTCTTTCTGGGCTATCTTGTTTCATTTCCTCCATTTTATTTACTTCTTCCAACACCCTCATCTGGGCTAATGGAGTTCCATGAGGAGTCATTCAGGTGTTAGCAACCAGAGTTTCCATCTGTTGAGCAGTCACCTCTTAGACCACCTCATCATTAGATAAATCTACTGTATCATCTAAAGAGAAAGGAACCCCCTTACTTGTCCTGAGCATTTCTCTTGTTTGCTCCTCTACTTTCTCAGTTTTAAATTTAATTATTGTGGGAAGAGGAACATCATGCTGCAGCTCCTTTCTAAAACCTTCACCACATGCTCCTCTCAACATGATGGGGTTAGCATGGACATCTCCCCTCATGGCCGTTCTTTGTTTCTTAGGCGGTGACATCAGTGGCATCCTCCTCCTCTTCTTGTTTTCTATCAGCAAGTCATCATCTTCAGGTTCTTTATTTAATTGTTCCTCTTCCAAGGGGTCTCCCTCTTCTAATTCATGTTGCAGGATCTATCCTTCCAGCTGCATCTCTATAATCTCAACAGTAGGCTTTAAAATTCTCTTAGTTTTTGGTTTTTCTATTAGAGGTTGTGTCGATGATGTAGATGCCTAAGCCGATGTAGATGCACCTACAACTTTGGTGGAAATCCTCTCTATTATCAGCCCCTTTGGTTCATTTTCACCTTTCTTACCCTTAGGGGGAATCCTCTTTTGTTTTTCTGTAAGCAATCTTTCCCCATTGGATTTTCTCTTTTCAGTGAGGAAATCATCGTATTCCTCATCAGACACTTCTTGTCTCTTCTTCTTAGTATCAATCGTAAGGGCAATGCCCCTTTTCTTTAGTTTGGCTATCTCTACATCTACCCAAGCCTAGGTTACCTGGATCACCCCATTCATCAGCTGATCTAAGGATATATCCTCCTGTTGTGTAAGATCTGGGGCCGATATGGTGTCATTATACACCTTTTTGTCCTCATATTCACTAGACATGATTTTCCCATCATCCTTATGTAGTTGTGCTGGCACTAGGATACAGTCAAAGGTTTTGACTTGATTCAAGGTGAGTCTTTGATATTTCATTCTTCTCACCTCAGACTCATCATCACAATCGGTCCAAAAGTCCTCTAGATGTTTTTGATGTATTTGCTTTTCCAGTACCTTCTGCATCCTGTCATAAGGATCATATGACCTGGCCAGAGGAAATGGTTGTAGATACATCAGTTTCAACCCCCCAATGACATGTTTTATACTCTCTAAATCTAGGCACATGTACCAGCCCATGGATACTGGAAACAAAACTGAAGGTATCTTCTTCTGTGCCTTATAGGCTTCAAGTATGGTAAATACTTGCCTAACAAATTCCATCAAGATGATCCAATCAGTAGGGTATCTTGGAAACATAAGAGGTTGCCCCTCAAATCCCTCAATCCTAATATATGAGAAAATAACAAATTGGATAAACCATGCTCCATGTCGATAAATAATTTCTTGAGCTTCCATGCTCAGCCTTTTAGTCCTATCCTCCTCCATAGTTCTGACCAGATGCATGGTGAATGCATCATTTACCAGTTTATAGTCCTAGAGGTATACCTTCCTTTGCAATTGGGGATAATGATCCCATATGTGTTCATCATCAGCATCACCACTAGCCTTACCCACTATTTTCAAAGCATCAAATGCTCCTTTATATGCACAAGAGTACACCACATATGAAGTCATGTAGAATAAACATTTATCCTCCCAGGCTCCTCATTCCCTCATCCAATGAGTCACTGATGATCTTAGCCCATAGGGGTTGGTTGTCCACATATAAGACCATCTGGATGATCCCAAACATCCAATTCTTGAAATTTCTAGCATGAGGCCTGCCAGTCATCCTGCTTAGTAGAGAAATCATATATTGGTACTCATCAAAATCAAACTTGTACAAATGCATGGGTAGCTTGGCTGAAGCAGTATATGTACTACTCTTTGATCTCTATTGGTACATCCTCTTCCTCGCATTCTTCTTGTTATTGTTATACTCTATTTCTAGTTTACACAAGTCCACATTCACTATCTTTTTCCCAACTGGCAAATTGAAAGTGGCAGTAATGCCCTTAACTGAGAAGTTAGTGTATATCCTTCCATGCTTCTCTACTCTCCTGGTTTCTAGGTTGTAATTTCTTGCACACTCCACTACTAATTCTAGAGCATCCATAGCATAGGGAAAACTAGCTGCATGCCACATACCTAAGACAAACAGCCCATCCAGAATAGGATTATCCTTATCATTGCCCAATCTTGTCGACCATACTGCCAGGTCCATATCCCCCTGGTGTGTATCACCAATGACTCCATATTTGAATTGTACTCCCTCAGGTTGTGCAAACATGGGCTTGAGGAAATCTGCCTCAGACCTATTTCTCCTGACGTCTGCCATGGATTCCTGCAATAAACATGGTATACTTTACCCTACGGTGTCCATATACATTCTCACAGCATCATGTACCTCTATCATGTATGTTCTGTATATTACTCCTTATTTTACCTTTCTACGTATTATCACAAGACCATACATTGGTAAAGACCAATACTCTACCTAGAATTACAGAAAATGACAACAGGAGGGTTTACAGTTACTTACCTAACAATGCTTTCTTTTGGATTAGATGAGTGATTATGGGGAAAGACTATAAACGCGTAAGATCACCCATTCTGTTACGTTGAAGGATCCAATCTGTTGACAGGTACCTGTTGAGGGTTTGACTTCAGAGCTCTATAACTTCTTGATTTATCACAAGGTGAATGAAAATGACCTTTGAATTTTACCTTTAAAATAGATCAATAGGATAGATTAGGGTAAAAATGCGCTGTCTTGATTAAATCTGTCAATCATTTGCAGGGAATCCGTAGATGTTGCCAAGTGTTCAATTTGTATTTGTAATCGGTGGGAGTTCACCTACCGTATTAATTGTATTTAATGTTAAAGGGGGGGTGATCTTAGAAAGATCAAGGGATATTCAGAAATATAACCCCTCCGGATTATATGACCCCCCTCGCTTTTGCGAGGGATAACTGGGTGCGAAGAATTAGGTGATATGGTCAACGTTTGACCATGATGTATATTGGGTCATGTAATGAAGATCAGGGGTATCTAAAATATGACCCCCCCTTTTCCTTGGAAAAGATCAGGGTGACATCATCATGTCATCAACGTTGTTTAGTTATCATGTTTTAATGACATCATTGTCATATTAAGAAGTATGATGGATATTGGATATATAACCCCCCCGTGGCTTAGATGAAATGATGATGTCATCATCAGGGTGATTTCTTTCATTCATTGAAATCAGATGATGTCACCGTCATAATGACATAGGGTGATATCTGTGAAGAGGGTGATATTTGTAAGATGACTGCTGTTAGAAATATGACCCTCCGCAGGATATGCGAAGTCCTTCGATAGGTAGGTATTGGTTCTTATTTAAATTTGACATCTGTGCATCGCACACCTGACGATTATCAGGTGATGATTCTATATCTGGGTGATCTTATCAAATATGACTGATGTTAGAAATATGAACCCTCGCCTGGGATATCAAGTTTGACTAAACTTTGACTCAACATAACTTTCTTCCCTTAGACAATTTTGGGGTGATCTAAAAGACAAACCTAGTTGGAATTTTGTGTACTTTGCAACCATGAAGTTATTAATGGAAACTACTAACTTTGACAACTGACTTCATCATAGTGGCAAATCCACCTTCTTACAAGGTTACATGCATGACTGATTTTACTAAACTGCCCAAAGCAAAAAATAAGCAAGCCACAAGTAGAAAGAAAAGCTGGGTCCCTGTTTTGCCAAGGCAAAATGGGCTGTGTTGTGTAACCACACAATAGCTATCATTGGTCTCTTGTGGCATGGGTGTTTGAAATGGCATAATGGCTTGAATATGAGAAGAACTCTCACCCTTTAGTTGTTCTTTCAGCTTTACATTTTCAAGATACAATCTATTTACCTCATCATTCATCTCCATCTAAGTTCTCTTATAATCAAACAATCTTTGCTCTAGCTTTTTAACAACAGCTTGTGTAAACATTGTAGTATGCATAGTGAGGGTAGTTTCTTTAGTTACTGATGTGTCCTAGAATGTCTTGACCACAACTGTTCCCCTTATTTCTTCGACCACATCAAGTAATCTTGGTTTGTTGGTGTTCTTTTGTGTTCCCCATATTGCCAAAGTCTCGGATTGAAACCACAACCACTGACACCATCCTCATAGTCAATTTCACAAACTAGCATGGGGTCATCTTGATTCCTAACTTGGTCTAAAAAAAACATTTTCTTCAACTCAAGCCCGAGAATGATCAACATGTTGCTCCTTAATACCATTTGTCTAGTCTCATCAATGCTGACACTTATTTCATCTAATTTCAAATTCTTGAAAGTTTGTGAAATAATTTGTTCATGTTGAGATTCATCAGCACCCATTTTATTTATTTTCACATGTTCTTGAAATTATTTCATTTTCATCTTAATCCAAAAATCTTTGAATTCAGGAGAATTAATGAAATCATCATCCTCCATAAATCTCATAGAAGCCACAATTCTTTCATCTTCTTCTAATTCAGGCTCCCCTTGTGCTTGCTTGCCCATTCTGGCCTCTGGTTCTATTTCTTGGCCAACAAGTGGTTGATCCATTTCTCCTTCATCTCCCATATTTCTCAAGATACTAGCCACTTCATCAGTGTCACCCCCTCCTTCGGTCAATTCATATGGAACCAGTGGAGAAACATCCTCAATCCTTTGCCTTTTGGTAGGTGGTGAATTAGGGACATGAGTTGGATCCTTTACTGACATTGCATCTGGTGTAGGCTCTTGAATCACAACTCCTGGTGGTCTTTTGATACTGAGCTTGCCTTTGAAGGATTCTTCTCAAACTTGCTATATATTCTTTCAAAATTGTCAATTATCAAATCTATTCTTCTCACATGGTCCCTCTCTTCAACAAAGAATCCAAAAAAATTAGGATTTTATTTTCTCCTATCATCCTCAATCCTTTTCAAAATCTCCCATTTTCTTTTCCTATTATACACTTCTTCAAAGTTTACAAGATTTTTGATCACATACTCATCAAAATTGATTTGATGGGATATTCCCATTCTTGTGAGGATGCTTTGTCTGACAAAGTTCATGTGACCCTCTAGATCACAAACCCTCTCTACACCTAATTTTAAAGAATATTTAGCCTTCAAATAGGCTTACAAATCCTCTAAAGTAGCAGAACCAATGGACCAATCACCATTTGACACTGTGGAATCAGGAAGAAATGTGCCTTTCTTCTATTTCTTCATTACATCCTTCTCCATCCACATCATTTGCCACATGAATTCAAGGAATACAATTATGTTTGGAACAAATTTGGGGAACACATGGGGTGGTTGAGTACACCCATATATCCTGATTATAGTATGATCTGGCAAGACAAACCAATCAGTATAGTTATGCTTATGACCCTATCTTGGCCTATGGGCAAGAGGCCTCAACATTTCCATGATCTCTTTTGTCAATCTGGGAGAAAAGCTACCAAGAGAATTCATCATGAAACACAACATAGTCACAATTCTTGCAATGGCTATCCCATTTGTAACACCAGCACTGTGTTGGTAATCTTTGTCCCTTTTCATCAATCATGCTTAGATCCATTCTGTTGGGCCACTTCCTTCTATTTTGATACAAAATCAAATGACATAACAAAGAGTAGTATTTGAAATCCATGGGCTTTTTGTTTTCTCTTATTTGCAAAAATCCTTCATGCAATTTCTTTTCAATGAATGATGCAAAATCATATTCAACATTAACTTCTAGATTTTGAATTCTCATGGCCATCATCATTAGGATGATAAGCATTCTACCTTGGGCATCAATACCCAACACTTGACACAAAGAAAAATATGTTCTTTTGAAATAGAAAGCAAAATCTTCAACAGAGAAAGGCTCGATTACAGTGGATGGGATTTCAATTCTTCTGTTATTTGCCCCTTCCTCATGTAAATGGGCAGCTCATCCCTTATGTGTGTTTTTCTCAAACTATTGTACTCCTGCTCACTATTCTACAGATCTACTTGTACGAGGGCTTGCCTTCTCAACATGAAGCAGTCTATGACTGCATTCTTGTCCACGGCCACTAATGGTGACCCATTTGGTAGTCTAACTGTTTTGGTAGTTGAGTGATAGTGTTGTGCCAATGTTCTAATCAAATCCACATCAACAAATACATTTGGCACCACAAGCTTTGCCAAATCCAAATTCCATGGGTTTCCAACTGGTCCTTGTCCATCTTTCTTTTCACAAAAATACCAAAAAAGGTTCCATCAAGAGATAGGGATTGCATCATCCCAACATCCTTCTGCAACATCCTTGAACAATTTCTTAGACCCCTTGTCAACTGAATTTGGTAGGATGTCCAACAATGATTGTTAAAGTGATGATTTATTGGGAGTAGGGGGGTCAGTGCTCTTACTCATAGACTTAGATTTTTTAGGTGCCATATTTTAGTGCCTCTACAAACTAGGATTTTTATATTTTACTTGCTTTACCAGACTAGTTGAAAATAGAACACAAACCAAACACCAACTTTTTATGCAAAGAGTGATGGGGCAGACTTACCTGGTTGGAAAATGCCTAAGGAGAGCATACAAAGCTTGAATTTGCCTTCTGCAATCAACACTGAATTTACTAGAATGAAGAAATATAAAGAAAACCCAAGTTTTATCGTGCCATGAAGCTGGTCATTTTGCCATTAACTCTGGTTCATGCCACAAAATCAACAAATCTTAGCATTCAATTCTTTTCAAACACATACCATCGATTTGATCCAATCCAATGGTTGGGTGAGTATTTCAAGATTTGCAGTCCTTTCCTCAAAAGATAGAATCCTGCAGGTATCAATGATAACCATTGTGGGGTAGCACTGAAGTCATTTTGATATTTAATTCCTTACTGCATCACCACAAGACCAACTTAGGCCAATCGTGGGACCATAGGACCTCTTGGACAGTTACGTTCATCTTCACCACTTACCGCCACCTTGCAAGCCTTGTTACACACCACCGTGGGATGGGAAGATACATGTTATCCCTTATGTCTTTTACCGTGCTACCACCAATCTTTGGCCTGACCGTCGCGAGGCCGTGGGAGCCTTTGGTCTCCCATTCATTGTTTACCGCATTACCGCCAATTGAAGTTATTAGAATCGTGGGGCCACGATATATAGCATTACCAGTCACTTGAACTCCATATACTACAACACCACAGGCTCGACTTGAAACCATCGCGGGGGGCACAGTGAACACTTTATCCCAACTCCTTCCTATCGCATTGTCGTCGGTCATCTCCTTACCTACCATGGGGGCGTGGTAACATATTATGTGCTACTTGAGTTTATACCGCAACACCGCAATTAAATTTTTTCCATGTTGTGGGGAAGCGGTAACTATGTATTCATATCCACTAATTCCCACACACCCGCCAAGGCTGTTTGTATGTACTGTGGGGCTGCGGTAAGAGACAAAAACACATCAATGGTCAAAAATATAAATTTCTTTCACATAGACTTGATATGAGATGCCCATAAATGATGCTTGGAACAATTCTAAAAGGAATATGAATCCCTAATTATGGATTTATGGAAGGAAAATGTATGAAATAGAGTGGGACTATGTGAAATTTTGAATGGTTCTAACACACCTCATGATGAACTAGACTATGTTTTTCCTTCATCTTGCTTGTGTTATGTTTTTATGAGTTCTTTTCTTGTGAATATATCCCTAAGGAAAATTTGTCTGATACATGTAATTGTAAACATCTTCTTAGTTTTTGACTGCAAATTCTTTTTAATCTGTAAATTGAATTCTATTTTAATCATTTGCAATTATCAATAGATTGGAAAGTTAACAATTATCAACTTATGAACTCAATAAATTTCTACTGATTCAAGTTGTTGATTTATACATTAGTTTATTTGGACTTCAGGAAATGAAGAGAAGTGTTGTAAGGGACAAATTAGATGATAGTGATCATAATGCTGAAACTTCACTGACAAATTATGAGCACTTTCATAGAGAAAAAGTGGCCAAGAATAATGAATATTTATTGAGCCTTGGTTTGACAAACAGGCAAGTTGTACATCCACCAAGTAGTATATTATTTGTTTAATAGTTTTTAATAAAATTTTATAGGCAAGAGCTTTATGTATATAAGACATAATATGATATTGTTTTTTGTTTTATAGGCAACAAAAAGAGTACAAAGAAAATGCAGAGAAAAACAAAAGGAAATAAAAGATACAGTGTTGCCATCTCATAGAAGCCACTGCTTTTGTGATTCATCAAATGCAGTTGGTGAAAATAATAGTTGCAATGATGATCATGTGTAGCCTAATATAGCATATGCTGATGTGTAGCTTGATATAGCACATGGTGATGTGCAACCTAATATAGCACATGGTTATCATGTGTAGCCTGATACAGCACATGATGATCATGTGCAACTTGATATAGCACATGGTGATGTGCAACATTGTAATGATCTCTTAGAACAAAGTCTAAGAGAGAATACAAAAGTAATAAAATTAGAAGGCAAGAATCCATTCTTGCTTGAGGTATCGAGAGATGGTGAGCCCATTGGGCCAAATGCTGCAAAGTGGGCCTCCGAGTTGGGTGTAAGATGTAGGGCCCATTTGGATATTTGCAAATCAAGTTTTGTAGAGCAAGATCTATAATCTGTGGAAAATGTTATACAAAAATGGAAAATGCTTTTGAGACTACTATTGGATAAATCTCTAGAAAATACTACAAGCAAAAGATAAGAATTTTGATGAAGAATTTTAGATACAATTGCAGAAAAACAATCATGGAGGGAAAAGAGAGGTTAGACTCCACTCTATGTCCCAAACAGTGGGAGGCATTGAAAGAAAGTATGCATTCTGAAGAATATTTGGCAGAGTAAAAGAGGCAAGAGAGCAAGAGATAATGTGAGGGCTGGATATACATTTGGCTGAGGCAGGTTACAGGCCAAAATGGACAAATTTGGAGTAAGTGTATGGCTTTTTGGTTCAATTTATATTGTGTTATTTATTTTGATTTTTTATTGAATTGACTATATCTTGAAATTGACATTGTATTTTAGGTGGAAAATAGTAATAGAGAAGCAGGTGCAGAAGATATTGTCAATTATATGGCAGCACTAGATCCTAGTAAATCTAAGAGTAGGATGAAGTGGAAATCTAGTTCATCAACATAGATTTCACAGCCATCTGTTACATGCCCAATAGGATCAGCCTCTCCAGATTATGTCAACTCAAATCAAGGGTACCAACATGTACTGAATTGCATATATGGTCTCAGTCAGCAAGTTTCATAGTTGGTTACCTCTGTTAACCCTATAGTTTTTGCATGGAATGAGCACAAATCCATGGATTCAGATGAGGTAAGAGGCTCCATTAATCTCATTTCTTCTTGTTTGGAAATTCTATATATAAATGTCTCTTAATATGTAGATTATTGAAATCTGAGCATAGGAGAATCCAACCCATTTTCTTTATTGCTGGAGTGATCCAAAAAATGTTCTTTTGGACAAATATATAGCTTGCATTGTTTACTTGACTATTGAATGCTTTGTATACTTTTTTGCATGATGGTTAAACCACATGCAGAGAAATTTTATCAAAGTAGTAGGAAAGCAAAAAGGCCTTCATGATGTCAACAGAGCTGCCAATATTGATAGTGATCATGATGAATTGGACAAGAATGTGCAACACAATCGTCATAGTTATGCTGAAGTTGATGTAATATAATAGTTGTCAGTTATCTGTCCCAATGTTTTGTCATTCTTCATGCTTAAAATGTTCTTTTGGACAAAAAATTATAGCTTTTGCATTCTTTAAGTTGTAAGTTAATATGTCCTAATGTTTTGTCATTAATTATTCATGCTTAAAATGTTCTTTTGGACAAAAATTTATAGCTTTTGCATTCTTTACTTGACTTATATTAATTTTTGCATGATGATTAAACCACATGCATAACAATTATATGAAATCATAATGAAAAGAAAAGGGCCCTGTCAATAGACATCTCTGTAAAACTATACAACATGTCAATATTGATAGTGATAATTATGATGATGAATTCGATGAGCATGCACATGATATTCATAGTAGTAGTCGTGCTAAACTCGAGGTGAGTGCTATGAAACCACATGCAAGTAAGTACTATTCAAGTAAGTAATGGTTGTTTTATTATGTAAATAAGGGTAATCATTACCTATTTGATAGAAGTTGGTTAGAATAGTAGTGAAGTGTAATTAGCTAGTATACATAGATTATGTAGATAAGGGAGAACATATAACTTACATATGGAATCTTAGAGCTTAGTTGTAATAGAGTGCATACATAGATTTTGACTATGCATTAGTGCATTATATTCGGGGATGTCATGGTCCTCAGTTGGGGGGACTTCATTGCCAAGCCACGTCTCTTTCTGGAGTACTCGTATAGTCTAGCACTATTGTAGTCTTGGCCTCCATTTGTTTGTACCTCACAATGGGTTAGGTTTTTTTTTTTTCAGAGTAAAAAGTTGCTTCTTTGTTATTCAACAACATCAAAAAAAGCACATACAAAAACTAAAATGTTCCAAGACACAAGACATTACATACAACTATAAAAAACAATATAATGTGTGTTTTATATCTCAATATAATGTGTGTTTTATGAACTGGTTGCGACTGATAGGGCATCTGGGCATTGATTTAATTCTCTAGAAATTGTATAATATTAAAAGCATCGAATGATTCTATCAAATCCCAGAGTCTATGCCTATAGCTCATCATTTTCCAAAAATTACAAGAATAACACTTCCTAACCTATCTGACCACTAATTCAGAATCAGATAACACTTGAAGGACTCTTAACTTCTTCTTGATGGCCATTAATAACCCATGTACTAGTGCCTCATATTCTGCTACATTTTTTGTACATTGAAACTACAATCTATAGGCTACCAAAAATGCCTTGCCATCAGGGTCAATAAGTTCTATTCCTGCCCCTACTCCCTGTTTAGATTTTGATCCATCACACTTTAAAATCAACATGTTTCTTTTGTGAACTAGATCTCTCACTTTTACAGGAAGCACTTTATTCTATTCAGGTTTTGCAAGGTCGTGTTTATTCTTATGCACTTTTGTCTGACCTACAGGGATTGTGATATTTTCTATAAGCTTATGAGGGTTAGAATGTTTGTTATATTTTGATTTTATGAAATCACTTGGATCCTTCAATGTAACACAAGCATTTTTAGGATTATCAACAGTATGCTTACCTTCTCAGTTTTCAATTTATGCCATACATTTTCTATGTTGATATTCAATTATTTCCCTACACATTACACAATCTTCTTCAGAATGAGCAGTCTTATGAACTTTGTACCATACTTTACATAGAACATCCTAAATAGAATTTCCCTACTAAATACATTTCTGAATTTCTTGATTCATGATCTGGTTAAAACTACTCATGGTGTCTTTTTCTTCATCAGAAGAATCATGATCAGATTCAATGAGAACACTAGTTCCTTTGTCTATAGGCTTCTTTTTGAAATCAAAGGCTAGAATTTCCTCTATTTGGAACCCCCTATTAGAAACTCTATACACACCAGGCTCTACTGCAGCATACAACACTTCGTTTGTTTTGTTGTACTATGTTATCATGTGTTTCATTTTTGGTTCCGCCTCAATCCTAATTTGATTAGGGATGTCTCTCTAGGGTAACCACATGTGTGAAAAATCTGTTGACTTATATCCATTCAGAGTCTTGGACCAATCTCTACTCAACAACATCCCATAATTCATAGGAATATCAACTACCTGAATGTCAATTTACTGTTGGACTCTAGGATCAGTGGCTAATTGCATCTGAATGTGCATCAATTTGTCTAATTGAGTTACAACTTATTGTTGACTTAGTAGGGGTGAGTCCTAAAGTTTTACACACTCCTAAGGGCATGACATTAGTAGAGGCTCCAGAGCCTACCATGCAATTATGTAGGTTTTTCCCAAAGACTCTTAAGGTTAACAAGAATGGAGGAGATTCCTTCTTTTCTGTATATAACACTACATTAGTATTCACAGGCTACTCAAGGCTTTTGTTCTTGTCCTTAATTTGCACGTCTTTATTGTGAACATTTGGACTTATTGAGTTTTCCTTAGGACCTAATTCATCGAAGGACTCCATAAAAGTAGTTCTAACTCCTGGACTTCTCAGCAATTCATACAAAGGAACATTTACTTTTATTTTCCTAATCTCCTCAGATAAATAACTCATTAATTTAGTAGCATCATTAGGTTTTGATTTACTTACCTAGACTTTTTGTGATGCTGAAGTATCAGCACCCTAATGATTTGCCTTAGGAGGTAAAGGATTGTTACTTGAATGTACATCTGGTGGTGTATTGAAATTGTTTGGAGGTGTGCAGGTAGTGAAAGGATCTCTAGGCTTGTTGTTACTTCTCAAGTTATATGTGTGATTCCTTTGAGACTGTTGAAATGCTTGGACTTCATCTGCTTCAACTTGCACCTTATTCTTAGTTTCAAAGGGGAATTGAAAAGTTTCCAATACCAAAGCTGACTCAGGATACAAATTTTCCTGATAGTATGATTTATCTTCTTCAATTTGATCCTCTTCTTCTTTTGATGAGAATGTGAAACTTTCCAAAACCATTGTTGACTCATATCCTGATGGTACTATTTCATTTCCTTTAGGAATAAGAAATTTTGATGTAGGGCTTTACACATCTACTTTGAAAATACTTATTGCTAAGTGGAATTGTGGGCAATCTAACTCAGCATGAGCACTTGTGTTGTGGATCCTACACCAATTGTTAAGAGCCACCTCTTCTACTTGCACTTTGGTAGGTTGTTTGGATTCTTGATTATCTAGATTCTCAAAAGGAGAAGCTAGAGTACCATTATTTGGCCTTGTATTCTAAACTCTAGGAGGCCTATGTTGATTTGAATTTCTATTATCATTTCCATAAGCTTTGTTGTCTCCATTATGACTTCTAGTTTGTAGTCCTTATCCATGGTTCTAATGATTGTTATTTTGATGATTCTGGCCATAAAAACTCTAATTTTTCATCTGAGTCACTTCTGTAGTCAATCTTCTCAAGTGAGCAGTGATCTCCTTTAATCCATCTCTATATTCTTGTGCTTTGGCTACATATGTATCTTGTGGAGCTTGAAAGAACAATTGTCCATTGAACTTCTCATCATTAGCAACATTGCCTGTATATGGTGTAGACACCCAAAATCAACCTTGTTTCTCAAGGGAATTATCATATCTTCTTTGACACAACGCTCTAATGAACATTGTATCAAAGAGGGCAAAATGTAGAAACCCAAAATTGACCTCATTATCATTAGCATTCAAATATTGCATTAGCTACCATCTACAAACCCACTTTCCAACTAATTAAATAAATTTTATTTATTTAATTAATTCCTCTTATCATTTATCTCATAAGCCGACATGTGTGTCTCTTTCATTTAAAAAGATAAATGGTACTACATCTTTTATTTAATATCTTTCATATGTAGTACATTTTATGTACACGGTCACATATAAGTGTTATCTTCCCTCCACTTGTCATCTACACATTCACCTATGATCATCATTTAGTCTTAGCCATTCACATAGCCACCAAATCTCCACCGTTGATTGATTTTGGTTGAGATCTATATAAACACCCTCTCATTCCATACTACATCTATCCAACATTCATATAGTGTCTACATTATCATCCTGAGCATATTGAGCACTTTAGTATCCATTTAGCATTTGATCATTATAATCCATCCATAATGGTAGCTTTTATCTTCATAATTGTTCATTGTTGAAGAAGCAATCCACATCATAAACAAGGAATCATACAATCTAGGTGATATTGTTCTTGAATTGCATGCTTTTGATTTCATTTGGATTAGATTCTTTGATGATGGTAGGGTTAGGTTTTCATGGCTATGCTTGATCTTATTGACCTAATTTTTACCTATCACATATGGAACCATAGTGCGTGTAGGAACAAGATTATACACTGGGGTATGATGCATCAGTGTACCATTCAACTATTGCATTTGATTAGGAATTGTAGCATTTCCAAAGATCACTAAAGGCCCATGGCTTGTTTGCTGCATCTCCTGATTTATTTTCATAGCTTCTTTATATGCTTTAGACAAATTTGTTACTGCATGTACCTGTCTCTTAACAAACATTGTAGTTAATGGATCCAAAGCCACATAATACATTTGTAACATTGTATCATCAGCTATAGTATAAGGAGCTACTAATTTGGAATAAGCCTTTTGAAAATGATCATTAAATGTAGTTATAAATTCTCTTTCACTTCTTTTAATCTCTGCTAATCTATGATATAGGGCCTAGATCTATCGGAACCCTAAACCTGGATAGGAATGCTTCTTCCATAATTTGCCAACTTGTGATGTGATTATTAGGCAAATTAATATACCAGCTATAAGCTTGCTGAGATAAAGTGAAAGGAAACAACATGCATATCACATCTTCATGTGCTAACCTTGCCTTGAAGCAAGTCTCTTTGAAGATTCTTATGTGATCTTCAACGTCTTGATGTAATTGATATTTCAGACATGTAGTGCCTCTCATACCTTCTTCTCCATTAGTTTGACAGTTGATCTATTTTAGGATGAGACATGATGATACATGATATGATGTTAGACTATTGTTATGATGATGTTTTGATGACACTTCTGATACTTGAGATTTCATGCACATGTTATGATTAGTATATGGTTTTATTTAGATGATTAGGAATATTTGGTTTGATTATGAGAACTAATCAGCATTATGTGGTTATTTTAACATGATGATTATGTGATTGATCTTATCTTGATTGCTATGTAGTTGATTGTTTATGAGATTGAGTTGATTACTAAGCGTTGTTTTTGCGGATGTGTTTGGGTGGAAGGGGCAATGTCACATCACTCACTTGTGAGTACTCTATGACACTGTGACTCCCTTCCACAGTGTGTTTGTTTATATGTATATATATATGCTCGATCATTTTGTGTTGTGCAGGTTGCAGGGACTAGGCATCGACTCCACCTGAATTGTCAGGTCTGAGCATTTCTTAAAACCCAATGGATTGTTGATTGGAGATGACACTTAGTCCCCTATCCTAGCCATCATCCTTGAGAGGATGAGTACCTGGTCTAGTACCTTATCAATTTTGTCAATGGTTAGTCAGTGTTGATTGAGGTTCTATTTTTTACCCTAGTTAGTGGTTAGGTGATTAGTGGGCATCTGATTTTATTTAATTTAAATTGTTGGATAAATGTCTTGGTTAATTTGTGCATTAAAAACAAATGCTAGGAAGAAGGTATACCTTGGTAAATATATAAATAAATAAATTATATTTAATGTGTAACGTAATGTTAAATTAATAATTATAATGATAATAATAATATGATTATATAACGAAATGTATTTTAGGTAAATAATTAATTATATGGTTAGCGTGAAAATGGGGTAAATGAGTTACCCGTTTGCGTAAATTAATTTTAAGTTAAGTAAATTGTAACTATGTTAACTATGGGCTTAATAATTTAATATTATTATTTTTTGTTGGAGTTGGTTGATTTTTCCCATACTTTGTTGCTCCAGAAACGTTTTTGTTGGGGGGTCTGAGCATTGCATTCTATTTGGGATTTTTGCCTAGAGATTTGGGGGTGGAGATCTAGAACTAGGGAATTGGAGAAGTTGAGCACGGAAACAAATTCCTTCCCTGCCAGCATTGGATCAAAGTTGGCTTGTTTGTTTGATGATTCCTATATTTCTGTATAAAAACAACAATCATTAAATTGTATTCTAAATCCATTTTATGCATATCCCGCAATCCTTGCATTCCTAGATGTTAATTGATTTAATTAAAAGTTGCTAAAGCCTTTTCAACAAATCTAATTTGTGCGCATCTCCTATTATCATCAAAGTTCATGAGATCATGTTTCCTTTGTGGCATGTCAGCAGAGAGTTCATGTGCGTTGCCTGTGCTTCAGCAATTTGATACGAGTCTGCTAGAGCACTTCCAACTATAATATCTGCCAAAACCCCCCCTTCAATTATGCTATGATGGATGTCCATATCCATTCCAAAGCTCCCACATAGATAGAGAAGCACTGCTGAAGTTTGTGAATTTGGCTTTATGCCTGCAAGTTACATTTGCTTGAAAGTTTCTAAAGCCGTTTTCACCAAATCCATTTTGTGCATATTCTGCACTCATTGCATTCCATGAGATTACATCCCTTTGAGGCATTTTGTCAAACAAATCACGTGCCTTGTTTGATCTCCCATGCTGGTGTAGGTACAAAGGGTACTGGCAAAGGTTATAAATCTAGTTTTACACCTGCAAATTGCATTTGCTTGAAAGTTTCTAAAGCTGTTTTCACCAAATCCATTTCGTGCTTATCTTGCAAGTATTGCGTTCCATGAGATTACATCTCTTTGAGGCATTCTGTCAAATAGTTCACGTGCCTTGTCTAAGCTCCCACACTGGCGTAGGTAGAGAGGCACTGGCAAAGGTCTTAAGTCTAGTTTTACGCCTACTAGTTGCATTTGTTATCTTTTCAACAAATCCATTTTGTTTATTTCTGACAATCATTGCATTATATTTAGGGTTTTTGATTAGGGTATGTTATTCTTATAAACATTATATTAATCTTTTATATTAATTTAATCAGTTTGATGTTGTTATATATATATTAATAATTAGTTTTATAATTAAATTAATTAATATAACTATGTTGCATTATGACTAATTAATCAGTTTTGTTTAGGAACATGTAGTTATCACGATTCCTCATGCCCATTCAACAATGTCTTGCTTGTATTGATTTTTAATTATATGTTTATGAGATTTTGTTAGAAATAAATGAATTAGTAATGTATTTTATCATTGTATTAATAGTTGTAAAGAATAATTATTGTGGGAAAATTGCATATAGGTAATTGTCTTTTCATGTTTACTATTTGCTTGCCTTGTGTATAGAAGTAAAGGAATTAGTTTATTCAAATATAGAGAATTGAATGGCTTGTAGATTTGATAATAGTAATGTGCATATGTGTGATCAAAACCATACATTGCTAACTTGCTAGGGTTTATTGTTTGTATTAACCCATGTGTCATAAATGGTCGATTAAATGTTACGCTATTGTTAAAGAGTGAAGTCAAATCTTTGTGTCCTTGGGAGGTTGGTTTCCAGAGGCCCAGGAGGGTGTAGTTGTGTGTATGGACCTTGTGATATTGTAACCCTAAAGGTGGTTGAATAGGTGGTGGGTCCTATGTAATATGTATAATGTAACCCTAGAAGGTTGTCACCTATTCTTATGTGAATTCATGTAATTGTGATAAATGTGCAAGCTGGGTAATGCCTTGCTTTGTGTATGAATTTATGTGGTTATGATAATGGTGCAAGGTGGTTAATGCCTTACCCTGTGTAAGGTTTACTAGTTGCAAGTAGGGGAATGGCTCTCAATGGGGGCTGAAACCCAAAGTGGTGTCCAGGACAACCCATTGGAGGGTTTCTTAATCCAGTAATAACCTTAACAATGAATTAGGGGGATGGGTAGGATTCACTTTAATCAAGATAAAGTATGCCTCACTCATGGCTCAAGTGCTCATTTAGGCTTGAGATGAGATGAGAAGGCCTGGAACAGCAAGATCAACTGCCTTGTCCTCATGAAAGGTATGTTGGTTCCGCATGAGTCTGTATGGGGGCCGGGGATTGGGAGAGGCTGTCAGGACAACCCAGGATGGGGGCTGGGGCCTAGGAAGATCTACCAGGACAACCCATATCAAGCTATGTGATGACACTCCTCCCTATTGTAGTCTAGCACTCCCTAGTTATATTTCCTCCTATTGTGTGAGTGCCTCTGGAAGTATAGTAAGTGTGTAATGATGTTGATTGTCAATAGTATGGTGATTGGTGTCATGTTTAACCCTGTTGTTTATGTTAGCCTATTGTTCTCCTGACTGTTTGTTGAATGTGGGATCTTGTGTTATCTCCTAGCATAGGGGTGGACCTCAGGGTTCCAAATGGTCGGGAGGTTGGTGCCTTTTCTCCATTGGGTATTCTTGCTTCATGTTTGTGAGCTTAGAGACTATTCATTGTGCTATGGACTCTAGTTCATGTTCCAATTTGCAAAGGAAATCCTTTCATGTAATGTATATTGGTGGTATATTAGATTGTATTTCTTAATGTATCTTGATGTAATATCTCCCAGGTGTTGAGGAAAGCAATTTGGAGATTATTGCAATGATGTAATTATTATTGATGAATTTACCTTGTAATGAGTATTATTAAGTAATGTGTCATTTATGATAGTAGTTAGAAGATGATCGTTAATGTTGATCTTTGGTTGTCACATGTGGAAATGAATAATATCAATTAATGTGATGTTCATCTTTTGTGGTTAGTGAAATGTTTCTAGTAACCTTGTTTTGTGAGTAGTGCAGTTGAGGAACCTTAGAGGACTTAGGATTAGTTATCCTTTTATGTTATTCATTCTTTATTCAAAAAAAAAAAAAATTCTCCTTTTTATTTGACCTAGTTAGTGTTGTCCTCTGGGGTTCTTTGGCAGGGGCGTTACACTTGGTATTAGAGCCCAAGTTTCTAACACTGGGTACTCTGGTTTAATATGAGCTCATTATGTTATCCTAGTTCCTTAGACTCTGGAGATTAAGATTTCCCTTTTTCCATCCTTGCATAACAACCTTAGACTTATCCCTTAGTGGTGTTGTGTAGGAAGATGCCTAGAGGCTGAGGTTAGGGTCGTGGTAGAGGTCATGGGGGTGGTTGTGAGGCTAACCACCAGAACACCCCTTCTTAGAGTTCCCATGAGGGTGATTGTAAGGAGCATCAGGGCTCTCAGAATGATCAGGGAAGTGGGGATCAGAATCATGGCCAGCCAGAGTTTGAGAGAGCTTAGTTACATCTTTTTATTGAGGAGGTCCTTGCTTGCTTAGGCCCTAGATAGGAGGGTAATCAACAGGGAGAATCTGAACACTCTGAGCATAGATAGGATGGCAATCAGTAGGGAGAATCTCAACACGCTGAGCACATGGATAGAGAGAAAGAGAGGTCCCCTAGGAGGAGAGAGGCCACAATGGAGTAGGAGGCTATTTTAGTGGGTCATATGAGGGATCTCTTGAGGGCACGCCCTCCTACCTTCGATGGTTCTAGGGGTGTCTTGGAGGCAAAGACTTGGTTGATTGATTTGGACAAGTGTTTCGCTATGCACCCGTATGGCAGTAACACTAAGGTGAGTGGTGCAGGAGCACCCCTTCAACAAGAAGATTAGAGTCTTATGCATTTTACATATTTAATGTAATAAGGTCTGTTTGACCAGACTTGTCATTGGTGTTTGTAATTTAGTTTCTGTTTGTACTTCCCTAGGACACTTATCGATCTATCATGATAAGGTTGTTAGAAGTTTGTTAGTTGGTTATCTCTCCCAGCCGCTTGGAATTGTCTCCCAACCGCTGGGAATCAAGTCTGTACTAATGTTGGAAAGTAGTTAAATAACTCAGCTTAGATCGATCGGAGATAGAGAAGAAGATAGATTGAGATTGTTATAGAGAGCAGTAAAGTTCTAAAACTGTGAAATCAGATATTTGTAACAATTTCTAGAAGCAATAAAAAGAAGATCCTGTTTGTGTTGTTCTCTGGTGTTCAATTTCCTTGTGTAGTCAATTTTCTGGTTTGCGGCCGAGATGGGTTCTTTAATCCATTCCACCAGTTGATTTCTCCATAATCGGTGGAATGGCTGTATATAGTAGTTTAGTTTTTTTGTTTTGTTTTTGGGCATTTTGTGTTCACAGGGTCAAGTTTTGTAGCATGCTGAGATGAACCCTAGCATCCTCATGTGCTAGGTTGTGAAAGTTAGAAAAATTTGTATATTTGTGGAGAATCAGTTTGGTGAAGTCACGCGGGTTTTAGTTGTGCATAGCGGCATTGCAGACAATTAAAATTTTTGTGTTTGAACCATTTTCAAAGGCTCAATGGGTTTTCAGTTCAATGGAGTTAGTAGGTAATTCGGGCCGACGGTTTAAGGGTTCAACAAACAGTGGAGGTTTAGTGGTTCAACGGTTCCATAAAGCCGATGGGTTCCTGCGGTTCAATAGTGCAACTGTGGGTTTTCAATAGCGACGGTCTCGCTGATAGGCACAAAATCTAAGTTCCATCATTCAAAGAGGAAGGAGCTTGGCATGACAGGGTTTAAGCTCGCCGATGAAGTGTATCTTGCCGATGAATAACATACACAGGAAATGCATGTTAGCGACTGACCGATAGTCATTCCCATGATTTCGCTGCTCGCTCTGCGTCAGTGAGATGCGCCATTATACACCTTAGGGGCTTTGCTTCTACATGGTGGTAGTTGGAGGAACATAAATTACATTTAGATATTGGTTCAATTTCTTGGAAGTTGTTTCTAGAGAGGTGTAGAGCCTATTTTTTATTAGATCACTGGAGGCAACATTGTGCAAATGAGTTTCATGAGTTGAGATAGATGGCTATGTCTGTGGAGTAGTATGAGCATAGGTTCTTTGAACTCAAGTAGTATGCAGGTATTAGTGATGATGAGGCCATGCTAGTCCAACATTTCATTAGGGGATTGAATGCTTGTATTAGTGGGGGAGTCTGTGTCTTTGAGACGAAGACCACGTAGGTGGCAGTGGAGAAGGCTTGATTGGTAGAGGAGAACCTGGCCATGGCACTAGGTGGTCAGACATGTGTTCAGATTGGTAGTGCATCTTCAACAGGTTTCAGGTCCCGAGGTGTTCAGTCTCAAGCAGCGGGTCCCTCTAGGAGCCATCATGCACTCGTTAAGGGTGGGCATCAACAATAACAACGTTCATAGTCAAAACCTAAGAACTTTCAACCTTAGCAAGGAGGTGGTCCTCAGTCTAGGATAAACCACAATTTGCAGTGGGAAAAGTGCTATCATCCTGACCAGCTAGCTCAGAGCACACAGTTTGCAGCCAGTAGAGGTAACTTCTAGCAGTCCAGTATACCATCAGGTAGTAAGGGGTATGGCTATGGTACATGATGTTTTTCTTGTGGCCATCAGGGTCATTTAGCTAGGAAGTGTCCACATAAGAGCACATCAAGTTTCAGTTAGAGGCCGACAGCCGTAGAGCTGATAGTGGGTGATGCAGGTAGGTCTCATAGAGTGTTTGCAGGGGTTGATAACCGCCAGGCCGAGCACCAGGGCAAAGTTGTGGAGACCATAGGTGTTAGAATCAAGGCAGACAATTGAGAGGGGGGGTGAATCAGTTGTCCCAAATCCTTCTTATAATTCAGCAGCATAATAATAAATCAATCATGGAAACTTAGTGCAACAATTGAAGAATAGAAACACATTAACACATATGACACCAAGATTTTAACGTGGAAAACCTGGTTAAGGGAAAAACCACGGGGTGACTAACCCAAGATTGTATTCTTTGTTAAAAGAATAAGAAGAACAAATGGCACATGCCAATTAGGGCTCACTACCTGAGCACACTACTCACAAGAGGCCCACTGCCTATAGGATACACATTGTGTACAGAATAATAAATATTACATACTTGAACTAAAGAATAGGATCTTCACCATGCTTGAGTCAGTTCCATTTAAGATCAATACTTCTGTTCTTCCTTTCTCTCTGCTCCTCTCTACCACACACTCATCTCCACCAAGATGCATTTGAAATGACTTCACAACTCCTTATTTATACAATACATTTGACTTTGGGATAATCATCCAAGTTGGCATACATTATAGAGAAAATACATAAATACAACATGACTAATTACAAAAAAAATTCATGCGGATCAACACACTGTCAGCTACATAGATCTGAGACTTAAATCTTCCTTTAGGAACATGCCATTCTTCACATAACATCTTTAAGACCATCTGCAGGATGTGTAACTCATCTGGTCAGTCAAACTTAGGAAGAACATCATCATCTAGAAGTAATCCTTCAATTTACGAGATCAATCTTCAATGCAGACCACCAACATGAACTGGACATAATCCAAAGACCTCCACAAGCTTTCTTGAATCACCAAGAACATCCACACTACTTCTGCTTACTGAAATCTTTCTCTCCTTCATCCAAAACCTCAAGAACACAGTCTGTCATCACTGTCATATTGGAATAGATGTTTGCAGACCTCCAGACCATGAACCAATTGAGTTGTCAATTCACATCGACTTCCCAGACACTCCACCAAATCCACAGAACAAGATATTACATTTCTGGATCTCACCGAACCTATCTGTGTCACTCTGTTAGCTCTGAACATTTGCCAGAACCAGTTTTACTCAAGTGGCCATAACTTCTTCAAATCTTCATGCAGACCTCTCAAATATTTACTGGATCATCTCAAGACACATATCTATAAACCCTTTGAAGTGCATCCTCTGATCTTCATCTTAGATGGGATCTTCACCTTACTATCTTCACTGTTCTTCTCTGTTCCTAATAGGACTAATTTTCTCAATATCCTCACCATACAATTCATCCAATCCTTGTTCATTAATGCAATAGGAGTATGTTGACATCAATGACAACATTGGTTAGGCCCATACTTGCAACAATCGCCCCCTTTGTCATTGATGGCAACATATGATGTGAAAAACTATTTTAACCATCAAGACAAGAACTTCTCCTTACTGACTGACATAACTCCTCCTATCAACAATCATTCACATGTCTTCTCTTCCTTTACTTGTCCTCCTTTGATCAGAAACCACTTTTGTTTTTCACATGTCTTCTCCCCCCTTTGACATCAATGGCAAAGGGCACATACTTGAATCACTTCAGAATCATACTAGCTGTTTCCCCTGAGTAGAAGCTTCCCATCATCAATCCAAACCACAAGATATGACTATGAGATCCACTGGATTGATGCACCTTAGTGCACCTTAATTCAGAACCGAAGGGGTAATAACCCCTAACTTCTCCCTGAGATACTGAAAAGAGTCCTTAGGTAGAGGTTTAGTAAAAATGTCTGTAATCTAATCCTTGGAAGGCACAAACTCCAATTTGACTTCATTCTTGTCCACTTGCTCTCTCAAAAAATGAAACTTGATGGATATATGTTTTGTCTTTGAATGCAACACCGGATTTTTTGATATATTTATTACAATTGAATTATCATAGAAGATTGTGATAGGTTCCTCATACTCCACTCTGATGTCTCTCAGCATTTGTTTCATCCACAATACTTGAGTGCAACTACCTGCTGCTGCAATATATTCTACTTCTGCAATGGACAGAGATATTGCCTCTTATTTCTTGCTCAGCCAAGAAACCAATCTTTTCCCTAGAAAGAATGCTCCACCACTGGTACTCTTCCGGTCATCCACATCTCCTACCCAATCTGCATCTGTAAATGCATGAAGTGAGAAATCATGATCTCTAGGATACCATAAACCATACTCAACTATCCCTTTTAGATATCTAAGAATCCTCTTGATTGCCATGACATGAGATTCCCTAGGATTAGCTTGGAATCTAGCAACAAGACCAACATCATTCATAATGTTAGGTCTAGTTTGAGTGAGATACAATAATTCTCCAATCATTAACCTATACTTTTTCTGATCAGCCTTAGGAGAGTCATCATCTTTTTTCAATTTACATTCGGTTGCCATGGGAGTACTCATTGGTTTTGAGTCTTCCATCCCAAATTTCTTCAACAATTCTTTCACATATTTGGTCTGTGAAATGAAGATTCCTTTCTTTGTTTGAATGATTTGCAGACCCAAGAAGAAATTCATTTCCCCAAACATGGACATCTCAAATTCACTTTTCATTTGATTTGTAAAATTTTTGCACATACTATCTCTTCCTCCAAAAATGATATCATCAACAAACACTTCAACAATTAAGATGTTTTCATGATCAATTTTGAAATACAAGTTACTATCAATAGTACCTTTGTTGAAACTAATCTTCAAAAGATGCTTTTCCAATCTTTTATACCAGGCTCTTGGGGCTTGCTTGAGTCCATAGAGTGCTTTCTTCAACTTGCAGACCATATCACCATGATTAGACAATTGAAATCCATTCAGTTGCTCAATGTATACTTCTTCTTCCAAGTCACCATTCAGGAAGGCGGACTTGACATCCATCTGATATACCTTGAAATCCTTGAAGGTAGCAAAGGCAAGAAATAATTTGACTACTTCAATTCTTGCCACAAGAGAAAAAGTCTCTTCAAAATGAATTCCTTCAACTTGGGAATAACCCTTGTAGACCAATCTGACTTTGTTTCTGACTACTTCACCATCTTCATTTAGTTTATTCCAGAAGACCCATTTGGTTCCAATCACATTCTTGGTTCTAGGTCTGGGAACAAGATCCCAAGTTTGATTTTTCTCAATTTGCATCAACTCTTCCTTCATTGCTTTAGTCCAGCTTTCATCTTTGCATGCTTTATTCACTATCTTTGGTTCAATCCTTGAAATCAGACAATACTCTTCTGAGTCTTGAGCAATCTTTCTTCTTGTTTGAACACATTTGATTTTATCACCTATGATCTAATCTTTAGAGTGATTCAGTCTTACATACCTAGGAATTTTGGGAATTTCTTGTACTTCTGTTTCTTGAACAGGTTCATTCAAACTTATCTCTTCTTCCTAATTCACTAGATTAGTCTAGATTTGATTTTCAGAAGGAGCTTGGACTTCTTGGACCAAAACATTATTCTGATCATCTTCATCATATTCATAAAACCTTGACGGTTTTTCAATACCTTCATCAACCTTCAGATTTGTGCTTTCTATAATATTTCTCAATCTCTTGTTATAACACCGATATGCTTTGCTTTGAGTAGAATAACCCAAGAATATTCCTTTATCACTTCTAGCATCAAATTTGCCAAGATCTTCATCTCTTTTAATGTAACATTTGCTACAAAAGACTCTGAAATACTTCATAGTGGGAGTGATACCAAACCAGAGTTCATAAGGGGTCTTACCAGTATTGCTTCTAATTTGTACTTGATTAAGAGTATAGATAGCAGTGCTTACAACTTCTCTCTAGTAGATCTGAGGAACATTTGATTCCATCATCATGGTTCTAGATGCTTCTTGGATGGTCTAGTCCTTTCTCTCGATTACTCCATTCTGCCATGGAGTCCTTGGAGCAGACAACTGTCTTTTTATCCCATGTTTCTCACAGAATTCTATGAACTCCCCGGATCTGAATTCTCTACCTCTGTCAAACCTAAGACATTTTATGTTTAATCCAGTTTCATTCTCTACCATATCCTTGAAGATTTTGAATTTCTCAAGAGCCTTAGATTTCTCTTTCAGAAAAGTCACCCACATCATCCAGAAGTAGTCATCAACTAATAACATGAAGTATCTATCACCTTGCAAACTCCTAATTCTTGCTAGACCACATAGATCAGTATGAACTAAGTCCAATAATCCAGTAGAAGACTGTTCCTTACTTTTGAACATGACTCTGCTTTGCTTACCCAACTGACATTCTTTGCACAAACTATTAGTAGGTTTCACCAGTCTTGGAAGATCTCTTACAGCTTGAGTGTTGCTTATCTTGATGATATTATCAAAATTCACATGACACATTCTCCTATGCCACAACCAACTCTGATCAATTTGATCAAATAAACAACTTTTATCAGTACCAACCGAGTGGAAGATATTACCTTTTGTTTGAGTACCGGATGCAATCTCTATTTCAGAACTTTCAAAGATCTTACATTTTCTATTTTTGAATCGAAGATCATAGCCTTTGTCCACCAACTATCCAACACTGAGAAGATTGTGCTTTAGACCTTCAACATACAATACATTACTAGTTTTGTTCTTTCCATCAAAAGAAATAGTTCCTCTACCTCTGATTCTGCTAGCAGAATTATCACCAAAATTTACCACTCGTTCATATCTTTCCAAATCTATGAACTTATTTTTGTCACCTGTCATATGGTGGGAGCATCCACTGTCAATTACCCAATCATCCTTTTCTTCAACATGGGCAGCCAGAGCTCTTTCTACCATTTTATGATTGACAAATTTAGAGGGCATTGGATCTTCTTCCTTGATGGCAATAAACACCTAGTCACTTCTAGATTTGTTTCCTTTCTCTGATTCATCATCATCTTCATGAACATAGTAACATTTCTTTTGGAATCTTGATCTGTTGGGATTTGGCCTTGAAAATCTTTCCAGACACCTTGAGGCAAAATGACCAATCTTATTGCAGTTAAAACATTTAAAAGGCAATTTCCCTTGATACTTACCAGATCCTCTTGGCAGTCTTTTTGCAATAAGGGCTTCAAGTTGAGAAACTTCTGCTTCATCTTCTTCTAGATCTTTTCTTGCTTTTTCATACCATTATAGTTTCTTTGAAGAGTTCTCTCCCAGATCAAACTTTTGTTTCCCTTTTATAGAGGCACTAGCTTTGAATGCAGATTCAGTCTTGGGGGGCATCTCCAAACTTGGCCAATTCAAATGCAACTAATTTACCAACCAATTGATCTCTTGTGATATTTGAAAAAGATCTGAATTCTTCAATAGCAGCAACCTTGTATTTGTAAGAATTAGGAAAGGATCTGAGAACTTTGGCAACAATCTCATCTTCATCCAAGATTCCACCAGCACATCTAATGACACAAACAAGCTCATTTACTCTTGGCATAAATGTAGTTATATTTTCATCTTCTCTCATCTTCAAGTTTTCAAATTTTCCTTTTAGACTCTATAGCTTGGCACATTTAACATACTTGTCTCCTTCATGTAGAATTTCTAGTTTTTCCCAAATCTCATATGCAATTTTTAGATCTATAACATTTGTCAGTTCTGAATCAGATAAGGCACTTAGAAGAGCTTCTTTAGCCCGAAGATTGTTCTCAGCATCTCTGACTTCATCTACAGTTCTTGGACCATTTTGTGGAGGAACATACTTCTTTGAAGCCATGATCCAATATTGCATTCCCATACATTGCAAGTGACATTCCATGCGGCTTTTCCAAAGAATGTAATTGGTTCCATCAAACCTTAGACTATCCTTCTTGTAGGATGATATCCTGGATCTCTTCAAGTGGTGAAGCTCTTTTAGAGGAACTTGGCTCTGATACCAATTGTTAGAATCAAGGAAGACAACTGAGAGGGGGGGTGAATCAGTTGTCCCAAATCCTTCTTATAATTCAACAGCATAATAATAAATCAATCATGGAAACTTAATGCAACAATTCAAGAGAAGAAACACATTAACACATATGACACCAAGATTTTAATGTGGAAAACCTAGTTAAGGGAAAAACCATGGGGTGACTAACCCAAGATTGTATTCTCTGTTAAAAGAATAAGAAGAACAAATGGCACATGCCAATTAGGGTTCACTACCCGAGCACACTGCTCATAAGAGGCCCACTGCCTACAGGAGACACACTATCTACAAAATAATAAATATTACATACTTGAATTGAAGAATAGCATCTTCACCATGCTTGAGTCAGTTCCATTTAAACTCAATACTTCTGCTCTGCCTTTTGCTCTGCTCCTCTCTACCACACACTCATCTCCGCCAAGATGCATTTGAAATGACTTCAGAACTCCTTATTTATACAATACATTTGACTTTGGGATAATCATCCAAGCCGGCATACATTACAGAGCAAATACATAAATACAACATGACTAATTACAAAAAGACTTCACGGAGATCAACACATTGTCGGCTACACAGATCTGAGACTTAAATCTTCCTTTAGGAACATGCCATTCTTCACAAAACATCTTCAAGATCATCCATAGGATGTGTAACTCATCCGGTCGGCCAAACTTAGGAAGAACATCATCATCTGGAAGTAATCCTTCAATTTACAAGCTCAATCTTCAATACAGACCACCAACACTAACTAGACACAATCCAAAGACCTCCACAAGCTTGCCTGAATCACCAAGAACATCCACACTACTTTTGCTTACTAAAATCTTTCTCTCCTTCATCCAGAACCTCAAGAACACAGTTTGTCATCACTGTCATATTGGAATAGATGCTTGCAAACCTCTAGACCACGAACCAATTGAGTTGTCAATTCACATTGACTTCCTAGACACTCCACCAAATCTGCAGAACAAGATATTACATTTCTAGATCTCACCAGACCTATCTATGTCACTATGTCACCTCTGAACATCTGCCAGAACTGATTTTACTCAAGTGGCCATAAATTCTTCAAATCTTCATGTGGACCTCTCAATGCTTTACTAGATCATCTCAAGACACATATCTACAAACCCTTTAAAGTGCATCCTTTGATCTTGACCTTAGCTAGGATCTTCACCTTACTATCTTCATTATTCTTCTCTGTTCCTGATAGGACTAATTTTCTCAATATCCTCAGCATACAACTCATCCAATCCTTCTTCATTAATGCAACAGGAGTATGTTGACATCAATGACAACACTGGTTAGGCCCATACTTGCAACAATAGGTGTGTTGCAGGGTATTGGCATTTCTATCCTTTTTGACGTTGGTGCTTCTACTTCATTTATTTCCCCTTCTTTAGTGGAGTGATGTGGGCTTGTGGCAACAAAGCAGGATGTTAGGTGGTAGGTCGAGTTAGCCTCCAGAGCTAGAGTAGCAATAGAATCCCTTGTGCATGGTTGTGGATTGAGGATTGGGAATCTTCTCACCACCGTGGATCTTCGCATCATACCCCTAGGATTTTATGACATTGTGTTAGCTATGGATTGTTTGGATGCTCATTGAATAGTTATCAATTTCTGGCACAAGTCAGTGCAGTGTTTGGATGATTCAAGTAGGGAGGTAGAGATAGTTGGCATTCAAAGACCCATCTCTTTGCGTATGATTTCTACCATGCAATTAAAGAGATGTATGCGTCAGGGTTGCCAGTTGTTTATTGTGACGGTTAGTGATTTGGAGTTAGGCGAGGGTCGAGAGGTGTCCCTCAATGATCATCCCATTCTCAAGGAATTTGCAAACATCTTCCCTAGTGAGATACCAGGGATGCCACCTAAGCATGACATCAATTTCAGGATAGATCTTGTTCCCAGGGCAAAACCTATTTCTCGAGCTCTGTATCAAATGACTACTTAAGAGCTTAAGGAGCTTCATTTGCAGTTAGAGGAGTTGTTGGCTAAGGGGTTCATTCATCCTAGTGTCTCTCCTTGGGGAGCACCAGACATTTTTGTGAAGAAAAAGGATGGATCCCTTTGGTTGTGTATTGACTATGGGCATTTGAAAAAGGTGACTGTGAAGAACAAATATCCCTTGCCGAGAATTGATGACCTCTTTGATCAGATTAAGGGAGCCAAAGTGTTCTCAAAGATTGACCTAAGGTTAGGTTATCATTAGTTGCACATTCTGGAGGTAGACATTCGTAAGACTACATTTCGTACTCATTATGGGTACTATGAGTTCACCATTGTGCCATTCGGGTTGACGAATGCACTGTCTCTATTTATGAGCTTGATGAATGGAGTATTCCACACCTACCTTGATAGATTTTATACTGGTGTTCCTAGATGACATTTTGATTTATTCTAGGACTATGGAGGAGCATGAGGAGTACATGTGGCAGGTATTGTAGTGTCTGAGAGAGAATCGGCTATATGCAAAATTGGCAAAGTGTGAGTTCTTTCAGACATAGGTGAGATATTTGGGTCATGTCATTTTAGGAGAAGGAATTTCCATGGACCCTTCGAAGATCCAAGCCATCATGGATTGGCCCAAGCCCACTAATGTTTCAGAGGTTCATAGTTTTATGGCCTTAGCTAGTTATTATTGATGGTTTGTGTAGGGTTTTTTGAGGATAGCTCACCCCATCACTTCCCTTTAGAGGAAAGGAAAGAAGTTTATCTAATCAGAGCAGTGTCAGGAAGCCTTCTAGACTCTCAAGGAGAGGTTGACTAGTGTACCCATTTTGGCAGTTCTTGATCCTATGGGAGATTTTGTAGTGTGTACTGATGCATCCTTAGAGGGTCTAGGAGCGGTTTTGATGCAGGATGGTCATGTGATAGCCTATGAGTCTCGTAAACTCAAGGATCACGAGTTGAACTATCCTACACATGATTTGGAGTTAGTAGCCATCGTTCATGCCTTGGTGAGATGGAGACATTTTCTGTTAGGGCATCGGTTTGAGTTGCATAGAGATCACCGTAGTTTACAGTACATATTTACGCAACCAAACCTAAATGCTAGGTAGAGGCGGTGGATGGAGTTTCTCTATGAGTATGATTTTAAGGTGAAGTTCATTTAGGGTAAGGAGAATGTTGTGGTAGATGCTCTCAGATGGTGGAGACATGAGCTTTTAGTAGTTGCTCTTGAAGTAGATTTGAGGGGCCAGATCCTTGCAGTGTTCCCAGCAGATAGTTGGTATCAGGAGGTGAAATCAGAGGTGGAGTCAGGCAGAGCCATGAAGGGCAGGTATGCAGGTTATTCCTTTGAGTCAGATGGTCTCTTGTAGCACTTAGGTCACATTTATGGCCCCCCTTCTAAGGGTCTTCATACCCTAATTATGTCAGAGGCTCATTAGACACCCTACTCAGCTCATCTAGGCGTCAAGAAGATGCACACAGATCTCTGTCAGTTGTACTTTTGGTCTGGGATGAAGAGGGATATTGCAGATTTTGTTTCGAGGTGTTTGGAGTACTAGAGGGTTAAGGTAGAAGCACCCCATAGGTCTTCTTCAGCCGAATCTTATCCTAGAAAGGAAATGGGACATTATTTTAGTAGATTTCACAGTAGGTTTTCTAGTATCTTCTTGTCATCATGATGCCATCATGGTCACCATGGACAGACTGACTAAGGTGGAACACTTCTCTCATGTTCGGTCTTCATATAATGCTTCCTTAGTGGCCAGGATTTTTATGGAGGATATAGTCAGATTGCATGGGATTCCATGTAGGATTATCTCTGATAGAGATCTGGTATTTACTTCTTCTTTCTGGGCATCCTTGCAACATGAGTTGGGAACTCAGTTAAACTTTAGTTCAACCTACCACCCAGAGACAGATGGGTAGATCGAGAGGGTCAATCAGGTCCTTGAGGATATGCTTAGAATGTATGCCATGGATCAGTAGACTCACTGGGAGGATTATCTGTACTTGGTGGAGTTTGCGTATAATAATGGGTACCACAATTCTATTGGTATGTCCCCTTTTTAGGCCTTGTATGGTCATCCTTGTCAGACTCCACTGAGTTGGGATCATCTTGAAAATAGAATCCTTCTAGGACCAAAGATGTTCTAGGAGAAGGAACATGTTCATATTAGAGAGCATTTGGTGGTAGTGCCCTCCACCCAAACACATCAGCAGAAACAACGCTTAGTAATCAACTCAGTCTCATAAACAATCAACTACATAGCAATCAATATAAGATCAATCATATAATCATCATGTTAAAATAACCACATAATGCTGATTAGTTCTCATAATCAAACCAAATCTTTGTAATCATCTGAATAAAACCATATACTAATCATAACATGTGCATGAAATCTCAAGTATCAGAAGTGTCATCAAAACATCATCATAACAATAGTCTAACATCATATCATGTCTCATCCTAAAACAAATCAATTGTCAAACTAATAGAGAAGAAGGTATGAGAGGCACTATAGGACATATCTTGTCCAGATTATTTGGCATGTCATGGTATGCAACAAAGTGTATAGGTGATTCTACATTGAAGAATGCCATGACTAGAATTCTAGGTGGAATTAAGCCAAAGTTCGGTTGATTTTGAGGATTTAAACCAAAATTTAGTGGTCTGAACGTGGAGACGTTTGGACCTACCAAGTTAGGTTGAACTAAAGGTGAACTAAGATTTGGAGGAGTATGTGATGAACTCCCTAGCTGAAAAGTTCTAGGACTTAAGATTAAGGAATTATTTATACCTCTACCTCATTTGTCAGGTAATTGTATGAAAATATCCCCTAGATTTGACCTGGACCTAGTCGTTTAACTAGTCCTGTTAGCCAGTTTGCAAAATCTTACTTTTAAATCATATCAAGCCCTCCTTCTATCACCAAAAACTGTTGATGTGGATGTTATACACACAACATGAGATAAAATGCACTATGAATTTCATCTATCTTGAAATATATGCAGAATTATCAAATAATAGTTCACAATCCCAAGACTTTGTTAGCCAGGTCATGACTGTGTCAAATTACTCAAGGTTCAATGTGAAGTTGTTTAACAAGGGGCTTTACATGATTTAATTGCTATTTTCTGGCTATTACTACTCAATCTTTGTGAATATTTCCAAATTACTCTCAAAGCATTGATCCTTTGCATATATTTGTAACTTTAATGCTAATCTTTACATGAATTTTAAGGAAACATGCTTTATTTCTCAAACTTTATGAAAATTATGAAAGATCTTTATCATTGACATGTATTTATCAAAATCTCTAACAATTTCCTTTAGATTACTACATTTTGGCTACTTATTTAAGCTACTGGTAAAAGAAAGATAAAAGATAGGGTTAGAAACATGATCATGACAAGAACAAAATGCTTTGTTACTCACATGGACAAGTCTGATTATCCTCGACAATTCAAAAGTAAATAAATTCTCATATGCTAATCCAGATCATTTTCACAAATTCACATACAGAATTGCAATCTTCAAGGAAATATAGTAGAAACACCTGAATCAAATAACACTCCATAATGGATGCTGAAATTTGATGTTTACATTTACTAATATATACTAGCCATTTCAAATTTACAATGCTTCATGACTTCAAATCTTTTGAAAGTATCAATAGTATTATCAAAACTTATAGATATTTTCACAAATGCGAAAAGGAAACAGGATGTTCCAAATATTTCTTCCTATAGACACAAGTGAATTCCTTCTCAAACTAACTATGATCAAAGTATTTTTCCTAATCAATTGCCTTGCAGATGCTCTGGTATGTTTTCTATGTAAGCTGTGTGTACCAAAATAATGTAGCAAAGATACTTATATAGATCCAGATCCTTTGCTATGGCTACAAAATCCTATCAAGGGTTCAGATTCAAAATATAATATCAACAGTAGAGAAAGACTTGCCAACTATGCACCAACTGGCACATGGTAATGTCCTTAGAATATTCTCTTTGCCAGTTGTCCTTCCAAAATATCTTAAAAGAATATTCTCTTGGTCGTAAAGATTCCTTTAGAATCTACTTGAAGTACCACAACACTTTCTATGGTTGACCTTTTGTCTTTGAATTTTCTGAAGGTACAAAGAATAACAAAATAAAGAATGAAACAAACAATGAATAATCATATTAATCACTATCTCCAGTATCCTCCACCTGTTGATCTCCTTCCTTATGTCTCATATAATTTGTATATCTCTTGGCCAAGGCTGTTATGGGTGCATGACCTATCTTTTGAGATGCCTCCCATGTGTATTGATGCATCTTTACACTTTTCTTCAATACCTGTGCCCTGCCTTCCATATCTTCTTTTCTTTTTTGATATTTCTTGATTTTACCACTCAATTCCATTACATCCTCACTCAATTTATTAACAGAGTCATCAATGCAATACTGAAAGATATCTTTAAACTCCTTAATTGTAGTAGATACATCATATACCTAGGCCTTAGAGAAAGGATACCCTACTAAATGTTGTACTATCTTTACATGTTTATCTAACATGTCCTGAGCAGTCCTTTCCAATTCTTGCACACTAAGAATGCAAGGTCTGAGTATACCTTCCTCTAATTTCAATTCTATTCTCCATCTAGGTACTTGAAAGGCAATCTTTAGGGTCATCACCCCCTCATTAACCAATGATTCTATATGATCTTCCATGGTAGTTAGTTTATTCAATTCATCCTTATTCTATTTTATTCTAGATTGGCATTTTTGCAAAATATTGGCACAATTATTCTTCTTAGTAAGAGTGGTATCCCAATTGCTAATTGCAATCTTTATTACCTCTTCCCCTTTCTGAATAAATATCTTTACCCATTCCTCAAACATGTTTTCTCCATGTCTTTTATTTTCCATATCACTTATTTTATCTTTGGATAAAATTGTCAAATCTGAAGGTAATTTAGGTAAGCCTTGTCTAGGGTCTATCATCCCTTGAATGAATTGTTGCAACTGGGCAATGTCGCCCTTCAACTTTACTATTTTCTACTTGTCTTTCTTCATCTTAGTGACAGTCACTTCTGTCATCTCCTACAATTCTTCAATGTGTTGCTTCCGGTTTACATGTCCAAGATTCATACTAATAATGTTATATTCCTCCATGGCCATTTCACCTTTTTCTTTATCAGATTGAGGAATTGCCATTTGCATAGTTCTTGTACCAGAAGGATCTCTTTTTATTTCTGACATGATCCTTGATTTCCTTCTACCCCTCTTGGTGGCCTCATTAGCTAATAAGCTTTTTATATCAATTGGCACCAGTTGTACTACTTCTTGTTCTTGTTCTTCATGCTCTTGATGTTGTTGCTATTCATGCTATTGTTGAGGAGGTTGTTGTTGAAGAGGTTGCTATTGAACATTCTATTCTCCAATATTTTGTTGTTCTTCTTCATGAGGCAATTCAAGATTAGGAACCTCACCTAATGTATCTTTTTCCTCATCCCTCTTATTTTCTTGTTCCTCCATGCTAACTACAGGCAAATTTTCTTGAATTGGTACATTTTCTCCCTGAGAAGTTGGTGCATTACCAATATCTTCACTCTCTTTCTCCTCTGCCTGATCTTTTAGAATCTCCTTGGTAGCTTATTTTACTTCCTCCATTATATTTTCAGGCACTAAATTATCAAATAGGTCAACCATTCCTGTATCTTCAGTTGATTGTGCAGTAACCTCTAGAACTTTTGAGGTTATTGCTGCCTTTTGTGCCACTCCTACATCGAATGCCCCTAGCATGAGATGAATTTTAGGTATTTGTCTTTCTTCCTCTTCACTTCTCTCATCTAGGCTATCATCACCACTTTCATCATCCCTTTCATCCTTATCATCCTTAGCATCATCAACATCTACAACCTTATCCACATCCACTACTTCTACATTTTCTTTAGTAGAAACTTGAGCCATGGATGTACTTTGTAACATTTCCTTAGTCATTTATTGTTTAACTTGGATGAATCCTTGTAGTTTCTCCTATTGTGTTTGTGTTTCCACCAAGGGTGTTTGCTGAGTTGTTGGTAAAACTTGAACACTTGGTGTTTGTTCAGGCATTGCAGGTGTTTGTACTAGAGTCTGCTCTACTATGGTAGATGTAGTTGATGCTCCTCCCTTTGTAAACGTAAACATTTGGGAGGGGATAGCCACTATTACCCCTAATGCATAAGGATCTAACAATATGGTTCTTGTATTTTCCTTGGCTATCTTGGCTTCTACTATCTGCCTCTTTCTCCTTAGGAAACCATCAAAATTATTCTCATTTTCCAAACTTCTCTTTTTTACCTTTCTTTCCTTGATATGTGACTGTTATCCCTTTGGCCTTTAACTCTTCCACTTTCTCTTTTATCCATAAATTTGAGTGTGTTAGCACTGGCCTTGATACATTGTCCAGTGAATCCTCTTTAGGTTGACTCCAATTTGGCTCTATTATAACTTCATTAGCCACCCTTTTGGCTTCATAATTGCTATGCAATATTTTCTCATCATCATTTTTAATCTCTTGGGATACCTCAGCACTCCCAATGTTTGTATCTGATCAAGAGTTAGCCTTGAGTGGGCCCTTTTCCTAACCTTCGCTTCATTATCACAATCACCCCAAAAATCTTCAAGGTGGGACTGATGTCTAAACCATAATACTGCAATTCTGCTTCTGATACCTTAGCCACCTCCTCACTGAAACATTGGTATCTACCAATACCAAATGGAAACTTGATATTACCTTTATTGAATTTTGCTTTGTACATACCATAAATGTTTAATATCTATCTAGTAAATTCCAACAACACCATTTTGTCTGTTGTTGGGATAAGGTGCCATTAACTTTGTAAATCCCAATATTGTATTTATTCCATTTATTATATGTAATTTGTAATTATCCATGAGGAGATGTACTAGTTTCATTGACATGGGTAATTTTAGAGTCACCGGAGGTTATTATAGAGTGACATTTACTATTGGTAAACGTAAAAAATCAAAGTAAATGATGGTAGGTTTGCTCCCTTGAGGAATCTACTATATTTGGCATGTATGAAAACTATCATAATGTTTGGTAAGTGAATCTATGACAACTGCAAGTTGTCATAAGATTCTGAGATTCTATAACGTATATGACAGATATATTAGTTGTATATTTGCTATATTTAGCCCAAGGTTCCTATCTTGGAAAGATACTCTTTTGTGGAATCTATGATGATTATGATGCATCATAAGATGCTGTAAGAGGCCAAATTTAGTCTTGGGCCCCCAACCTTTGCATGGCTGCTTTTGGACAAATGTAAGATGCTTGTAAGATGGTAATTAATGTTTACAAGTTGGAGAATCTTAGGAGAGAGAAGGTGAATGCAAAGGATGAGTTGGAAAACATTTCTATAAGTATTTTCCATGTATTTGTTGCTGCAATATTGATTTTAGGTACTTAGGTGTTGCCGGAATGCTGTTGGATTGAAGATTTGTGGAGAGAGTTGTGTAGTTGATGTATTGTACAATCTTGTTGAGATTAATACAAACTTGTGCCTCTTTCCTGGTGGAGTTTTTTTACCCACAAGGGTTTTCTCCATGTAAACATTGTGTCATTGTGTTGAGTTCTTCATGTTTGACATCTTTTCTATAGTGGGTTTTATGTTTTGTTACAATCTCCATTGTTAATGCACACTTAAAGATTGCTGAAATTTATTCAAATCAGATTTCCATTAAAGTAGTGTTTCTTTCATTTCTAACATTTGGTATCAGAGCCTGGCCAGCTTTGACTCTTGGGTGATAGTGTGGAAGCTGTAACTGCAATGAGAGATTTGGTTGTGTTTGGTTTGCAGATCTTGTGTTGTTATTATAGCTACATCCACCATTGCATCAACCTCTCAATTAGACATTGAGAAGTTCAACGGAATGGGGTATGAGTTGTGGAAGTTGAAAATGGAAGATTTATTGGAAGAAAGAAACCAATGGTTGGCTGTTCAAAAAGAGAAGGAACCTGATGATGTATCTCAATATGAGTGGGATAGACTGGATAAGAAGGCACGGGGAACCATCCGGTTGTGTCTTTCAGACTCCGTCCCATTGAATGTCGCAAAGGAGGAGACTGCACACAAGTTGTGGAATCGATTGGGTGAGATCTATCAAGCTAAGAGTATGGTAAATAAACTTTATTTAAAAAGAAAATTGTTTTCCATGAAAATGCAAGAAGGTGAATTAGTTGCAGAGCATTTAAATTCTTTTAATTTGTTATTGAGTCAGCTTGATTCAGTAGATGTTGAGGTTAGTGAGGAAGATAAATGTGTCTTACTTCTTTGTTCTTTACTTGAGTCTTGGGAGAATGTTAGCCTTGCTATCACTGCTAACCTCGTGGATCTAAAGTTGGATGCTCTTGTTTTAGTGCTACTGTCATAGGAATTGGGGAAGAAGAGTTTGGATAGTTTAGGGGATACTCTTAGTATTAGGGGGAGGTCTAAGGAAAGGGGATCTAAAGGAGATCAAAAAGGGGCTAAGGACAAGTCCAAGGGCCAATCTAAGACTCCTGGTAAAAAGAATGGAGTTAAGTGTTGGAACTACAGTAAAAGGGGACATGTGAAGGAGTGCAGAAACCCCAAGAAATAGTGGGAGAGTGCTTCAGATAAGTCCTCGAATGCAGGTGAAGAAGTTTTACTTTCTACATGTAATGTTGTTTCTAATGATCACTAGTTGGTTGACTCAGGATGCTTGTTTCATATAACCCTGCACAAGGAATGGTTCTCCACATATGAAGAATATGATGGAGGTAATATCTACCTTGGTCACAACTCTTCATATCCAATTGTCGAGAAAGGAAAGGTATTGTTGTGTTTCAGTGATGGGAGGATTAACACCCTCTGTGGTGTCTTGCATGTTCCTGGATTAGCTAGAAATCTAATTTCAGTTTCAAAGTTGAATGATTTGGGAATGCATGTGACATTTGACAAGCATGGCTATAGATTGGTGAGAGGAAACTTGGTGGTAGAGAAAGGGAAGAGATTCAGGAAATTGTTTAAGCTTGAAGCCACTATAGTTTGTAATGCCTCTTATGTTTCTGAGGCTTTTGAAAACCCTTGTATGTTGTGGCACCACAGATTGGGCCACACAAGTAATAATGTATTGAAAACTATTAAGAATAAAGAATTGTTGGGCTGTTTTTCTTATTCTGATGAGCACTTTGATTTTTGTGAGCATTGTGTGTTTAGTAAACAAAATAAAAAATCATTTCCTTCAAGAAGCAATAGAGCAAAAGAGAAATTAGAAATTATTCATACAGATGTGTTTGGACCTATGGATAATGAATCTATCAGAAAATCTTGTTATTTTGTAACTTTCATTGATGATGTATCCAGATTTACATGGATTTATTTTATGAAGCATAAATCTAAAGTTTTCACTAAGTTTAATGAATTCAAAGTCTTAGTAGAGAACCAATCAGGTTTAAAGATAAAAACATAAAGATCTGACAATGGAGGGGAATATTGCCCTAAGGAATTTGATGAGTTTTGCAACCATGCAGGTATAATCAAACAAAAGACAACTCTGTATACACCACAATAGAATGGTGTTGTAGAAAGGATGATCCGAACAATTATGGAATGTTGGGATAAGGTGCCATTAACCTTATAAATCCCATTATTGTATTATTCCATTTATTATTTGTAATTATCCATAAGGAATGTACACGTTTCATTGGCAATGGTAAAAAAATATTTACTATCCACGGTAATTATGGAGTTACTGCATGGTTAGTCCCAGAGTTACTGGTGGTAGTTACAGGATGTTATTTACTATGGTAAATGGTAATTGGTCAAAGTGGGGTGCACATGTGGAGGAATAATCTATTTTTAGTGTTATGACGCACATCATTGATGTTGTAAGAGGGTGTAAGAGATTCTATGACAACTATAAGTTGTCATAAGAATCTATGACACTAATAATAGCATATAACACATCATAAGATGCTGTAAGTGGCTATTTTTGGCCCCAAGTCATTCAAGCTTGCATGGGAACATTTTTCCAAGTGTAGGATGCATGTATGACAGCATTTATGACCCCGTAAGAGCCTATTCTTGGACATGGACGCCCAAGGTTGTATGGTTGACTCTTAACAAGTGTTATGGGCTTGTAAGAAGTCATTTAATGTCTTGAGGTTGTGTAAATTCTATAAAAACCATAGCATAGTAGATGAGATGCATATAACAGTATATAGGTACCCAGGTTCTGTTGGAGTGAAGGTTGGAGGATAGAGGAAGTGAATGTATTTGTAATCTCCTTTTGTGAAGATAATACAACTTGGCCTCTTTTCTTGGTGGATTTTTTTTACTTGAAAGGGTTTTCTCCATGTTAAAAACTTGTGTTGTGTGCTTCATTCTTCTAGTATATTTTTGTATTGTGGGTTTATGTTTTGTTACAATCTCCATTAATAACACACAGTTAAAGTTTGCTAAAATTTATCTCAAATCAGATTTCCATAAAAGTAGTGTTGCTTTCATTTCTAACATTTGGTATCAGAGCCTGGCCAGCTTTGACTCTTGGGTGGTAGTGTGGAAGTTGTAGCTACAGTGGGAGATTTGGTTGCATTTATTTTGCAGATCTTGTGTTGTTATTATGGATGCATCCACTGTTGCATCAACCTCTCGATTGGACATTGAGAAGTTCAACGGAATGGGGTATGAGTTGTGGAAGCTAAAAATAGAAGATTTGTTGGTAGAAAGAAACCAATGGTTGGCTGTCCAAAAAGAGAAGAAACCTGACGATGTCTCTCAAGATGAGTGGGATAGACTAGATAAGAAGGCACGGGGAACCATCTGGTTGTGTCTTTCAGACTTTGTCCTATTGAATGTCACAAAGGAAGAGACTACATACAAGTTGTGGAAATGGTTGGGTCAGATCTATCAAGCCAAGAGTATGGTAAATAAACTTTATTTAAAAAGAAAATTATTTTCCATGAAAATACAAGAGGGTGAGTCAGTTGTAGAGCATTTAAATTCTTTTAATTTATTGGTGAGTTAGCTTGATTCAGTAGATGTTGAGGTTAGTGAGGAAGATAAATGTATCTTACTTCTTTATTCTTTACCTGAGTCTTGTGAGAATGTTATCCTTGCTATCACTGCTAACCTTGTGGATCCGAAGTTGGATGCTCTTGTTTCAGTGCTACTCTCACAAGAATTGAGGAAGAAGAGTTTAGATAGTTCAGGGGATGCTCTCAGTGTCAGGGTAAGGTCTAAGGAAAGGGAACCTAAAGGAGATCAAAAAGGAGCTAAGGACAAGTCCAAGGGCCGGTCTAAGACTCCTGGTAAAAAAAACAGAGTTAAGTGTTGGAACTGCGGTAAAAGAGGACATGTGAAGGAGTGTAGAAATCCCAAGAAACAGTGGGAGAGTGCTCCGGATAAGTCCTCGAATGCAGGTGAAGAAGTTTTACTTTCTGCATGTAATATTGTTTCTAACGATCACTGGTTGATTGACTCAGGATGCTCATTTCATATGACCTTGCATAAGGAATGGTTCTCCTCATATGAAGAATATAATGGAGGTAATATCTACCTTGGTGACAACTCTACATATCTGATTGTTAGGAAAGGAAAGGGATTGTTGTGTTTTAGTGATGGGAGGATTAAAACCCTCCCTAGTGTTTTGCATGTTCCTGGATTAGCTAGAAATCTGATTTCAGTTTCAAAGTTGAATGATTTGGGAATGCATGTGACATTTGACAAGCATGGCTGCAGATTGGTGAGAGGGAACTTGGTGGTAGCGAAAGGGAAGAGATTTGGGAACTTGTTTAAGCTTGAAGCCAGTACAGTTTGTAATGCCTCCTATGTATCTGAGGCCACTACTAAAAATACATGTATGTTGTGGCACCGTAGATTGGGCCACACAAGCAATAATGTATTGAAAACTATTAAGAATAAAAAATTGTTGGGTGCTTTCTTTTATTCTGATGAGCACTTTGATTTATGTGAGCATTGTGTGTTTGGTAAACAAAACAAAAAATCATTTCCTTTAGGAAGCAATAGAGCAAAAGAGAAATTAGAAATTATTCATACGGATGTGTTTGGACCTATGGATAATGAATCTATTGGAAAATCTCGTTATTTTGTAACCTTCATTGATGATGTATCTAGATTTACATGGATTTATTTTATGAAGCATAAATATGAAGTTTTCACTAAGTTTAAGGAATGCAAAGTCTTAGTAGAGAACTAATCAGGTTTAAAGATAAAAATATTAAGATCTGACAATGGAGGGGAATATTGCTCTAAGGAATTTGATGAGCTTTGCAAGCATGTAGGTATAATCAGACAAAAGACAACTCCGTATACACCACAACAGAATGGTGTTGCAGGAAGGATGAACCTAACAATTATGGAAAGGGCCAGAAGTATGCTTAGTGATGCACAGTTAGATAAATGTTTTTGGGCAAAGGATATGTGTACTTCTTACTACTTGATAAACAAATCTCCTTGTAAGGCTCTTGATTCGACACCTTATGAAGTGTGGACAAGTAAGAAACCTTCTGTTTCACATTTAAGGGTTTTTGGATGTGAGGCTTTTGTTCATGTGCCTAAGGAAAAGAAATCTAAGTTGGATCCAAAGGCTAAAAAGTGTACATTCATTGGATATGGTGATAATGTCAAAGGTTATAAGCTCTAGAATCCACTAACCCACAAGATTATCTTTTCTAGAGATGTTATTTTCAGGGAACTTAGAGCTATTTCTGAACCTGAGCAGCCAAAATAAAAAGATGAAAAGGTAAAGAAGGTGCACTTTGATTTAGAGCAGCAAGATGCACCTCAGGAAGAACAAAATGATGGATTGGGGGGCAAAGAAGAAGAAGAAGATTCGATTAGTTCTGATGAAGATGAATCTATTGTGACAGAAGAAGTTGGTATAGATGATCATGCAGAAGAAAGAGTAGAGTCTCTTACTCCACCCTTGAGGAGATCCACAAGACAACAAAATCCATTTGATAGTTATAGCCCACTAGATTTCCATTGTGTATATGCTTTATTGAGTACTAACGATGAACCTAGATCCTACAGAGAAGCTATTTTTGTAGATGATAGTGAGTCTTGGCAGCTAGCCATGCAGGAGGAGATGATGGCTTTGGACTCTAATAAAACTTGGGATCTTATTTGTTTGCCCAAAGGTAGAAAGGCCATAGGATGTAAGTGGGTCTTCAAGAAGAAGTTTGGAGCAGACGGGTCATTGGAGAAGTACAAGGCTAGACTGGTAGCCAAGGGCTACTCCCATAGAGAGGGAGTTAATTTTGGTGAGATATTCTCTCCTATTGCTAAATTGACTTCTATTAGATTTCTCTTATCCATTGTTGTATCTTATGATTGGAAGATTGAGCAAATAGATGTTAAGACTGTGTTCTTGCATGGAGATCTTGAAGAAGAAATTTATATGCAACAGCCTACAGGTTTTGAGGTAAAAGGAAAAGAACATTGGGTTTGTAGGTTAAAGAGGTCTCTTTATGGTCTAAAATAGTCCCCCAGAATGTGGTATCAAAAGTTTGATTCATTTGTTTTGAAATTAGGTTTTGTTAGAAGCGAGGAGGATCATTGTGTTTACATTCATTGTGTTGATGATTATATACTATTATTGCTTTGTATGTTGATGACATGTTGTTTTTCAGCAATACTAAGGATATGGTTACTGATCTTAAAGCCCAACTTTTAGGTGCATTTGAGATGAAGGATCTTGGTTCTGCAAGGTATATTTTAGGTATGGAGATCAGGAGGGATAGAGTTAATAGAAAGCTTTGGTTGTCACAAAGTGATTATGTGAATACTATTTTGCAGAGGTTTAGTTTGTAGGACTGTAACCCAGTTAGAGTTCCTTTACCCGTTGGTACTAAGCTTTCATTAGATATGTGTCCAAAGACTGAGGATGATCTTGAGGATATGTCTAATGTGCCATATGCCAGTGATGTAGGGAGTTTGATGTATGCAATGGTTTGCACTAGACCAGATATTGCCCAAGTAGTGGGAGTTTTGAGCAGATTTATTTCTAACCCTGGTAGATAGCATTGGAACTATGTGAAGATGGTGTTTAAATATCTTGTAGGTACTCCTGATCATTGTTTGGTTTATTTTGGTATTGATAGTCTTGATAAATATTTGGACATATAGGGTTTGGTTGATGCAGATTGGGCAGGTGACTTGGATAGTCGAAGGTCCACTAGTGGCTATGTGTTTACTCTGTTTGGAGGTGCAGTGAGTTGGATGAGTAAGAGGCTTTGTCCACTATAGAAGCAGAGTATATGGCTGCTACTCATGTCTCTAAGGAGGTAGTTTGGTTGAAGAGACTATGTACAGGTATTGGTTTTGATTGTAGGAACATTCAGATTGGTTGTGATAGCTAGAGTGCTATCTATTTGGCCAAGAATCCCATGTATCATGCTCGGACTAAGCAAGTTGATGTTTAATATCACTTTGTTTGAGAGTTGGTTGCAAATAGAGAGATTGAGTTGAAGAAGATAGACACTCAAGAGAATGTTGTAGATTCATTGACCAAGCCTATGAACACAGAGAAGTTCATGTGGTGCAGAAAGGCCATGGGCCTTGTTTCTAGTGCCTGATTATTTTTCATTTGATTTTCTATGGGTTGATTTACAATGTATAATGTCAAGTGGGAGAATGTTGGGATAAGGTGCCATTAACCTTATAAATCTCATTATTATATTATTCCATTTATTATTTGTAATTACCCATAAGGAATGTACAAGTTTCACTGGCAGTGGTAAAAAATTATTTACTATCCACGGTAATTACGGAGTTACTGCATGATTAGTCCCAGAGTTACCAGCAATAGTTACAAGATGTCATTTACTATGGTAAATGGTAATTGGTCAAAGTGGGCTACACATGTGGAGGTATAATCTATTTTTAGTGTTATGACGCACGTCATAGATGCTGTAAGAGGGTGTAAGAGATTCTATGACAACTATAAGTTTTCATAAGAATCTATGACACTAATAATAGCATATGACGTGTCATAAGATGCTGTAAGTGGCTATTTTTGGCCCCAAGTCATTCAATCTTGCATGGGAACATTTTTCCAAGTGTAGGATGCATGTATGACAGCATTTATGACCCCGTAAGACCCTATTCTTGGACATGGACGCCCAAGGTTGTATGGTTGACTCTTGACAAGTGTTATGGGCTTGTAAGATGATGCAGGAGCATCCAGTGGTGTAAGGGCAATCTTACATCATCCAAAAAGAAGTTAATTCAAAATTATTGTAGTTGTTTTCATTTCTTTCCATAATTAGTGTTTCTGGTTCCATAATATCCAGGATAATAATGTAGGACTTTCAGTTTTTCTAAAACTGCTAAAAATAGCGACCGCCTATTTTGGAAAGTGTACCTGCGATTTTTAGAAAGTTTGCATTTGGGCACATAATAAAACAAAAACTTCTAGAAAGTTACATAACGGAAATATAAGACCTTTGGCAAAGGAATCAGGCAAAGATCATTTGTGAGCTGAAAGATATTAAAGTTTTTGTTTTTTGAAAAGCCCCTAAAAATTTCTGGAACGAGATATGAGGCACTAAAACTTCCCATAACATCCTAAAAAATTGACAAAAATTCATTTATAGATTTTTGACATGACAGTTCACATCGCGAGCTTTCCGGTGCTTAAAACGGTTCGTCAATCGGACACCCGGATCAAAAGTTATGCTTCCCGGAAGTTGACCTACTTTTGGAGGGAGTTGCAAATTTTGAAATTTAGCTGGAGGCCGCCAAAAAGTGCTATTTATGACTATTTTAGGAACCCTGGGCAGTAGTAGAGTCAAGGGGGCCAGTGTGGAGTCAAGAATAGGTGGGAAAACAGAAACCCTAGCTGATTTGGGCTTACAGAAGGCTGAAGATTCTGGAGACTTGAGGTTGGGAAAGCTGTAATGTGTTGCAACCAGTAGAGGATTTATCCTCTAATTGTAATTGAGCTTCTGTAATGTATGAGTTGCCTAGTTCAATAAAAGAAAGTTCTATTTGATGTGTTTAATATCTATTATTGTGTGTTTTGTGATTTACCCCCTTCATCAAGTGGTATCAGAGTGAGGGTTCCAGAGTGTGTAGATAGATTGCCGACCATGAGGCAGTTTGCACCAGGACCTGAGGTTGTGGGTTTGCTGCGGAGACCAAGATGCCTCCACGAAGAAATTGTGTTGGGAGGAATGCTTTGACAGAAGAGGGTTTTAGAGCCCTACAAAGGCAAATCGATGCATTGCAAGAGGAGCTATGAAGAGGGTTTGAGCCGAGGACAAGAGAAGAAAGTGAAGGTGAAGATGAAGAAGAGCTATCTGAGGAAGAATAAGAAGGTGCTGGAGATCCTATAGAAGTTAGGTTGTTGAGGGCCATTTCAAAGATCAGAAAGAGGCCCAGGATCAAAGTTTCTACATATTCTAGAGATTTGAATCCAGAACAGCTTATTGATTGGATCAATGACATGGAGGAGTATTTTGAGTATGAAGATGTGGACCCAAATCGGGTTAAGTTTGCAAAAACAAAGTTGAAGGGCCACGCCAATATTTGGTGGAAGGAGGTCCAATTAGAGAGAAATAGAAGAGGAAAAGGAAAGATCTCCAGATGGGATCGGATGGTGGAGAAACTAAAGAAGTAGTTCATTCCTGTGGACTATGAGATGGAGTTGCTGAAGAAGCTGCAAGGACTGAAGCAAGGTAACAAGTCTGTTAAGGAGTATACAGAAGAGTTTTATAAAATTACTATCAGGACAGGCCATGCAGAGCCCAACAAGGAGAAGGTAGCCCGTTACATTAATGGGTTGAGGCCGAGTATTCAAGAGGAGTTGAGCCTAGTCAGAATGACCACCATAGAAGATGCGTACCAGTTTTCCCTGAAGGTGGAAGAGAAGCTGAATAAAAGATTTACAGCAAGCAAAGGGGAAGAGGTCAAGGCGGAAGGACTAGTGGAAGACCCTATGGGGGCCGAAATGAAGATGCAAAGAAAAGTGAAGAAGCTGGCACGAGTCGAAATCAGAGAGGTGACAATACCTACCACCCTCGTGACTAGAACAATGGTGAGCAAAGAGGAAGAGGAAGAGGCAGACTTGGGCAAGGACCTAGAAGAGGAGGTTTCAGAGGAATCTATTTCCAATGTGGAGAAGAAGGGCATCGAGCATATGAATGTCCGCAACATCAAGGAAGGACGAATAGAAGACCTGAAGGTAATGCACAAGTTGCACATGTAGATGAAGATGCACCGTCTAAGCATTCTAAAGATGCTGAAAGGGGAGAAACCCTAATTGTCAGAAGAACTTTGTTGAATGAGGAGAGAGAACCCAATCAGAGGAAGAGTTTATTCCATACAAGGTGCAAATGTGAAGGTAAGTGTTGTGATATTATTATTGACAGTGGAAGCACTGATAATCTTGTTTCAGAGGAGATGGTTGACAAGAAGAAAACATCCACATCCATATCAAATTGCATGGTTGCAGAAGGACCATAGAGCTTTGGTCAATGAGCAGTGTTTAGTGAAGTTCAAGATTGGTGACTACCATGATGAGGTGTTGTGTGATATCATACCGATGGATGCATGTCATATGCTGTTAGGGAGGCTGTGGCAGTATGATAGGAGTGCTGTCCATGATGGCCGTGCAAACACATATTCCCTAACAAAGGATGGAGTTCGTCATAAGTTGAAGCCCTTGAAGGAGGTTGAAGAAAATGTATGTAGTACTGCTAGAATTTGCTTGGTAGATGGTAGGAAATTTTTGGAGGGTATGAAGCATGAGCATCATTGCTTTGCATTGATTCCTAAGATTAGTCAAGAGAAATGTGAAGATGTACTAGCAGAAGTTTCAGATATGTTGGAAGAGTTCTAGGACATTATCTCTGATAATGTACTAGAAGGTTTACCACCAGTAAGGAAGATAAGTCATCAAATAGATTTGATACCAGGAGCTAGTTTGCCAAACAAGGCAGCCCACAAAATGACCCCTGCAGAGAATGAAGAGCTGAATAGACAAGTTCAGGAGTTGTTGAGGAAGGGACTGATAAGGGAGAGCCTAAGTCCATGTGCGGTACCTGCAGTACTAGCACCCAAAAAGGATAGAGAATGGAGGATGTGTATAGACTTTCGAGCCATCAATAAGATAATGATCAAATATAGATTTCCATTGCCAAGAATGGATGACATCATGGATTGTTTGAGTGGAGCCAAGTACTTCACGAAAATTGACCTGAAGAGTGGATATCACCAGATCCGTATCAGAGAAGGAGATGAATGGAAGACAGCTTTCAAGACAAAGGAAGGTTTGTATGAGTGGTTAGGCATGCCATTTGGGCTAACCAATGCACCGAGCACATTCATGCAGCTCATGAATGAGGTACTAAAAGAATTTTTGGGAAGTTTTGTTATTGTTTATTTGGATGATATTTTGATTTTCAGTAAGACTTGGGATGAGCATCTGATGCATATTAGAAGAGTTCTAGAGAAGCTGAGGGAGGAGAAATTGCTAATTAATCTGAAGAAATGTAGTTTTGCAAAGAAGGAGTTGGTATAACTGGGATTTGTTGTCTCAGAGGAACATCTTAAGATGGACCCAGAAAAAGTAAAGGCTATCATTGAGTGGCCTACGCCAAGGAGTGCAGCGGAGGTGAGATCTTTTCATGGTTTGGCAAGTTTTTACAGAAACTTTATCAGGAATTTCAGTAGCATTTGTGCATCCCTAACTGAAACAATGAGAGGGGATAGAAAAGAGTTTAGATGGACTAAAGGAGCCGACAAGAGCTTTGATACATTGAAGCAGAAAGTTGTAGAACAACCTATTTTGGCACTTCTAGATTTCAATAAGGTATTTCAGGTAGATTGTGATGCTAGTGGTAGTGGTATAGGAGCTGTTTTGAGCCAAGAAGGTAAGCCCATTGCCTATTTTAGTGAGAAGCTTAATGATGCCAAGAAAAAGTATTCTGTTTATGATCAGGAGTTTTATGCAATAGTTCAGGCTTTGAAGAAATGGAGACATTATTTGTTGCCAAAAGAGTTTGTTTTATATACTAATCATCAGGCTTTGCAATATATTAATAGTTAAGGGAAGTTGAACCAAAGGCACTTAAAATGGGTTGAGTTTTTGTAGAGTTATACCTTTGTTTTGAAGCACAAGAGCGGGAAGTCCAACAGAGTTGCAGATGCCTTGAGCAGAAGGCAAAATTTGTTGACAGAAATGAAGATAGAGGTTGTTGGGTTTGATGAGCTCAAAAGTTTGTATCCTGAAGATCTAGATTTTGCAGAGGCTTGGAAAGTTTGTCTGGAGCCTGTTACTTTGGACAGGACAAAATGGTTGGATTTCATAATCCAAGATGGCATGTTGTTTAGAGGAAGCCAGTTGTGCATTCCGAGGAGTTCCATGAGAGAGAACCTGATTAAGGAGAAGCATAGTGGAGGATTGGCTAGACACTTTGGTCGAGATAAGACCATTTCTATTGTTGGTGAAAATTATTATTGGCCATAGTTGCAGTAGGATGTGAGGAAGTTTGTGCAGAGTTGTAGAGTATGTCAGATGGCAAAAGGAACAAGTCAGAATATTGGGTTGTATCGACCATTACTTGTACCAGAGAAGCCATGGGATGATATTAGTATGGATTTAATTCTTGGATTACCAAGGACACAGAGAGGGCATGATTCTATTTTTGTGGTGGTGGATAGATTCTCAAAGATGGCACATTTTATTCCTTGTAAGAAGACTAATGATGCTGTTCATATTGCAGAGTTATTTTTCAGGGAAGTGGTGAGACTACATGGTCTACCAAAGAGCATAGTTTCAGATCGAGATACCAAGTTTGTTGGTTGTTTCTGGAGGACATTGTGGAAGAAGTTGAATACAGATTTGAAGTTTAGTTCTGCACACCATCGACAGACTGATGGACAAACTGAAGTGGTGAATAGGAGTTTGGGTAGCCTGCTACGATGCTTAGTAGGAGATAAGCCCAAGGGATGGGATTTGATTTTACCATAGGTAGAATTTGCTTACAACAATTCTGTCAATAGGAGTACTGGTAAATCACCATTCTAGATTGTATATGGCAATAGCCTAAGAAATGCTTCTGAGTTAAGGAAGCTGGACAATGGAGAAAAGACAAGTGCTGAAGCTGAAGACTTTGTAGAACATCTGAAGAATTTGCATGAAGAGGTGAGAAAGCACATTAATAAAATGAATATTCAGTACAAGGCTAAGGCAGATCAGAAGAGGAGATATAAGGAATTTCAGGTAGAAGATGAAGTCATGGTTCACTTGAGAAAAGAAAGGTTCCCAATTGGAACATACAATAAGTTTAAAATGAAGAAATTTGGACCATGCAAAATTTTGAAGAAACATGATTCAGGAAATGCATATGAGGTAGAGCTACTGAGTGGGATCAATATTTCCCCTATTTTTAACATTGCTGATTTATCAGAATATCATGAAGGTGGAGCAGAGGATGGACCAATAGAAGAACAGTGGAGTATTCTGGCATCTACTTCAACAGAGGAGATAGAAGAGATCTTGGATAGCCGTGTGGGAAGAAGTACTCGGAACAAGCAATATGAAGAATATCTGGTAAAATGGAAATGAAGGCCTGTTGAAGATTCTTCTTGGTTGTCTAAGGTAGAGGTTGACCGTTTGGGTTTTCCTCACACAAACACATGAGATGTGACAGGGTCACTTCTCAAATTACCCTGGGTGTTTGATGCAGGAGCATCCAGTGGTGTAAGGGCAATCTTGCATCACCCAAAAAGAAGTTAATTCAAAATCATTGTAGTTTTTTTCATTTCTTTCCATAATTAGTGTTTCTGGTTCCATAATATCCAGGTTAATAATGTAGGACTTTCAATTTTTTCAAAACTGCTAAAAATAGCGACCTGCCTATTTTGGAAAGTGTACCTGCTATTTTTAGAAAGTTTGCATTTGGGCACATAATGAAGCAAAAATTTCTAGAAAGTTACATAACAGAAATATAAGACCTTTGGCGAAGGAATCAGGCAAAGATCATTTGTGAGCTGAAGATATTAAAGTTTTTGTTTTCCAAAAAGCCCCTGAAAATTTTTAGAATGAGATATGAGGCACTAAAACTTCCTATAACGTCCTGAAAAGTTGATGGAAATCTGTTTACAAATTTTTGATGTGATAGTTCACATCGCGAACTTTCTGGTGCTTAAAATGGTTCGTCAATCAAACACTCAGATCAAAAGTTATGCTTCCCAGAAGTTGACCTACTTTTGGAGGGAGTTGCAAATTTCAAAATTTAGCTGGAGGCCACCAAAAAGTGTTATTTATGACTATTTTAGGAACCTTGGGTAGTAGTAGAGTCAAGGGGGCCAGTGTGGAGTCAAGAATAGGTGGGAAAATAGAAACCCTAGCTGATTTGGGGTTACAGAAGGCTGAAGATTCTGGAGTCTTGAGGTTTGGAAAGCTGTAATGTGTTGCAGCTAGTAGAAGATTTATCCTCTAATTGTAATTGAGCTTCTGTAATGTAATGAGTTGCCCAATTCAATAAAAGAAAGTTCTATTTGCTGTGATCAATATCTGTTATTGTGTGTTTTGTGATTTACCCCCTTCATCATAAGAAGTCATTTAATGTCTTGAGGTTGTGTAAATTCTATAAAAACTATAGCATAGTAGATTAGATGCATATAACAGTTTACAGGTACCCAGGTTCTGCCAGAGTGAAGGTTGGAGGACAGAGGAAGTGAATGTATTTGTAATCTCCTTTTGTGAAGATAATACAACTTGGCCTCTATTCTTGGTGGAGTTTTTGACCCGAAAGAGTTTTCTCCACATTAAACACTTGTGTTGTGTGCTTCATTCTGCTTCTGGTATATTTTTGTATTGTGGGTTTATGTTTTGTTACAATCTCCATTAATAACACGCAGTTAAAGTTTTCTAAAATTTATCTCAAATCAGATTTCCATTGAAGTAGTGTTGCTTTTATTTCTAACATGGAAAGGGCCAGAAGTATGCTTAGTGATGCACAGTTGGATAAATGCTTTTGGGTAGAGGCTATGTGTACTGCTTGCTATTTGGTAAATAGATCTCCTTGTAGGGCTCTTAATTCAACACCTTATGAAGTGTGGATAGGTAAGAAACCTTCTATTTCACATTTGAGGGTTTTTGAATATGAGGCTTTTGTTCATGTGCCTAAGGAAAAGTGATCTAAGTTGGATCCAAAGGCTGAAAAGTATACATTCATTGGATATGGTGATAATGTCAAAGGTTATAAGCTTTGGAATCCACTAACCTGCAGGATTATCTTTTCTAGAGATGTTATTTTCAAAGAACTTAGAGCTATTTCTGAACCTAAGTAGCCAAAAGAAAAAGAAGAAAAGGTAAAGAAGGTGAACTTTGATTTAGAGAAGCAAGATGCACCTCAGGAAGAACAGAATGATGGATTGGGGGCTAAAGAAGAAGAAGAAGATTCGAGTACTTCTGATGAAGATGAGTCCATTGTTACAGAAGAAGTTGGTGTAGATGATCATATAGAAGAATGAGTAGAGTCTCTTACTCCACCCTTGAGGAGATCCACAAGACAATGGAATCTAGTTGATAGGTATAGCCCACTAGATTTCTGTTGTGTATATGCTTTATTGAGTACTAATAATGAACCTAGATCCTATAGGGAAGCTATTTCTTTAGATGATAGTGAGTCTTGGCAGTTAGCCATGCAAGAGGAGATGATGGATTTAGACTCTTGTAACACCTGGGATCTTGTTTGTTGGCCCAAAGGAAGAAAGGACATAGGTTATAAGTGGGTCTTCAAGAAGAAATTTGGAGTAGACATGTCACTGGAAAAGTACAAGGCTAGACTGGTAGCCAAGGGCTACTCCCAGAGAGAGGGAGTTGATTTTGGTGAGATATTCTCTCCTATTGCTAAATTGACTTCTATTAGATTTCTGTCATCCATTGCTGCATCTTATGATTGGGAGAATGAGCAAATAGATGTTAAGACTACATTCTTGCATGGAGATCTTGAAGAAGAAATTTATATGCAACAACCTACAGGTTTTGAGGTAAAAGGAAAAGAACATTGGGTTTGCAGGGTAAAGAGGTCTCTTTATAGTCTAAAATAGTCCCCTAGAATGTGGTATCAAAAGTTTGACTCATTTGTTTTGAAATTGGGTTTTGGTAGAAGCGAGGAGGATCACTGTGTTTACATTCATTGTGTTGATGACTCTATACTGGTTATTGCTTTGTATGCTGATGACATGTTTTTCAGCAATACTAAGGGTATGATCAGTGACCTTAAAACCCAACTTTTAGGTGCATTTGAGATTAAAGATCTTGGTGCTGCAAGGTATATTTTGGGAATGGAGATCAGGAGGGGCAGAGTTAACAAAAAGCTTTGGTTGTTACAAAGTAAGTATGTGAATACTATTTTGCAGAGGTTTAGTTTGCAGGACTGTAACCCAGTTAGAATTCCTTTACCCATTGGTACTAAGCTTTCATTAGATATGTGTCCAAAGACTGAGGATGATTTTGAGGATATGTCTAATGTGCCATATGCTAGTGCTGTAGGAAGTTTGATGTATGCAATGGTTTGCACTAGACCAGATATTGCCCAAGTAGTGGGAGTTTTGAGCAGATTTATGTCTAACCCTGATAGACAACATTGGAACTATGCGAAGAGCATGTTTAAGTATCTTGCAGGTACTCCTGATCATTGTTGGGTTTATTTTGATATTGAGGGTGCTGATAAATCTTTGGACATACAAGGCTTTATTGATGTAGATTGGGTAGGTGACTTGGATAGTCAAAGGTCCACTAGTGGCTATGTGTTTACTCTGTTTGGAGGAGTAGTGAGTTGGATGAGTAAGAGGAAGCCCATAGTTTCTTTGTCCACCACAAAACCAGAGTATATGGCTGCAACTCATGTCTCTAAGGAAGTAGTTTGGTTGAGGAGACTATGTACAGGTATTGGATTTGATTGCAGGATCATTTAGATTGGTTGTGATAGCCAAAGTGCTATCTGTTTAGCCAAGAATCCCATGTATCATGCTCAGACTAAGCATGTTGATGTTCAGTATCACTTTGTTCAAGAGTTGGTTGGAAATGGAGAGATTGAGATGAAGAAGATAGACATTCAAGAGAATGTTGCAGATTCATTGACCAAGCCTGTGAGCACAGAGAAGTTTGTATGGTGCAGAGAAGCCATGGGCCTTGTTTCTAGTGCCTGATTATTTTCATTTGATTTCCTATGGGTTGATTTACAATGTATAATGTCAAGTGGGAGAATGTTGGGATAAGGTTCCATTAACCTTGTAAATCTCAATATTGTATTTATTCCATTTATTATATGTAATTTGTAATTCTCTATGAGGAGATGTACTAGTTTCACTAGAAGGGGTAATTTCAGAGTCACCAGAGGTTATTACAGAGTGACATTTACTATTGGAAAATGTAAAAAATCAAAGGAAATGAGGGTAGGCATGCTCTCTTGATGAATCTACTATATTTGGAATGTATGACAACTATCATAATATTTGGTAAGTGAATCTATGACAGCTGCAATTTGTCATAAGATTCTAAGATTCTATGATGCATATGACAGATATGTTAGTTGTATATTTGCTATATTTAGCCCAAGGTTCATATCTTGGAAAGATACTCTTTTGTGGAATCTATGATGGTTATGACACATCATAAGATGCTATAAGAGGCTAGATTTAGTCTTGGGCCCCCAACCTTTGCATGGCTATTTTTGGACAAGTGTAAGATGCTTGTAAGATGATAATTAATGTTTACAGGTTGGAGAATCTTAGGAGAGAGAAGGTGAATGCCTAGGATGAGTTGGAAAACATTTCTATAAGTATTTTCAATATATTTGTTGTTGTAATATAGATTTTAGGTACTCAGGTGCTACCGGAATGCTATCAGATTGAAGACTTGTGGAGAGAGTTGTGTAGTCGATGTATTGTACAATCTTGTTGAGATTAATACAAACTTGTGCCTCTTTCCTGGTGGAGTTTTTTTACGCACAAGGGTTTTCTCCATGTAAACACTATGTCATTGTGTTGAGTTTTTCATGTTTGACATATTTTCTATAGTGGGTTTTATGTTTTTTTACAATCTTCATTCTTAATGCACACTTAAAGATTGCTGAAATTTATTTGAATCAAATTTCTATTAAAGTAGTGTTGCTTTCATTTCTAACATCTGTTGGGTACCTTGGCAATTTGAAAGGTTTACCCATAAATCCTTCTATTCTAATGTAAGTAAATGTAGGAAATTAGATGTACCATGCACTATGCAAATCGATTGCATTCTGTGCATCTTCTGATAACCTTTTATCTCTATCCCATGTCAAGGTTCTCACCAGGTGCATATAGAATACATCACTTACCCTTATACAATTTTGTATCACATTATTTTCCTGCAAGTCTGGGTAATGATCATACACCAACATCTGCCCTGGGCCATTCCCTAATGTACCAATCCTTGGTATTCCTCTCAATTGCATCTTTGTTGCACATGAGTATACTATATATGATGACATAAAAAACATCCTCTTCTTATTCCATTTCATGATCTATGCAAAAATAGCATTACTAATAGCTAGAGCCCAGTGAATTGGTCCTGTTTCGTCTCTAATAAATTGAATTATGGAAAACATCCATGGCTCAAATTGACTTGAATCTGCTAGGCCCATTAGTCTACTTAATAATGTGATCATTATGTAAATGTCCTCCTTGAAGTCCATCTTGTACAAATGCTTTGGGACCCTAGGAGCTACTTTTAGTTTCTTGTCCCAAGAATACCATCCATAGAATATTGTACTTTTGCAAGATGCCTCATTTCCTTTAAAATCAGCTACGTATTTCTCCACATCTATTTCTTTCATTTATCTAGTAATTTTCAAACCGAAGGTTTCAGCTATTCCTTCGACCGAGAAATCTGCATAGACAACACCATTGTAATTCACTTTCTTGGAGTTCATGTCATATTTCTGGATACATTCAATACCTAAATCTCTAGCCTCCATTGTGAGTGGAAATCCAACAACATTGAACAATCCCACATCTATCGGGTTTTTCTTTTCACTTTTTTGAATTATGTATGGCTACCCTACTATGTTTAAGTTCTACAATTAATCCCAGAAATTAACCAACTTTAAACCCTTTCTGTTTTCCTACTATGATTACTATTGAACTTACCATAATTGTATTCTGTTAAGCATAGCTAGGAATTTTAGATACATACCTAGATTCACAATCATTTACTTTTACACTATTACCAATAGACTTTACCGTTCAAGCTCACCACAACCATCTTTAAATCGCAATTCTCCCTTTGTTCTCTTAAGCTCCGTGGAGTACTCTATAACTGAATTCTAAATGCAATTATGAAGTTACTGCAATCGACATTCCTTTTTACTCCTTTGAAATTAGGTATTTCCTGCTGTAGATATGCATTAAATGCTTCAAACAATATATGCAATTTGATTTTCACTCTATTTTACCATTCAATGCACATTTTGAATTTGTATGCATTGGTTCTTTGCACTTTTTCCATTTGTATATCTTATACATGCACTTTCACTAATATGCAAAAAAGAGGTGATGACATCATTACAAACATTTTGGCTTAGTGACCCTTTTTGACGTTAAGTTCACTTTTGTATCTTAAAGCCTGCACAAGTTACCTTTATGCATTTATGCAATTTCCTTACCATTCATTTTGCATATTTTCTTTGTATATGTTTATGTATATCTTATACAACTACCAAACATACAAACGCAGACTCCATCAGGTTTACGAAATATATTAGGATTACTTTCGGATCTGGTCTTGTATCTATTTCATTTGTATTACCTTTTGTATATCGCATACACGTACTTTCTAACCCACCTATGCAACGTTGACTTTTCACCCTTTGTTATGTATAAATGCACTTCATTTCATAGTTTAATCATAAATTTCACATCCATGATTGCATCTTATCCTTTTGTATATTTTATATATGCACCTCAATATACAAATGTGGACATCACCTAAATTTTATAAAGTTAAAACTTTCTAATCGCGTCCGGATTTGTATCTGCATTTTAGATACATGCCCTTATACATACAAAGAAACATACAAATATGACTGTTTGATTCCGCTTTCTAAACTCCATTTAATTATCCTTCGGGTCCACTAATGCACTTGTATATGAAATATGATACTCACAATGTATTAACTATACAAATGAGATGACCACGACTTTATATGCTAATTTTGAACTTCCTTTGACATCCGTTGATGTATATTTTGGATTTGTGTAAAAGATACATGTGTTGTAATATACAAATACAATTGCAAACTTCTACCATTATATAAACACACCATGAAAAGCTATCGGGTTCGGATTTACATACACATGTTTTGGACCATTTAAGATACAAACATAACACGGGATTTAAACACATTGTATATGATAACCCGACAAATTGAAAATACAAAGTATATAGGATACTTGCAGATGGCAATGCATATGAGATACATTTTGACGAAATAGTCCAACATTGACTTTTCACAAAAATTGGCATAACTCTCGAAATACTCAAAATTTTTGAATCGTTCAAAAAGCAACCCTAGTTGAATTTTGACGCAGATTTCATTGATAACAAATGTTTTTCACCAAGTACTATGTAACTTGAATTTCAAGCATCAAATACATTTTACCCATACTGCCAAGCAAGTAGAACCAAACCAAAAAGAAAAAGCAACAAAAGGGGGTCCTCATTTTACTAAAGGGTAAAATGGGGCGTGTTGTGAACATCACAACAATAATGTGTATTTTTTTTGTTTTTGAAGACATTTAATATTGATAAACTCCAAGAAGGGGATAAAGTTGGGGTGTTGGATCTGTTTGATGGTGCTACTGTGGGCATTGAGAGGATTCACTCACTATCTATTGTACATGGAGTCAAATTGAAAGGAACATGAGATGCAAATGTAAATATTTTAAAGGTCACAAGTAACATACCCCTTGCTTATGAAGACAAAATAGATGGAGCTATCCATCTGAAATAGAATGAAGGGACCTTCACATGGTGGCCACTAAAATATTTGAAAAAAATTACATAGTTGATGTTTATCATGTACTAGCTATTAGACAGCTTGGCCCACTGCTTTATGCAATAGTTTGAATGTGTTGTTTAGGTGTTTTTTATCTGTTTTGGAGCTGTATAAGCAGAAAAAGCCATTGTAACTTAGTTTTCTCAGTCACAGCACTGAGAAACGCACTTTTTAACAAATTTTTCAAAGCAAAGAGACATATTTAAGTCTTATGGGTTTTTTGGACTTGATTTTATGTTTCTTTTCCTCCCTAAACATTCAACATCACTGCCTTATATGCCTTTATGAAAAGATTCTAGGGCTATTGTTGGCTGCATTGAAGGAGAGAGCTTCATATATGGGACATGATCAACACTCAATCATGAAGACAATCATGAAGACTCAAGGAGTATAAATGAGAGAGCTTCATATATGAGATGTCATGAAGACAATCATGAAGACTCAAGGAGCATAAATGATAGTGAGCAAGAGATAAAGTACACAGTTCATTCCATAGACAAAGTGAGATGAGTCCTAAGTTACTGATCAAGGGTGGTGTGTTAGTTTTTGGGAAAGGAAGGGAAGTTGGCAATGCACAAAGATCAAAGGAAGATTACAGTCATAAAGTGATGATGTTAGCATTTCATCAAGACTTTGGAAGCAACCAGTAGACAAATTTATAGAAGTCTTAAATAGAAAAAAGGACAGCCACTAATAATGCTATTATTACAAGGCATATATTCTACATGGTAGTATAGTTGTAGGAATATGTGTTGGCAAGAGACACTATATGGATTCATGGTTGTTGTCATTGATGGCAACAAAGGTCATCCCACATATCCGCAAGTCATAATGTGTCTCTACCGGAAGTCAGAATAAAGATTGTTGTGGTCCGGTGAACAAGAACAGAGCATGTGGCAAGGTCCGACAGATTGATCCGGATCTCTCAGAGGAAGTGTCTTGGTGTAGTGTGGATTTGGGGAAGTCAAGAGGACTACCTTGAGTGGTATATTCCAAGGATTTAGCCTCCGGTGATGGACAAGGAGAAAGATATGAATAGTTGAGTACCGGATTCCTGAGAGACAGTGAAAACAGAGGAAGAACTGACTGACAGAGCATCAGACTACTTTCCGGATGTGTTACTATTGATGATAGAGGTTGTGAAGGCATGAATCATGTTTGGCCAACATGATTAATGATATCTACAAGTATATGCTTGATCCGCATTGCTTGGTGAGGAAGGATTCAGCTGACAGAACAAAAGTTTGTAAGAAACTAGACTGTTCCGGATGCCGACTAGAAAGGTGATGAAATTACTTGTGCGGATATATATAGAGGATGGATTTAGTTGTGAAGTGTGTGATGGTGTGAAGATATATGCGAATAAGTCCAGATCAGAGTAGAAGTAGCAAAAAGGATCTGGTATGTGAAAGATAGCAGAATAAAGAATAGAGGAAAGATGAAGTGCAGCAGATCAGTGTACTGAGCCTAACCGGAACTGAACTCCAACATATGCAGATGCTTCCAATCAGTTCAAGACTGTGATTCTTATCACTTTGTAGACAGTGTGTCTTCTTGTAGGCAGTGGGCCTCTTGTGAGCAGTGTGCTCGGGCAGTGAGCCCTAATTGGCAAGTGCCATTTTTTGTAATCTCCTATTCTTCTAACAGAGAATAATTTTTGGGTTAATCACCCCGTGGTTTTCTCCCTTAACAGGGTTTCCACGTCAAAAATTACTGTGTCATGTGTTTCTTATTTCATGGTAATGTTTTTGTGTTTGATTCAATGCTGCATTAATTAATAGGAAAGTTCAGAAAGGGAAATAATTAGGATAACTGATTCACCCCCCCTCTCAGTTATCAACAATTGGTATCAGAGCTAAGTTCCTCCTAATAGAGCCTAACAGCTTGAGGAAGATCTGGGAGTTCAAATGGATGCATATGGTTTAAGGGAGCAACTCAAGACTGCTCTTGAGGATCTTGAACAGTCAAATTCTGAAGTCAATGAATTAAAGGAAAGACTCAAACAGGCTGATGAATTCATGAGAGAATTAAAAGACAAATTAAGTCTCTCTATGAAAAAGAGAAAGGAGCTGCTCCAATAGTTGGCAAGACAAAGTGAAGAAAGCAATACAAATGAAGAATTGACTGAGCAAACCAAGTTATGTGAAAAGTTATCAAAAGAAGTCATTATGTTAAGACATGAAATGGAATCAGGAACTATAAAGTTTACTCAAGAGATTGAAGAAAAAAGAAAGGCTGAAGACAATCTAAGACAATCTCTTAAAGAAAAATCAGAAGAATGCCACCAGATGGACAGGATTATCAGACATCTTGAATCTGATCTTGAAGATGCCAAAAATAATGAAGAAAAACTTGAGGATCAAATTACCTCTCTCAAAAGAGACCTTCAAACAGCAAATGAATATAAAGAGAAATTCAAGATAAGTTCTGCTCAACTTGAAGTTCTTCTTGGAAGTCAAAAAAGGACAGATGACAAGTATGGTTTGGGATATGAGAAAGGAGAAAGCTCCGGATCCGGTCAGAAGAATCTTGGATCAGAAAATCCAAGGAGCAGGCCTAGAAGACCTCCGGTAAGACAGCCAAATGCTCAAAGATATCCATCCTTCAATGGATACTGCCACAGCTGCAACCACTTTGGTCACAAAGCTAATCAGTGCAGAATGAGAATGAATCAGATCAATTCATCCTTCTCCGGACAGTGCTTCAACTGCAAAAGGTATGGACACAAATCCCATGAATGCAGAATTATGCAAGTAAACAAATCATTCAAAGGAAGATGCTTTACATGCAATAGAGTAGGTCATATGGCTAATCAATGCAGATCAAGGGGATATCAGTCAAATATGCAAAGAAATGTTATTTGCCAAATCTGCAATAGGTCCGGTCATAATGCTAAAGTCTGCAGAAACAAATATCAGGACAAAAGAGGTCCGGTGTATAATCAGAATCAAGACAAGGGTAAACAAAAGATGAATGCGGATGAAGTTAGGAATCAGATGAGCAAGATTTGGGTGAAGAAAAGTTCAGAGAATGTAGAGGTTGGATCCGCACCAGACTCTGGTGCTGATATTTCTTCCGGAAATTAAAAAGTGAGCTCAGGCTCAGGGGGAGACTCAAAGAAAATCCTGTTCCCCCAGCCAAACAAGTGGTGCCGGATGTGGCACAAGATGCGGATTAAAGGGTTTGTAGATATGAGTCTTGAGATGCTTCAGTCAAGTTTTCAGAGGTCCGCATGGAGTTATGAAGAAGCTGTGATCGATCAAATAAGACCTGTTCAGGGAGATGCTCCGGTATGACAAAGGATTACAAAAAGGTCCGGAGAGATCCGGAAGTGCACTATATTGTTCTGCGGATTGGACAGAGTGTTTGGGATGTTCTTGTAATATGTTACCTCTATTTATTCATGATTGAAAGATCCGGATGATATTCACAAATCAGGACTAATCCGGGATACTCCAAGCTATCCAGACAAGGCAAACCGGAATAATGTAGGTGAAGCATTTATTGCAGACAGATATTAGGGTTCGCGGAGGAATATAAGGGATTTCTCAAAAGTAATTTGCTCATTTTGCACTCAAGAAGAAGCGAATAGTGGAGCTCTGCAACAAGATTCATCAAGCACACCAAGGATCTCCTGCCGAAGTCATTGCATAAAGAAATCAATCCAATCACTCCGTGCAAGTCGAAGGCGCATAAGGTATTCTCTGTTTTTCATTACCTCACTGCAAATCTTTGAAGAATGGCTACTCCAAACATAGTTAAGATCTCTGATAGACCTCACCCCTCATTCAAGAAACATCCTTACAAATCATTGGAGGTAGATCCACTAGGAGCCTTCTCTAGTGTTCCTCATGGTGTATTGCATACAGAAGATATTAGGGTTTACATCCATGCGAATCTTGAAGACTTTGGAGAATCAAAACTAATGGATATCTATCACAAACAATTGATAGATGACTCCTTTGAGATCAAACCTCAGTATAAAGCCATCCAGGACAAACACTTTGCACAGTGCATTCATTTCCCCTGTTTTGAAGAAGATGAATGGGTCCGGTATGTAATAAGTAGAGTACATGACAACTTCCTATGGTTGAACAAGCCCTTCAAGATCACCAAGGAAGCAATTAGGGCTGTAACCGGTCTGCACTCATCCGGTGGATTACCTGTTCTCAAATCTGTCAAAAATCAGACAGTCAGTGATGCAACCGGATCCAAGTTTGACAAGAGAGCTATGACAGTTGATGACATCATTGAACCGGATGTCAAATTTGCAGCTATGATAATTGGTTACAAAATCTATCACTCCAGTAGGGAAAATTCAGTACCGGGAACTGCAATCTACACAGCCTATCAGATGTTAAAGGAGAATGCAGACTATGACTTGTGCGAGCTTCTGGTAAACCAACTCTTTGAAAATCTGTAGAAGATTAAGAAGGACAAGAAAAACTCCTTCAAATATGGCAATCTGATCCTTTGCCTCTTCTTTTACTACATGAATGAGCTTCCCGGATCCAGTGGATGGATATGGCAAAATGACAGACCGGTTGCCATTCAAATCAGAGACTATTTGCATGAACTTAGGGATGCAAAAGCAAGAAATACAGCTCTATGGGGTTACTTCAAGAACTTCCAAAGCATGATGCATGCAAGAGAAAGAATACCCCAATCCCTTGTTGAAAAATACAAAGACACAGTATGCTTCATGGTAGAAACAGATCAGTGTCTAATGGAGGCAGTGGAGCCTAGGACTGTCTGGATCATGCCTATGGGGCATGAAGTGGATGAACAGATAGTAGAGCTGCATGTTCAACACATGCTAATCCAGCCCAAAGATCCTAAGGCAGAAAGGTTTGGAACCTTTGAGGAACTGAGTGTAAAGTTACATGTAGAACTCAGGGAACCGGAGATAAAGAGGAAGGTAAGAAAAGAAGTTGAGCATATTGCTCAAGGCCTAGGCATCTCAAAAGAGGCACTTGATGCCAGCCGGGAAAAGAGGAGGAAGGCTGAGGAAGAAGAGAAAAGTAAAGAAAGTGTTCCGGTTGAAACTCTCACCCGGACCAGATCATCAAAAAGATCTGCACCTCCCTCAACCAAAAGTTCAAAATCGGAAGTCCAGGCATCCGGTAAAAGATCCAAGACAAAAGCCACAAGGGCTTATAAAAGCCAAAAGGATGAAGAGGAAACAGAGTCAGATGAGGGAGTAAAAGAAATAAAGAAGCAGAAGAAGAAAGGATCCGGTAAACCCTCCTCAGGACAAGACAAGGATGAAATGGCAGAGGTATCCGTTGAAAAGCCCACTCTGTCTCTAGAGAGCATAATCAAGTCGGTCACGGTGGATGGAAACCTTCAACCAATGACTGAATCTTATGATGACTTCAGTGAGGCTGACCAAAAGACTCTGCAGGAAGCCACAGTCAAATATCTGAACATATATAATAAGGCTTTCATTGAGATCATATCTCTTATTCCTAAAAGCCTAGAAAAGGAATTGGAAGTAAGAAAGAACAATGCTCATGCAAAAGATCTTGAGATCCGGGAGCAGATAGCTATTCAGCTATATCCTCAAATTGATCCCAAGACAATGAACATAATCTTCAAGGACTGCAAAGATGAGTTCAGAAGTAAAGCCAGGATGAATCAACTCATGCTTGGTGAGACTGACAAAGTGGCCCAAGAAACAGAAGAGATCCTCCGGAAGGCCTTCAAAAGGTTCAATCTTCCTGTTGTAGAGGACTTAGGTACAGAAACAGCTGAGGACTTGGAACCCTCTGCTCCAGAAGAAGTGGGCCCTGAACATACAAGCATCTCTCCTCCGGTTTCCCCTACAGTCTCCGGATCCAAAGAAGAAGAGCAATTACAGGAGAAGGAAGCAGTGGTGAAAGACAAAGAGGTTGACAGTTCCAAGACTGCAGAAGAAAAGAAACATCTGTCTCCGGCAAGAGACACTGCACAAACTGTTCAACAATTTTTGAGCAAAGAAACTTTAGAGATTGATGAACCGGAGCTTCTAAAAGGCCCATTCGACTTTGACTCTCTCTCTCCGGTACAAACAATGAAGATAGCTTCATTTGCAAATGCCAAGGCAAATGAAAAACTCCTGAAGTCTCATATGGAAGACTGTGAGTTGATAGAGGCTGCTTCCGGAGTACTTGTAAAGATTATGCCATCAATCCAGATAGATCCGACAGCCTCCTCTTCCGGTAATCTAAAAATCTTAGTCAGCAGTGTTGATACACATTTTGATTCTCTAGAAAAATCAACTGAAGAAAAGGTCCGGAAGGAATTTTTGGATAAAAGATTTTCAGAAATATTAGAATTAATCTCTAAAGATAGGAAGATTGTGAGCATTGGAATAAAGAGCTTAGAGAATGCTCTTAAGGATGGCGGTGACATCTACAAATTTTGTATATCCTGGTCAAAGGCAACAGCAGCAATTGATAAGAAAATAAAAGAGGAACAGGATAAGCTACAAAGCTTATCTCAAAGTTTTGATCCTCTCTCTTCCTCCATAATAAATCAAGAATGTCAGACTATTGCAGTCTTGAATGAAATAAAGAATCTTGAGAAGGAAAGGAAGAATATCACTAACCGGATGGGAGAACTTAGAAGGATTATAATCCCTAAGTTGGAAACTATGCATGAGGCCATCAGTGATGCTCAGACCACCGCCCAAACAAAAGATCTGACAGATCTCAAGCGGGCAGAAGCTTTTGCATTTTTGTTGAGTGGTCACATTTCAATTTTGGATAGAATGAAGCAAAGTTGGGCTACAGAAATGATCCAATTGCAGACATCCTTTGCAGACATTCTTCAGTATATGTGAGTATGTAAATATGCGGCTATGTATAGAAAATTTTTAAAAATTTTGATATGCGGACCCTACCCTTTGCCATTGATGTCAAAGGGGGAGTGAGGAGCAGTGAAAAATGAGGAATCCAATTAAGGGGGAGTTCCGGAAATTGTATATAAAGACAGAGCATCAGCAAAGGGGGAGCATAGTGAAAACACTTAGTCATTTTTCACTAAGTGTTGCCATCAATGCCAAAGGGGGAGATTGTTGGCAAGAGACACTATATGGATTCATGGTTGTTGTCATTGATGGCAACAAAGGTCATCCCACATATCCGCAAGTCATAATGTGTCTCTACCGGAAGTCAGAATAAAGATTGTTGTGGTCCAGTGAACAAGAACAGAGCATGTGGCAAGGTCCGACAGATTGATCCGGATCTCTCAGAGGAAGTGTCTTGGTGCAGTGCGGATTTGGGGAAGTCAAGAGGACTACCTTGAGTGGTATATTCCAAGGATTTAGCCTCCGGTGATGGACAAGGAGAAAGATATGAATAGTTGAGTACCGGATTCCTGAGAGACAGTGAAAACAGAGGAAGAACTGACTGACAGAGCATCAGACTACTTTCCGGATGTGTTACTATTGATGATAGAGGTTGTGAAGGCATGAATCATGTTTGGCCGACATGATTAATGATATCTACAAGTATATGCTTGATCCGCATTGCTTGGTGAGGAAGGATTCAACCGACAGAACAAAAGTTTGTAAGAAACTAGACTGTTCCGGATGTCGACTAGAAAGGTGATGAAATTACTTGTGCGGATATATATAGAGGATGGATTTAGTTGTGAAGTGTGTGATGGTGTGAAGATATATGCGAATAAGTCCAGATCAGAGCAGAAGTAGCAAAAAGGATCCGGTATGTGAAAGATAGCAGAATAAAGAACAGAGGAAAGATGAAGTGCAGCAGATCAGTGTACTCAGCCTAACTGGAACTGAACTCCAGCATATGCAGATGCTTCCAATCAGTTCAAGATTGTGATTCTTATCACTTTGTAGACAGTGTGTCTTCTTGTAGGCAGTGGGCCTCTTGTGAGCAGTGTGCTCGGGCAGTGAGCCGTAATTAGCAAGTGCCATTTTTTGTAATCTCCTATTCTTCTAACAGAGAATAATTTTTGGGTTAATCACCCCGTGGTTTTCTCCCTTAACAGGGTTTCCACGTCAAAAATTACTGTGTCATGTGTTTCTTATTTCATGGTAATGTTTTTGTGTTTGATTCAATGCTGCATTAATTAATAGGAAAGTTCAGAAAGGGAAATAATTAGGATAACTGATTCACCCCCCCCTCTCAGTTATCAACAATATGACAGTTTCATAAACCTATGACAGTCTACAAATGAAAGTCTAAATTTTGTATACTTATGGGTGACTGTTCTATAATGGAGAGATAATGAGTGCATAGAGGTAAGATGTTCATGGTGAGTGGTAATGGTCAATGGTTCCCAAGGATATATGCATAGTAAACATGGTTTAAGTGGAATGAGCAAAGGAACAGAGGACTATAGTGTTAGCATTAAAAGGCAAGTATATGAAAGCTGCAGTGCAATCATCTAGAAAGCAAGTATGCACAGTTCAGTCACCACAATGAGTGAAGACCAAGGACACTAAATATGACTGCCTACCAAGTGTCCAATGTAATAGAGGCAGGGTAAGTGAACGGTTTAGACTCAAAAATAGACCTTTGAAGATGCATTAATGAAGGAAGAATTTGATTCCATGCCCTAAGAGGACCTGATATCTTCAAACTCAATAAAAATATGTCCCATAAGCAGTGCTGATGATAGTACAAGACACAAGAATACAATGATGTTTCATTAAGGAAGCCTGATCTAGTCCATGTTTTGATTATAAATATCCTATCACAGACTTGACTACATATGACAGTGTATTTCCTTTGGTTGCAGTCAAGAAGGACAAGTGCTAGACCGATGGGGTGGATTAGATGACCTATGGCAGCAATTAGGCTAGTTGAGAATCAATTATTGATAGTTCACTTTTTGGAAAAGCATTGTAAACTTGGAGAAGTTTCTTTCTTGTCATTTCTATGCATTGTAACTCAGATTTTTAGTCTTGTGACTGAAAATAAAAATTGTAATACTCTATTTCTAAGAATTTTTCAAGCAAGATAGATATTTTAGACTCGTGCAAGCTGTAAGAACACCTTTCTTTTAATAAAGTTCAGCAATTTTGCCTTGTCAGTGGCTGTCTTTATATTGTGTGTAATTAATTGATGATTGATGTGTATTTATGTGTTTTATGTTTAAATCCTCAAATAGCAGTCAATTAAAAGGACTAAATATACTACTAATTGATGTCAATTAATAATTAAATTGACTACATGTACTACCAATTGACATAAATCATTAACAGTGAATAAATATGACTAAATATACTACCAATTGACATAAATTAGTGAACAATGAATAAATATGACTAAATATACTACCAATTGATAGAAATTAGTGAACAATGAATAAATATGACTAAATATATGACCAGTGTTAAATGAGTGAATAAAAATGACTAAATAAGTAACCAATTAACAATAATCAATGACTAAATTAATGACTAAATATATCAGTGACAAAAAATGACTAAATAAGTGACTAGATTATAGCAATCAATGACTAAATATACTACCAAATTGATCAATCAAAACAACCAATAAATGACTAAAACTAGTTTAGTCATCAATTTGGTCACGTTATAATTGACTGGCAATAAACTACTAATGGTCACATGACCATGCTTGGTCATTTATAAGCAGTTTTTAGTAGTTTTTTTAGTAATATATTGTTGTTTCTGTACTAGTGAAATTTTGGATTTAGCATCTTCAAACACTTCTCAACAACATATCCAAACCACACACTTAGACATCCATCACAGAAGAAATGCGGAGCAAAAACTTGAACAACATTTAGTAAGCTAGAAGACTTCTTCAACACACTGTTTCCAATATTAATTAAATTTTCTCAAAAGCACTTGGAAACTCAGCAAGAGGAACATATTCTTAACACCTTCAACACTTCTTCAAGGAAATCACATCATCATTGATTCAATAACTTAATCAGATAACAATAGTAGTAGTAAAGAACACAGTTGACACCAATGACACCACACACATGTTGACATCAATGACAACACCGATTAGCATATACTGGTAACAACTTAGTCCTCATGATTCTTCACCAAACATATGGTACTTTGATTAGCACAACAAATAGTAATCTTCCCTACATCAAACGCAACATTAGAACACAATCTCTTAAGCCAAACAGATTCTTTACAAGAATGAGTTTCTGCCATGTACTCTGCTTCATTAGTGGACAAAGCAACCAAAAGTTGCCACTTACTCAAACTAATAGTGCCACCAAACATAGTGAACACATAAGCACTAGTGGATCTCCTATTGTCAATGTCACCTGCCTAATCTAATTCCACAAATCCTTGAATACAAAGTGAATGCCGAGGTCTTGTAATATAACCATGACAACATAGGGAATACTTAGAAGTACCCCGCAAATATCTAAATGCTCTCTTCATTGTATCCCAATGTACCTGTTCATGATTAGCCATGAATTGACTAAGGACTCCCACTGCTTGGGCAATGTCTAGTCTTGTACAGACCATAGCATACATCAATCTGCCAACAACACTAGCATAAGGAACTCTGCTCATATCCTCCATCTTAGAAGGAACAAGTTGCTAGGTTGAATCTCTCCAACACAGTGTTCAGATACTTAATTTGGCCTAACCAAAGTTTTCTATTAGTTCTGTCACTCCTGATTTCCATTCCAAGAATGTACATGGCTGCCCCTAGATCTTTCATCTCAAACTATGCTAAAAACTGAGACTTCAAACTAGAAATCAAACTTTTACCATTCCCAATGAACAACATATCATCAACATATAATGCAATAATGAGAATACAATCATTATCCATTTTATAATAAACACAATGATCTGATTTTGATCTTAGAAATCCCAAACTCAACACAAAGGCATCAAATTTATTGTACCACATCCTAGGAGATTTCTTTAAACCATAAAAATCCTTTTTCAACTTGTAAACCATATTTCCTTTACCTTTTACCATGTAGTGCTCTAGCTGTGACATATAGATTTATTCCTCCATGTCACCGTGAAGAAAAGTTGTCTTCACATCCATCTGTTCAAATTATAAATCATATGTTGTAGCAAGTGATAACAAGAATCTGATAGATGTCATCTTTTCAATGGGAGAGAAAATCTCACAAATGTCTATTCCCTCAACTTGGGAATAACCCTTCACGACCAACCTTGTCTTAAACTTCTCAACACTACCATCTGAACCAAACTTCTTCTTGAACACCCATTTGTATCCAATAGGTTTACATCCATTAGGTAAGGGTACCATATCCCAAGTATTATTTTTCTTCAAGGAAGCCATCTCTTCATCCATGGCCTCTTTCCAAGAATTTGTATCACTCATACCCATAGCCTCCCTTACGGTCCTAGGCTCATCAATGTTAGCAATCAAAGCAAAAATACAACTGGAATCATGCAATGAATAACCAAACCTATTAGGTTTCTACCTTATCCACGTGGACCTCCTCAATAGTTGTGGTTGAGGTTCTTCATCTTCTTCTAAACTTTCAGAGCTACTAGAGCTCTCCTCATCATCGAGTCCAACATATGCTTTTGGTTTAACTTTCTCAGAGGTGGAAGGAAGTTGAACCACATCCTCTTTCTTCTCTTCTTTCTCTAGCTGTAGAGCAACATAAGAAGGATTGAGCTCTTTAAAGATCACAATTCTACTATACAAAACTTTCTCGGCCACTGGATCCCAAAGCTTGTACCCTTTCATAGCAATGCCACAACCGATGAAGATATACTACACAACCTTGTTCTCCTACTTAGACATCTTCTCCTTAGGTACATGTGCATATACCTCACAACCAAATACTTGAATGAGTCTCAAAGAAGGATTTTTACCAGACCACACCTCCATAGATGTGTTTGTTATGTCAAAAATTGTCCTCCTCTATGGAATGGTACAATTTCCTATAGTTTAGATCCTCTCCTTTGGTGACCTTTCAAACTAGTTTATTACATACCTTTTTGAACCCTGACTGAATTAGGTCTAACTGGAAGAATGTCACATTTTGGAATAATTGAAGACTGAAGGTGAAAAGTAAACTTGAATTTGGGGTCCCCTATCCTCCTTGAGGCAATCCTGAGCAGAAAATCAGGGCTTGGATTTGGGTGCTAGCGCCCTTGTCCTGTCCTATTTCCTGAGGTCCTAAATTTTGGAGGGATGTTGGCTATTGTCATGCATTCCAAGATTCTATTTTCAAATTTTTGTTTTCGCTCAATATCGACATCTTATTTCAAACTTTGAAATTCCTATGGTTAGATATAAAAAGACATTTGAAAATCATTTTATCACACATAATCTCTATGCAAGCGTTATGCCAAAACTCTGCCAAAATTGCGATTGAAGATCAGTGATTTGTTGAAGCTCTAAAAGTTATTTGAATTTGCTTTTATGGAGACAATGGATGGAGATTAGGAATCAAGATCTTGAGACTATCTTTCTCTTCCTAGGGTTTGTACACATTTTGCATGATTTGGAGAAGGGTTGAAGCCTCCAACATCGAGCTTGGAGATCCTCCATAGACATTGCTTATTCGCCTTCTTGTTCATGCAAGTCTTCATTGTTTTCATCTCCTAAAGGTGAAGTTGTATTTGTTCATTAAGTTGCTTCAAGTCATTGATCTTCCCTTGATTGTGACATCTAGGGTTTGATATTTCTACATACACTTTGTTAGGTTTGCACACACTTTTGCAAATCTTTATCTCTAGCTATTGTTGAGGTAAGAATACTAAAAATGAGGCTTGACTGAGGCAAGCTCCTATATAGCCACAAACATCTTTCTCCTACTTTTGTATGTGCAGGTCACATTTGTCAAGATCTAGTGGAAAGGATCGATAGGAAGATTGATATTGCAGACACAGTCATCATGGAATTTGAATTTCATGATTCCAAGACTTTTGGGACACAAAGACTAATGCCCTAGTCCAACTAGGTGATAATTTTGGGATATGGAAACCTCAGGAGAGTGAGAAGCAACTGATGCAGAAAATCCTCACATTCAGAAATCTTTGGGACACTGGGACTAACATCCTAGTCCAATTACTCCTCAATTTCTAGGTACACAGTCTCTGATATATTTACTTTGCATTTCTATATTCATTTCAGTTCTATTTGTATCTGGAATTCAGTTATTACAGTTTGATTTGGAAATTAGGGTTATGAGGTTAGATAGAGACACCAGCTAGTAAAAACTGATTCAAACAGTCACATAGACACAATATATAGGAAAAGAGAACATTGGAAATTAGTAGTTTATCTCTAAACCTGTCCTTTGCTTCTCTAATGTTTTAGTGCCCATGAAAGTGTGGAACCTAGAACCTGTTAGTGAAAAGATTTTTGTCCTTCGAAGATTGATATGGAAAATGACTCAAAATGCCCAAGAAGAAGGACTAATAGCACTAACAGTTGGAGAAGTTGCCATTGAATTGACAACTTTCCTCTAAATTTTAGAGGTACAGCTCCCTCTTACGATATGCAACGAATGGAAATGCAAGCTATGCTTTTCACCAGAAAGCAGAAAAGGAAAGACTAACATCTACCCATAACCATGAAAATAGATCTAGAAGATCAATTCAGACTGAAGTGAATGCAAATAGATGACACCCAGTCCACCTATCCCACACCCATGGACAATATTCAAGGAAAGAGAGAATAGTAAATCCCTTTCAACAGGTGGTTTAATCTGATTTCAAAGTTCTAGAACTAATCACATACACAGTATGATATACAGAATAACATTGAAGAGTAACTACAAAGAAGCATAGTTCATTGCAATCAAAGATGACATTAATAAATACAAATATTTAGAAAAATCTTTCTTATTCCGCCAATGTCAAATCATGAATTCACATACTCAGAATCCCTGTACAAACAAACTGTGTTGAAAGAGTAACTCTACCGCTCCCCTGTTCTCCAAATAGCTGATAAAAAGAGGCCCCCTTATGCCAATAAACTGCATATTTATAAACTTCTTCCCCCTAGAACCTTTTTAGTTTCCATAACAACTTTGTAACTGCCTCTTTAGAAAAGATTGCATAAATTAAATTTCTTCATTTTTTCATGCCCATAATTGTCTCTTGGAAAGTAATACAAATCCTCTTTTGTAACCACTTCTTGGAAAACTTCACCACTTGTTTCAATTTACCCTTTATCTTTCTAAAAGAAGGCTTACGTTGGTATTCTAACAAGGATGAAAAAATTATCCATAAACCAGGAAGAATCTTGGATAGTTACACAATATTAGCTTGTCAGAATTTATCAGTATTTGAAAATGCTTGGTTTGTCTAGGTGTCGAAGTGACTCTAACTTTCTTTTCTCTAACCAATACAGTTAATCATGAAACCAACAAAACTTACAAGCACATGTGTACTAGAGTTGCTAGTCCACTATGATAGTGATTTGAATCACCATTTGAAGCCTTAATAATTGTTGAAATTACTTCTGCCTCTATTTGCAAATGGTTCAGAGCTCCTCTTAGCCATATAATTTAATGTCTTCAATTGAAACAACCCACATTGTGGATTCTACATGATCTTAGAGTTCAACTCTCTTGAAAGATCTACTATAAGCAACATTATCTTCATGTGAGAATCAATCTCCTGTGCATATTTCTCTAAATCAGGGCGACTATCTGAATCAAATAATGTGCCTTCTTCAAACTCAAACAACCATAGAGGGACATGACCATTTCAAGTTCATCACGGGGAACTCATTTTGAGTATCTTAAATTGGTATCCTACATTAACAATAACTACGGGTTCCAATATATAAGTGACTACTCACACCAAGAGTATTCCTCACCATGACCTTTCTAGAACATGTATCTCCACAGCACTGAGAACATTTGCATTCGCCAATAGAGATGGGATTTGTTTTAACCTTCTAAGGACTACATTTACCTTGTAAAGGGATCACTCAATCTTAGCATTGCTTATTTGTATTCTCCTTCATTTAGAGGCAGCTTTACATCTGTGAATTGTCTTTGCTTAAGAGTTTTTAATGCCTTTCAAAAACCATTTCATACATATTTTGCAGAGATTGTTCCAACTATAATATCTGGTAAGAATATCGCCACCACTATATTCTTTCTAGCATGGTCCAGAGAAAATACTGGCGAAGGTTATGGATTGGCGTTACACTAGCTAATTGCATTTACTTGAAAGTTTCTAAAGTTGACAGATCCACGATATGCATATCTTTCTATTATTGCATCCTGAGATTACACTAAAATACTAGATATGATTTAAGAAAGTAGAAACCACATTTTACATACATGTTCAACATTGCAACATCTTCGGCTATAATATCTGTCATAACTCCCACTAATCATCATACTACTCCCAATGCTTCAATGGCCATAGATATGTTAATGGGGTTTGAATGTTACTTCAAGGCTCTGTGTTGGCATGCACAGAGATGATAATGGCAGAGTTTGTAGGATTTGTCTCATCCATTTCATACATATCTATGAAAGCATAATGGAAACAATATTTGTACGAGTGCCACTATAACTGCATGGAGGGCTTTTTCATGATATATATAGACCAACTTTGGGCTTAAATGCCCCCATAAGATACAGTGCTAGACCTTGATGGATGTCTATAATCGATCCAAATGTCGTCTGTTGGCAGGGAGTGGAGGAGACGTCGGTTGGAGGGGTGTTGGCATATGTTGTATTTTCTTGAAAGTTTCTAAATCATATTCAACAAATCCATATTGGTGCACGTCCCTTGATATTGCATATGCCTCGATGAATATCCATATCTATCCTTCAATGCAGGCCATGGCTCGGAGAGGATGCTAGCAAAGATTGTGGAGCTTGGATTTGCACCTACCCATTGCATTTGTTTAAAATTTTCTAAGACCTTTTCAACAATTCCATTTTGTACATATGCCTGTAGTATTTGTATGTCTCCTCAGCAGAAACCACAGTCAATACATTTAGTCACATTAATGACATATCTAGTTGCTAATGATTCCATATTCGGTAGAGAAGAAATGACTGCAAGGTGATATCTGGAAAAGAATATAGAACGTTCTTTTCTGTCAATCCTGATAATGCTTTTGTCCTTGGGTATACATTTTGTTTGCATTTCTCTCAGAGTGATTGTAAATTCCTACTGAAAGATATCCATTTCAATATTGGCAAAGAATATGGAGTTTAGTTTCACAATTGCGATTGCATTTGCATGAGAATTTCCAAAGCCAAATTAACAAAGAATCCATGTTGTGAATATACTGTGATCATCACATTTCTCTGAGCACTTCAGTCTCACAGCCCTTGTTTGTGTTTGGGATGTTGGCAGATGTGGTAATTCAAGAACCTTAGAGTCCTCCCGACAAAGAGAAAACTGCAAGAGAAGTCGGGGAGTTGAGGGTATAAGGAACCCTTAAACCTGAAGTCAATGGTATTGAATTCTCCAATTATCAAAATGCCCAACAACAAGGAGTTGGAGAGTCAGCTATTTTATGAACTCTTGAACCTTGGTCGGGGTTTCATTACGTTCAATAACTTGTATTTCTCCCAACAACATAGAATTGGTAAAGCATTCACTGTTTCGAACTAACATTTGAATGAAGATGAGATGACTTTATAAGTTTTTAACTAATCTCTGTTAATCTACCTAATCATGGGAAACTTAAAAAGGATATTTTATACCCCATAAAGCCTAAATTCTGCCTTGAAACTGACCAAATAATGTGAAATAATTTCCCATCAATAATATCTTCAATTATTCGTCTGAAACCATGCTTTGACCACTAAGACCGAAAACTTTACAACTTCCACACAGTAACTTGGTTTTACATGAAATTTGGATAGCATATTGATTTGACCTCCTGAAACAAAACCCAAAAACCTTTAATGCTCCAACAACCTGAAAGTTGGTTTTTGACTTAGTTTACGGATCATGGGTAGAAAAATGTGAAGCTAAAAATTTTGTAAATGGTAAAGCATATGGGCACAAGGACTGGCTAGATTAGGTGAAATAGGGTCAAGATCATGTCCATAAGAGGATTTTGTACCATCTCTCATGGATCTTCAAAAATAATTGTTCTCACATCTCGGTAGGCTCGGGGCATATAGGTGAATGCTTGGAAAATTTGAAAATTTTCAAGTTTCAAATTTTTGGGGCAACAATAGGTTCTAATTGGGGATGAAGAGTGCAAAGGACGAAGCAAGGGACCTAGAATCTCAAGCATGGACCAGTGCATAAATTCATTAGGCAAGAGAGTCAGAGAGCACAAGGGACAAAAAGGAGCCAAAACAAGCCAAAAACAAGACAACACTAGAAAGGAAACTAACTACCAGCACACCAAAAACTCCCAATATGTACATGGCAGGAAGAACCTACCTCAAGACAGCTTCAAGATGATCATGCAAATTCATTAACCAGATGGGAGAAATAGCAACATCTGCAGAATAATGATGGATGAGTTAGGAGCACGCACACCATCAACTACCAATTGGGGACCATCCTAATCAAATTGGTAAGAATGGCATCACATAGGAACCTTCTGGATGTGACTTGATGCTCAAGAAGCCACTCTCCCTTGTACACTCCTTCAATTGGATGACACATATTGGCATTACCCAGCATATGACTACTAGCATCTACCTGTATAACCTCATATGTGACATCAGAATGCACATGATTTTGTAAGCAAGAATGAAACAGCCCCTGAATTGGACAACCCACACAAACACCTTGAAATAAAGACTTCTCTTTAGTGATGTATGTGGAAGTGATTACCCTTTCCTGCATATAACCATCTCTTTCTGTAGCAGACAAATTAACATCCCAAGCCTGAAAATAGCCACTCGAATCATTGGAAGACCAATCATCAACCTTATGCAAAATTGGAAGTGAGTTAGACTGAAAATCTAAATTGCAAACAATATTTTCATGTGGCTGAAAATCATCCCCAACTGAAACAATATCCTCTTTTTCTGTAGGATCAGATTCAACAGTTTCATGACTCACCAAATCACACTCGTTTACCACTTGCGAATCAGATATGATGACCTCTTCTCCACATAGAAATTCATCACTATTTGCATTAAGACACCAATTTGGAATGTATACATTATGAGGCTTAGTACATTCAGTCATTTGATGGCTTTTTATAATATCATCTTCTAAGCATTGTTTAAAAATTTTGGCATTCAAATTTTCAAAATGAAAGCACTCAAATGAAAGATCATTTTGACCTCTTCTTGCAGCCATACCTCTATATTATCTTGCTCAGAAAATGTGAAGACTTCATATTCAGCTTGTGTGCACTCTGGAGGAAAGGTATTCAACACCTCATCTTCAAGTTGTGTAGCCTTAGGTTGTTCTCCATTGCTGATGAAAGTAAATGATTCCATTTCTATAGTAGACAAGGCAGCCCAAACAACATCATCTGCACTACCCTCTTTACAACTAACATCATGGAAGAATTGTTCATTTTCTACACCACTTGAGGGGCTTTCAGATTTATCATTCTCTTGTTCATAATGGAAATAAAAGGCTTCCATTCTTCCATTCACCTGAGGCTTGATTTCTACATTATTTACCTCTTTTCTACAAAACTACTTTGAATAAAAAATAGATAGGTTAAGACATTCAGTAGAAGGATGCCGTGTTTTTGGAAAACTTATAGGCTGAAAGCTCTGTTTGTGCATGATAGATTTCTTCATAGGTTTGCTACCCAAATAGTTTACAACTTGTCATGTCTTCCATAAACCACTTAATATCGAATCATCTTCAATCCTTACAGCCTCTTATTGAGCAATTTTAATATCATTCACTTTACTTCGTTTCAACTCAAATTAAACATCAAGATGCAAAGAGGAAATAAAAGTACAGAGCTGAAGTTGCTCACTTGGTTGAATGGAAGCTGGAATCTTTTTGAGTAGTTGGTTGAATCTATCCACAAAATCCCTGATAGATTCATCCCCTCTCTTTTTTATATGAAAGAATTGACACAGTAGAGCAGCTTTATCAACGGGACCCTTATATCTTTCCAAAAACTTATCCTTCAAAGAGTCCCAATCAGTAATACATTTATCTTCTAAATAATGGAACCAATCTATTGTAGGTCCAATAAGAGATTCAATAAATAAACAAACAAAAACATCCTCTTCACTTACCCCCAAAATCCCGCATGCAACTGTGAAAGCCAGAATATGATTTTCAGCATCTTGATGATTCTCTCCATTGAACTTTGGGAAGTGCTTTCTTGATCCTTCAGCCATACTGTAAATTTGAAGAATAAACTAGATAGGAGCCTTTGCTGGAATAAAAAGCTTCTGAGTATATTCCACTTCATAGAGCCACCAGCCTCCATCCTTGGGGAGGCACCTTTAAATTTCTAGGAAAACAATAGCATTGATCTTCAATTTTGAATCCCCAGTAGAGTCGCCAAAAATCTGTTAGTGAACATATTTTTGTCCTTCGAAGATTGATATGGAAAATGACTAAAAATGCCCATGAAGAAGGACTAACAACACTAATAGTTAGAGAAGTTGCCATTGAATTGACAACTTTCCTCTAAATTTTAGAGGTATAGCTCCCTCTTATGATATGCAATGAATGGAAATACAAGGTATGCTTTTCACCAAAAAGCAAAAAAGGAAAGACTAATAGCTACCCATAACCATGAAGATAGATGCGGAAGATCAATTCAGAATGAAGTGACTGCAAATAGATGACACCTAGTCCACCTATCCCACACCCACGAACAATACTCAAGGAAAGAGAGAATAGTTAATCCCTTTCAACAGATGGATTAATCTAATTTGAAAGTTTTAGAACTAAACACATACACAATATGATATATAGAATAACACTGACAAGTAACTACAAAGAAGCATAGTTCATTGAAATCAAAGATGACATTAATAAATACAAAGATTCAGAAAAATCTTTCTTATTCCTCCAATGTCAAAACATGAATTCACAGACTCAGAATCCCTATACAAACAAACTATGTTGAAAGAGTAACTCTGCTGCTCCCCTGTTCCCTAAATAGTTGAGAAAAAGAGACCCCGCTTATGCCAATAAACTGCATAATTATAAACTTCTTCCCCCTAGAACTTTTTTAGTTTCCATAACAGCTTTGTAACTGCCTCTTTAGAAAAGATTGCATAAATTAAGTTTCTTCACTTTTTTATGGCCATAATTGTCTCTTGGAAAGTAATACAAATCCTCTTTTGTAACCACTTCTTGGAAAACTTCACAACTTGTTTCAATTTACCCTTTATCTTTCTAAAAGAAGGCTTACCTTGGTATTCTAATAGGGACAAAAAAATTATCCATAAATCAGGAAGAATCTTCAACAGTCACACAATATTAGCTTGTCAAAATTTATCAGTATTTGAAAATGCTTGGTTTGTCTAGGTGTCGAAGTGACTCTAACTTTCTTTTCTCCAACCAATGCAATTAATCATGAAACTGACAAAACTTACAACCACATGTGTATTGGAGTTGCTAGTCCACTATGATAGTGATTTGAATCACCATTCGAAGCCTTAATAATTGTTGAAATTGCTTTTGCCTCTATTTGCAAATGGTTCAGAGCTCCTCTTGGCCATATAATTTAATGTCTTCAACTAAAACAACCCACATTGTGGATTCTACATGATCTCAGAGTTCAACTCTCTTGAAAGATCTACTATAAGCAACATTATCTTCATGTGAGAATCAATCTCCCATGCATATTTCTCTAATCAGGGCGACTGTCTAAATCAAACTCTTGAATAATAATTTGCCTTTTTCCAACTCAAACAACCATCGAGGGACATGACCAATTCAAGTTCATCATGGGGAACTCATTTTGAGTATCTTAAATTGGTATCCTGCATTAACAATAACTATAGGTTCCAATATATGAGTGACTACTCACACCAAAAGTGTTCCTCAACATGACCTTTCTGGAACATGTATCACCATAGCACTAAGAACATTTACATTTGCCAACAGAGAGGGGCTTTGTTTTAACCTTCTAAGGACTACATTTGCCTTGTAAAGGGATCACTCAATCTTAGCATTACTTATTTGTATTCTCCTTCATTTAGAGGCGGCTTTAGATCTGCAAAGTGTCTTTGGTTAAGAGTTTTTAATGCCTTTCAAAAACCATTTCATGCATGTTTTGCAGAGATCGTTCAAGCTATAATATCTGGTAAGAATATTGCAACTACTATATTCTTTCTAGCACGATCTAGAGAAAATATTGGCAAAGGTTATGGATTGGCATTACATCAGCCAATTGCATTTACTTGAAAGTTTCTAAAGTTGACAGATCCACAATATGCATATCTTTCCATTATTGCATCCTAAGATGACATTGAAATACTAGATATGATTTAAGAAAGTAGCAGCCACATTTTGCATACATGTTCAGTGTTGCATCATCTTCAGCTATAATATATGTCATAACTCCCACTAATCATCATGACACTCTCAATGCTTCAATGGGCATGATATGTTAATGGGTTTTGAATGTTACTTCAAGGCTTTGTGTTGGCATGCACAGAGATGATAATGGCAGAGTTTGCAGGATTTGTCTCATCCATTTCATACATATCTATGAAAGCGTAATGGAAACAATATTTGTATGAGTGCCACTGTAATTGCATTGAGGGCTTTTTCATGATATATATAGACCAGATTTGGGCTTAAATGCCCCCATAAGATGTATCGCCAAACCTTGATGGATGTCTATAATTGATCCAAAGGTCATCTATTGGCAGGGAGTGGAGGAGATGTCAGCTGGAGGGGTGTTGGCATACATTGTATTTTCTTGAAAGTTTCTAAAGCATCTTCAATAAATCCATATTCGTGTACGTCCCTTGATATTGCATGTGCCTTGATGAATATCCATATGCATCCTTCAACACAGGCTGCGGCTCGGAGAGGATGCTAGCGAAGATCATGGAGCTTGGATTTGCGCCTACCTATTGCATTTGTTTAAAAGTTTCTAAGACCTTTTCAACAATTCTATTTTTTACATATGCCTTTAGTATCTGTATGTCTCCTTGATAGAAAACATAGTCAATACATTTAGTCACATTAATGGCATATCTGGTTGCTAATGATTCCATATTCGGTAGAGAAGAAATGACTGCAAGGTGATATCTAGAAGAGAATATAGAATGGTCTTTTTTGTCAATCCTAATAATGCTTTCATCCTTGGGTACACATTTTGTTTGCATTTCTCTCGGAGTGATTGTAAATTCTTACTAAAAGATATCCATTTCAATATTGGCAAAGAATATGGAGTTTAGTTTCACAGCTGCGAATGCATTTGCATGAGAATTTCTAATGCCAAATTAACAAATAATCCATGTTGTGAATATACTGTGATCATCACATTTCTCTGAGCACTTCAGTTTCACGACCCTTGTTTGTGTTTTGGATGTCGGTAGATGTGGTAATTCAAGAACCTTAGAGTCCTCCCAACAAAGAGAAAACTGCAAGAGAAGTCAGGGAGTCAGGGGTATAAGGAACCCTTGAACCTGAAGTCAATGGTATTGAATTCTCCAATTATCAAAATGCCCGACAATAAGGAGTCAGAGAGTTGGCTATTTTATGAACTCTTGAACCTTGGTTGGGGTTACATTAAGTTCAAGAACTCGTATTTTTCCCGACAACACAGAATTGGTAAATCATTCACTTTTTCAAACTAACATTTAAATGAAGATGAGATGACTTTATAAGTTTTTAACTGATCTCTATTAATCTGCCTAATCATTGGAAACTTAAAAAGGACATTTTGTACCCCATAACACCTAAATACTCCCTTGAAACTGACCAAATAATGTGAAATAATTTCCCATTAACAATATCTTCAATTATTCATCTGAAACCATGCTTTGACCACTAAGACAGAAAAATTTACAACTTCCACACACTAAGTTTTGCATGAAATTTAGACGACATACTGATTTGACCTCCTGGAACAAAATGCATAAACCTTTAATGCTCCGGCAACCAGAAAGTTGGTTTTTGACTTAGTTTGCAGATCACAGGTGGAAAAATGTGAAGCTAAAAATTTTGTAAATGGTAAAGCATATTGGCACAAGGATTGGTCAGATTGGGTGAAATAGGGTCAGGATCACATCCATAAGAGGAATTTGTACCAGCTCTCATGGATCTACAAAAATAATTGTTCTCACATCTCGGAAGGCTCAGGGCATATAGGTGAATGCTCGAAAAATTTGAAAATTTTCAAGTTTCAAATTTTTGGGGCAATAGAACCTCATATCTTGCTTCCACATTTTCACCCTAAACATTTTGGTGAACCCAACCTCTAAAGAATCTGCATCCTTTACAAACTCATAAATGAGTTAGTTTGTTGTCCTAAAATATATTTAGATTGCAAACCCTCTTTTTGTGAAAAGTGCATGCATTTAAATTTGGTGATTTCTCTTAAAACTTTCATTAAAAGAGTTTGAAATTGGAACTTTGTGTGTTGTGTGGTGTTATTCTATTACATTTTCACAAAGTTTCTACTTAATCATTTTACATTTAAGTCTTGGGTTAATTTGAGCATGTTAAAATGTCTTATTACTTTTGCAAGACTTTCATGTATATGATGAGCTGTTTAGTTGTGATGATTTCAATATGTTAGATGAAGCCCTTGACGACTTTATCTCAATTGAATATTCTACTACGACTCTTAAACTATTATTGTTTCAAAGGTTTGTAAATGCAATCTATGTTCCTAAAACTAAAGAAGAATCTGTGAAACTAAAAATAGTGGTCACTTTGTGTTTAGATGCCATTCAACCTACTTCTAAACTAGTGCTCACTATTAGAGGCCCTTCACCTTATTCTTGTCCTCCTGATTACATTTATAACTATGCTAAACAGATTACACATCAGAATTCACATCAACCTAGTCATATTGTGGTTGCTCATACTTACAATACTTGGAATAATAAACAAAGCAAACAACAATCAAGCATTCTGATATCTGTACCAACTTCTCAATCTATGCTTCCTCAAGTACCTCGTTTAATGCATAACGTTGGTAAAGATTATGATCTTGTTGAGCAGCTTCACGCTACTCCTGCTAGGATATCTCTTTGGGAACTTATACAAACTTCACCTACATACCATGGAATGCTTTAAGAAGCTTTACAAAAGGTGATTGTACCACCTGCTATTAAACCTAATGATGTAACAACTCTTGTCAATTGTATACATGTGACAAAAATGGATATTCTATTTCAACAACATGAGTTTCCATCTCTTGAAGTTCAAAATCAGTATGATCCTTTGATTATATTCATTACAATAAATAAGAAACTAATTAAATGAGTTATGATTGATAATGGATCAACTCTTAATGTTTGTAGCATCAGTCTATTACATAAGATTAAAATTGATACATCTTTGATAAAACTAGATAGGATAAGTATTTGGGGCTTTGATAATGTTGAAAGACAATCTGTAGGCACTATAACTTTACCCATACAAGTTGGGCCTGTAACTCTACCTACCCTGATTAATGTCATGCCTTGTTCTCTATCTTACATCATGATTCTTGGTAGATCATGGATTCATGCACTAGGGGTAGTTCCTTCTACCCTTCATCATTCAATAAAGTTTGTTCATAAAGATAAACTTCACACTATTCATGCCGATCCTAAACCAGATCTTTGTTTACAAATTGAATCACAAAAGAAAATTGTTCAACATAAGATCTTAAACAATCTTAAGGTTGACTTATCAACCCCTCCTACTATAGATAATGTTATGCAAGAATCAAAGCAATCGAATGCATTTCTTGGTGACGATTGGGGTTCATTAGATTTTTCATCTCCCTCTATAGGCAAGTATATACTTAACAACTCCGCTCCTGAGACATCAAGTGTTGCATCGATTTCATCTCATTGTTCAAATACTAAAGTATCTTTGCGAACAAAATAGATAATACCCTTACACTATAGATTATGAGACTTACGAAGCCCTACCTTCTTCCAAAGAGATTGCTTCGCTCTATGGTCGAGGATTTCAGATCCTTTATAAGAATTTTGATTATGTAGGTAATGGTTGTGATATTAATCAACAAGGGTTTCGTGTACCTATAGAATCCAATTTGTGACATTACTCAAGTGGTATTGGATATAATCCTTTTAAGGAATCTAAATCTCGTAAACATCCTAATCTTAATGTGAATACAATATCCACTCTTAACTTGATATTCCCTAAGATGATTGACACTAATCGTCCTCCAAGAGAGATTCCCTTAGATATCTTTTCATCAGATGAAGTGATAATTGAATTATTGGGTGCTTATGACAATAGTCCCCGTTACCATCATAAATGTCGATTGCCTGAATAGTGCTGCATATTTTGGAAAGTTTGTTGGCATGATAAATACTACTCTAAAACCTAAAGGAGAATATGAAGGATTACTACAATCACCTGATCTCCTAGATCATAGTACTCTACTTAATGGAAAGACTATTGAGGTTTTCATGGAGAAAGATAACACTGAAAAAGTTATCCCTATAGGTGATTGCTTAAGTGAAGAAGAAAAAGAAGACATGACAAAATTATTACATGAATTCTTTGAATTGCTTTCTTGGAACTATTCAGATATGCCTAGTATTGATCCTCAGAAAGTAACACATAATATTGTACTGAAACCAAATGATAAGCCATTTAAACAAAAGATTTGTAAGATTAATCCTAAGATAGCATTACTGGTCAAGATTGAAATAGAAAAGCTTTTACAAGTTGGCTTTATTCACCCTATTGATTATTCACCTTGGATCTCGAATATAGTGGTTGTCACTAAACCCGATGGTTGTATTCGCATGTGTACCAATTTTAGAGATTTGCACCTTGCATCCTTTGAAAGATGATTTCCCACTTCCTAACATTGATATGATTGTGGATTCAATAGCCGGCCATGAATTACTTTTCTTCATGGATGGATTTTCAAGATATAATCAAATCCTTATGAGCCCTCATGATCAATATAAAACTACTTTTATAACGCCTTGGGGTACCATTTGTTGGGTAGTCATGCCGTTTGGACTAAAGAATGCTGGAGTAACTTACCAACGTGCCATGACTCTTGTCTTTCATGATTACATGCATACTATGTTAGAGGACTATGTTGATGACATCTTGGCAAAATCCATTCATTGCCAAGATCACGCCATGACTTTTCAACAAATCTTTGAGTGAATAAAGAAATACAACATGCGATTAAATCCACATAAGTGTGTATTTGGTATCGATAATGGAAAACTATTGGGATTCATAGTTTGAAATCGTGGTATTGAAGTAGATACGAAAAAGATTGATGCTATTGTTAACATGCCACCACCTAAAAACATATCTCAACTTCATAGTTTTCAAGGGAAGATACAGGCCATTCGTCGATTTGTTTCACAACTCGCGGATAGGACTCACCCTTTTACTCAACTATTGAAGAAGGATTTGAAATTTCAATGGAATTCAGAATGTTAGAAAGCCTTTGAGGACTTAAAACGTTATCTCTCTAAACCTCCTATTCTATAGCCTATTGTTCCTGATAAACCATTTATATTCTACACTTTTGCATCTAATAATGCTCTCGCTACTTTATTAGCACAACATAATATTGAAGGCAAAGAATGTCATGTATATTATATCAGCTGAACAATGCAAGATTATGAAGTGCGATATACTGTCATTGAAAAACATTACTAATCTCTTGTCTTTGCAACACAAAAGCTTAGACATTATCTCCTAAATGCTAAGATACATGTAATAGTAAAATTTGACCCTCTAAAACATCTCTTTGCTAAAACTGACCTTTCTGGTCGCCTTGCTAAATGGGTTATGTTATTAACTAAATTCGATCTTGAATTTATATCTCAGAAAGTGATAAAAGGACAAGATTTAATTGACCACTTAGCTGAGGCACCCTCCCCTTTTGCTACACAGAATTAGGAGACATTCCTTGATGATCAAATCTTAGCTTTTGATACAGAAGATAAATGGGAATTATATTTTAATGGATCAAGATGTTGAACCAGCTCTGGTACTGGTGTCATACTAGTACCCCCTATAGGAATTCATGTCGCCTTGGCTTTAAACATAAAAAACTTACTATATATGGTGATTCACAACTCATTGTAAGACAAGTAAATGGGTCATGTCAAGCCAAACAAGACAAATTCTCTTAGTATCGTGATTTTGCCTTGTCTTTATTAAAGTATTTTCAATCCTTTTCAATTGATACTATTCCAAGAAAAGACAATCGACATGTGGATGCAATGGCAAGCACAACTTCCCTTATATCCCCTAATGATTCTCCCTATACATTCACTTTTCTTATTCATAATCTCAAAACTCCAATCATAGAAGATGTTGTAGTTGCAAGTTTGGACTATAGCTATGGTATAAAATTTGATGAATGGTTCTCCCATCTATACAACTACTTGCGTGATGGAACCATCCCCAATTCAACATCTAAAAACACCCGAGTTCACCTATACAAACTTATAGCATGCTATATCATATAATCTAATGTCTTATATAGATGAAGTTATAATGGTATCCTTCTCTGATGTCTTAGTAATTCAAAAATTCTGATAGCTCTAGAAGAAGCTCACTCCAGTGCTTGTGGAGGGCATTTTAGAGGAAAATCATTGGTACAAAAACTAATACGTATGGGATATTATTGTCAATGCATGGAACAAGATTCCTTTGCTTATGTCAAGAAGTGTTCGTAATGTCAACAACATCAGCATTTAATCTGAGCACCTACCCAGGAACTTCGTGCCCAAGTGTCACCTTGGCCATTTTCTGTCTGGGGCTTGGATCTAATTGGTAAAATTTCTCCACCATCCTTGAAAAAAACATACATTTATTATCACTGCAATGGATTATTTCACAAAGTGCGTCAAAGTTGTCCCTTTATGATCCATGACTGCTGACGTAATTTGTTGTTTTATACAAGATAACATAATCTCTCATTTTGGTATACATTCCTCCTTGGTATCTGACAATGGTACACCATTCAAAAACAAGGAAGTGAAGAAATTTCTAAAAAAATATCATATTCAACATCGCTTCTCTATGCCTTATTTTCCTCAATCAAACAACCAAGCAGAAGCTTCAAACAAGATTATAGGACAAATTTTATGCAAAATTGTTAACAAACATCAAAAAGACTGGGGCATTCAATTGTCTTACACATTATGGGCTTATAGAACAAGCATTCGTACAGCTACTGGAACTACCCTGTATAATCTTGTTTATGGCACTGATGCGGCAATACCCTTGGAACTCAAAATCGCTTCATTAAGAGTTTCCTTGCAAGACATTATTGATGATGATATGGAAAGAGAAAAAGATTACAACTTGAGACGCTGGATGAATAGCGTATCAATGCTCTTGAGCATCTTAAGGCTTATCAAAAGAGTATACAATGATCATACAATGAGTGAGTCATACACCATTCATTCAACATTGGAGACTTGGTACTTTATGAAAATCAATGCAATGTAATTGCACCTCCTGGAGAAAAATGAAAGTTTAGCCCTAATTGGCTTGAACCATATGTCATCACTGAAGCCTTTGGATTAACAGTGTATAAGCTAGCTGATGAACAAGGTATGCCTCTTAAAGAACCTATTGATGCTGCGCACCTCAAGAAATTTTATGCTTAACATTATATGTTAGATGTTACTTTAAAAAGCAAAACTTATTAGTTAGTTTTAGCTTCAATTTCAACAAGATATGATTATTTTGTCTTAATTCATTTAACATAGAAATCTCTTTCAATTAATCATTGTGGTATCTTTGATATACATCAAATTTCCACAGTCCATAATGATTGCAGTTCAGTATTTCAGGATTAATTTTGTGCAAGTTTTTTCCTCAACGTTTCAGATCACACTCCATGATCCATCATCAAGAGAAAGAGAAAGAGAAGAGAATACAAAACTGTAATTTGTAGACAATGACAACTAAATAGAGGAGAGAATAGAATGGGATTGCAGGAGAGAATTGGAAACTGTAATTTGCAGACTTGTTTGCATCTGATTTTTCTCGTATTTCTTTCTCTTCATTGCTTTGTTTTATTTTTTGTTCCGTCTAGGCTCTCTATGTGTTGTAGTGTGTTCCTATACATGCTCAACCCCCCTTTATTTCTTGTATAGTCTCTCATATATATATATATATATATATATATATATATATATATATATATATAGAGAGAGAGAGAGAGAGAGAGAGAGAGAGAGAGAGAGAGCACCTCATACCCCTTCCTTTATATTTATAGTTTTTAATGTGTGCTCTTGTTTGTTGCAATTTCAACCTTATACATATTTTTTGTTTCATTTGTTTTATTTCCCTATGCTTGTTACCTTGATGTTTCCTTCTCCCTTGCTTCTTTATCACTCTTGTTTTGTTTCTTATAATTTTATCTCACTCTTTTACTTTTATTATGTTTCTTGTCTCTTTCACCTATTATTTACTATTATATGTTTTTGGTGTATGGGTGTTTATTTTGCTTTAATTTTTTCCTCTCCTTGATGTCCTTTGGTTCCCGTGCTATTATCTCCTCTATTTAGTTATCATAGTCTGCAAATTATAGTTTCCAATTATCTTCTCTTGCTCTTTCTCCTAATGATGGATCATGGAGTGTGATCCGAAACGTTGAGGAAAAACTTGCACACAGTTAAATCCTGAAATACTGAACTGCAATTGTGGTATCTTGTTAAACATACTTTATTAAGATCACTTTTGCATTAACTTTGCATAGCGTAGAATATTAATTATGTGTGAAATTCATTAATCATTGTGCTTTTACTATATGTTTTGAAAAGAATTGTTTAGTATCACATTTGCAATAATTACTTTTCCTCATGAGCATTTAACATTTATCACTAGTTGCATTTTACATAAATCTCATGTGATAGATTAGACAACACTAGACATAGCAATAAGAAAACATCTCATATATATCATAATTAGTTTGCATATACATCTGAGTTGACTATCCTGTATATCAAAATGGGATGTCGTAGTAAACCATATACATCACATAGCTGAATCCCTATCACTTGTGCCCTCGGGACCTTGTGGTGCACATGTGATGGAGGCTTGACCATGTGTGGCTATGGATCACAAATGACTCCTAGAGACACTCCGCGATCGTAACCCCCTGATCTCCCCTCTTAGTCCTAGCACCTCACCCTGTAACTCCATATGCATCCGATGATACTGGTCTCTCTCTGTTTGAGCCCTATCTCTATCAGCTCTCACCTAGTGTAACTCAGGAAGTAATATCTTACTAGCGACATGATCTCTTTGGTGCAGGTACAATTACTACCTGATCTTGTAGCACCTGGAGCTCCGTCTCCGCATGCTCAACTCTCTAGATAGCCTAGTCTTGTATAGTCTCCATTGATAATCGATACCTCACAAAAGGCATAAAGATCTCCACATGCGACCCTATAGATTGTTGTGGCAAGTATCCTATTGGAAACAAGGTGGATAACTGAGAGGGGGGTGAATCAGTTATCTTAAATATTTTTTCTTCTTTAACAATTAGTGCAGTAACAAAACATATAAGCATACATAATCATGAGAGCAGAAAAGAAATCAACATAACACAAGGATTTTTACATGGAAAACCCTATTAAGGGAAAAACCACGAGGTGACTAACCCAAGATTGTATTCTCCGTTAAAAGAATAAGAAGTACAAAATGGCACTTGCCAATTAGGGCTCACTGCTCGAGCACACTGCTCACAAGAGGCTCACTGCCTACAAGAGACTCATTGTCTATAAAGTTATGGAAGGTAATTAGGTGTTTGAACTAATGAGAAGCATCTGCTAATGCTAAGGTTCAGTTCTGGTTAGGGTCAATATACTGATCTACTGTACTTCATTCTTCCTCTGCTTAGTGTTGTTGTTCTATCACATACCAGACTTGTATTGCTGCTTCCACACTATTCTCTTCTTTTCTTCATACACACACTATCACTACACACACCTTCATATCAAAATCCATCTGGTATATATATTTGCATCAAGGATCTCAACATCTTTCTAGTCGGCATCCGGAATACTCAAGATTTCCCCAACACATTGGTCTGTCGGCTGAATCCATGCTCACTATGTGATGCGTATCAAGGAAATAGACATAAAAGTCATGAATCATGTCGGCCAACCATGTATGATCCATCAAATAGCTTGATCACCATCAATTTCTCATCCGGATTAGAGTTTGATGCTTTACCAGTCAGTTCTTCCTTAATCTGCTCTGCCTGTCAGGAACCCAACACTTAGATGCTCATATCTTTTCACTCTTCCATCACGAGAGGCTCAATCTCTAGAATGTAGTAGTCATGATACTCCTCTTGACTTCCCCAAGTCTGTACTTTGTTGAGATGCATCCTTTGAGAGATCTAGACCTGATTGTCAGACCTTGTTGCATGCTCTGTTCTTGTTTACCGGACCAAAACACTCTTCAATCTAACTTCCAGTAAAGACATACTATGTGCTATGGATGTGTGGGATGGACTTTGTTGCCATCAATGACAACACTCATGAAGCCACACAGTGTCTCTTACCAACATATCCCTCCCACACCCACTGCTCGATAGCATCGACCGAAACTCTCTGTTGTTATGCGACTCACCATGTCACGCCAGGTGTCTGTCCCAACTGCGAAAAGAAAATAAAATGGATATCAATACCTCATATATAGACATCATAAGCAAATAATTAGAAATAAATGCATCTAAACATAGAAAGCATCCTACCTAGATCTCCATCTCACCAAGATGGATCTCAGATAGCTGATGGTGTGATTAGTTCTGCAGCCACCTCTTTAGCTGGGGGCATATGACTACTAGTCTCCCCTCACTCATACCGGTTCGATCTCCTCACATTTGTAGGCATTGGACCATGAGTCCGCGACTATGATTGAGATTCAGTCTCCTCATCATTGTTTGCCTCCAGCTGCTCCCGCCCTAGTTTTGCCCTGAAGACATACCGTGGTGGGAGCTCCTCCTCACTATCATCAGCATCCTCATCATCATTCATATCATAGTATCCTGTTAAGTAACTAATATTATCCTCTATCCCTGTGTCACTCCCATGACCGGCCCAAGGTCAAGGATCACCTATAGGGTGACCTGGTGGATAGATAGGAGCAGGTCGCACTGTCTGCCACTAGACCTAATATGCTCGAGTAACTCCAACATTGTCTGCATTAGATATCAGCTCTGCATCATTTGGACCATCATCATCACTCACTGCCACATCTGCTAGTGTCAGTCATTGGGCACTATTCACCCTAACTGCACTGCGCATGGAGCATGCATAGCTCGGATGCATCATAGGTACATCCTGTCAGCGTCTGAACTGTCATGCTACTCAATCAAAATAGAACCATGAGACTATGTGATTGAGGCAACCGCCCATTAGCCGATCCCTCTGCATCCTTGCTAACTATCTCTGTTGACCCAACCATGCTATATAGCTACGATATGGTCTCCAAATGACATCATCCAGCCACAATCTATCAAACACAATCCTCTAGTATAGTAGATTGTCGTGTCTCCAGCATCTGATAAGAGGATAGGCATTGACCCATGGATAGGTGAATGCTAGCTCTATAGGAAAGCCTGTAGGCCACGTGCATCTGATGTGCTCAAAGGCCCAGACCTGTAGTAGTGTACAACACATCAAGCTATGTGCCTCATAATGGACACATCATCTCAAGTTATGATAGAGGTGCACAAGCATACTGCACCCCCACACATAGATTGTCTGATGCTCCTCCATAGCCCTAATGGTATGAACAAGGCCCCCATGAAGGTGGATGCCTCATCCATCTGGTGTTGCTACTAATGCTACTATGACAATCATAATCTTCCAAATCAGAGGAATGTTAGTGCATCCTTGCTCTAGTAGCCAAAGTTGTATGTGCCCTCGCTCTACCCGAGTGATTGTGCGGCCCAAACAGTACATCTGGCTCTCATGTATACATTGTTGAGTGATGTTCTACAACCCTCAATGTCTCTCCATGTATAGGTAGGTGTAGGATCCTATAGACATCCTCCAATGTAACAGTCATCTCCCCTATAGGTAGATGAAACATAGAAGTATCAACATTCTACCTCTCCATTAGTGCTATCAACATTCTAGCATGAAATCTGATTATGGGCATGTCAAATACCCACCAGAGACCCACTATATGTAAATTCTCTCTCTCTACACCAGACATGGTACTGATGTGATCATGAAGTAGCAACATCAAGCAACTGCCTGTATGCTCTCGCATCATCGGAATGACATGCACAACAAATAGTGATAGAACAAATCAATAAACCACATGGAAATGAAGCTAAGTATCTGCTACAACAATCAGTACCCTGCCCCAAGGGCCCTTTTCCTTTCTAGACTTGGGCACCCCAGGTGGACCCAAGCACCCAAGTCAGACTTGGGTTCCCCAAGTGGACTAGGGTGCCCTAGAAGGACTTGGGCATTCTGGGTGGACTTGGGCGCCCCTGTTAGGGACCCTTGTCCATGATTGTCCTGGTTGGCACAGAAAATGATAAAATCTCACAAAAGTAAAATGAATGATAGCATAAGCAAGGATTGAGATCCTACCTTGGCCTCCAAACGTCTCTCTGCCACTCGGGCTCAGAGAATCTCTAGCCGTGGAAGTTGGTATGGACGTTAGGTCAGTATCATCGATCTCTCTCTCTCTCTCCTACTCTCCTCTACACAATGACAAGTAACAATGAATAGTGAGAAGTGAAAACTCCCTTTACATATAGTAAGTGGATGAGAATTCTTATCACTATCTAGGTGTAAAATTAAACTATTTTACTCTTGAGCCTCTATCTTGAGCTATCGAACTCTGATTTCCACACTGTTTGTTGCATTGAAATCTTGGTTCCACTCTTTATCTCACCTAATGTGTTTTTCTTGAGCATTGTTTCTCCAAACAACCCTCACAATGTATTTTTCATCAAGTTCCCTCGAAATCGAAGAATGCAGATTTCTTTGTGTTTCTCCTTTTCAGACTAAGCAAGCAGAAACAAGGGGGCATATATCTCCCTTGATTTCCTCCCTCATCATGTCTCATCACTCAACCCCCTTAGTGTTTTCAAATTGACTTATCGATGGTGGTTTCAGGTTGATTTGATTTTGATTTTCTGACAAGTGTTCCTTTGTAGGTTGCGGTTCCCAACTTTGTGGTCTTGCATGATTAAAAACTTGGGATCTTCTTCCTCTCTTGGAATAACACTTCAACATCCTCTATAGTATCCTTTCGGGTATCCTTTTTATGATTGATGTATTTACTTTCCTTTAGTTGCATATGCATGTCGTGTCATATGGCCACTAAAGTAGGGGCTAAATGTTATGTCAGAAATTGTCCTCCTATATGGAATGGTACAATTTCCCATAGTTTAGGTCCTCTCCTTTGGTGACCTTTCAACCTAGTTTATTACAAACCTTCCTGAACCCTGACTGACTTAGGTCTAACTGGAAGAATGTCACATTTTGGAATAACTGAAGACTGAAGGTGAAAAGTAAACTTGAATTTTGGGTCCCCTAACCTCCTTGAGGCAGTCCTAAGTGGGAAATTAGGGTTTTGACTTGGGTACTAGCACCCTGTCCTGCCCTATTTCTTGGGGTCCTAAATTTTGGAGGGATGTCGGCTATTATTGTGTATTTTGAGATTCTATTTTCAAATTTTCATTTTCGCATGATGTTGACATCTTATTTTGAAATTTGAAATTCCTAAGGTTAGATATAAAAAGACATTTGAAAATTATTTTATCACACACAATCTCTATTCAAGCTTTATCCCAAAACTCTACCAAAATTGCCATTAAAGATTAGTGATTTGTTGAAGCTTTAAAAGTTATTTGAATTTGCTTTCATGGAGACAATAGACAGAGAGAGATTAGGAATCAAGATCTTGAGACTATCTTGCTCTTCCTAGGGTTTGTACACCTTTTGCATGATCAGGAGAAGGGTTGAAGCCTCCAACATCGAGCTTGGAGATCCTCTGAAAACATTGTTGATTCGTCTTCTTGTTCATGCAAGTCTTCATTGTTTTCATCTCCTTGAGGTGAAGTTGTATTTGTTCAATAAGTTGATGCAAGTCATTGATATTCCATTGATTGTGACATCTAGGGTTTGATATTTCTACATACACTTTGTTAGGTTTGCACATACTTCTACCAATCTTTATCTCTAGCTATTGTTGAGGTAGGAATACCAAAAATGGGGCTTGACTGAGGCAAGCTCATATATAGCCGCAAGCATCTTTCTCCTCCTTTTGTATGTGCAGGTCGAGATAGGAAGACTGATATTACAGACACAGTCATTAGGGAATTTGAATTTCATGATTTTGATACTTTCAGGACACAGGGACTATTGCCCTAGTCCAACTAGGTGATAATTTCAGGATCTAGAAACCTTAGGAGAGTGAGAAGCAGCTGATGTAGAAAATCCCAACATTCAAAAATCTTTGGGACACTGGGACTAACGCCTTAGTCCAACTGCTCCTTAGTTTTTAGGTACACAATCTCTGATCTATTTACTTTGCATTTCTGTATTCATTTCAGTTCTATCTATATCTAGAATTCAGTTATTATAGTTTGATTTGGAAATTAGGGTTTTCAGATTAGACATAGACAATAGATTGTAAAACTTGATTCAAACAGTCACATAGACACAACATACAAGAAAAGAGAACATTGGAAATCAGTAGTTTATCCCTAAACTTGTCCTTTGCTTCTCTAATATTTTAGTGCCCGTAAAAGTGTGGAACCTAGAACCTCATATCTTTCTTCCACATTTTCACCCTAAACAGTGTTATCAAGGAGCACCGATGTAGGAGACCAGATAACTAGGTAACAAGGGGTAGCAACAACTTCAGCACAAAACTTTTATTCAAGGCCAACTCCACTTAGCCTATTCCTAGCCCTCTCCATCAATGTTCTATTCATCCTCTCTGCAACTCCATTCTGCTAAGGGGTATACAAAGTTTTCTTGTGCCTCTCAATCCCATGTTATTTACATAACTTTTCAAAATCTCTTGAATAAAACTCACCACCATTGTCAGTCCTCAAACACTTAATCTTTCTATCATTCTAATTCTCTATAAGATCTTTAAACTCTTTGAATCTACTAATGACTTTAGATTTGCTTCTAAGCAAAAAAACACCCATGTCCTTCTACTGTAATCATCAATGAATAAAATAATGTAAATAAATTTTGAAATTGAAGGAAAATTAATAGGACTAAACACATTACAATGAATCAAGTCCAACACCTTAGAAGATTTGTGAGAACTAGAATAAAACTAAACACAATTTTGTTTTCCATAAATGCAATGTTTGCAAAAATTGAACTCAAGGTTATGGTCATTCATACCCTCAATGAGGTTTTTATTTTTTAGGGTACTCAAACCCTTTCACCAATGTCCAAGCCTTTGGTGCCATAACATTGTCTTCTAAACTAGAAGTTTCATCTCCATAGAATGAACACCTTTAGGTACCTATAAAGCATGACCATCGTGTTGTTTCCCAAAATTAGTACAACTTGAATCTGTAAAACATTTTACAATCAGCTAGGCCAGGGATGTCATTAGTGTGATTTAAAGAGGTTCATCAATAGGTTAAGGGTGATTTTGGCCAACTTACAGGAGTGGGTAGACTCCTCTACACTTCAAGCTTAGCTAGACTTAGGAGGGTAATCCTAGAGGTATTTCTAAATGAGGATCAAGATCAACAAAATATAATATCTCAGTTATGACTTTACAACAATACCCAGACCATTGTTTTAGTCCCCAATATTGTCACTAAAATAAAACACACTTGTTGCACCTAATAACCTCCTTTTAAGTTGATAGTAGAAATCCTACAAAGTGAGGATGCCGATGGAATTGTAACTACATCTAAAATTGATATACTATTTTGATTTTAAAGTGTTTGGGTGATCACAGGCTTCTCAGATTAGTGCCTATCCATTAGGCCACATCATCTCATATTCATCAAAGGAACACAACTACAAGGAAATATATGGTTGCCTGTTTGAAAATTCAAATGCACATATATAAATATCAAATTGTGAGAATACTTAATAATCCAATGCCATACAACATTCTTCCATATGTAATATTGAAATGACCATTTACAAAGCCTAAAAATGGATTAAGAACTGTCACATTCATTCAGATAAGATTTTACAATCACACCACTCAATGTGACGCGAGAAAATTCTAAAGTTGCAATAGAATTTTCCTGAAAGAACACTTACAATAGTGGAGAAAAATAATGATTCAATATGAATATTACAATATATTTGACATACACTTTTGATAACTGCTTCCTAATGAATAGAAACTACAAACTAGTCTTTTTCCTAACTTCCTCTAGATCTCTATGCCTCTAGAGAAAGCTTACCAAATGACCAACCCATAAAACACCAGAAACACATGTATATATATCATTCTATTTTTTGCGCAACTCTAGGCATCAAAATCAATCAACACGTACAACCATGCTGCATTAAAACTGGCCCATGGCCCAAATCTGTAAGATTGGAAGAATGCCCATATCCTGACAAGTCTAAAAACCTACAGAGGAAGATTACCCACATGCCTTGGGTACTTGAAGCATTAATGAGGGAAGCCTTAATTCATGTTGTGGTATCTACAAATCCATTACATCTATTTTGTCATCCATTTGTATATTGGTGCATTGAATATTTTCACTATGTCACCCACTTGCATGGCCTTATTATGCAAAACATTAATGTTGAGTACCAATCCGCTTGTACTATCCTACAATCATGGCATGATTTTAGGTAACCAATAAATTGCACCCTTTAAAGCTATTACAACACTTTAAAAATGGTGTTCAATTATCCATTATAGGCCCCTTTGAATCTGGTTGCACTTTAGCTCATCTTCACTTTTCATTTTTTATCTTATGCCATTTGAATTCTAGTTTTATGCCTCTTTTTGCACTAGGCACATCTTTTCTTTGTCAGCTACTTTGTTGGTTAGCAAATTGCTTAGTCAGCAAACCATCAGGTTCATGAACTTATTACCTTTTCGACAAATGCTCGTTGCTTCTCCTTTTCTCTCCTTTATTCCCTTTTTTGGTGATTTCTCCTTTTCACGAACCATGGAATTACCTTTCTTTTCTCTTTGTTTATCCATCTTGGGTGCTTTATCTTTGCTATCAGCAATTTCACTTAATGGTGAACTGTGAAATCAGTGAGCTTGTCAATTCACTAACTTCCTTGTCATCTTTTATTTTCCACATTCTTTCAAATTTTTCTCTTCTCTATTGGCAAATCTCCGCCGCAATGAAACGAAGACTTAAACCTTTTCTCCATCTGATCCTTTGCACTTTATCTTTCTTCTGTCAGTAATTTTGCCTATCAGCAAACTTGGCCTGACACAAACCATCCCTTCATTTCTTCTTCTTTTTCTTTGCCACCTCATTCATCTTCTTTCTTCTTTATCAGTGATCTATCCTAGTGATGAACCACTTTGTCAGTGAACCCAACGGTTTGGGAACCGCCCTTCATTTTGATAAAGGACTTCCTTTCCTCCCTTCTTTGATTTCTTTTCCTTCATCGGTGAAATAGCCCTAGGGTGAACTATTCTTTGTTTGTCTCTTTTACCTCCCTTACTTTCCTTTTCCTTTATTTATCCCTTTGCTATCAAAGAAAAAACCTGTCAGTGAACCCTTTGTCAGTGAAACCAAGAGTTCACAAACAAAAGGTTTCACCAACTGAGAATTCACCTTTCCTTTGTTTCCTTTCCCTCTTGTCCTTGTAAAATTTTACTTCCTTCCATCGTTGATCCATTCTGTTAATGAAATCTTCATCGGTAAAACTTCCTATCAGTGAACCCAACGGTTCATGAACCAAAATATCTCTACCAAAATACTTGACCTCTTTCTTCCTTAACTTCAAAATTCTTCCTTTGCCTCTTTGTCACTTTCTCAGGAAATCAGCAAAACCATGAACTCATGAACCTAGTCGGCAAATCACTGGTTCACAAACCAGCTAATTTGCCGACAAGGCCTCAAATGAACAAAATTTTCAAAGGGAAGAAAACACAATGATAAAGGGGGAACTTTTACTTAGAATTTTTAAAAATGAAACCCATGGAAAATATCTCTGATTAGGTATAAATGATGGGTTTTGACTGCAAAGGCAAAAAGTAGGATTTTGATGGATTTGGGGCAAAAAGATGCATGTTTGGGAGCTATTTTTTAGGTGCTAACACTGACTTTGGTTGGGGACATGTAACAAACAATGTCATAGTGAAGGTCTTAGATCTTTGGGTAGACAAAAAAACACACAAAAAACAACACACAAAAATAAAATAAAAGAAAAACACCATTGAGACCGACAGTGGTAAAGATTGCACAAGGCTAAAAAATTGAAAGATATAACTTGACTGCACATTCAAAATTTGAATGGGAACGTCACTTACGAAAACTAAAGCTTCAAATGCTATCCATGAATAGGTAGCTCCAGAAGTTCTCCCTCCACATTTCTGATATAAAAGGTGTCCTGGCCAACCTTTTCATCAATTTGATATGGGCCCATCCATAATAGTTCAAATTTACCATGGTTTCCCTTGTCTTCTGACTTTGCATTCTAGAGGAGAACCAAATCACCAATCTAAATGCACCTTTTAACTATTCTCTTATTGAACAAATGCTCAACCTTTTGTTGTTGCAACAATTTTTATCATGTGCCACCCTCCTAGCTTCATCCAATTCAGTCAACTCATGCATCCTTAATGCCAAAGCATCATCCCCATCTTCTCCTATTTTTTGTAATAGTTGATACATAGGCAATTCTAATGACATTGGAATTCTAGCCTCTAACACATATACTAGCTCAAAAGGACTCTTTCCTATAGGACATTTGTAGGTGATCCGATCAGCCTAAACTGTATACTTTAGCTTGTCATCCCACCTTGTTTATATCTAGAGTCCTCTTTAGAATTTTCATGAGTCTCTTATTGTTGGAATTAGCTTGTCCATTACTCTATGGATGGTATGGTGATGAATGAATCAACTTTATCCCATATTTGGAACACATATCTACTATGGCTTGAGATCTAAAACACATGGCATTGTTTGCAACAAATCTAGATGGCACACCAAATTTGGTTATCACATTGTTCACAAGGAACTCAATCACTACCTTGGACGTGGCGTTTCGAGTTGGGACAACCTCAACCCATTTTGTAAAATAATCAGTCACCACCAATATATATTTATATCCATTACCAGATTTCTCTTGTATTTCTTCGATGAAGGCAATTCCATACTACTGGAAAGGTGCATCAACTATGACAGACAAAAGGAGTAGTGCTCTAGCAAACTTAATCTTACCAGAAAACCATTGGCAAGTGACAAGGTGTTGTTGTACCTCATCATTTAATCATATTTCAGATGTCAAAAATCCAGGGGCTATGTCCTCGGCTGTCTGTAATTAAGGATTCTACAGTTACCAGTTCCTAGCTAATCTTAATAACTTCTACCAACTTAAAGAAATTAATATGTCTACTTACTGAATGAATTTGAGGAATGCTGAAAATAGAATTAAACAGGAAATTACTTAAAGCAATCTTAAAACAGTAACATGCATCTATCTATCAAAATCAGTAAATACTTTTCACAACAAAATCTAAAGTAACAAAACAGTGATACTAGCCTTCTGCCTTGGTGGTGAGAGTGGGCCCTTACTCCACACCCTTGAGGCTGAAGGCTATAGTAGGGAATCAGCACAAAAGAAGATCACAACTAAATTTGGTCCAATTCCATTCACTTTGCATTCATGAAAAATATTGATATCAGAGAAACTAAGATTACCGAGAATTAGAATAATTCAATCATTATATATTTCTTCTGTTATTTCTATATGTATATATGAAAATGAGTGATGACATATCACTTATCTTATCTACCAGTTCTTCCATGAGATGACATCCATCTCTTTATTACACTAGCTGTCTAACTATGGAAAAATAATCATGCAATAAATGTAGACTGAGTGGAACAAAAGTCCACTCAGAATCTTAAGTTTGAGTCTTAATACATTTGGGTAGCGAGGCCCTGAAAATATGGATATAGAATCAGTTCTATCCATAACTCATGCAAGAACTTTAAAAAGATAAAAACTCTAGCAATTAACTAAAGATGATCCTTCACCACTCAGGTGATGATTTGAGTGAAATGAGGGGTATTATGACCACTACTGAGAGTGTCTGATTGGTAGCTTATGCTAGAAATATGCCCTGCTCTCAGGAGGCACCAGAGATATCTGTCCCTATCTACAGCTCCGGAGATATGTTTGTAGCTCCAGAGATATGTCTGTAGCTCTGGAGATACCATTGTGACTTCTTTGTTCAGCTCCGGAGATGCTCTAGACTCCCGTCCAGATCTGGAGAGGCTTTTCTCTTTCCTTCAAAATTTCTGGTGTCGTGGTGTTCTGGTATTGTCTCTGGAGATCATTGAAGACTATCTCCAGAGATGCACAAAATTGTTGTTCCTAGCATCTACACCTGTTGATTCAAAAAGAGAGAAGTTTCTACATTTTTCCATCAATTACATGCACATTAGTCACTCAATCAGAAATTATGACCTTAAGTAATCTATCTCAATTAATCATTAACTAGAATGATCTTGCTAGCTTATTTGGGTGCAGACATTAGGAAAGATGGAATCAAGAAGGAGAAAAAGAGAGGTAAAAAGATGTATTTCATGGGTGCAACTTGGCACTCATCATCCCCCCATACCTAAGGTTTGGTAGGTCCTCCTGCTTCTTATAATCTAGATTTATTCTGGTGTAGTAGCTTGTCAGTCAAGCTATAATCTTGGGCATAGGTGGTCCAAGTTGTATGGTTTCTATTACCATTGCCTCTGTATTCATCAACCTGCTTCAACCAGTTCTGCAATTTCTCATCTTCTATCTGCTCAGCCCGGATAGGGAGTGGCTCAATTATGAGAGGGGGCCTAAACCATCCACCTATCCATTCTTGCTTATGATTATCCATCAGTTTGGATATTAACTTTTCTTTCCTCATGAATAATCTTAAGTTTGTAGGGGTGACCACCTCTCTCAATTTCTGCTCTGAGGTCAAAACATTCCATCTTTTCATTGCAATGACAAGTACTGGGTTTGCTGAACTGTTCATGAAAACACCAAAATCAATGGAGCACTCTTGCAAACTTTTTAGGTATAATGGCAAAATTTTGTTCTTACTTTTAGGGTGATAGATAAGGGACCTAAATTGGGTCTTAAAAGCATTTGGATTGGGACATTCCTTCCTGATGAAGAGATCTGTTTCCATATCTTTCTTGAGATGTTCTTCCATTCATTCTTTCCAGATTTGTTGATTTCTCATTAGAGACATAAATGCTTTAAGCTGGCATTCCCCCACAAAATGATTAAGAATGAAAGTTATATCATTAACACAGAAACCATGTAGATATAATTCACATAGGAAATTCTTTTCTTCATCATTACTTCTTGTATATGCTGTCATGAATCCTTCTACTGTCTTTGTATCCTCAACCAGGTCAGATAGGACTAAGGAGAATTTCCTCTGGAGGACTCTTTCTTGTAAGAACATAGAATAGCTGGCACTTGGAGGCCTACAGGATAGAATTTTTGAAGAAAGGGAGGCCATTTCGATGATTTTGCCTTCTAGAGTTTCTATTCTTTTTGTTTTGGCAATGACTGCCCTTTGTAATTGCAACATAGGCTTGGAGGCCTCATATTCTCTACACTTCTCCCAATGGAACAAGGCTTTAGGAATGTCAATGGAGATTGGACCCACATATGTATCTGTTTGGATTTCCTATTCATTGGTTGTCCTTGGTCCAGCTAACTCTTGAATATATTCCTCCTGGTCATCTAGTTTGTTGTTGGCCCAAGTTAACTGTCTATCCTGGCTATGTATTTTCTCAATCAATGCTGCCATTATTGTGAGGCTATTGTCTCTAGCCATGGTGAGCTCAGAAACACTCTGTGCTTCTTCTTTCTCTTTTTCTTCTAATAGTTTGACTTCCTCAATTTTTTGGGCTTCTAACTCTGCCTCTTTCTCAAATTTTTGGGCCTCTAATTCTGCCTCTTTCTCCTGGATGATCTTGTTTTTGCTTTGGAGCTCTATTTGTAGATTTTCAATGGCTTGTTTTTGCTCCATTTCTACCTCTATTCTGACCTTTTTAAGGTCAGTAATAATCAGATTCTTCCCCTAGAGTAGTCTCTTTAGGTTTTCAATTTTTTCTAACATTTGGTGTTCTTTTGAAATTTCAACAACCTCTTGATCAGAGGGATGAGAGAAGCTTTCTATTTCTGCTTCTTCTTCTCTTGCTATTTCTTGATCATCAGGGTTGTCCATGGCCATCTGCTCTGCATGTTAATTGTACCCATTTTCCCTGTTTCATTTTCTTCTGTAGACTGCCTGTCCTGAGGGTCCTCTTGGGGTTCCTCTGCTTCTGCTGGAACTGATGAAGGCCTAGCCTTATCCTCATATGTTCTGAAACCAAGGAGTACCTCAGCTAGGAGGGAAGTATCTTTTTCAGTCTATGAGAGTTGTCTTTTCCTTTTGTTTCTCCAGAGCAGAATTGGGGCAGGTGCCTCCGAAGTAGGTCTCTCATCCATAGAATCTAAGGAAATAGTAAGAGTCTGTATGTGTTCTGTCTCTGGAGCACATGATGGTTCTGAAATTGGGCTTGACCCCAGATGAACAGATGGTGCTAGGGAAACTTCTCTTTGTTTTCTCTTCCTGACTAGAGGGATCTCATCTGAATCATGAGATGGTTCTTCAGTCCAGAATCTCTTTGATCTCTTTCCTGACCTCTCCTTTGTTAATTCTTTAGGGAAAGATTCTTCAGTTAGAGTCATCTTTCTCCTAACTGACCGAGTCATATATGGGGTTTGTGTAGGAGTAGACTCTATAATCTCTTTTCCTTTCTTCTTTTTGTCAGGAACAGGGGTTGCAGATGAAGTTGCCTCCTATGATGACTTCTTTCCCCTTGGAACAACTATGGAGGAGGCTAAAGGCTCAGTTTCTCCCTCTTGGTGAGTAGGGGAACCGTCACCTCCTGGCTGTGCTATCTCTAGTTCTCTGTTCTAGGGATTCTGTTCAAGAAATTTTTTCCATAATTCTTCCCCATTGGCCTGAGATAGGAAGTGGTGTTTGACTACTAGAAAAATGAGGCCATGATGTTTCATTGGACCCTTATTTTGTTGATATTTTTCTGCAGTTGCCTTGATGGCAGAATACAGGAAATTGGGAATGTTTATGCTAACCTCAGGGTGTGCATTCCCATGCCTTAGAAAAATTAGCATTTTCATGATTGGTCCTAAAACTAGAGAGAATTGACCATCACAAGTAAAATATTTCATTAGCCAGGTGGCTATAGATTGCTAGGGGTTAGGAAGTGTGGACCTAAGAATTCCTTTTACTTCGTTTTTATTTGAATGCAGTTGAGTTGCAGGTTCACCTTAAACAAAGAAATTCTTAATTAAATTAGTGTATAAGGTTTTCAAGTGATAAAACCTCTCACCTTGTTTAGGAAGTCCAGAAATGTGACTAATAGTGGTTGAGGAGAGATTGATTCAAACTCCTCTAACAGCTATCTGATTGTCCCTTAGATTCCTGAGGAATTCATCCACTACATCTTCCTGAAACCCTTCAAATTTTTCTAGAAAGTCTAGCCATCCTACAGTTCTTAGAATGTTTGTTGCAACTTCATCCTGTAGAAGACCCGTAGCACTCTTTGGTTCAGACTTCTTCTTTACCCCCATTGTTAAATTGATTCCACCTTCTGTGCTTAATTCCTTACCCTCCTTTCTGCAGTTTGCCCCTTCCTCTTGACTTCGCAGGCTCTGGAGGACTGTTCAATTTGCTTTGTATGCTCTAGAGGACCGTTCAATTTACCCTATGCTTCAGTCTATTCCAGAAGTTTGAATGAGGGTTAGGATGTCTCTCTATTTTGGCTTATCCAAGATTTGCAGACTAGTTGGATTACCTAGGCAGTCATAAATGCAACAGGTTGATAGGACACTCTAGAGGTAGGGTGACAGTAAGGTACAGATGGCGACATGCGCGAATTTGGAGAAGGAAATGATGGTAGGAGGACATGTCATTGTGGAGGAACCCAGAAAAATAGAAAGACAAGACAGTTACTATTAATGCTTAACTTGAGATAGAATTACTTGGATCAGTTTTAATGATGAGGAGCTATGTACATAGTAGAGATGTTGCTTCATTTATGAGACTGCACGCGTCATGGCAAATGAGAAGCCTTTGGTGGCTTGGGATGACACCCACTACTCCATTGGTACATGACCTGCAATCATTTCACTGATTGGTTCGGGAATCCACGCTCCTTGGGTGACATCAGCGTCACCTTTGTGAATACCCCTGCAAATGAATACGTGGCGATTTTATTTTATTCCTGTGATAAAGTGGAGAATGAGTCATGATGACCTCATCATGTGATGTGTCCACTTTATTGCCTAGAGAGGTGGATCCCCTCCCTTATTATTGAAATTGACTTCTTTATTGACAGAGCGCCAGAGGTGCTCCTGGTTTGGGAAGCGTCAGAGGTGCATTTGACTAACTCCTGGCACCTGATCATCTCTGTAGCTTGATTGTTTTCAACTGTCCTGAAGAAGGGAACTGCCATTTGCTAGTTTTTAACTCCCTTGGTCGAAAAAGACAGCCATTTACTAGTTTTCCATCTTTCTCTATTTTTTTTCTTTTTTTTTTAGAAGGCCGCCATTTGCTGGTTTTCAACCTTCCTTTTTTTTTATTTTTTAGAACGCCACCATTTGCTGGTTTTCAACCTTCCTTTTTTTTTCTCTTTTTTTCTTTTTCTTTTTCAATCCAACACTGTGATAGAGGAGGTATCCCTTGCATCAAAACACAAATCATTAAGAAACTCTTCTTTAGTAGATGGTCTTTTATAGAGTCTGATTCAGTGACCATTTACTAGGAATGTGTCTGTGCTTCCGTCAATAGGTTGCAATAATATTGTTCCATTTTCAAGAACTTCCTTTATTTGATAAGGACCCATCCAATGAGTTTGTAATTTCCCCTTGAACTCTTTGAATTTAGAATCATAAAGAAGAACCCAATCACCTTGTTGAAACATCCTCCTTTTGATGTGTTGGTCATGCCATTGCTTCCTTTGATACTGAACTAGTTCTGTTTGCTGAATGGCCTCTGTCCAAATTTCATCCAACTCATTGAGTTGAAGAATTATGTTCTGTTGAGCTATACAGTTTTAAGTGTCTGGAGTTCAAATTCTATAGACAAAATAGGCTTTTTTCCATAAACCAATTCATATGGTGAGAATTCTGTGGTAGACTTCCAAGTGGTATTGTAAGCCCAAACTGCTTCAGGTAATTTGCTAGTCCAATCTTTTCTGTTCATTGCTACTATTCTTGTCAGAATATTTTGAGGTTCCCTATTAGTTACTTCTACCTGCCCATTTGCTTGAGGATGGTAAGGTGAAGATTTTCTATGCTTGACTTGATATAAATATGTGAATGCTTTGATTCCCTGTGAAGTAAACTGAGGTCCTATATCTGAAACTATTGATCTTGGGGCTCCAAACCTTAAGAAAATCTTATTATAAAGGAAATCAGCAACTTTTTCTTCTCTTGCAAATTGCAATGTTTGAACCTCAACCCACTTAGTAATATAGTTTGTGCATACTAGAATGTACTCCTTGCCTGATGATGGTGGAGAAATTGGTCCCATAAAGTCTAGACCCCACTGCTCAAATGGTTCCATCATGACTTGAGGATGCAGTAACATCTCCTGGGTAAAGGTTGGCTGTCCCATCCTTTGGCACTGGTCACAGTGCTGCACATACTTCTTTGTATCTTTATGAAGAGAGGGCCAGTAGTAACCAGCTCTGAAAATCTTGTGGAATGTCTGGTGGAAGGAGTAATGGCCACCAGATGGTTCATCATGACATGCTCTCAACACATCAAAAATCTCATCAACCTTTAAACACCTGCGTAGAATGAAATCAGGACCACATTTAAATATTAAACCATTCAACCATTTGTAAGATAAACTTTCTTTAACTAAACATTTTCTTTGTTTTGAGGTAAAATAGGATGGATAGAATCCTGTAGCTAAAAGATTAGCTATGTCAGCAAACCAAGGTGCAGTAGAGGAGATAGCAAAAAATATGTTCATCTGGGAACTTGTCCTCCATTGGTTGGTTTTCTCCTCCTGTATGCAATCTTAACAAAAAATCAACAACCAAATTAAACTTCCCTGGATTATCAACTATGGTAATATCAAATTCTTGCAACAACAATAACCACCTGATGATCCTTGCACCCACTACTAGTTTATTCATTAGGTACTTCATGGCTGCATGATCAGTGTGTACAAATATCTTATATCCAGTGATATAATGCTTGAATTTGTTTATAGCATAGATGACTGCCAAGAATTCTTTTTCAGTTGTGGTGTAATTTCTCTCTGCAGAGGTAAGGTTTTTACTGATGTAATAAATGGCATGCATACTTTCTCCTTCCTCCTTTTGTCCTAAAACTGCCCCAATGGACTCATTTGAAGCATCAGTCTGTATATGAAATGGCAAATTCCAATTAGGTCCTCTCAAAATTGGTGTGACAGTAAACTTCTCTTTCAAGGTTTCAAATGCTGATTGACATTCTTCTGTCCATAGAAATTCTGTGTCTTTGTTAAGCAGGGTAAACAGGGAGGCAGCTACTCTGCTGAAATTTTCTATGAACCTCCTATAGTAGCCTACATGACCTAGAAAACTTCTAACATCTATCTAATTTTTGGGTGAAGGCAACTATGTGATCACTTCTATCTTGTTCTAATCCACTTTGATCCCCTTTTCTGAAATGTGGTGTCCCAAAACAATTCCTTCCTCCACCATCATAAAGCACTTTTCATGGCTAAGGGAAAATTTATTTTTCTCACAACATTTCAGTACTTTCTCAAGGTTTGTGAGAGCTTCTTCAAAATTATCCCCATACACAGTAAAGTCATCCATATAGACCTCCATGCATTCATTAGCTAATTCAGCAAAAATAGCTAAAACAAGTCTCTGAAATGTAGCTGGGGCATTACATAGTCCAAAGGGAAGAACTTTGTAAGCAAAAGCTCCCCAAGAGCATGTGAAGGTGGTTTTGTCCTGGTCTTCAGGTGCTACTTGAATTTGATTATACCCACTGAATCCATCTAGAAAAGAAAAATACTTTCTCCCAACAAGGTTATCCAGCACTTGGTCAATGAATGGTAAGGGAAAGTAGTCCTTTTTTGTGGCCTTGTTTAGTTCTCTATAATCAATACACACCCTCCATTTCCCATTCTTTTTAGGCACTATGACAAGGGGTGAGACCCATTGACTGTCTGAGATTCGATATATAAACCCTACTTGAAGTAATTTTTCTATTTCAGTTTTGATAATGTCCTTTAAAGTAGGATTCAATCTTCTCTGGGGCTGTTTGACAAGTTTAATATCCTTAGTGTATATATGATGGGTACAAATCTTAGGAGGTATGCCTTTCATATCTTGGTATTCCCAAGAAAAAGATGCTAAATGGGAAATCAGAAGTTGGATAAGTTTTTCTTCTTGATTTGCTTTTAACTGAGTATTGATATTAAGTGTTTTCCCTGGTAAAATCATGACTTGTTTTGTGATTTGATCCATAGATGTAGTTAATCCATACATTGGAGTCATGGTATTGAGAGGACAAGAATGTGAAAGTAACATGTGGAAAGTGGCTAAGTCTCTGTAAAAGGTTTCTCCACAAGGAATGATATTTACAAGGGTACAATGAGAAGTAAGAAGTTCTCTCCTAGAATCTTGGGCAAGTTCCATCACATCCTTATTGATTAGGATATGGGTAATGTCTTCTATTGTATCATAACAAATTTCTTCTTCTAACTCTCCCAGATGTTCCTTGATAGTTACCGTAGCTACTGATGCACTGTTGTCATTGTTTTCTGGTTCATCCACCCATACTCTTCCTGTATAATTTATTGATGGTTTAGCTAGAGGATACAAAGATATTTTATTCAAATCTATCCCATTAGAAATGACCATATCTCTAGTTTGACAATCAATAGATGCTGCTACTATAGCCAGCCATGGTCTTCCTAAAATTAGTGGATAAGTATTTCTCTGGTTTCTAGGTTCTAATATCAGGAAGTCCACTAGAAATTCCCATGAATCTATCACAACTGGTACATCAATGATTACTCCTTTTAGAATAGCTACTGACTGGTCAGCAAGTTGAAGAATTGTAGTTGTGGATTGGATACCTGATAGAGCTAATTTGTTCATTGTGTGAACTATCATCACATTAATTGCTTCTCCCAGATCAACCAGAACATTTGAAATTTCTACTTCTAAGATGAAAATAGTTATGACAGGATTTCCAGGGTCTCCATATTTTGGGAGGAGAATTTCTCCCATCAATAGATCTACTACTTTTCCTTCCACTTGTATTGTGGAGGGAAAATTTTTCTTCCTACCTTGTGTTTTGATACAATACTGTTTAATGAACTGATTTAGTTCTGGTACATCTCTGATTGCCTGGAGAAGAGGAATTTCAATGTTTAGTTGCTTGATTTCTTGTAAAAGTTTTGATTCTAGGTTGGTTTGGACTTGTTTTTGTAAGTTCTTTTTTCTGGGGAACATACTATTTAAGACATTCTGGATATGGTGCTAGTTTTTCCATCTCCAAAGCATCTCCAGAGCTCTTGTCAGAATTGTGTTTAGGAATGTTCTCAGGAGTTGATATTTTAGGAGCAACTTCAGAGTTGTCCAAGGATGATTCTTCTAGCACTTTTTCATTAGTAATCTCCTACAGGGGTTGAGTGGATGGATTTTCAGGTTCCTCATCATTGGTTACTTCAACTATAGTTGGAGGAGATGGTCTTGGGAATGCTTTCCCAGAATGTAGCTGGAGATTATTTGAATATATAGCATTAATTCCAGCCAGATTTTCTTGCTCTGTCATGTAAACAGCTGCTTCCTATTTATTCTGTGGGTTTGGTATAGTTTAAGCTGGTAAAGGTGGTTGGCTAATTGGTTCATTTTTTGATTGACCTTGTGTGTTGGAGGGTCTAGTTAGTAAAGGTTGTTGTTGAGGTTGGAAACATCTAGGTTGTCCCTGGTATTGTTGATTATATCCCTGTTGAGAACCCCATTGAGGTTGCATGTTCTGTGATCTAAACTATGGTGGCCACTGTTGATTTCCCCAAGGCTAATTTTGCCAATTTTGGTTTTGCCAATGTTGGTTTTGCCAATGTTGACTTGGCCAATCCTGTTGTCTCCAAGGAGGGTTATTTTGAGGCCCATGCCAAGTTGGCTTCCACTGATTATTTCCCCAGTTAGAAGGACCCCTGTAAGAGGGCTAGTTTGGATACTGATTATAAGGGAAATTTCTAGTTTGTTTTTGTCCCACATAGTTCAATTCCTCTTCTATTATAGCATTCTTCTTACTTAGTCTTTTCAAGGCTGGAAGTTGACTACATTGACTGGTAGGATGTTCCCTATCACAGATCTAACAAATCTTTGATTTGTCCAAAGGGCATTCTCTCAACAGATGTTTGTTTCTACACCTAGGACAATAGATGGAGAGTGGTTCAGTTGCTCTTTTTTGATCAGTTGCTCTAGTTTTTTCTTGAATTCCATCCAATGTGGTATTTAGTTGGACTAGAATATCTATTTTTAGATTTGCAATCTCTTCCATTAACTATCCTATTTCATTCTTCCCTTTAAAATTTTTGGATGACCTCACTCCATCTTAGGTTCCAGAATAGTTCCTGCAGAGTTCTTCTATAGCAGGTATTTCCATTTTGTTGATATTCCCTTTTCCCATTAGATCCAGTGCCTGTTTTGATTCTTTATCCAATCCTTTTACAATCAGGGTTCTGGCCAAGGAGTGATCTACTAGATTGCCATACCTTCTCAAGGCGAAATTAAACCTATCCACATAGTCCTCTAAGGTCTCTTTCTCCCCCTACCTAATTTTAAACAATTCTTCATTTTTATTACTAGATCTACAGTAATCTTGATACTTTTCCAAAAATTCTGTTTCCATCTGATCCCAAGAATGGATAGAATTCTGGGGTAAACTCATAAACCATCTCATCGCAGAATCTTTCAAGGTTGAAGGGAACAGTTTGAGTTTTTGGTTATCTGATCCATAATCATAAGTTTGGAAGACTACTTTGAATTCAAACAAAAACTGATCTGGATCCTCAGAAGAAAGTCCTCTAAAGTTTGGCAAGTGTGTTGGTGAGATATTCTTCATAGGAGCATTGTCTCCAGCAGCCAAAACAATAGGATATGAGAAGGTTCTTGGAGCCTGATTTTCCTCTTCTTCATGATTATCATTGTCCATGTTTAGTATTAGTTCTTCTCCCTGAGGTTCTAGGAAATTAGGTTCTATCAAAGGATCTTCCTGAAACTTTTGTTGTAATTCCTAGATATAATCAGCAAGTGGAAGATTTGGAGGATCTAAGGGATTATTGTTTTGAGGTGCAATTTCCAAAGTAGGTTCTAGATTTCTAACTTCAACAAGATCTTGTGCCACCCCACTGCTTTCCCCTATGGCTTGTTGTTGGGGTGTCTTCTTTATATATCTTCCTTTTAAATCTCTAGCTCTAACCATACAAATCTATCCTAGAAACTATTTTAACTAAGTTTCCCTAATTAACACAATACATTTCCCGACAAAGACACCAAAAATGACAAGGTGTCATTGTACCTCATCATTTAATCATATTTCAGATGTCAAAAATCCAAGGGCTGTGTCCTCGACTGTCTGCAATTAAGGATTCTATAGTTACGAGTTCCTAGCTAATCTTAATAACTTCTACCAGCTTAAAGAAATTAATCTGTCTACTTACTGAATGAATTTGAGGAATGCTGAAAATAGAATTAAGTAGAAAATTACTTAAAGCAATCTTAAAACAGTAACACACATCTATATATCAAAATCAGTAAATACTTTTCACAGCAAAATCTAAAGTAACAAAACAATGATACTAGCCTTCTGCCTTGGTGGTGAGAGAGGACCCTTGCTCCACACCCTTGGGGCTAAAGGCTATAGTAGGGAATTAGCACAAAAGAAGATCACAACTAAATCTGGTCCAATTCCATTCACTTTGCATTCATGAAAAATATTGATATCAGAGAAACTGAGATTACCGAGAATCAGAATAATTCAATCATTGTATATTTCTTTTGCTATTTCTCTATGTATTTATGAAAATGAGTGATGACATATCACTTATCTTATCTACCAGTTCTTCCATGAGATGATATCCATCTCTTTATTACACTAGCTGTCTAACTATGGAAAAATAATCATGCAATAAAAGTAGACTAAGTGGAACAGAAGTCCACTCAGAATCTTAAGTTTGAGTCTTAATACATTTGGGCAGCGAGGCCCTGAAAATATGGATATAGAATTAGTTCTATCCGTAACTCATGCAAAAACTTTAAAAAGATAAAAACTCCAACAATTAACTAAAGATGACCCTTCACCACTCAGGTGATGATTTGAGTGAAATGAGGGGTATTATGACCACTGCTGAGAATGCCTGATCGACAACTTATGCTAAAAATATGCCTTGCTCTCAGGAGGCACCGAAGATATCTATCCCTATCTGTAGCTCTGAAGATATCTGTCCCTATATGCAGCTCCAGAGATATGTCTGTAGCTCTAGAGATACCATTATGACTTCTTTGTTCACCTCCAGAGATGCTCCAGACTCCCGTCCAGCTCTGGAGAGGCTTTTCTCTTTCCTTCAAAACTTCTGGTGTCGTGGTGTTCTAGTATTGTCTCTGGAGATCATTGAAGACTATCTCTGGAGATGTACAAAATTACTGTTCCTGGCATCTACACCTATTGATTCAAAAAGAGAGAAGTTTCTATATTTTTCCATCAATTCCATGCACATTAGTCACTCAATCAGAAATTATGATCTTAAGTAATCTATCTCAATTAATCATTAACTAGAATGATCTTGCTAGCTTATTTAGGTGCAGACATTAGGAAAGATGGAATTAGGAAGGAGAAAAAGAGAGGTAAAAAGATGTATTTCATGGGTGCAACTTGGCACTCATCAGCAAGCATCACATTTTCAGACTTGTTTTGCAACATCTCTAAAGAGGCTTGGCCACCAAAACCTACCCGAATAATCTTACGTGTTGTGGTTTTGGTATGGAAGTGCCCACCACATATTCCTTGGTGATATCCTTTAATGGATTCCTCAAATTGTTGCTAGTATAGACACTTTAACAATAGTCCCTCATGAATTCTCTACATTAAAACACCTTGGGTCAAAATAAACCTCTAAGACTAGAGCTTAAGTGTCCTTTGTTAAGTTACATTCATGCCTAGGAGACAATGCATGTTGACAAGATTAAAGATAATATCTTTGTACCATGGATCATTTGTCAACGTACACACATTAGTAGATGGAATGACATTCATCTCATTTATTTCAGCTACCTCTAAGTTGGATTTAGCCATCAACTTAGCTAAACCCTAGCCTCTAACTAGTTTGGTGACCTATACCTCAATGTCATGTTCTTGGATTCTATTGATCCATCTGCATCTTCTCTTAGAAACTTCCTTCTACATGAAAATATCTTTCACAATTGAATGGGGCACACATGTAATTGTATTTGCACCATTAAGACACGAAATGAATTTATTTACTGCCTTAACCAAAGCATATGCATGCTTTTCCCTATTTGAATAATTCAATTCAGTAGCCTACAAGGACTTGCTAAAGAATCCTATTGGCTGCTCAAATCCATCACCATTCTTTTGCAACAATACATCAACAATAGTGTAATATGAAGTAAAAGAGAAGAGTTGGTAAGGCTTGGAATAATCTAGGCTTATCAATACTAGTGCATTCTTGAGAGCCTCCCTTATGTCAACAAAAGCTTTAGATGGTTCCTTTCCCCATGCAATAGACTACCCCTTTTTTATCATCTTGGAGATTGCTTTGGTCTTCTCAACAAAGTTAGGGACAAACCGCCTTACAAAGTTGATTTATCCAAAGAAAGACTGGATACCCTTGACTGTTTTAGGTTGAGGGATAAGATCAATGGCCTTAACTCTTTCAGAATCTATTCTAACCCCATCCCTTGCACAATATGTCCCAACAACTTTCCTTCTTCCACTCCAAACTGACATTTCTTGGGATTCAAGGAAATTTTGTACTCCAAACATTTGTCAAAAATCAATTGTAAATGCTTACAATGAGCTTTCCTATCTTTGGAGAATGTAGTAAGATCATCCTAGTATATAACCATGATTTCATCAATGAGGCTTGCAAAGGCCACATCCATCACTCTTTGAAATGTTGATCTTGCATTCTTCAACCTGAATGGCATCGTCAAATAAACATAGGTTCCCCAAGGAGTAGTGAATGCTATCTTGTATTGTTCTAACTCCTTGACCAACACTTGATTGTATCCTAAGAATCCATCCATCATAGACATCAATTTTGAATCAACAACCCTTTGCAAAAGATGATCCATTGTTGGAAGAGCATAATTATCCTTAAGGGATTTGATGTTCAATTTTTTGAATTTTACACACAATCTAATCTCCCCATTCTTTTTCCTCACTGGGACAAGATTAGACACCCACTCGAATGTATGATTGGCTTTATGATATCTCCCTCTTTTAGTTTTGCCAACTCTTTTTGCAACTTGGGAGCTATGGTGGGATTTATAAGCCTCTGTTTTTGCCTAAAGAGTTTTACATCATGTTAAAAGGGGATAATATGTTGAAATAAATCCTCCCTATAAGCCTTTAGCTCATCATAAGACCATGTAAAACATTTTTTGAAATTTCTTAATAAATCAATCAACATTTTCTTTTCATGGGTTTTGAGATGCTTACCAATATAAACCATCCTCGGTGCCTCGTGAGTGCTGAGGTTAACACCTTCAATGTTTTCTTCTTGAGTTGGTTTTCCCTTGCTTGTCCAACTGTCAGCATTGTCAAACATCCTTTCAAGTGCCACCAATCCTTTTGAAATGGCATTCATCTTCAGTTGCACGACCTCACTACCAAATAATATTTCCATTCCATCTTCAACTTCTATCATAGGCTACCCATCAATCAATTTGGTATAGGGAATGACCTATTTCTCAACTGGTAACCTCCTTGGACCTACATAATGGCTGCATCAGTCAAAGCTTTCTATGATAGGTAAAAATCAGGTTAATAAGATCAAGCATATAATTGAAAACCTAATCCTACCACCATCAAAGAATCGAATCCAAGTGAAATCAAAAGCATGCAATTCAAGAACAAGATCACCTAGATTGTATAATTCTTTGTTTATGATGTGGAATGCTTCTCAACAATGAACAATTATGAAGATAAAAGCTGCCATGATAGATGGATGATAATGATAATATGCTAGATAGATGCTAAAGTGCTCAAGATGATAGTGTGGACACTATATGAAAAATGATGGATAGATGTAGTATGAAATGAGAGGGTGTTTATATAGAACTCAACCAAAATCAATCAACGGTGGAGATTTGGTGGTTATGTGAATGGTTGGGATGAATTGATAATCATATGTGAATGTGTAAATGACAAGTGGAGGGAAGATAAGGCTTATATGTGACCGTGTACATAAAAAAGTACTACATGTGAAAGATATTAAATAAAAGATGTAGTACCACACATGTTTTTAAATAAAAGATACACACATGTTGGCTCATGATAAAAGATAAAGATAAGTGATAAGAGAAATTATTTAAATAAATAAAATTTATTTAATTAATTGGAAAGTGGGCCTATGAAGAGATTTTTAATTAAATAAATAAGATTTATTTAATTAAGATAGATAGAAATAGAGATAATTAAATAATTAAAGATTATTTAATTATATATTAGAAGAAATAGATAATGAATTAATTAAATAAATATAAATTTATTTAATTAATAGAAGAAATAAGTGATTTAGTTAAAAATGGGGAAATTGCTCAAGTGTGCTAGAAAAATGCAGATGATAGCTAATGCAATATTTGATACTAATGATAACTAGATCAATTTTGGGTGCCTACATTTTGCCCCTCTTTGATACAATGTTTGTTAGGACGTTGTGTCAAAGAAGATACGATGATTCACTCGATAAACAAGGTTATGCCCCAGTGTGACTGGCAGATGATGCCCCCTCGAGAGGTAAGCCAGACTAACTAGGAAGGGCTGGGTTGGCTTGCGATAAGATGAAAGGCTAGAAACAAGGTTGACATGAAGGAAATGGGGTTGGGAGGGATAAATTGGCTTTGGTTGATCGATCTTGGTTGAGGACTATATAGGAATATATTGGAATGGATAGATGATATGACAACTTTTAAAGTAATTGGTTAAAAGTAAATAAATGCAATCCTTATGTTTGATATAGCATATGGATGTTATGCACCAGGGTATAGAAGACCAAGGTGTTGAGGTATCCAAGGCCTAACTAGCATACTACAATCTCATCTAGATGTATGAAGTCAAGATGTTGAACCAACATACACAAGATATGAATAATAGCTAGTGTTGCAAGATGGACTTTGACGCTACAAGCAAAGGTTTGAGCTTATTCCCACTACACATAATGACACCTTACTAGTTATATGTATGGAAATAGTCTTAGCATAGAATAGTTTCAATGCATAAGAGACTGTTTAGCTTCTCAGATGCAAAAGATATTGATATGCAAGACACTAATCCCAACACATACAAGATACCAATACACATAGGAAGAGAATAAGATCATTCCACAGACACAGGATATGAAAGAAATATGACCATGCCCCATTCTGTACTTCATCGCAACATACCAGGATATAGATAGATCAAGGCAGTCTTGAATAGGCATAAGAAAGGGACAAAAGATAAATCCAAAGATAAAACAAAAGATACTGTCATCATGTTCTCTTGCCAAATTTAAGTGCTCTTAGATGGATTAAGCTGGCACCTTGTTGAGAGGAAAGTTGCATCTTGTTGAAGGCTAAAGATGTTGATAAAATGCTATAGCAAATGTTGGCTTAAGACATGTGGACAAATAGCTTCTGGCTTAACCCTGATTGGTTAAAGTGCTTGAGCTTTCATTGATGCACATAGTTTGCTTCTTGCTTGAGCTGGATGGAAGATAAAAGAAGATGAAGATGAGGTGGATCATCTGTGCTTGCGCACTGGATACTTCCTTCGTATTCTAGACTACCTACATACCTTGTGTCCAGGGGATCAAAGAACATTTATGATAGTGATGAGACATGATGAATATGTAGTTCTAGGCTTATTGATGATGTAAGTAATGAAAGATAGAAGAAAGGGAGATGAAAGATTGAAGGATGATCAAAAGAAAGATGAAAGATGGAAGATAAGAGAGGGGCTATCATCTATGCCTAAATTAGAGTGCTTCCTTTGCATCTCAGATTACCTACATACCCTATATCCATGGGATCAAGGCTTCGAACGATAGAGGTGAGATGTAGTTCTTGTTTATTATGTTGATGGTTGATGTCAAAGGCTCAACTTTATTGCTTGGATTTTTTGTGATGTTTTGATTTTTTTGGATTTTTGCTATGTTTTGATATTTTTGGTTGTTTGCTGTGTTTTGGTTTTGGTTTGGATGGTATGAGCTAGAGCTATGAATGTCCACTTCCAAATAAGGCTCAACAAGTGCCCCTAGTGTGGGATGAAGGTTGTTAGGGAGATGCTGCAATGGATGTGTTTATGTAGATAGTATGCTAAGGTGCCCAATGATATCTAAACCTTAACAAAGTCCAAACGACGGCAACTAGCATGGCAGAGGTAAGGGTGAAAAGGCTTTAATTATGGATGGATAAGGGATAATGGATTGCGATGTATGGATAGGAAAGATAGTGGATTATGATATGGATTATAGAGCCAAGGTAATAGATTGTGATATGGAAAGTTGTGATCAGACAAACTAAGTAAATGATGGAGGCTGGTCTCTACACATAGTGCCTATTTGCTAGGTTTTCACTATGGTACTTATCCAAGGTGCCTATTTACTAGGTTTTCACCAGAGGATGAATTATTTATCTTGTACTATTGTTTTTTACCATCCAAAGTGCCACAAAGTGGTTTTCACTATTAGACCGTTTTTTTTAATGGGATAGCATAAAAATTACACATGGCACCTATTTGCCAGGTTTTCACCATGGTAATGGATAGGAGGGACTCAAGTGTCTAGTTTAATGGATGTTGGTAGTGTCCCAATAAAGAGGGATGTCATCATATGGACCATGTCATTATGCTCATAGATGTTGGTAAGGGATTGCATGAAAGGGAGATGAATTAGCTAGATAGTGGGTTATGATGTGGATCATGCAAGATTCATGCAAGGATGTGGGATAGGGGATGATGATATGGATTATGTAAGGTTTATGCAAGGATGGATGGAAGGCTTATGCATGGAAGAGAATAGTGGTTTATGTAAAAGAATGGACCATGGGGATTAGATGGGGAGATATGTAGGATAATGGATGAAGGATAAAGAGATGGAGGTATGTGGACATGTTGCGGAATGGAAGGGAATCATGACCAACGGTTGCACACACCATGATAACCATTGAAGCTTTTGATGGGAAGGTGGTGTAGGAAGAAAATGGAGATGGATGATGGAGTGATTTAGGAACCCACATAGACTTAGTATTTTTTTATGATTTTTTCTTTGCTTGTGGGATTTGTACATTTTTGAATGGTATGGTGATTTGGATGGAAGGAGATGGTTGGGATTTTTGAAAGGTAGATAAGGATGCCTCATTAGACTTGCTTTCTTTTTTGCTTAGGAACCCAAACCATTGTGGTCTTGGACTCTTCTTGTGGAGTTATAGGCTTAGCTAGCTTTTTAGATGTACTAGGCTGTGATTCTTTGCGTTGGTGCCCTGAGGCATGAGAATCTTTAGGATTCTTGGTAAGATTTCTAGCTTTAGAGGTAGAGGCATCCAAATTTTTATTTTTAAATCCCATGGGTTTTATGGAAGTGGTGTTGGCAGAATGAGTGGAAGCTTTATGCTTAGACAACATGTGCATTTGTTGGCCATGATTAGGAATATAAGGGTAGTTATTGATAGGGGATAATTATGTGTTGGGAGTAATGGTGGTAAGGAAAATGGAGGGATATTAGGAGTTGGAAGTAGTGGAGGTAAATCGGATGGCGGAAGGTATATAGTCACATGCTTTTGCGATTTATAGGATAATGGAGGTGGAATAAATGGAGAGAACATGGATGGTGGGAGTTTAGGAGTTGGGAGAAGTGGAGGTAAGGAAAATGGAGGGATATTAGGAGTTGGAAGTAGTGGAGGTAAATTGGATGGCGAAAGGTGTACAGTCATGTGCTTTTGACTTTTAGAGTTTGATGGAGGAGGGATGGCAACATATGTTTTGCGAACGCGATGTGGTTTTTGATGGGAAATGGTGGACTTAGGAGGGATGGAGGAATTACCAACATCTTTAGCTTGGGGGAGCATGTGATTGACAATGGAACTAGGTGTATCTTGAGAACTAGACTCGAGTTCATCATAAGATGGAGAAGAAGGGGTGGCAAAAATCATGAAAATGGAGGTTCCCTGAAAAAGGTTGGTGATATGAAGGGAGGAGTCGTTGATGGTATCCAAATTAGAAGTTTCTCCTATTGAAGAAGATCTAGCTTCTATATCAGAAATGGATGTGGATGAAGATTCTTGTAGTGTGTATTCACCTGGACCTTGTTCAGTGTATTTGATAAGGAGATTTGGAGTGGCTTTGCTAGATGATGGCTTGAGTAAGGCTGATGGATCCACATAGGATGAAGATGGATAAACTTCGGTGTTGATATGGATATGATTAGGATTTTGATATTTGGCTTGAAAAGTGTGACAAAACTTAAATGGATTGGGATCAACATGGATAGTAACTTCAACACTGTTATATGGAAACTTGAGACATTGATGGTATGTGGAAGGAATGACTTTAAGGGCATGGAGCCATGGACAACCAAGGATGATGTTATAGGGAAGGTCAATATTAAGAACTTGATAGCGAATGTCAGTAGTGACATGACCAACTTGGATAGGCAAATGGACGAGTCATTCAGTATCTCTCTCAGCATCATCATACACTTTGATAGTAATGATCTTATAAGTATCAATGTCTTTCTCAAAATATCCAAATTGTTTTATTAGTTTTAGGGAGCATATATTGAGACCAGCTTGACCATCCACTAGTATTTGTTTGATACAGCATTCGTTTACAAATACTTCTATGTGGAGAGCTTCATTATGTGATGGGTTGATGGATGGTCAAAGATCTTTGTCGGAGAAGGTGAGATGGCAAGGAGATGCAATGTTGGCTACCATAGATTGAAATTATGTGGTATCGATATCATTAGGCACCGAAGACTCTTGTAATGCTTTTTCAAGGATAGCTTTATGGGTGTGGGATATACCAAGCAACTCTAGGATGGAGATGTGTGCAGGTGTTTTGCCAAGGTGATCAATGATATTATAACTAGAAGGCGGATGAGGAGGATTGACAGGGGCTCCTTGAATGGTAACATAGCCTCTTCTAGTAGTTATAGTGCAATTAGGTACTTTGCCTTGGATAGTGATGGTAGAAATATGAGCTTGGTCAATGTGGCCAATTGTAGATGACTCATAGTTGTAATGGATAGCATTCCTAGTATGACGGTTACTTGTCTTGTCATGAGATGGAAGTGGATTCTTGAAGGCATCTAGGTCATAGTTTGAAGTTGGTTGTTGTGCCAGTTGTGATGTTGGTGGTGTGATTTTAATTAGACCTTGATCGATGCAATCTTGAATGACATGTTTTAAGTGCATGCAACCATTTGTTTTATGTCCTTTGACTCTATGGTATTCACAATATTCATTCTCTTTGTACCAAGGAGCTTTGAAGACAGGTTTTGCATTGGGTGGAGCTTCAGGTAATGTGATATCTCCTGCTTGGACAAGTTTTTGAAAGATTACCTCCATAGGTTCCGCTAAAGGAGTAAATTGTCGTCTGGGTGCTAGGTTTGTTCTTGGTTAATTTTGTTGAAAAGGTTGATTAGTTGTAGATGCGGCTTGAATGTTAATGGGAGATTTTACCATTTGTATGTTCTTTGCATCCACAATGCCATCATTAACAACATTTTTGTTTTTGTTCCAAAAGCAGGATTTGTCATTGGAGGATTGAGGATTGTCCTTGTTGTCTCTAAAAATCTTGATAGTGCCCTTAGCTATTAAAGCTCGCTCAATGGTGGCTCCTTTGGAGATAAGTTCATCAAAGGTGCTAGCACTTTGCAATTGCAATTGGAAGGAAAGCTTAGGATGAAGATTTTGGACAAAAATGTCAAGTTGTTGTTTCTTGGGTATTTTCCATGATAATTTTCTAGCCATGTTGCACCGTTGTTGGGTAAATGAGGTGAAAGTTTCACCATTGCATTGTTTGTTATTGACAAGATCATTCATAATCACCTCGTGTTCAATGTTGAAAGTGAAATGGGATCAAAATTTGTTTTCTAATTCTGCAAAAGTCATGATTCCTGGAGGTAAGTGAGAGAACCATTCAAGATCTTGTCTTGCTAAGATTTAGGGGAATAGTCTCAAGAGATATGTATCATCTTGAGAAACATCAGGACATGCAATATAGAATGCTCTAAGATGGTCATTCGAATTACCTTTCCCTTTGTATTTGTCAAATTGTGGGATTTTGAAATGTGGCAGAAAAGGTGTCATGTGAAGTGAATTATCAAATGGATAAGAGCATATGTCTCCCAAGGAAAATATCTTCTTGTTTTGTCCTACCGCCTTGTTAATCATTTGTTCAACATCCGCTTGAGATAGTTGTTGTTGTTACAAAGGGGGTTGATGGTTTGTAAGTGGAATGTAATATGGTGTATATTGTGGTTGTTGTGGAATGTATGAGGGTATGACCATTTGTTGGGGTTGAGTGCTCACATTATATGTCGAAGGATTGGTATGCGACACATATGTGTTTGAGGATTGTTGTCCTTGAGACACAAGTGGTGGTTGGGTATATTGCGATGGATTAACTCCAAGATTTTGCATCACATGAGAGGTAGAGGATGGATTGACATTGGTCAATGGTTGTGGATTGGGAGTTGGATTTATAATATGGTAAGCAATGGAAGGATTGGAGGATGAAGAAGGATGGACATTTGGGTTTATGTTTTGGATAACATGAGTAGCTTGAGATGGATTGGTATATGGCATATGTTGGGTGACAATGGGTAATCCTTAGGTTGTATAAGACGGATTGACATTTTGTGAAGGATTATATGGAGATGGAGTGAGTGATGTAAGTTGATTGACATAGGAGACAATGGCTCTAGGATTGGCTTGTGAGACAATAGGTGGGTCAGTCATGTCGATAAGACTAACATTGGGGTTATATGGTGTGTTGGATGGATTTGTGGAAATCATGGAAACCATATTAGAAGTGATAGGAGTATTAGTTTGGGGTATGGTTTTCACATGTGATGCAATAGGAGTAGAGACTTGTAATGGTTGTGAGACTTGTATGTCTTGTGGAGTTTGGATAGCTTGTGAAACTTGCAGAGTTTGTGGTATTGGGATAACCTGTGAAACTTGTGGAGTTTGTGCTTGTGATACTTGAGGCACATATACGGTCATGGTAGGAGCGGGGGTATGTTGTGAAACATGGAAAGGTGGAAAGCTCAAATTTTTTGAAAGGTAAGGGAGTACCTCGGTTGGAGTTATCAAAGGTTCTAGAGTGTACTCCAGACATGGTAGGTTTGATGGTGTAGCAATGGGTAATGAAGGAGATGGATTGGAAGGTGGATTGTGTAGCATGGATATGGTATGAGATGGTGTGGCTATAGTGGATGGTCCCTTTGCGACAACAACAGGAGTGTTTGGATCATGTTCTCGAATAGAGGATATGTTAAAGTCACTTGGTAATTTGGCTCCCATATGGGCTAATTGCAAGAAATAGTGATTAGGATTAGATAAAACAAGCTTCTCAACTTGATCCCATAGGTTTGTATCTCTAAATTCAGATAGATCATCTTGGGATTGCTCTTCATAGGTCTCAAAAAATGTTTGAGGTTGCACTTGTTGTGAAGATGATGGTCCAATGGTGTATCCTTCGGGCACAAACATGTAAGAAGGCATATCGGTTGTAAATTGAGTTGCATCTCTAAGAGGAGTTGATCAGGATTGTTGCATTTTGGCTTCCATCTTAGCTAACAATTTTTCTTCCATTTCAGCTCTATATTGGGTCCTAGTTTGAGGCATGATGGTTGATGTTTTGGATTGGACTAGCTCGTCAAGGTTGAGACCCAAAAGGTGATGGTTTGTTGTTTGTTTGTTGATGGTTTGTTTTGCTAGTTTGTTGCTTGCTTGGTTTGCTAAGAGGTTGTTGGTTGGTTGTTTGGTTGTTGGTTGTTGTTGGGTTGTTTTGTTGGTTGTTGGTGTTGGGTTGCTTTGTTGGTTGTTGGTTGGATAAACTCCCTAGAGAATAGCTCATAAACTCAAGGGAAAAGCTAGTTGCTTATGCTGTTTGCTAGTGTTGTTGGGGCTAAGTAAAGCCAAAGCGATGATGTTTGCTAGTGCTAAGTTGGTTGTTCTGATGTTTGGTTGTTGTTTGGCATCTCAAAGGATGGAAAGATCAAAAGTCCAATGGTTTTGATATGCTCAAAATAGGAAGCAATGTTCAGGTGGCTGAAAATGATCAGAGGAATGTCTGAAAGCTAGTGATAGAACTAAGAAGTCTGAAAGTGAACTAATTTGGCTGAGTTAATATGGATTGCTGATGTTTTGGCTAGAAGCGATAGGTCATAGCTCAGAAGTGACTCAGAAAGTGCTAAAAGCGCCAGGTAATAGCTAAGAAGCAATCTGGATTTGTTTCAGAGGATATATTGCAATATGAACCAAAGGCGATCAGTTTTACTAGAGGTGGCTAGTTACAGTTCAAAAGTGAGCTACTACTATTTAAAAGCAATACAATGTTTGCCAGAAGCGAGCAGCTATCGGTTAAAAGTGATCTAGTTTTTGCAAAAGGTGTGCAACTGTTGTTTAAAAGCAATCTAGATTTCTGAAAGTGAGCAGTTATTTTTCAGAGGCGATCTGTGTCTGTCAGAGGATGTGTTTAAATGATGTTTTTGACAAGAAAATAATGATTTCAGTCACTCACACTCACAACAATCACAAGCTTGTACAACCTAGGCTAGGAAAGGACTGTATTTGTTGTGTCCCCTTGTCATGCTTATTCAAAGCAGATAGCTTTAGGATCTTGGTAGCATTGGCTCCCCTCCAGGGTACTCACTTCTCACACATATCAAGATCTAGGTTTCCCAAGGCTTGTCCCCCCACCAAACTTTAGGATTGTCCCTACTATCTCTACTAAGAACCATGAGAATCAAGGCAGCTTCAAAGGTCCCACCTTTTGTGTCAACAAATAGAGGAATTTTGGTTACTACACAAGGTTGCTAATAAGGGCATCCATTCAGGTGGCTACATGTGCGGTGATTCACTTTGTTAATGGAGGCTTCCCAACCTGAAGAGGTTAGGCTCTAAGGGGTTTTAGGGGAAACATTCATCGGTGTAACACATCGGCACCCATTGTTTGTGGCTTTCGACACAAACACTTTTCTAATATAGCGGTTCGGAAGGACTTGGCTTTAGCCTGTTATTGCTTGGGTCATACCCCTTCTCACACCAGGAAGGAAGAACCTCTAAAGATAATAACAAGTTCTCATGCACCCAAGATCCATTTGATAGTCAAGGGGAGATGATACTTTTGCTATTAAATTTGGGTTACAAACATGCACAACAAGCAATCAAGAAAGATGAAACAAGCACGGAGCAAACAATGACTCTTTTTAAGCACTAAGCCCAAATATTCCTAAATTAGTGATAAAAATGATGTGTCTTGGACCGATCGAAGCTGCAACAGATATGTCAGTAGTTTCACAACCTCCTTTTCTTGGACAATCAATAAGATGCTGCACAAAGAGATGATTAATAACCAAGAAAACCCAACTATGAATGATAAAACTGAAAGCAGCACACAGTTACCAGAGGCGACTAACTGTTGCTCAAAAGTGATCTGAATACTACCGTAAGCAAACTTTTATTGCTCAAAAGCAATGTTGAACACCCAAATGTGAACTGTTAATGCTCAAAAGTGACCTGTTTCTGCTAGATGCGTAAAATTCCTTGCAAAAATTAGATGTTAGCAAGAAACCCTAAATTACAGGAAGTGACCCAGACAGATGGACGCAATTAGTTTTAGGTTAGAAGAGATGCAAATTGGCTAGAAGTGGTGACTGTTGGTTTAAAAGCGATCTGGAAAATGCTGAAAGTAGCGGCTAGTATCTTAAAAGAGATTTAGTGATTCTAAAGGCGACTAGTTTTTGCTTAAAAGCAACCGCAATTTGCTGTAAGCGCTCCAAAAATCTGAACTTCATGAAAACAACTTCAAACATCAAAGTTAATCAAGGACGTGGTCCCATCGAGTGTGCCAAAATGTGATAGATAAAAATTAGGTTAATAAGATCAAGCATATAATTGAAAACCTAATCCTACCACCATCAAAGAATCAAATCCAAGTGAAATCAAAAGCATGCAATTCAAGAACAAGATCACCTAGATTGTATGATTCCTTGTTTATGATGTGGATTGCTTCTCAACAATGAACAATTATGAAGATAAAATTTGCCATGATGGATGGATGATAATGATAATATGCTAGATGGATGCTAAAGTGCTCAATATGCTCAAGATGATAGTGTGAGCACTATATGAAAAATGATGGATAGATGTAGTATGGAATGAGAGGGTGTTTATATAGAACTCAACCAAAATCAATCAACGATGGAGATTTGGTGGCTATGTGAATGGTTGGGATGAATTGATAATCATAGGTGAATGTGTAAATGACAAGTGGAGGGAATATAAGACTTATGTGTGATCGTGTACATAAAAAAGTACTACATGTGAAAGATATTAAATAAAAGATGTAGTACCACACATGTTTTTAAATAAAAGATACACACATGTTGGCTCATGATAAAAGATAAAGATAAGTGATAAGAGAAATTAATTAAATAAATAAAATTTATTTAATTAATTGGAAAGTGAGCCTATGAAGGGATTTTTAATTAAATAAATAAGATTTATTTAATTAAAATAGATAGAAATAGAGATAATTAAATAATTAAAGATTATTTAATTATAGATTAGAAGAAATAGATAATGAATTAATTAAATAAATATGAATTTATTTAATTAATAGAAGAAATAAGTGATTTAGATAAAAATAGGGAAATTGCTCATGTGTGTTAGACAAATGTAGATGATAGATAATGTAATATTTGATACTAATGATAACTAGACCAATTTTGGGTGTCTACACTTTCATATCTTCTTTCAAAGGTTTGGACTTCTTGTATTTCTTCTACATAAGATCCCTCAAGTACCTGAAATCATGCACTGGCAGTTGATATGTCTTTGAACCTTCATCATAATCATATTGAAAAATATGATCATCCTCTTCATAACAGTCATACTCGACACCCTAACCCATCTACTCATACTCCTCCATGTCAAACTAATTTTTCTCCTCTTCATAGTACTTAGTTGTACCTTCTTCATTTGGAAATTCTTCATCTCTGCTCATTGAATGAGCCACTGCACAATTAACTAGATCATGAGGAAGGAAGCATGCCTACCACCATGAAGATGCATCTTGAAAGCTGATTTGATCCTTTCTCAATGGATCAGACATGTCTCTTTTAGGTTTCTTGAAACTTACATGCCTAGGGGCATCTTGTATAGCATTTTGTTGTGGTCTCTTAGACTAGTCAGTATTGTAAGGTCTATTATGTAGTTTCTAACCTTCAATAAATGTGTTGCAACACCCTGAGGTGGTAACCCTTTCTCATTCCTTGCAACCTTGTAGGATAGATCTTTCATAACCCCCATAAGCTTACCCAATTTGTCTTCAGTGGGGAGGGACTTATTGAAAGCTGCTTTGTCTAGCTAGGACAATTTTACATTAGACCTTTAATGTGTTTTTGACAAGCTCTAATGTTGCTTTCAATATTGATAGTTGTAGCATATGCCTTCCTTAATGTTTGTGAACTCTTGTCCCTCAAACAGTAACCAAGCTTTGAGTCAAATGCTCCACAATACAAGACCAAACACATAGACTCATTCAGTCTCATATGAGGAGGTACTTTTCTCATTGTCATGATGAATCAACTATTAAAATTAGCTACTATCTCATTTATTTCCTTTTTGATAGATGTGAGTTCATGGATGGAAAACTTTGGGTCAATCCTATCCCCATATTGCAATTTGAATACCCTCATGAACTCCTCCCAAGAATCAATATTGTTATTAGGGAGAGACTTATAACATTCCTTAGCACTTTTTTCTAGTGAATGCATAAATAATTTCATCATGACACCTTCATCCTCAATTTCATACTCATTAGTGAAATTAATAAAATTTCTGAGATGCTCCTCACTTGTGACAACATTGTTGCCTTGAAACCTAGGGATCTTTCCCCTAATCTCATTTGGAATTGGATTGGGAAATTCAGACATGCCAAAGAAATCAAGTTATTTATACCTCTCAACTCCTAGTGGCTGCCTCTATGGAGAAAATATCTATGCTAGTCTTCCCTGCATAGGCCTAGGGTTTTGAATGTTTGCGTACTATGGATTCTCTTGATTTTGCAATAGATGATTGTTAACATTTTGAGCATGGAAATGGTTTACACCCTGTTGTCACATTTATTGTTGTCGCTAATGTTATTTCTGTTGTTGTTGGTTATACTACTGATTATGGCCCTGCTGTTGTGCATTTTGGTTTCCTTGGGCCTGCTTGGCAAGTTGGGCTTGTTGTTGATCAAGACCTGTACTTCTCTTTGTCTATTCCTAATATGATCAAGTAGGTTGAGCTCATCTTGGAGGGTCCTTTCTCTTTCCTCAACACTAGGCTGCCCTTGTCAATCTCCCTCATTAGGAATGTTATCATGTTGACCTCTAAGTGATCCTATGGGAGAAGTAGGATACCTAATATACTGATATGTCTCTTCATTCTCATTGGGCATCCCAAATGTTCTCAAATGTGGACCATGAGATCTATATCTACTTCCTCTACCAATAAATTTTTCATTTCTTCTAATATCATACTCATTCCTATTCATCCTTCTTTTTGTTCTGAGTATGTTATTTGTAGAGTCATTAGAAGTATACTGATATTGGCTTCTGAGATCAACAAATGTATCATTTCTACCAGAGGTACCTATTTGGTCTTGGGTATTCAATGGACGCACCACATTGGGGTATCTTGTCCTCCATCTACTCCTATTTCCTATACTGTTAGAGGATTCATCACGCCCAGGTTGCTCCTAGTTCCATCCTCTATTCATTATAGATCACTTTTCTCTTCAAACTATAATTAATTTATGGGTTGTAAAAATAGAATTGCCACTTCCCCTACTGGGAAGAAAATTTTGAACAAACACTACACTTCCATACTATAGAAACCAGAATTAAATTGATTCAGTGGGTCCCCAGCAACAACGCCAAAATGTTGGTTCCCAAAATTACTACAACCCGAATCCTTAAAATATTTTACAATCATCTAGGCCAGGGATGTCATCAGGGTGATTAAAAGAGGTTCATTAATAGGTTAAGGGTGATTTTGGCTAACTTATAGGAGTTGGTAGACTCCTCTACACTTTAAGCTTAGCTAGACTTATGAGGGTAATCCTAGGGGTATCCCTAAATAAGGATTGAGATCAACAAAATATATTATCTCGGTTATGACTTTGTAACAATACCTAGACCATTGTTTTAGTCCCAAACTTTGTCACTGAACTAAAACACACTTGTTGCACCTGATAACCTCCTTTTAAGATGATGGGAGAAATCCTACATAGTGAGGATGTCGATGGAGTTGAAACTAAATCTAAAATTGATATACTATTTTGATTTTAAAGATTTTGGGTGATCATAGGCTTCTCAAACTGGTGCATATCCACTAGGCTAGAGAGTCTCATATTCATCAAAGAAACACAACTACAAGGAAATATATGGTTACCAATTTGAAAATACAAATGTACATAAATAAATATCAAATCATGAGAATACTTAATAATCTAATGCCATACAACATTCTTCCATATGTAATACTAAAATGACCATTGACAAAGCCTAAAAATGGATTAATAGTTGTCACATTCATTCAAATTAGATTTTACAATCACACCACTAAATGTGGCAAGAGAAAATTCTAACTGTGGTAGAATTCTCCTGAAAGAACACCTACAACAGTGGAGAAAAACAATGATTCAATATGAAGATTACAATATATTTGACATACACTTTTGATAACTACTTCCTGAAGAACAAAAACTACAAATTGGTCTTTTTCCTAACTGCCTCTGGATCTCTACGCCTCTAGAGAAAATTGTCCAAATGACCAACCTATAAAATACCATAAACACATGCATATATAGCATTCTACTTTCTGTGCAACTCTAGGTGCTGAACTCAATCAACGCGTACAACCATGCTACATTAAAATTGGCCCACGGCCCTGTCAAAAAATTTGTAAGATTGGAAGAATACCCATATCCTAACAAGTCTGAAAACCTATAGAGGAAGATTGCCCACATGCCTTGGGTACCTAGAGCATTAATGAGAGAAGGTTGAATTCGTGTTTTGGTACCTGCAATTCCATTTCATCCATTTTGTCCTCCATTTGTGTACTGTCACATTAAAGATTTTCACTATGCCGCCCACCTGCATGGCCTTGTTCTGCAAAACATTAATGCTGAGTAGCAATCCACCTAGACTATCCTACAATCAGGGCATGATTTTAGGTAACTAATAAATCGCACCCTTTAAAGCTTTTACAACACTTTAAAAATGTTGTCCAATTATCCCTTAGAGACCCCTTTGAATTTGGCTACACTTTGTCTTATCTTCACCTTTCATTTTTCATCTTATACCATTTGAATTCTAGTTTTATGCCCCTTTTTGCACTGGGCACATCTTTTCTTTGTCGTCCAGTTTTCTGGTCAACAAACTGCTTAGTCTGTGAACCATCAGGTTTGTGAACTTATTACCTTTTCAACAAATGATCTTTTCTTCTCATTTTCTCTCCTGTATTCTATTTGTTGGTGATTTCTTGATGCAGAGGCATCCACACTAAAACCTTAACATACAGCATGGATGTCCGCAACCCTTCATCATCATCATCATATTTTCTCTGCCGACCGATATCCTCCTGCAGACAAACCTTCGACCTGTCGCCTGTCAGCAGCATCATCATATCCGACTATCAGCAGCATCATCATATTCGGCAAGCGCAAACATCCTCCTGACATTCACTGTTCACCTTACCGCCAACCTCTACCTTCACTATCTTCAGCATCATGATGTTCAACATCATGTTCATCAGCAGGATATAGAACATCCGGTTCCTTCCATATATCCTGATGATGATACCCAACTTCACGCACCTTTCCTCCGATGCTTACATCACCCCGATATCCTGATGACGATTATCCTGATGACGATGACGTCACATGCAGCTCCTTAATATCCTGCTGCCCCGATATCCTGATGACGTATATCCTGATGACAATGACGTCATATGCAACTCCTTCAATATCCTGCTATCGGCCAAACTTAACCTTATCGGCCCGCGATGGTTTTATCAACCTGATCTTCTACCTTATGCCGATACGCTCCTCCTCGGCAACACCTGATGATGATCACCCCGACGCACATTCACTTTATGCAATCGACTGCATCATGCTCATCTCCCTTACTCGGATGACACCCGAAGTAACTGCAGGATATACACTGAAATATCCTGATGATGCCGTTGTGACGGATTTTTCCAACCTTAGCGAATTTCGATCCACCGAACCTCCTGGGATGACCTGATCCACCTTCAGGGTAATCTTCCAAACTCTAACTATCAGCTCGACCTAGCACATACCCATGCTAGGGTTCTCAACACCTTTCGACCGCGATCCTGCACACTTGCATGCAAACAGAAAGCAAACTAAAACCTAACCTACTGTACATAGCCATTCCACTGATTCGATGAATCAACTGGTGGAATGGATCAGTGAATCCATGAAACCACCAGATCAGTAACTCGATTTCACAAATGGAGATCAACCAGCAAATGAACACAAATAGGATCTTTATTGATTCAAAAGATGCAAGTACAATACTCTGTCTCTCACACAGCACAATCTAACTCCTCTGCTCAATACAATACTATGATATATAAAACCAACCGATCCTCATGCATAAATAGGATCTCCTGCGAGTACTACCACTCGACTCCAAGCGGCTGGGAAATCTCTCCAGGTGGCTGGGAAATCCCTCCAGGTGGCTGGGAGATCCAACCGGACATACAGCATAACAGCTGTCATAACAAACTACCTAAAAATAGTAAAGCATGGTCAACATGACCTTATTACATGCATTGGTCTTACAAGACCTTCTTGAAAACATTAACAAGATTCAAAACAAACTAACTGCCTCATGGAGGCCAGCTGTCAGGTAGGTGCTCCTGCACCATACTCCCCAACAGAAAAGAACTCATGTCCCATGAGTTTAGAATGTGGAAGTCCTCCACCTTTACACTTTGCCTTTGCAATATTCTGCCCTGTTCCAGCTTTATCCTCTGCTGTCTCTTGGCTGCTCCAAGACTTCTGAACTGTGACTTGCTTTCTTGCAAGTAAAGCCTCATGCCTGTCAATGTAGGCCCTTCTCTCACATACCTTGTGTTTGTCAGGTTGTCTGACCAGAACCTCTGTCTGAACTGCCTCTTGAACTTCTGTAATGTTCAACTCTGTCTTTCTTTCAACCTTTATAGGACAAACAATAGTCCCAACTATGACAACATCCTTGTCATTCCTCTCAACTGGTTGCTGTTTGCAATCCTGTTTCTGAACCTGCTGCTGACCTCTATCAGACACAACTGAAACTTTCTTCAACTTGTTGTCTTTAACAACTCCTTTCCCTGCAATGTCCTCAACTGCCTTTATGCCTGCTCCTATAGGCTTCTGCACAAATTCCTTCTTTCCCACTAAAATGATTTTGGCTGCCCTCTATGCTGCAGCATCTTCCTGCAATGGCATCAACTTAATAGTTTTCCCATCTTTCTTGATGGTGTAGGTATTAGCATACCCATCATACAGTACCCTCCTATCAAATTGCCATGGTCTACCCAACAGTAGATGACAACATTCCATGGGCAAAATGTCACACAAAACTCTATCATGATATGCTCCAATCTGAAAATCCACATATGCCTGTTCATAGACAAAAAGTGATTGACTATCACTCACCCAATATGCCTTGTAAGGGTGTTGGTGTGGAATCCTTTCCAAATGTAGTTTATCCACCATTTCCTGAGATACCATGTTGTCTGTTGAACCAGTATCAATGACAACCTTACATACTTTACCTTTGCTCTTGCATGTGGTCTTGAAAAGAGCTCTTCTTTGCATCATATCCTTTGATGCCTGCAAACTAATTCTCCTTAGCATCAATGCTTCTCCCTCCTCAGGATATCCATAATTGTCAGGTTCTCTATCTGTTTGCTCTACTTTCTCTTCTTGCACAAGTTGTACTCTCTTGTCATTCGTTCTATCATCTCTAGATGATGAACCTTTGCTTTCTGGACATTTAAAAAATGGATGACCAAACTCACCACAGGTGTAACACTTTCCTGAAAATGTAGTAGAACCTCTACCACTTCCAAATCTGCCTCTATTACCTTTCCATCCACTTCTGAAATCAGACTGTCCCTTTCCTTTACCAGTGTCTTCTTGACCCTCATTGGTTTGCCTTGTTGTATGGGCTGCTCCTTTTCCCCTCATATTGCTGCCTCTTCCTCTCATGGACTTATTTTGTCTCCTATTCATCTTTTCTTCAATCCTGATTGCCATTTGGTAACAATCCTCCCAATTCTTAGGGTTAGCTAAAACTAACTCATCCTGTATGTTCAATCTCAAACCAGCCAAGTACCTAGCCACCTTTTCTACCTCATTCTCATGATGACCAGATCTCATACTCAACTTATAAAACTCCTCAGTATATGCCTTCACATCCATTTCCTTCTGCCTTAAAAATTGCAACTTCTTAAACATCTGAATCTCATAATCCTTAGGCAAGAATTTACCTTTTATCCTTACTACCATCTTATCCCATGAAGTGATCTTTGACTTCCCTTGTTTCCTTCTCTCGAATTGTACATAATCCCACCATACCAAAGCATGACCTCCTAACTTGGTCTTTGCAATCTTTACCTTCTGATCCTCAGCAACATCTTCACATTCAAAGTGATTATCAAGTGCAGCAATCCAATCCAGTAACTCATCTTCATTCAAACTTCCATTATACTTGGAAACATCAACCTTTACCTTAGGTTTATCACTCTGCACTGCCTTTAACAGTTTTGCAAATTTCTGGTCTTCAGCATCCAGATCTTCAGCTACCTCTTCATACTCTTCAACAGTATCTTCATCTTCTTCAGACTCACTGTCTTCCACTTCCCTCTTTTTGTTCTTCTCCAGGGCTACAAGCCTGGTTTGAAGTGCTTCAGCAAGCTCCTTCATCTTCCTCATCTCTCTGGCATGTTTTTCCTTCATCTCCTGCAATTCCCTTGCAGTACCATTACCTTTCGGAGGCATTTTGTCAACCTCTCACTCCTCTACCTCTGTCCTTTCAGTGACAGGATCAACTCTACTTCTGCCCTTTCGGTGACAGAATCAACACACAATAGCCCAGACCTTTTGCTGAGCTCTGATACCACTATGATGCAGAGGCATCCACACTAAAACCTTAACATACAGCATGGATGTCCGCAACCCTTCATCATCATCATCATATTTTCTCTGCCGACCGATATCCTCCTGCAGACAAACCTTCGACCTGTCGCCTGTCAGCAGCATCATCATATCCGACTATCGGCAGCATCATCATATTCGGCAAGCGCAAACATCCTCCTGACGTTCACTGTTCACCTTACCGCCAACCTCTACCTTCACTATCTTCAGCATCATGATGTTCAACATCATGTTCATCAGCAGGATATAGAACATCTGGTTCCTTCCATATATCCTGATGATGATACCCAACTTCACGCACCTTTCCTCCGATGCTTACGTCACCCCGATATCTTGATAACGATGACGTCACATGCAGCTCCTCAATATCCTGCTGCCCCGATATCCTGATGACGTATATCCTGATGACGATGACGTCATATGCAACTCCTTCAATATCCTACTGTCGGCCAAACTTAACCTTATCGGCCCGCGATGGTTTTATCAACCTGATCTTCTACCTTATGCCGATACGCTCCTCCTCGGCAACACCTGATGATGATCACCCCGACGCACATTCACTTTATGCAATCGACTGCATCATGCTCATCTCCCTTACTTGGATGACGCCCGAAGTAACTGCAGGATATACACTGAAATATCCTGATGATGCTGTTGTGACGGATTTTTCCAACCTTAGCGAATTTCGATCCGCCAAACCTCCTGGGATGACCTGATCCACCTTCAGGGTGATCTTCCAAACTCTAACTATCAGCTCGACCTAGCACATACCCATGCTAGGGTTCTCAACACCTTTCGACCGCGATCCTGCACACCTGCATGCAAACAGAAAGCAAACTAAAACCTAACCTACTATACATAGCCATTCCACTGATTCGACGAATCAACCGGTGGAATGGATCAGCGAATCCATGAAACCACCAGATCAGTAACTCGATTTCACAAATGGAGATCAACCAGCAAATGAACACAAACAGGATCTTTATTGATTCAAAAGATGCAAGTACAATACTCTGTCTCTCACACAGCACAATCTAACTCCTCTGCTCAATACAATACTATGATATATAAAACCAACCGATCCTCATGCATAAATAGGATCTCCTGCAAGTACTACCACTCGACTCCAAGCGGCTGGGAAATCTCTCCAGGTAGCTGGGAAATCCCTCCAGGCGGCTGGGAGATCCAACCGGACATACAGCATAACAGCTGTCATAACAAACTACCTAAAAATAGTAAAGCATGGTCAACATGACCTTATTACATGCATTGGTCTTACAAGACCTTCTTGAAAATATTAACAAGATTCAAAACAAACTAACTACCTCATGGAGGCCAGCTGTCAGGTAGGTGCTCCTGCACCATTTCTCCTTTTCACAAACCAAGGAATTACCTTTCTTTTCTCTTTGTTTATCCATCCTTGGTGCTTTAGCTTTCTATTGGCAATTTCACCTATTGACAAACTATGAAATTGGTGAACCTGTCGGTTAGCTAACTTTCTTGTCATATTTTCTTTTCCACATTCTTTTAACTTTTTGTCTTCTCTATTGAAAAATATCCCCTGTGGAGAACTTGGTTATTGACAAACTTCATGGTTCACAAACCAATCCTTTCTTTGATGAAGACTTAAACCTTTTCTCCATCTGACCCTTTGCACTTGATATTTCCTTTGACAGTAATTTTTCCTATTGGCAAACTAGGCCCAGCACAAACCATCCCTTCATTTCTTCTTCTTTTTGTTTCACCACCTCATTCATCTTCTTTCTTGTTTATTGACAATCTATCCTGGCGATGAACCACTTTTTTGGTGAACCCAACGGTTCCTGAATTGCCCTTCATTCTAACAAAGGCCTTGCTTGCCTTCTCCCTTTTTTATTTCTTTTCCTTCATTAGTGAAATATCCCTGGGGATAACTATTCTTTGTTTGTCTCTTTTCCATCCCTAAATTTCCTTTTCCTTTATTTCTTCCTTTGCTATCAAAGAAAAACCCATTAATGAACCCTTTGTCTGTGAAACCAAGAGTTCTCAAACCAAAGGTTTTGCCGATCGAGACTTCATGTTTCCTTTGTTTCCTTTCCCTCTTTTCCTTAGAAAAATTTTCTTCCTTCTGTCACTGATCCATGCCATCAGTGAAATCTTCGTCAGCAAAACTTCCCATCAGCAAACCCAACTATTCACGAACCAAAACTTCTCTACCAAAAGATTTGACTTCTTTCTTCCTTAACTTCAAACTTTTTCCTTCACCTCTTTGTTGTTTTATCAAAAAATCAGCAAAAACACAAACTCATGAACCTAGTTGGTGAAATCATTGGTTCGCGAACCAGCCGATTTGCCGATTAAGGCCTCAAATGAACATAATTTTTAATGGGAAGAAAACACAATGATATAAAGGGGGGACTTTTAGTTAGATTTTTTTAAAGAAACCCATGTAAAATATCTCTAATTGGGTATAAATGATGGGTTTAGATTGCAAAGGCAAAAAGTGAGATTTTGATGGATTTGGGACAAAAAGATGCATGTTTGGGAGCTATTTTTTCAATGCTAGCACATCGGAAGTAGATGCAATAGTCCTCTTCACTACTAGTTCCAATGGTGAGGATGAAGACTCTAAAGTTCTCTTCTTTGAAACAGAGGCACGATTATACTGAACTACACATGTATCAAGATGAAACAAAGTGCCAATCTGAACACCCTTAGCTAGCACCATAGCTCCTCTATTCATCTTTCATCCTCCATTTGAGAAAACAACCTACACACCCACATCATTCAACTTACTTACAGATAATAGGTTCCATGCCAAACTAGGGATATGTAGAATACCATTGATCCCCTTCACTCATCCATCAGGGAATCAAATCAAGACTCTTCCACAGCCAACAATCTTCAGGTGAGAGTCATCACCCAAGTACACATTCCCATAATCATATTCTTCATACTTTGAAAACTGACCCTAATGAGAGGTCATATGAAAAGATGCACCAGAGTCAAGAAGCCACACATCTTCCAATGCATGCATTTCCAAGGCAATGACAAATGCTTCTCCATCATCCCGAGATGAGTTGTCAGAATATGAATCATAGTTCTTCTTCTTTTTCTTCTTCTCCTCCTTGCACTCCTTGTGGAAGTGACCAAGTTTTCTACAATTCCAACATAGAGCCTTGGACTTTCCAGGAGATGTGGATCTCCCACAGGATTTGGATCTTCCTTTTTCTTCTTTTTTCTTATCATTTTTATTTCCCTTCTCTTTAGATCTACCATGAACCACAAGATCCTCCTTAGCCAAATTGAAATAATTTCTCTGCATCTCTTCAGACAAAAAAAGAGAAACCACTTCATCCATCTTGAAGGTGGTAGTTGTACTCCCAATGGCCATAACAAGGTGGTCCCACAAATATGGTAAGGAACACAATAATATCATACATTGATCCTCCTACTCCATCTTCACACCAATAGAGGTCAACTGGGTAACAAGCATATTGAATGTATTTAGGTGATCAATGACAGATCCTCCATCTTCCATCCTTAGAGAATGTAATTTCTTTCACAAGAATAAATTGTTCACTAGGGATTTAGCCTGATAAACATATCCAAGCTTCTTCCAAAGATCTTTTGCAGTATTCTCTTCATGGATATTTAGGAGCACTAAATCAACCAAACAACATCTTATTAGAACCTTAGCCTTCTGATCCATTATATCTCAATCTTCGTGTTTCATGATCGATGGCATGGTTCTAGATACTGCAATCCATAGATCTTTATCCACCAATAAGTCCTCCATCTTGAGTCTCCACAACTCAAAGTTGCCTCCATTAAAATTATCTATAACAAACCTCCCAGATGTGCTTGCCATCTCTTTCTTGCAACAAAGATTTCAAAATCCTCTACACAAGCTCCCACTCAAATAGAGATTAGCTCAAAAACCCTCTACCCAACAACTAGAACCAAAAGTGATCAGGTTCTAATACCAATTGAAAGGAAGCAAGGTATGCGGAAACAACTTCCTACACTGATCTAATGAGGAAAGGTTTATGTAAATTTTTATTTCTTACAATTACATATTAAGATGCACATTAACAAAGAGGTAATAACAACATCCAAATACAAATACAAATCTCACAACAAAAGATACACGTGGGGAAAACCCTTTCGGGTGAAAAACCCCACTCCAAACCTACACAATGTATTATCAAATCCAAAGAAGATTACAACACACTTGCAATGCAAGTTCTTTTAGGAGTTCAAAAATGTCATTTATATTGGAGTAATTCTAGCAGTGTAATGGTACCTGTAAATGAACCATAACACTCCAACTCCAAGTACTTGTATTTATATCAGGATACAAGCATGAAGGAAGCTTCTAGAGAAAGCAACAAGAGATGGGCATACAAATCCATGTGGCACACTTTTCAAACACATGTTTGACTCTTGTGACACTTGTACAATATTCCCTTACACCTCTTACAACCCTCCATACTTGGGTGCCCCAAATTTGCCCAAAATAGTTTTGAAAGATGCTCTGACACATCATAAAATTTGTCATATATGACAACACTTACAACTGTAAGAGAGTCTGTAATAACTGACTATTAATAAATGATCCTCTTACAACCTGTCATATCCCAAACTTGGGCACCCAAAAAATAGGCTAAGTAAAAAATGTCTCTTGTAGTGTCATAAATGCAAATGACACTTGTCTCATCTCTTCTATTTCTGGCTCTTACAATGTCATAAAATTTATCATAGTTCTTATGTGTCATAAACCTCTTACAACACCCAAAAGATACCGACACATAGAAAAAATACTGAGCTACCACAAAATGGAATGCCTACCTCCTCATATGAGGACAAAAAATACATCTAGTCACCTTCTATGTAGGATGCTACATCACCGTGCCATCTCCCACAAAGTGACGAAATAAGATTTGCATAGAAAATTACAGTAGTAGGAAAAAATAAATAAATACAACATTAGGAACTTTCAAAGGTTGGGACACCTCAATTCCCAACAAAGATGGCCTGGTAAGCGAGGAGGTAAACCAAATAGAATGTCATTTCGAACTCCTTGGTTTCCATAACCTCAAATAGTTGTTCATCTAATTTATTGCTAATGAATGAGCCCTAATAAATCCTCTTCCCATCTACTATCTTCATAGAAAATTCGAACATCCAAGGGTATCGTCTCTCTGCTATGGGTAGGCCAAATACTTTATTCAAGAAGGTAATGAATCTCCTCCTATCCTATTTGAATTCACCCCTTGGCTAAACAGGGGCCATCTTCAATGGGTGCTTTCCTTGTGTCACAAGGAGCTATTGGTTTATGTATCCTGTAGCAACCCCTGTCCTAGTGTTGTAATATGTCAAGGCGGTGTTCTGTGTTGTCTTATCATATGCAAAATATGTGGGAAGTCCAAAGACTTTGTCAATCATGTCAAAGGTGATATCTAGGATCACTTGTCATGTAGGTCCTATGATATTCTTAGAGTCTGCCTTGTATCTTTGTATACATTCTAGCACCAATTCAAGGGCCTGTAATGAAATGGGGAAAGCTACTGCTTGGAGTGATCCTGAATTATCAATGCACCATGTTTGGAATGACTTGTTGTTCTCTCTACACACTTGTTGTAGGTAGGCTCTAACATTTGATTGACCCAAGTCTATATCTCCAATCTTAGGATGAGTAGAGAAGATATCTGATGGTGGGAGGTATCCTTTGAACTTGGGTTAGGATTCCTTAGTAGATGCTACCTCTTTGATTTCTGAAAAAACAAGAAACCAAATCATCTGTTAAAGTCAGTTGATAGTTAGTACATCATGGTTAGCACATCATAAATGTTCAAGTGAAATCATGGAGAGTGCAATATATATATATATATTATAAGCATGGAAAAATACCCTATTCTATGCAACAAACTAGGAGTTGAAGTTGGGCTTGTCCTCTATGGTCAGACAAAATGAAAGCCTTGGTGGGAAGGCCTAATGCCACAGTACTGAGAGTGTAAAGTTGTATAAGTCATCAAGGGTCGGAGGTTGGGCTTGACCTCTATTGTCTTCAGAATGGAATGGTTAAAGGGGAATATCCAACTCCAAAGTCCCAAGCAGTGTATAAATAGACATTGTCAGGGACTAGAGGTTTGGAAGGATCTCTAAGGGCTTCCAAAGTAGAAGGGGTAAACTAGTACACTTGACACCAAGGCCCTTAAGGTATTACTAATCAAGGAGTTGGACCTCAGGGTTGAAGGAAACCTCTACCCTCTACCAAAAATGGGAAGAAGAAAATGGAAAGGCTCGAAGGTCTAACCCTAAAAAAGATATATTTAGAGAGCGCCAAGAGTTGGAAGTCGAGAGGAGTTCCTTCTGTCTCTGAAAATGGAAGACACAAGTTGAAAGACCTGATCCCCATAGTCCGAAAGGATAAATAGACTAAGTAACAAGATCGTGGGTTAGGAGAATTCCATTACTACTTCTCAAATGAAAAAAACATTCCACAAAAAATAGCTTCAAAAAGCGTGCCATACCCAAAAATGGATCGAAATTGAAAGCTAAAGCAAAAACCAAAAAACCCAAAATGGGAAATCAAACAACAAAATGAATATAAAAAAGAAATAACCCAAAATTAAACCTAAATAGAGGTGTTGGAACCTTAAAATTTTGGCAAAATTTGAAGTGCTTGTGATGAGCATTTTGATTGCAACTCTCAGAAAACACCCTTGTCAAATCTTCCTATGTTGCCTACTTTGGAGAATAACATCTTAATGCTAGTTGAATTTTATCCAAAAACCACCTGGGATCATACTCACATGACATAAGTGAGCCTGCTCATCATATTTCAAAACCCCAGGATGTAATTTGATGTGCTTTTGAAGTGCCAAGTTGGAAGGTTATGGGATTGTTTTGTTGTTTGCATATTCTCAGGCTTGCAAAGTACCCTCATGTTCAGATTGGTATTTCACACTTGGATGATCTTCATGACAAGTGGGTTGATTTCCACAATTCTCCTAGCCTTCATATGCTCCTTGGTCTAGTTTCAGAGCCTTAGGATCAAGTTTGGTATTTCTTCAAGGCCAAAAGCAAACAGGGTTTTACTATTTGCACTACTGAAAATGCCTAAGGGGCTATCTTTGGAGATTTATATTTTCCAACCTATTGATCATCATGAGATGCTCCTCGGTATTCATATTCTCTTGATATAAATGGATGCTCCTATTCAGTTCTATAGACATAGAACTTGATATGATAAACTTTCAAAGCCCAAACTAATTGAGTCCTAGAGATTTTAGACATCAGCACTGGTGGTGCCCACCTAAATTTGGGTTTCGAGCATTTAAATCTGCAGGCATTTTCTTTCAAACCCAAAAAATTTGAAGTCCTTCGGCCTTCGCAGTTGAATTGTATGTACATTTGTATCCTTGAATCTTTGTATGTACATGGCTGTTTGTATCTATGTGCAAGTGCAATTGTACATTGGCAGACCTGAAACAAAATTCAATCGGCTTCAAAAAAGTGAAAAAATAGTTGTATGCATCTTTGTATGCATATCGGGTTTGTATTTGGCATTCAGGTGCATTTCTGGAGGCAAAAATATGTTTGTATGTCACAGATTCCCAGTATATTCTGTGGTTGTATCGAAGGTGATTGTATGTATATTTTGTTGTATATTCGATATACAATGTGGTAGATACAACGACAGACATCAAATATTCTCAAATCGGGTTAAAATGGTGGTCAGGACTGCGGATTGTATCAAGGGGATTATATGTATGTAACAGATACAATTGAACATACAATGCAGAATATACAATCCTAGACTTCAAAATTTATTAAATTGGGCCTAGCGGGCATGCATACAAAAGCAGAGTTGAAAAGTCAAAGCATTCCCTTGTATGTTGGGTTGTATGTTTCTGCGCATGTACAATGGGGCATATACAAAGAAATGTACAAGAGGACAAGTGCAAAGTTGAAAAGTCAAAGGCATTTCCTTTGTATCTTACGTTGTATGTATCTCTTACATACAACTGCATATATAATGAAATGTACAAGCAAGGCGATGTACAAGATGGACGCAGTCGAAGTATTAACTACATTTATGAAGTGGGTGAAATCTATGGTTGTATATTGGGATTGTATGTACCCAATATACAATCAAACATACAACGGGCATATGCAAAGAAACATACAAGGCAGGAGCGGTCAAAGTTAACATTTTTCAAGAACCTAGTGGGGCCCACACAGTTGTATGCCATGCGATTGTATGTATGTGCTATATACAATACAAAATACAAAGCATATATACAATCTGGACATGAATGAAGAATGTGTTTTGGTAGATTTCAGGCTGGGGTCTGTGGGTTGTATATTGCACATTGTATGTATGTGCGATATACAATGAAAGATGCAATGAGGTAGATACAAGCCGGATTCAAATGTTATTTCAATCCAATTGATAAATGAGTTGGAGTCTGCAGTTGTATGTATATTGCATGTTGTACATGCGATATACAAAGCAATGTATAAGGAAGGAGATACAAGGCCCAGACCCGATTGCAATTTCAAATTGTTTCATAAAGATTTGGGGTTCGCCCTTGTATGCATTGTGATTGTATATATATACAATTGCACATACAATCACAGATACAAAAGGGAGATACAATGGAGTGTCGATGAGGATGCAAAGGCATAGTGATAGAGATCCAATTAGGTGCTGCCATGTGTCCAAGTCGGTTGTATGTATATACAACTGCATATGCAAAGATTTAAAGGCAAAAATGGGCAAAAAAGGTAAAATGGAAGAGGGAAAAGTCAGCAATGGAAAAAGGGCACCTACGTGGTTCAATCTCATTGGTGGGAGACTTTTCAATGGTGGATGTGTGATTTGAAGCCGTAGATCTCAGCGGGAAGGAGGGAAATCGACGGCCCTATTTTAAATTTTCATAGGAGGGTTTTCCTATGCGTTTGTAGCTGCATTCCAAGTAGGAAAAGTTCCTGAACATGCAAGCTACTGCATTTCCAAAGGCTGTGGGTAGGTTGGCCATTAATAGCAAAATTTGTAGAGGCATGGTCTTGATTGACAGGTCAACTACCTAATTAAGGGCGAAAATCTTCAGTCGGTGGCTCACATCCCAAACCCACCTACCCTTTCCTCTTCTTATGGCTACATTGAATGTTCTTGGCACCATTTTGATGGTGTAGTGTATCTGAGGGTGATTTGAGATGATAGTGTAATTAATGCTGAGTGCATGTTCTTGATGTACAAGAGGATTGTGTCACTCATTTTTCTGGTTGTTGAAGACTTGGGCAATTTTTTGGAGGAAATAATGAAAATAGAGCATTTCTTGGTTGTTCTGTCTCTTTTGTGAGTTTATGAGTTGCAGTTGAATGCAAGTTGCATACATGTTCAGTTTCATGTCATTTTTATATGAAAAATGCTTCATGGCATGTGTTTAGGTATTTGTCTCCATGCATGTATGCATCCCTTCTTTTGAATTTGGTTGCTAAGGGTTACTAGGATTCTAGGATATAGATTTCTATATTGCATGCTTAATCTGTGACTTCCATTCAAGGAGTGGATTAAACTGTTATAGGTTAAGTATGAAGAAGAATGTATGGCAGCAGGGATATTTGTAAGTAGAAATTGCTAAATACTCATTCTTGGGTGGTGTTTGTAAGGCAAACACCTATCCGGCCCCTTGAAACTTGAATGCCAGTGCAAATCATTCACTTGTATACGTCTAGTTGACTCCTTGCCCTGAGATAGGCACCAGTCTGCCCTTGTGTACTAGTTATGATCTAAAACCCCCTATCTTGCATCCAAAACATAAATACAAAAATCATTTCATATTTCCAACCTGTTAGTTTGTAGGAGTAGAAATAGGACTCCCGCATACTCTCATCCTTAACAAGTTAGATATGTCCAAGAATGTTGCCAGCCTTGTGATCTATCATGCAAATCTTGGTCCAAACATGAGTGTATTCCGCATGTTGTTGTAAAGCTAAATCTTTCTGTCATTGCGTGAGTCAAAGAAAAATCTTTAGCAAATAGGGATACCCCCCTTGGTGCGGCAGAACCAAAAGTGAAGGGGAGACAGCTCACATAACCTCCTGTATTTGTTGGCTGAATCTGCCTGTACATTGGAACTGGCAAACCCTCTGCTGATTCAGAGAGAAAGTATTAGTCTTAGGGCACACAACTGAGAGGGGTGGGGGGTGAATCAGTTGTCCAAAACTTTCTCCAATTTCACTCTTAAATCTTCTTAGTGATTAGCATCATATCAATCATGAAACATAATGCAATTAAATAACAAGCAGAAACTCATCAAGACATTAGGCACCAAGATTTTGACGTGGAAAACCTGGTTAAGGGAAAAACCACGGGGTGATTAACCCAAGAATGTATTCTCTGTTAGAAGAATAGAAAGAAAAGAATGGCACATGCCAATTAGGGCTCACTTCCCGAGCACACTGCTCACAAGAGGTTCACTGCCTACAAGAGACACACTATCTACAAAGTAACAAGTATCACAAACTTGAACTGGAGAATAGCATCTTTACCATGCTTGGATCAGTTCCATTTAAGCCCAAAAACTTCTACTCTGCCTTTCACTCTCTTCTTCTCTACCACGTTCTCATCACCACAAGACACACTTTGGAATGACTTCACAATCCCTTATTTATACAAGGCATTGACTTAGGAATAATCATCTAAGTCAGCAAACACCTACAAGAACATCTACAAGATGTGTAATACATCCGGTCAGCCAGTCTCAGGAAGAACATCATCATCTGGAGGTTATTCTTCAATTGCGGGTTCCAACTCCAATGTAGACCACCAATACAGGCTAGACACAATCCAAAGATCTTCACAAGATATCCTAAAACACCAACAACATCCGCACTTCATCTGCTTACTGGAATCCTTCTCTCCTTCATTCGAAATGTCAAGAACATAGTCTGTCATCACTGTTACAGAAGAACAGATGCTTCTGGATCTTCAAGTCACGAAACAAACTAGCTAACACTTCACAGAGACTTCCTCAACACTTCCTCAAATCTACAGAATAGAAAAATGCATTTCCGGATCTCATCAGACCTATCTGTGTTGCTCTGTCACCTCTGAACATCTGCCAGAACCGGTTCTACTTGAGTGGCCATAAGTTCTTTAGATCTTCATGTGAACCTCTGAAAACTTTACTGGAATATTTTAAGACTCATATATACAAACCCTTTGAACTGCAACCTCTGATAGTCATCTTAACTTGGATCTTTACCTTACTATCTTCACTGTTCTTCTCTGTTCCTGATATGACTAATTTTCTCAATATCCTCAGTACATAGCTCATCCAATCCTTGTCATTTCTGTAACAGGAGTATGTTGACATCAATGACAACACCAGTTAGACCCATACTTGCAACAATCTCCCCCTTTGTCATTGATGGCAACATATGATGTGAAAAACCATCAAGACAAGAACAACTCCCCCTATCAACAACAATCATTCACATGTCTTCTCTTCCTTTACTACTCCCCCTTTGATCAAAAACCACTTATTTTTCACATGTCTTCTCTCCCCCTTTGACATCAATGGCAAAGGGCTCATACTAGCAACAATTCAAAATCATACCAGCTGCTCCCCCTGAGTAGCAGCTCCCCATCACCAATCCGGATCACAAGATATGACTCTGATATCCACCGGACTGATGCACATCAGTGCACCTTAGTTCATCACCGGAGGGGCAATAACCCCTAACTTCTCCCTAAGAAAATCAAAAGAGTCCTTAGGAAGAGGTTTAGTAATGATATCTGTAATTTGATCCTTGGAAGGCACAAACTCCAATCTGACTTCATTCTTGGGCACTTGCTCTCTTAGAAAATGAAACTTGATAGATATATGCTTAGTCTTTGAATGCAACACCGGATTCTTAGATATATTTATTGCACTTGAATTATCATAGAAGATTGTGATAGGCTCCTCATATTCCACTCTTATGTCTCTTAGCATTTACTTCATCCACAAAACTTGAGTGCAACTACTTGCTGCTGCAATATATTCTGCTTCAGTTGTGGACAGAGATATTACCTCTTGTTTCTTGTTTAGACAAGAAACTAGTCTCTTCCCCAAAAAGAATGCTCCACCACTGGTACTCTTCCGGTCATCCACATCACCTGCCCAATCTGCATTTGTATATGCATGAAGAGAGAAATCATGATCTCTAGGATACCACAAACCATACTCAACTATCCCTTTTAGATATCTAAAAATCCTCTTGATTGCCATGACATGAGATTCTCTGGGATCAGCCTAAAATCTAGCAACAAGACCAACAACCTGCATTATGTCTAGTCTAGTTTGAGTGAGATACAATAGTCCTCCAATCATTGACCTATACTTTGTCTAATCAACCTTAGGAGAATCATCATCTTTGCTCAATTTACATCCGATTGCCATGGGAGTGTTCATTGGTTTTGAGTCTTCCAGCCCAAATTTCTTCAATAATTCTTTCACATATTTGGTCTAAGAAATGAAGATTCCTTTCCTTGTTTGAGTGATTTGTAGACCCAAGAAGAAATTCATTTCACCAAGCATGGACATCTCAAATTCACTTTTCATTTGATTTGCAAAAGTTTTACACATACTATCTCTTCCTGCAAAAATGATAGCATCAACAAACACTTCAACAATCAAGATGTTTTCATGATCAATTTTGAAATACAAATTACTGTCAGTAGTACCTTTGTTGAAACCATTCTTCAAAAGATGTTTATCCAATCTTTCATACAAGGCTCTTGGGGCTTGCTTCAGTCCATACAGTGCTTTCTTCAACTTGTAGACCATATTACCATGATCAGACAATTGAAATCCATCCGGCTGCTCAATGTACACTTCTTCTTCCAAGTCACCATTTAGGAAGGCAGACTTGACATCCATCTGATATACTTTGAAATCTTTGAAGGCAGCAAATGCAAGAAATAATCTAATTGCTTCAATTCTTGCCACCAGAGCAAAAGTTTCTTCAAAATCAACTCCTATTTAAGAATAGCCCTTGTAGACCAATCTGGCTTTATTTCTGATTACTTCACCAACTTCATTGAGTTTGTTCTAGAAGACCCATTTGGTTCCAATCACATTTTTGTTTCTAGGTTTGGGAACAAGATCCCAAGTGTGATTTTTCTCAATTTGCATCATCTCTTCCTCCATTGCTTTGGTCTAGTTTTCATCATTGCAGGCTTCATTTATTGTCTTAGGTTCAATCTGTGAGATTAGACAATACTAATCTGAATTTTGAGCAATTTTCCTTCTAGTTTGCACACCTTTGCTTTTGTCACCTATGATATGATCTTCAGAGTGGTTTAGTCTTACATACCTTGGAACTTTGGGAGTTTCTTGCACTCCTGCTTCTTGATCAGGCTCATTCAGACTTACCTCTTCTTCTTGATTTACCGGATCAGTTTGAACCTGACTTTCAGAAGAGGTTTGGACTCCTTGAATTAGAACACCATTCTGATCATCTTCATCAAATTCATAAAACCTTGAGGGTTTCTCAATCCCCTCATCAACCTTCACATTTGTACTTTCTATTATCTTTCTCAATCTCTTGTTATAACACCGGTATGCTTTGCTTTGAGTAGAGTAACCCAAGAATATTCCTTCATCACTTCTAGCATCAAACTTTCCTAGATCTTCATCTCTTTTAATGTAACATTTGCTACCAAAAACTCTGAAATACCTCACAGTAGGAGTGATGCCAAACCAAAGTTCATAAGGAGTCTTACCGGTATTACTTCTGATTTGAACTCGATTGAGAGTATAGACTGCAGTGCTGACAACTTCTCTCCAATAGATCTGAGGAACATTTGCTTCCATCATCATGGTCCTAGAAGCTTCCTGGATGGTTTGGTTCTTTCTTTCCACTACTCCATTCTGTTGTGGAGTCCTAGGAGCAGATAACTATCTCTTTATTCCATGTTTTTGACAGAAATCTAAGAACTCACCAGATGTGAATTCCCCACCTCTATCACACCTTAGACATTTCAGTTTTAATCCAGTTTCATTCTCTACCATAGCCTTGAATATTTTGAATTTCTCAAGAGCTTCTAATTTCTCTTTCAGAAAGGTTACCCACATCATCCGGGAATAGTCATCAATTAGTAACATGAAGTATCTATCACCTTGCACACTCCTGGTTCTTGTCGGACCACAAAGATCAGTATGAACTAAGTCCAATAAACTGGCAGAAGACAATTCCTTACTCTTGAATGTGACTCTGCTCAGCTTGCCCAACTGACATTCTTTACACAAGCTATTTGTAGGTTTCACCAATTTTGGAAGATCTCTTACAGCTTGAGTATTGCTTATCTTGATGATGTTATCAAAATTTACATGACACATTCTCCTATGCCATAACCAACTCTGATCAACTTGAGCAAATAAGCAACTTTTACCAGTACCAACCAAGTGGAAGATATTACCTTTAGTTGGGGTACCGGATGCAATCTTTGTTCTGGAACTTTCAAAGATCTTGCATTTTCCATTCTTGAACTGAAGATCAAAGATTTTGTCCACCAACTATCCAACACTGAGAAGATTATGATTCAAACTTCAACATATAGTACATTGCTGGTTTTGTTTGTTCCATCAAAAGAAATAGTTCCTCTTCCTTTGATTCTACCAGCATAATTATCACCAAACTTTGCCACTCCTCCTTCATACCTTTCCAAGTCTATGAACTTATTTTTGTCACCTGTCATATGGTGAGAGCAACCACTATCAATGACCCAGTCATCCTTTTCTTCAATTTGAGCAGCCAGAGCTCTTTCTACAATTTTATGATTGACAGATTCAGAGGATATTAGTTCTTCTTCCTTGATGGCAATAAACACCCAATCACTTCCGGATTTGTTTCCTGTCTCTGATTCATCATCGGTTACTCCTTCATTATCATCTTCTTCACAAACATAGTAGCAATTCTTTTGGAACCTTGATCTATTATGATTTGGTCTTGAAAATCTTTCCGGACACTTTGAGGCAAAATGACTAATCTTATTGAAGTTGAAACACTTAAAAGGCAATTTTCCTTCATACTTACCGGATCCTCTTGGCAGTCTCTTTGCAATAAGGGCTTCAAGTTGAGCAGTTTCTACTTCTTCTTCTTCCAGGTCTTTTCTTGCTTTTTCATACCATGAAAATTTCTTTGATGAGTTCTCTCCTGGATCAAACCTTTGTTTACCTTTTACAGAGGCACTAGCTTTGAAAGAAGATTCAGTCTTGGGGGGTCATCTCCACACTCGGTCATTTCAAATGCAGCCAATTTGGCAGCCAGTTGATCTCTTGTGATAGTTGTATGGGCTCTGAATTCTTCAATGGCAGAGGCCTTGATTTTATAAGAGGTAGGAAGGGATCTGAGAATTTTGCCAACAATCTCATCTTCATCCAAGACTCCACCAGTATTTCTAATTCCACAAACAATCTCATTAACCCTTGGCATAAAAGTAGTGATATTTTCATCATCTTTCATCTTCAGATTTTCAAATTTCCCTTTTAGACTCTGTAACCTTGCACATTTAACATACTTGTCTCCTTCATGCAAAAGTTCCAGTTTTTGCCAAATCTCAAAAGTAGTTGGTAGGTCAACAACATTTGAAAGCTCTGTATCAGACAAGGTGCTTAGAAGAGCTTCAATAGTTCACAGATTATTTTCAACATCTATAATTTCATTTGTGGATTTCAGACCACCCTGTGGAGGAGTATACTGTATTGTAGCCATGGTCCAGTACGCCATACCCATACATTGCAAGTGACATTTCATGCGACCTTTCCATAGATTAAAGTTGGTTCCATTAAACTTTGGATTATTCTTCTTGTATGATGACATCCTAGATCTCCTCAAGCGGTTAAGCTCCTTTTAGAGGAACTTGGCTCTAATACCAATTGTTAGTCTTAGGGCACACAACTAAGAGGGGGGGTGAATCAGTTGTCCAAAACTTTCTCCAATTTCACTCTTAAATCTTCTTAGTGATTAGCAGCATATCAATCATGAAACATAATGCAATTAAATAACAAGCAGAAACTCATCAACACATTAGACACCAAGATTTTGACATGGAAAACCTGGTTAAGGGAAAAACCATGGGGTGATTAACCCAAGAATGTATTCTCTGTTAGAAGAATAGAAAGAAAAGAATGGCACATGCCAATTAGGGCTCACTACTTGAGCACACTGCTCACAAGAGGCTCACTGCCTACAAGAGACACACTGTCTACAAAGTCACAAGTATCACAAACTTGAACTGGAGAATAGCATCTTTACCATGCTTGGATCAGTTCCATTTAAGCCCAAAAACTGATGCTCTACCTTTCACTCTCTTCTTCTCTACGACGTTCTCATCACCACAAGACACACTTTGGAATGACTTCACAATCCCTTATTTATACAAGGCATCGACTTAGGAATAATCATCTAAGTCAGAAAACACCTACAAGAACATCTACAAGACGTGTAATACATCCAGTCAGCTAGTCTCAGGAAGAACATCATCATCTGGAGGTTATTCTTCAATTGCGGGCTCCAATTCCAATGCGAACCACCAATACAGGCTGGACATAATCCAAAGACCTTCACAAGATATCATGAACCACCAACAACACCCGCACTTCATCTGCTTACTGGAATCCTTCTCTCCTTCATCCAGAACATCAAGAACATAGTCTGTCATCACTGTTACAGAAGAATAGATGCTTCCAAATCTTCAAGTCATGAACCAAACTAGCTAACACTTCACAGAGATTTCCTTAACACTTCCTCAAATCTACAGAATAGAAAAATGCATTTTTGGATCTCACAGGACCTATCTGTGTTGCTCTGTCACCTCTAAACATCTACCGGAACCAGTTCTACTTGAGCAGCCATAACTTCTTCAGATCTTCATGCGAACCTCTGAAAACTTCATTGGAGTATTTTAAGACTCATATATACAAACCCTTTGAACTGCAACCTCTGATAGTCATCTTAACTTGGATCTTTACCTTACTGTCTTCATTGTTCTTCTCTGTTCCTGATATGACTAATTTTCTCAATATCCTCAGTACATAGCTCATCCAATCCTTGTCATTTCTATAACAGGAGTATGTTGACATCAATGACAACACCAGTTAGACCCATACTTGCAACAGAAAGATCCAACAAAGTGGTGACTCTACTAGGGAGTTTATTTGAAGGTGTTATCTTTTTGCCCATTCGAGTCACCAACAAAGTGGCGACTCTATTGGGGAATTGATATCTGGATCTTTCATGTGAGTAATGGTGCTTTGCTGGCAGAATGAACTCAGAAAAATATTTGTTCTATGATGAGCTTTCAGTTGTTTGAAGGTTTTATCCTCTTTGGAGAGGTGGTGACTCTACAAAAGTTCTCAGTGCACATGAAAGACCGATGTATGTTGTTGTGATAAAAAAAATCCTTTGTTCAAGACTACAACATCTAGATGTGAAAAGGTACATGGTTTCTTTCCACTTCTATTTGGTTGTTTTATTGAGTAAGATGAATGCCAAAGGGAAGCCCTAGGTCTTAGGCAGATGTAAGATGTCTGAGATTGAAATTTTCATGAATCCAAATATGTATACACCCATACTCAACCAAGAGGGAGATGCAATGTTGTGTAAAAAAATTGAAGAAATAAAGAATAGGTTGATATCTTTAGAGGCTTGGCAGGCTCAGTTAAATAATAATAATGTTGTGTCTGCCAGTCAAAATGCTAAACCTCTTGTCAGCTCTTTTGATCCTTTGTATGACCAACTAGATTTGTCATGGGTTGACTATGAAGTTGAAAGTATATCTTCTCAGATTTACAATCAGATGCCTAGATTTAGTGGACACAGTGTGTGTGATGGGGGTGCACATATCCAAAACTTTCACAGCTTCATGGAGAAACACTCATTTAGAGATGAGGATATGTGGATGAGGTTTTTTGTTAGATCCTTTGGTGTAAGAGCTAAAGATTGGTATTTGAGCTTTCCAAAGAGATCCTTTGCCTGTTGGGATGAACTTGTTGACTGTTTCAAAAAAGAATTTGCAAGAGAACCTGCTGATCTTATTGCAAGATTAATGGAAATTAGAAGACGAGATGAAGAGCCCAGTATTGATTTTAGTCATAGATTTGCAGTTGCCCTTTCAGAAATCCCTAAAGACTTCAGACTTGATCCTCTAGCCTGCATTGGCATATATTTTGAAGCTTTTGAGAAGGGCTCTATTGCATTGTTGAGGGAATTCAAGATAACAAGTGTGTAGATGGCATACAAGTTTTTAGAAAATATAGAAAAAATGAGGAATGAGTACATGCAGAATTCCCTGTCCACAGGCTTGTGTGTGAATAGTAGTTGTGTGGTTGTAGATGACCAAGTGATCATGGCATCATTTGAAGATAAATGTGAAAATGAAAATATAGAAGTTGACAATGCTGCTATGTTTGAACATAATGCTGATAACAATGCTCAATTGGATTGTTCACAGTGAAGAATGCCAATGAGAGGATCAGTGGTGGCTCCCATTTCAAGGTTGAGGTATCTGGTTCTAAAAATAATGATGAGGTTATGGACAACAATGAATACTTGTTTGAGTGGGTTTGTGGAGATGATTATTGTTGTGATGTTCACAACACGCCCCATTTTGCTCCTTAGCAAAATGAGGACCCCTGCTGTTGCTTCTGCTTGTGTTGTTCTGTTTGGTGGTAAGGGAAAAGGGGAGTCAAATTTGCAAACCTTGTTAAAAATAGAGAAAATTGCATTTTCAGTACCAATGCATGATGTGGTTGGATTCCTTATGAAAAATGAGCCAGGGTTGCTTTTTGAACCATCTTAAAATTCATCATATTTTGCAAGTTATGATCAATTTAGTAAAATGTACTATCAGGTTTTGCATGATAAACAGTCAGTTGTTTGCCTTTTTCCTTGTTGGCATTCATTTAAAATTTTGAAATATTCATACTTGGTGGTTCTAGGTCATGAGCAATTTTGTCTGGGTTCCACTCTATATCTCACATTTGTCTGTTTTGCAGAATAGTGCATCGGCACGCTTTGATCTCCATTATTTATTCATTGGCAAAGTTTTTTTAAGGTTTGAACCTGCGCGTTGAACCATCCGCTTGAACCTTTCTTTTTTTGGTTCAAATGGTTTGGCATGTTCAAAAGTGTCTCAAAAGCAAATTGTTCTTTTGTATAGCCGCATTGAACCACCGCATTGAACCATCCACTTGAACTTTTTTTGGTTCAATGGTTCAGGGTTCAAAGTTTTTTTTCTAACAAGTTGTAATGCAAGTCCTTGCATAGAGATGTGTCTTTGAACCATCCCATTGAACCTTTGTATTGAACCACGTTCGGGGTTCAATGGTTCGGGTTCAAAGCTTTGGTGAGACTATGGCCGACATAAGTCATCGGCGTAACATATGCAGTCGGCGGTGTTTGAAAGTGTTCCACTGAAGTAGGGTCTCTCGCCAATGGTATTGCCATCGGCATAACCTTTAGGTATCGGCCGAGTTTGATTTCATCACGCTGAAAGAGAAGCTCTTGCCGATAAGCAATAGATGAAGGGAGGTCCTCGGCATGATCTCACCGATATAAAGGCATCAGTGAAATCATTGTGGTCGGAGCAAGGCATTTGGAGTACGCCGATGGGCCATCTCACACCGATGGAGCATAGGAAGGGCACTGTTGGTGAGACTTACGCCGATCGGAGGTAACAAGGGGTATCGGCTAGAGAATGGAAATCGGTGAAGTTTTAATTAGCCTCACCGATATCATGCATCAGCCCGATGGAAAGAAAAACAAGCCACTAGGGCTATTTCGGTAGGACTTACGCCAATGGAAGGAAATAAAAGGCCATTGGCCAAACAATAGTGATCAGTGGAGAGGTTTTTCGTCATGCCGAAGTGAGGATTACGCCGATAAATGAAAAAAGACTTGACCGAATAAAACGAGATCGGCATAACAATAGCGATTGGAGTAGGATTTAAAGCCTTCACCGATATAAGAGATCTCACCGATAGGGCGGTTAATGAAGGGTTCATTGGTAAGAGTCATGCCGACGAAGAAGCTATCGGTGTAATGGAAGGCATCGGCCGGGGAATTCATGTCCTCACCGATAAAGGGTCTCACACCGATGGAAAGGAACATGGAGGAAATAACGAAACAAAAGGCCATCGGCCAAATAATGATGATCGCCCAAGCGATTTTTGGACACGACGATAGACTGTGTCATGCCGATGGGCAGGAAATGCAAAGCGGTGAGAGTTTTAAAACAATTTTTTGGCGCTCGATGGCATTCTTCTGGTCAGTGATGGTTGACCCGATGGTTTTGAGCAGCGTGTGTGCAGTCTTGAACGCGTTTTGAGAGTTTTTTGGACCTGATTTCCATTTTTTTTTGCGCAGTCACCTTGTTTTAAACAGATATTTTTGTTTCCTGTTGTTCATTTGATAAATATGGTACTTATTGCTTGTCTTGTTTTGCAGGCTTGCAGTTGAGGAAGCAGCTGGAACTTGATCACAGTGACATCATGGAGGAAGAAAATCTGATCTCAGGAGTAGGAAGATAAAGATGAAGTGCGAAGAAGTCAAGGCCATTCAAATGGAGGACAAGGTTGTAGCTGAGGACATTACTGCAGCAGACAAACATAAGTTATTGCTGAACTACTAAAGCTTCTCAGAAGGGGCAATATTTCACCCAGATTTGACACTGCTCAGAGATATTTTGGAGGATTGGTTCACCTGCAATTACTGTTGTAACCAGGGGTTTTGTTAGGTTTTTTCTGTAGTGAGGACAATTAGAAGTCTTTATATTGTGCCTCTCTGCACTGTAATACTTTACACAGGGGCTACATAGAGATTTGTAGCAGTAGGAATTTGTAGAAGTAACATTTAGAATAGAGGAACCTTATAGTTTAGAAGTAGAAGAAGGAGGTCGCCTGTTGTTTGCAGTAAGGTGTGCGTGGAATGTCTAGCTTCCTTACTGTATCTATAAAGCTTATAAGTTCTCTGTGGTTTGATCAATGAAACTAAGAGTCATTCCAACATTGTAAATCATGTATGACTATTTGTTTCTAATACAATAGAATCTGGAGTTCTGCATCTATCTTCTGAGTGTTCTCCTGCTCTTCTTTGTGTTTTGAAATATTTTCTTTGAGAGCTTGCAATTTTAAATGTATGTTTGTGAAAATGCTTAGAACTTGCATTTAAGGTTTTTACTATGGATTTGATCGAATTACTATATGATTTACATAGTGCATAACAGAAAAATTAGATCCTTTGGTAGAGTAAATGAGGTGTAGATTAGATCTTTCTAATTTTTCCCAACCCATCTGAAATATTTAGCTGAAAATGTAGAAATCTAAAGGAAGTTGTCTCAAATTTGAAGAAGCATGCACAACAGAGTTAAAGGTAGACAGTTTTCATAAGTGTATAAAGGAGAAAGCTGCAATAATTCAAGAAAACCATCTAAAATCTACAGCACAGTAACACTTGTATATGCCTAAAAATGGCACGATTCATTCTAAATATTTATTTCCTTTTTGAATTCCTTCTATTATTCTAAATATTTATTCTATTCTTCTATCAATTAAATAAATATTCTAAATTTATTTAATCGATTCATTGTTCCATAATTAAATAAATTCAATTTATTTTATTAAAATTCTTCTAAATGTCCTACACAATTAAATAATCATAAATTATTTAATTAATCCAAATTCCTCTATCCTAAGTTCTAAATTCTAAAAATCCACCTCACTTTTCCACCTCACCTTGTCCACCTCACTAGGTTGCACATGTAATTAAATATATTTAATATTTAATTACCTATTTTTCTCTCACCCACATGGCCTATTTCTTCTCAAATCAGAAGTTAGTTAACTAATCAATCAAATCTGTTAACTAATTAGTCATTTGAGTTCACTGGTCAATCTATTCTGTTGACTCCTCAATCAACCCAGTTCATTGGTCAATCAATTCAGTCAATCCCATAATCCACTCTTCTAACTGATCAATCAAGTTTGTTAACTGTTCAGTCAATGGAGTTAACTCTCCAATCAATTTTGTCACATCCCCTCTTTCATGATGGAGCTGGGACACTTGTCACATTTCTACTGGTTGCACATTCCTCAACCATCCTCAGCCGTTGATCTTCATATCTCCTCTCAACCGTTGATTCCTATTCTTCCAAGTCTATAAATGAAGCTTCATCCCTCCATTCTAATCATCTAGGCTTTTGACATCGTTACTCTGCAGAAATATCACCAGCGCGCCTTTGGCACCCATTTACCATTCACAAGCTTGAGATCACATACTTGCATTGGAACTCATCTTCATTGCATATCACAACAGCCATTTACCATCAACTTCCTTAAACACAGCTTAAAAGAGTGCACTCTTTGAGGGCTCACTTCATCTGCGAAAGGACAATTGTAATAGGCAAACAACAGAAGCATCGATTTCAGGGAAGGTTTGCTTTGTGTTATTCATTGCTATTTTCGTTTAATCTTTCTTGTTATCTCCTATTTTGTTGATGTTTGGGTCTTATATAATTCATTTGATTGATTCACGTTTTACCCTTACAACACTTGTATGCAAATGAACAAAATACTTGTTGATATCTATGACCTTTTGCACAATCTTAGTCCAGTAAACCATAAAGAAACTCTAAACTACGTAAGGCCCCTTGAACATTACAGCTTCACATTGTCCAACTGAATTTGACCAACAGTACCATTGTAGACTTGGGATTAATTGAATCTTAAATGATTCCTTCTTATCTTTCAAGTATAGTTTCAGTTCATTATATGTGAATTTTAACTTATTGTTATGATTGCATCAAAACAATCACCAACAGTTTTCTGGCGCTAGAAGGAGGGCCCTCCTGAGTTAGAGTTTGTTTCAAACTGGCTAATAACAGTAATAGGGTGACTAGGTCTAAATCTGGTTCAAAAGATATATTTGTGCAACTACCTGATACAAGGCAAAGTAGAAAACCTTTAATCTGGAATCCCAAAATATCGCAAGCAGGAAGTTCATCTGGAACACCTCCTAGGTCACCTTTTAACATCCGTAGTATTGTGAGTCCTGACAGATCACTTTTTAGATCTTTAAATCTTGATTCAGGCACTCCTGGAGGTCTCAATCCTCCTGTAAATCCTAATCCACCAATCAATCCAGGTATTCCTACAGGCTCAGGTCAAGCTCAAACACCTGCAATGGCTTATTTCAACGTTCATTCTCCCATATTCTTCAATGATTATCATGAGATGCCCAAAAATCTAGAAAAGATATGTCCCAAGTACCAGTTGCATCAAGACCCAGAAGATCATATTAGAATATTTAAGGAAGCATGTTTTAGGGCCATGTTAGAGCACGAGGATGTTGTGTGTAGGTTGTTTCCCTACACCTTTAATGAGCAAGCCTCTAGCTGGTATGTAAACTTACCCAACGGTTACATTTCTTCCTGGTCACTTATGGAAGAGGCATTTCTGTCAAGATTTAGAGGACCCATTGACCCTTGCACTTTGTATCATAAATTGGATGCTATAAAATGAGGTGAGGGAGAGTTGATCGATAATTTCAATGACAGATTTCAAAAGGCCTATTCTAGGCTGGTAGCCCCTTATACCATAGATAATGATCCCTTGTTGGCTATGTACTATGCAGCCTTAGATCCTCTAATTGCCATGTTTGTCAAAAGAAAACCTGACATAGATTCAATATCCAAAGCCTATAAAGAGGCAGCCTCAGTGAACCAAGAGATGAGGCATACAACTTATAGTCCATTGGTTAATGGAGGGAATTTTGGGGTGCAGAATCAGGCACAACCATGGACTGGAGCCCCTATGCAGCACACTCCACTATTAAACCTAGTTCCTTCTTACACACCTGTGTATAGTCCTACCCCAATCCAAGCTATAACTCCCTACACAGGTAGCACTTCCAATAACAGTCAAAATAATGGTCAGCCTTTCTTCCAACCTCCTAGGGATACGACTGTGACAAAAGCACAAGAGGATAGGGAAGAAATCAAAGAGATCACTGCACATTTAAAAAGGTTAACCACTGAAGTGACACAACTAAGAAACGAGAACCTCTATGGAAGAGGCAACCAAAACTAGAGTCAACATCAAAATTACAACCAAGGCCAAAATCAGAACTATAGTTTCAATCAAAATCAGCAGTACAATCAGAACCAAAACTATAATCAGCATCAAGGCCCCAACCAGGGGCAACCAATGCAAAATAGAGGGCTAGTGATAGATAATAGGACCTGGGGCAATAATAACAGAAATCAGAGTCAACCTAGGCCACCCAAGACATGGAACACTGGGCCTAACAATGGTACTCTAGCTTCTCCTTTTGAGAATATAGATAATCATGATGCAAAACAAACGGCTAGCATACAAATGGCTAGTACAACACCCAAAAATTGGTGCAGATTTCACAATACCAATGCCCATGCTGAGCACAACTGTCCCCAGTTCCACTTAGCAGCCAACATTTTTAATATAGATGTGCAGCCTCCTACCTCTGAATTTCTCATTCCCAAGGGTAATGAGGTAGTACCCTCAGGATATGACACAACATTACTCTTAGAAACGTTTACCTTTGCAACTACAGAAGAGAAAGAGGATGAATTGCTAGAAGATGGACCATACTATTTTGAAAATCTCTATCCTGAATCAGCCTTTGTGTTAAATGCTTTTCAATTTCCCTTTGAATATGAAAACGAGATATTAAATGAAACAGAAGAGGTGCAGGCCTTTCAATAGACAAATAAAAACCACACCTACAATTTGAGGAACAACCCTAGGCCAGGAGGACCTTTTACCACTTCTATTCCTCCGAATAACTTTGGTACACCCCCAGATCAGAATGCTAGCAACAATCCTGCCATACTTAAAGCTAATCAGTACACAAATAACGGAACAGCAATACAAAAGGATCAATAAAGTAAAACTGAAACAATAGAGACAACAAGATTAATGAGTTACTTGTCAGAGGAAATAAAGAAAATTAAGGTCAGTATACCCCTAAATGAATTATTGAAGACCCCAGGGATCAGAAATGCTTTTATAAAATCTCTGGATACATCCATGATAGACGAGCTGTCTGCTGATATAACTGTTCCTAATAGAGATTCACTGCCTAAATGGAGGAATAATAAAGTTGAGCACCCTTCCAATACAAATATAGTAATACATGCGGATAATAGGGATACTCCCCCTTTCTTGTTAACTGTTAGATTGTGTGGGAAGAATATACACAATTGCATGGTAGACTCTGGTGCCTCAGCCAACGTAATGCCCTTAGGAATATGTAAAACTCTCGGGCTGACCCCCACCAAATCTACCAAGGTTGTCACACAATTAGATAAGATTGAGGTTAGCGTGATAGGAGAACTCATGAACATTCAAATGCAATTAGCCTCAGACCCTAGGGTAAGCCAAATCATTGATATTCAAGTAGTGGATATACCCATAAATTATGGAATGTTGCTGAGTAGGGATTGGTCCAAGACATTAAACAGATATATGGCCACTGACTTTTCACATATGTGGCTACCTTGGAGAGGTGTCCCAAACCAGATCAGAATAGAGGCAGAGCCTAGAATGAAACATGTGATAACATAGTATAATCGAACTAACGAAATATTAAATACTGCTGTTGAACCGGGTGTCTATAGAATCACCAACAATGGGGTGCAGATTGAAGAGATCATGATGTTAAACATTAGAAAGAAATGTGTAAGCAATAGGACGACATTATTCATTGAGTCTGATGGAAATTCTTCAGATGAAGAAAACAATGCAATAGGTCAATTTGGTCATGCCATTAGACAAGAGGTGGAAGAATGCGTTAAACATAATCTCCCAGTCCAATGTAAATTATATAAAAATAGGTGTAGAGTCCATGATAGGCAACATTCTGAGGAGAGTTGTGAAATATGCAAAGACATCATTGAATATGAATACAAAAAATGCATAGGGAGGGTAGAGTTACAAGAGGAAAATGAGAATCCTGATCCAACACAGAAATATGTTCAGTATGATATAGATGCCTTGATTCTAGATTTAGGAAAAGAAATAAAAGACAAGGGTAGTTGTCTTTCTGATTTAACAGATGAAAATGCACATATGCTAGTTGACCAAACAGAAAAACCCATAAATAAATAGGACAACACCCCATAGGCGATAAAAGAGACAAAACATGCCAAGATAAAAGGTCAGAAAAGAAAAGATGGTATGTGGACATTAAAGTGTGATGGGTCCAAATCAAAACAAGGCGCAAGTGCAGGTGTTGAACTCATAGATCCTCAAGGTAAATCACATCTGGCAACATATAGATTACAATTTTCATGTACTAACAATATTGCTGAATATGAGGCCCTAATTTTAGGACTTGTCATGGCCATCAAGAAAGGGGTGAAAACAATTAGAGTATTTTCAGACTTTGAATTAGTAGTCAGACAAGTGAGGAAACTATATGTTTGCAATTACAAGAAAATGATTAGTTACCAACATAGAGTATGGGGTTTAATAGATTCGTTTGATGCTTTTAACATAGAGCACATCCCCAGAGAGCTGAATCATAAGCCGAATGCGCTAGCAGTTGCTGCTAGTACATTAGAACCATTGGCACTATCAGGATTGAGACGATTTGTTGTTGAGCTAGTTAACGTGCCCAGTATACCAGACAATGTTACACACTTTCAGGTATTTGGAGAGGATCAACAAATTATTGATTTTCTGACTTGTAATGAGGCATTTGAGGCTCAAATCATTGATGAACAAGAAAGGCTTGAAGTAACATGGGATGAAGAGGATATAATCCAATTGAAGAGCAACTTCTTACCCAAAGGAGTAATTGAATTAGAACATATCTTTGACTTTGATGGAGTAATGAGACAGAAAGACTTGCCCAAAACAGAAGGGGGTAAGTGTGATTTACATAACTTAGGGACAGAGCAAAATCCACAAAATGTACTAATTGGGAAAGCTTGCTCTGAGAAAATTAGAAAGGAGGTTCTAGACATTCTGAAAGAATATAAACATGTCATAGCATGGACGTATGAAGACTTGAAAACATTTGATGAGTCCATCATAACTCATGTAATACCTTTAAGGAAAGAAGTCAAACCATTTAGGTAGAAACAAAGGCCTATGAACGCCATTCTAGAGCCTTTAATCTTTGAGGAAGTTAAAAAATTGCTGTCTGTTGGGATAATTTTCCCAGTCAGGCATTCTGTCTGGGTAGCTAACTTAGTACCAGTAAGGAAGAAAAACGGAGACATTAGGTTATGCGTAGACATTAGAAATTTAAACAAAGCATCTGAAAAGGATAATTATCCTTTGCCTCCTATAGACGAAGTGTTGCAAGCAGTAAATGGCACAAAGATGATGTCCTTTTTAGATGGTTTTTCAGGTTATAACTAGGTCTTAATTGATAGAGAAGATAGACTAAAAACCACCTTCACTTGTAAATGGGGAAATTATGCATATAGAAGAATGTCTTTTGGTCTGATCAAAGCAGGTGCTACTTTTCAGAGAGCCATGGACATTGCATTCCGTGGATTATCAAATAAGTGCATTGTTGTGTATATGGATGATTTAACTATGTATTCCAAGGATGCATCCACTCACGCTGAAGATCTCAGGAAAATACTCAAGCGATGCGAAAGGTATGGGATTTCCATTAATCCTAAGAAATGTATATTTGGTGTAACTGAAGGTAAACTATTAGGCCATGTCATTTCTGAAGGTGGAATTTCAATTGATCTGGATAGAATAGAATCCATAAAAAATTTGCAAATACCAAATAGTAGGAAAGAGTTGAAATCATTTTTTGGCAAAATTAACTTTGTTCGGAAGTTTATAACAGGTTTTGTAGAGATCGTGCAGCCGTTAAATACCATGTTAAAGAAAGATGCACAGATAGAATGGACGCCAGTGGCTAGAGCCGCATTTGAAGATATCAAGGAGGCAATTTCTAATGCCCCTGTAGTGGCAAGTCCAGACTACACAAGCCCATTTTATATCTACTCCTTTGCATCTTCTCATTCAGTCGCGGCTGCCTTGACACAGAAAGGTGAAAACAATGAAGAGAGGCCCATAGCATTTATGAGTGCGCCTCTGAAGGATGCACAGCTAAGGTATCTAGACATCAAGAGGCAGGCATTTGCATTAGTAAAGGCTGTAAAAAAATTTAGACACTACATTCTGCGCAGCCAGATCAAAGTCATAGTGCCAGATGCAGTAGTAAAAATGTTGCTGATGCAGAACGAGCCTGGAGAAAAAAGAGCCAAATGGATCACCACGCTGCAAGAATTCGACATGGAAATCATTCCCATGAAGCTGGTCAGAGGGCAGGCGTTGGTGCAGACAATAGCAAATACGGATCCCGATTTGATAAAGCAACAATACGTATTGAATTCCCAGAGCGCATCAGACTGGTATGATGATTTAAGCACCTTCTTGATAACTGGAAAGTACCCAAATTGGATGAAAGCTTCTCAGAGGAGAGCTTTGAAGATTAAAGCACAAAAATATATGGTGCAAGGAGGTCTTCTATTCAGGAAGAACCATGATGGAATTTATCTGAGATGCATAAATAGAGCTGAAGCTGATAAAGTGTTGACAGAACTACATGACAAGTACGGAACCGGCCATGGTTCCCATTTAGCTACAACACACAAAATATTAAGGGCAGGCTATTACTGGCCCATGATGTTCAAAGAAACTAAGAGTCACATCAGAAGTTGCCACACCTGTCAGACTGCAGCAGATAAAGGGAGAAATCAGGCCAATCCACTACAACCTATGATTGAATCAAGACTGTTTGCATAGTGGGGCTTGGATTTTATTGGAGTCATCAATCCCCCATCTTCTGCAGGACACAAATTTATACTGACGGTAACAGACTATTGTACAAGGTGGACTGAGGCCACCTGCTGCAAATTTTCCACAACTGAGGTAGTTATCAAGTTTCTTGAAGAAAACATCATCACTAGGTTTGGAACTCCCTATTCATTGGTATGTGATAATGGCCCTGCTTTCTCCTCTTTAAAGTTTTCGAAATGGGCATTTGAATACGGGATCATTTTAAGGTTTTCTTCAAATTATTACCCTCAAGGTAATGGACTGGCTGAATCAACAAACAAAATTTTATTAGATATAATCAAAAGGTTGATTGCAAAGAATCCTAGAGAGTGGAATACCCTGTTAAGATATGCATTATGGGTAGATAGGACCAAGTTTAAAATAGCTTTAGGTAGCACACCTTATCATTTGGTTTATGGGACCGATCCCATACTTCCAGTGAATCTGAGAATACCAACCTGGAAGTTTGCCAACGAGTATCTAGGCTTTGATAACCATAGGGAAGCCAGAATAGTGCAAATGCTACAATTAGATGAGAAAAGAGGTCAAGCCATCCAGAGGTTTGCCAAACACCAAGTGGTTGTTAAGAGGTGGTTTGATAAAAGGGCAAGAGTCAAAACATTTAGGATATCAGACTTAGTACTATGCTGGGACAAAGCACATGAAAAGAAAGGAAGCCATGGAAAATTCGATAAATTATGGCTGGGTCCATTACAAGTCTTAGAAATAGTAGGAGATAACACATTCAGACTTAAGACCTTGACTGGAGAAGATGTGCCATTACCAGTTAACGGCCAACATTTGAAACACTACTTCCAGGCCTGAGGTGAGGGGCAGTCCATTTTAGTGTAAAGTTTCTTTTTTTAGGTTGCCTGTTTGTATAGTTTGTCTTCTGTTTGTTTCTGTTTTCTATTTCTGCCTATTTCTATAGTTTTTCTGCCTTTTTGCTTTTGTACAGCCTGTTTGTTTGGTTTGTTTGTTGTCTCCTCAGCAGGGATCTTTGTTTTACTTTAGAGTATTAAGGAGCAAACTAGCAACCATCCAAAACAATATAAAATTTAGGATATTCAAGTTAATCATTTGTAATTTACGCATAACTTGTTACTGTCATGAATGTAGAGAGTTATTTATCTTCTGAAGTTTCGTATTCAATAAATGTGATTGAGAATTCGAAGCAAGTTTCTCATGATGACACTCCTAAAATCCTTGGGTTTGTTGAACTTACCAGTGTAGATATTAGGTGAAAAATCAGAGGTCACCCTTGCTACCATTACAATTCTCAGCTTAATTTCAGCAAGTGTCCACTCCTTGCATCATGAAGTTACAAATTGCTATATCTTGTGAAATCATTCAAAATCAAAAAATAAAACAAAAAAATAAGTAAATAAATAAAGTGGATTATACTGAAAATCCAGATTAAGCCATCTAAGTAACTCTACCGAGGCTATAGACGCTCATTGGTAGTGGGGCTCTACTTAGGAGAATTGTAACGATAACCTTGCCGGGGCTATGAATGCTCGCTGGTAGCAAGGCTCTATCCGGTTGGCTATGAGGGAATATCCTCACCTATGTAGGCTAATGTCAGTCACTAGTTTGTTCAACCGATCTTCAAGATGAGGATAATTAATCACGTGCACACAATTAAACTGAAAATGGAAATTCATGCACCCTTATTGAATACCTTAAGTCTCAAGCTGAATAGTAATTTGCAGGAAGGATAGTCGGGAGTTATGGATTTATTTCACCTAGTTTACTTGAACACTTTGAATTTAATTGTTTTGTTTGGTTGCTAGTTGTTGTGATGTTCACAACACGCCCCATTTTGCTCCTTAGCAAAATGAGGACCCCTGCTGTTGCTTCTGCTTGTGTTGTTTTGTTTGGTGGTAAGGGAAAAGGGGAGTCAAATTTGCAAACCTTGTTAAAAATAGAGAAAATTGCATTTTTAGTACCAATGCATGATGTGGTTGGATTCCTTATGAAAAATGAGCCAGGGTTGCATTTTGAACCGTCTTAAAATTCATCATATTTTGCAAGTTATGATCAATTTAGTAAAATGTACTATCAGGTTTTGCATGATAAACAGTCAGTTGTTTGCCTTTTTCCTTGTTGGCATTCATTTAAAATTTTGAAATATTCGTACTTGGTGGTTCCAGGTCATGAGAAATTTTGTCTGGGTTCCACTCTGTATCTCACATTTGTCTATTTTGCAAAATAGTGCATCGGCATGCTTTGATCTCCATTATTTATTCATTGGCAAAGTTTTTTTAAGGTTTGAACCTGCGCGTTGAACCATCCACTTGAACTTTTCTTTTTTTGGTTCAAATGGTTCGGCATGTTCAAAAGTGTCTCAAAAGCAAATTGTTGTTTTGTATAGCCGCGTTGAACCACCGCGTTGAACCATCCGCTTGAACTTTTTTTAGTTTAATGGTTCGGGGTTCAAAGTTTTTTTTCTAACAAGTTGTAATGCAAGTCCTTGCATAGAGATGTGTCTTTGAACCATCCCATTGAACCTTTGTATTGAACCACATTCGGGGTTCAAAGCTTTGGTGAGACTGTGGCTGACATAAGTCATCGGCGTAACATATGTGGTCGGCGGTGTTTGAAAGTGTTCCACTGAAGTAGGGTCTCTCGCCGATGGTATTGCCATCGGCATAACCTTCAAGTATCGGCCGAGTTTGGTTTCATCATGCTGAAAGAGAAGCTCTTGCTGATAAGCGATAGACGAATGGAGGTCCTCAGCATGATCTCACCAATATAAAGGCATCGGTGAAATCATTGTGGTCGGAGCAAGGCATTTGGAGTACGCCGATGGGCCGTCTCACACCGATGGAGCATAGGAAGGGTGTTGTCGGTGAGACTTACGCCGATCGGAGGTAACAAGGGGTATCGGCTAGAGAATGGCGATCGATGAAGTTTTAATTAGCCCCACCGATATCGTGTGTCAGCCCGATGGAAAGAAAAACAAGCCGCTAGGGCTATTTCGGTAGGACTTACATCGATGGAAGGAAATAAAAGGCCATCGGCCAAACAACAGTGATCGGCGGAGAGGTTTTTCGTCACGCCGAAGTGAGGATTACACCGATAAATGAAAAAAGACTTGACTGAATAAAATGAGATCGGCATAACAATAGTGATCGGAGCAGGATTTAAAGCCTTCGCCGATATAAGAGATCTCGCCGATAGGGTAGTCAATGAAGGGTTCGTCGGTAAGAGTCATGCCGACGAAGAGGCTATCGGTGTAATGGAAGGCATCGGCTGGGGAATTCATGTCCTCACCGATAAAGGGTCTCACGCCGATGGAAAGGAACATGGAGGAAATAATGAAACAAAAGGCCATCAGCCAAATAACGATGATCGCCCAAGCGATTTTTGGACACGCCGATAGACTGTGTCATGCCAATGGGCGGGAAATGCAAAGCGGTGAGAGTTTTAAAACAATTTTTTGGTGCCCGATGGCATTCTTCTGGTCAGCGATGGTTGACCCGATGGTTTTGAGTAGCGTGTGTGCAGTCTTGAACGCGTTTTGAGAGTTTTTTGGACCCGATTTCCATTTTTTTTGCACAGTCACCTTGTTTTAAACAGATATTTTTGTTTCCTGCTGTTCATTTGATAAATATGGTATTTATTGCTTGTCTTGTTTTACAGGCTTGCAGTTGAGGAAGCAGCTGGAACTTGATCACAGTGACATCATGGAGGAAGAAAATCTGATCTTAGGAGCAGGAAGATAAAGATGAAGTGCGAAGAAGTCAAGGCCATTCAAATGGAGGACAAGGTTGCAGCTGAGGACATTACTGCAGCAGACAAACAGAAGTTATTGCTGAACTGCTAAAGCTTCTTAGAAGGGGCAATATTTCACCTAGATTTGACACTGCTCAGAGATATTTTGGAGGACTGGTTCACCTGCATTTACTGTTGTAACCAGGGGTTTGAACCAAGGGTTTAGTTAGGTTTTTGCTGTAGTGAGGACAATCAGAAGTCTTTATATTGTGCCTCTCTGCACTGTAATACTTTACACAGGGGCTACATAGAGATTTGTAGCAGCAGGAATTTGTAGAAGTAACATTTAGAATAGAGGAACCTTGTAGTTTAGAAGTAGAAGAAGGAGGTCGCCTGTTGTCTGTAGTAAGGTGTGCGTGGAATGTCTGGCTTCCTTACTGTATCTATAAAGCTTGTAAGTTCTCTGTGGTTTGATCAATGAAACTAAGAGTCATTCCAACATTGTAAATCATGTATGACTGTTTGTTTCTAATACAATAGAATCTGGAGTTCTGCATCTATCTTCTGAGTGTTCTCCTGCTCTTCTTTGTGTTTTGAAATATTTTCTTTGAGAGCTTGCAATTTTAAATGTATGTTTGTGAAAATGCTCAGAACTTGCATTTAAGGTTTTTACTGTGGATTTGATCGAATTACTGTATGATTTACATAGTGCATAACAGAACAATTAAATCCTTTGGTAGAGTAAATGAGGTGTAGATTAGATCTTTCTAACTTTTCCCAACCCATCTAAAATATTTAGCTGAAAACGTAGAAATCTAAAGGAAGTTGTCTCAAATTTGAAGAAGCATGCACAACAGAGTTAAAGGTAGACAGTTTTCATAAGTGTATAAAGGAGAAAGCTGCAATAATTCAAGAAAACCATCTAAAATCTGCAGCACAGTAACACTTGTATGCAAATGAACAAAATACTTATTGATATCTATGACCTTTTGCATAATCTTAGTCCAGTAAACCACAAAGAAACTCTAAACTACGTAAGGCCCCTTGAACATTACAGCTTCACATTGACCAACTGAATTTGACCAACAGTACCATTGTAGACTTGGGATTAATTGAATCTTAAATGATTCCTTCTTATCTTTCAAGTATAGTTTCAGTTCATTATATGTGAATTTTAACTTATTGTTATGATTGCATCAAAACAATCACCAATAATTATGAGTATTGTGCACAAGATAGAGAAGAAATAAGCAAACAAAGGAGCAATTCCATGTTTGAATCATTGCCTTCTATTCAAACACATGGAGATGATGAAGAGCAATCAAAGATTGAAACAAGTAGTAGTACTAAGCATGATTGTTCTTTTATTAATTATAGTTTTGTTTATGACACATAGGCTGATACTCCTCCACACAAGGGATTCATTGGTAATGAAAATGCATGTTTGGCTACCTATGAACCAGTGGCATACTATAATGAAGTTGAAACACTTGGATCAACGCTCTTCCATGCAAATGATACATATGCTGAGGAAGATCTATTTGAGTATGGTGAGAATCTAAGCATTGGTATTGAGAAGGATTCTGATTTTCATCCTAATGAAAGAGAGACCAACATTTATCATGAAGGTTATTACAGAGAGGTGCCAGAGTCTGAGCCATTCCTATTTGGTGCAGATGAAGATTGTTTACATGAAGTGCACAAATATGAATGTGAAAGCTTCTTCTTTGATATGTCAGCTTATGATAAAATGAGATCCGATGGTCCTAGCTATATGGTGGACTATAAGTGCTTTCAGTTTTCAGTCCAGCTGGGAGATCATTTTACAATGCATATTGTTGTTACAAATGATAATATGTGTTATATGTTATATGAGAATGCATTGTTTGATGAATATGACATTCACATGTTGCTTGATGCTGAAGGTTGCTTACATAAGGTTGATAGAGGCAATGCTGATAGGGGCAAGCTCAATGAGATGTTTGAATATGCAAATGACAAGGTTTGTTTGTGAGCAGATCATGGCAATATCTTCAGGCTTGATCCAGTAAAATCAAATGAAAATCAGGTGTTTGACATGAGAGGCTATTGGTTTTTCCCTTTTGGTGGCCCTAGGCTGCCAAGTAAATTTTGAAAATGTGATTTGTGATGCAAGTTGATGTGGCGTTCGACTCTGTTGCCCAATGGATAAGGCCTGGTCTGCATCCTAGAGATCTAGAGTTCTTGCCATGCCTACAAGAGGCATGCATCCCCAGATAGAGCCAAAGGTGGTGCCCACCTAAATTTGGGTTTCAAACATTTAAATACACAGGCATTTTCTTTCAAACCCAGAAAATTCTAAGTGCTTCGGCCTTCGTAGTTGAATTGTATGTACATTTGTATCCTTGCATCTTTGTATGTACATGGCCATTTGTATCTATGTACAAGTGTAATTGTACATTGGCAGACTTGAAACAAAATTCAATTAGCTTTAGAAAAGTGAAAAAATAGTTGTATGCATCTTTGTATTCATATCGGGTTTGTATTTGGCATTTGGGTGCATTTCTGGAGGCAAAAATATGTTTGTATGTCATGGATTCCTAGTATATTCCGTGGTTCTATCGAAGGTGATTGTATGTATATTTTGTTGTATATTCGATATACAATGTGGTAGATACAACAATAGATGTCAAATATTCTCAAATTGGGTTAAAATGGTGGTCGGGCCTGCGGATTGTATCAAGGGGATTGTATGTATGTAACAGATACAATTGAACATACAATGCAGAATATACAATCCCGAACTTCAAAAATTATTAAATTAGGCCTGGTGGGCATACATACAAAAGTAGAGTTGAAAAGTCAAAGCATTCCCTTGTATGCTGGGTTGTAGATTTCTACGCATGTACAATGAGGCATATACAAAGAAATGTACAAGAGGACAAGTGCAAAGTTGAAAAGTCAAAGGCATTTCCTTTATATCTTGCGTTGTATGTATCTCTTACATACAACTGCATATACAATGAAATGTACAAGCAAGGCGATGTACAAGATGGACGCGGCTAAAGTATTAACTACATTTATGAAGTGGGTGAAATCCGCAGTTGTATATTGGGATTGTATGTACCCAATATATAATTGAACATACAATGGGCATATGTAAAGAGACATACAAGGCAGGAGTGGTCAAAGTCAACATTTTTCAAGAACCTGGTGGGGCCCGCATAGTTGTATGTCCCGCAATTGTATGTATGTGCTATATACAATGCAAAATACAAAGCATATATACAATCTAGACGTGAATGAAGAATGTGTTTTAGCAGATTTCAGGCTGGGGTCCGCAGGTTGTATATTGCACATTATATGTATGTGTAATATACAATGAAAGATGCAATGAGGTAGATACAAGCCAGATTCGAATGTTATTTCAATTTGATTGATAAATGAGTTGGAGTATGCGGTTGTATGTATATTGCATGTTGTACATGCGATATACAAAGTGATGTATAAGGAAGGAGATACAAGGTCCGGACCGATTGCAATTTCAGATTGTTTCATAAAGATTTGGGGTTCACCCTTGTATGCGTTGTGATTGTATGTATATACAATTGCACATACAACCACAGATACAAAAGGGAGATACAATGGAGTGCCAATGAGGATGCAAAGGCACAGCGATAGAGATCCAATCAGGTGCTGCCACGTGTCCAAGTCGGTTGTATGTATATACAACTACATATGCAAAGATTTAAAGGCAAAAATTGGTAAAAAAGGTAAAATGGAAGAGGTAAAAATCAGCGATGGAAAAAGGGCACCTACGTGGCGCGATCTCACTGGTGGGCTACTTTTCGATGGTGGATGTGTGATTTGAAGCCGTAGATCTCAGTGGGAAGGAGGGAAATCGACGACCCTATTTTAAATTTTCATAAGAGGGTTTTCCTATGCATTCGCAACTGCATTCCAGGTGGGAAAAGTTCCTGAACATGCAGCTGCATTTCCAGAGGCCGCGGGTAGGTTGGCCATTAATGGCAAAATTTGCAGAGGCATGGTCTTGATTGACAGGTCAACTATCTGATTAAGGGAAAAAATCTTCAGTCGGTGGCTCACATCCCGAACCCACCTGCCCTTTCCTCTTCTTCTCATGGCTGCATTGAATGTTCTTGGTGCCATTTTGATGGTGTAGTGTATCTGAGAGCAATTTGAGATGACAGTGTAATTAATGTTGAGTACACGTTCTTGATGTATAAGAGGACTGTGTCACTCATTTTTCTAGTTATTGAAGACTTGGGCAATTTTTTGGAGGAAATAATGAAAATAGAGCATTTCTTGGTCGTTCTATCTCTTTTGTGAGTTTATGAGTTGCATTTGAATGCACGTTGCATACATGTTCAGTTTCATGTCATTTTTATATAAAAAATGCTTCAAGGCATGTGTTTAGGTATTTGTCTCCATGGCTGTATGCATCCCTTCTTTTGAATCTGGTTGCTAAGGGTTACTAGGATTCTAGGATATAGATTTCTATATTACATGCTTAATCTATGACTTCCATTCAAGGAGTGGATTAAATTGTTTTAGGTTAAGTATGAAGAAGAATGTATGGTAGCAGAGATATTTGTAAGTAGAAATTGCTAAATACTCATTTTTGGGTGGTGTTTGTAAGGCAAGCACCTATCCGGCCCCTTGAAACTTGAATGCCAGTGCAAATCATTCACTTGTATACGTCTAGTTGACTCCTTTCCCTGAGATAGGCACCGGTCTGCCCTTGTGTACTAGTTATGATCCAAAACCCCCTGTCTTGCATCCAAAACATAAATACAAAAATTATTTCATATTTCCAACCTGTTAGTTTGTAGGAGTAGAAATAGGACCCCTGCATACTCTCATCCTTAACCAATTAGATATGTCCAAGAATGTTGCCAGCCTTGTGATCTATCATGCAAATCTTGGTCCAAACATGAGAGTATTCTGCATGTTGTTGTAAAACTAAATCTTTATGTCAGTAGGTGAGTCAAAGCAAAATCTTTAGCAAATAGGGATACCTCCCTTGGTGAGGCAGAACCAGAAGTGAAGGGGAGGTAGCTCAGGCAACCTCCTGTATTTGTTGTCTGAATCTTCCTATGCATTGGAACTGGCAAACCCTTTGCTGATTCAGAGAGAAAGATCCAACAAGCACTTTGCAAATATGCCCCGGCGGTCAGCTTTGACGATTAATATTTTGAAATTAGGAAATGATCTTACAATTATGTGTGGTAGAAAGTGTCTTGGTAAATATGTCAACATGCCAGTGTATTTTTGTGGTCGCTAGAGGAGTTTTGATATGCTTTTTAATTATTTTACGATTGTAACCGGGCTAGATTTGGCATTCCAGAAAATTGGCAAAATTAAAAAATTAGAGGGTATCACTGCTCTTGGTATGATCTCAAGTGTCTCTAATTCTGAATTCATCACATTCTGGGCTCATTTGATGTATTATTTTAAATATTACTTTTTCCACTACATGCTCCGGTAGGGCAAGTTTACAAAGGAAGTACCTTAATTTGGTGAGCTATCCAAAATCTGTCAGAAACCCACTTCCAAAATAATTGATCTTGGTCCCCCACAAATTTTCATGGCTCTAAGATGCTTCGTGTGCCTGCAGTGGAATTACTTTGTTTGTCGTGCAGCTAAAATTAAAAAATTTCCTGTGTTAAAGTTTAAAAGGCATAAATTTTAAAACATTTTATATGTTTTAAAAATGAATATTGGGACAGCTTTGAAAACCCTAAATATATCATCAATTTATAAAGTTTAACTTTATAAACTGTATGCAAACAAAGCTACCATGGATGGAGGAAGAGGAATTATTTGTCTATAGCCACACTAAAAAATTTGCAATTGCATTTGGTTTGTTTAAATACAGCCCCTGAAACAAATACTATAGTTGTTAAGAACCTTCGAATATGTGTTGATTGTCACAGTGCAACAAAAATTTATCTCCATAACTGTTGCAAGAGAAATTATTGTGAGAGTTGTGAATCATTTCCATCATTTTCAATAGGGACAATGTTCTAGTAGAGATCATTGGTAATGTTAAATGAAGCAGCCTGAAGATAAGCTTTCAATGAAAATGTTTCCTAGCTTACCACTACAAATGTCAAGTGAATAACACTGCATCTTTTCCACTCTCCAATTGCAATCACAAAATGCCTTTGCCATCTACTTTTATCTCAATATCATAGCATCATGTTGAAGGAGGTGCTGTACTTTTTGTATCTACAATTGCCTTGAAGGATCCATCTACTAAATGTAGAGACAAGAACAAGAATACCTCATGAATTGCAGTGATTTCAAGATATGCATAGAATGGAAATGTTGAAAAGAATATGGACTCCCATCAGATGTAACTGAAGGAGATTTCTATCAAATATTATAGTTGAAAATGGTTGAGACCCCTATCTCATATCCCCGCAGTAGCTGGGATGTGTGTGTGGGGTCTTGCGGGATGTAGTCCAAGCTTTCCCCGCATTACCGCAAGGGCTTTTAGATTTATGTGCAGGCTTGCAGGAAGAAGGGCAAGTGTTCACCATGTTCTCGCAATGAAAAAATAAATTGTGTGCGGCATTGCGGTGGTATTAATAACTATATCCCGCACTCCCACAAAAGAAAAATAAAAGGTATGCGATAATGCGGTGGAATAAAATAATCAAATGAGGCATTAATATTTTGCATACATGGGAGAAGAGAAAGTTATTATTTTGGGGGAATAAATTGAAAGTATAAGTGTGTGGTGAAAGTAAAAAAGTAAGGCGAATGTTTATGGATGGGAAAAGAGAATTATTTTGGGGAATATAATGTTTTCATTTAGAAATAAAATATTTACACACAAAGGGGTAAATAAATAGGTAATTATTTTACCTAAAGGATAAATCTTTTAAATCAGCTAAAATATGGCAAATATAATGTGAAATTACTGGCAAGTGGTGAAATAATCCTTCATGAAGATACAAAATGAAAGATGAAAAATAAATATTTTGATTGTAAAGAATATGAAAGGTTGCACCAAATGGATATGTGAAGGGTCATAACCCTTGAATATGCAATGTATATATGATGAAATCATAAAAAAGGGGTTAGACAGAGGAAAGAAGGAAGGGGCAGGACATAATAGATTGGTGTACTTGTCAAAACTTGGGAAGGGAATGTGTAAAAATGTATTTGATCTGAAAATGGCTTCAATTGTTCATTGATTTTAATACAAATAAACTATGAGATTGTCTCAATATTGTCTTCTTTTGATCATATGAATCAATTTGACAAGTTCTTATTGATTTGTTGTTGTATATTAAATGCTTCTGTGTGATATGTTTAATGGTTTCTCTCAAGTAGGGATTAAATGATTTGAACATGTTACTATGATTTAAAGAACTCGGTTTGGATTATGAAGAATGGTTTTCATGGTTGAATTACTTGCACGTTTATGCAAGCCATAAATAGGAAAAGTGCTAAACAATTAGAGTTTAATGCCATTGGATGAGTATAACTCCTTAAGATTCCATAACCCAACAAATAAGGCATCGATCAAATGTTGTGCTCTGGAACTAATAAAATCATTGTACATAATTTTGATTTTCTGTTGTAAGGGTAGGAGTAGTGGATAAAGTAGTTGAATAAATCCATTTTCAGATTTCATGCCAGTTTGAATGTGGTTGAAAAATATGCTTTAATTGGCAAAATTGTATATAATCTGCTCAATCACCATTCAGTTTTGAAGTGTTAACATTCAATGGTGATAAAAAGGTACACCCACCTAGGTGAAGCAGAGCCTGAAGTGTAGGGAAGTCCAATCATTTTGATTGATTTTGTTAGTTGGCTAAATCAATTGCTTAACCCCATCATAAAGTTTGGCATCCTTTTAGGGTCTTCCAATCTATAGATTTGAGAACCAACAAATTGGCAACTCTACTAGGGAGATAAGTGATTATCATTCGGAAGAGTCAGGAAACAAAGGGTGAAAATAAAAAATGGAAGTTTTAGACCTGCATAAAGTTTTGTTGTAGTAGTGGTGGATTGATATGTGAATGACTCTGCTTTTGGGAAGACCAAAAAAATGAAATTCATTCCTCTTTGAAAGAGGTGACGTCTCTATCAAGAACCTAATGAGATAATGGCACAAAGTGAGAGGCAAAACTTGATAAGACAATATCAAGAATTGGAGCAAGAACTGCTTTAGTTGAGAGCCTAGGTTATTTCAAATGTGCCACAATATAGATCTGATTGTATTCCACCTATTGGAGGTGTATATCATTTTCCCCCTGGTTAAGGAGGATTAAAAATTCAAAATCATGGATATGATCAGCATATGGGGAAATATCAGTATTAATATCATGCTCCATTTCAAAATATACAAGATAATATGTATTACTCTGGAGGTGCTTACCAAAATATGCATCAGGGTATATATCGTTAATATCAACAATAGGTATAGCAATATTAGCAATATCAACCTTGTCAAGAACAAAATCCATTTGTAAGAAGACATCTTGAAACTATGACATTTCTAGCTACTTTTGATCAGCCAAAAGGGGAAGCTTGTGAAGTTTTCAATGATAAGATTTCATATTTGAATGAAGACAAATCTTTGGAAGGTCAATTCTTTACCTTGGAGGAGGAATGCAATACCTAAGATGCTTTCAAGGACACAATGCATAAGGAGTACATCAATGATGAGGCAAATCAAGGAGCATGTTCATCTGGAAGTAAACAAGAAGTACATCCATTGACTGATACAGTTGGTGAAGAAGAGCTATGAAGCAACGTATGAGTGTTTCAATTTCTCAGTCTATTTGGGAAAACCTTCAGTGAAACATGATGATGAAATAGATAATGATGGATGTTTGTCACATGGTGACGGTGTTTTTCAATTGGTGCTCAATTGTGAGATATAGTCTAATGGAATTGATGTTGGCATGGGAAGATATAGTGATTTGTTTCAAAATGCCAATGGTGAAGTTTGCTTTCAGGTTTACAATGATAATGCTTTCAGATTTGACCTGATGTAATCATATGAGAATAAGGTGTATGACTTAGGTAAATAAAGGCCTTTTCTTTTTCTAGTGGCCTTGTTCTATCAGCTGTGGGGTGATTTTTCAAATCATACCAATTCAGGGTAGAGAAAGAGAAGTTGGACTTTATTGCCCAATGGACAAAACACTTGGTTTGCTCCACTAGAGATCTGAATTCTTGTTATGCCCACTGGGGGCATACATCCCCAATCAGAGCTACTATTGGTACAATAAAATTTTGGCAAAATTTTAAGTCCTTGTGATGAGCATTTTGATTGCAACTCTCATAAAACACCCCTGTCAAATCTTCCTATGTGGCCTACTTTGGAGAATAATATCTTAATGCCAGTTGATTTTCACGTAAAAACCACCTAAGATCATACTCACATGACATAATTGAGCCTGCTCGTCATATTTCAGAACCCTAGGATGTAATTTGATGAGTTTTTTAAGTGCCAAGTTGGAGGGTTTTGGGATTGTTTTACTGTTTGCATATTCTTAGGCTTGCAAAGTAGCCTCTTGTTCAGATTGGTATTTCATAGCTCGATGATCGTCATGACAAGTGGGCTGATTTCCATAATTCTCCTAGCCTTCATATGCTCCCTGGTCTAGTTTCAGTGTCTCAGGATCAAGTTTGGTATTTTTTCAAGGCCAAAAGCAAATAGGGTTTTACTATTTGTTGTATGATCATCATGAGATGCTCCTCAATATTCATATTCTCTTGACATAAATGGATGCCCCTATTTAGTTCTATAGCCTTAGGACTTGATATGATAAGTTTTCAAAGCCCAAACTAATCGAGTCTTGGAGATTTCAGACATTGGCACTTTGCAAATATTCCCCAGAGGTCAGGTATGATGATTAATATTTTGAAACTAGGAAATGATCTTGCAATTCTGTGTGGTAGAAAGTGTCTTGGTATATATGTTAACATGTTAGTGCATTTTCATGGTCACTGGAGGAGTTTTGATATGCTTTAATTGTTTTGCGATTGTAACTGGCTAGATTTGGCGTTCCAAAAAAATTAAAAAATTCAAAAATCAGAGGGTATCACTGGTCTTGGTATGATCTCAAGTGTCTCCAATTCCAATTTCATCGCATTCTGGGCTCATTTTATGTATTATTTTAAATAATACGTTTTCCACTACATGCTCCAACAAGGCCAGTTTACAAAGGAAGTATCTTAATTTGGTGAGCTATTCAAAATCTATCGAAAACCCACTTCCAAAATAATTGATCGCAATCCCTCACAAATTTTCATGGCTCCAGGATACTCTGTGTGCCCACAGTAGAATTACTCTGTTTGCCCTGCAGCTAAAATTAAAAAAATTTCCTATGTGCTAAAGTTTAAAAGGCATAAATTTTATAACATTTTATATGTTTTAAAAATGAACATTGGGACAACTTTGAAAACCCTAAATATATCATCAATTTATAAAGTTTAACTTTATAAACTATATGGAAACAAAGCTACCATGGATGGAGGAAGAGGAATTATTTCTTTGTAGCCACACTCAAAAGTTTGCAATTATATTTGGTTTGTTTAAATGCAGCTCTTGAAAGAAATATTATAGTTGTTAGGAACCTTCGAATATGTGTTGATTGTCAAAGTGCAAATTTTTTTTATCTCCATGACTGTTGCAAGATAAATTATTGTGAGAGCCATGAATCATTTCCATCATTTTGACCAGGGACAATGTTCTGGTAGAGATCGTTGGTAATGTTAAATGAAGCAGCCTAAAGATAAGCTTGCAATGAAAATGTTTCCCAACTTACTGCTGGCAATGTCAAGTGAATAACACTACATATTTTCCACTCTCCAATTACAATCACAAAATGCCCTTGCCATCTACTTTTATCTCAATATCAAAGCATCATGTTGAAGGAGGCACTGCGCATTTTGTATCTGCAATTGCCTTGAAGGATCTATCTACAAAATGTAGAGACAAGAACAAGAATACCTCGCAGATTGCAGTGATTACAAGATATGCATAGAATGGAAATGTTGAAAAGAACATGGATGCCCTTCAAATGTAACCGAAGGAGATTTTTGTCAGATATTATAGTTGAAAATGCCTAAGACCCCAATCATGCATCCCTATAGCAGTTGGTGTGTGTGTACAGTCTTACAGGATGCAATCCAAGCTTTTCCCACATTACCACAGGGGCTTTTAGATTTATGTGTGGGCTTGCGGGAAGAAGGTAAAGTGTTCACCGCATTCCTACAAAGAAAAAATAAACTGTGTGTGGTATTATGGTGGTATTAATAACTATAAACCACACTCCCGCAAAAGAAAAATAAAAGGTATGCAATGGTGTGGTGGAATAAAATAATCAAATGAGGCATTAATATTTTACATACACGGGAGAAGAGAAAGTTATTATTTTAGGGGAATAAATTGAAAGTATATGTGTGCGGTGAAAGTAAAAAAGTAAGGTGAATGTTTATGGACAGGAAAAGGGAATTATTTTGGGGAATATAATGTTTTCATTCAGAAATAAAATATTTGCACACAAAGGGGTAAATAAATAGGTAATTATTTTACCTAAAGGATAAATCTTTTAAATTAGCTAAAATATGGAAAATATAATGTGAAATTGCTAGCAAGTGATGAAATAATCATTCATAGGGATACAAAATGAAAGGTGAAAAATAAATATTTTGATTGCAAAGAATATGAAAGGTTGCACCAAATGGATATGTTGAGGGTCATAACCCTTGAATATGCAATGTATATATGATGAAATAATAAAAGAAAAAGGGGTTAGAGAGAGGAAAGAAGGAAGGGGCAGGACAGAACAAATTGGTGTACTTGTCAAAACTTGGGAAGAGAATGTGCAGAAATGTATTTGATCTAAAAATGGCTTCAATTGTTCATTGATTTTAATGAAAATAAACTATGAGACTACCTCCATATTGTTTTCTTTTGATCATATGAATCAATTTGGAAAGTTCTTATTGATTTGTCATTGCATATTAAATGCTTCTATGTGATATGTTTAATGGGTTCTCTCAAGTAGGGATTAAATTGTTTTGAACATGTTACTATGATTTAAAGAACTCAGTTTAGATTATAAAGAATGGTTTTCATGGTTGAATTACTTGCACATTTATGCAAGTCATAAATAGGAAAAGTGCTAAACAATTAGAGTTTAAGGCCATTAGATGAGCAAAACTCATTAAGACTCCATAACCCAACAAATAAGACACCAATCAAATGTTATTCTCTGGAACTAATAAAATCATTGTACATAATTTTGATTTTCTGTTGTAAGGGTGGGAGTAGTGGTAGAGTAGTTGAATAAATCCATTTTTAGATTTCATGCCAGTTTGAATGTGGTTGAAAAAGATGCTTTAATTGGCAAAATTGTATATAATCTGCTCAATCACCATTCAGTTTTGAAGTGTTAATATTTAGTAGTGATAAAAAGGTACACCCACCTAGGCGTAGCAGAGCCTAAAGTGCAGGGAAGTCCAATCATTTTGATTGATTCTATCAATTGGCCAAATCAGTTGCTTAACCCCATCATAAAGTTTGGCATCCTTTTAGGGTCTTGCAATCTATAGATTTGAGAACCAACAAGAGGATTGGAAATGAAACAAAATGAACCCACAATCACAAACATTCTCAAGTAGGCATTCAAACAACTAAAATATGATGAATTCAAAAGCAAATCAAAAGAGTTACCTGACAAAATGGTGATAAGGACTGGGAAATTGTAGGTTTAGCTATTGTAGCACTAGATCTATCCCCCAAACATGCCAATCACCAAGAATTCAAGCACATAGGGTTTTGAAAGTTGGAGCTCAGAAGAAGAAAACATAACTCGACAAAATGCAAATGAAAGCAAATAAAACCTAAATCACAATAAATCCCCATTCTTGCACATCTGAGAGACCTGCAATTAAGGTAGGACTGAAAGTAGCTAAGGCTAGGTCATATACTATGCCACCAGAGTTAACCTTTTGGGCAAGTCAAAAGGCCAACCATCGAAAGTCTAATGAATGACACACTTTTATGTTATCCTTAGGATCGGGAAGTTGGGTATAATTCTATGATCATGCCATGACAACTGTTGTCAGAAGACAAGGATACCAATAGATCCTACCACAAGTCACCACAAAGGCTATGCAAAGGACAAAATAATTGAATATGGAAAGATTGGTAGAGGCATCAAATAAATGTGCCAAGATGTACACATAACTAGAAACAAACATTAGAAATATCCAATAGTCTATAGACGAGGCCAAACTATTATACCAATTTTTATTACAGTGGCCTACTACCACTAAAAATATTAAGGATCAAATGGATATGCTAGAAGCACAAATAACACATGTAGCTACTGCATATGATCATTTAAAGGATGCGAATGGATTGATAAAAGCACAAGTGGAAACACTACATACTCAGTTGTAGCAATTCTAAGACTAGGAACAAATAAAGTCACAAATCAAACACCTAAGAGAGGCAGTGAGCCTAAGATTAGCATCCTTGACTGGTATTTTCATAGAGGCTAAGAAGACAACCCAGAAGATATAGATCCCTACTACTATAGGGGAGGTGGAAGATACATACATATAGATAGAGGGCCAAATAAAAATAATGACAATAGACAAGAATCAATGGGAGACAACTCTAGCTTAGATCAAGGTAATTTATAAGAAGATCCTACCTTCAAGTTGAATAGAGCATCTCTTGAGGATAAGACATATTTTTAAAAGAAGGAATGATGTTGGTGGAAGATAGGGCTACCAGCAGATCCTACCACAAGTCACCAAAAAGGTTATGATGGGAAAAGACACATCCCTATGTAATTATAGATAGGATATAGTATGTACATGCATATGTAAGTAAGAAGAAGTAAGAATAAGTAGGAGATATGTGAGGAAGGAACATAGAGCATGATAAAGTCCTAGTGAACAAAAGGTATTGAATTGACCTTAAATGCAAAGGACAATTGGTATGCAAAAATATATTCCAACACACACAAGATTGATATTAGCTAGGGCAATAAGAATATCCAACAAATACAACACATGAAAATCAATGACCATGCCCCATTCTATGCCAAATGTAACACACCAAGATATAAAAAGATCTAGGCGGCCTTGAATAAGCACTAGAAGGAGACAAAAGATTAAATAAAAAAGAAAGACCAACCATTGAAATAAAGCAATCAACAATTATATCTCTTGTCAAAAAGGTGATGTAATTGGATTATGCCAGAAGTAGGAAAGATATATCCTATTGGAGGCATGAATTAGGATGAAAAATAGAGAGGATTAGGCAATAGGTACTTTGCTAGTATGGTGTCTCAAAATAGGTCTTACTTGTGATTTGCGGTAAAGCTTGATATTTTGATGTGTAGTGTATTGTGCTTGAGTATCAAGTGTAGGTGATGCTTATTTATTATGGGTGAAAATGGATTAAAATCGGACTTGCATTAGGTTTATTGCTTGGATTTTGTATGTAAATTATTATTTTTTTGTATTTTTGAGATTATTGGATGTTTTTGTGTTTTGGGATGTTTTTTTTTGTGTGTTTTGGAGTTTTGGTAAATATGAGGATGGGATAGGTGGATGGGGATGGGGTGGAGAAAATATAATACATGATTATCATCATATGTGGAAGGAAATAAAATGTACAAGTGCTTGAAGTCCCACAAATAAGGAAGGCAATAAGATGGACCCAAGATAAGGAATATACTTTTAAAGGAACTGATATCTGAAACATAGGATAGTTTGACTTGCCCCCAAGTGTAGGGAAATGGTTGAAACATAAAATGGAAACAAGAGGTGGATGCGACATAAGGGTATAAAGCTATATTGGATCAGGGAATGGGATGATAGAAAAATGAAATGGATGGGATGGAGGGTTAAGATGTGTGACTAGGATGGAAGAATGTAAGATATGGACTAGTGACCTAAAGGATAACAAGATCTAGCTACTACAAATGGCACCTGCATGCAATTTTTCACCATGGTACTTATTGAAGGCACCACAAAAGTGGTTTTCACCATAGAATGGATTATCTCTCTTTACTATTTTTTTTTACAATTGGGATACTTGACAATCTAAGTATGGAACTCTATAGGATGTAGGACATCAAGTGGATCATCAAAGTATGTACCATGTGAAGGAGTGAGTGGATCAAGATCATGATGGTGTTTGAAATATGGATAAGCCCATGTATTACTTAGTCAAGGAAGCTGGTTGGTAAGACTAATATCACTAGGAAGGATTTCATGGATACCATCATGTGCCTCCATAAGTAGAGGGTCATCCTCATCTATGTTTAAGAAATACAAATGAGAACCATCATATGTGTGAGGGTTAATGATGTGAATAAGTGAAGTTGATGTTATGGAGTAAAAAGCGGACACTTACCTTTTACCTCCTTATTTAGCTCCTAGGTCCTCGTAATTACATTATGAATTATAATTGATCATCCCTAAGAAGATTACCTAACACAAATGATAATTTGGGACCTTGGGACCTCACTAAGCTTATCCAAGACTAAAAAGGGGCCCTTAGACCTTGGTGTCAACTACCCAAGTCCTCCCTAATTGCTCAGAGTAAATTAGTGGCATGTTAGCGTAGGACCTTTAAAATGGTTCCTCTTTGTTGGATCTTGTGATTTAATTTGATGAATGTTAAACAGAAAGAATATATAAGTGTGTTTTTGAATACATTATTAACATAGATGGAGATAGAAAACTTATTATCTTGGAGAAAAGAGCATTCAAAGCATTCATTATGTTTCTAGAGCAGATTTGTGTTTTTATTGTGTGTGTTGTTACAGGTTTGAAGACATCATCCATATCCTTATGAGTTGAAGAATATTCATTCTCCTAAGGACTTCACCTGCAAGGTGATATCATTGTTATTTGATTCATTCTCTCATCATTTTGTTTAGCCTCTGCCTTGCTAGGGCATGCTCTCTTATGTATCAATGGTGTTGGAAGGATTGAATGCCATTTTGAGGTTTGACTAAGGTAAATCCCTAAACACCATAAGCCCCCAAACCCTCTCTTGTTGTCTTGTGTGAAGGTTATAGGTACATGATTCAATAAAAGTGAAGATACAAGAAGATTGTGTAGCAATCAAGGTTTCAAGACCCGACAGAAGTGTAGGAATATTCCTCTATAAAGACTTGGCTAGTTTGCGCCCTAGTCTTCTGGGCCTTTTTAGCTCCAGCTATGGCATCTGAGCATTAGTTACAACATTTTCTCAGATCAGACATTTGGTAGATTCTCACTTCCAGGACTTGGGTGGTTCCTATTTCATCCTCCAACACTTCAGCTTCTAAGACACAGGTTCTAACATCTTCCTGATCACTCTTGTGAAGTTAGTTTCTGTTTATCTGTTGTACACTTTCTATTATAATAAGATCTTTGCAAATCTAGGGTTTTGTGCATGTTTGACCTAGGGTTTGATAAAAGGCTTTCTTAAATCTGATCTTTCCATAGAAAAAAAGAGTATAAGATCTATAGCTGAGTCCATTTCCCTTGGTAGTGACTTGGCTCAGTCTTGTCCTTGAATGTTATTGTGGAAGAGGGTTTGATCTAGTGTGCATGCTAGATTTCATCATTCACTTTATTCATTTATAAAATTTTAGTGAACCCATAGCTCCAAGCATTTACATCTTGTTGAGTGTTTAATTTAGATCTTGCATTGATTCATAGCAAAATTATCATACTTCATTGGAAGATCTTGCATAATCTTGAAAAAAAAGTGAAAAAAAAAATTAAGCATTCTAGGCTAGAAAAGGCATAGTTTTGCATTGCTTTCACTACATATGATAGAAATACTGAAATTTCTGATTTTTACATCAGATCTGATCCACATTATAGTATACAATCATTTCATGGTGTTATATCTTGCATTTGAAGATCTCATTTGCTAGGGTTTTGTTGAAAAAGATACATCTTTTTTAAAACCAAGTCAATTTCAAAAGCTAGGTTTGTAGTCAAAATCTTATTTCAGATTTTGCTTCTATCATCAACATTCATTCAAATCTGATTTTGCATTGAAGTACTGGATCATCTTCCATCTTTTATTTCAAAAATCACAATTTTTGCAATTACACATTGTGTATTTCAACACTAAGAACTTTATCATCTTTCTCACACTTTTCTTTGCAAAATCTTAAAATTGCCCTTTGGTACAACACTTTTCACATCATAATCACTTAGCTTGTAGTGAAATTAGTGTTTTCTTGTTCTTTGCAAAAACTTCAAAAACCTGATTTCCTCAAACTAGTGACTTGGTGTGCAGAGGTCTATCATAATTTCATCATGGATGCTTCTTGTTATTCATCTTTGGAAGCTTTGTTTGCATACATCATAGATTTTGAAAATTTCTCAAAATTTACTAATAGGTATCCACAAGTTTTAAATCACATAGCATATATACATGATATTGACATCTCTATGAGTTCCATTTATGAAATTCTTTTCTATACATCTGATTTTGATAGCTTCACAATTTTCATGGGTATATATCCTTTGATATTAGAAGATCTCACTAAATTCATGAGTAGTCATGAGGAAGGTGGTGATGATGATGTTGACCACAATGGGGTGTTGAGAAGGGGGGTGAATCAACAAAATTAAAAACTTTAACCAAACATTTACTAATAAAATTGAATAGCTTTGAAAACATGAAGAAAAACATGCAAATCAAGAGTCAACACATAACACTAGAGTTTTTATGTGGAAAACCCTAAAACAAGGAAAAACCACAGTGAGGATTAGCTCACAATATAATATGCTCACTACAAAAATATATTACAACATTGTTTTAGGGATTCAACCCAATGAAGCTACTACTCCCTGATTTACAACTTTGATTTAAGGTTATAACCCAAGGAATCTACTACTCCCTGAATGCTCAGCTCATTGCTATTACAATGATAATATAGATATGAGAATTGTTATGGAGAACACATCTGTTGTATGTTGATGGTGCAATCTGCTATTCTTGCTCAATACCTATCTTCAAACTGATTCTGTACATTTCATATCTTCTTCTTCTCTGCTATATTCATATTCACCTTAATTGCCTTTCAAATGAATTATATCTTCTATATATATCCTCTGCAAGATCTTGAAACTTTGATTAGGTTGGCATCTAGATCAATATTGAATGTAATGTGTAGCTTGTCACTGGTCAGCCTTAACACATGAAAAATCATGGAAAAACTTGTTGTGGACCTTATTGCATTATGAAAAATATCAGGACACATCATTCGATGCCTTCCAGGCTTGGAGAAACTAGTTAGGAGCCTCCGCATGCAATAGGTACTTAACTAGTTGGCTCATACTGCTTATTACTATTGATTATTCATCTTTCAACTACTGGGGATAAGACAAAAACTCAATGTGGACCAAGGATTCAATCATGCAAGAGCTCAATAACAATCATACACCTTACCAGAGAAGTATCATACCAAACTATGCATCTGCAAGACAAGAAATATATCAATATGTAGAGAACAAAGTCTTTTGGGCCTTACGTAATTCTTCACAACCCAAAATATGATATTGCGGTGAAGTGAAGGGTCTAAAACCTTCTTGGAATGATCATAGATATCAATGGATGCTACTCACTAGTTCTGCACACCTCTACCTAAAGTTTCTAGAGGAATTCAAGAATGGCTTCGATACTTAGAGTTCCAAAAGACAGTTATACTTATAACTTTCCTTACAACCATGACATTTTGATGCAGTCCCAGAAAATGAGAATTATCTATATGTGGATCATATCTGATGTGTCTTGGACCATGTACTACCTCTGCACAAGCTTTGATAATAGATTTACACATGTTTCATCTTTTGAAGAACTTAACTTGTATATTTAGGCTTCGGAATACAATGTGATACCACTGTCTCTTGAGTAATGTCTTTGCGGACCGCTAGAACACTTGAAACTTCATCATAGAATATAATATACCAATCTTAGTCATTCCTTAGAGCCATATGACAAACATATCTCTTCCAGAGGAATGCAGAGCATTCTATTGTGTCCCTATTACTTCTCTGCTCTGTCTAGGTGATGGTCGATGAACTATCCCTTGTAACTTTTCATGTTGAAAGAATGAGAGACTGAAAACCTGGCTATAAAATTTTGATACTTGTCAGAAACTATCATTAGAACCACATGGCCAACTCTCTCTTTGTGGAGAAGTGCAGACTAATTCAAGTTGACTTTGCCTTAGGTTTTGCATTGGGAATGCCTTAGACACTTTTCTACTTCTTACCCTTGAGTGCGGTACTCCCAAATGATGAGATATGTATGTATATATGTAGGAATCATGCAAGGATAGGAGTGTTTACCTCTACATCATGGTCAAGCTCAAAAATGATCCATACTTAGACCATGTTTCCCTTCTCCCAGAATGATCTGTCTTAACCATCCTGACTCTAAGTTTGTCTGTGCATTTCCATCTATTATGTTGACATCAATGACAACACATGTGGCCAACAGATGATGCCTTTTCTACTACATTTCATGATGATATCATGGACATTATCTATAAGACATATGAAGCTGACATAGCCTTATCTAACTCATCCAATGATTTGGATATCTCTCCCAAAATGGTCCCCACTTGTGAGGATATTTTGGTGCAAGAAGATGAAATCATTGGTACATTCCTAAACACCACCCTACCTTCTCTTCATTCCAATGCTCCCTCTTTAGATGATGAAGCATTAGAGAATGAAGGACCTTCTTTCAAAAAGATTCCTCAACTGGTCGATAATGGGTGTTCATCTACTACTCTTACAACTCTTATCAACAACATAATACAGAAGGATCCTATAACCCATACTATAGATCTCCTACTTTTTCTTGAATATTTGTGTACCTTGATTATCTCTAAGGATGTGGAGACCACTAATAATTCTCCTTTGGTCGCATGTTCAATGCCCTTGGACATCACTAAAGACGTAATAATCAACAATCCTCTTAACAACACTCTACCTTCTCTTCATTCCAATGCTCTCAGTACAAAAGAAGAGGCATTGGTGGATGAAGAAAGGTCTCACATTAAATACTTTAGGGATGGATGTTGAGTTTAATCAAAAAGAGAATAACATTGCTATCATTCAAAGTGTTCCAACACCACCTCAACCGAAAGAAAAAAGAATTTTTAGAGTTCCTCCTTCGCCATCCTTACATGAGTTGGGAGAAAATCTTCAAGGGAAAAGCTATCCATTACAAAATCATAAGATTACTTCTCTACCGGATTCCTCTTCACAAATACCAAAAGGTGTGAAAAATCATGAACCCTTGATGGTCGACAACTAAATTCCCTTGGAGACTACAAGGGAAAGGAGAAGAAAGCACCACGGCCTGATAGTACATATTGAAATCAAGATCAAAGATGACCATTAGTAGGTAAGTATTTCTCACCCATTTAGCCAGCTTGATGTAGCACCTCTTTGAGTTGCTCTCATGGGAGGCCTCCTCTTATGTGTTGTGTTGTGTCCCCCAGTATGGTGATAAATGTTGTTTAGGTTTCCTTGGATGACCCTTGATACTCTTGTAAGGTCAAGGATACAAGGAGACTACCTCTATTGTGATACTTCTATATGTTTCTCTATTCTTCTATTCTCCTCTCTCTTATTGCAATTATTGTATGTGGTGCCTTGGGGGTATAACGTTGTGGAAGTTATCTTGGGATCATCTTCCCACATTGTAAACCTAAGTCACCTTTGTCTCCTCTCCAATTTTTTGTGTTTTCATTCTTCCATGGCTCTACTAGTCGGCAGATGACGATAACAAATAATTACTCATAAGGATCGTGCGTCCCTATAACAAGAAAATAAAAATGGACCTAGTCCATATATGAAGATGGGGTTGATATGTTACTAACACTTGACTAGTAGAATCACCTCGTGTTGTGATGTAATCATGTGTTGTGTTGTAAAATTTCTTGTAACAAACCTTTGCAATACTCTAAATTTTCTTCTAGGCACTTTGGAATGTTTTGTATCTCACCTTGTAGCTACACTCGGTTCTAAGATACCTGAAGTATAAACCTAACAACTATACTTAGTTCCAAGCTTGTAAGTATAGCCTTGGTCTATTTATGTGGTATGTTACCTTATTTATATGGATTGTTGATAATTCAAATTTGATACTAACGTGTGTGTTTGTTGGGAACATTCAGCGATTGTTAAGCACATGTCACTTTGGGGCATGGGTTTTGCAAAAGCTCTTGTTCCCTTGTGTGTTTTCACCTTACCTTAAATGTGATTGCTACTGGAAAGCGAGATCAACAACTTTAAGGTGGGGGCATATATTGTGGTAAATGCTTGGATATTTTAGATATTATTGATAAAGCATGTTTCTATATGCTTCCTTTTCACTATAAGGTATCTGCAGATGTAGGTGGGGTTGTGTACTTTATTTTGCTTTGCATATACCTCCTTTTCACTATAAGGCATCTGTGTGATGCATGTGGGGTTGTATACTTTATGCATGCTTGCTTTTCATTGTAAGGTGTCTGCAGATGCAGGTGGGGCTGCATTTTGAAATCCCTTCTGCGGAAGGCAGGATTGTGTCTTCCCTTGAGCGGTTGCACATCCTTTTGAAAGTCCTCTATGGAGGTGAAGTTAGATCTTGAGTTATTCACTCTTAAGTGTCTTTGGTAGTTGTGGTAGTGTAGCTCAACCGTGAGGTGAGTTTGGCATGTCCTAGATAGTGGAGCATAGCAATGAGCTCCTCCCTATCGCATGTGTTTGCTGTGTATAAGACTTATAGTGTGTCAATGACATACTCTATGGAGCTCATGTACTCCATGTGTTTTCTATGTGATTTATGTGTCTTCCTTGCGTGTCTTGCATGTTTTTAGTGGTGGCACATAGTGATGAGCTCCCCTCACGCTATGTGTTGTGTGTGCCTTTGATGATGGTTCGTAGCGATGAGCTCCCCCCATCGCTTAGTTAGGGTTATATATATAAATGTTTAATCATGTCTTGCATGACTATATTCATGTCTTCTCTATGTATTGCATGTTTTACTATCTTCTTTGTATATTGCATGCTTCCTTACTGTATTCACTATGTCTTGCATGACTGTCAAGTGTTTTATTATGTTTACCTAAGCTTGGGGGCTAGAAATGATCTTCCAAACTTAGGGTGTATCTTCACTCTAGTGTTTGATGTGCTTTGACTATAATTTAATACATATACTAATCTTAAGATCATACACACATTAAAGTGGGGGCTAAATGTTATGGAGTAAAAAGTGGACACTTGCCTTTTTACCTCATTATTTAGCTCCTAGGTCCTCGTAATTACATTATATATTATAATTGATCATCTCGAAGAAGATTGCCCAGCACCCATGATAATTTGGGACCTTGGGACCTCACTAAGCTTATCCCAAACTAAAAAGGGGCCCTTAGACTTGGGTGCCAACCACCCAAGTCCTCCCTGATTGGTCAAGGTAAATTAGTGGCATGTCTGCATAAGACCTTTAAAAAGGTTCCTCTTTGTTGACTCTTGTCATTTAATTTGATGAATGTTAGTAAGAAAATGTATATAAGTGTGTTTTTGAATCCATTATGATCCTAGATGGAGATAGCAAACTTATGATCTTGGAGCAAAGAGCATTCAAAGCATTGATTGTGCTTCGAGAGTAGATTTGTGTTGTTATTATGTGTGTTGTTGCAGGTTTGAAGACATCATTCATCTACTTATGAGTTGAAGAATCTTCATTCTTCTAAGGACATCACCTCTAAGGTGATATCATTGTTATTTGAATCATTCTATCATCATTTTGTTTAGCCTATGCCCTACTAGGGTATGATGTCTTATCTGTCAATGGTGTTGGAAGGCTTGAATGCCATTCTGAGGTTTGACTGAGGCAAATCCCTAAACATCATGAACCCCCAAATCCTCTCTTGTCATCTTGTGTGTAGGCTACAGGTATAAGATTTAGGAAAAGTGAAGATATAGGAAGACTGTGTAGGACTCAAGGTTTTGGGATCTAACAGAAGTGCAAGAATATTCCTCTATAAAGACTTGGGTGGTTGGCACCCTAGTCTTTTGTTCCTTTTTGACTCAAGATTTAGCATCTGAGTATCAATTACAACATCTTCTCAGTTCAGACATCTAGAAAATTCTCACTTCCAGGACTTGGGCGGTTCCTATTTCTTCCTCTGATACTTCAGCTTCTAAGACAAGTTTTGACATCTTCTTGATCACTCTTGTAAAGTTATTTTATGATTATTTGTTGTACAATTTTTGTTATAAATCTTTACAAATCTAGGGTTTTGTGCATATTTGACCTAGGGTTTGATAAAAGGCTTGGTTAAATCTAATCTTTCCATAGAAAACAAGAGTACAAGATCTGTATCTAAGTCCACCTCCCTTTGGTAGTGACTTGGCTCAGTCTTGTCCTTGAATGCTATTGTGGAAGAGGGTTTGATCTAGTGTGCATGCTATCTTTCATCATTCACCATTTTCATATATAATAATGGAGTGAGGGGTAAGAGGGAAATGGAATTGTGGTGGTGGTGGTGGTTGGATAAAGGGGGTGGAGGAATGTGATCATGGTGGGATAAAGGAGGTAGAGGAACGTGATCATGGTGGGATAAATGGGGTGGAGGAATGTGATCATAGAAGGAAGATGATGGTGGACAAAAAATATAATTATTCAACATAGATTTATGGAGCTACTTAGGATTTTTGGGTATGTCTGAGTCAACTTGCTTTTCTTCAAGGAAATGCCCTTGCGATACTAGGGGATCTTCAAGGAAATCCAAATGTGCTTTATATTTTGGTTCAAGAGGAGTTTTCCCTGTGAAGTCTAATGATTGTGTAGTTTGTTTCTTTTCGGCCTTAATATTTCTAGGACTTAGGAGCTCAAGATTTGTTTCAACAATTTTTCATAGTAGATTTTGTTGGTCCCAGACAATGGAATTGGGAGAAAGCAAGGAGGTTGCAATGGTGAGGACAATGTTATCTTGGAAAAGGAATGAAATATCAAGGTCTTTAGAGGAGGTATTGATGGTTGCATCGATGGTACTTTCAACAAAATTAGAGGTTTCATCATGACTTGTAGAGGGAACATTATTATCCATAGTTTCCAAGCCAAGAGACATGTATCCTAGTGCTTCGTGATCAGAGTGGACATCTATAGGTAATGACTTAAGATGAAAGGCATTATGTAGTTCATATTTGCCACAACCTTTGTCAAAATTTTTGACCTTAGTGACCTTAGGAGGTTTTGAAGATGATGGGGTGGAATTAAGGTCATTAGGATGGATAGAAGAGGTTGAACGTGTAACTTTATCTTTAGTGTATATATCAGTAGTAGGAAAATGTTACCTTTGTGATACACAACTTCCATTGCTTGACAATATTCAAAAGGACAAGGATCAACCTGGATAGTGAATTCTATACCATTGTAGGGAAATTTTATACATTGATGATAGGTATAAGGAATTTCTTGCATTGCATGAATCCACAAACATATGGGTAGGATATTGTATGATAAGTCGAGATCCATGGCATGGCATGTGGTTAGCTATATGACTAGTCCAACTTGTGTGGGAAGGCAAATGGTTCCTTCTGATTTGTGCTCAGCATTATCATAAGCTTGAATGGTAATGACATGTGGTTTCAACTTAGTTGTAGAGTATCTTAATTGTGTTATTAACTTCAATGTATATAGATTCAAGCTAGATCCATTATCCAAGAGGACATGCTTAACCTTGTGCTTCTAACTTAGGACCTCTATATGAAGGGCTTCATTATGATATGTATCGATGAAAGGCATGTCTTGTTGGCTAAAGGACATTTGGTAAGTGGATGACATGGGACTCACAAGAGCTTGGAATTGTGTAGGATCTATATTATTAGGAACTTTAGATTCTTGTAAGGCTCAATCTAATATAGCTCTATGGATAGGAGAGGAATTGAGAATTTCTAAGATGGATGTTTGTGCAGGTGTCTTCCCAAGGTAGTCTAGTATATTATAATGGGGGAGTTGGGAATATGATGAAGTAGGTGGAGGTCTAGGAAGGGTGACTATGCCTTGTCTTGTTGTAACCGCAAAATTAGAAGATGAGTATTTTATGGTAATAGTGGCAACTTGTGAGGGGTCATATTCACTATGACCTATGACTGAATCATAGGTGTGAGGGATCTGATTATGGCGTACTTTGTTGGCATGATTATTTTGGGAATCATTTTGATTGGAAGTGGAGGGCAGAGTTGATGAACCCTACTTTAGAAAAGGATCCTGGAAAATATCCATTTGATCATTTGATGAAGAATTTCCTATCACTCCAGTAATGTACCATGATCAATAAGATCTTGGATATAATGTTTGAGCCTCATGCACTTGTTTATTAGATGTCCTTTGATACGATTATAGTCACAATATCTATTCTCATTGTACCATGTTGGCTTGGATTGATTGTCATTGAAAGGTTTGGTGTAAGGGAATGTAATCCTTTTTGCTTTTGCTAATTTATAAATTACCATTTCGATGGGTTCTCCTAAGTCAGTAAATTGACATCTTGGATTAGAAAGGGGTCTAAATTGTCGCTTAGGAAAGGGCATGGTATCAGGCTTATGGATATTTTGAAAATTATTTTGGGATGTTTACATTGTATGGATATGTTTTGAATCATTAACCCCATCATTAACCACATGTTTATTTTTTAACCAAGGTTTATATTTTTCATGTGTTTGATTATTGTCCTTGGTGGAAATTTGGATTAAACATTTAGTAAGAAGGGATTTTTCAATGTTAACGCCCTTTTCAATGATCTCCTCAAAGGTGGAAAGACAATGGATTTGAAGATGAAATGTTATTTCTTGATTAAGGTTTTGGATGAAAATGGTCACTAATTTCTTTTCAATAATTGACCATGGCATTCTACTTGTGAGACCTCTCCATCATTTAGGTAAGAAGCAAAACTTTATCCATTATATTGTTTGGCATTGTAAAGATCTAACATGGTTATAAGTTCAGGCTCAACATTATAGGAGAAGTGAGTAATAATATTTTTGGATAAATCATGAAATTTTTGCATAGTTCCTAGAGTGAGGTGATGAAACCAATCTAAAGCTTGTCCTATCAAGCTAAAGTGGAAAGAGTTTTAATAAATAGACATCGTAGTGTGAAGCCTCTTGATAGGTCATGAAGAATTGCTTAACATGATCTCTAAGATCTCCTTTCTCTTTATACTTGTCAAACTTGGGAATTTAAAATTCATCATAATAGATTGATTAAGTGGATAAGGGAAAAAATCTTCAAATTTGTAATGTTTACGTTGGGTCCAACTTGCATTTCACGGGTTTCATTTCGAAGCTCTTGTAACTTGTGTTCCAAAGAATTCCCAGGGGATGGAATGGATGATGAAGATGCAATGTAGTTAGTGTATGGTGGTGTGACAAAAGAAATGTGATTTCATAGGATTGGTTTGATAGGTTTGAGAGGTGATTTTTGAATAAGTGGGTGGTATATAACTATGAGATATTGATGGATTAGAGTGAGATGATTGTTGTAGTGTAGGAGTTGATTCAACGACTTGGTGAGATGTAGGCGGATGGAAAATTGATTGGGATGAAATGATGAGAATATGTTGAGGAATTAAAATAGGTGGAATCATGATTTGTGATGGAGTGGATGATGTGGGAATATTTTGAGGTGTTAAAAGTGGTGGAAGCATGTTTTGTGATGATTTGGATAATGTGGGAATGTGTTGGGGTGTTGAAAGTGGTGGAAGCATGTTTTTTTGATGATGTGGATAATGTGGGAATGTGTTGAGGGATCTTGGGTTGTTTAGTGATTTGTAGCATAAGTGATGAAGATTTTCCTAGTTGATAAGTGTAAGTGGAATTGGGATTATGAGGAGGTGGAGGTAAGACGGCTCCTATACCTAGTGGTGGATGATTATGAGTAATTTTAATGTTTGATGGTGATGAGGAGCTAGGATGAATGAGTGCTTTGGATGTTGCAATATTAGGATTATGAGGGGATTTCCCCCTATTGTTTATGAGTTATTGTATGATGAAATCTTTGTCTAGAATATTTTTGAGGTAATATATGAATTCAGGTGAATATTCTGATTGGTCCATACCTTGGCCATGTTCATTTGGATTATTGGCACTATCATAAAATGAAATAGATTAATTTTCTATAGGAGGGTCCATTATCTTCTTGGCTTGTGATCTAGTTAAAGGGGGCACAAAATGATGATGAATCGAGCTCGAGAAATGAGAGATCTTTGATATTATGACTAAAGTTTGATTCATGGGAGATCATAGGTTGGATTATGGGTAGACTAATGATGGTTTAAAGGATTTTGATAAGGATGATGAATGTGATTGGTAAATATCAAGTTTGATGAGATGATGGTGATGATTTGGATTGGATTTGGGATTAAAACTGAGATGTAAGACCCTATTGGATTGGATTTGATGGACTCTATTACTTAATGTAGTTAGGGAAAATTAGATTTAGTGTCAAAAACAATAAACTAACTAAACCCTAACTAGCACCACGAAGGACAAACTAGCATGAAAATGAAAACAATGAAACTCAAAAGAAAACTGAATCCACACTAGACTTGATTGATCTCCATGGCTCTTCTCATTCTTGCATAAGAATGTAGGATGTCGAAGGATTGTTGATTGCTCACTGTTGCAGCATAACAGAGCTCAAGCATTACATGATTGTATGAAAATGACTTCTGTGAGTGAGTTAGTGAGTGAGGGTTTGGAATGGAAAATGAAGTTTGATTTATAGAGGTAAAGTGAATCAAATGAATGGCTAGGATTGGAATCCAATTGTGTGATGTGGATGGCTAGGATTAATAGGCAATTTTAGTGCTTATGATGCACATTAAATGGGTATGACAGGAGGCCAAAATTAGGATAATAGTGGGAATAAATGGGATTTTTTATTTATTTTGGAGAAGAAGTGCTTATGATGCATAATTAATGAGGTTAAAAATAGAGATATGAGTGGGGATAAATAATTTAAATAATTAAATTATTTAAATTATGAGACATGTGGAATCTAAATAAATATTTAATTTATTTAAATTGGATTATGGAGGAAAATAAGCTTAAATAAACAAGATTTATTTATTTTTGATGTAAGAGAGGGATTAGTTAAATAAATATAATTTATTTAACTAATGAGAGTGATGGAAGGGGTCATGAAGGACCTGGGACAAAATATGTCAAAATGTAATATCGTAAGATAGTCAAATTTAAGTTTCTACATTTTGCCCCTCTTTGAGATGATGTTCAAGATGACGAGATTTATGTCGAGTAACATCATTTCAAAGAAGTTGATGTATGGATAGAAGATGAAAGGATAGGATGATGATGCCCCCTCAAGAGGATAGGTGGGTCAGACAAACACGGGTATGCTCTCGAAATGAATTGAATTGGTCAAAGAGAAAGATAAGAGAATGACTAGAAGAAGGAATGATTCATTATGCTGCAATGAAGGTGAGCAACCATGATGTTTGATATAGCACTAGATGTTATGCACCAAGGTATAAGGACCAAGGTGACAATGTGTCTCATGCCCTAGCATAATATAACCTTGTCTAGATACAAGATATGAATATTAGCTCAGAATGATTCGTATTTGATACAAATGCAAGATAAAAATGATAACACACACAAGCAAGCAAGCCAGAATGCACAAATGATACAAAAAAACAAGGTATTGCCCCTATCAATCTATAAACCGATGATTGATTGATTGATTGATTGATGATAATAATGATGTCTGATTTCAGGAATGAAACATATTGTATAGGACGCTTGGTCTAGTTTCAACAGATAATTGATTGATTGATTGATTTAGTGTTGTCATTGCAGGGAACAATATATCCATAGATCAACACAATGATGTGAGAATAATATATCCCATTGATTATGATGATGATTGATTGATTGATTTGGTTGACAGCAAGATTGGAACAAAACCAAGGATGTGATTGGATGATGTGTGTCAATTGTTTTGACTAGATTAGTATGGATTAAGGGTGACTTGCATTTGGATCATGACTTGGATTGGTTTGATTGATTTTGATTGGATTGAATAATGATGATGAATTGAATTGATTAGAAGAAGTGATTTGATAAAGATTGTTTTGATTGGAAGAATTGATTTGATAAAATGATTTGATGATTGGGTTGATTTTATTTCTTGGATTTTTGGAATGTTATAATTTTTTTGGAATTTTGGAATGTTCTATTTTTTTTGGATTTTGAGAATATTTGATTTTTTTGGAATTTTTGATATGTTTTGATTTTTTTGGATTTTGAAATGTTTTGATTCTTTTTAGGTTTTGATATGTTTTGGGATGCCTTTGTGCTAGATACCAATGACAAGGGAAAACCAAGTCTAGGTACAAGGAATTGGATGAATGTATAAAAGGGTGGATAATAGGATATGGAATGGATGTACAAGTAAGAGGACAAGGATGTGATCTCCAAGATTATGTCGCATAGGAACAACATGCCCCATTCTAGGTGTGATACTTAGGATTTTGACATGACAAAGCCTATGATGATAGGATGATGATAAGATGGATTGGTTCGAAAGGGATGAGGTATATCAAGGGATATCCAAAACATTTGTCAACATTGTGCCCCCAATCTTTATCTGTATCAAGATCAAAAGGAGGAAGGGAGGATGGATAGATAGGAATGTGGGTGTAATGGATAAGGATGGTAGGTAGGAGATGGTAAGATAGGATATGATAGGATAGAAAATGATATGATAGGATGAGACAATGTGTCCCCAAGTGTAAGTGACATAGAAGATCAACCTACACATGATGCCTATTTGCTAGGTTTTCATCAGTGTACTTATCCAAGGCGTTACCAAGGGTGGTTTTCATCGTTGGATGAAAGAATTTCTCTTTACTTTTTTGATTTTTTTTACTTTTTTTATTTTTTGTATTATTTTAGGACTTTTTTGGAATATTTGGATGGGAGAAGGGGAATATGGATAGGAGGGACTCAAGTGTCTAGTTCCATGAAAGGTGATAGTCCCATTAGAGATGGATGTCATCGCATGGACCATGTTAAACGTCACAATACTCATAGATGTTGGTAAGGGATTGGATAATGGATTAAGAAAGGTTTATGCATGGATGGATGGGGGATAATGGATAATGATATGGATTATGTAGGGAAGAATAGTGGATAATGATGTGGATCATGGATGAAGGGATTATCCAAAAGCATGGACCATAGTGATATGATGGGGGAAATAAGTAGGATAGTAAATGGAAGATGGGGAAATAGAGGTATGTGGAAATATTACAGAACGGAAGGGAACCATGACCAATGGTTGCACACACCATGATAAATATTGAAGCTTTTGATTTGGAGGTGGTGTAGGAAGCAATGAAGTTGTTTTCTTGGGGGATGGATGATGTAGGATTTTTGGGACCCACATAGACTTAGTATTTTTATGACTTTTGCTTTTCATGTGGGATGAAGGAATTTGACATTTTGGAATGGAATGGAATTTTTGAGATTTTTGGATGGAAGAGGATGGTTGGGATTTTTGTGATCTGAATGCCTCGTTTGACTTGTTTGATTCTTGCTTAGGGACCCATACCATTTTAGTTTTGACCTTTTCTTTTGAAGGTATGGACTTAGGTGGATTTTTGGATAGATTTTACTTTGACCTTTTACATTTGTACCCTAAGGCATTAGGGTCCTTAGGATTTTTGGATTTTTGAGTAGAGGCCTCCAATTTTTTATTTTTTTGAATCCCATGGACATGGTGGAAGCTTTATTTTTAGATGATGTGTGCATTGATTGGCCATGATTAAGAATTTCACGGACTGTGTAAATGGATGGATTTGGCATTGGGCGAAGTGGTCATAAAGTAGATGGAGGGATATTAGGAGTTGGAAGAAGTGGGGGTAGATTGGATGGTGGAAGGTGTACGGTCACATGCTTTTGACATTTGTAAGATGATGGAGGTGGAATGGCAACATATGTTTTGGTGGTATGATAAGATTTGTGATGGAAAGTGGCGGACTTAGGAGGAATAGAGGAATTACCAACTTCTTTAAATTGTTTACCTTGGGATTTATATCCAAGGCCATATGAGCATGGAGGGACATTGACATGTATAGGCTCCAAAATACCTTGTTCATGAAGGCCTAAGCCTTTACCATGGTAGTTCATGTTTTGGAGTATGCGATGGACTATGGGACTAGGTGTAGATTGGACACTAGACATAATCTCATTATTGGATGGAGCAAGTGAAGTGGAAGACAAAGGTTTTTGTTACCCCAAGGAAGAACATTCATGGATGAAGGTGGTAAGACCAATAGGATATGATGGTGGATTTGAAATAGGGTTGATAGTGGATGATGGGGAAAGATCATTAGGATCTTGAGTATCATTATGTTCACTAAGATCCAAGTTATTTGTTTTATCTTCTATGCTTACATGGGAGGCATGTGTTTCATCAAGGGAAACAAATGTTGTGGAATTATGGATAGGGGTAGGTGGAGGATGGATAGGAGCAATTTGGATATCTTGCTCATGGATGGTTATGGGAGTAGGGATAGGTGGAGTGATAATCTCTTGATCATGAAATTCATAAAGTTTGGGTAAGAAGATCATCATGGTTTTCATGATCATAGATAGAACCTTGATCATAAATGGGCGTAGAAATAGGATTAAGTGTGCTATAAATGGGATAAATTTTCTCACGAATAGGGTCATGATCATAAATAATATCTTGATCATAGAAAATATATAGGTCGTGGATGAGTTGAACTTAGAGATGCTTTGATCTTGATTTGGATGAGGGCTTGATATTTCCACATGCTTAGGATTGTGATCTTGACTTACCTATTGGTTTCCTTGAATGGAAGTGGATGACTCTTGGGTAGGCTCTTGGTCAACAACATTAGAGGGCAATGAACTCATGGGAGGAAAATTTTCAATAGGCTCAAGGGGTTGTGGACCGCATGATGGGGTTGAAGAAGTGGACATGGCATTTAAAGATTCTTTGGTAGGCTCATCAATGGGTGCTTGAGATGGGGATGGTCTATACCATGCTAGTAATGTTTGGAGAAAATAGTCAAAGGATTCTTTGGTTGATGGATTAGAGCTTGGGAAGTTTGATGGTGGTGTTAGTGTAGGACTAATAGGCTTTGGGATAGGCATTCTATTGGATGATGACAGAGGACTAGTAGATGGATTGGTGTATGATTCCAAACATGAGACAGTATTTCCCTTGTCAAGAGTAGAATTAAGATGGCTTAAGGATTTGTAATCTTGGTGTGAGGAGTGACTAGTACTAGTATGTTCATGTTGTGGAAGATTTAGAGATTGATATTGCATGATTTCTTAGATTTCAAATAGGAGTTGTTGTATTTGTGGTGATTGGTTTTGTTGAAGTGGTTGGATGATGGTTTGTAATCGTTGTATGATTTGTTGGTTTAGGGGTTGTTCTAGTTGGTGGAAGGTTTGGGCGATGTCTTGCAGTTGTTGTGCTAGGATCTTTTGCTCTAGTGTTGGGATAGAGTTACACATAGGTTGAAGTCTTTGTATCTCATCTTGTTCCTCAAGATATGCATCATAGTCCACTAAATTATCATGATCCCACAAAATTCTTATGATCACTACGATCTATAAAGTTCTCATCATCACTAGAAACAAATTTTGGGTCACCTCAGAGTATGTATGGTTTTGGATTTGGCCTAGATTTGTTGATGATCACAACCATTTTGACAAATGAGGATTGGACTAGGTTTAAGGATGGGAATATGAGTAATATGAGTAATATGAGTAAAATTGGAATGTTATAGATTCTAGGTGTGGTGTTTGGTTGATATTGACAATGTTTGTTTTTGAAAACAAATGCAAAACATGATAGACAATATATTTTAGATAACTCTAATATAAAATCAGAGTAAAAGTATGAATGGGAGCCTAGATTAGCCAAAAATGTTTCACTAGTCTTGACAAATTTGAAAACACGCGTAAGCATGCACAACCTAGGCTAGAAAGAGGATACTACTTGATAAGTCCCCACTTTGATTTCTCCATATACTAAGACAAGGAGGACAACTAGAGATATTGGTGACACTAGCTCCTCCACCACGGCATGGGCACACCAAATCTCTTACCCCAAAGATCTAGAGATCTTATGAACTGAGGAGTGTTCTATCTCTACCATGAATAGTATATGTAGGGCAGCTTCGGAGGTCTGACCTCCTACACCAACAAGAAAAAAAAGTTTTTGGCCTTAACAACAAGTGGTTTCTAGTCAGTGTTTCAGGATAATCTAGTGTCTATACATGCAGCAGTTTGCTCATTTAAGAGGCCTCCTAGCCTTCATAAAGGGTTTTCATGCATCTCATGGATACTGAGGGAGACTTCTGTCAGTATAGAATAGTGGCACCATGTGATTGATGACTTTCGTCACAACCACAATTATTTATATAGTCGACTGAAATGAAAGTACCGCTTGGGTCGTTCCCTCTCACAAATTGGGAGGCAGGCCCTCTAAGGGATTAAAAACATAAAAGAGATGGGTCTGGCTTCTGATCATCGAGTTTGTACAAGGTGACATCATACACCTACCATCCTTACAAGCACAACAAGTAGTGATTAATTAACCCCTTATTTAATCTATGTGCAAACAGACATTACAAAAAGATATCTAATTGATGAAATCCCTACAAAAGCACCATTAGTAGTTTGAATTTGGAATCTTTTCCCAACAAATGCCACAATGCTACAAATTAGATATCAGTAGCAATAAAATGTCTATGAAAGTGTGAAAAACATGAAACATTAAGTAAATACTCCCTTTGTAAGCCACGAAGACCAAAGAGGCAAAGAAGGTAAATTTGGAGAATATCTAAAAAATCTGATCATTTATAGAAAAACCAATAGCAGCATTAGAAACTAGACAAAATTCTAAGCACTTTAAAAAAAAGTTCTGCAAAAATTGTACAAAAAACATGAAAGATATGTGTGTTTGAAGTTTAAATGGACTGTTAACTTTGACTAAATTTTTACCTAATAAAATGACACCTTTACCTAATGAAACCTATACCATTGCATAGTTGACTGAACTAGCTCTCCAATAAGCCCTTGTTTGCACAATTTTCATATTGTATGCCCAAGTTATAAAAAAAGGAATAAAATGCCTCTTTATGGTACAAGGAAGGCAAGGTAGGCTCTGGTAGGTTACACTTAACTGCTAATAGTTAGTCTAGAAGTAGTCACATGAATTGTTCTAGTCCTAGTGGTTTAGGTTTAGCGATTTACTACTGGCAGTTAGGGCCTATGTCTATACAAAAAATAAAAAGAGGGGGCTGATAGCACTGGCCCCCTGGTCACAACAATTGACCGAAACATAGGAGTTGAAATACTTAGGAGCCAAAATACCCCAACCAAACTACCAATAGAGACTTGGGCATTAATAGGACCAAGGTTACTGATGCTGGTGGAGGGAAATTTGATGTCAGTGAATGGAGACTGGTTGACAAGTATGAAGAAGCGACGAGGGTAGTTTTGTGGCAGGTTGTTGGCCATTGATGAAACCAGCATAGCGATTAGAGATTTTAGGACTGTGACTAGAGTCTTTCAAAAGAAGTAGAGGTCCAAAATAAGTAGGATTCATGTGGCAATGGTCAAGGTTGAAGGTTGCCAAAAACAAATGGCGGCCAGGGGTGTGTGGTGTAGTCAACACGAGCATCAGAATCCATAGGTGACTGGAAAAGTGCAAGAGACAAAAATGTCATGCTAGGGTTTTGGAAAGCTAGGAGAAGTATTTATAGAGGTGACTAACTTTGATATTGGAAGTTAGACTATTTAGGGTTTGGAGGTATAAGGGATGGTCGACTGGGAGTAAAAGGAGATTGTGATTATGCAGAAGGAGTGTGTTGTGCCTTGCACACATGCCCCATTAAGAAAAATAGGGACCCCCTCTTGCAAATTTTGGTTTAAAGTATCAATTGGGTTTTTCATCTCGTAAGTTGTCAAAAGTAGTCAAAATGCATTTCTAACCATGTTAGAAGATTGATGTCAATAGGTCTCTCAAAAATCTGCTAAGTCCAAGTAGTTGCATTCAATAAAACTAGGTCTAAAGGTCTTTTGTGCTAAAAACACTTCCATTCAACTTTTTTGCTAAAATTCATTTCCTTCGACTTAGGGCTATTTTCATGCCTAATTGACCCTTGCACTACTTTCATTTCTCTCCAACATAGCGCTAAAATAGCCTACCTCTGACTTCGCACTGAAATGCCTATCCACCGACTAAGTCAGAGATCAACGAAACCTCTGCAGGTCTGAGGATCCCCAAAACTCTACAAAATGCTTAAAATGTGTTGATTGACTCTGCGCTAAGAATCTTGACTACTAACCAAGTCGGTGACATGCCAAAGCCTCACCAATTTGGAGGCGACCAAATCCCGCACAAACCCTAAATTTCTGTTGAATGTCACGATTGTGTATGCTTTGCATTAATGGTAATTAGTCAAAGGGAATAAAAGGAGTTTTACATGGTTTTCAAGCTCATTTTACACTACAAAATAATCAAGGAGCTCCCTAATGGTGTTTAGATCGATCTTCTTGCGCACAATCTATGGATTCGACCCAAAGACCTCTTCATCAGCTCATTTCAACATATTTCATTCTTTAGGAACCAAGTAGGAGCTCTTTTTCCCTGCTTAGGGTTTTCATTAGTTAGGGTTTCAGTTAAAATTGAATTAAATTTCTTTAAAACGTGGTGCAAACACATGTTTTTCTCATGAAAGATTGAGTTTAAGGGAAGAAAATTAGGGTTTCCTTTTGAATTGTCTGGTTGTCATAAAAACCCTAATTTCAAACTGAGTGGAAGGTGAAATTCTTAAGAAGTGTTTTCCAAACCCCCATGTGCGAAGTAGAAAACAAGGTTCATCAGATCTCCAACTAAAATCTTGCCTCAACACACCAAATTGATGAGCGAAACAAGTGAGGAATTGGTTAAGTCCTAAAATCTACACCTGAAGTTGCATTGAAATTCACTCGACTGACCTAAAACTTTGCATCAATTCAATTCAGTCGGCATCCTTGAAAACCCCCACTGGGACTCCAAGTCAATATTATGTTAAAAACTTTATTCTCCGGCCTTGCGCTATTTACCACTCAAACTGAATTAGTCAAAGGACCCTTAAAGTCCTGCAAAACCCTGAAACTCACTTTGTGTTTATTTGTAAGTACTCTAACTTAGCGCTAAAAAGTGATTTCTCCAACTTAGGTCAGACGCCTCAAAATTTTCCGCAAGTCCGTGAGACCTGAAACCCCCACAAATTGTAGCAAGATAACTAAGCACTAAAATTTACCCTCTCCAACCTTGCACTAAAAGGTCCCCTCATTGACTTAGTTGGTCACCTTCAAAATCTCTGCAAGGTCAGGTAACATCAAAACCCGCGCAAAGGCAATAAAGTTGTTTTAGTGTTGAAGATCCACCACATTGACTTGCACTGAATACTCAACTCACCAACCTCAATGACTGATCTAAGTTGGTCCCATCTAAAACCCACGCAAGTTGGTTGATCATGAAAATATCGCAAACACTACAATAGTCTAAGTGACTTGAATACTGATAAGATCAATGGGTCAAATGACCCCGATTTCTCGCCAGGGTATGTATCTCCAAATCCCCGCTTTCCCTTCTGTAGGTCAGTTGACCCCAAAATTAGCATAAAATGGGTAAAATAACTTATTTAAGAAAATTTTCAAAATGGGAAATGTCTGTCAAGGGAAAATAATGCCTGCATTTAGGAAATCATGATGTTTTACATGTTTTAATTAGGATTTTGTAGCATTAAAGTATTTATTGCAGTATTAGTATAGGATTGCTTCATCATTTGATCATGTGATAAATATAATGGTTGGTAAAATTTAGACTTGTGTGTTCTCATAAGCACATAGTGGTAACTTGGTAGATGCATATTATACTCACTTAGCATAACATGGCTTGGTAATGTAGTAGTTGACTTGATAATCATAGGTTTTAAAACTTAAGAAGAACCATTTTAGAGGCTTCAAAACTTATAAGGTCCAGTCATACAAGTTAAATGACTGCAAGAGTTCAAATCATGAGGTATGCATTCAATGAAATCCCTCGCGAGACAAAGATCTCAACCAGATGGAAGGATATAGGAGATACAGACTTAGGTCATATTGACCTAGATGATTTCAGACTTAGAGTATTTGGGCTAAATCTAACCCCGAGAGCCCAGAAAGTGAAAGATAGTGGGATTGCAGAAGCTGCTGCCTTCTCTACATCAGTTCAATGTGTAGAACTGATAGTTGCTTGTGTAGGGAGGTATGACATCATGACTAGGACCATACAAACTACCAATGGGGATGTCCTAGCCAAATTAAGTCCACCCTCCTTGGCTGAAATCTTTGGCATCCCATGGCATCCAGTGATGACCATGCCAGACAAAATTGAGGTAGAAGCTATGTATAAGAAGGATGTAGATGGATGTAGGAAACACATGAATGAACAGTGGGCAAAGAGCAAGAGGTCAGCCCTTGTTAAATTTCCTCAAGTTCTATATAGGAGTGATTTCCATGAGCAGATAGGAGATCTAGTGACTTTGTTGAGCAGAATATTTGGGTTGCCTACAACATCAACCTTTGAAGGATGAATGTTCTTTATGGTTGAAGAGATATTGAAGGGCACTAAGTTCCATTGGGCACAAATTCTGAGTGATAACATACATCAAGATTTCAGTGACTTCAAAGATAAACAATTTTTTAGATGGAGTTCATATGTAGTATATGCACTGGCTAGAAAGAATCAATATTTTGGACTGTCCAAAGTTGGAGAAGTGGGAAATGATGAGCAAACTTAGATTAAGGTCTATGAATGCTAAACATAGCTGACATTATCACAATCTCTTATGCACTTTAAGAGAGTAAATGATGTCTTTACTATGTATATAACCAAATTGCTACAAGGAAATACAGTTCTTATAATATCCACTGAGGCCATGAATGAAGTTGCTAAGTGTGGAAGATGGTATATATAGTTTGAGAAGTTCATGTATCTAAGAGTACAAGGCTTCACTGGAACAACTTATAGACTACCTAGATACCCCACAGATAAGGTAGTTCTTTTGGAATTGTCTAGATAGTTAATAACTTGTGTGTAAAATTTGAAACATCTACACCGAACAAATGTTCAATTCCCCATTCTGCTAGGCAAAGGAAATTATGCATGTGCTTCACTGGGAGTAGCTGAGCACTCTAACACTGAGCTCCAACTACTCAACCTCCATTACTATACCAAAAGAAATCATTTTGATCCGAATAGGGTAATGGAGAGGTTTGTAAGCAAGAGATTATTCCATAGAATGCACATAGAAGATTTTTGGGCTAATTGCTTAGACAACTATGAAGTTATGAAAAGAGCCCACTCAAGATTATCCCTGGCTTTCATAAGAAAGTTCCATATTATAGCACTCCCAGACCAACTAGAAGATGATGAAAATGTGATGCATAGAGGAACTTGGGAGGTGCAGTACCATCAACCAATCCCCTTGCCCAATTGGGTTAATGCTGAAGAAAGCTCCCTAGATGTTGTGATGAAGGAACCAATCAAACTGAGTAAAGCTTAGGTAAGAGGTCAGATTACTGCCTTGGAAAGATAGGGGATATAACTCACATACACTGAGCTTGAATCTGAGAAAGAATCTAGAGGAGAAGAGGATGAACCCATAGAGATAACTGATGAAGCAGAGCCAGTCCAAGGACCTGCCATGAGATCAGATAGTGAAGATCACATACCCTTGGTAGAAAAGGCCAAAGCACAGAAGAGTAAGAAGGCTGCTCTAAAGACACAAAAGAAGGATATGCCTCCCTCTACCAGGACAAGAGCATCAAAGAAGAGAGACATGCCTAGTGGGCTAGGAGAGAGGTTGAAAACAAAGAAAGTTAGAGTAAAGGATACTAGAAAAATGGTAGAAGCTGCTACTACTACCACTGTTGATATCACTAGCTTACCAGCTTCTCCATCTCCTGTTGTATCTAGTGTAAGTGTTGTTGTACTTTCTCCAATTACTTCCACTACTGCATCTTCCCCTGCTACTTCTACCATTGCTCCTTTTTCTCCTATAACTATCATTCAAGAAGATACCTCTGTTGCTTCCTCACCTACAATTGCCATTTTAGCTGCCTCATGTCCATTGGCAGTAAGCTCAAGCAATCATAGCAGCCCCATTTCCTCCATTGTTGCCTCTTCATGTTATTCCATCACCACCACATCCTTTCCTTCCATATCTTCTATTTCACTTTCCACTTCCCTTGCATTACCCCCTATTTCTACCATTCTTTCACCTTCTCTTCCCTTACCTGCCTTATCTATCACTTCACCTATTATCATTTCTTCTTTCTTGTCAACTTCTTCTATCCCACCAGCTTTGGGGTCTGCCACCTTTGCTAATTTGACACAAATTAGTTTGCCTTCAATTTCAATGTTGTTATCATCTACTGTCCCTATCTCACAAGCTATCCTAGACCAAGACTCAACTCCTTTGGTTTTGCCACTATTTTAAAGCATAGAGGAAGTATGTGCTAAATTGGGTCTCCAAGAACAAGAGCCAGAGAAGGATGTGTTTAAAGAGACAGAGAAATAAATACCTGATGAGTCTTTGGCTGAAATAGCAAATGTAGAAATAATTGAGATCTCAGATAGTCCTCCAGAAAAGAACCAAAAGAAGCCATTCTGGGAGTAACTCAAAAAGATGTACTGGTAAACTAGAGAAGTCTTGCAAATGAGGAAGAGGATATGGATAAAGAATTAGAACAAGAAGAAAGGTTACTTGAAGGGCCACCTAATACAGACAATGAAAACTTTGACAGGTCTAAAGAGCCTTCTTCCTCAGCACCTAATTGGCTGCAAAGCAGAATGGCATATCTAGAGCCTCAGGTGGAAATCATGAAATTAGATCTGAGTGCTATCCTATCATAGGCACAGAAACTGAAGAAACAGAAGAAAGCAAAAGTATAGTCTAGAATTTATAAGGACATAACAAGATCCAGGATAGTAGAGGTAGCTGTCACACCAGCTGATACAAACAGAGAACAAGTTAGAGCTGAAGTTTATATGATAACAATGGTGAACTTGAGACCAACTACAAGGGCTCAAAAGGTTGATGAGTTTAGAGGCTCTGTTACTTCAATCCTAGAACAATTAGACAAAGATGAACTCACGAAGGAGGAATTGAAACAACAAAATGAGGGATTCAGAGCCTGTTTGCATTTTTTGATAAAACCAATAGACTCTAAGGGTGAGTTAAGGATAGTGCCCACTTTTCTATCAAAAGATGAAGTGTCCAAACTTGATGAAGTCTGAACTCTGTCAATAGGAACTCAGAAATGGATGATTAGAGTGTGTGAAAAGGGATTTGAAGCAATTGATGTCGCAACTAAGTTTCATAAGAATTTGGTTCATCTTTGAGAATGCTGGAAAGACTTGCACGAGGAATGTGATTCTTTTGATGAATACTATTCTCAAGTATTCCCTCAAGTGCAAGCAATCAAAGATTTACTTGCTCAGTCTCTACTCTCTGAAAACATTTTGATAGGGGATAGATTGCACAAAGCCATAGATTGGTATCAACAAATAAAATTGAGAAAGGAAGTTTTTGACAGCATCAAGAAAGCCTACAAAGTGGCAAAAGAAAATAAATTAACTCTTATTTATGAAACAAATGACACCCTGAAAGACTACCTTGTGATGGCCTGTGATGACTTGGTGCCATATGATGTGAAAGGATGTAAAGATAAGCTGCATAAGATAGTTTTTGAAGATACTGAATTGAGTGTGGAAGCCAGACTGGACAGAGTCAGTGACCTCAGAACTAACTTTAATGCATTTCATAAAGGAAAGAAAGATGTGGAAAAAATGTATAATCGATATAGTCAAGAGCTGGAGATGTTCAGATATTGGGTCAACCACCTCAAGAACCTAGACCTCGTAGATATCAATCCAACATTATCAGCCTGGATTAGCTACCACAACAAAATGGGAGAAGAAGACAAAGTAGATTTGGATGATGAATCTTAGTATATTTTTAAATATTTTGAAATGTAATCCCATCACTAATGTAAATTGCTATATTTGGAAGGTCATGTGAGGCTATTTTGTCCTTATTATGCCTTGTAAATGATCTTTTCTATATATATATATATATATATCCAAATGGGTAATCAAATTGTCTAGGTTCAATGTATTTGGGGGTCATTTTTCGTCTTTTTCATAAGGAACAAAATGTAATCTGGGATTGCTATGAGCTGTTATGAAAACATTTGATGATGTAAATCTAGACTGTCTGTGTCCAATTAATCTCCACCATCCATTCAAAAACTTAGTATGGTGCCTTTTCTATATAAAGGGCTGCCCTCTCTCTCATTTGCAAGAATCTTTCCTAAATTGTTGATGCTCTACCATTTGAAGTTAATACAAAGCAAGTTTCTACAATTTCTTGAGAATTTGTGTATTATATTTTCTTATCTAATTTTCATGGTTCGCTTCTTGATCTCCAATAGTTAGTTAATTATGCTTTTGCAATGTGTATGGTTTGTTAAAGGTATCTGATGAATGTCCTTAGTCCATACTTCTAGTTGCTTGCTGATGGTAAGTGACTATGCAAAGTTAGCCTGGGCTGATCAATTATGCTTAGTTCAATTGCATTTCATAAGTTAAATTGTGCCATTGTTGGGTATTTGATGAATGAATGTAATCTAAAAATCGCTAGATCTCCATTGAAGATAGTATCATTTTCTGCAGTGCTGTAACATCTATTAGTTTGGTAACTTAGAAAATTGGCAAAAAAATTTAGAGCATTTGTCTACCTGCAACAATCCATATATTGTGAATGTCACTTAGGATTTCTCTAAAACCCTATCTCCTTTTGCATTTTCTTTGAAAATGATTGTTAGCTTAGGTATTCTAGTAGCATTTTACATTGTCTTATCAGCTAAAATCATAAAGGATTTGCATGAATTGATGTTCAAATTATCTAAATCTTGTCAACTACATGTAAGACCCCTTGTTGGCACAGCTAGTACATTCCAACTGAGAGATTCCAAGCAAGCTAAGACTTAGCTGTAGAAACCTTGGAGTAGTCTTACCTAGGGTAGGATATTTTTCAAGAGAGGTGTGATACTAGCAATTATACCTGCGTTGTTGCATGCTAAAAACACCATTAATAGAATTGGTGCTAGAAAGAGGGCTGAACCAAGCTAAATCCCCCTCCACAAAAATCAGCAAGTCTGGGGACTAGACAGAGACATACCAGATCTAGCTCAGCTGAAGAAGAGTTGCTGTCTTTGATAGAATTCAGCAGAATAAGAATAGACCAAGGGATACCAGAGCACCAAGGGCTCAATCAGTCCCAAGGAACATATTTGCAACCCCTCTTAATCCTCTAGTCATGGGTTTCTTCATGGGAAATAACCAGCCCCCATTTCAATTCAATAATTATCATGATATGCCCAAAAACCCAGACAAGTTTTGCTCCAAGTTTAGAGTAAACGATCCAGATAGGATTGTTGATGAGCATATCAAGATTTTGGAAGGCAACATGTTCATGCACAAAATACCACATGAAGATGTAGTCTGTAGGTTGTTCCTTTATTCATTGTAGGATGAGGCTTATTATTGGTTTGCTAACCTCCCTGTTGCATCCATAAACTCATGGTGGAAACTAAAAAATGCATTTCTAGATCGATTCCGCATGCCTACGACTCCAGCTGATCTCTACCAGTCTTTTTGGAAATTCATTGAGGTGAAGGTGAGTTGATAAGTTCTTTTAATAACAGGTTCTAAAAGGATTTTAGTCATTTACAAGCTCCTTATGCCATAGGACAAGACACAACCCTACCAATTTATTATGCAGCCTTGGATAGACTCACCTCCATGTTTGTAAGAAGGGCTAACCCACCCCCCACTAGTCTTGTTGAAGCCTACACTGAAGCTGTTACAATGAATACTTAGCTATGACAAAGAGCCATTGGTCCATTAAATCACTTCGGCCCCATAGCCATGCCAAATCAAATACCCATGATTAACCAAGCCTTGGCCAATCATACACTTGTAATGAACCTAATTCCAACCCCAGTTGCAACACAGGATTTGGTGGTTCACCCAGGAAATCTAGTAGCTGAAATGCCTCCTGCCCAAATGCCCTTTCTCCAATCTTTTGAAGCAACTAAGGAAAAAGATGACAGAGATGACATTAGAGAGTTAGCTGAGCATATGAAGAAGGTCACTACAGAGGTCACCCACCTAAGGAATCAAAATACATATCTATAGCAGAGGAATCAAAATCAACACTAGTTCCAAAACCAAAACCAATATTAGAATCAGAACCACTATCAAAATTAGAATTTTCAGCAGCGATCTAATCAGTACTGGAACACTAGGCCTAATAATGGAGGAGTACTACCACCTTTGGATAATCAGAACAATGATACCCACCCACCTGGCTGTGTGATGCTAGCAGAAGCAACCTTGTCTACTTAGTGTAGACTACATAATACAAATACCCATTTCGAGCTAGACTGTCCAGAATTTCAGATATCATCCATTATTTTCCAGATGGAGATCCAAAATGCTAAAACATAGGAAAATCCACCAATAGGGTATGAACTTGTACCATCTCAAAGGTATGATACTGCCCTAGTTCTTGATAGTTATATGTTTCCATTTCAAGATGATAATCAGCCTGAGGAAGAAGAGTCAGATGAGGTGATATCAGTAGTATAATAAAACTCCATATAACCTGCGAAGTAATAAGCCAAAAGGTCCCTTCACCACTTCCATTCCCTCAAATAACTATCAAATCCCACCAAACCCAAAAGCTTCCAACAATCCTGAACCTCCAAAGTTCACACCTCAGTCAATGCATCAAGGAACCATTGCTGAAAATTCCTAGAGATCTGATATAGTAAAAATGGGGCAGTACGTAGCTGAAGAACTCAAGAAAATGAAGGTTAGCCTGTCCGTTTATGAATTGCTTAAAGTTCTTGAGGTTAGGACAACCTTTTTTGAAGACATGGGTGAAAATATTAAAGTAGATTCTTCTCAAAAGGATATTCCCATGAAAGATATCACTAACAAAGGTAAGGAGAGAGTTCGTGCGACTGATGTTGAATAAAAGGTTACCCTGTGCAAGGATAAGAGAGAAAGTTCCCTGTTCCTCTTGACACTTAGGATATTTGGGAAGAACCTTCACAACTATTTTGTAGATTCTAGTGCTTCCACCAACATGATGCCTTTGTCAGTCTGCAAGGCACTGGGTCTCACTCTAGCCAAATCTTTCAGGAACAGTTGGATAAGACCAAAGTGAATGTGATGGGTGAATTGAATAGGATACATATGTAGCTAGCTTCTGATCCTAGAGTGCAGCAGTGCATAGATATTCAAGTAGTAAATATTCCAGATCAATATGGCATGCTCCTAAGTTGGGATTGGTCCAGGACTTTGAATGATTACATGGAAACCAACTTTTCCCATATGTGGCTACCATGGAAGGGACTGGCAAACCAGATTCATATTGAGAGGGAGCCAAAAATGAAACACATGATTGCAAAGTATAATCAGATGAATGAAATCTTGTTTTCTGGAATTGATTTGGGAGTCTACCTTCCTCATGTTGATAAGATAAAGGAGATTCTTATGCTAAGTTGTAACAGATTTCCTGATCCTCTGCTTGTAGAAAAGCCAGAAAGTATAGAAGCATATGTATAATCAGACTCAGGGAACTCCTCAAAAGATGACAAGCTAGGGATATTTGAAGGATTTCATGATTTTGTGGCTAAGTTTATAAGTGATCAAGCAGCTGTAGGGAAGTAGATTCAGATGGAAGAACTGCTGATGCCAAGCTGGTGCCATATACATGATGCCTGTTAGGGTTAGCCGGCAGAAGATATCAATTAAATGCAAATAAAGATTAAATAGAGAAATGGAAATACACAGAAATAATAATAGCGAGAGACAAGTTTTAACGTGGTTCACCCAAACTCGGGCTACATCCACCAAACAGAGAGTCCAATATTATTATCCAGTAAATCAAACCGATTACAATCAGCAATCCCTGCAACTCAATACCGCTGCAAAATGCTACAATACAAAATCAAAACCCTAACCCTTAGCCGCTTTTTATCAAGCTTTTTGTCAGTTACAAAATAGGGTTTTCTTATGTCGGTCAATGAAAAAATTAACTCCCGGTGCATTATAAAATAATAAAAAATCGTGTGAGGTTTCGGGGGCGTTGCCCCTGAGCTCCCACGGGGGCACTGCCCCTCGACCCCACCCTGTATCGCGACAGGGAATGCGCCAGGGGCACTGCCCCTGGACCCCGCAAGGGGCATGCCCCTTGACCCCGTCTTGGGGGCACTGCCCCCAAACCCCCTCAAGGGGCACTGCCCCTTGACCCCGTAGGAATTTGGGGGGAAACCGCGCTGATAAAAGTGGGGTAAATATAACCTCTGAGTCTGATTAGGCTCCATATAACAACAATCTCCCACTTGGAGACTGATCAGACTCCACACCATATCATCTCCCACTTGGAGACTGATCATAACACCACTGACCCTGTAGCTCCCACTGGAAATAAGCACCCTGGACTCTGCTGTTCTATTTTTGTTGTGTTCAGTCTAGAAGACCAACTGAAGCTGAAGAGGAGCTCAGCTTCGCCCTTGTCACTGCCTTTGTCAACATATCTGCTGGATTGTCATCTGTATGTATCTTTGCCAGCTGTAACTGTCCATCATCCAACACCGACCGAATGAAGTGATACCTCAACTGTATGTGTTTGGTCTTTGAATGCAAGGCAGAATTCTTTGCAAGATGTATGGCACTCTGGCTGTCTGTAAACAAATAACTGTTAACCTGTTGTGTGCCCAATTCATTCATGAAAGATTGTAGCCATATCATCTCCTTACTTGCCTCTGTTGTAGCTACATATTCTGCCTCCGTGGTGGATAAAGCAACCACCTTTTGCAACCTGGAAATCCAACTCACTGCTGTTCCACCTACAGTAAAGACATAACCTGTAGTACTCCGCCTGGTATCAATATCTCCTGCCAAATCTGAGTCTACATAACCTGCTAAATCAGTAGTAGAGCCCCCAAAACATAAGTGTTTATTAGATGTACCTCTCAAATATCTGAGAATCCATTTTACCGCATTCCAATGCTCTAATCCGGGATGACTCATATACCGGCTAACGACTCCTATAGCATGTGCAATATCTGGTCTCGTGCATACCATGGCATACATTAAACTACCTACAGCTGAAGCATATGGTACCTTGGACATTTTCTCTTCCTCCTCTTGTGTCTTAGGACACATGTCCTTAGTTAATTTCAAATGACTAGGCAAAGGTGTGCTGATAGCTTTTGCATTCTCCATGTGGAATCTCTGCAACACCTTTTCAACATAAGCAGCCTGAGATAGAGTTAAATTTCAGTTCTGCCTATCTCTGCAAATTTTCATACCAAGGATTTGTTTTGCTGCCCCCAAATCCTTCATATCAAATGATTTTGCCAACTGCTGTTTTAACTCTCTGATGTGATCCATGTTAGACCCAGCGACAAGCATGTCGTCAACATATAAACATAAAATAATGTAGCTGTCATTATCTAACCTCTTAAAATAAACACAATGGTCAGAATTACACCTGCTGTAGCCTTGCTCAGCCATAAAACTATCAAATTTCAAATACCATTGCCGAGGTGCTTGTATCAGGCCATACAAACTCTTCTTCAATCTGCACACTAGTTTCTCCTTACCTTTGGCCTCAAATCCTTGGGGCTATTCCATATAGATCTCCTCCTCCAAATCACCATGGAGAAAGGCATTTTTAACATCTAGCTGTTCCAAATGTAAATCTTCAGCAGCCACAATACTTAAAACAGTACGAATAGAAGTCATCTTGACAACCGGAGAAAATATCTCATCAAAATCAGTGCCCTTTTTCTGTGCAAATCCTTTTACAACTAACCTGGCCTTAAATCTTTTCTTACCTCCATCTTCCTCTTTCAGCCTGTAAACCCATTTATTTGGTAAAGCCTTTTTTCCTGTAGGTAACTTACATAATTCCCAAGTTTGATTTTTCAGCAAGGAGTCCATTTCTTCTTTCATTGCAAGCTCCCACTGAACTTGTGTATCCACCTGCATAGCTTCATCATACCCTTCTGGTTCACCAGCATCTGTTAACAAAATAGAATACAAAGAGGGAGAAAACCTTTCAGGAGGTCTACTTATCCTTATGGACCGTCTAACATTCACTGGAGTTTGTGGTATTTCTGGTTGCTGTTGCGGAGCATGAGGAACCACTGGAACATCACTATTTGGAGTATCATCCAGCACCACATAATCCTTTTCTTTCTTCTCATGCTGCTGCAACTGATCTTTGTACAACACCTTCTCATTGAATATAACATCCCTGCTTCTCACAATTTTTTGATTTTTAAAATCCCAAAGCCTATAACCAAATTCATCAATGCCATATCCAACAAAGGTACACCTTTTTGATTTTACATCCAGCTTGGTTCTATGTTCAGAATCTATATGTGCAAATGCTTCACAGCCGAAGGTTTTTAGAAAAGAATAACTCACCTTCTTGCCTGTCCATGCTTCCTCTGGAATACCACAGCTCAAAGGAACTAAAGGACCTCTGTTAATTAAATATACAGCAGTGTTGACAGCCTCTGCCCACATGTTTAAAGGCAGCCCAGCATGCAATCTCATGGTCCTTGCACGCTCCATTATTATCCTATTCATGCGTTCAGCCACTCCATTTTCCTGTGGAGTCCCTGGAACCGTTTTCTGCCTACGAATTCTATTAAAGGAACAATAATCTTCAAATTCTTTGCTGCAATACTCACCGCCATTATCAGATCTGAGACATTTTAATCTTTTACCTGTCTCATTCTCAACCAAGCTTCTCCATTTCTTAAATGTTTCAAATACATCAAATTTCTGTCTAAGAAAATAAATCCAGACCTTCCTAGTTGCATCATCTATGAATGTAACATAATACCAAGAGCCACCAAGAGAAGATACTTGAGCTGGTCCCCATACATCTGTATGCACAAGCTCCAACTTTTCATTTTTCTTTTGCTTCCCATCCTTAAGAAAACTGACTCTCTTTTGTTTTCCATACACACAACTTTCACAGAAATCCATATTAATACATTTTAGACCTGGTAAAACTTTCTTAGAATGAAGTACCTTCATACCTTTTTCACTCATATGCCCAAGTCTGTTATGCCACAGTGTTGTCTCAGAACCTGCAGCAACTTTTCCAGTCTCTTCCTGCAAACCTGTAGCAACTGTTCCTGAACCTGTTTGTTTTTTCTCTGTAACAGCTAAAGTAGAAGGAACAGTATGACCTGTACAAAGATATAAGGTGCCTACTTTCACACCTTTTGCTACTACTAAGGCACCTTTTGAAACCTTCCAATTTTTATCAGTAAATGTAACAGTGCAACCTTGTTCAGTTAGCTGCCCTGCTGAAATTAAATTTCTACTAAGCCTTGGAACATGCCTTACCTCTTGTAGTAGCCAATGATTCCCATTCTGCAACTTAATTTTGATTCTTCCCTTTCCAACAATCTAACAGGGTTCGTTATCTCCCAAATAAACCAGCCCAAAATCCCCTTGGACATAATCAAGGAAATAACTTCTATGGGGCGTAGCATGAAATGAGGCCCCTGAATCTAAAACCCATGAATCATCAGCATTATCTAGGGAAAGAATCAAAGCATCATCTTCAGACTTATTGCTTACCACATTTGCTTCCTTATTGCCTTCTTGTTTGTCTCCTTCTTTGTTTTTCTGAGACCAGCAATCTTTCTTTAGATGACCTGGTTTTCCACAGTACCAGCAATCCTTCTATCCTCTGGTTTGGGATCTTTTGTCCTTTGATTTTCCTCATGACTTCCCATGACCTCCAGAACCTTTTCCTCTCTCCTTTGATCTGCCCCTGCTTTTTGTATTCAAAACACTGCCTGATTTGGATCCACCTGAGCTTTTCTTATGAATTTCCTCACTCAGAATAACACCAACAACATCATCAAATTTTAGGGTATTTGAACCAGAAACAGAGTTACTAACCGCCATTACCAAACTATCCCAGCTTTCAGGCAATGAACATAATATCAAGAGAGCTCTAACTTCATCAAATTTTACATTTACAGAAGTCAATTGACTGACAATCGTATTAAATTTATTTAAATGACCTGTCACAGATCCACCTTCAACCATTTTCAAATTAAACAACTGCTTCATGAGAAATACCTTATTTGAGGCTGAGGGTTTTTCATACAATTTTGCCAAAGCTTTCATCAAACCATCTGTCGTCTTCGCTTCTGTTATATTGAATGCCACCGACGGTGCCAGGCACAACTGAATGGTTCCCAGTGCCTTTCTGTCAAGAAGATTCCAATCCTCATCAGACATTGTTGCCGGTTTCTTGGCTACTCCTTCCAACGGCCAACATAAATCCTTTTGATAGAGGTAATCCTCCATCTGCATCTTCCATAACTGATAGTTCTGCCCATTGAATTTATCAACCTTAGTTTTACCCTCATTCGCCATTGCTCCCACTCAACCGTGAGACTTTTCTGCAGACGATAATCGAACACAACCCGCTCTGATACCACTTGTTAGGGTTAGCCGGCAGAAGATATCAATTAAATGCAAATAAAGATTAAACAGAGAAATGGAAATACATAGAAATAATAATAGCGAGAGACAAGTTTTAACGTGGTTCACCCAAACTCGGGCTACATCCACCAAACAGAGAGTCCAATATTATTATCCAGTAAATCAAACCGATTACAATCAGTAATCCCTGCAACTCAATACCGCTGCAAAATGCTACAATACAAAATCAAAACCCTAACCCTTAGCCGCTTTTTATCAAGCTTTTTGTCGGTTACAAAATAGGGTTTTCTTATGTTGGTCAATGAAAAAATTAACTCCCAGTGCATTATAAAATAATAAAAAACCGTGTGAGGTTTCGGGGGCGTTGCCCCCGAGCTCCCATGGGGGCGCTGCCCCTCGACCCCTCCCTGTATCACGACAGGGAATGCGCCAGGAGCACTGCCCCTGGACCCCGTAAGGGGCGCTGCCCCCAAACCCCCTCAAGGGGCGTTGCCCCTTGACCTCGTAGGAATTTGGGGGGAAACTGCGCTGATAAAAGTGGGGTAAATATAACCTCCGAGTCTGATTAGGCTCCACATAATAACAATGCCTCCCACTCTAAGTTTACATGTTTACTTTGTCAAGAAGTAGTGGACCAAGTGTAGAGATACTTGAAAATTCCCATAGCTCCAAAGGAAGATCCAAATATCACAAAGAAGGTGGAGACAGAACCTAAGATAAGTGGGAAAAGATTAACAAAAAAAGATGATAGCAATAAAGATTTTCACCTCTGGACTTTAAGGTTTGATGGATCAAGATGCAAACAAGGTGCCGGGGCAGGCTTTGAGTTGATTATTCCCACTGGAAGTTTGTATTTAGCATCACACATGTTATAATTTTCCTGCACAAATAACATAATAGAGTATGAAGATTTGGTGCAAGGATTGCTGATGGCACTTCAGAAGAAAGTCAGAGTTCTTTAGGTGTTCGAAGATTCAGAATTGGTTGTAAAACAAGTAAGGAAGCAATACTCATGCAATGATAAGAGATTGAATAGGTATAGAAACCGAGTATGGGATTTGATTGAATTCTTTGATGGTTTCAATATCCAGCTAATTCCTTAGAGGCAGAATCATGTTGCAAATGCTCTAGCACAAACAACGAGCACCTTGGAACCAACATCCATGGTAGGTTTGAAGAAGTTCACTATTGAATTTGTCACCACCCCATTAGTACCCGATAATATCACAAATTTTCAATTCTTTGAGGACGACAAGCATATAATTGACTTCCTCACTTCATCCGATGTTTTCACTACTCAAATAATAGATGAAGAGGAAATGGAACCAGCTGAAATGGACTTAGAGGAAGTCCTCAACCTAAAGACAAACATGATTCCGTGAGGAATGGTGGAGTTGGAATGGCTATTTGATTCTAACAAATTAGGAACCCAAAGAAAAGAAGGAGAATCTCTTAGTGGAAAGTGCAATCCCTTCAATTTGGGGATGGACGAAGAAGTTAAGAATGTGTTCATTGGAAAGGCCAGTACTAAAGAAGAAAAGGAAAACATCATCCATGCACTAAGAGACTATCATGAAGTAATAGCATGGAGTTATGAGGACCTCAAGACATATGACACCTTGATCATTACTCATACCATACCACTCAAGCTAGGAGTAAAGCCTTTCAAGTAGAGGCAGTGACCCATGAATGCTTTATTAGAACCTCTGATCTTTAAAGAAGTCCAAAAATTACTGTCCGCAAGAATAATATTTCCTATCAGACATTCAGCCTGGGTAGCAAATTTGGTCCTAATCTGGAAGAAAAATGGGGAAATCAGACTTTGTGTCGACTTCTAGAATCTGAATTGAGCATCTAAAAAGGACAACTATCCGTTACCATCATTAGATGAAGTATTGCAGATTGTCAATGGATCCCAAATGATGTCTTTTTTGGATGGATATTCAAGTTACAACCAAGTGATGGTTGACTATGAGGATAGATTGAAAAAATATTTTACATGTAAATGGGGAATCTATGCATACCGCAAAATGCCATTTGGGCTGATAAATGCTGGCACAACATTCCAACGAGCAATGGACGTTGCCTTTAAGGGATTAGTTGGAAAGTGCATCATAATCTATATGGATGATCTTACAGTATTTTCAAAGAGGTGAGAAGATCATGTGGCTGATTTAAGGAAAGTATTACAGTGGTACAAAGATTGGGATTTCACTCAACCCCAAGAAGTGCATTTTTGGGGTAATCGAAGGTAAGTTGCTAGGACATGTTATCTCTGAATAGGGCATATCTATTGATCTAGACCAAGTGTAGGCAATCCTCAAGATACCATCCCCAGCCAACAAGAAGGAACTTAAGTCATACTTTGGTAAGATCAACTTTGTATGCAAGTTCATGATAGGTTTTTTTGAAATTGTTTGACCTCTCAATGCCATGTTGAAGAAAGATGCCAAAATGGATTGGACCCCGCAAGCGAAGGCTGCATTCATAGAAATTAAATAAGCAATCACCAACGCACTAGTGCTAGTAAGTCTAGATTATACATTACCATTTCATATCTATTCATTTGCTTCTGAACAAACTTGTACAACAATGCTAACACAGAAGAGAGCGGTCGATGATGAAAGACCCATTTCTTTCATGAGCACGCCATTAAAAGATGCAGAGTTAAGGTATCTAAATGTGGAAAAACAAGCATATGCCCTGGTAAAAGTGGTTAAGAAGTTCTGTCATTACATTCTAAGAAGTCAGGTAATTGCCATAGTACTAGACGCAGTAGTTAAAGCATTGCTGATGCAAAGCAAACTTGGAGAAAGGAGAGGAAAATGGGTTACTATTCTATAGGAATTTGATATAGACATATAGCCCATGAAGTTGGTAAGAGGGCAGGCACTAACCAGATCGATGGCAGAAGTGGGACTAGGCCTAGTCTCCTAGCAATACATGTTAGAGGACATCTCTAAGGACAAGTGGTATGGAGACATCATTATTTACCTGCTCAATCAATGCTTCCCACCTCAGTTGAATTTGATTCAAAGAAGAGCACTTAGACTGAAAAGCAATAGCTATATGATAAAGGGGTCAGTACTCTACAAGAAGAATTGTGAAGGGATTTACCTGAGATGTTTGCACAAGACAGAAGTAAATAAGGTACTGACCAGTTTTCATAAGAATTTTAGGACAGGTCATGATCAGCCCATTCAATGGCCAATCAAATTCTTCAGGCTGGATATTACTGGCCTACATTATTCAAAGATGCTTACTCACATGTGAGAACCTGCCATACATGTCAGACCATTGCAACAAGGGAATGAAATGTTGCCATGCCATTGCAACTAGTTGTGGAGGTATGACCATTCACACAGTGGGGCCTTGAATTTATCGGTATGATCAATCTGCCCTCCTCTGCAGGACACAGGTATATTCTTACCGCTACTGATTACTGCACCTATTGGTCAGAAGAAATAGCTTGTAAACAATGCACCACAAAGGTAGTCATTGAATTTGTTGAAAAGCATATTATCAATAGGTTTGGATGCCTATTTTCTTTAGTTTGTGACAATGGTCCTGCCTTTTCATCATTGCATTTTTCAAACTAGGCATTTGATTATGGGATCATTCTAAAATTCTCATCTAATTACTATCCACAAGAGAATGGGGTAGCTGAATCCACAAACAAAAAGATGCTCAAAGTAATTAAGAAACTGCTAGACAAAAACCCCAGGGATTGGCATACTCAACTTAGATTTGCTTTATGGGTTGATAGAATTTGACACAATGTTGCATTGGGAATGTCGCCCTATCATTTAGTCTATGGAACCGAGCCAATTTTTCCTATTCACTTGAGGATCCTTGACCTACAATTCATGCAAGACTATCTTGAAACCGATGACCAGTTGTCCTCCCAATTATCCCAATTACTGTACCTTGAAGAGAAACGTGACGCTTCCATAGAAAACTTTGCTAAGCACCAAGGTGTAGTGAAACGATGGTTTGACAAGAGAGCCAAGGTAAAGGCCTTTTGCATTTCTGATTTAGTTTTGTATTGGGATAAAGCTCATGAGAAGAAAGGTGAGCATGGTAAGTTTCATAAGCTTTGGTTGGGCCTATATCAGATCTATGAGATCCTTGGTGATAACACGTATCGACTGAAGATCCTTACTGGTGAGGAGCTTCCATTGCCCATCAATGGATAGTTCCTGAAGCACTACTTCTAGCTTTGAGAGGCATTCCTACCTCCCCTTAGTGTACATAGCTAGGTTGCTTGTCTGCTTTGGTTAGAGTAGGTTGCTATTAGATTAGTTTTCTTTCCTGCTGTCGTTTGTTGTAGCTGTTAGGTGTTTTTGCTTCCGCTTAGTTAGTTGTCTTTTTTGCTTTTCTTTTTGCTCACTACACTTGCTTTAGCACGGGGTCTTTATTTCTAGAATGTGGTGGTAGTTATGTGGACTTTCAAGTACTTCTTTGTTGGGAGGCTAATCTGTAGTCTTTCTTTAAGAAACTGAAGTTCTGCTTAGGTCTTGTTGTGGGTTCCACTGTTATACCAGGGAATATGATGTCTGTTCATTGAAAAGGAGTCGTTAGTTAGTGCACCTGAAATGTTTTCTAACCATATATCTCTCACACTTTAAATAATCCTGAAGTAGCTAAATGAGTCCTGGTGATCTTGCATTAAGTGAAAAATCTAAGGTCCACCTTTACCGCCATTGGGAGTCCACACCCACCTAGCTAAGTTATCATAACGGTAGTGGTATTGCATTGTACTCTGCTGGTTTAAGCTTAATGAAATATCAATTTGTCAATCAAAGAAAAGTAAATAAATACAAAGAAGATCATAATCACATGTTATAACTTAGTTAGGTGGACAGTCAAGTAAACTCTATCGGCGCTATGGATGCTTGACTTGCAGTGGGGCTCTGCTTGAGTGGAATTTTGAGACAAACCCATCGGGGCTATAGACGCTCGCTAGTAGCGGGGCAATGTCCAAGTAGTTCAGAAGGTGTGTAATAATCACATATTTTAATGCAAAGGATCTAAGATAAGCTTAGTTGCTAAGGGATGGGAATGAATGCAATTGCACACACTCAGGTTTTCAGGATGTGGATGGTTACACTAGTTATTGATCTTTGATTCTTTGATAGGATATCATGTTTTCTTGTCTAATGTGTGGGAAACATAGAGATTTTGCGTTCAAACTAAAAGTTTATCTTTGAAATGCTCAGGAACATTTCCCAGTAGAGTTGCCATTTGTTGTGCCTTGCACATGCACCCCATTTTGTAAAATAGGGACCCCCTCTTGCAAATTTTGGTTTAGAGTATCAGTTGGGTTTTTCATCTCCTAAGTTGTCAAAAGTAGTCAAAATGCATTTCTAGCCATGTTAGAAGATTGATGTCAATAGGTCTCTCAAAAATCTGCTAAGTCCAAGTGGTTACATTCAATAAAACTAGGTCTAAAGGTCTTTTGTGCTAAAAACACTTCCATCCAACTTTTGAAATAAAATTCATTGCCTCTGACTTAGTGCTATTTTCATGTCTGACTGACCCTTGCACTGCTTTCATTTCTCTCCTACCTGGTGCTAAAATGACCCACCTCTGACTTCACGTTGAAATGCCTATCCACTGACGAAGTCAGAGACCGGTGAAACCTCCGCAGGTCTGAGGATCCCCAAAACTCTGCAAAATGCTTAAAATGTGTTGATCAACTCTGCACTAAGAATCTTGACTACCAACCAAGTCGGTGACATACCAAAGCCTCACCAATTTAGAGGCAACCAAATCCCGTGCAAACCCTAAATTTATGTGGAATGTCATGACTGACACCCCGTACACTCTACATTAATGGTGATCAATCAAAGGGAATAAAAGGAGTTTTACATGGTTTTCGAGCTCATTTCATACTGCAAAACAATCGAGGAGCTCCTTGATGACGTTTAGATCAATCTTCTTGCACACAATCCGTGGATTAGACCTAAAGACCTCTTCACCAGTTCATTTCAACATACTTCATTCTCTACAAACCAAGTAGGATCTCTTTTCACTTGCTTAGGGTTTTCATTAGTTAGGGTTTCAGTTAAAATCGAATGTAATTTCTTCAAAACATGTTGCAAACACATGTTTTTCTCATGAAATATTGAGTTTAAGGGACAAAAATTAGGGTTTCCTTTTAAATTGTTTGGTTATCATAAAAACCCTAATTTCAAACCGAGTGGAAGGTGAAATTCTTAAGGTGTTTTCCAAACCCCTGTGTGCAAAGTAGAAAACAGGGTTCATCAGATCTCCAACAAAAATCTTACCTCAACATACCAAATTGATGAGTGAAACAAGTGAGGAATTGGTTAAGTCCTAAAAATCTACATCCTGAAGTTGCGTTGAAATTCACCTAACTGACCTAAAACTTTGCATCAATTCAATTCAGTCGGTGGCCTTGAAAACCCCCATTGGGACTCCAAGTCAATCTTGCACTAAAAACTTTGTTCTCTAACCTTGCGCTATTTACTACAACTGACTTAGTTGAAGGACCCTTAAAGTCCCCCAGAACCCTGAAACTCACTGTGCTCTTATTTCTAAGTACTCCAACTTAGTGCTAAATAGTGACTTCTCTGACTTAGGTTAGATGCCTCAAAATTCTCTGCAAGTCCATGAGATCTGAAACCTCACAAATTGTAGCAAGATAACCAAGTGCTAAAATTTACCCTCTCTGATCTTGTGCTAAAAGGTCCCCTCACTGACTTAGTCTGTCACCTTCAAAATCTCCACAAGGTTAGGTAACATCAAAACCCACGCAAAGGTAATAAAGTTGTTTTAGTGTTGAAGATCCACCACATCGACTTGCACTAAATACTCAACTGACTGACCTCAATGACTGATCTAAGTCAGTTCCATCTAAAACCCCCGCAAGTTAGTTGATCATGAAAATCTTGCAAACACTACAATAGTCTAAGTGATCTGAATACTGATAAGATCAATGGGTTAGACGACCCTGATTTCTCGCTAGGTCGGTGCATCTCCAAATTCCCGCTTTCCTTTTTGCAAGTCAGTTGACCCCAAAATTAGTGCAAAATGGGTACAATAACTATTTTAAGAAAAATTTCAAAAAGGGAAATGTCTGTCAAGGGGAAATAATGGTTGCATTTAGGAAATCATGATGTTTTACATGTTTTAATTAGGATTTTGCAGCATTAAAGTATTTATTACATGTATTAGTATAGGATTACTTCATCATTTGATCATGTGATAAATATAATGGTTGGTAAAATTTAGACTTGTGTGTTCTCATAAGCACATAGTGGTAACTTGGTAGATGCATATTAGACTCACTTAGGATAACATGACTTGGTAATGTAGTATTTGACTTGATAATCATAGGTTTTAAAACTTAGGAAGAACCATTTCAGAGGCATCAAAACTTATAAGGTCCAGTCATGCAGGTTAAATGACTACAAGAGCTCAAATCATGAGGTATGAGTTCAAAGGAATCCCTCACGAGACAAAGATCTCAACCAGATGGAAGGATATAGGAGATACAAAATTAGGTCATATTGACCTAGATGATTTGAGACTTAGAGTATTTGGGCCAAATCTGACCCCAAGAACCAAGAAAGTGAAAGATAGTGGGATTGTAGAAGCTGTTGCCTTCCCTACATCAGCTTAATGTGTAGAACTGATAGTTTCTTGTGTAGGGAGGTATTACATCATGACTAGGACCATACAAACTGCTAATGGGGATGTCCTAGCTGACTTAAGTCCACCCTCCTTGGCTGAAATCTTTGGCATCCCATGACATCCAGTGATGATCATGCCAGAAAAAATTGAGGCAGAAGCTACATATAAGAAGGATGTAGATGGATGCAAGAAACACATGAATGAATAGTGGGCAAAGAGCAAGAGTTCATCCCTTGTTAAATTTCCTCAAGTTCTATATAGGAGTGATTTCCATGAGGAGATAGGAGATCTAGTGACTTTGTTGAGTAGAATATTTGGGTTGCCTACAACATCAACCTTTGAAGGATGGATGTTCTTTATGGTTGAAGAGATATTGAAGGGCACTAAGTTCCATTGGGCACAAATTCTGAGTGATAACATACATCAAGCTTTCAATGACTTCAAAGATAAACAATTTTTCAGAGGGACTTCATATGTAGTATATGCATTGGCTAGAAAGAATCAATATGATGGATTGTCGAAAGTTGGAGAAGTGGAAAATGATGAGCAAACTCAGATTAAGGTCTATGAATGCTACACACAGCTGACATTGTCACAATCTCTTATGCACTTTAAGAGAGCAAATGATGCATTTACTATGTATATAACTAGATTGCTACAAGGAAATATAGCTCTTAGGATATCCATTGAGGCCATGAATGAAGTTTCTAAGTATGGAAGATGGTATATACAGTTTGAGAAGTTCACATAGCTGAGAGTAAAAGGCTTCACTAGAATAGCTTATAGACTACCTATATACCCCACAGATAAGGTAATTCTTTTGGAATTGTCTAGATGGTTAATAACTTGTGTTGAAAAGATGAAACATCTACATCGAACAAATGTTCAATTCCTCATTCTGCTAGGCAAGGGAAATTATGCATGTGCTTCATTGGGAGTAGCTAAGCACTCTAACACTGAGCTCCAACTACTCAACCTCCATTACTATACCAAAAGAAATCATTTTGATCTGAATAGGGTAATGGAGAGGTTTGTAAGCAAGAGATTGTTCCATAGAATGCACATAGAATATTTTTGGGCTAATTGCCTGGATGACTATGAAGTTATACAAAGAGCCCACTCAAGATTATCCCTGGATTTCATAAGAAAGTTCCATATTATAGCAGTCCTAGACCAACTAGAAGATGATGAAAATGTGATGCATAGAGAAACTTGGGAGGTGCAGTACCATCAACCAATCCCCTTACCCAATTGGGCCAATGCTGAAGAAAGCTACCTAGATGTTGTGATGAAGGAACTAATCAGACTGAGTAAATCTTGGGTAAGAGGTTAGATTACTACCTTGGAAAGATAGGGGATACAACTCACATACACTAAGCTTGAATCTGAGAAAGAATCTAGAGGAGAAGAGGATGAATCCATAGAGATAACTGATTAAGCAGAGCCAGCCCAAGGACCTGCCATGAGATCAGATAGTGAAGATCACATACCCTTGGTAGAAAAGGCCAAAGCACAGAAGAGTAAGAAGGCTGCTCCAAACACACAAAAGAAGGATATGCCTCCCTCTACCAAGACAAAAGCACCAAAGAAGAGAGACATGCCTAGTGGGCGAGGAGAGGGGTTGAAAACAAAGAAAGTTAGAGTAAAGGATACTAGAAAAATGGTAGAAGCTGCTACTACTGCCACTGCTGATATCACTAGCCTACCAACTTCACCACCTCCTGCTACCCCAAGTGTAAATGCTGATGTACTTTCTCCAATTGCTTCCACTACTGTATCTTCCCCTTCTAATTCTACCATTGCTCCTATTTCTCCTGTAACTATCATTCAAGAAGATACCTCTACTACTTCTTTACTTGCAATTGTCATTTCAGCTGCCTCTTGTCCATTGGAAGTAAGCTCTAGCACTCATAGCAGCCCCATTTCCTCCATTGCTGCCTCCTCATGTTCTTCCATCACCACCACATCCTTTTCCTTCTATATCTTCTATTTCACTTTCCACTTCCCTTGCATTACCCCCTATTTCTACCATTCTTTCACCTTCTCTTCCCTTACCTGCTTATCCATCACTTCACCTATTATCATTTCTTCTTTCTTGCCAACTTCTTCTATCCCATCGGCTTTGGGGTCTTCTACCTTTACTAATTTGACACAAATCAGTTTGCCTTCAATTGCAATGTCGTTATCACCTGCTGCCCCTATCTCACAAGCTATCCTAGACCAAGACTCAACTTCTTTGGCTGTGCCACTATTGCCAGGCATAGAGAAAGTATGTACTGAATTGGATCTCCAAGAACAAGAGCTAGAGAATGATGTGTTTGAAGAGACAGAGAGAGAAATAGTTGATGAGTCTTTGGATGAAATAGCAAACACAGAAATAATTGAGATCTCAGATAGTCCTCCAAAAAAGAACCAAATAGAAGCCATCCTGGGAGCATCTTAGAAAGATGTACTGGTAAACTGGAGAAGTCTCGTAAATGAGGAAGAGGATATGGATAAAGAATTAGAACAAGAACAAAGGTTACCTGAAGGGCCACCTAATATAGACAATGAGAACCTTGATGGGTCTAAAGAGCCTTCTTCTTCAGTACCTGATTGGATGAAAAGTAGAATGGCATGTCCAAAGCCTCAGGTGGAAATCATGAAATTAGATTTGAGTGCTATCATGTTATAGGCACAGAAACTGAAGAAATAGAAGAAAGCAAAAGTGTAGTCCAAAATTTATAAGGACGCAATAGGATCTAGGATAGTAGAGGTAGTTGTCCCACCAACTGATACAAACAGAGAACAAGTTAGAGCTAAAGATTATATGAAAACAACAGTGAACTTGGGACTAGCTACAAGGGCTCAAAAGGTTGATGAGTTCAAAGGCTCTGTTACTTCAATCCTAGAACAAATAGACAAAGATGAACTCACAAAGAAGAAATTGAAACAAAAAAATGAGGAATTCTAAGCCTGTTTGTAGTTTTTGATTAAACCAGTAGACTCTAAGGGTGAGTTAAGGGCAGTGCCCACTTTTCTATCAAAAGATGAAGTGTCCAAACTTGATGAAGTCCAGACTCTGTCAACAGGAACTCAGAAATGGATGATCAGAGTGTACAAAAAGGGATGTGAAGCAATTGATGCCGCAGCCGAGTTTCATAAGAATTTGGTTCAACTTCTAGAATTCTAGAAAGACTTGCAGGAGGAATGTGATTCTTTTGATGAATAATATTCTTAGGTATTCCCTCAAGTGCAAGCAATTAGAGATTTACCTACTCAAACTCTGCTCTCTAAAATTATTTTGACAGGGGATAGATTGCACAAAGCCATAGATTGGTATCAGCGAATAAAATTGAGAAAGGAAGTTTTCGACAGCATCAAGGAGGCCTAGAAAGTGGCAAAAGAAAATATATTGACTCTTATTTATGAAATAAATGACACCCTAAAAGACTGCCTTGTGATGGCTTATGATGAGTTGGTGCCATATGATGTGAAAGGATGTAAAGATAAGCTGCATAAGATACTTTTTGAAGATACTGAATTAAGTGTGGAAGCCAAACTGGATAGAGTCAGTGACCTCATAACTGACTTTAATGCATTTCATAAAGGAAAGAAAGATGTGGAAAAAATGTATAATCGATATAGTCAAGAGTTGGAGATGTTCAGATATTAGGTCAACCACCTCAAGAACCCGAACCTCGCAAATATCAATCCATCATTATCAGCCTGGGTTAGCTACCTCAACAAAATGGCAGAAGAAGACAGAGTAGATTTGGATGATGAATCTTAGTAAATTTTTGAATATTTTGAAATGTAATCCCATCACTAATGTAAATTGCTATATTTGGAAGGTCATGTGACGTTATTTTGTCCTTATTATGCCTTGTAAATGATCTTTTCTATATGTATATCCAAATGGGTAGTCAAATTATCTAGGTTCAATGTATTTGGGGGTCATTTTTCATCTTTTTCATAAGGGACAAAATGTAATCCAGGATTGCTATGAGCTATTATGAATGCATTTGATGATGTAAATCTAGACCGTCGATGCCCAATTAATCTCCACCATCCATTCAAAAACTCAGTATGGTGCCTTTCCTATATAAAGGGCTGCCCTCTCTCTCATTTGCAAGACTCTTGATGTCGAGTTGCTGATGCTCTACCTTTTGAAGTTAATACAAAGCAAGTTTCTATAGTTTCCTGAGAATTTGTGTATTGTATTTGTTTATCTGGTTTTCATGGTTCACTTCTTGATCCCCAATAGTTAGTTTATTGTGCTTTTGCAATGTTTATGGTTTGTTAAAGGTATCTGATGAATGTTCTTAGTCCATACTTTTAGTTGCTTGCTGATGGTAAGTGACTGTGCAATGTTAGCCTGGGCTAATCAATTGTGCTTAGTTCAATTGCATTTCATAAGTTAAATTACTCCATTGTTGGGTATTTGATGAATGAATGTAATATGAAAATCTCTAGATCTCCATTGAAGATAGCATCATTTTATGCAGTGTTGTAACATCCGTTAGTTTGGTAACTCAGAAAATTGGTTAAAAAATTTAGAGCATTTGTCTACCTATAGTAGTCCATATATTGTGAATGTCACTTAAGATTTCTCTAAAACCCTATCCCCTTTTGCATTTTCTTTGAAAATGATTGTTAGCTTAGGTATTCTAGCAGCATTTTACATTGTCTTATCAACTGAAATCATAAAGGGTTTGCATGAATTGCTGTTCAAATTATCTAAATCTGTCAACTACATGTAAGACCCCTTGTTGGCACAACTAGTACATTCCAACTGAAAGATTCTGAGCAAGCTAAGACTTAGCTATAGAAACCTTGGAGTAGTCTTACCTAGGGTAGGATATTTTTCAAGAGAGGTGTGATACCAATAATCATACCTACCTTGTTGCATGCTAAAAACACCATTAACAGAGCAGAGTTAGGGTTTCTAGAGTAGGCGACCAAAGATTTTAAATTTTCCACAGAGACTTAACACTTGCAATATAAAATTTTAAAACTGCCACCAAAAACAAAAACTTGCAACCACAAGATGTTTGCAATGAAAAATATCAAAAAAACTAAAACTTTGAGCAAAAACCCCTATGCAAGAGTCGTACATACCCATATAGATCTGTACGGTACGACCTGTGACAGGGGCCAAAAAAAATTTTAGGTAGTGAAAAATAACAAATTTTATATTCTTCCTAGGGTTTTTGGTTCTTCCGAACTCAATGGCATGGTCGATTCAAGCTAGGAGGCCTCCTGCAAAAGTCAATCATCAAAACTCAACCAAAAATATTACATTTTTGCATATTCATGTTGGGTTCACCATTTTATAGTTAGGGAAAATTAGATTTAGTGTCAAAAATAGCAAACTAACTAAACCGTAACTAGTACCATGTAAATGAAAACAATGAAACTCAAATGCAAACCGAATCCACACTGGACTTGATTGATCTCCATGGCTCTTCTTGATCTCGCATAAGAATGCAAGATGTCGAAGGATTGTTGATTGCTCACTGTTACAACATAACAAAGCTCAAGTGTTGCATGATTGTATGAAAATGACTTGTGTGAGTGAGTCAGTGAATGAGGGTTTGGAATGGAAAATGAAGTTTGATTTATAGAGGGAAAGGGAATCAAATGAATGGCTAGGATTGGAAGCCAATTGTGTGATGTGGATGGCTACGATTAAAAGGCAATTTTAGTGCTTATGATGGACATTAAATGGGTATGATAGGAGGCCAAAATTAGGAGAATAGTGGGAATAAATGGGATTTTTTATTTATTTTGGAGAAGAAGTGCTTATGACGCACAATGAATGAGGTTATAAATAGAGATATGAATGGGGATAAATAATTTAAATAATAAAATTATTTAAATTATGAGAGACATGTGGAATCTAAATAAATATTTAATTTATTTAAATTGGATGGTGGAGGAAAATGAGCTTAAATAAATAAGATTTATTTAATTTGGTGCAAATGGAGGACAAATGGAATTAAATAAATAAGATTTATTTAATTTGATGTAAGAGAAGGATTAGTTAAATATATATAATTTATTTAACTAATGAGAGTGATGGAAGGGGTCATGAAGGGGACCTGGGACAAAATATTTCGAAATGTAATGTCGTAAGATAAAGTCAAATTTAGGTGACTACACTTAAGATGGGGGATATTCTTAAGTAAAGATAAGGATTAAAAGGATCAAAGGATGATTGGTCTTGATCAGGGGTTTAATTACAATTCAAAGTTGATGGATGAAATATGCAAATGACAAGGTGATTTGGATGACAAAATATAAAATGTGGATGAATTATGGGTTTCGATCTCTAATGATTCAAGATTTGGAAAAAAAGGAATTATGTTTCAAAGACTATCTCAAAGTTGGACTATGGATTCTAAGATGATTGAAAAGTTTTGGACAAAAGTGCCATTTTACAGGTCAAAAGTGTAGGTTTATGGATTAAAGGTGCATGGACAATATGCGAAGGCATAGGGATATTAGAAAAATGCACCAAAGGATATTTAAAAGCACAAATACCTAACAAAGGTGCCAATCCAAGTGAAAAAAGTGCAGGTTTATGGATCAAAGGCACTAAATGATAGTTTTTGGTTGATTAGAGAACTTTCTTGGCAAGAGATTGATCAAACAATCAAACACAATGGATCATGCAAATTCTCATTGAACTTCATGGATTGTAATTGATTTTACTAGTATTGAACATAAAAAAACATGCCAAACACTTTAGCATATTCCTTGAAATTATTCAAGTAGGTGTATCTTTGTAGTGTAGGCCCACACAAAATACCTCACAAAAGGGGATAGTTAGGGATCTAGTGGCACAAGCGCTCACCTTTTCCCTTTTTTTGGAGGCTTTGATGCCTTGACCAAAGAATTTCTATATCATCTCAAGGAGGCACATGGTGACTATCTTTAGGCTTCTTACTAAACCTTGTACCACATTAGAAGATGGCTGAAAGGTCTTATCTAGGCTATTACACGCTCTCTAGTGGAGTTCCCAATATATACGAGGTACTGCAGGGCACATGTTTGTGGAAACTAGTTTGTTGAAGGGATGTGACATAAGCTATTAAGAAAATGCCACTTCACCTTGTGTCTAGAATCACCCAGGGCCCCAAGGCTATTGCAATGACAACATAACTATATTGAGGTACAACTTTTTCTCTCCCCCCTTTGTATACCCTTCTGGAATGCATGGTTGAGGTCATCCCTAGGGATGTTGAAATCCCCTAGCAAGCCTCCAAATGGGAAATATTATGCTAATTGGTTTTGATCCCTAGACTGTCACTAGGCACAAGGGGAGAACACATGTAAGATAGCACAATCTTAGGATCTAATCTAAAACACACAAGAAATTCGAGGGTTTTGATCTCCGAGATCATGCAAGGTGCGAGGAGAGAACATACACCAACAAAATTCCACAAACACATCAAACAAGTTAATTAATCCTCTAAGCTAATTTAGTGTGCCTAGATTAGTGACAAAATAAAGTCTTGGATGATCAAACCTACTTGACAAATATATTAGTAGTTTTAGATTTTTTGATCTTTGACAAATGATGAATAAGCTGCACAAATGGATTAGTTCACAAAATCACAAAGGTTAGACTAAAAATAAAAAGATGATATTAAATATTCTAGAGAAAAAGTGTAGTTTGATAGTTAGAAGTGCAACTACATAGAACAATTGTGTGACTTTATATAACAAATGCACACTTTTATGGAACAAAAGTGAACTTTTATGACATAATAGTGCATAGATAATTGACAAAAGTGCACTTATATAGACAAAGGTGCACACTTATTTGACAAAGGAATCTAGATATCAAACAAAAGCATGCTAATATTAAACAAAAGCAAACTTTTACCTAAAAAAAGTGCACATATACTGAATAGAAGTGCCAAAAGACCAGAGCACAGTTTTGGAACAAAGATCCATAGACCTGTAAACAGATGATTAATCCTCTGCAAAATAGAAAGTTAGCCAAACCAAAAAAGGACTACAATGGTTAGAAATAGAATGGAAATCTAGATTGACAACATAGAACTGACATAAACTATCCTACAATCACAAACTGGTTAGAAAAATGACAACATATCACAATCCTGCACAAGCATCACTTTAAGACACAAATGCACCAAACTGTGGAACAAATGTGCCAAAATGTGGAGCAAATGAGCCAAATTATGGACAAGTGTGCCAATCTATGGAGCAAATGCACCAAATTGTGGAAAAATGTGCTAAAATAGTGAACAACTATGTTAACTTATCAAACGAAAGTGCCACTCTGCAAACGAATGCACCTTTTTGGAACCTAACTTCTTAAACATGAAATTCTCACAAGAAAAATTTAGATCTAGGGATGTGGGTCCCATCGAGAATACTAAAATGTGGATGACAAAAGTGCATATGAAATACAAACAATGAAAGCAAATCAAACAACATAATTAATACAATTGCCTTTCCTTCAAATGCAATTCCTCTCCTCAAGGAAGTAGAAAGGAGTAAAACCAAGCTCCAATAGTTATGCTTCCTTGATTTAAATAATATGATCTTATGTGGATTGCTCAATTACTTTAGCATAACCTTGATATGATTTGATAATGGATGATTTGGAGATAATTCAACAGCATAAACTTGCAATATGAAGGTACTTGATTATGGCTTGAGAGAGGATTTATTTATAGATATTTAGAAATGAAGATCAATGGTGGAGGATGATTAAAGAGATCAATAGATGAGAATGATTGAGAGGATTTGGAGGAATGAGAGATTGACAAGTGCCCTTGTCTTCTCATGAATCATGGGAGTTAGTAGGCTTGATTGGTGAGTTGACTGAATTGATTGATTTGTCATCTGAATAGATTGATTTGTCAACTTATTTGATTGAATTGTTAACAAAATAGATTGAGAGTGATGAGTGGGTGATGAGGGAAAATCATTGTGAGAGAAAATTATGGAGGAGAAATTAGGGAAAATTAAATAAATCAATTATTTAATTTTACATGAACATGGATAATGTTAGAAAATAAAACAAAATATTAAATTTATTTATTTGAAGGAGATAGAATATTGTTTTAATTTATTTAATTAATGTGTGGAGGAATATTAGATTAATTAAATAATTAGGAATTATTTAATTAATATAGAAGAATGAAGTGGTTTATTATTAAATAATATAAGATATGGTAAGGAGGTGATATGAAGAATGTGTTAGCCATTTTAAAGTGTCTACACTACCCTTATTACTAAAAACCTTAGTGTCAATTTCCACCCAATCGTAACATAGAATAAATCCAAGTAGAAATCCTCATTGGAAGGTGCTAGAATTACCCACAAAATGTTTGAGCTTTCTCCTAGAAATCAGTAAAAATTCATTCATTAATTCCTCCACTCTGAATGTACTCATTAGATAATAAAGCTTTAGCTTCTATGGGAATGGAGGCATACTCCTCCCATTTGTTTGATCAAATCATAATTAACTCCCATATTTGTGAAGACATTAGCAACTTCATTACCTTTGTTAGTGTTCCCAACTAATGGCTTGAGTTTCCCTAAAAACTTGCCATCTTTTTTGCCCAGGAATCTCAGGTCAGTGGCCAATGAATAGGAGACAATTTCTTGTTCTCCCCTGCACTTCAGGCTCTGCTAAACCTAGGGGGTATTCCCTTACTTTAGTATCAATATGATAAATCCTTATTTCAACTGGATATTGACACTTAAAGAAGATATGTTCTCTTATATACAGACCAAAACTGTATAATTGCTTCAAAGTTGGCTAGCTTTGGAAATTACTTCGTTAAATGGCTTAGAGAACATGGAACTAAACCCTACTCCTAAAAACTAAAATGCTGATTGTTCTTTTTTTGTTTTTATATGATTGTTTGATTAGGGTTTGATTTGTGAAAATAAGCCCAATTTCTAATTAGTGCCAATCCTAGGGCTTGGAGTCAATTCCTTATATACAAAATGCTTCTCATAAACAAAACAAACATTTAGGTTTAGAGGATCTATTTTGTTCCTACCTTGCAGGTTACAATCCAAGAATGGGTATTTCCAACAACTCTTCTTATAAATGTCCCTATTGCAAAAAAAATCCTCCCATAACTAACTTAGAGCATTTTAATCTATTCCTTGAACAAAAGCAATATACCAAATATGTAATTTAGTAAATGTATATTCAAGAACTCAAAAACTCTTAGTATCCTTAGTCAAGAGAGAAATGCAAGCAATATAGGAGACAATTGATGAAAACACATGCTCAAAGACTTTTCATATATTGTGATCTGAAACTAATAAAAATGCTTATAGAGAAAACACATTCAACATGCAAGAAATTGAAACTTACAACTAAGAATATGGACAACTTCTCAGAAGTGCTTTATATTTCATTATCAAAACTGCCCAATCCTTCCAATCTCTTTACAAAGTGGAACAACATGTTCTTTTATAGACATAAGAACATGTTGCCCTAAAACTCGTTACCAACTATTGGTTATAACATCTTGCATTACAAGCCACCACCATAGGCATGGGGAAACTAATCCAAATTACAAATAAAAGAGAAAAAGACAAAATATAATTCATCTTGGAAATACTAAAAACCATTGGAGATGCTTTATCCCAATGATGAAGATGACCTATCACATGATTGGGTCTTCTTTCACCTTGGACACAATTATCCATACTTCTCCACCCAGGCTGCACATGATTTCTCTGAAGGCCATTGGAAAGGAATTAATTTTTCTATTTTCTCATTATGCTTTGCATACCTAGCATCCAATAGGATCTTTGACTCCTTCCAAAATATTTCAAAACTCAATTCCAAGGCATACAACTTGTCAAGTGTAGAACTCAAAATCTTCATATTTGGATCACCATCTACAGAACTTGAAGATATAAGTTGGTCAGCTATATTTTCAAAATCACCCTTCCATAGGTCCAAACCTTTTATCTGTCCATCATTATCTAATATGCTTGGCATGATCTTTTTATCCATCCCCTCAATTAATTATCTTTTCTCCTTCAAAACTTTATCCAATTTTAATTGGAAAGCCAATACTTCTAATAAAAGAAACATGTCAAGGGTTAATTTTATCTTTGTTGGAGCATCAGGGGCAAACCTTGAACATCTATGAATTTCCCTTATTTCTCCAGTTCTAGGTAGCCACACCCTAATCATGTCCTTCAAGCTTTCCTTATCCTTCTCATGTTTGTCCTAGGATGTCCTCAAACTTGAATAGGACTTCCATGTATCATCAACCTTGGCTGTAACCCTGGATAACCTATGGTTAATCAGATTTGTAACCATTTCCTTGACAATGGTCTTCTTCTCATCCTTTATATATTTCACTCATTTAACTCTTTAATCTCTAAGAGCAATGCCTCTCTATCTATTGGAAAGGCCTCTGCAGTATCCATAGGAACCAAACCACTCTGAGTTGAGGGACCTGGAGACAGCAACATCTACCCCTGATACTTACTCAATTCTGACATTGCCTGCCCATACTTCAACATAAGATAATCATAATCCTTCTACAATTTATTTGTGATAGTTTCAACAAATTGAGTTGTGTGAACACTCAAGCTTGCAACTTAAGGAGCTAGAGTATCTGATACTTTTATTATTATCACTTCCCCTGTCAATTTATTTAAGCCCACCCTTGGCTTATTATTATTTGGGGCCAATTCCCATATTGCCAAGGTCTCAAATTTGGGGTTGAACCCTGCATTAGAGAGTGCTTTATCTACCCGATCATCTGAACTGTTTGTGCCCATCCTTATTACAGTATCAAATGCAATTGTATCTGCCAAAGTCCAATGAGGGAGTAGCAATAAACCACTCTTTTCTAGCAAGGCTCTCCCTTCATCAGGAGTAATTTTGCTAATATCTAGACTCGCTTCACTAAGCACCCTTTGTGTTATCTCTTCATATTTCTCAGGATCAGCTCCTATCTTTGCTTCTTCCACCTTTCTCTAGAATTCTTCATTTCTTACTTTTTACACACACCCCTTAAATTTAGGGGTATTGAAAAAGACATCATCCTTAAAAAATTATGCACAGGCAAGCACTCTAATGTCCTCTGTATCAACTTGGTCACCAAAAAGTGACCTTTCCAACCTATTATCTGGAAAGGCAGAGGGTCATATTCTCTTAGGTGAATTCACCTACTAAAAAAATTCTTGTTCTTCTCCAACTCCACCCTCATAAGTCTCCTCCTCCATGTCCACAACCTGAATTTCTTCTTCTTTCTCTAGATCAATAATTTTTAATTTCTTAGTTGGAGGTGACTCAGGAGACTTATTTCCTCTCTTGTATGGCTTGTTTGGAATCCTTGGATCTCTTCTATATGTTGGTCTCTCTTCACCTATAGGGGCCTCTTCAATCAAAGTCTTTACATTAGCTAAAAAAATTTAAATCCTTATTATTTTATCTCTCTCCTCTGCAAAAGCCCTAGGATATGTAGGATTTAGATTTGTTCTCATTCTTTCCCCTTCCATCACTGCCTACCACCTCTTCCTCAGTAAATGAATTTCATCCATGGTGGAGCTATTTCTTACCACATCCTCATTAAACACAACCTGATTGATGAACCGTGGCCTCTTGATGCTAAGTCTTACCTGGTTAACAAATCCTTCTAGATCAAATGTTCTTGGGTCTTCCAACCCCATCTTGTAAACTTTCAATACTGAATCAATCTGATCCATAGCATCCTTGTTTGTAGTCTAGAAGTCACAAAACTTGGTGGTAGTAGGGAAAAATGACCCTTTCTTCTATAGTCTTAGGTGCTTCTTATCTGACTCATTCAACTGCCAGATAATCTCCAAGTATTTAATCCTGCTAGGCACATATTTTGCTAGTATATGTGGGGCAACCTTGCTCCCATAAACCCTAATGCAGGTAGTGTGGGTATGGAGGAACCAATCTCCCTAGTTATGTTGAATTTCTAGCTCAGGAGTTCTATCAAATGGTCTCATAAAATCCAACACATCCCTTGGAACTCTTTCACCCTCTGGCTCCAAAACGTTTAGCAACCTTCTCACAAAATGCTCTTCAAAAATCACATAATCTACACTCTCATGGTGCATATCCATCAAATGGGTCTATAATTAGATAGGGAGAAGAGTACCATCCTATTTTTGTTCTCTCACATGTAGAGTTTGATGCCACAACCCTGTTCTAGCATACAAAAACATATGGCACAAAATAGAATACCACCTAAATTATACCTTCATATCTGCAACACGAAGGTTCTGCTTAATCTTCAGTAATTGATCATGCATATTGTCTTCTACATAGGTGGCATAATCAAATCCCATAGTTGTCAAAATGTCTTGTATGTCTATAGCCAACACCATCATAAGAACTGGAATTTTATCTAATGAATCTTTCCCTAGCACTTGGCATAGAGTGTGGTAAGTTTTTGCAAAATAACGCATGAATTGAGAAATATCAAAAGGTTCCTCACTATCTGAAATTCTAATCCATTTTCCATTAATTCCCCTTTCTCTGTACTTTAGCAATTTGAAGGATCTATATGCATGACGGGCCTTCTTGTTTTTGGCAAGAGACACTATATGGATTCACGGTTGTTGTCATTGATGGCAACAAAGGTCATCCCACATATCCGCAAGTCATGGTGTGTCTCTACCGAAAGTCAGAATGAAGATTGTTGAGGTCTGGTAAACAAGAACAGAGCATATGGTAAGGTCCGACAGACAGGTCCGGATCTCTCAGAGGAAGTATCTTGGTGAAGTGCGGATTTGGGAAAGTCAAGAGGACTACCTTGAGTAATAGATTTCAAGGATTTAGCCTCCGATGATGGACAAGGAAAAAGATATGAACAGTTGAATACTGGATTCCTGAGTAACAGTATGAACAGAGGAAGAACTGACTGACAGGACATCAGATTGCTTTCTGGATGTGTTTCTGACAGTGGTAAAGGTTATGAAGACATGGATTATGTTTGGCTGACATGATTAATGATTTCTACAAGTATATGCTTGATCCGCATTACTTGATATGCAAGGATTCAGCTGACAGAACAGAGTTTGTGAGAAGATAGACTATTCCGGGTGCCGACTAGAAAGATAATGAAAAGTAGTGCGGATATATATATATATATATATAGGATGGTTTTAGTTGTGAGATGTGTGGTTGTGTGATGTTATATGCGAATAAGTGCAAAGCAGAGCAGAAGCAGTAAGAAACATCTGGTATGTAAAAGGAAAGAAGAATAAAGAGAAGAGGAAAGATGAAGTGCAGCAGATCAGTGTACTGAGCCTAACCGGAACTGAACTCTAGCATATGTGGATGCTTCCAATCAGTTCAAGTATTGTATAACATTCTTTTGTAGATAGTGTGTCTCCTTGTAGGCAGTGTGCCTCCTTTGTGAGCAGTGTGCTTGGGCAGTGAGCCCTAATTGGCAAGTGCCATTTTGTAAGTCCTTATTCTTCTAACAAAGAATAATCTTTGGGTTAATCACCCCATGGTTTTCTCCCTTAACAAGGTTTCCACATCAAAAATACTGTGTCATGTGTTTTTTCATTTCATGGTAATGTTTGCTTGTTTGAATTAATGCTGCATTGATTAATAAGAAAGTTCAAAAGAAGAAATGATTAGGATAACTGATTCACCCCCCCTCTCAGTTATCAACAATTGGTATCAGAGCTACGTTCCTTCTAATAGAGCCTAACAGCTTGAGGAAGATCTGGGAGTTCAAATGGATGCATATGGTTTAAGGGAGCAACTCAAGGCTGCCCTTGAGGATCTTGAACAGTCAAACTCTGAAGTCAATGAATTAAAGGAAAGTCTCAAACAAGCTGATGAATTCATGAGAGAACTAAAGGACAAATTAAGTCTCTCTATGAAAAAGAGAAAGGAGCTGCTCCAACAATTGGCAAGACAAAGTGAAGAAAGTAATGCAAATGAAGAATTGACTGAGAAAACCAAGTTATGTGAAAAGTTATCAAAAGAAGTCATTATGGAAAGACATGAAATGGAATTAGGAGTTATAAAGTTTACTCAAGAGATTGAAGAGAAAAGAAAAACTGAAGACAATTTAAGACAATCTCTTAAAGAGAAATCAGAAGATTGCCACCAGATGGATAGGATTATCAGACATCTTGAATCTGATCTTGAAGATGCCAAAGATAATGAAGAAAAACTTGAGGATCAAATTGTCTCTCTCAAAAGAGATCTTCAAACAACAAATGAATATAAAGAGAAATTCAAGATAAGTTCTGCTCAACTTGAAGTTCTTCTTGGAAGTCAAAAGAGGGCAGATGACAAGTATGGTTTGGGATATGAGAAAGGAGAAAGCTCCGGATTCGGTCAAAAGAATTTTGGATCAAAAAATCTAAGGAATAGGCCTAAAAGACCTTTGGTAAGACAGCCCAATGCTCAAAGATATCCATCCTTCAATGGATACTGCCACAGCTGCAATCACTTTGGTCACAAAGCTAATCAGTGTAGAAAGAGAATGAATCAAACTAATTCATCCTTCTCCGGACAGTGCTTTAACTGCAAAAGGTATGGACACAAGTCTCATGAATGCAGAAATATGCAAATGAACAAATCATTCAATGGTAGATGCTTTGCATGCAATAGAGTAGGTCATATGGCTAATCAATGTAGATCAAGAGGTTATCAGTCAAATATGCAAGGAAATGTTATTTGCCAAATCTGTTATAGGTCTGGTCATAATGCAAAAGTCTGAAGAAGCAAGAATCAGGACAAAAGAGGTCCGGTATATAATCAGAATCAAGACAAGGGTAAACAAAAGATGAATGCGGATGAAGTTAGGAATGAGATGAAAAAGATTTGGGTGAAGAAAAGTTTAGAGAATGTAGAGGTTGGATCCGCACCAGACTCTGGTGCTGATATTCCTTCTAGAAATTAAAAGGTGAGCTCTAGCTCAGGGGGAGACAAAGAAAATCCTGTTCCCCCAGCCAATCAAGTGGTACCAGATGTGGCACAACATGCAGAGTAAAGGGTTTGTAGATATGAGTCTTGAGATGATCCAGATAAGATTTTAGAAGTCCGCATGAAGATGTGAAGAAGTTGTGATCGATCAAGTAAGACCTATTCTGGGAGATGCTCCAGAATGACAGAGGATTACAAAAAGGTCCAGAGAGATCTGAAAGTGCATTGTCTTATTCTACGGATTGGACAGAGTATTTGGGATGTCCTTGTGATGTGTCATCTTGATTTGTTCATGGTTGGAAGATACGCATGATGTTCAAAGATCTGGACTGATCCGGTTCTTCAAGTCATCCGAATAAGGCAAACCAGAATAATGTACGTCAAGCATTTATTGCAATCAGATATTAGGGTTTGTGGAGCAATATAAGGGAGTTCTCATAAATCACTTGTTCATTCTGCACTCAAGAAGAAGCGAAAAGTGGAGCTCTGCAACAAAATTCATCAAGTTCACCGAAGATCACTTACAGAAGTCATTACATACAAAAATCAATCCAACCACTCCATGTAGCCGAAGGCGCATAAGGTATTTCCGTTTTCAATATCTCATTGCAAATCTTTTGAAAAATGGCTACTCTGAATATAGTAAAGATCTCAGATAGGCCCCGACCTAAATTTAAGAAACACCCATACAAGTCATTGGAGGTAGATCCCTTAGGAGCATTCTCTAGTGTTCCTCATGGCGTTTTACACACAGAAGACATTAGGGTTTACATACATGCAAGTATTGAGAAATTTGGGGAATTCAAATTAAGAGATTTCTATCACAAACAACTGATAGACAATGCTTTTGAGCTTAAACCAGAGTATAAGGGTATCCAGAAGAAATAGTTTGATCAATTCATTCATTTCCCCTGCTTTGAAGATGATGAATGGGTCCAGTATGTATTGAGTAGGATGCATGACAACTTCCTATGGCTGGATAGACCCTGCAAAATCACAAAAGAGGCAATTAGGGCAGTGACTGGTCTATACTCTTCCGGAGGGATACCTATCCTCAAATCTGTCAAAAATAACATTGTAACTAAGGCCACCGGATCAAAATTTGATAAGAGGGCAATGACCATTGAAGATATCTCTGACCCGGATATCAAGTTTGCATCCATGATAATAGGATACAAGATTTATCACTCCAGTAGGGAGAATTCTGTATCTGGAACTGCAGTATATACTGCCTATGAGATGCTAAGGAAGGATGCAGATTATGACATCTGTGAACTTCTTTTAAGTCAATTAATGGAAAATATACAAAAGATCAAAAAGGACAAAAAGAATTCTTTCAAGTATGGTACACTTATATTATGTCTATTTTTCTACTTCATGAATGAGCTGCCCAGATCAAGTGGATGGGTATGGCAGAATGACAAACCTGTAGCAGTCCAGATCAGAGATTACTTACATGGACTTGGGGATGCCAAAGCAAGAAATACAGCCCTGTGGGGATACTTCAAAAGCTTCCAGAGCATGATGCAAGTAAGAGAAAGAATTCCCCAGTCTCTTGTTGAAAAATACAAAGACTCAGTCTGATTTATGGTTGATACTGATCAGTGCCTAATGGAGGCAGTAGAGCCAAGGACAGTCTGGATCATGCCCATGGGGTATGAGGTTGATGAACAGATTATGGAACTGCATGTTCAACACATGCTTAGTCAGCCCAAAGATCCAAAAGTAGAAAGGTTTGGAACCTTTGAGGAGCTGAGTGTGAAGATCCATGTGGAACTCAGAGAACCTAAGATAAAAAGGAAAGTAAGTAAAGAAGTAGAACATATTGCCCAAGGCCTAGGCATCCCAAAGGAGGCACTTGATGCCAACTGGGAAAAGAGGAGAAAGGCTGAGGAAAAAAAGAAAGAGGTAAAAAAAAAGCAAGAAAAGTACTCCGGTGGAAACCTTAACCCGAACCAGATCATCAAAAGGATCTACACCTGTCAGAACCAAAAGCTCAAAAACATCAAAATCAGAAGGTCTGACATCCGGTAAAGGAGAGAAAAGGTCTAAAATAAAAGCCACAAGGGCTTATGCAAGTCAGAAAGATGAGGAGGAAACTGAATCAGATGAGGGGGTAAAGGAGATAAAGAAATAGAAGAAGAAATCATCCGGTAAACACTCTATCAGTCAAGGAGAAGAAGAAAAGGAAGAGGAATTTGTTGAAAAACCTACTCTATCCTTAGATGATATAGTAAAAGTAGTCACTATGGATGGCAACCTTCAACCCCTAACAAAATTCTATGATGGCTGTAATGAGGCAGATAAAAGGACTCTGGAGGAAGCCACGGTTAAGTTCTTGAACATTTACAACAAAGCTTTCATTGAGATTATATCTCTAATTCCTAAAAGCCTAGAAAAGGAATTGGAAATTGAGAAAGTCCAATGCCCAAGCTAAAGATCTTGAGATCCGGGAGTAGATAGCTATTCAGTTATATCCTCAAATTGATTCCAAGATAATGAACATAATATTCAAAGACTGCAAAGATGAGTTCAGGAGTAAAGCAAGGATGAATCAACTCATGCTTGGTGAGACTAACAAGGTGGCCATGGATACAGAAGAGATCCTCTGGAAGGCCTTCAAAAGATTTAATCTTCCTATTGTAGAGGACTTGGGTACTGATCCTTCATCCACTAGTGTTGCAGAAGAAACTTCTGAGAAAGCAACAAAAGAGATGGGCCCTGAACAAACCAACATTTCTCTTCCGGTTTCCCCTACAGTCTCCGGATCCAATGAAGAAGAAAAATTATAGGAGAAAGAAGCAGAGGTGAAAGAAAAAGAAAGTGACAGTGCAAAGGTTACAGAGGGATAGAAGACTTCAGCAGAGAAAACCACAACTGCTAGTGGTGGGAATATAGAAGGAGAGAAAACTTCAAAGGACAGCTCTAAGACTACAGAAGAGAAGAAACATCTGTCTCAAGCAAGAGACACTGTACAAACTGTTCAAAAATTTTTGAGCAAAGAAACAATAGAGATTGATGAACCGGAGCTTCTACAAGGTCCATTCAATTTTGATTCCCTCTCTCTGGTACAGACAATGAAGATAGCTTCATTTGCAAATGCTAAGGCAAATGAAAAACTCCTAAAGTCTCATATGGAAGACTGTGAGTTGATAGAAGCTGCTTCCAGAGTGCTTGAAAAGATTATGCCATCAGTCCAGAAAGATCCCACAGCCTCCTCTTCTGGTAATCTCAAAACCTTAGTCAGCAGTGTTGGTACACATTTTGATTCTCTAGAAAAATTAGCTGAAGAAAAGGTCCGGAAGGAGTTTTTGGATAAGAGATTCTCAGAGGTACTAGGATTAATCTCTTAGGATAGGAGAAATATGAGTATTGGGATAAAGAGCCTAGAAAATGCTCTTAAGGATGGCGGTGACATTTACAAATTTTGTATCTCCTGGTCAAAAGCAACAACAGAAATTGAGAAGAAAATAAAAGAGGAACAGGACAAACTACTAAGTTTGTCTCAAAGTTTTGATCCTCTCTCTTCCTCCATAGTAAATCAAGAATGTCAAACTATTGCAATCACAAATGCAATAAAGAACCTTGAGAAGGAAAGGAAGAATATAATTAACCGGATGGGAGAACTTAGAAGGATTATTATCCCTAAGTTAGAGACCATGCATGAGGCCATAAGTGATGCTCAGACTACCACCCAAACCAATGATCCAACAGATCTCAAGAGGGCAGAAGCTTTTGCATTTTTGTTGAGTGGTCACATTTCAATTTTGGATAGAATGAAGCAAAGTTGGGCTATAGAACTAGTCCAATTGAAGACATCCTTTGCAGACATTCTTCAGTTTATGTGAGTATGTAATATGCGGCTAAGTATAGTAAAATTTTTGAAAATTTTGGTGTGCGGACCCTACCCTTTGCCATTGATGTCAAAGGGGGAGTGAGGAGCAGTGAAAAATGAGGAATCCAACTAAGGGGAAGCTCCAGAAAATGTATATAAAGATAGAGCATCAGCCAAGGGGGAGCATAGTGTAAACACTTAGTCATTTTTCACTAAGTGTTGCCATCAATGCCAAAGGGGGAGATTGTTGGCAAGAGACACTATATGGATTCATGGTTATTGTCATTGATGGCAACAAAGGTCATCCCACATATCCGCAAGTCATGGTGTGTCTCTACCAGAAGTCAGAATGAAGATTGTTGAGGTCCGGTAAAGAAGAACAGAGCATATGGTAAGGTCTGACAGACAGGTCCGGATCTCTCAGAAGAAGTATCTTGGTGAAGTACAGATTTGGGAAAGTCAAGAGGACTACCTTGAGCAATAGATTTCAAGGATTTAGCCTCCGTTGATGGACAAGGAAAAAGATATGAATAGTTGAATATCGGATTCCTAAGTAACAGTATGAACAGAGGAAGAACTGACTGACAGAACATCAGATTGCTTTCCGGATGTGTTTTTGACAGTGGTAAAGGTTATGAAGACATGGATTATGTTTGGCCAACATGATTAATGATTTCTACAAGTATATGCTTGATCCGCATTACTTGATATGCAAGGATTTAGCCGACAAAACAGAGTTTGTGAGAAGATAGACTATTCCGGGTGCCGACTAGAAAGATAATGAAATCACTAGTGCGGATATATATATAGGATGGTTTTAGTTGTGAGATGTGTGGTTGTGTGATGTTATATGCGAATAAGTGTAGAGCAGAGTAGAAGCAGTAAGAAACATCTGGTATGAAAAAGGAAAGCAAAATAAAGAGAAGAGGAAAGATGAAGTGTAGCAGATCAGTGTACTGAGCCTAACCGGAACTGAACTCTAGCATATGTGGATGCTTCCAATCAGTTCAAGTATTGTATAACATTCTTTTGTAGACAGTGTGTCTCCTTGTAGGTAGTGTGCCTCCTTTGTGAGCAGTGTGCTCGGGCAGTGAGCCCTAATTGGCAAGTGCCATTTTGTAATTCCTTATTCTTCTAACAGAGAATAATCTTTGGGTTAATCACCCCGTGGTTTTCTCCCTTAACAGGGTTTCCACGTCAAAAATACTATGTCATGTGTTTTTTCATTTCATGGTAATGTTTGCTTGTTTGAATTAATGTTGCATTGATTAATAAGAAAGTTCAAAAGAAGAAATAATTAGGATAACTGATTCACCCCCCCCCCCCCCTCTCAGTTATCAACACTTGTATTCATCCTTTAGTATGGCAAAATCAATCCTTTTACTGGTAGTAGGGTATAGGCCAAACACCTTCATGATGAACACCTTTGTCAACCTGATCATTATTTCATTATTCCCTATCATAATAGCCCTAGTGGTAGGATCATATCTCTGTACAGTAGTCCTCACAAGGTCATGGTTTCTGAATATATTAGGGCACGCCAACTTCGCCAAATCCAAACTCCACACATTGCACACAGGGGCTTTGTAATCCCTCTTATCATACCAGTGTTTGAACAAGTTCCACCCTGGCACAGGCAATAGAGCATCTCGACATCCAAAACATAAGTCCAATAGTCTATCATTTAGCTCACCTAGACCATATACATTCACTAGCCTCCTTGAAGACCCAAGCTACTGAATCATTAAGTCTTCATCTAGACCCATCTTGAAAGTCAAAGGTTGGCTTGCTTGACTCATTTTTGGAACAATACTACACCAAACTAGGGTTTTTTCTTTCTTTTCCTCTAGAAATGGTCAAAACTCCTTCAACAAAGCAGCAATTCAACTCAAATAATCACAACAGATAAGAATAACTTACTGGTTTTGGTTGCAGAAACTCAAATTCACAATATCTTCTCATCCAACTACTCGTTGCGCCCAGGAATCCTTTCTTGTACCTATAAAAATGCCAAGAAAACCTCAACTTTTGATTTTAACTGAACTTGCAAACTAAGGTTGGCTGTATAAATGCACATCTTTTTGCCATTACTACAAATTCATGATGCGCGGGTGCCTTCCAAAGACTACACATAGAATTCAAATTCCAGTCGTTGATGCAAACTTCATGTTGTGAGATTGACGACACTGGATTAACCACTAGATTTGAAAATCTAATCCTTTTCCATGAAAAGTCGCCAACCAATCATATTATTCCATCTTCGGTAGAACACATCAAATACATGTCATCTCATGGAATGCCTTGATTGCAGGATATGCACAAAATGAATTTAGAAATTAGTATGTAGAAAAAGCTAGAAAGAAAAATATTAAGAAATACAATTGAACACTAAAAATCATACCTTGGGTATAGTCAAAATAACCTATGATGCCATGCAAAATAATCTACGATGCCATGCAAAATAACCTCATTAGTAGTCTTGTATAGTCAAAAGAATGCATTGTAGTTAAAGAAACAAGATTTTTAATAAAACAATTTTAAAAAATAGAAAAAAACAAGAACAACTTAAAATAAAAATTGTCATACGTATCCATCTGGAAGTTTAAATGCTAGTCAAGTATACCTGAGGGGTCATCTCTTACCTTCAGAGTATCTAATATTGCTTCATGATCAGCATTACTAATTGTCAATAGTTGTTTTGTTTTTGGTTTTGCATGATGCTTTAGTAACTTAACATTTGTTACTACAACTAGGTGCAAATACATCAATATGGTTTTATGCTTCTCAAAGTTTTCAAAGCTAGGGATGCCATTTTTTCTAATCATATATGTTTGCAACCAAGTCCCAACAATAACAATTGATCTTGTAGGATATGTGAACCCATCGTTATCTGTCATAGGTCGTGTTATCTTTTGTTTTCCCTATACACATCGTGCCAACCAATAGTCTGATCTCTCTTCATTTCCATGTGGTGTAACAACTGCATAAACATGACTTGGTTGTACAAGGTCTGAAAGATGTTCAAAGTCAAATGATCTCTTCATGTCATTGACTAAAGATAATTGACCTTGAGATAAGGTGATTAAACATCATGGAATCCATGCATCTACCCACTCACTTGACTCAAAATTATCCCAATCACATTTAATACAACTCTAATAAAAAAAAGCTAATTCTCATGTCCAAATAGTCCATGCACTTGCATCTGAGCTTCGAAATGAATGCATCTTTGATGATTCACTGATTCTCTGACAATCTAATTTCTCTCTCGCTATCCCCTCATCAACCAACCAAAAGAACCTGCGCACTTCTAAATCAAGAGCCACTCCTTGTGACAATGCACAGTTACACCACTTAACAATAGAATTTGCATCACTGAATGTAGCACCACCTCTAATCTTTAGTTGTTCTTTAAAAAGAGCTCTCTTCATGCATGCACCTACTCCATCATGTTCACCTTTTTCATGCCCAGCTTCAAAAAAATTCTAAATATGAGGTATAGCCTTCTCTACATGCATTATGCTCAACCAATAGAACAAACAAGTATTCTTGAATTGATCGGTGCAATTTTCTAACCAAATGAGATGTTGATCCATTCTAATATCTTTTTCTTGCAAGAATAGATAAAATTGTTGAAAACAATATTGCACATACTCTGATGAATGAGATCGATCATCACTGATGTAAAAATGGTAGTCTTTGACAATCTTCCTGTAATGTCAGAAAATGTCCCCTTGGGGGCTTTTCTCTCATAAGGTTTAGCTCCTGGGTCTTTTGCGTGCATTTAGGATATCTTACTTCATAATTTGGCATCTTGATGGAATGAGCCCTAGGTAACATGACAAATGGGACCTAGGAGGACCCCTTGAGCTTTACCCTACTCAAAATAGGGGGGAGGACTTGGGCGCCCGTGCCCTAGTCCTGCCCTATTTTGGGGCAGTCCCAACTTTTGGGTGTTAGTTTATGACCGTTATTTGGGTCCTATGCTGACACGGTAAGTTTGAATTTATGAAATCTTGGCGGGAGTGTTTGTAGTTGCATATAAAAGCATGTTTAGGCATTCATTTAGAAACTAGATTGCAATTAGATTTCAACTAGCTATTAACTTGTGATTCAAGGCTTTCATTGTGTTGCAAGAGCAGAATTGTTTGGTTTATGTGTTTGTATTTGTAGATTTGAGCATCCATTTCCTCATAGAGTGAAGAGAATCTTCCTCCCATGAGATCTTCACTACAAGGTGACATTATATTGTGTTTTCATCATCATTTCCTTTGGTTTCCTCTGCCTCACAAGGGAATGCACTCTCTATTTGACAATGGTGTTTGGAGACTTAAGTGTCCTCCGGGGCTTGACTGAGGCAAGCCTCTAAACACCACAACCCCCTCCCAAAGTTTTCATGGTTGTAAGTTATATGTTGAGGAGCTGGACAAAGTGAAGTTGTAGGAAGACATCTTGAAGTGTTAGAATTGCAGAATAGAAGGAAAAATAGCACCTTGGACTTGGGTGCCCACTCATTAGTCTTCCAACTTTTGTGACGGGAAAATATCTGGAACAACAGGGAAGAGTTGCAGACTGAATTCCTAGATCCGGACAAAAAGTAGGGCATTGGACTTGGGTGTCCGCTCTTTTGTCCCTAACTTTTCCACCTTAGAACCCTAAAAATAGGTACTCTATGATTTGATATTTTACATCTCTCTGCAAGAGCTTTTTCTGTTATTCGTCAGTTTATTCTCGTATTTGCATAATTAGGGTTTTAATGGTTAATTAAGCATAAGAGAAAGAAAATTGATAATTAAACACCCTAATCCAAGTTTCCCTACATCTCACAATGACCTAGGGTATGATAGTGCATTGCCACTTGACCCTAGGTCCTTGAATGTTAAGGGTGAAAGGAGGATTTAAACATCTAAATACTTAAACATTAACAAATCCCAATTTTACCCTAAACATTTTGGTGAACCCGTGTTTTTGGACTTAAATTGCAACTTTCTAAGTGCGTGTATTTAGATTTGGATTGATTTCACTCATTCATATAGTCTTTCATCTTATTGCATTGAGAAAATTACAAAAAAATTGAAAAATTTGCAAAAATTTGAAAACCCTAGCTTGCATTTTCATATAGATTACTAAATTACATCAATTCTTTCTAAATTTCCCTAATTCATGATTTTTGCATTAGATTTGACATAAACTATAGAAAAACACAAAAATTCAATAATTTGCATTGCATTTTCATCATTAATTTGCTAGGCTTTTGTAGAAAGTTTGACAATTTTCATTAAACCTAGTAATTCCAAAATCTAGGGTTAGTAGGAAAAATCTTCTTTCATATTTTTCTAATGATTTTAGAGGCTCATTAAAATTATAATTTGTCTGTAGTCTTTCATTTAGTGTAAATTTGCATTTAGATTCAAAATATTTGCATTTTTGCATAGAAAATTTCAACAAAAAACTAGCAATTTTCATGCATTTTCATTAGATTTGCATTGGTATTTTTCTTATTAAATCTTGGAATTCATTTTAAAATCTAATAAAATTTCATTTTCATCATAAATCAGACTTCAAAACATTCATATAGCATTTTGTGCCAAGATCTCAAACTTAGGGCTTCAAAAACAACGATTTTCACTAAATTTGGCTTTATCAACTCTCTAAACATGCACCATAGGCATGTTGTGAATGGTATTTTTGCATTAATTGGTTGTTATCAGGGTAATAATTTGTTTCCCCTCCTATAAAACTTCACAACACCCTTTTAATGGGCTCTTATATTAAAAATTTGGTGAAAAACTACACATCTTGACTATTTTTGCCCTAGGGTTTGACCTAGTTTGCACTCCAAGCATGTTGTGATCAATTTTATGGATTGAGATGACTAATATAATTGATTTTATTTTATTGATCTCATTAAATCCATTACAACACCCCTTTTTCTAAGTCTTGGAATTGAAAAACCATGAAAAATAACCTATTTTTGCTATATTTCACTAAGGTTTTACCTTAAGTGGCACTAAAAGCATATTGTGTTGTATATTTTGACATTAAGTGGCTGTTATTACTGATATAATTTTCTTTCCATCATCACTTTCCTCACAAAATCCTTTGTTATGCTCTTTTGCATTGAGTTTTGGTGAAAAAAGTGCCTGTTTTGACATATTTTCACTATAGTTTGACTTGGCATTATCTTGGATTTGCATCAAGAGTGTGTCATGAAGGATATTATTTCTGTTTTGGACTGATATCAGACATATAAATTTCTATCCCTAATCAAAATCCTTACAACACTCTTTGTTTTATGCATTTGCATTAGAAAAAAGTACAAAAATCAAGCATTTTAGGCTATTTTGGGGCATATCATTTTGCACTTGTCTTTGACATACTTTTGGAAAAAAAAATTTAGACAATATAAACATGGCCTCTCAGTGCTCTTTGGAATCTTTACATGAATATATTTGAAAAATCTTTACAAATTCATTAGTACACATCCTTATGCCATTCCCTACATACAAGCCATGTATCACAAGGAAATATTGGTGTCATCTTCTTTCGAGATCTTTGATTATGTATCTAATCTTAACAAATTCATATCTCTCATCAATACATACCCTTGGGTAGTAGAAGAACTGATAAAATAGACTTTGGATGAAGAGCATGACACTCCTCATAATAGTTTGGAATTAATAGCTCAAACATATGGTGACACTATTGAAAATGATTATGAGAGTGATAATGAATTCACAAGCTACCCTATTGATCCTACAACTGAACATTCAGATAACTCAGATGAAAAGACTAGGGTTAGCTCTAGTAATTCAAACAACCCTGCTAACTAAAATGTAGCATTAAGGGATCACATTCTGGCAATGCGACACTGCTTTGATTATCTTAAACTATTTGGTGTGATTAAAGTGGATAAGGAACAGTCTCATAAACCACCTAGTCCACTAAGAAATGATACTTATGTTGAGGTCCACCCTTGGATATCCCTTCAAGGATCAGGAAGTGATCAAAATACATTACACAGACAAATAGAACAACTGGTACCTCTTTCTAGCATTCAGATTTGGGAGGATGATGACCTCCTTGATTATGGCCTCTAGCACAAAGACCGTACAAGTAAGTATCTCTAACCCTTTATCTCTCTCATGATGTGTTTCCCCCGTGATGTGTTATGTGTTGTTTAGGCCTCCTGGGATGACCCCTGATTCTCTTGTAAGGTTCGGGATACCAGGAGACCACATCTGTTGTGACCTTCTATTTGTATCATCATTTTTCTAAATTGCCTCTTTCTCTGATTTCATTGTTGTGTGTTGTGTCTTGCAGACATAGCATTGCGGTTGGTGACTTGGGGGCACCCTCCTATGTGACTGTCCCTAAGACACTTGTTTCTCCTCTCTTATTTATTGTTTCCCTTCCTCTAGTGTTTCTATCTAGCGGGTGGATGATGACAAACATTTATACTGATGCAGACCTAGTGTTCCTTTTGAGAGCAATAAAAAAATGGACTTAGTTCCTAATATGATGATGGGGTTGTATATTTTATTTGACACTAGTTTAGTGGAAGCACTTGTGCTTTCCGCGTAGTGAATTTGATGATGTTTTTATCTCATTTACAAACCTTTACAATACTGCTGCTCTGTGCACCTTTGTTTGTCTTTGAATATGGCCTCGGTGGTGTTCAATTAGAGAGCTTCATGATATAGCCCCATGGTTATCCTCGAATTCTGAATTTGTAGTATAACCTTGGCTCTTTGTGTGTTTAATCATATGCATTGATGTTGTTGTTTATCATGATTTTGTAGACACTAACATGTTTCTTGTAGGGATGTGTTTGTGGGAACATTTGGTGATCGTAAAGTACATGTCACCTCTGGGGGGCAAGGGTTTTGTGAAAGTCTATGTTCCCTTGTGTGTTTTCTTCCTACCTTAACATGCTTGATATCGATACCTGATATCAACCACCTTAAGGTGGGGGAATATATAAGGTAAGTTGTCTGTTGTAGATGTTAGCTATGTGCTTGTTCTCAGATGTAGTTTAAAGACTAGCGCGATGAGTGCTTCCTACATCCTGAGTTTTTTTGCAATCAATAAATCAATCATGTAATCCCTCTATGGGGGCAAGATATCATGTATATCCTTTTTATCTTAAGCCCTTTGCAGAGGCGGGGATGGTGTATTTCTTGGAGTAGATTGCATCATCTTGTCATTTTCAAAAGTCCTCTACGGAGGCAGGGAGTAGTTCTATGATTAACTCAACCCTTAAGCGTGTCTTTGGTGATTGTTGTGGTGAAGCCCAATTGTCGGTGTGTGCCTGTAATGTGCCTGAGATGGTCTTGGACCTAGAAATAGGTCCACTCTATCGCTTGTCTACTGTGTTTTCTTCGTGTCTTCAAGTGTGTGTGTTTGGTGTGCTTGCTTTGTTTGGCATGTTTTTTTTGCCCCATATGCAGTCTAAAGACTAGCACAATGAGTGCTTCTTGCATTTTGGGAGGTTTTGCATGTCTTGCGTGTGTGTTGCCCCATATATGCAATATAAACACCAATGCGATGAGTGCTTTCTTCTGTTGGAATAAGTGAACAATCTCTAATCCAATTGTTAATCATCAAATCACCAAGATATGGTACCAATTGGTGAGATACAAGGCTTTGACTACTACAATATAGGAATCTAAAAATTGTATGCAAATCTAAAAATAAGTTAGCTTAATCCTTGAAATACCATGAAACAATTCAACTTCTTTATGATGCTAAAATCATCCACTATAAAATGCTTGATAAAACCACCTTAGATGAACTTATAACAGAAATAACATCACCATAAGATAGCAGCAACACAAAGGCACAAATTAGCAACATAAGAATGCAAGATCTCACAACACAAGGTAGCAATGGAACAGAAGAATAAACACATAACACAATGTTTACGTGGAGAAACCCTTGCGGGAAAAAGCTCCACCAAGAAGAGAGGCCTGAGTTGTATTATCTTCAAAACAAGATTACAACACATCCACTTCCAATCTCCTCTTCATTCTTCAATCCAGCAGCACCTGTGTACAGAAAATCTCTCACTCAACCTGTTACTTGCAAGCAAGTTTTCCTCTCACTGTTACACCTCTCAAACTTCACTCTAAAGTCTCATATTTATCCAAAATGAGTACCCACCAAATAAATTCATGGGAGATGGACAAAATCCAACTTTTCTATCTTGGGATACACCAAAATCATCTTCTTACAGATTCCCTTACACCTGTCATAGGCATCTTCCCAATATAGGCTCCTAGAACCAAGAATAGAAACTTACAAGACAATAATTGCTATCATATGTTGTCATAGAATCTCTTACACCTTATGACAATTGTAAGTTGTCATAGATGTTCTTACAAACTTATGACATGCATCATAATAGCCCAAAAAATACATTTCCCTAAAATAGGCACTAAGATTCTCCACCTCACCTCATTTACTATTTACCGAGATTCCTTGAGTAGTAAAAGTAACTCTGTAACAAACTGTTGGTGAAACTTGTACATCCCTTATGGGTAATTACAAATTACAAATAATAAATGGAATAAATACAATATTGGGATTTACAAGGTTCATGGCACCTTATCCCAACATTCTCCCACTTGACATTATACATTGTAAATCAACCCATAGGAAATCAACAAGGGAATAAACATCCCTTAGCCAACCATGTATCATTGATTCTTCAACATGCTTTTTTGCTCCAACAAGATACCTACAAAAGAAACCATGATAACCACCATCTCAAGCAATAAATCTTAACATCATGTCACCCATGATAGGACAAGGACCATGCCAAGGTGAAACATATCCACTGCCACTAAAACCTACACCAATCTATACATTAATACAAGCATCAAATCCAAATGATAACAAATGGCTTTGAGTGACTATCATACTCATACCAAATTGGAATAGCAACCACAGCAAGTTGCTAGCTCATCCAAACTATCCATACCTCAAACCAGGGTAAGCAAACTATCATAGGTAGAACTTCATACTGTCATCATAACAACCCAAATCTACAAACAAGTCCCTGTATATCCACCATCCTACAAAAGAAGACTTCAAGGTAACAACACACATAGACATGTGATAAAAAACCTCTAAAGTAACTCACTGTAGTAAAGTGTAACCAGTCCAAGAGAGGTGTCCCTCCCATACAGAACTCATATACCTTCCGGAACTCCCACTGCATAGGTAATGTCAAATCTAAAAAACAAGATCATAGCATTAACAAGTCCTCCTATAGCACTTCAAATAGAGGATGTGGCTAATTCCTCTATCATAGTGTCAAATAAGCATACAATGATATGCAAAATACATCTCTCATTACCAATCCAAATAACTCTCCTGAGTCCAAACCAATGAAGAAAGAGATCAAGGAGCTATCAAAGTGTTGCCAAAAAACAATGAAGTACAAACAACAGCACATGACTCCATTCAGAATCTCAACTCCATAAACATAAGAACCTTCAGGAAGAAGACAATGTACCCAAAAAGAGAAAACCTTCAAATCAAACCATGTCCTTATACCACACTAACATGTACCAAACTGTTTAAAGTAAGATCTCCTTCAACACTCCCAAACTGAAGGGATATCAACATCTAACCATTGTTGTAGACATGATGTTTCCACAGTCCATAATATGAGTGTAAAGATCTTCTGGATACAACTGTGTTTTGCTTTTTTCAGGTCGACGTTTCGGATCATACTCCATGATCCATCATTAGGAAGAAAAGGAAGAGGAGTGAAATGTAATTGCAGAGATAGATCCTTAAAAGGAGAGAGGTGGGTATGGGCACAAAGTTTGATAAAGGATGATGAGACAACAGGAGGGGATTGAAAAGATTTCAATAAATTGAAAGAAAAACTAAATCAAGATACTCAAGGTAAGAAAGCAAACAAATTAATAAATGATAAATAGGAAGATATTAAATAGATATAAGAAAATACATAAGCGGGCCTAACTAAGAAGAGGATTGTTCTTTCATCTTTCTTATTTTTCTTCCTTTATTAGTGATCGGTTCTTGCTTTTTTCATCTTTTTTCTTCATATCTCCATTTATTATTACTTATTGACTCCTAGATCAATCCTCTTCTTAGTTAGGCCCGCTTATGTATTTTCTTATATCTATTTAATATCTTCCTATTTATCATTTATTAATTTGTTTGCTTTCTTACCTTGAGTATCTTGATTTAGTTTTTCTTTCAATTTATTGAAATCTTTTCAATCCCCTCCTATTGTCTCATCATCCTTTATCAAACTTTGTGCCCATACCCACCTCTCTCCTTTTAAGGATCTATCTCTGCAATTACATTTCACTCCTCTTCCTTTTCTTCCTGATGATGGATCATGGAGTATGATCCGAAACGTCGATCTGAAAAAAGCAAAACACAGTTGTATCTAGAAGCTCTTTACACCCAACATCTAACCATTCAAATTATAATGAAACATGGCAGAAATAGATGTAAACCTCTCACAAAAAAGTAGATCAAACTAGCCAAACATTCCCACAACATAAGGGAATATGCCCAAAGCCACTAACCATCTCTTGTACCTTTCCTACCAAATCCTCAGAACTAACCCAAGTTCAAGATTACAAGGAGAACAACGGAAATACATAAAATCATGCATCTACTTCTCAACAAGCCCTTAGAACTCAACTTTCAAGACTAATGCACAAGAGAAGACAAGATACGTATAAAGAATGCATCTAATAATTAGGCAGGTAATACCTCTTAGATCATTTACCTACCAAGTAGACCAAGAGTGGGATACAAGATTGTCTTGTGCATACAACACCAAGCAATATAAACTTTTAATAAAGACAATCTTCTCATCAGGTCTATGATGGACTCACATCCATTTCCAGGTGTAGGCTCCTCGGTCTTTACTGTTGAAAAACTTTCATAAAAAGTAACCATTTCAACACATATCTCTTAACATAAGAAATATCCAGCCTAACCCAAGTCTCTCTAGTATCCATGAGCACTCACAAATCAATCCATGCCAACTTCAAATGCAACCTGCAAAAATCATGAAGCTCCAAGAAAATGATTAATACTTAAAACCAAAAAGAACTACATCCTCTCCAAAGGAAGAACAATAACACCTTTACTAAAGACTCTAAGAGTCTTCCATGAAACAAGATGTTAACACCTCTTCAAATCACATGAAGATAACCATATCTTGCCAAAACTCCCACTAAATTGTGATATCGAGCTATACATGGCAACAAGATATCAAACCATTACTGTTAGAAGCTTCCACTAAAACATGTAACCAAGCTATCCATGACATCATTATTTAACTATCTCCTAAATGAAGATCATCCATGGCCTCAACACAACCAAAGAAAACCACTGTAATGACAACAACTCCCAAAAGGTCAAGTAAACCATAATCTCAAAACTAAGAAGATAGAACACACTATATAACTACACAAAACTCCCACTAAAAGTGATACTAAGTTGTATACATGCTATCATGACCTACATCATTACCAAAACTCCACTAAACGTGAACATAATTTTTCATGCACCATAACTTACTGCTATAGATTCTAATGAACAATTATATCAGGTACTCTAAACCATCCTTCTATCTCACTGCAATAAACATACCAATGTAATCAAGGTGACTAAGAAGAGGCCGACTAAACAGAATCCTCATTAGACAATTTACAAGATCTGCACTCATGCAACATCTCAAAGGAGAAAAACATGGTCAGTGCTCCAATCTCAAAGAACTGAAAAATAGATTCAACCCCACATCAATAACATGTAGAACAAAGATAACTAGGAATAACATGTAGATTTCCAAGACTCAAACACCAGGATCAATGGTAGACCTAATTTTCCAAACAAATCCACATAAGAGTAACCATAGATCATAAGAACCCATCAAGCATCCCTGCAAATCTGTAACTATTTCCATCCAGAATGCTCTAAGAGTGTGAACACAATATTTCCACAGATCTACAAACCACAGATTTTTGTTAACATGTAAAACCTACAAAACCATCTCTCTGTAAATTTGAAATCATTTAAACATCCAGATATTCACACCATACATGCCATCTGAAATAATGAAATATCACAGATCTATGATTCCATGGATTTTTAAAATAGGAAAACTGTAAAACCTACATATCCAAAATAACATGAATATGAAAAAGGAGGAACTAGGTTGTCTAGGAGTTTCCATATCACTAAAATACCAACTCCACAACCCACATGCAACCAGTGGTAAATCATCCAATGCTTTCATGTAACCAAGGGCTAAACCCGTGAATCCAACATAAGCACTCCATACTATAGTCCAAAAAATAAATGTTCTTCCATGTAACTAGGGCACCAAAATCAACCACCCAATATGAAAACCCATTCACTTCACATGACCACAAAGTAAAGGAACATAACCACCATGCAAGAGGATACTCACATATTGCCAAATCAGAGCTCCAGATCACTACCACAAGATCAAATCCATGAAGATCCGTAACCCTGAGCCTCAAGAGCCCACCGTAGATTCCATTAACAATATCCATCCAAAAGTTAGATACCATGGCTTCCAACCTCACAGATCTGCAAAATAATGCCAACATACAAAACACCCACTGCAGCCCAAAAAACCTCCAACTCTACAATTCCTTCCAACAAATTCACAAGTTGTACAAGCTAAATTAAAAAATGGAGGAATACCTAAAACCAAATTACCATGAATCCATCACGTGCAAGCAACTTGCAAGCCCATGCAAGTACATGCAACTCACATGCAAGAACATGCAAGCACATACGAGAACATGCAAGCCATGGAACAACCTTAAGCTCTGATACCAAATGTTGGAATAAATGAACAATCTCTAATCCAATTGTTAATCATCAAATCACCAAGATATGGTACCAATTGGCGAGATACAAGGCTTTGACTACTACAATATAGAAATCTGAAAATTGTATGCAAATCTGAAAATAAGTTTGCTTAATCCTTGAAATACCATGTAACAATTCAACTTCTTTATGATGCTAAAATCAGCCACTATAAAATTCTTGATAAAACCACCTTAGATGAACTTATAACAGCAATAACATCACCATAAGATAGCAGCAACATAGAGGCACAAATCAGCAACATAAGAATGCAAGATCTCACAACACAAGGTAGCAATGGAACAGAAGAATAAACATATAACACAATGTTTACGTGGAGAAACCCTTGCGGGAAAAAACTCCACAAAGAAGAGAGGCCCAAGTTGTATTATCTTCAAAACAAGATTACAATACATCCACTTCTAATCTCCTCTTCATTCTTCAATCCAGCAACACCTGTGTATAGAAAATCTCTCACTCAACATGTTACCTGCAAGCAAGTTTTCCTCTCACTGTTACACCTCTCAAACTTCACTCTCAAGTCTCATATTTATCCAAAATGAGTACCCACCAAAGAAATTCATGGGAGATGGACAAAATCCAACTTTTCTATCTTGGGATACACCAAAATCATCTTCTTATAGATTCCCTTACTCCTGTCATAGGCTTCTTCCCAATATAGGCTCCTAGAACCAAGAATAGAAACTTACAAGACAATAATTGCTGTCATATGTTGTCATAGAATCTCTCACACCTTATGACAATTGTAAGTTGTCATAGATGCTCTTACAAACTTATGACATGGGTCATAATAGCCAAAAAATACATTTCCCTTTAATAGGCACCAAGATTCTCCACCTCACCTCATTTACTATTTACCGAGATTCCTTGAGTAGTAAAAGTAACTCTGTAACAAACTGTTGGTGAAACTTGTACATCCCTTATGGGTAATTACAAATTACAAATAATAAATAGAATAAATACAATATTGGGATTTACAAGGTTAATGGTACCTTATCCCAACACCTGCATTATGGGAGGTTTGTTTACTTTCCAGTACTTGCATTTGCATTTTATATATATGAGAAAAAGAAAAGAAAAGAAATCATGCCTGTCTTCACTGCATTAATGTGTCTTCTATGCATTGGCTGTCTTCTCCTTATTCTATGTGACTATAACTGTCTTCTCTATGTTTTACGTGCCTATTATTGTCTTCTATGTGATTGGCGTGTCTTCTCCATGCTTGGTGTGTTTCCTGTGTTTCTGACCGTACTTTAATGCATGTATTGGCCTTGCATTTATACATACATTAAAGTGGGGGTAAACGTAACATCAAAAAATGTCAACTTGAGGGATTTTCCCTCATAAGGTTTAGCTCCCGGGTCTTTTACATACATTTAGGACATCTTACTTCATAATTTGGCATCCCGATGGAATGAGCCCTAGGTAACATGACAAATGGGACCTAGGAGAACCCCTTGAGCTTGACCCTACCCAAAATAGGGGGGAGGACTTGGGTACCTGCACCCTAATCCTTCCCTATTTTGGGGGCAATCCCAACTTTTGGGTGTCGATTTATGACCATTATTTGGGTCCTATACCGACACGGTAAGTTTGAATTTACAAATTTTTGGCGGGAGTGTTTGTAGTTGCATATAAAAACATGTTTAGGCATTCATTTAGAAATTAGATTGCAATTAGATTTCAACTAGCTATTAACTTGTGATTCAAGGTTTTCATTGTGTTGCAAGCACAAAATTGTGTGGTTTATGTTTTTGTATTTGCAGATTTGAGCATCCATTTCCTCATGGAATGAAGAGCATCTTCCTCCCATGAGATCTTCACTACAAGGTGACATTATATTGTGTTTTCATCATCATTTCCTTTGGTTTTTGCCTCTGCCTCACAAGGGCACGCACTCTCTATCTAACAACAGTGTTTGGAGAATTAAGTGTCCTTTGGGGCTCGACTGAGGCAAGCCTCTAAACACCACAACCCCTCCCAAAGTTTTCATGGTTACATGTTATAGGTTAAGGAGCTAGACAAAGTGAAGTTGTAGGAAGGCATCTTGAAGTGTCAGAATTGTAGAACAGAAGGAAAAACAACACCCTGGACTTGGATGCTCACTCATTAGTCCTCCAACTTCTGTGACAAGAAAATCTCTAGAATAGCAGGGAAGAGTTACAGACTGAGTTCCAAGATCTAGACAAAAAGCAAAATATTGGACTTGGGTGCCCACTCTTCTGTCCCTGACTTTTCCGCCTCAGAACCTCAAAAATAGGTACTCTGTGATTTAATATTTTACATCTCTCTGCAAGAGCTTTTTCTGTTATTCATCAGTATATTGCCATATTTGCATAATTAGGGTTTTAATGGTCAATTAAGCATAAGAGAAAGAAAATTGATAATTAAACACCTTAATCCAAGTTTCCCTACATCTCACAGCGACCTAGGGTATGATAGTGCATTGCCACTCAACCCTAGGTCCTTGAATGTTAAGGGTGAAAGGAGGATTTAAACATCTAAACACTTAAACATTAACAAATCCTAATTTTACCCTAAACACTTCCTATTCTCTTTTGTACTCTCAGGGACATGTCTATATGTGATGTGAACAAAAATAGCAATCTGAATGGAATTGCAGTACTGGGATTATAGTTCATTTTAGGGTTGCAACATGTAGTTTTCTACAAAATCAACTTCAGAGACAATAGTTCCAATTGAAAAAAAGTCTTTACACATCTTGAACTGTTGATCTAACCATTGAGACCTATGGCTATGTCTTGCATACTTGTAGAAAATATTTTTCTTAAAATCATCAATAAAATGAGCAATACTTACCTCTCTTACAATCAACTCACATCTAGAACCTTCATCTCCATTTTTCAAATTATATTTCACTATCTCATATGTCTTTTTCAACAAGTAAAGGGGAATTTTGGCCAACTACAAGTGTGGGTAAACTCCTCTTCTCTTCAGGCTCCACTAGACCTAGGAGGGATATTCCTAGAGGCAAGAAATGAAATATAGATAAACATACACAGCCATACCCAATGTACACTTAAAGCCCAAATCTATCACTAGGCCAAGACAAACTGGCTACACATTCCTCTCATTAAGCTGATTCAACTATGTGAATGTACATGCACAGGAAAGATATTTTTTTCCCTGAACCATGAGTGAATGATTTGTTTGATTTTAAAGAGTGATTAGTCCCTCACCAATATGGACTAGTGCCTATTCTATTGGGAAACAGAGTCACAGAATGCAAGGAGGAAAATAAATACATAGTAAAGGATCAACAGAACTAGACATATATTTACATATATGACTTTCAGATAGATCTTCATACAATGGACATACTTAATGATCCAAAAGAGAAATGCAATGATTCATATGTAACAAAGAAATGACAAATACAAAGCCTTGTATTAACTTAGATGCTGTCACACATCTCCAAACCTTTGTTACAATCATACCAACAAGTGTCGCAAGGGAAAATACATAACTATGATTACATATTTACCAAAATCACTACAAACTCTCATGGAGACATACCATTACAATAAAATTTGTATTACATAACCTTCCTATACAATACTAAACAAATCCCTTCACTAAAAAGCTAGACAAATCGTGTGTTGATGCCAAAGAAACTCCTTAGGCTCTCCCAGAGTAAACAATTGGCTCAGTGACCTATTGAAAGGCACAAGACAACTGACAAGGGGGTGAATTAGTTGTATCAAAAACTTTAACTTCTTTACACAGTATCACTTTCACGTTCACTTAACTCCTTATTCTATTATGAACATTAAACATGAATAGTAGAAAAAAAACATGAATACATCAACACCATACACAGATGAACACTATATTTTTTACGTGGAAAACACTAAACATGGATAAACCACGGTGAGTGTTAGCTCACAATATAATGTAATAACAATACCAAATATCAAAAGAGGCTCACTACCAAAAGGGCTTACTACCTAATTGAAAGGCTCACTGCTAGGGTTGTCTCACTACTAGGGGTGGTTCATTGCCAGGGTGAACTAATTTAGTGGCATCTACATCATGCCTGAGTTCAATTCCATTGAAGCATAATATATCTCCTCTGCTCTAATCCACTTTTACACTTTGCACTTATCTTCGTATATTCACACAATCACACCTCAATCACAAATTCATTACATGTATTTATACCTATCATCAACCTTGGAATGCACATCAAGGTTGATATTACATTCTACAACCATGGGAACTTTCTCCAAGGTCGGCATACATACATAAATCAAATTAGGACTAGACCTAAACAAACTTGCAGGGTAAATGAGTGAAGGATGAACACATCATGGCTTAGCTTAGACCCAAATAAATCCTCAAATGCTTGGACATGCTTCCATAATCCATGAATCACCTCCGCAACAAGTGTGACAAACTAGGTCAGCCTGAACTTATGCACATATCAAGAACACTTAAAAACATGTTTGTAAGATCTTCACTGTAGCTTGTGGATCAAGCACATGCCTTCAACACATTCTAGAGATGTCTATGAACAACATAGAATCACTTGGGAGCCAACAAAAATCAATCGTAGCAGTTCTCACTTGAAGACAACATATATCACTTGAAGAACATATCACAGACTTCTTAATAGACACTGTCAAACTTTGTCAGTCATTAACTTTCCTTCTGGAGCTCCAAATGAAAAATCCTTTGGAGTGAAGATAAATAAGGACCTTATAAGATTAATTCCAAAACCGTAAAGTGAAAATCCAATCTACAGAGAAATACAGAGCAAAACACTTTCTTCCTATCACTCTACACATATTGTCAGGCACAGTCTTCAAACTGGTGAATAAAACTTTTTTTACACAGCGATCTAGACCCCCAAATTTTGGATTTAGCATCTTCAAACACTTCTCTAAATCATATCCAAAGCTTATACTTCAGTCTTCAATACAGAGAATATGCTGAGCAAAATACTTAGACAGTGTTCTTCAATTAATCAACAAACAACAATATCAGAAGATACAATTGACACAAATGACAACACAAACATGTTAACATCAATGACAACACTATTTAGCACATACTTGCAACTGTAACATCTGAAAATGTCCCCTTGGGGGCTTTTCCCTCATAAGGTTTAGCTTTCGGGTCTTTTGCATGCATTTAGGACATCTTACTTCATAATTTGGCATCTCGATGGAATAAGCCCTAGGTAATATGACAAATGGAACCTAGGAGGACCCTTTGAGCTTGATCCTGCCCAAAATAGGGGGGAGGACTTGGGCACCCATGCCCTAGTCCTGCCCTATTTTGGGGCAATCCCAATTTTTGGGTGTCGGCTTGTAACTGTTATTTGGGTCCTATGCCGACACGGTAAGTTTAAATTTCTGAAATCTTGGCGGGAGTGTTTGTAGTTGCATATAAAAGTATGTTTAGGCATTCGTTTGTAAACTAGATGATCATTGTAAACTTTAGGCATTCTTAAGGTGATTCAAGGCTTTCATTATGTTGAAAGAGCAAAGTTGTGTGGTTTATGTGTTTGTGTTTGTATATTTGAGCATCCATTTCCTCATGGAATGAAGAGCATCTTCTTCCCATGAGATCTGTACTACAAGGTGACATTATATTGTGTTTTCCTCATCATTTCCTTTGGTTTTTGCCTCTACCACACAAGGGCATGCACTCTTTATCTGACAACGGTGTTCGAAGACTTAAGTGTCTTCTAGGGCTTGACTAAGGCAAGCCTCTAAACACCACAACCCCCTCCCAAAGTTTTTATGATTGCAAGTTACAGGTTGAGAAGCTGGATAAAGTGAAGTTGTAGAAAGGCATCTTGAAGTGTCAGAATTATAGAATAGAAGGAAAAATAGTACCCTGGACTTGGGTGCCCGCTCATTAGTCCTCCAACTTCTGTGACAGGAAAATCTTCAGAACAACAAGAAAGAGTTGTAGACTAAGTTCCCAGATCCAGACAAAAAGTAGGGCATTGGACTTGGGCGTCTGCTCCTATGTCCCTGAATTTTCCACCTCAGAGCCCCAAAAATAGGTACTCTATAATTTGATATTTTAATTCCCTCTACAAGAGCTTTTTCTGTTATTCTACTGTTTACAATCGTATTTGCAAAATTAGGGTTTTAATGGTAAATTAAGCACAAGAGAAGGAAAATTGATAATTAAACATCCTAATCCAAGTTTCCCTACATCTCACAATGACCTAGGGTATGATAGTGCACTATCACTCGACCCTAGGTCCTTGAATGTTAAGGGTGAAAGGAGGATTTAAACATCTAAACACTAAACAAAACAAATCTAAATTTACCCTAAACATTTTGGTGAACCAATGTTTTTGGACTTATTTGCAACTTTATAAGTTTTTTTCTTCATATTTGGATTGATTTCATTCATTCATATAGTCATTCATTTTATTGCATTGAGAAAAATTCAAAAAAATTGAAAATTTTGAAAAATTTAAAGAAATTCCATTGTTAGGCTTACTAATTTGTATCAATTCTTTCTAAATTTCCCTAATTCATAATTTTTGTATCAGATCTGATATAAACTATAGAAAAATATAAAAATTCATAAATTTGCATTGCATTTTCATCATTTAATTGCTAAGGTTTTGTAGAAAGTTTGACAATTTTCATTAAACCTAGTAATTCCAAAATCTTGGGTTAGTAGGCAAAATATTCTTTTAGATTTTTCTACTAATTTTAGAGGATCATTAAAATTATAATTTGTCTATAGTCTTTCATTTTTGTGTAAATTTGCATTTAGATTTAAAATATTTGCATTTTTGCATAGAAAATTTCAACAAAAACTAGCAATTTTCATGCATTTTCATTAGATTTGCATTGGAATTTTGCATATTAAAGCTTGGAATTCATTTTCAGATTTGATATTATTTCATTTTCATCATAATTCAGACCTCAAATCATTCACATAACATTTTGTGTCAACATCTTAAACCCAGGGCTTCAAAAACAACGATTTTCACTAGATTTGGCCTTATCGACTCTCTAAATTTGCACCATAAGCATGTTGTGAAGGGTATATTGGAATTAATTGGTTTTTATCAGGGTATTTATTTTATCCCCCTCCTAAAAATCTTCATAACAGCCTTTTAACGGGCTCTTGTATTGAAAATTGGATGAAAAACTACACAATTTTGCTATTTTTGTGCTAGGGTTTGGCCTAGTTTGCACTCCAAGTGTGTTGTGACAAATTTTATGGATTGATGTGACTGATATCATTGCTTTTATTTTATTCACCTCCTAAAATTCATTACAACACCCCTTTTTCTAGGTCTTGGACTTGAAAAACCATGAAAAATGGCCTATTTTTGCTATATTTTCACTAGGGTTTGACCTTGAGTGGGACTACAAGTGTGTTGTGATGGATATATTTGCATTAAGTGTCTGTTATTACTGATATAATTTTCTTTCCATCATCATTTTCCTCACAACACCCCTTGTCATTCTTTTGCATCGAGATTTGGTGAAAAAATTGCATATTTTGACATATTTTCATTATATTTTGACTTATCGTTGTCTTAGATTTGTGTCAAGAGTGCATTGTGAATGATATTATTGCTATTTTGGATTGATATCAGACATATAATTTTCTTCCCTTTCCTAAAATTCTTACAACACTCTTTGATTCTATTCACTTGCATTGAAAAAAACATAAAAAATCAAGCATTTAGGCCATTTTTGCATATAGTTTTGCATTTGTCTTTTGCCCACTTTTGGAAAAATTTTAAAATCTGATTTTACATTGATGTTACAATACATTTCATTGTGGCATCTTTATCTCATTGCTCTTTGGTATCTTTACATGCATATATCAAGAACTTCGAGAGTTTTTACAAATTTCTTCATATGAATCCTCATGTGCTCACTTATTTACAAGATATGTATCACAATGATATATTTAAATACTCTTCATTTGAAATCCTTGACTATGTATCTAATTTTGACAACTTCACCTCTCTCATGAATACATACCCTTGCGTAGTAGAAGATTTGATGAAACACATTAAGAATGATGAGAGTGAAAGTTCTCTTAATGCCTTAGATTTAATAGCTAAAATATATGATGATGACATAGAAAATGATTCCTCCTATGAGGATGTACTGGCACAAGAGGATGAAATCATTGACATATTTCTAAACATTACCCTACCCTCTTTGGAAAATGAAATATTATTGGATTAAGGATTCTTCATGGGTAGAGAAAGACTATTCACCTAATGATCATTTGGTGCATGCGACCTCTATGGATAATCCATTGGACCTTCCACCTTTGATTAAAAAATCAGGAACCTTTGATGAGAAGCCTATGGATAGCTCTAGTCTGACTAATGAGATAGTACCTTCCTCTCATCCCATTGCTCTCCCTAGCCAAGACATAGCATTAGTGGATGAGAAAAGGTCTCTCACATTAAATCCTTTACGGATGGATGTTGGGTGCAACCAAGAAGGAAACAGTGCTAATTCAATATTGATTAATAAACTTTGTAGCAATATTCCTAAGATGATTGTCCAAGGGGCACCTAGTGCACCCTCTTGCTCAAAGCCAGTGATTACTATTCAAGGTAGATCCCCAGATCACATCTACGACTATGCAAATAAAATCGCTCAAGGAAATTAGGGTGTACAAAATGTGATTGCTCATACATATAACACCTGTAATAACAAGCAAAGTATGCAAGCACTGCATGTGCCTATCTCTCTTCCATGTTCTCAACCTATGCTCCCTCCAGCAGCTCACCTTACTCATAAAATTGGTCAAGAGTATGATCTTGTCAAACAGCTTCACACTACTCTAGCTAAGATCTCTCTTTGGGATTTAATACAAACATCACCTACATACCATGGAATGCTCCAAGAAGCTTTACAAAAGCTGATTGTGCCACATACTGCAAAGCCTAATGATGTAGTAGCCATATTAGATAGTATGCATGTGACAAAAATAGATATTCTCTTTCAACCACATGAATTACCATCAGTCAAAGTTCAAAACCAATATGATCCTCTCATTATCTTCTTCACAATAAACAAATCATTGGTTAAGAGAGTTATGATTGATAATGGATCAACTCTTAATGCTTTTGGCATTGACTTATTACATAAAATTAAAGATGACACTTCACAAATCAAACCAGATAGCACTAGCATTCATGGATTTGATAATGTTGGACAACAAACCATGGGCACTATAACTCTACCTATACAGGTAGGACTTGTGATGGTGCCTACCCTAATTCATGTCATGCCTTGTTCTTTATCTTACAACATCATTCTTGGTAGACCTTGGATTCATGCATTGGGGGCAGTCCCTTCCAACCTGCATCATTCAATCAAATTTATATTCAAAGGTAAACTTCATACTATTCATACTGATCCTAAACTAGATAACTATTTACATATTGAAAAGCAAAAACCAGTTCACAACCATATAAGCTTAAACAACTTGCGAGTTGATCCATCAATGAATAATGTCATGCAAGACTCCAGAACATCGAATACACTCTTTGGTGATGAGTGGGGCCCATTGGATTTTAATCCTTGTAGTATAGGAGAATACAAAATTAATAGCCTTGACACATCAAAAAGAGCATCAATCTCACCTAAGGAATCTTTTGAAGCACCTAAGAAACCTGAAGTCCCCTTATTAGAAAATAAAAACAATACTCTCACTTATACCACAAATTACGACACCTATGAGGCTTCACCATCTTCTAAGGAAATGACACCCCTTTATGGTCAAGGATTTAAAATCCTTTATAACAACTGTGAATATGAAGGTAAGGGATGTGGTCTAAATCATCAAGGGATTCGAGTACCTATAGAATCTGCTTCAACACATTACTCAAGCAGCATTGGATATAATCCTTTTAAAGAAAAGAAAGATTCCCATCATCCCACGCTTAATGTTAATTCAACAAGATCAAAAAAACATGACAAATATCCTAGACATGTATATTCTTAACAATGGTACCCTTCAGGTAAGTATCTCTAACCCTTTCTCTCTCTTGTGATGTGCCTCCCCCATGATGTGTTATGTGTTGTTTAGGCCTCCTGGGATGACCTCGGATTCTCCCGTAAGGTCTGGGATACCAAGAGAATGCCTCTATTGTAACCTTCTTCTATTTGTATCATCATTCTTCTATATTGCCTCTCTCTCTGATTTCATTGTTGTGTGTTGTGTCTTATAGACATAGCATTGTAGTTGGTGACTTGGGGGCACCCTCCTATGTGACTGTTCCTAAGACACTTGTTTTCCCTCTCTGATTTATTGTTTTCCTTCCTCTAGTGTTTCTATCTAATAGGCGGATGACAAAAAATATTTATACTGATGCGGACCTAGTGTCCCTTTTGAGAGCAATAAAAAAATGGACTTAGTTCCTAATATGACAATGGGGTTGTATATTTTATCCGATGCTTGGCTAGTGGAAGCACTTGTGCTTTCCACATAGTGAATTTGATGATGTTTCTATCACATTTACAAACCTTAACAATACTTCTACTCTGTGCACCTTTGTTTGTCTTTGAATCTAGCCTTGGTGGTACTCAATTCAGAGAGCTTCATGATATAGCCCCATGATTATCCTCGAACTCTGAATTCATGGTATAACCTTGGCTCTTTGTGTGGTTAATCATATGCATTGATGTTATTTATCATGATCTTGTAGACACTAACATGTTTCTTGCAGGGATGTGTTTGTGGGAACATTTGGCAATCATAAAGTACATGTCACCTCTGGGGGCATGGACTTTGCAAGAGCTTGTGTTCCCTTGTGTGTTTTCTTCCTACCTTAACATGCTTGATATCAATACCTAATATCAACCACCTTAAGGTGGGGGCATATATAAGGTAAGATGTATGTTGTAGATGTTAGCTATGTGCTTGTCCTCAAATTTACTTTAAAGACTAGCTCGATGAGTGCTTCCTGCATCCTAAGTTTGTTTGCAATCAATCAATCATGTAAGCCCTCTGTGGAGGCAGGATTCATGTATATCCTTTTTAGCTTAAGCCCTCTAAGGAGGTGGGGATGGTGTATTTCTCAAAGAAGATTGCATCATCCTGTCATTTTCAAAAGTCCTCTGCAGAGGCGGGTAGTAGTTCTGTGACTAACTCAACCCTTAAGAGTGTCTTCGACGATTGTTGTGGTGAAGCGCAATCATCGGTGTGTTCCTGTAATGTGCCTAAGATGGTGTTGGACATAGAAATAGGTACACTCCATTGCTTGTCTACCATGTTTTCTTCGTGTCTTCAAGTGTGTGTGTTTGGCGTGCTTGCTTTGTTTGGCATGTCTGTTGCCCCATATGTAGTCTAAAGACTATCTCGATGAGTGCTTCCTGCATTTTGAGAGGTTTTGTGTGTCTTGCGTCTGTGTTGCCCCATATATGTAGTTTAAAGACTAGTGCGATGAGTGCTTCCTACATTGTGGGAGGTTTGTTTACTTTCCAGTACTTGCATCTGCATTTCATATATATGAGAAAAAGAAAAGAAAAGATATCATTTCTGTCTTCCATGCATTAATCTATCTTCTATGCATTTACTGTCTTCTCCATGTTTTGCGTGACTGTAATTGTCTTCTCCGTGTTTTACGTGCCTGTTACTATCTTCTATGTGATTGGCATGTCTTCTCCGTGCTTGGTGTGTTTGTTGTGTTTGTGACCATACTTTAATGCATGTATTGGCCTTGCGTTTATACATACATTAAAGTGGGGGCTAAATGTAACATCAAAAAATGTCCCCTTGGGGGCTTTCCCTCATAAGGTTTAGCTCCTGGGTCTTTTGCATGCATTTAGGACATCTTACTTCATTATTTGGCATCCTGCTGGAATGAGCCCTAGGTAACATGACAAATGGGACCTAGGAGGACCCCTTGAGCTTGACCCTACCCAAAATAGGGGGGAGGACTTGGGCACCCGTGCCCTAGTCCTACCCTATTTTGGGACAGTCCCAATTTTTGGGTGTCAGCTTGTGACTGTTATTTGGGTCCTATGTCGACACGATAAGTATGAATTTACGAAATCTTGGTGGGAGTGTTTGTAGTTGCATATAAAAGCATGTTTAGGCATTCATTTGTAAACTAGATGATCATTATGAACTTTAGGCATTCTCAAGGTGATTCAAGGCTTTCATTGTGTCGCAAGAGTAGAATTGTGTGGTTTATGTGTTTGTGTTTGTAGATTTGAGCATCCATTTCCTCATGGAATGAAGAGCATCTACCTCCCATGAGATCTTCACTACAAGGTGACATTATATTGTGTTTTTATTATCATTTCCTTTAGTTTTTGCCTCTTCCTCACAAGGGCACGCACTCTCTATCTGACAACGGTGTTTGGAGACTTAAGTGTCCTCCGAGGCTTGACTGAGGAAAGCCTCTAAACACTAGAACCCCCTCCCAAAGTTTTCATGATTATAGGTTATAGGTTGAGGAACTGGACAAAGTGAAGTTGCAGGAAGGTATTTTGAAGTGTCAGAATTGCAGAACAGAAGGAAAAATAGAACCATGGACTTGGGCACCTGCTCATTAGTCCTCCAACTTTCGTGACGGGAAAATCTTTGAAACAACAGGAAAGAGTTGTAGACTGAGTTCCCAGATCCAGACAAAAAGTAGGGCATTGGACTTGGGCATCCACTCCTGTGTCCCTGAGTTTTCCGCATCGGAGCCCCAAAAATAGGTACTCTATGATTTGATATTTTACTTCCCTCTGCAAGAGCTTTTTCTGAACATTATTCTTTTTTTTACAGTCGTATTTGTGAAATTAGGGTTTTAATGGTCAATTAAGCACAAGAGAAGGAAAATTAATAATTAAACATCATAATCCAAGTTTCCCTACATCTCACTGTGACCTAGGGTATGATAGTGCACTGTCACTCGACCCTAGATCCTTGAATGTTAAGGGTGAAAGGAAGATTTAAACATCTAAACACTAAACAAAACAAATCCAATTTTACCCTAAACAGCAACAATCTCCCCCTTTGTCATTGATGGCAACATATGATGTGAAAAAATGTTCCACCATCAAGACACAATTCTACTTCAGGACTCCCCCTTTCTTTCTACACTCTTACTCCCCCTGAGTTTTTCATGTGATCTCTCCCCCTTTGACATCAATGGCAAAGGGCTTCACATCTATTCTACTGCACATACTTGTACAATATTGCTCTAATCAGTCTAAAACCATTCTTTACTCTCCCTGAATGTAACAAGCATCTCAAACCACTACCTACTCCAACATTGGTAGCCTCCAACATTGGTCCAAAAAGAGAACTGCACTTTGAAGCATATTGGACTGATGCATCTTCCTATGCATCTAGTTCAAGGAAGGAGGGGTAATAACCCCTAATTTCTCCTAGAGATACTCAAATGTGTCTTTTGGAAGAGCCTTAGTGAATATATCAACAACTTGATCTTTTGTAGGTACATACTCAAGCTTCACCTCATTCTCTACAACTTTCTCTCTCAAAAATTGATACTTAATTGAAATGTGCTTTGTCTTTGAGTGCATCACTGTATTCTTTGAAATATTTATTACACTTGTGTTATCACAAAGAATAGGAATTGGTCCATCATACTCAACTTTGATATCCTTCAAGGTCTACTTCATCCATAACACTTGAGTACAACATGATATTGTAGGAATGTATTCTACTTTTGTAGTACACAAAGACACTAATTCTTGTTTCTTGATATGCTAGGACACTACCCTATCTCTAAGGAAGAATGCACCTCTACTTGTGTTTTTCCTGTCATCAGCACATCTAGCCTAAATCTGCATCTATATAGGCACTTAAAGAAAAGTCATTGTTCTTAGGATACCATGAGCCATGATCAGGAGTGTCCTTCAAATACCTAAATATCTTTTTACTACCATCACATGTGATTCTCTAGTATCTGATTGAAATCTAGCCACAAGACAGACTGCAAGCATGATATCTAGTCTGGTAGCAGTTAGGTAAAGCAATCCTCCAATCATTGATCTGTACTTGCTTTAATCAGCCTTAGGAGATTCATCATTCTTGTTTAGTTTACAACCAATAACCATAGGAGTGCATACTAATTTAGAGTCCTCCATTCCAAACTTCTTGAACAATTCTTTGACATACTTTGATTGAGAAATGAAAATTCCTTTTTCTGTTTGATTGATTTGCAATTCAAGAAATAAATTCATCTCACCACACTTAGACATCTCAAATTATTTTTGCATTTCATTTTACAAAATTCTTGCACATCTCTTCATTTCCACCAAATATAATATCATCTACATAGACTTCAATAATCAGGATTTGATCTTTTCTTACCTTGATATATAGATTACTATCTGTAGACCCTTTACTGAAACCTTACTGCAACTGTAACAACCTACCATGCAACCCTGAAGGGTAAGGGCCAAAAGAGGACAAGATAATCTTTTTTTTGAATAACAAGTGATAACATACATAGATATGGTTACTGATTTGATAGATTGACAACATTCATGGCCAAGTATGCCCAAATGCACAACCCATAGGAGATGACTAAACCACTCTAGAGAAACATTAATAAACTACGTTCATTTTAAATACCAACCCAAATGTTCCTATAACCCATTCCAGATTATAAACGTGAATCCAAAAGCATCATAATACAAGTGGATCCAATACCCAAACCAGAATCTGTAACCCAAAAAGGAAACATCTCATTTCTTCTCATTGACTTGCATGATTACATCTTCTCTCTTAAGAGAGTACACTTACATAAAAGAATATATAGTGCAATGGCATAGCCATGAGTATGACATACAAGTACAATAACATAGTCCTAAATATGATAGAATGACTGAATAGGTACAACAATAGATAGGGTAATGGAGAGTGAGAACATCTTTAATCTGGTGCTCCAACAACCTGCTCACCAATCCCCAATGGTGGTGGCAATACTTCCCAACCATGTGGACTCATACGATACCACCCCACCATGCTCAAAGATAGTCACTAGGCCCAAACAGAAGTAACAAGGCAAGGGTATACAGGATGGCCAACACTCACATTAATCACGGAGTAGACAGAAAAAAATGCATAATGACATAGTCATAACATAGAGATGCTCATCAAATAGAATGTCATGTACTACTCATGACTACCAAGGCAGTAGACACTAGAGCACATATTGTATGGGGGAGTCATCATGTGTGCTCAAAGGGATAGTACCACACAGAATCAAGTACACTACTCATACTGACGAGGAGACTCAAACATGCCTGAATCAATGCCCAGCAGATGGATAACTTGACGTCCTACAGATGGAAATGCCTTCTTCTGTACATCCTTAGACTTTACAAACACTCAAGGCCATACATGAGGACTCAATATCCTAGACCTAAGCTCATCTCATTTAACCAAATGGAGTATACAAATCAAACTTAAACAATTCCATAACCGGTCCCATTCCATGATAACATCAATTAAACAAGACATGCAGTGTTCATATGCCTGTATCTTTTTTCTCACCAACTAATATTTTTGTGATGCTTAAATCTTTTCCAAAGGGAGATCCTCTGAGGTGGGCTATCTAAGATTAAATCTAAAATAGAAAGGCACTTGGCTTTTAGAAAAAAAATACATTCTTAAACATATGATAATGATTGGAAAAGATTTTGATCACGTGAGCAAGGATGAAAGGTACAAACATCTTAAAATCTTAATTCACACAAAAAACCTATTTGATCTCAACAACTTATCATATTTATCTCAGTTTAGCAAGGGAATTTTGCCCTCCAAGATTGAGTTAAAATGACTCAATGGCTAGAGTTATATTTTGAGAATAAAACTTTATATCTTAAGGATTTGACATGCCCTGTTTCCTGTAAGTTTGCTCCTCTATTATATCATGGCTTGCTCTTTTATTGTGGGGTGAAGGAGTAGGGGTGATTGTTGACACTTTTTATTGCTTCTCAAATATGCTAAAAACATTTTGAATGGAAAACAACATGGGATTGGAAAGGGCATAAATGCCCAAAATCTCATTTGAGGGAAGCCATAATAGGCCCTCAACTTCCTCACCCTGGCTCTACAATCTCTCCTATCCTGATTGTTATGTGTGTGCGTTCTTTGTTCCTTCTCTATCTATCTACTTGATGCATTGATTATTGTCAACACCTGAATTCCCATAAGAAAATGAAAGACATTCTATCATTTCTAGGTGCATCATGTCAAAACCTAAAAATGAATGACCCCGAGATTCTTTTAATTGCAGATGGGATGAAACAAAAGAATCACTTTCGGTCCCTATTTCCTTTAAAGTAGAATGTTAGATCTAGGGCACACAACTGAGAGGGCGGGTGAATCAGTTGTACAAAAACTTGCTTCTACTTGAAACACTTGATTCTTCTTTATTAGTTAACAGCATATCAATTAACCATTCATGAAAGCAGAAAGCATAAACACCGGAGCAGATAAACATCAACACATTAGACACCAAGATTTTTGATGTGGAAAACTTGGTTAAGGGAAAAACCACGAGGTGATTAACCCAAGGATTATTCTCTGTTAGAAGAATAAGATAAAATGAATGGCACATGCCAATTAGGGCTCACTACCTAAGCACACTGCTCACAAAGAGGCACACTACCTACAAAGAGACACACTGTCTACAAGATCATAAGGATCACAACCTTGAACTGGAGAATGACATCTTCACCATGTCTGGATTAGTTCCATTTAAGCCCAAAACACTTCTGCTCTGCCTTTCACTCTTTCGCTATACCACACTCATCTGCTTCACAACACCCACTTTGAAATGAATCACAAACCTTTATTTATACAAGACATCGGCTTAGGAACAATCATCTAAGTCAGCAATCAACCATAAGAACATTCGCAGGATGAATAACACATCCGGTCGGCCACCACAAGAACATTTGCAAGATGAACAATTCATCCGGTCGGCTAGTTCTGAACAAGAACTTCATTCGGAAGAATATCTTCAATTTTGGGCTCTACCACTAATGTGGATCAACAACACAACCTCAACACAATCCAAGAACCTTCACAAGTCTACCTAAATGACAAGGTACATCCGCACTTCCTCTACTCACTGGAATCTCTTCTCTTCCTCATCTGGAACTTCAAGAGCACAGTCTATCGCCACTGTTATACTACCAGAGGTGCTTCTGAACCTCCAAACCACATACCAATCGAGATGACACATTATAAGGACCTCCCAAACACTCTGTCCAATCCGCAGAATAGGACAATGCACTTCCGGATCTCACCGGACCTTTTTGTAACACTGTCACTCCGGAGCATCTCCCGGAACCGGTTCTACTTGAATGATCACAACTTCTTCACATCTTCATGTGGACCTCTAAAATCTTAACTGGATCATCTCAAGGCTCATATCTACAAACCCTTTAATCCACATCCTCTGAATCTCAACCTATTGAGTACTTTTGCCTTCTTCTTATCACTGTTCTTCACTTTCCTGATTGAGACTAATTTTCTCAATATCCTCAACACACATCTCATCCAATCCTTCTTGTCAATGCAATATGAGTATGTTGACATCAATGACAATACTGGTTCACCTCATACTTGTAACAATCTCCCCCTTTGTCATTGATGGCAACATATGATGTGAAAAACCATCAAGACAAGAACTTCTCCTTTCTGTCATAGCTCCCCCTATCAACAACCACTGTTCACATGTCTTCTCTTCCTTTACTGCTCCCCCTTTGATCATCAACCACTTGTTTTTCACATATCTTCTCTCCCCCTTTGACATCAATGGTAAAGGGCTCATACTTGCAATTCTAACACATCAGAATCATACCAGCTGCTCCCCCTTAGTAGCAGCTCCCCATCATCAATTTGGATCACAAGATATGACTGTGATATCCACCGGACTGATGCACATCAGTGCATCCTAGTTCATCACCAGAGGGTCCATGACCCCTAACTTCTCCCAGAGATACTCAAAAGAGTCCTTGGAAAGAGGTTTAGTAAAGATATCTGCAATCTAATCCTTGGAGGGTACATACTCCAATTTGACTTCTTCCTTGTTCACTTGTTCTCTCAAAAAGTTAAACTTATAGATATGTGCTTAGTCTTAGAATGCAATACTGGATTCTTAGAAATATTAATTACACTTGAATTATCACAGAAAATTGTGATAGGCTCCTCATATTCAACTTTAATGTCTCTTAGCATTTGCTTCATCCATAAGATTTGAGTACAACTACCTGCTACTACAATGTATTCTGCTTCAGTTGTAGATAGAGATATTGCATCTTGTTTCTTGCTTAGCCAAGAAACCAATCTCTTTCCCAAAAAGAATGCTCCACCACTGGTGCTCTTCCATTCATCCACATCTCCTGCCCAATCTGTATCTGTGTAAGCATGAAGAGAGAAATCATGATCTCTAGGATACCACAAACCATACTCCACTGTCCCTTTTAGATATCTAAAAATTCTCTTGATTGCCATAACATGAGATTCTCTAGGGTCAGCCTGAAATCTTGCCACAAGACCAACATCCTGCATTATATCTGGTCTAGTCTGAGTGAGATATAATAATCCTCCAATCATTGATCTGTACTTGGTCTGATCTGTCTTAGGAGAGTCATCATCTTTGCTCAACTTACATCTGGTTGCCATAGGAGTGTTCATTGGCTTTGAATCTTCCATACCGAATTTCCTCAACAATTCTTTCACATATTTGGTCTAAGAAATGAAGATCCCTTTCTTTGTTTGAGTAATTTGCAGACCCAAGAAGAAATTCATTTCACCAAGCATAGACATTTCAAACTCACTTTTCATCTGATTTGCAAAAGTTTTGCACATACTATCTCTTCCTCCAAAAATGATATCATCCACAAACACTTCAACAATCAAAATATTTTCATGATCAATTTTGAAATATAAGTTACTGTCAGTAGTACCTTTGTTGAATCCAATCTACACAAGATGCTTATCCAACCTTTCATACCATGCTCTTGGGGCTTGCTTCAATCCATACAATGCTTTCTTCAACTTGCAGACCATATCATCATTATCAGACAATTGAAATCCATCCGGTTGTTCAATGTAAACTTCTTCTTCTAGATCACCATTTAGGGAGGCAGACTTGACATCCATCTGATATACCTTGAAGTCTTTGAAGGCAGCAAATGCAAGAAATAATCTGACTGCTTCAATTCTTTCCACCGGAGCAAAGGTCTCTTCAAAATCAATTCCTTCTATTTGAGAGTAGCCTTTGCAGACCAATCTAGCTTTGTTTCTGATTACTTCACCAACTTCATTCAGTTTGTTCTAGAAGACCCATTTGGTTCCAATCACATTCTTGTCTCTAGGTCTAGGAACAAGATCCCAAGTATGATTTTTCTCAATTTGCATCAATTCTTCCTCCATTGCTTTGGTCCAGTTTTCATCATTGCAAGCTTCATTAACTGTCTTAGGTTCAATCTTTGAAATCAGACAGTATTCATTTGAATCTTGAGCAATTCTTCTCCTTGTTTGTACCCCTTTACTTTTGTCACCTATGATCTGATCTTCAGAGTGATTTAGAGTTACATACCTTGGAACTTTGGGAGTTTCTTGCACTACTAATTCTTGATCAGGCTCATTCAGACAAACTTCTTCTTCCTGATTTACTAGATCAGTCTGGATCTGAATTTCAGAGGAGGATGGAGCTCCTTGCACCAGAGGATCATTCTGATCATCTTCATCACATTCATAGAATCTTGAGGGCTTCTCCATTCCTTCATCAACCTTCACATTTGTACTTTCTATCATCTTTCTCAATCTCTTATTGTAACACTGGTATGCTTTGCTTTGAGTGGAGTAACCCAAGAAAATTCCTTCATCACTTCTAGCATCAAACTTTCCTAAATCTTCATCTCTTTTAATATAACACTTGCTACCAAATACTCTGAAATATCTCACAGTAGGAGTTACACCAAACCAAAGTTCATAAGGAGTCTTACTGGTGTTGCTTCTGATTTGAACTCGATTAAGAGTGTAGACTGCAGTGCTGACAACTTCTCTCCAAAACATTTGAGGAACATTTGCTTCCATCATCATTATCCTAGAAGCTTCCTGGATGGTCCGGTTATTTCTCTCAACTACTCCATTCTGCTGTGGAGTCCTAGGAGCAGACAACTATCTCTTTATGCCATGCTTCTCACAAAAGTCTATGAATTCATCGGATGTGAATTCACCACCTCTATCAGACCTAAGACACTTCAGTTTCAATTCGGTTTGATTCTCTACCATAGCTTTGAAGATTTTGAACTTCTCAAGGGCTTCTGATTTCTCTTTTAGGAAGGTAACCCACATCATCCAGGAATGGCCATCAATTAGCAACATGAAATACCTATCACCTTGCATACTCTTGATTCTTGTCAGACCACAGAGATCAGTATGTACTAATTCCAACAATTTAGTAGTGGACTGATCCTTGCTTTTGAAAGAGACTCTGCTCTGTTTACCTAGCTGACATTCTTTGCATAAACTATTTGTAGGTTTCACCAATTTAGGAAGATCTCTTACAACCTGAGTATTGCTTATCTTGATGATGTTGTCAAAATTCACATGGCACATCCTTCTATGCCATAACCAACTCTGATCAACTTGAACAAACAGACAACTTTTATTAGAACCAACTAGATGGAAGATATTACCTTTTGTTTGAGTACCAGATGCAATTTCAGTTTTGGAGCTTGTAAAGATTCTGCATCTTCTATTCTTGAACCGGAGATCATAACCTTTGTCCACTAATTGACCAACACTGAGAAGATTGTGCTTCAATCCTTCAACATAGTACATTACCAATTTTGCTCTTTCCATCAAAAGAAATAGTTCCCCTACCTCTAATTCTACCAGCAGAATTGTCACCAAACTTCACCATTCCTCCTTCATACCTTTCCAAATCTAAGAACTTGTTCTTGTCACCAGTCATATGGTGAGAGCATCCACTATCAATAACCCAATCATCCTTTTCTTCAACTTGGGCAGCCAAAGCTCTTTCTACAACCTTATGACTAATAGATTCAGAGGGTATTGACTCTTCTTCCTTGATGGCAATAAACACCCATTCATTTCCAGATTTGCTTCCTATTTCTGATTCATCATCTGTTACTCCTTCATTGTCATCTTCTTCATGAACATAATAGTAGTTCTTTTGAAACCTTTGTCTATTAGTTTTAGACCTTGCAGATCTTTCCAGACATCTTGAAGCAAAATGACCAATCTTATTGCAGTTGAAGCACTTAAAGGGTAGTTTTCCTTCATACTTACCGGACCCTCTTGGCATTCTCTTTGCAATGAGGGCTTCAAGTTGAGCTATTTCTGATTCTTCCTCTTCCATGTCTTTCCTTGCTTGATCATACCATGACAACTTCTTTGAAGAGTTCTCTCCCGGATCAAATCTTTGTTTGCCTTTCACATAGGCACTGGCTTTCAATGCAGATTCAGTCTTGGGGGGATCATCTCCAAACTCAGTCATTTCAAATGTAGCCAGTTTACCGGCTAGTTGCTCTCTTGTGATAGTTGTATGGGCTTTGAATTCATTAATGGCAGCAACCTTGATTTTGTAGGCAGCAAGAATGGATCTGAGAATTTTGCAAACAATTTCATTTTCATCTAGAACTCCACCAGCATTCCTGATTCCACATACTAGCTCATTCACTCTTGGCATAAAGGTAGTGATATTTTCATCATCTCTCATCTTTAATCTTTCAAATTTCCCTTTCAGACTTTGCAACCTTGCACTCTTGACAAACTCATCTCCTTCATACAGAAGTTCCAGTTTAGTCTAGATCTCATATGCAGTTGGTAGGTCAATAACATTTGAGAGATCTAAGTCATTCAATGCACTTAGAAGAGCTTCCTTGGTCCACAGATTGTTTTCAGCATTTGTGATTTCATTCAGAGTTGTCGGACCACCCTGTGGAGGAACATATGGTTTTGAGACCATGGTCAAGTATGCTTTTCCCATACACTCCAAATGACATTTCATGCGACCTTTCCAGAGAGTGAAGTTGGTTCCATCGAACTTCAGACTATCCTTCTTGTATGATGACATCCTAGATCTCCTCAAGCGGTTAAGCTCCTTTCAGAGGAACTTGGCTCTAATACCAATTGTTAGATCTAGGGCACATAACTGAGAGGGGGGCTAAATCAGTTGTACAAAAACTTACTTCTACTTGAAACACTTGATTCTTCTTTATTAGTTAACATCATATCAACTAACTATTCATGAAAGCAGAAAGCATAAACAATGGAGCAGATAAACATCAACACATTAGACACCAAGATTTTTGATGTGGAAAACCCGGTTAAGGGAAAAACCATGGGGTGATTAACCCAAGGATTACTCTTTGTTAGAAGAATAAGATAAAATGAATGGCACATGCCAATTAGGGCTCACTGCCCGAGCACACTGCTCACAAAGAGGCACACTACTTACAAAGAGACACACTGTCTACAAGATCATAAGGATCACAACCTTGAACTGGAGAATGACATCTTCACCATGTCTAGATCAGTTCCATTTAAGCCCAAAACACTTCTTCTCTGCCTTTCACTCTTTCGCTATACCACAATCATCTGCTTCACAACACCCACTTTGAAATGAACTCACAAACCTTTATTTATACAAGACATCGGCTTAAGAACAATCATCTAAGTTGGCAATCAACCATAAGAACATTCACAGGATGAATAACACATCCGGTCGACCACCACAAGAACATTTACAAGATGAACAATTCATCCGGTCGGCTAGTTTTGAACAAGAACTTCATCCGGAAGAACATCTTCAATTCCGGGCTCTACCACCAATGCAGATCAACAACACAACCTCAACACGATCCAAGAACCTTCACAAGCCTGCCTGAATGACCAGGTACATCCGCACTTCCTCTACTCACTGGAATCTCTTCTCTTCCTCATCCAGAACTTCAAGAACATAGTCTATCGCCACTGTCATACTGCCAGAGGTGCTTCCAGACCTCCAAACCACATACCAATTGAGATGACACATTACAAAGACCTCCCAAACACTTTGTCCAATCCGCAGAATAGGACAATGCACTTCCAGATCTCACTGGACCTTTTTGTAACACTCTGTCACTCTGGAGCATCTCCCGAAACTGGTTCTACTTAATCGATCACAACTTCTTCACATCTTCATGCGGACCTCTAAAATCTTAACTGGATCATCTCAAGGCTCATATCTACAAACCCTTTAATCCGCATCCTCTGAATCTCAACCTATTGAGTACTTTTGCCTTCTTCTCATCACTGTTCTTCACTGTCCTGATTGAGACTAATTTTCTCAATATCCTCAGCACACAGCTCATCCAATCCTTCTTGTCAATGCAATATGAGTATGTTGACATCAATGACAACACTGGTTCACTTCATACTTGCAACATAGAATTCATACAATTACGAGATGTTTGATAACACAACAAAACTTCAGGGAAGACCTCAGTTACAGATTTTTGATCGGCATTTCAAATCACCCTATATGATCGAAAATGGGGTACAAAGCTTCTGTGTCAATTTTCTAGAAACCATGTTCTAAGACCTCACAATTTTCCATGCTACATCACGAATTTGGATCAATCGATTATTAAAAAAGAAATCAAAAGAGCAAAAAAACCTGAAGGGGGTTCATGGAGATGAAACTCTAGGTCAAAAAGTGAGGCATTTGTTTACATAGATGAATGGTGATTAAAGTAGCTACCTCCATTGAGGAGAGGCACTATTTCAAGGTTAAGATTCCTAGCATATAACATGCAACTTTAGAGACTTCATGACTTAAAGATATAACAGAATCTGAAGATTCAATTTTCCTGTGCTTAATGAAATTGTAGCAAACACATCTAAGTTTTTATGGGCAATAATGGGATTTTGGTTTTCCTGTGCTTAATGAAATCGCAGCAACATGATTTAGTTATTTTTTTGTGCTAGAAAAACAAAGACTGAGGTAAATACCTATTTTCTTGTTGCACTCCCCTATAGCTTGCCTTAGATCTTGCAATATGATATCCTTGCTTGAGTATGCTTTTCTCTGTATTTGTCCTTTGTCTCTTTCTTTTTGAACTCGTGAATCAGGCACCCCTTCCACTCTATCTCCTTCTCTCTATGGCATTGACTTCTCTAAAACAACCAATCAATTCCTTCCCTCTCTAGCTACTCACCAAAAACCACCATTCTAGAAACTCTCCTCTCCTTCTTTCAGGTGTCCCCCCATTTAGTCAAACCTGGGGCATGGGTTTTAAAACCATCATCTGTTGTGGGTTGATCCCCTCTGTCCATCCATAAATTTCTCTCCTACTTCAAAGATATTTTTCTCCTCCTTACTACATGCCACCGTAAGCCCCATTTTCCACACAGCCATCAATTCAATCAGCTGCCCGCAAGATATTTTCTGTAGCCATAAACCAACTCACCAACATTTTCTTCTAGAGCCATCAAATGGCATGTCAAATCTTGTAGGCAAAGTTTCGTGCATAACGCATTAAACAATAAGTGTTTGGAGAACAAGTATGATGAATGAAATAATTGAGAGTCTTTTCTCATTATTGTTTTAGGTGAAAGGTTTACATGTACACCTTTCAAACATAGCACTACCTAGGATTTTAATCCACAAGGTTAAAACAATTTAAATCTCCCTAACGATGGTAGGATAACCACATCATAACACTGACGACCAAAATGCAAATACGGGGGTCATTACATCCTACCCCCCTAGGACTAGGCTTACTCCTGGAAGCCTACAATATGCTAAGATGTAGCCATAGCACACACTAGTCCATGAAACTTGATACAATTATAAAAATCAGGTTATCACATGCACAATTACATGCAATCAGTCCCAATATGTGGGTAAGGAATAGGCAAGGCACTCATTCCTACAAAATATACATTAGCATAAAACAATTTTCTCCAATCAAAATAAAGAATGATGCCAAGGAAGCCACATCAAACAATCAATGAAAACCAAGGAGAAAATCCTTAACCACCGCACTGGTAAACTACACATGACCATAAGGGGCAATCCAGACATTACTGTTAGGTAACCAGATGATAAGACAACACAGGAACACCGCACTAGCAGGGTACAATGGCTAGGGTAGGGAACAGGGCCTGTGACTATCTTCAGTAACCATCGGGGATAATAAGAGTACGCTCAGGCCTATGAGTCCAGGTGGAGTCGATATCCAATACCTGCATCACTCCGATCACATGTCAAAGCACATGTGCATATAACATACATCATAGCTGAAACAATAGTAAGCATGTAACCAATCAAGTCAACATCATAATAATATCAGAATCCATCAAGGAAAAGCAACAACCATCAATTTGCACATATATACCAGCATAAACCACATAATTTTCTCATAAATTGTAGCAAAATGTGCTTTTAATATACAAAATTTCTAGTTCTCTCTAAATTTTCATATGCAACTATCTATAAAATGGAGTATACATACACACATACATAATTTCAACCTCTAATTTCATAGCATGTATGACATCTCTATGCATTAAAAGCAGAAATTTGTCTCTTTACCTAGTAAGATGATGCAGATTTAACTTCTAGTATGCAACCACAAACATGCCAAGTTGTAGAACCTACATATGCATACATACTCATTCAAATCAGAAGGATACTTTGGGGGTTCACGTGGATGTCGTAGTACCATCCAAATCCAATTATAACCATGAATCCATAACCAATAACAATGCCCAAAATCTATATCCATGTGTCTTGATGGCATTGACCCACCTAGTAAGCCCTTCCATACAAGCCACAATGACATATCTCTTGTTTGTGTAAGGGTTATAGCCTCCAAGAGATAGTCAAACAATAGGAAGGTAGTGAATTAGAGCTTAGAATAGCTCACACATACCCCCATCCTCAAGGGTTTCCCTGCATCTGCTTCCTCGTATACACTCAAATGGGTGGATCTCACCATACCCAATGAGGAATTATATCACAACACAAGACCAGCATTTGAAAACAAAAAAGTCAATTAGTTTAGCCACCAAGGATATAAATAATGAAGAATAAATCTCAATTCCAATAGTAAGATAAGAAAAATGTGCATAGTTTCAACAACAAATCAAATGTAACCACAAGAGTTACATGCCAAAGAAAATCATAATCCCTGGCTAAACTAATCCAAGCAAGATAAACTAAAGTGCTGGTCCACACAAGAAAAATAAAAGCCACCAATAACCGAATAGAAGATCCACAAACTCTGAAATATACACATTATAGTACTACGTGACTATCGCTAGTCACCACAAGAGGAAGGAGGAAAACAAGCGTGACTATCTCCACAGTCCTTCACGTGGGTGCAGCCAACTCATGCAACCTCCACATGGAAAGGTACTGTGCCAGAACTCCTAGGTCACATACCTCATGCGGCATGACTGCACATGGTATACGCCAAGCAGAGAAAGCACGTAATGGCTGAATACCACATGGCAATGTCCTACTCATAGGAACATCCTGCATAGTGTGTACCCACAGAGAAAGCATGTGTAGAAACATACCGAGCCAGAGGTGCACATGGCTAGGTTCCACTTGCATGCTAACCGATTGGAATCGAGGCCCTCTTGAGCGAACCCTCTACTCTATGTGAGCAACCACTCCTCTCAGTACAAGTAGGAACACAACATATATACTATGCCATTACGTATCTAGGTGCATGGCATCGTGTCCTCAAGTTCAGCTTGCTACGATCAGCGACATGACATCTTCACCAACACTGTGTCTGAACACCAGTGGGGGGTGGCATCATATCTAAAACAATCACATCAGGGTAAGATCATAGACACAGGTGCTCATACCACAACTAATATCATCCTCAAGAACTGAGGGGATTAGGATAACACTGTATGAACCAAGTATCTGGTCCATTAGTAAGGGAAAGTAGTGAGTACTTTCCTAGGAGGTTGAAATGATCGCCGTCATTTCGTGCTGTCATTATATGTACACTATGCATTTACCTCCCAAGGAACTTTGTTGTTGCTACTACCCTCCACATATTGACCTATCAACAACCCTCATGTTGGTAGTATATAGGGTGACAACAGAAAACACATAGATGGTATGGTTTTCTCCCATAATCATAATCCAAACATACCCTCCATGGATGGGTACACAATATCACCATCCCATGGGCTCACATCTCAAGCACTGGTTAATCACAACACTCAATAGGAATACATCAATGGATGTTCACAACACCGGGGGGGGGGGGTACAATCACATTTTCTCTTACCTAGGAAATACCATAGTTCACCTATGACTATGCAACATAATGCAAGATACACAACTTTACCAAATAATAAGTACTCCCAAACATCCATACCAATTTTCTCTTTTCATAAGGGCAACTCATTTACCCATAACATCATAGATTCACTAGTAATGCTTTCAACATAACACAATGGTGCATGAACATGTATAGCATCATCACTATCATTTTAACATCAATGCACAAACATAAGTAACAATTTCACACAATAAAAATCAGATGCTCATAATCATAATGAAATGGGTTTGTTTAAGGAACTCTAATCCATTCCTCATGTTCACAACCATACATATAATCTTAAGTAACCGTGGCTATGTCAAGGCATGCAATTGCTCATCAAGCAAGATATACAACATTCCTATTACCATACATTAAGTATTTGCAATTGCATTAAAATAAAAAGATTCAGCCATAAAGTCTCATTGAAATCCACAGTGCAATTGAGAAGATCAAATTTCATCAACAAGATATATCCACTAATAAATTACCGTCCTCATTCAAGCTCATTCAACAAGGAGGCACTAATTAAAATATAATCACTTTCAACACATAATCATAACAAGCATAAGTTATTCTTCACTAATTCTTTTACTTATTGCAACTTTCACATGCTAATTAAATCCATAAGCCATCAATCTAACATCATGTCAACTATTGACAACTAAGAAGGGTAGAGAAAGATAGATTTCATCTTAAGTCAAGACATTACATGCTATCCAATATTCATCATATGTAAACATACAAATTCTACTAAGGGAAAGTTTAAGGCACCGTTAGTATTCCAATGACTTCAATATGTTACCAAGGATGATAAATGGTAGCAACTCAAGCACATTAAGAGGTTATAAGAAAAATCAGCAATCATCTAACACTTACAAGAGAGCATGGAGCAATTAAGCTAATTTGTCCACATCCGTAAATAGCTACATCCTACTATCCCTTACATCTATGATACAAGAAGGAATTACAAGAGCAATTCAAACAAGGGTATTTAGGCAATCTAAATTACCTTTAACCCACAAACATACAAGACTCAACACTCTAGTCCCACTGAGTAAGGTAAGGCCAAGGAGGCTATTTCGTCCATGATTTCTAAGAATGGAGTTGTAACTTAACCCACTAATGCCATGCTAAGACATAAAGCAATCAAGAATATAAAAACAATATAACAAGCTCATGCCACACATGCCAAACACAACAAAACATAGAAGGTTCAAGTATGCCAAAGCTCCCAGTGTGTGAACATGTGCGCTGATACCAGATGTAAAATATCACCCTGCAACCCTGAAGGGTAAGGACCAAAAGAGGACAAGATAATCTTTTTTTTGAATATCAAGTAACAACATACATAGATATGGTTGCCGATTCGATAGATCGACACCATTCATGGCCAAGTATGGCCGAATGCACAACCCACAAGAGAGGACTAAATCACTCTCTAGAGAAACATTAATAAACTACGTTCATTTTAAACACCAACCCAAATGTTCCTATAACCCATTCTAGATTATAAACATGAATCCAAAACCATCATAGTACAAGTAGATCTAATACCCACACTGGAATCCATAACCCAAAAAGGAAACATCTCATTTCTTCTCATTGACTTGCATGATTACATCTTCTCTCTTAAGAGAGTACACTTACATAAAAGAATATATAGCGCAATGGCATGGCCATGAGTATGATATACAAGTACAATAACATAGTCCTGAATATGATAGAATGACTGAATAGGTACAACAACAGATAGGATAACAGAGAGTGAGAACATCTCCAATCTGGTGCTCCAATAACCTGTTCACTGGTCCCTAATGGCAGTGGCAATGCCTCCTAACCATATAGGCTCATATGAGACCACCCCACCGTGCTCGGAGATAGTCACCAGGCCCAAATAGAAGTAACAAGGCAAGGGTATACAGGATGGCCAACACTCACATCAATCACAGAGTAGACACGGAAAATAATGCATAACACCATAGTCATAACATAGAGATGCTCATCAAATAGAATGTTGGGTACTACTCATGACTACCAAGGCCCTAGACACTAGAGTACAAATCGGATGGGGGAGTCATCATGTGTTCTCAAAGGGATGGCACCACATCAAATCAGGTACACTACTCATACCAACGAGGAGACTCAAACATGCCTGAATCAATACCCCGCAGATGGATAGGCCTTCTCGTGTGCATCCTTAGCCTTCACAAGCGCTCAAGGCCATACACGAGGATTCAATATCCTAGACCTAAGATCATCTCGTTTAACCAAACAGAGTATACAAACCAAACTAAAACAATTCCATAACCAGTTACATTCCATGATAACATCAATTAAACGAGACATGCAGTGTCCATATGCCTGTAGCTTTTTTTCTCACCAACTAATATTTTTGTGATGATTAAAGCTTTTCCAAAGGGAGATCCTCTAAGGTGGGCTATCTAAGATTAAATCTAAAATAGAAAATAGTTAGATTTCAGAAAAAATACATTCTTAAACATATGATAATGACTGGAAAAGATTTTGATCACGTGAGCAAGGTTGAAAGGTACAAACATCTTAAAATCTTAATCCACACACAAAACCCATTTGATCTCAACAAATTATCATATTTATCTCAGTTCGGCAGGGGAGTTTTGGCCTCCAAGATTGAGTTAAAATGACTCAATGGCTAGAGTTATATTTTTAGAATAAAACTTTATATCTTGAGGATTCGGCATGCCTTGTTTCCTGTAAGTTTTCTCCTCTATTATATCATGGCTTGCTCTTTTATTGTGAGGTGAAGGAGTAGGGGTGATCATTGACACTTTTTATTTCTTCTCAACTATGCTAAAAACATTTTGAATGGAAAACAACATGGGATTGGAATGGGTATAAATGCCCAAAATCTTGTTCAAGGGAAGCCATAATAGGCCCTCAATGTTCTTTCCATGGCTCTACAATCTCTCTTATTCCTATTATTATGTGTGTGCATTCTTTGTTCCTTCTTTATTTATCTACTTGATGCATTGATTATTGTCAACACCTAAATTCCCATAAGAAAATGAAAGACATTCTATCATTTCTAGGTGCGCCATGTCAAAACCTGAAAATGAACGATCCTAAGATTCTTTTAATTGAAGATGGAATGAAACAAAAGAATCACTTTCAGTCCCTATTTCCTTTAAAGTAGATTTCATACACTTACAAGACTTTGATAACACAACAAAACTTCAGGGAAGACCTCAGTTATAGATTTTTTATTAGTGTTTCAAATCACCCTATGTGATAAAAAATGGGGTACAAAGCTTCTGTGTCAATTTTCTAGAAACCATGTTCTAGGACCTCACAATTTTCCATGCTACATCTCGAATTTTGATCAATCAATTATTAAAAAAAATCAAAAGAGCAAAAAAAACTTGAAGGGCATTCATCGACATGAAACTCTGGGTCAAAAAGTGAGGTGTTTGTTTACATAGATGAATGACGATTAAAGTAGTTACCTCTGTTGAGTAGAGACACAGTTTCAATGTAAAGATTCCAAGCATATAACATGCAACTTTAGAGACTTCATGACTTAAAGATATAAAAGAATCTAAAGATTCAGTTTTCCTATGCATACTAAAATCATAGCAAACATATCTAAGTTTTTATGGGCAGTAATGGGATTTTGGTTTTCCCGTGCTTAATGAAATCGCAACAAACATATCTAAGTTTTTATGGGCAGTAATGGGATTTCAGTTTTCCTATGCTTAATGAAATCACAGCAACATGATTTAGTTATTTTTTTGTGCTGGAAAAACAAATACTGAGGTAAATACCTCTTTTCTGTCGCACTCCCCTGTAGCTTGCATTAGATCTTGCAATATGATATCCTTTCTTGAGTATGCTTTTCTCTGTATTTGTCCTCTATCTCTTTCTTTTTGAGCCCGTGAATCAGGCATCCCTTCCACTCTACCTCCTCTCTACGGCATTGACTTCTCTAAAACAACCAATTGATTCCTTCCCTCTCCAACTACTCACCAAAAACCACCATTCCAAAATCTCTCCTCTCCTTCTTTCAGGTGTCCCCCCATTCAGTCAAACATGGGACATGGGTTTTAAAACCATCATCTATTGTGGGTCGATCCCCTCTGCCCAACCATAAATTTCTCTCCTACTTCCAAGATATTTTTCTCCTCCTTACTACATGCCACCATAAGCCCCATTTTCCACATAGCCATCAATTCAATCAGTTGCCCCCAAGATATTTTTTGCATCCATAAACCAACTCACCAACCTTTTCTTCCAGAGCCATCAAATGAAATGTCAAATCTTGTAGGCAAAGTTTTGTGCATAACGTGTTAAACAATAAGTGTTTGGAGAAGAAGTATGATGAATGAAAGAATTGAGTCTTTTCTCATTATTGTTTTAGGGTCAGTGCAAGAAGTTGGGTCCACTTTTTGGCCAAAAAGTGGAAGTGTTTTCCCTAATTTTCAGAATTTGTCACATTTGACCTTAAAATTTGAAGCACTTCGAGATGGAATCTTTAAAAAAGTCACTAAATATAAAATGTAGTACTCAGAATCTAGTTTCCAAATATGTAATTTATTTCAATACCCAGATGATACAAATTGATTTTCAATAGGCATTTATAAAAACCACTGTTTAAAAGTCACTTTTTTTTAACTATACCATGCACATGTACGACCAACATAATTTGACCTAAATAAAATTATTTTTAAAAATCCTTTTGGGAAAAGATGTGTAGTATAGTGAAGTTTGATGAGGATATTTTTTTATAATTTTTTTCCAAATAATTTTTTTTAATTATTTTTTTATTAGGCCTAATTGCTACTTCTGAAAACCCCTCATGTACGACCAACATAATTTGAGCAAAAAAATCATAAAATTATTATTTTTTTATTGTGTAAAGAATGATGTCTAGATTGATGACATATAATTTTTTTTTTTAAATTTAAAAATTAAAAGTTATTAAAAAAATACAAACACCTGTCATTTCAAGTTTTTGGACCAGTTTGCTCATAAATTAAATAATAAATAGAAAAATATGTCCAATAACAAAAAAATTACATATTTGAAAACTAGACACTGTCATCTATAATGGGTTTTCATTTTGTAAAAAAATTCAGAAAAAAAGGTCGTCAGCCATATAGGTAAACTTAGTCTTTCCTCTTGTTTTGTACTTAGAAAAAAACTTGCAGGTCCAAGGCTCAAGGTCGGCTAACCATGCCTATCCCAAGCCTAAAACCCAAGCAAAGGGAAGGGAAAAGGCAGTCAGTGATTTCAAAATTCATAGAATGGGGACCCGTTTATAAACAAAACGAGTACTCGTTATATAACGAGTACCCATTTATAAACAAAATGGGTACACATTATATAACGAGTACCCATTATGTTTAAGAATGGGTACCCATTTCTATTATATCTATTATATAATGGGTACCCATTTAGGCTCGGGTACCCATTCCTAAACGGGTACCTGTTTAGCTTCGGGTGCCCGTTCCTGTCAAGAATTTTTTTGCCTGCGCGACCCCTACATGTGGACCGAGTTTCTTGCTTTTACTCTTTAGGTGAAAGGTTTACATGTACACCTTTCAAACATGGCACTACCTAGGATTTTAATCCACAAGATTAAAACAATTTAAATCTCCCTAACGATGCCAAGATAACCACATCATAACACTGACGACCAAAATGCGAATATGGGGGTCGTTACAATAGTAAATGCTTATCTAGTCTTGCATACCAAACTCTGGGAGCTTGTTTTAGTGCATACAAAGAATTCTTCAACTTGAAAACCATGTCTGGTTTGTCTAATAATTGGAACCCATCCAGTTGCTCTATGTAGACCTCTTCTTCTAGCTCACCATTCAGAAAGGCAGATTTCACATCCATTTGATATACTTTGAAATTTTTATGTGCTACAAATGGCAAAACAATCCGATAGCTTCCATTCTTGCCACTAGAGCATAGGTCTCTTCATAATCAATTCCTTCAACTTGGGAGTAGCCTTTACATACAAGTCTTGCCTTGTTTCTCATAACTTCTCCAACTTCATTCAATTTGTTCTGGAAAATCCACTTTGTTCCAAACACATTCTTATTTGCAGGTTTGGGGACAAGTTCCCAAGTCTTGTTCTTCTCAATTTGCAGTAGTTCTTCTTTCATTACCTTGATCCAATGCTCATCATTGCATGCTTCATTTATTGTTTTAGGTTCCACCTTTGAATGTAGGCAGATATTTACTTGTTCTTCTGCAATCCTGCTTCTCATCATCACACCTTTCCTTTTGTCACCAATAATATGATCTTTGGAATGATCTCTTTGCACATACCTTGGAGTTTTAGGATTTCTTACTGGAGCTTCATCGTGAGTTTCTTCTTCTTCCAGAGTAGCTTGTTCTTCAGTATGAACTTCCTTTTCTTTGCCTTTTTCAACCTTTTCTGTATCAGTAGGTCCATTTGACTCATATCCATCTGGTTGAATATCTTCATCTACCTTCACATTTGCACTTTCAATGATCTTTCTTAGTCTTTTATTGTAACACCGATAAGCTTTGCTCTTAGCAGAGTACCCAAGGAATATGCCTTCATCACATCTACTATCAAACTTTCCTAATTCTTCATCTCTTCTGATGTAGCATTTTCTTCCAAAAACTTTGAAGTATTTGATAGTAGGAGTTCTACCATACCACAACTCATAGGGTGTCTTTGTTTCTTCTAATCTGATTTGCACTATGTTCTGAATATAGACAACAGTATGTATTGCTTCTTTCTAGTACACTTCTGATAGGTTTGCTTCCTTGATCATTGCTCTAGCTACTTCTTGAACAGTTCTACTCTTCCTTTCCACCACTCCATTTTGTTGAGGAGTTTTGGGAGCAGACAAATGTCTCTTTATTCCATGTTCTTCATAGAAAGCATTGAACTCATTTGAAGTAAACTTGCCACCTCTATCAGATCTTAAGCATTTGATTCTCAAATCTAATTCATTTTCAACCATAGATTTGAATGCCTTGAACTTATCCAGAGCTTTTGTCTTTTCTCTAAGGAAAGTAACCCAAATCATTCTTGAAAAATCATTAATAAGAAGCATGAAATACCAAGTTCACCTTGTAGACTTCTTGTTCTTGTGGGACCACATAGGTCTATATGCACCAACTCCAGCAAATCGGTAGAGGATTGTTTTTTTCTTCTGAAAGTAGTCTTTGTCATCTTCCCAAACTGGCATTCTTTGCATATAGCATTGACAGACTTCACAATCTTGGGCAGGTCTCTTACAACTTGAATAGTGCTTATTCTCACCAGATTATTGAAGTTAATGTGACACATTCTCTTATGCCATAGCCAACTTTCATCTGTCTTAGCCAACAAACAACAATTTTTAGTACCTTTCAAATGATAAACATTACCATGAGTCTTCTTACCAGCAGCATTTAAGGTTCTGAAGCTATTCTATATCTTGTACCCATTGTCCTTGAACACAAGATTATATCCTTTGTCACACATTTGTCCAACACTTAGAAGATTATGCTTTAGGCCCTTAACATAAAGAACATCATTTTCAAACTTAAAAAACTTACTCTTGTCTCCTGTCATGTGGTTTGAACAACTATTGTCAATGATCCATTCATCTTCCTTTTCAGCATGAAATGCAGATAACTCTCCTGGACTTTCTTCCTTCACACAGCTTGCAAGATTAGCAAAAATAAGTTCTTCTCTAAGTGCAATAAACAAGCATTCACTACTATTGCCATAATCAAAATTAGATTTATCATCAGTTACATATTCATAATCTCTAACATAGTAACTCTTTATTACCATTTTTTCTTTACTTTCATTGATTTTCAAAGCTCTATTAGGACATCTTGAAGCATAGTGACCAATTTACCACAATTAAAATATTTGAAAGGTAACTTACCTTTGAACTTTCCTCTGCTGGCCCTTTTCATTCTGGTTGCAAGTTTTTCCTCAAGCTCTACAAAGTCTTCATCTGATTCCACAGCATATTTCTCTAATCTGGCAGTCCAAGTTTCTTCCTTGGCCTTGAAAGTAGTCTCAGTTTTCACAAGGCCATCAGTAGTACCAAACTCTCTCATCTCAAAAGTAGTCAGTTTACCAAGTAATTGATCTTTTGTAAGTTTGCCCATATCAAGAAACTCTTCAATGGCAGATACCTTGTGACTATAAGATTTGGAAAGAGTTCTGAGCATCTTATCTATAACATCCTCATCCTTTAATTCTCCACCAAGACCCTTGATGCTATTGACAACTTCATCAATCTTCTTTAAGTAACCTATTATGTTCTCATCTTCAGCCATTCATAGGTTCCATATGTGGTCTTCAAGTTCTGCATCTTGGCCTTCTTGACAGATGCATCACCTTCATAGATTTTATTTAATTTATCCCAAATCTCATAACCAGTTTCCAGATTCACAACTTTTTCCATTTCGGTGTTAGACAGGGCATTTAATAGAGCATTTTTAGCTTTATGATTAGCCTCAAATTATTTAATTTCTTCTTTAGACTCTAGACCATCTTTAGGTACTACGTATTTATCTTTAACCATTGCCCAAACATTATAACCAATAGAAATGAGTAAACTTTGCATTCGTACCTTCCAGTAGGCATAGTCAGATCCATCGAACTGAGGAATGTCTTTCTTGTGTGCCATCCCAGATCTACCTTAAGTTGTTAGGCTTTATTCCAAGGAACCTGATTTGATACCAATTGTTGAAAAGCACAAGAAAACTAAGAGCGGGGGGTGAATCAGTTGTATCAAAACTTTAACTTCTTTACACAGTATCACTTTCACATTCACTTAACATAACTCCTTATTCTATTATGAACATTAAACATGAATAGAAAAAACAAAACATGAACACATCAACACCATACACACATGAACACCAAATTTTTTACGTGGAAATCCCTAAACAGGGAAAAAGCACGGTGAGTGTTAGCTCACAATTAATGTAATAACAATACCAAATATCAAAAAAATCTCACTACCAAAAGGGCTCACTGCCTAGGGACTCACTACCCAATTGAAAGGCTCACTACCTAGGACTCACTATCCAATTGAAAGGCTCACTGCCAAGGGGTGGCTCATTGTTGGGTTTGGTTCACTACCAGGGTTGGCTTACTGTCATGGGTGGCTCACTGCCAGGGTGAACTAATTTAGTAGCATCTACACCATGACTGAGTTCAGTTCCATTGAAGCACAATATATCTCCTCTGCTCTGCTCTGCTTTTGCACTTCACACTTATCTTCACATCTTTAGACAATCACACCTCAATCACGAATTCATTACATGTATTTATACCTATCATCAACCTTGGAATGTACATCAATGTCAGCATTACATTCTACAACTATTGGAACTTTCTCCAAGGTCGACATACATACATAAATCAAACTAGGACTAGACCTAAACAGGCTTATGGGGTAAATGAATGAAGGATGAACACATCACGGCTTAGCTTAGACCCAAATACATCCTCACACACTTGGACATGCTTCCATAATCCATGAATCACCTCCGCAACAAGTGTGACAAACTAGGTCGGCCTGAACTTATGCACATATCAAGAACACTTAGAAACATGTTTGCAAGATCTTCATTATAGCTTGCGGATCAAGCACATGCCTTCAACACATTCTGGAGATGTCTAGGAACAACATAGAATCACTTGGGAGTTGACAAAATCAATCACAATAGTTCCAACTTGAAGTCAACATATATCACTTGAAGAACATATCACAGACTGCTTCTTAATAGACATTGTCAAACTTTTCTAGTCATTAACTTGCCTTCTAGAGCACCAAATGATGAATCCTTTGAAATGAAGATAACTAAGTAAGTCCAAAACTGTAAGGCCAAAATCCAATCTACGAAGAAATGTAGAGCAAAACACTTTCTCCCTATCACTCTGCACACATTACCAGGCACAGTCTTCGAACTGGTGAATAGAACTTTTTCTACACAGCGATCTAGACCCCCAAATTCTAGATTTAGCATCTTTAAACACTTCTTTAAATCATATCCAAAGCTCATACTCTGGTCTTCAATACAGAGAAAATGCAGAGCAATATGCTTAGACAATGTTCTTCAATTAATCAACAAACAATATCAGAAGATATAGTTGACACAAATGACAACACAAACATGTTGACATCAATGACAACACCAGTTAGCACATAATTGCAACACGACCAACCTCTTTTACATCTTTCTAACATCCATATATAACATTTCATCTTCACTATAGTAGCCATGGCATGGAAGGGAAGAAGTCAACAAGAAGGGACATCAACCATGTTGCATTAACTTGAAATGACATCCTTTGAAGTGTGCCCTAGCTCATATCTATGAAATCTTCTGAAATAGGCAGTTTTCCCATGCCATGGGTACAAGAAATTCAATGCGAATGAGGAACAGTGGCATGGGGAGGCGAGAATACCATCTACTACACATAAACAGGCCCTTACAGAGCATTAATGGTGACTAGGAGGGTCACTGGCTAGTCAAATTATGTTTTCTCCATGAAGAAAGAAGCTACTAGAGTTTCAGAGTTTGGACCTCCATCCATCTGCTTTATCACTTGTAGAAGAAAGGAGGTGGAAGGTAAAAACTTTGAACTCCACCATGACACTTAGAAGATTTTACCTTAGCAGAGATAGGGCCTCAAAAATTTGGCATTCGACCCTCTGTCATGACGTCATGGCCAGGTGGAAACATTCGGTAGTTCCACGAATGGGTGAGGGGCCCACCAAAAGAGCATGGCAGAAAGATGGAATACCACCATGTGGCCATCAGTGGGCTTTAGAGTTTCAACATTTAGCCTTCCAAGATGGAAGGTGGAAGAGCAAAACTTTGAAGTCTGACAACAAAACACTTAACCAAATTTACAAAGAAAAGGATCAGAACTTAAGCTCTAGTCCTTCCAACCTTCATAGAAGAATATGAAAGAGCAAAAACCTGATCTCTAGCGATAAAATACTTAGCCACTTTGCAAAGGGAAAAGGTCAAAGTTTGGCCCTTGGGCCTTCCGCCCATCTCCTTCCAATTGCAACACTAAAGAAGATGAAAGGCCAAAACTTTGACCTCCAAAATTCCACAGTACTACACCATACTTAGAATATTTTTCACCACCCCAAGCAAACCTTGGCCCTCGAGCCTTCTCTACGACACTTGCCACTAGGAAGACAGAAGGGAGTAACTCTAACCTCAGAATCTCTGTCGAACTCTCAAAAGAATTCAATACTTAGGCAATTTTTAGGGCCAAAGGGGAAGCACAATGGAAGGAGGAAACCCGAAACTTCGACCTCCGACAAAGGGAAAAAACTCAAGGGAATACTTAGAAATTTTTTGACATAGTTATTTTTGGATTCTTCCCTTGTATTTTTTCAAAAGGCAAACATATGAAAACCTATGGAAGATGTCTCTAATCAGTTGTAAGCTATAGGTTCAAGTGGGATTCAAACGAAACATGGGGGCAAAATGAGGCATTTTGGAACTGGTAATTTTGGGTGTCAACACTGGCTTTGGTTGGAGACATGTGCCAAGCAGTGGCACAACAAGAATCTAGAATATCTCTAGGTAGACCAACACACAAAACACATGAAGGGAAACACACAAAGCACATATTTACAAAGAAACACAGTCAAAAATGACTGTAGCCAAAATTTTGGGACACTGCAGGCCACCCCTGCAGAAAATTGAATGAAGCTACTTATCTCTATCAAAGGCAAGCCTATTGAAGGAGTTGATCTCCCTCAATCCTTTGTTGCACTGATCACCCAACATTAGCAACAAAAATATTTTGCATACATGCACATACAAAATACATAAATTCATATCATCATGTTGATGATGGAAGAATTTTTTACTAGGGCAAGGCAGCCATAGATAATATGACTCTTCATCATGTTGACTCACACATAAGAACTTACCTTCAAGTCCTATATCAACATGATGCATTTCTGGGTCTACATAAATATCAGCATGAAGGAGACTATCGAGCTGAAACTCATCCAACCTAGGTGTAATCTCATGCTGGGCTATGTCATAAGATTGCTCAATTTCTTGTGGCCCAGCTGCACTAATGCTAATGTGCTCCTCAATGACCGAATCAAAGGCATGATTTAGATTTAAATCTCCACCATTAGCATATAATTCTAAAATTTGAGGCACTTCACATGTGAAGATTCACAATCTTCAATCTACCTCTCTTTTTTGTATTCCTTGGTACACACTGCTGTTTAAAATTTGTTGCTAAGAAAATCATTGATTTTCTCCCCCTCACCCTACAGATCAACAACTTGATCCACACAAGAACACCCATCCATGACATTATTAGACCCAACCAATGATATCAAAAATATGCTCTCAACATGATCCACATTAATCAAAGATAACTGCCCCAAACAAAGCTCTAGAAATTCATTTGTTGTATGGTCTTCATAGTGGGAAACAATTACCTCAAAATCACTTATAGTTGTAGCAGTGCCTTTATGATGTCTAGTTGAAGCATAAACCACACCATCCTCATTCAAATAAGTTCCAATGACCTCATTGCCATTATTAGGGATAAATGAGGGTAAAACACCAAACAAGAGACTAGTCTCTTGTTCACCCTCAACATTATTTCGCATTTGATCTCTGTCCACTTGTTGTCCATAGGTAGCCATGTCATATGGCATAAAAATCTCCTCCTCCAAAGATGATAGGTCAAATCCATTGATCCTAAAGTCATCTTCAAAAAGGGGATTATCCAGGCACCAATTAAAATCACAAGCTATGCTATCTGATGGACTTGTATGCTCTACATAAAGGGCATTATCCCTTATGCTCATCTCTTCATCATCATTTGCTTCATCAATATATGTATGCTCTTCATAATTAACTACATGAACTAAAATATCTAATGTTTCACTTGCATACATACCTTCCAAGCAGTCTGCAACACTACAATAGACAGCAAGGTCATAATTCTCTTCACTAGGAGACACCATTAATTTGTTCATTTTCATCCTCCACTGATGACTGATCCAATCGAAGGCAGGTGCAGTCACTATTTTTTTCATCTAAATTACTCTCATACACTGCACCAGCACCTTTCTCTACCCTTCTGAATACATAATCATCACATGATATTATGTCTGGATCATATGAAATGTCCACATCTCTGTTGTCTACAACAACCTATTCATTATCGACTAACTCTACATCTAAGGATATAGATTTTGCAATCATATCCTGCTTAACTTTGTCAACATAATTAATGAACACATAGGCCTATTGCCAACCCACTATATTAAATTCTTCTCTAATAGAAGCAAAGCTTAAAGAAACATCATAAGCTCATAGATACATATCAACACACACAGGATGATCATGTCTGAATTTTTCCCGGATATGAGACAAGGCTAACGCAAATCTATGGCTGAGCTCCATTCTAGACTCTCCTTCTTGCCTTTTGATATTTTCTAGTTTTTGGACAAGAAAATAGGGTCTAGACTATTTGCAAAGTCTTCAAAGGTAGCCACCAACTGATCCCAAGAAGCAAAATGTTGGTTAGGGAAACTAACCAACCACTTCCATGCTACTCCACATAGAGATCTCACAAAATATCTCATCCACATGTCCTCATCTCCAAAATGAAATATATCCATGAAGTCTGAAAATGCATCAATGTTTGCCTTCCTATTAAACACTTCATACCCATCAATTAAAGGCATTTGATTATAAATCTTCTTGGGCATGGATTTCTGCTCATAACTGACCCATGAGAGGTCCAGCTATTTATATGTATTTTCATTTGCAATAGGAGGAGGCTGAGGAAAAGAGCAACTAGGAATAACAACAAGGGAATCAGACTACGGCATGGACTGACACAACTTGATTCAGTCTACTAATTCTTTTTCTTGTTGCAGCAAAGACTCTAACAATTGCAACTTTTCTTTTTCAATTTTATTCTGCAACCAAGGCTTTTCTTTTCTATTATGCAAGGGCTTAAATTTTTTTGGGTTTGTAAAATTGGCAAGGCTATGATAAGAAAACACATTACTAGGATGGTCAAAGGTCATATAGTTCCTAGGGTCTTCAACATAAGAAGATGTAGGGAAAGAATCCTCTCTAGGGTATCCATATTCATAATAGTTGGCCATGACCAACTACAAACCATTTGTGCAGGATAAAGGAAAACAAACAACATGTTCCTTTATTGAGAAATAAACCATGGTCAAGGAAGAAATAAAACTTGTACCTTAACAAGCTGCAACCTCCTTGAAACATACACACATCAGCAACATTTTGTTTTCTTTTGACAACAAAGTCACCACCTCAATGAATGAGGAAAACCCTTGAAGTGTGACAAATTTTCAAGGCTTCAAAACTGATTCTAGGTTCAGCTCACCAACAGAGTCTTCAAAATTTTATAACCCAACATTTTACTCATCCCTGGCAATGGTGCCAAAATGTTGGTGTAAGTTGACGAGATGTTAACTTACACACACAACAAAATGCACCTGGCAATGACTGCAAATAGGGGACTTCAAATTTCTTTGACCTTTTAAATCCTCCCCAACAATGGTGCCAAAATGTTGGTTCCCAAAATAACTCCAACCCAAAACTCTAAAACATTCCTAAAACACCCAGGCCAGGGATTGTCGTCAAGGTGCAAGGAAGAGGTTTATCAACAAGTAAAGGGGAATTTTGGCCAACTATATGAGTGGTAAACTCCTCTGCTCTTTAGGCTCAACTAGACTTAGGAGGGATATTCCTAGAGGCATGAAAAGAAATATAGATAAACATACACAACCATACCCAATGTACACTTGACCCCCAAAGCTGTCACTAGGTCAAGATAAATTAGCTACACATGCCTCTCATTAAGTTGATTCAATTATGCGAATGTACATGCACAAGAAAGATGGTTTTTTCCATGAACCGCAGGTGAATGATTTGTTTGATTTTAAAGAGTGATTGGTCCTTCTCCAATATGGACCAGTGCCTATTCTATTGGGCAAGAGAGTCATAGAATGCAAGGAGGAAAAGAAATACACAGCAAAGGATCAATAGAACTAGACATACATTTACATATATGTCTTTCAAATAGATCTTCATACAATGGACATACTTAATGATCCAAAAGAGAATTGCAATGATTCATATGTAACAAAGAAATAGTAAATACAAAGTCTTGTATTAACTTAGATGCTATCACACATCTCCAAACCTCTATTACAATCATACTAGCAAGTGTGGCAAGGGAAAATACATAACTGCGATTACATATTTACCAAAATCACTACAAACTCCCATGGAGACATACCATTACAATCAGATATATGTTACATAGCCTTACTACACAATACTGAACAAATCCCTTCACTAACATACAAGACAAATCATGTGTTGATGCTATAGAAATCCTTAGGTTCTCCCAGACTAGATAATTGGCTCAACAATTGACCTCTTTTACATCTTTCTAACACGCATATATAACATTTCATCTTCACTATAGCAGCCATGGCATGGAAGGGAAGAAGTCAACAAGAAGGGACGTTGACCATGCTGCATTAACTCAAACTGGCATCCTTTGAAGTGTGCCCTAGCTCATATCCATGAAATCCAATGAAATAGGAAGTTTGCCCATGCCATGGGTACAAGTAATTCAATGCAAATGAGGAACAGTAGCATGGAGAGGTGGGAATACCATTTGTTACATGAAAATAGGCCCTTACAGAGCATTAATGGCAACTAAGAGGGTCACTGGCTAGTCAAATCATGTTTTCTCCATGAAGGAAGAAGCCACTAGAGTTTCAGAGTTTGGGCCTCTGGCCATCCGCCTTATCACTTGTAGAAGAAAGGAGGTGGAAGGTGAAAACTCTGAACTCCACCATGACACTTAGAATATTTTACCTTAGCGGAGATTGGGCCTTGGACATTTAGTGTTCAGCCCTCCGTCATGACATCATGGCCAGGTGGCAACATTTCATGATTCCACGAACAGGTGAGAGGCCCACCAAAAGAGCATGGCGGAAAGGTAGAATGCTACCATGTAGCCATTGGCAGGCTTTGGAGTTTCAACGTTTAGCCTTCCAAGAGGGAAGGTGGAAGAGAAAAACTCTAAAGTTCAACAACAAAACACTTAACCAGATTTACAAAGAAAGGGACCAGAGCTCGGGCTCCGGTCCTTCCAACCTTCACAGAAGAATGCAAAAGAGTAGAAACCTGATCTCCAGTGATAAAACACTTTGTCTCTTTGCAAATGGAAAAGGTCAAAGTTCAACTCTCGGCCCTTCTGTCCATCTTCTTCCAATTGCACCACTGAAGAAGATGAAAGGATGAAAGTCTAACCTTTGAAATTTTGTAGTACTGCACCATACTTAGAATATTTTTCACCACCCTAAGAAGACCTTGGGCCTCAGGCCTTCTCCACGACTCTTGCCACTAGGAGGATGGAAGGGAGTAACTCCAACCTCGGAAACTCTGCCGAACACTCAAAAAACTTCAACTCTTAGGCAATTTTAGGGGCCAAAGGGGAAGAACAATGGAAGGAGGAAACTTGAAACTCTGACCTTCAACAAAGGGAAAAAAATCAAGAGAATACTTAGAAATTTTTTGACTTAGTTATTTTTGGGCTCTTCCCTTGTATTTTTTCAAAAGGCAAACATATGAAAACCTATGGAATATGTCTCTAATCGGTTATAAGATATAGGTTCAAGTGGGATTCAAATGGAACATGGGAGCAAAATGGGGCATTTTGAAACTGGTAATTTTGGGTGTCAATAGTACTCATTCTTGTAAGGAGGTCATTTGGCTTAATGGAATGTGCTCATATGCGAGGCTATGTCAAGGAGCTATCTGAGTTCTTTTTGATAATCAAAGTGCCATATATCTAGTAACAAACCTAACCTTTCATGTAAGGATAGACCAAATAGATGTCCAATACCATTTCGTTTATTAAATGGTAGAGGATGGGAGGGTGATGCTAGAGATAGTTGACACTTTACAAAATGCCACAAATGCATTAATGAAGCTAGTTAGCATAGAGAAGTTTAGGTGGTGCAGTAACTCTATGGGCCTCTCAGCCCCTACCAAATAGTTGATAATGTTGGTATTCCCTTTGCTCTTGCAAGGAATTCAACAAGTGGAAGAATGTGAGGAATTGTATATGAAGCTTGCATCCTAATGTTAAGAACAAAAGAATGTAATTTTCAATCTATAGAACACAAACTAGAGATTGATTTTAGGCTCAAAAAGTGTTAAAATGACCCTTAACCGAAGAAAGCTAGTTATGAAGGCATGGACCTCTTCAAGCTCTACAATTTTTTAAAAAAGGGTCAATCAACTTCTTAGATCAAAAGTTATGGCCTTCAAAAGTTAGGCCTCCTATATAAAAAATGTAAGAGTATCTATGACACATTAGAGAGTTATAAGAAGGAGTTACACTTGTTGACCTACTTATGACACATGTTATGACACATCATAAGACATTTTTGCATAGAGATAATGGAGCCAAAATAGAACTCCAAGTTGGTGAGTGGATTATGATAAGCTTATAACAAGTGGAAGCATTATGTTATTTTTAATCTGTGGACTCATCTTAGGATTTGGGTTGTTAGATTTTTAACTTGGATTCGAGTACCGCATTTTGGGTGGTTTTAGCTCATGGTTTCCTAATTACCATTTGATAGTTTCATGTATTGATTCTCCTATTTATTGGGTGCTTGGGATGGAGATTTTATAGTGAGTTTTGCAGGTACTTTTTTGCTACCATAATTGCTCCAAATCTCTTGTTGGTGATACTCCTTTAAAGGCTTAGACTCTACAAGTGTATTCTAACCATTGATTATTAAATAATACATTGAGTTGCATTGGATTGTGGGATTTTTCTCCCAAAAATGTTTTTGCTACATAAATCATTGTGTTATGGTATATTACTTGTGTGTTCATTTCCTTCTAGCTATATGATCAATTTAATTTTTTGTTCTTCTCATAGATTAATGTAAGAAGCAAATTTTGCACCTCTACTTCCATTAAAAAAAAGTTCCTTCCTCATTTTTTTGACTGTTAATATCTTGAGCAAAAAATTGGGGCATTACAAAAATAGAGAATTTCATGTGTTTGAAAGTGTGTCTCAAATCAAATATTAAAAAGACTCGTGAAATTAAAACTAGAATAAACTAAGAGGTTAATATTATATTTTAATCTATCTATTAGTTGTATGTTTAGTGTTAAATTGGTTGTTTGTTCAATGCTAAATCAATGCTTTCATTTGTCTCATTTTATATGGTATGGTACAATTCTCATTCTAATAATACAAAGACAAAACAAATTTTATTGTAAAATAAATTTAATTATTTCAACATTTCAAAGATAAGTACTATACTAAGTGCATAGCATTTGTGTCATTACTTTTACTTTCAAATATTTTACAATTATCTGAATCTTTTACATAGAAACACTTTAATGAAAGAAAGTGGACATTTTAATACAATTTTCACCATACAATAATTTATTATAAGAAAAAAATCTTTGAAAAAAAGGAAGAGAGCAAACCTGGTCAAAACAAGATGCACCTGACATAAAAAGACAGAAAGCTGAGATGAGATAAAAGGACAACATCCTGCAAGGGTGAGATGGCATAAAGTCTGAACTAAAGAGGAAAGGACAAAAGTTAATACAGCATACTGCAAAGATGAGATGCAAAGATGAGATGGCATAAAGTCTAATTCAAAAAATGAGATGGCATAAAGTCTAAATTAAAAGACAAAACCTAATACAGCATACTGCAAAGATGAGATGGCATAAAGTATAAACTAAAGAGGAGACAAACATTAAATAAATGGTGATATTGATATAAAGCATAAAATAACTCTCCATGAAGCCATCATCAAATGGGGCGGTGCACCGCTTTCTAATGCGGTTAAAAGAGAATAATTGAAGTGAAGATTGGGAATGCTTCCAACAATGTCTATAAATTTTAGATCTTTCCCAGACATACTCCATTCATTGCAGTTTAGGCTGTTTGTTTTGAGGGGGAGTTTCAATTGATCAATAGCTGATTACAAAACTTCAGTTTCTCGGTTGTTATTTAAAAAATCAAGTATGGCATCTGCTTTGGTTGATGTTGTTGGTGGAAAACTTGGCATTATGATGATAGAACAGATAAATAAGGAGGCTTCACTTGTCCTTACCTTCAGAAAGGACTTTCAATGGCTGAGCAAGAAGCTCACAAATATAAGAGGTTATCTCAGAGATGCAGATGTGCAGACTGCACACAATGCGTCGTTGAAAAGGTAGCTGTTGGATGTTGCAGAGATTGCTTGGGATGCAGAGGACATACTGGAAGAATGTGCTGTTGAATCTCAAGGTACTAATAATGAAAACCCCCAATCCTCTTGTGTCTGTCCTTTCAGTTATTCTCAATTAGCCTTTCGCTATAAAATGGCACGTCGGATTAAGGACGTGAAAGATAGAATGAGGTCCATTGTGGAAGCTGCAGTGGAGCTGAAGCTTTTTCAAGATCTGATTCATTCAGAGCAACCCTCCACAAGTACATCTGAGAATGCAAAGTGGAGGAGAACAAGTGTGATAGAGAGCGATTCGCGACCAGTGGCTATTGAGCCCAAGCTTCAAGACCTCCTCCGCCTACTTGATGACCCTGTGGTTCCTGTCATTGCCGTCGTTGGAATGGGCGGCGTCGGGAAGACATTTTTACTGCAAAATGTTTTCGACAGAACAAAGGACAGGTTTGAGAAGTCAATCTGGCTTTCTATTTCTCAGACTTACTCGCTTCAAAAGTTGCAAGCTGCATTGGCCTTGAAAATAGGTTTGAATGAGGTCATTAATGAAAGGATAGATGAGATGGAGGTAGCAGAGTTGATTCATGACCGTTTAAAAAGCACAAGATCTTTCATTGTGCTGGACGATGTGTGGAAGGCAATTGGGGAAGATAACTTGATATCTGCACTTGGCCTTCCAATAGGGAATAATAGCCAGTGCAAAATTGTGATCACTACACGAAGCAGAAATGTGTGCAGAAACATGAATACACATGTTTATGAGTTGCAACCTTTGTCAGAAGAAGAGAGCTGGAACCTTTTTTGTGCTTTTGCCTTCCCTGACTGCCAGCAAAATCAACCGCCACATCAACTTGAAGGGATCGCTCGACAAATTGAAGGGGAATGTGGGAGATTGCCCTTGGCTGTTAAAACAGTGGCAGCATCTCTGGCGGACAAGAGATTGTCAAGGGACTGGGAATCCAAATTGAAGCAGCTAAAAGCGGCATCTTGTACCCACGATCCAATTATGCAGATTCTCAAGTTGAGTTATGATTCTCTCCCTGCTCATCTTAAACCTTGTTTTGCATTTCTTTCTTTCTTCCCCGAGGATGAGCAAATATGCTCCCAATATCTCATAAACCTGTGGGTAGCGGAAGGATATGTTCCTCAAGGAGAGGACCAGCTAGATATTGGGTGGAGTTATATATGCCATCTTCACAGTCTATGTTTGGTCGAGAGAGTAGGCAACATTTATGATCAGCTAGATAAAAGGTTCAAATTGCATGATTTAGCCACTAGTACAGCAAAAGAAAGTCAATGCGCATTTAGTGTGGAGGAAGCAGTCAAGAAAGATCCCACTGTGTAAACGAGTAGCAGGTACCGCAGGATTTTAATGGGCAAGAAAAGCATAGGCGATGTCGATGTACATGCAATGGCAAGCAACAGGGCATATTCTGCATCATGTCTTCGCACTTTATCATGCTCACAAAATGGCGGCATTCAAAATATTCCGTCAATCTTGCTTAGTGGTGCGAAAGTACTGCGTGTTCTTGACTTGAGTGCCACTAAGATCTCGTGGGTGCCCGCTTGTGTTGTAAATTTGAAGCTCCTCAGAGTTTTGAATTTAAGTGGGACAAAAATTACCAATGTAGAATGTGTAAAAGGTAATAAGAGTCTTCGCTTCCTTGACATTTCTCTCTGCACAAGTCTAGAATGGTTGCCTGTGTGGATTGGGGAACTTGATTGCCTGGAACATTTAGATATAAGTGGTTTCGACGGATTGATGCCCAAGGGAATATCAAGGCTTGTGTCTTTACAGGTACTGAAATTAGATGAACACAACAAACTATCTGTTGAAGAGAATGAATTCTTAAAGTTGGAGCATTTTGTCAATTTGATCAACCTCCGCCAAGTGCGCATAGCTATTCATCACGAGACTGAATTGAAAAGTATAGAAAATGGGATCCTTGCTACATTGCTGAAGATGCGTAATCTCACAATATATAACAAGGTTGAAGGTTTTGTTAATGAATGTACCTTTTTCGTTGAGTCAGGGGAAATGGTAGACGTGAAGGATCTGACAATATATAAGAAGGTTGAAAGTGATGATGGCGTATGTAATCTTCCACCTCTATCGGAGAAAATGTTTGCTATGAAGGATCTTGAATTCCTCTGGCTATCTCTCTTCGCAGTGCCAAATTGGATATGTGGCTTCTCAAATCCGATGCAATTGAAGTTATGGGACTGCCATTGTGCTAAATATCCAGCATTAGAAATGATGCCCAACTTAATAAAGTTGGAGTTGGATGGTAATAATATTTGCAAGGCATTGCCAAAAGGGTTTGGGAAGCCTAGGGGATTCCCGCAGTTGCATTATTTTAGTATTGATGACTTTTCAGTGTTAGAGGAGTTTCCAGAATTAGAAGATGGAGCGATGCCATGCCTTGAGACACTACGAGTAATTTACTGTCACTATGTGAAGAAAGTTCCACGTGGATTGGAGGTCCTAAAAAGTTTGAAACAATGCCAGTTTATAGGGATGGGAGTGACTTATAAAATGAATGCCAATAACCCCAAGTGAGGTTGTGGAAGTTGGGGGTAGTGAAATACAAAATGGGTGTATTTTTATAATTTCCTTCAAAAGTGTAGATTACCACTTTATTATTATGATATGTTTGATTCATATTAGTATATTTATATTTTAAAAAATATATCTACAGTACACCGAGATATATCTTCCAATTTGTTGGCATTTATAAATTACTTACAGTTAGAATATTTGATATGCTCACATGAGTTAATTTAAAGAGACCATGTTGCAATACTTTTCATATTAAACGTAATAAAGATTTCACTCCCGAAAGTTTTTCTATTTTCTATCCATTTGACTTCCACAAATTTATTTATTTTTTGTTTAACGTGATAAAGATTTCACTCCATAATTGCCCAAGTTTTTCTGTTTTTCTATCTATTTGGCTTCGACAAATTTATTTATTTACACATTTTATGAATTTTGTTTACATGGGAATCTGAATCTTAATTGTTTACAGGAATCTGAATCTTCCAGCCCTTGTTGTGAGTGTAGAACGCCTCTCGGCATAATGAAAAGAAAATTATTCATTAGATAATTTAACACTAATTTTAAAGTTTGCAAATTGCACATAAATTTGTATGAAGAGGTGTATGTGTTAATACTCCTAAAAATTAATAATAGTTTTATGTTTACAAGATATCTTAAATATATCTATCTAATATTAATCTCATCTTATTTTATGTATTTAAGAGTTATTGTATTTATTTAAAACTTATTTTATTTTACTTTAGAATTATTTTATTTTATTTGGGTTGTTTATTTTATTTTTATTTGAAGATTATTTGTATTTATTAAAGAGTTATTTTATTTTATTTTATTTACTTAAAGTTATTTTATAGTTATAGTTTTTATATACATGGTCACAACATGATAATGATCCAAAGTGTTTGCTTATAGTTACTTAATGATGTTAGTTTAAAAATTTATTGTTTGTGTTGGATAGTTAGTAGTTGGTTCTATAGGAAAATTGGTTGTAAAAGTTTAAAGTGTGAAGACTTTTATAAATGTTGTTGAATAATGTAATAATGTAGAATACTCAAACATAATATAGTTTTCTCTTATATTATTTACAAATGTAACTCTCAATTTTATATATGTATTAGATGAAGAATATCAAAATGTTTTTAATAATTAAAAGTCCATCTATATTTGTAGACATATGAATAAAGATCTTAAACAAATTTTGTAAAAGAACTAGTTACAATTTCTTCAATATATATTTTTATAAGAGCTATAGGTCTATTTTTTATGAGTAAAATTAAAGGAAAAAAGTTGGGTTAGTAAAATTTGTTATATGAAAATTGAAATGTTAAAACGTGAAAAAAATATGGTATCTTGGTGTCTACAAAAGGTGAAAAAAAGTTAAAACGTGTTCTTAGGGCAAGTTGAAATTCCTAGAATTTGTAAAAAAGGGTATATTTGAAGAGGAGATTTTACCATTGTTTTGAATAGATGTACAAATTTTCATGTTGTTTGGTTTATTGTGGTGCTTTCAAGTCTAGTTTAGATGTTATTCAATGGTTTGCAAGTTCTCCTTATAAGAAACACCATGGAATTCTTGCATTAAGTCTTGAACTTGAGAAATCAATAGGGTTCATTAAAATCTACAAAGGACCGATGCTCCATCAAGGGTTTCAATTCCATGCTTGGTGAACACTTTGTAGTGGCTTCTTGTGGCCTCCAAGGAATTTTGAGGAAGAGGTATCTATTGAGGTATCAAGGATTGATCTATCATTCATTTTTCAATCTTCTAAACCTAGCATATCAAGGTACTTTGTTATTCGTATTGAGATGCCTAATATTTGAATGGTTTTCTTTTCTTTTATTAACCACTTCTATTTTTTCTTGTCAATATTCCATTTGATTTTAAGTTTAATGTACTCATATGTTCAAGTTCAAAATGTAATATAATTTAATATAACATGTAATAGTCTATGGTTGAGTGTCAACCCTTTTACATTTGGTTCATTTTTATTCTTTTTATGATTTAGAAGCATGGAACCAAATATATATCATTAGAAGTTATTCATTTAATGTTGTTGCCTTCTCTTTGGAAATTTATTAAATTTTCTAGTTTCATCCAAACAACCTTATGATATGTTTGTAAATATTGATATATAATACAAAACAACTTACATTAAATAAAATCACAAGTTATATGCAAGCTCATATCATTTTACACTAGCTTGAGTGTTATTTATTCATTACTTTTATGTCCTTTTGGATTGTGTTGATAAATTCATTTTTCATAATGTCTCCACTAGAAGTCTAGTAGACTTCATTTCAGTAGTGTCTTTTATGTCTATTCAAATCACATACATCTTTCTACACCTTGAAATATGACTATGGGCATTCACATTATTTGTACCATGGAGAAATTATATTTCCTACATTTATCCATTGTTCAAATTTAGGTTTTTATTAGATATTTCTTACAAATCTGATTAATGTCTTAAATTTCCCTCTTTTGACCATAGATAACTCTAGGAAAATACTCCTACAATTTTCTATAAAATATCGATGAATCTTAGCTATGTGCATTAATTCTCATGACAAGTCTTTCCTTTTTAAGGAAAAAATCATGTTGAATGTATGCACATTGCTAAAAAAAAATTCCCTAGAAATTACTAGTTGATACTAAAAATAAGATAATTTGTTTGGGTAAAAGTTCAGTGTCACACTTTTATAAAGATAATGGCCAACACAAATATAATTTTCCAACTTAAATGACAAAAAAATCATATTAAAGAATAGAATTTTAAAATGATATAAATTAATGAAATGTAGCAATTTTAGTGTGGTTTATGTTTATAATTTTTTAAATTTGTTAATAATGAGTCAGATTTTTTTAATTTAATTGATGAATTTTAATTGTTGTTTTTTTTAAATTGACATCTATGGGATGTCAAGAAAATATAGAAAAATTATTATTTTTATTTAATTTTTTTTCCTAATTATATAAGTCAAAAATCTAGTGCATAAAAAAAATTAATTTTTGATAAAAAATTATTTTTTTATAATTTTTAAAGTCAAATTTAATCAAAATGTTATAGTTTTCATGGGACATCAACTTTTGTATATTTTTATTTTTATTTTTTTGAAAACAAAAAAATACCATCTTGGAGAAGACTCTCTCCTCTAGTGCATCGTATATTTTTTAAAATTTTAAAATATATTTTACCAATTTATTTGTAATTTCTAATTTGCTTCATGTTTGATTATAATAACCTACTTACAATAAATTTGAAAAAATGATAATAAAAATAATCAAAATTTGATAGAAAATATATCTAGAATCTACACTCCGAGCACTACAATGGGTATTTGAATATTTTTTGTAAAAATATGTTTTGACAAGAGAAATTTAGAGTTGAACATGAAGTTTTTTATTCAATTTTTTTGAAAATGAGGGCCTTGGCTGCCACATGGGATTACACATAGATAGTTTTGGGTGAGATGGAATTTCCCATAAAAGTTTCAGGAAAAACTCTCTCACTCGGAACCTTCTATGAAAATAAATACTATTTTCAAAGTCGAAATCATATTTTATAAATTTAAAAAAAATTGAGCAAAATGTTCTAGGTGAAACTCTTTATGCCATGTAATGCCATATATGTGCTACCTGGTTCTGAGTGGAACTATTTCTATAGAAACTATTTAGTTGGCCGAAAGTGTGACACAGGTTTGAACTTTTACCCTTGAGCTACATTGTACCGGTGATATCCCTTAAGAGACCAAAGTGCAAAAAGACAACAATCTTTGACGAGTTGTTACTCAGAAACCGTGTCACTTAGAAACATTTTGTCTAAGGCTGCATGATCATGTAGGGTCCCTCTACAATAACCTCTATTGGTTTTTATATCTTTGAGGATTTTGCCCATGGTGAAAAATTTTTTGTTACCCCAAAAATGGTGAGATGCATGTAGTGTAAAGTTGCAAAGGGGTGTAACTTTTGTTCTACTCCTTGTGCGGCCAAACCGATAGTTCTAACGCGTCTAGATGTGTATGTTTAGGCTAGGCATGGTCTTGTTTTACACCCAAACATGCCGAAATAGTCTGAGCTACATTGTACCGGTGATATCCTTTAAGAGACCAAAGTGCAAAAAGGCAACAATCTTTGACGAGCTATTTTTAGAGATCGTGTCACTTAAAAATATTTTTTCTAAGGATACACGATCATGTAGGGTCCCTCTACAATAACCTCTCTCAGTTTTTTATATCTTTGAGGTGTTTGCCCGTGGTGAAATTTTTTTTGCTACCCCAAAAATGGTCAGATGCATGCAATGTAAAGTTGCAAAGGGGTGCACCTTTTGTTCTGCTCCTCATGCGGCCAAACCGATAGTTCCAACGCATCTAGATGGGTACATTTAGGCTATGCATGGTCTTGTTTTGCACCCAAACATGTCGAAATAGTCTGAGCTACATTGTATCGGCGATATCCCTTAAGAGACCAAAGTGCAAAAAGGCAGCAATGTTTGACAAGTTGTTACTCAAAAACTATGTCACTTAGAAATATTCTATTTGAGGCTACAGGATCATGCAGGGTCCCTCTACAATAACCTATCTCAGTTTTTTATATCTCTGAGGTGTTTGCCCATGGTGAAAGGTTTTCTGTTGCCCCAAAAATGGTTAGATGCATGCAGTGTAAAGTTGCAAAGGGGTGTAATTTTTGTTTTGCTACTCATGCGGCCAAATTGACAATTCCAACGCATCCACATGGGTACGTTTAGGCTAGGCATGGTCCAATTCCGCACCCAAACATGCCGAAATAGTCTGAGCTACATTATACTGATGATATCCCTTAAGAGGCCAAAGTGCAAAAAGGCAGCAATCTTTGACGAGCTGTTACTCGGAAACTGTGTCACTTAGAAACATTCTGTCTGAGGCTATGGGATCACGTAGGGTCCCTCTATAATAACCTCTCTCAGTTGTTTATATCTCTAAGGCATTTGCTTGTGATGAAAGTTTTTCTACTGCCCCAAAAATGGTCAGATGCATGTAGTGTAAAGTTGCAAGGTAGGCTACTTTTTGTTTTGTTCTTCGTGGGACCAAACCGTTAGTGCCAACACGTCCAGTTGGGCACATATACACTACACATGGTCATTTCCCTTCATTATAAAAGGGCACATATAAGAGGCAAATTTGTTGTGCATTGGCTAGAAGGCTATGTTCAATGCAAATTTAAGGGTTGCAATAGGTTTCATCAAAGGTGTACTTGGTGAAGTCATTGTGATTGTGCTTAAAAATAAGAGAATCTAACCTGAACTATCCCTCTTTCTTGTTGTGAAATTACATCATTACATTAGACTTGCATGGGGACAAAAACAACCCATAATTGGTTCCAATTCTTCCAATCACTTGTCAGGATCTTACATTCACAACAATGTCATTAGTTGTGGCAAAATGTGGCAAGAAGTACTTATAAATCATAGGTATATCCATGATTCATCTTCTATATGTGTTGTTCTCAAAATCAGCTACGCTCATTTTGTAGACAACCCCACGAAACTTGTCCGTTTCGTGAATCTACACTCTAAGCTCGCAAATCGAGAAAAGATTTTCTTGTTCTCGTGCGAGGTCAGTTGACATTTTAAAACTCGTTTGCGACGTTTCCTTGAATTAATTTCTCGATATTTGCGAGGAAAATCCAAGTTGTAAATTGGTTAGGATGTTAATTTTAGTCGTTTTTTAAGTTTGTAAATTTTTTACTCTTGATATGCAAGAGCGGCAAAATTTGCCGCTCTTACATATTACTTAAGTTTTGTTTTTGATGCGATGGCGGCAAAATTGGCCGCTATTACATCGCTTTGAGTGAAATGTGCGAGAGCGGCAAAATTCACCGCCATCGTATATGTCTCATCGTTGGTTCATGTAACGACGGCAATTTTTGCCAACTTTGCATATTGGTTGATTCCATTGTCGTAGCGGCCGAAATTGCCGCCCGAACGAGATCTTCGGGATTCTACCGTCGAGTGCCATTAATGGCCACTCGTGCCAGGCGCTTCAACTCTAGTTTTAGCCTTTTAAAAGCTTTTTCCCCTTGCCACTCGTCATTCCTTATCCACAAGTCTTCTGCGCGACTCACTCGACACTTGCTTGATCACACCGTTCCGATTCACCGACGGATCTATCCTTAGGGTTTCCACTTCAAGCACGGGTAAGTCTCACCTTTCACTCGTCGTTCAACTTTTCCTTTAAAGTTTATCATAGGTTTTTGTGTTTGATGTTTGTTTTTAGTTTTTATTTACGTTTCATTTTTTTTTGTTTGTTTAGAGTTTGTTGTTTTCGTTTTGTGTTGTCAACCCGGTGAAAACCTTAGATTCTACCCCAAAAACCCTTGGGATCGCTTGCCCTAGATTTCCCAAACCCTTGTTGCAGTTATCAAATACAACATCGGCGGATTTTGCTGAGCTTACAGTCTTTGGTTACCTCTGCCGAGTGGCAAACATCCCGTTCCCTGCATTCAAACTTGCAGATGTTATCAAATGTAATGTCGGCGAAATTCGCCGCTCGTACACATATGGAACCCCCCATGTGGTGTCGGCAAAAATCGCTGACGGAACATCGAAAAGAAATGAAGTTACAACTGGTTATCAAATGCAGCGTTGGTGAAAATTGCCGCTCATACTCCAATACACCTTCTTCCTGCATGAACGGTAAATTTTGCCGCTCTTACCAAACAAACCTCCGCTTTCCTATTTCCTGCATCGACGGCGAAAATTGCCGCTCCAACCATCTCACTCTTCTCTCAAACTGCATAGGCGGCAAAATTCGCCGCCGATGCAAATAGACCAAAACCCTCATATGCAAGGGCGGCGAAAATTGCCGCCCGTGCAAAAATATCTCAAATTTTCCTAACACTGGAAAATTTCCAATTTCATTTTCCCGAGCCCGCTTCTCCTCTGATTCTTGGCCAGCTCGCACTATAGCCCTTTTTCAAGCGCACTCCCATAGTCGTGATCGTCAACATGCAATTTTCCCAGATTGCCCATATTTTCCCTGATTGCATGATCATGATTTCTGTTGCAGTTTCTTCTGCGGAGCTCCTTTCGACGTCAAACTTCTTCACGGTGAAAGTTCGTCCAAATGACTGACTTGTCCCTGAAGAAGGCAAAAGCTATGAAGTACAAATATCAAGGTGTTTTCCCAATCACCTCAGTCCACTCTAATGTTGAAGATATTAGAGATACAGAGATTGGCCATGTTGATATGGCTGAGTTTGTAGAGAGAACCAAGTCGAGCAACCCCAGTGCTATGATGAGGAAAATAGTGGAAAGTAATATTCATCTGGTATCCTCCTTCCCAGTGGCGGCTCACAATACAGAATTTGTTCTTCAGTGCGCCCATTACTACAACAAAGATATCAGAGCTGTGGTGGACGCCAGTGGTAATGTAATAATCAGGTTGGATCCTGAGTTCATTGACAAGGTGTTCATGTGTCCTCTTGCAACAGAGGTGTTGAAGCTTGATTTCATCGAAGCTCAAAAGGAATACGACAAGAATCCAGAGAAGGCGAAGAAAGTAATCAACAACAAATGGTTGAAGATTGCGAGGTCAAGTTTGTCTAGATGGCCATGCAGCTTCCCTCGAAGTGATTTCGTGGAAGAAGTTGGTGACTTGATTACCCTCCTCAGCAGGATAAGAGGTTTATCTTCCTCTTCACAATTTCAGGAATGGATGTATCCCTTCATTAAGGTCATACTCCAAGGCAAGCAGGTTATTTTCTGGGGAGAGCAAATCAGTAACGCTTTGCATGATCAGTTGACGAAGGTATCCACTACCTCCAAGTTCTTCATGACTTCCTATCTGGTATACATTGCAGCCTCCATGAGGATTTTTCCAGGATTGTCGTCAGAAGGGGATAGGAGAGTGGTCCCAGTATACCAGTACTATTCTCAGCTAACATTGAAAGGCTCAATTCACCATTTCAGGAGAGTGAATGATGCATTCTTTGCTGTATTCTTGTGTCTTTTCAATCCCCAACTGGAGCAGAGAAGAATCTCAGATGAGGCATGGACAGTGGTTAATGGTTTTGGTTGTATGTTTTTGCAATTTCCATCTTTCTCCTACCTGAGGGTTGGCTTTTTCCAAGGCTACCCTTATAGGCTTCCAAGGTTTCCTTCAAATAGATTGGTCTTGATGGAGTTGTGCAGGCAAATGATTGTCGTGCATAACAAACAGATGGAACTCAAGAAGCCCAGATTCAGATTTCCCGTGGAAATTGGCAGATACTCAGTATTGACTGCCGCAAAGGCAAGAGCTATGGAGACAGAGATGCAGTTGGTCACCATGAAGCAATTCAAGAGGAGACCAAAGTTTGATTACCGGGGTGTAAAGGATAAAATCAAGAGGAAAACACAGTTCCATGAACCCATGGTGGAAGATGTCTGGATAGATTTGAGAACAGAGGAAGACATCAGGAAACTGGACTATAGCAGGCTGTCTCTGGAGCAAATTGAATACCTAGGACTTGCTGATATCCCAGAGGACCTTGTGGATGATGGCGAATTGGTTGATGCCAAGTATGAAGCAGAACAGATAGCTGGTACTCCTCTACCGCCAATCCAATGGTCCCAAAAGGAGCTGACTTCCCTAAGGAAGAGATTTGAACCCATATTGGCCAACACCAATAAGTGGCTGGAAGATAAAGGAATTATGCTGAAGGAATTCCTCACTGGTTCAGAAACTGAAGTTCAAGAGCAAACTGGTAAGAAGGTTGAAAATAGAACGAAGAATAAGAGTGATGCTCCATCATCCTCTAAAACACATAAACCTAAAATCAGATTTGTGACAAAGAAAGCAAAGGTTGTTGAGAAGGAACCTGAAGCGAAAGATATGGAAGTTGAGGAGCCAATGGCCGAGGATCCAGCAACTGAAGAGCCAGCTACAGAAGAGATGGATGTCGAAGACAAGGGGTCAGAGCAACAAGATAAAGAGGCTTTGTCTCCACAAGACAATACACCTGTTGCACCTCCTGTGCCTGCTTCCCCCATTATCATTCCTTCCTCTGAATCCCCCTCTCCTCCTAAAATAATTTTTGATAATCCCCGGGGCACTTTTGAAAATATTCTCCATTCTTCTGATTCAATTCCTAGTTTGTCTTCTTCGTCATTTGATATAGGAGATACTTCTATGTTTGATCATTTTGTGATGAGTACTGAGCAGGTTTCAAGTGCCAATGTAACAGGTGCAGTTTTTACCAACACCCCGCCTATTGTTTCTACCACCAGCACAAGTACAGTCCCAGTAACACCAATGGTAGGAATGGACTCCAATGTGAATACTTCTCTGCTGCCACCTTGGTTGTCAGCTTACACGCCAAAGAGGAAAAAACAAGTCATCTCTCCAGATGATTTTGATTTCACTAAGCTGGCACCTGCAAAACCTAAGGCTCCGAAGAAACCAAAGATCCTTTCAAGGGTACTTGAAGATAAGGGGCATAAAATTTTGGAGATAGCAAAACCCCCATAGGATGCAACTGTTGAAAATTTTGACATGAATGACTACTCAATTTCTAGGGTTGAATTGGGCAAAATCACCCATGAAAGCGCTAAAAATGATATGCAGTCAGCCATGGACATCCTGATCCAGAAATTCGACAGGGAAAAAGAAATGAAAGACTACTACAAGGCAAAAGCAGAACAGCTGACTGCAGTGGTAAGAAAGATCACGTTGAATTCAGAAGCAGTTACTCCAGAGGCCGTGTCTGTAGAAGACCCCGTCATCCTGAAAGCGGAAAAGACTCACCTCCGAGGGAAAGTACTTGAAGAATACTTGGACAGGATGCGAGCCCAGGGAATCTCTTTGCTCAAGGAGGTATTTGAGAAAACGGATAAGATGAGGAAAGTAAGAGCAGAACTCAACGATCTCATTGATGCCATCTCTCATGATATTGAACACACAGAGGATACTCATGATAAGTGGGTTGAAATGAGGAAGCTGAAAATGAGCACTTTAATATCCATTGGTGCCATTTCCAACAGGGATTCAAATATAGAGACAAAGGAAGCTCTAATGTACAGGAGCAATGTGCTAAGAAATTTGATCAAGGATCTCGAAGTTGCAAAGGAAACCAGTGAAGAAAATGATGTTAACATTTTGCATAAGCTGGAGGAGTTGCCTTGCAAATTGGTATCACAGGATAACCAGTTTCTTTCTGCAGAAGAAATGGTTAAGGAATTTGAGGACATGTTTTAGCAGGAATTTGAAGACAAGGTATTTTCAATAACTTCTGTGGACAGCATTTTAGACAACCAGTTAACCTTGGACAATTTGAAAACCAGGTTAACCAATCATGCCAAGTCAGTCACTACAGTAAGGGATGCCATAGTGAGGGCCAGGATGATCTTCAAAAACACATTCAAACTAGATAGCATTGAAATGCAGGCGACCTTCACTATGTATGATGACCACGTGAGAAAAGGTGGTGACACAAGTTGAAGCAGCTGGTTTTTCCCTTAGTTTATTTTCTGATTTCCATATGTACTTTCAAAACAGTTTTGGACATTTTTACATGTACATTTTTTATATGCAATTACATGTAAAAAAATAGGAAGTCCCAAGTCAATAAGGACTCCTATTTTTGAATAAGTCAAAGTAGTTGTAGATTTCCTAGATTTTCTCAAGGTCTTTCCCTATAAATAAAGGGGACCTCTTTTGTAAATATTATCTTTTTTCTATTGCAAGAAAACTCTGGCGAATTGAAAAGCAAATCAAGACTTTGTGCTTATTGTGAAAATCAATATTCAAATATTCATCAATACAAGAAAGCAAGTTCAATTCCAATCTTTGTCTTGGGATTATTTGTGTTGTGATAGTTTTGTTCTTATGTCTTGCTATCATAATCTTAATTGATAATAATTGAACGGTGGAGTTTGTTTCAAGTGATTGAAGAGCGCTCTAAATTTGATTCTGATAAACTTTGTGTTATCAAATCGGTTGTGGGTTATATGTTCATGTTTGTGAAAATACAACAGTTTGGGGACTTTGTGCTGCAAGTTGTTATATTTGAATTATTTTTATCATATTGAAGAAGAGTGAAGACTTTGGGCTGCATTTTGCTTCAAAAAGTTCTGGTTACAAGTAGTGAGTGAGGTAACAGAAAACTTTGTGTTTCTGTGATATTGTGATAATTTATAAGTTTTATATCAAGAGTTTGAAATATAAACATCTATTCTGAAAAAAGAGAATGAGATGAGATGGAACCACCCCAAACATAGTTTTTAGTGTACATAAATTTGATAACTGTTTGATTTACAAAAGTTAAGTAATTAGAGGGAACCTCCCCTTGCTGAGAGGAGAGACTTTGTCTCATCATAGCTGTGGCTGATATACCCATTTTGCCGTTAGCGAGTTAACGACAAAATATTCACCCAACAATATGTTATGTTTTATCTTTGTTTCTTACTGCTTGCCATGTTTATCTTGCCATAGGTATGGGGACCAAACTATTGAGTTAACCAATAAAAGCCTTAACTGCAAGACATATGATCTCTACAGCTTGAACTATCTCCAAAATAAAAAAAATGTTGTGAATCCATAGAGTTAAGAGAAGCCTACAACTTTTTCAAAGTCTGCTGTAAAGGTAATAAATGTTGCTAAAAAGGAAAACCAATCCAAATAACCTAAAGAGATATTATTGTATTTTGGGTGATTTATGGGCTATCTTGTACAGGGAAAAAAAAGAATGGGACATGTATCAAGTAGAAAATTTATTTTTACGCATTGCTGATGATTGGTCTTGTTAGGTCTCAAAAATGTAGGTTGCAAATCCTAAGAGGATGCCAGTCTTTATGCTTAGATTTGCAACATTTTTGAACTAACACAACGAAGTTAACCTTTAGGGTTTGATGACTCCTTGCACTTTAGGCACTGCTATACCTAGGCGGGTGAACCTTGAAAATTAAAGCAAATCAAGTGTAAGTGTTTTGACTAAGTTAATGGATCTACCTATAGTGGAAAATGGTGTAGAATAGATGAAAGCTTGCTAACTAATTCTATATCCAATATTTGATGGATGATTGGTATAAATTATATAAGCAATATCAAGGTAAATCTTACAACTGTGTTTAACTAATGAATGGATTTTGGATAAAACTAAATGATGAATTGAAATAAGACCAGTGCCTTGTTGGGTAAACAGAGTCAAATTGAAGACAAAGACCAGTGGCTTATATTGGGTGATAATTCTAACTGTTTGGCATAATACTTTGGTTTATAACTTGTATAACTATGCAGGGAAATGATTGTCAGACTCTACTTAATAATCCAATTAACAAAATTAGATTTCTTATTATTCACTAGAAGGAAATTTAATCGTTTCTTGAAGGAACCAATTGAATGAAATATACAAGAATAACAAATAATATCAACTTGGAAATAGGATGACAATCCTAATTATATGGTTCTTCTTACTAATCCATATCAACACTTCCAGATTACTGTGATTGACCAAAAGGAATTTAATTCCTTTTTAAGGAGACCAATTAATCAAATCACACAAATACAACAAATGTGCATTGACAAATTAAATATATACTTGATATATCAATTTGAATAATAGGGAAATATTAAATTGGAGACAACCAAATAACTGAATAACTTCAACAAACAATTGATGCCAGTATAAGTCCATAGAATCAGAGATCTTCTATTAACTTCTTAAATGTAATACTTGCAACATGGTCTTTTAAAATATTGTAAACTTCCTATATTATCTCCTACTGTTGATGATATTTCAGCATCATATGTTCAACTTATATAGAAATATTTATGAAGAGACATAACTCTTCAAAATGTCTTTTGGGAATTAACAAGATTAACATAACAATAAAGATAATGATGCTAAGCTCTACTCAGCCACAGGTATATCTGAGCGATGTGATCCAAATACTCTTGGCTACAATGTGTATTAGTAAACTCAATGACATTTCTCGTGATCACGTCCATCGTTATCATCTTCTCCAGATGCTTGCAGGCTTCTCCAGATGCAGAGTCTTTATCCTTGAGAGCTCCTAAGGCTTCATGAAATATCACTTGGCACTCTTTACTCCATTCATCTTTGCTCCTCAGCTCTTTGTCGTTTCTGAACAACATGGGTACACCTACTTTTGAAGCCTCAATACATTCTTTGGCATCATTTTTAAGCTGGTCATAATATTTCTGATGCTACTCAATCAAGTCTTTTGCACTAGAAGTACCTGTAGTGTCAGAAACATCTTTACTTTGTATCTCATCAAGTTTCTCTTGGAGCCTGTTGTTTATCCTTTTGTGCTCTTGGATCACTTTATAGTTTTCAGAATAAACATCCCAAAATTTATTCATCCAATGCATCACATTAACATGCCTATTCTGGAGCACTGTTGCAAGTGTGTCAATCTGGACCTGAGCTATCTGATCAATAGATGGTGATTGGGTGCTTTGTGAGCTTTCCCCTTGAGTTAACCTTTTCACTGACCCTCCGAAGGTATTCTTAACAGTATCTTTCAAGAAATCATTTTCTTTTGTTAATCTTTCACAACTTAGTTTATATGCATCCAATTCTTTGATCAACATCTGAGCCTGTGCCTTATTTAACTTTGCAACATTTATGCCAATATCTGCAGTAATTAAGGGATTAGTTTCCCCTGCTTTCAAGGTCATAACATGCCCAAAAGTTTTTTCAGTAGCTATAATGGTCATTTTCTTATGAGGAGGGTACAAGGCCCATATCATGAGTGAGTTTTCATCGTTGTTATATTTGGTACCCATGTACACCTCTGTAACACCCTCAGGAGTGAGCTTATACTTGTCATCATTATTGTTAAAAAAATTATCAAACTCTAGAGAAGAATTTATATCAAGACCAAGAAATATCATGATGCCTCCTTCTTTGAGCAGTTGTTTACCTTTACTAGGAGTCATAGCTTTTAATTCATTGTCCACTATCATTTTTAACATGTCAATTAATTGTCTTTCATTTTTAGCTATGACATCATCAAATGATTCCTTGATCTCTTTTCCCTTACATTTATACAAAAATGATTTAAACTCTTTAGAATGAATAAATTGATCATCTGAAATAAAAGAATCATATGCTAATTGTCTAGGATCCTCATTAGTAGGCCCCTCCTCATCATACTCTATATCAAGAGATTGATAGCATTGCATTTTTCATTTAGATATTCTGGTGTATGTTGATGTGGCTCTTCTTCTTTTGCAGATCCCTCATCACCAGAGGACAACAACTCTATCTCTACAAGCTAGCTCTTCTTCTCTTCTAGTTCTCTATTATGCTTCTCAATCACCAATTCAATCTCAGCTTCTTCCATATCCCTAATAATGTCATCATGTGGATATGGGACATGTGTATATCCACTGAGGGTTTGTTTTCTCCTAGCAAGATCAATGAAACCCTCAGGATCAAATCCTTTTCTTGCCTCTGCACATCTCATGTTGTAATGCATCAATTTATCCATGATGAGACCATAACCTTCTTTAGACACCACAGTAAAATCCCCAAAGCATAGAGTAATAGGCATGAAGGATTGCTTGTCATAGGAGCTCAAGTTCATCACATTAGAGCAGTTTATTTGCCTGACTATCTCTAAGTAGGCAATTCTGTCAGGAACTGTCTTGGGCAATATAAACGGGGTGTCCTCAAAACCATAAATTGTGACCATGGTTGAATCCTCAAAAAAATACCAATCTCCCCAGTTGTGGGTGATAGTAGGAGGACCACCAAAATCTTTGGGTCTAGGAAACCTTTTTATTTCATTTGACAGTGAATATTCACAAGGATGATTGAAATATCTATACAATACTTTTACACAGTATTCTTCAAAATAAATATAACTAGAATGGGCAAACCTATTGCCCCATATCCTTGTCCACATTTGCATAGGTGACTTTTGTCCCCTCTGGTTCATTTGAGCAACTCTGAATTCACTTGGCCATAATCCTATTTCTTGGCCATTATAAAGCACCATGTGCATGAGGAGTGAGTAGTACTCAAAAGAGACTGATGGGGTGTTTTTCTTGATTGCAATTAAACCAGAATTAATTCTTCCAAAAACATAGGCGGCATAGTCAAACTACCTAGCATTGTGACACTGGATATCTATGGCCATCACCATTAAAGGAATTGTCATAAAATCAGGAACATCTGACCCTAGGACTTGGCCCACGGAATAATATGTGTATTGTATATATGGTTCAAACAATGACACATGGAATGGAGGTCCATCATTATCATTAAGAGGCACTATTTCTCCTTCTACCCTAGGCCTGTGAATAGGTAATCTCCATCCATTATACGTGGTGTCCATTCTCCAGTACTCTTTATCCAACTCTTCATAAACTATGGGAATGGTACACAAATCATCTAAATCAAATACTTCACAAATGGCATTTTTGGACAAATGTATAACAGGCTCTCCTTGCGGATTGCATATGGCCTTGAGGCTTGGATTGTAATGTTTAGCCAGGAAATTAAGGAGTTCTGCATTCACAAACCCATCAGGGACAACCAATTTGCCCAAATTCAAGTGCCTTGGATTAGACATTGGGACATTCTTGAATCTTCTATTGTAATGGAATTTGAATAATTCATAACCTCTTATTGGTGTCCACACATTTTCAAGGTATTTGCATTTGTCTTCCAATTTCTCTACCTCTGCCCTAAGTTGTGCAGACCTTCGGGCTTTAGGGGTTGATCCAAGCAATTGGTCAATTAAATCCTGATTTCGTTTCCTATCTTTTATTTTTTCATCAGGGCTTTTGTCAATTTTTTGTTTCTTGGGCTTACTAGTTTCACCCGACTGTTTTTTGCCCTTTCCTTTCACTAGAGTCTCTATTACAATTATGGATGACAAATTCAAAATGTAGTCTATCACACAAAGGTTTTTGAGTATGTACTTGTTATGTGATGATTGACCTCCTCTATCCTTTCCTCTGATTTCTCACTTATGTGCTCCTCTCAGAGAATTCATTTGAATCTAATTGTAGTGATTTTGAATGGCTCTTGAAATGATTTCTTCCTTATCTGTAATTAATTGTTCCAGTGTATTAATTTTTGTGATCGTTGTGAGATGTCACATCATCATAACTCCCTTCATTGGTAGGATTTTTGTAATGTTAGGGCCATCCAATATCTTCTAATGGTGTGAATAATTGCATGTGGATCAATCATTGTGACCCTTCATTTGTCTCCTCGATGTCATCTTTTATAAAAACATATATAAGTTTGTATCAGCAAGATATTTCGAGGTCTACCCAATATAGAAATGGGCATGGTTATCATCGGCCTGACTTACTTTATCACCATGGGAATAACATCTTACTCAGATACCTTAAGTGTCTTCGATATGAATATTAGCAAGAGTCTTATTGATAAGTGTGGCTACTATCATCATCAGAACAACATACGATATCAGGATGAATTGATCCAAGCTATCTGATCTCGGTTGTTTCCCTGATACTTTTCTTTTTATCCTTCATCGGAATGATCATTTACAATATGTCACCAACATCCTTCATCATTGTGACCATCGATGCGACAAGACTTGTAAACTTTGTTCTGACTTGTTCACTTTCATCGATGGTTTTTATCCTCTATACATATCAGTGTGACTTAGGCCAAAACAGTCCCTTTGGTCGCTAAGACATTAACATGTCAGAGACACTCTAATTCTTCGCCTCGATGTGTATTTCTTTCTGATGTACCACTAGATCTGTCCATTCACGGGTTGTTCGGCGAGAGTCCCTCCAAACTTTCTCATCGGTGTGATCTATATTGTCGGGGAAGTGTTCAGAGTATCCTCCGATACTATTTTCTTGGCCAATAGTCTTTACCATTGATCAATTCAATGCCACTGGGATTTTTCTCTTTGATGAAAGGTCATTGGTGTCACTTTCTTCATCGGTGATTCCTGAAGTCTTCTCTCCAACCATTATTCTCAAGTCGAGACTCATTTTAGCCCGTCTCGTATAGAGCATGGATCAGTATAAAGAAACTAAGGTCTTGCCAAAAATAAGGAACTAAGGCCCCTTATCATATATGGTGTGATGGGTGAGACAAATGTTTGTGGTAAAGATCATGCGATCTTATAGAATTCATCCACTGCTATTATGATTTTGGGCACATGATTTTCTGATTTGGTTGGACATGGGGTGGGTAGGAATATAGGAAAATCTCAAAATTTTCCTATCCCAATAGTGGCTTTTACTAGGATGTATACCCCTTGCAGGTATAACAAGAATTCAAATCTCTTGGGAAGTAGACCATTTTTTTCTTTTTTATTTTTTATTTTTATTTATTTTATTTTTTATTTTATTTTTTTGATCCTATACTACTGTACATGGAAAAGTTTTTGTTATTGTTGAGAGATTCATAGGACTATCCATGTACTAGCAGATCCTAATCCCTTTTGATCATCCTAAACTACTGTGCATGGAATAAGAGTATTTCAAGAATTATTTAAGAGTTGTCCATGCACTGGCAACACTTATTTCTCTTTGTGCATGATTTTGATATTTTCATGAAAAGAAAAGTTTCAGAAACTATCCATGCACTGGTAGCTCCTGCTCTTCTCCAGATATGTTTTGCAGGTAGTAAGAATCATCTCCCCCTTTATTAGTAACAACAAAGGGGCCTAACCACAAGGCTTCAAACTTTCCATGCTTTCCCTTTTCTTAACATTTGGCATTCCACATCAATACCAAATCATTCATTTCAAATTTCCGGCCCTTGGCCTTTTTGTCAAAAAAATATTTCACTTGTGATTGCAATTTGATGTTCTATTTTTGAGCCAATCTCCTTGTCTCATCAAGTTCCACAAGATGCTCTAATCTTTCCTCCATTGGTTTAGGAATGCTTAAATCCTCTTGAAGAACAAATTTGTAAACTGGTAGCAAATTTTCTAATGGCATCCTTGCTTGTGTTCCATACACCAGTTCAAAAGGAGATCTTCCAATTGCTCTCTTCACAGTAATTTTATCAGCCCACACAGCCATTCTCAGCTTTGAATCCCATGCCTTCTTGCTTCCCTCCAACATTCTCTTTATATTTTTCAGAAGATTTTTGTTGCTGGATTCTGCCTACCTGTTTTCTTATGGATGATAAGGAGCAGCATAGGACACAATGATGCCATGTGTATTACAAAAATTTTTGAACTCATCAGACCTAAAACACATTCCATTATCTGTAATCAACCTCACTGGAGTGTCAAATTTGAATATAATATTCTCCATCAAAAAGTTGATCACCACCTTGCTTGTTGCTTGTTTAGTTGGGATTGCTTCCACCCATGTTGTGAAGTAATCTGTTGCCACTAAAATCCATTTGTGTCCTCCACTTGACTTCTCTACAATTTCTCCTATGAAGTCAATGCCCCACAGATAGAATGGAGCCTCCACCTGCATGGGTTTCAAGGGTAGTGCTCCCTGATATTTTAATTTTCCTAAAAATTTCTGACATGCTTCACATTTTCTTGTGTAATTATATGAATCATTAAAAAATTTAGGCCAATACTATCTAGCCTTTAGGATCTTGTGGGCTGTAGTCTTTGCTAAGAAATGCCCTCCACACATACCTTCATGTAACTCTTTCATGACATGTTTTCACTGATGTTCATCTAGGCATAGTAGTAGAATACCATCCCTATTCTTCCAGTAAAGATCTCCATCAATAAATACATATTTTGAGGCCTATAATTTAAGTGTCCTTCTCTTGTTATCATCATACCCTTCAGGACATTTCATGTGCTTCAGATAATATATGATGTCAGTATACCATGGAGTATGCTCAATTCTTGAACTTGTGTTATTAACATCATTAGCACTACATATTTGAGAAGCCTCGAGATTATTTTCAGCCATTAATCTAGCAAGACCTTGTCCTCTCACTAGTTTGGTGATCTGGATTTCAATATTGAACTCTTGAATTCTATTGATCCATCTACATCTTCTTCCTGTGACCTCAGTTTCGACTAATACATCTTTTACTGCAGCATTACGCACATATGCTATTATTTTAGCTCCCACCAAGTATGGCCTAAAAGCTTTAACTGCCTTCACCAATGCACATGCTTGTTTCTCAACTATGTCATATTTTAATTTTGCATTTTGAAGAGATTTGCTAAAAAATGAAATGGGTTGTTCATGTCCTTCATCATTTTTCTGCAATAGTACTGCTGCAACTATATGATATGAGGCAAATGAGAACAGTTGGAATGGCTTACTGAAATCAGGGGATATCAGAACCGAGGCTTCTTTGATTGCCTTCTTAATGGTGGCAAATGTCTCTACTATTTCTGTTGTCCACTTCACTTTTGAATTCTTCTTCAAAAATTTTAATATGGGACTAATAATTTCTGCAAAATTTGATATGAATCTCCTGACAAAATTGATTTGGCTAAAGAATGACTGTATAGCTTTTACATTCTTAGGAATGGTAACTTGGTCAATGGCTTTTACTCTTTTAGGATCTATTCTTACTCCATCTTTTGAGACTATATGACCAAGCAACTTGCCCTCTGTTACTGCAAAATGGCACTTCTTAGGATTCAACGAAATTCCATATTCTAAGGCTTTAATAAAAAAATACTCTAAATGTGTACAATGATCCTCAGCCCTTTTGGAATATGCTATCATGTCATCCTGATATACTATCATGATTTTATTAATCAATTCTACAAAGGCCACATCCATCGCTCTTTGGAACGTTGCTCCAGCATTCATGAGTCCAAATGGCATCCTTAAATATACATGCGTTCCCCATGGTGTGGTGAATGCGGTCTTATATTTTTATGATTCTTTGACTTTCACCTAATTATACCCTAAGAAACCATCCATCATTGACAATAGTTCACACCCGGTAACTTTTTGCAGTATTGCTTCCATATTAGGAAGGGGATAGTTGTCCTTAAGAGAAGATTTGTTTAGATTCCTGAAGTCCACACATAATCTAATATCACCATTTTTCTTTCTGACAGGAACCAAATTTGAAACCCAAGAAGAACGCCTAATGGGTTTAATGATAGCTCCATCTCTTAGTTTTGTGAGTTCGTCAAGCATCTTAGGGGCCAATGTAGGATTGATAGGCCTCTATTTTTTCCTAAATGGTTTAGCATCTGATTTTAATGGTATTTCATGCTGAAAAATATCATCCCTATATGCTTTCAAATCATCATATGACCATGCAAATACATGTCTATACTTCTTGAGTAAGTTGATGAGCATGCTCCTGATTTTGGGACTGAGATTCTTTCCAATGTATACATTCTTTGGGGCTGTCTGTGTCCCCAAATTAATCTCTTCAAGGTCGTCCTGTACTACTGGCATGTCTTTCATTTTAAATCTATCACATCCATCAAATGCCTTTTCCAACACTATGAGTCCCTTAGGTATTTTATTTGTTTTTACCTGAACTATCTCTTGACCAAAGAGAGTTTCTTTTCCATCATGTTCTTCCACAAATGCATTAAAATCAATCTCTTGGTTTTCATAATGATTAGCACAATGTAGGAAGTTGATTATATCAGTATCATTATCAAACACTTGCCAGTTATGCACAATATCTAGGATAGTAGGTTTAGTTTTGAATTCAATCTCAGTAATACCTCCTAATGTGATATCATCCCTTTTTAATGCAATATTTTCTAGAAAATCTACCATAATATTTTTTGATCTATCAATCCAGTTGATTGAGAAGGCATCAAACAACTCAATATCATCCCAGACAACATTTCTAAATTGCTTCAACCTCTTGTTTTTTGACAAGTATTTCCCTCTCACTTGAGAAGTAACTAATTCTGAATCACCATATACAACTAACTTTCTTATCTTATGCTTGGTGGCTATATTTAAACCAATGAGCAAAGCCTCGTATTCTACTACATTGTTTGTGCATTCAAATGTCAATACGAATGAATATTTGAAAGTTTTTCTTGTTGGTGAAATAAATAATACTCCTGCCCCATTTCCCATTTTGCTACATGCACCATCAAAATACATCTTTCACACATCGTCCTCCTCTTTCTTAGATTCATCATGTATTGGATTAGTATTCTGCAATTCTGGCTGACTTGTTTCAACCTTGAAGGCTCCCAAATCTGTATCAAAAAAATAAGTTTATTTGATTTTGATCCAAGTGTTCTATGATGTTCTCATATCTTGGCTCCCTACACAACTTGATCTCTTTGCCTCCCACTGGTATTGTGGCATATGATAAATCTAATTGGACATTCCCTCCTGCCATTGCAACCCATTGTCTTGATAAGAGCATTCCATAATATGGTGGAATATCAACCATGATGATATCAATGTTATAGGTTGCTTCAAGGTATGAAGCAAGTTTTATTTCCACATCCCTCATAATGCCAATGACTGGGATGGATCTATTATCCATTGCATAACACCTACCAAATGTAGTGTCAACCCACATTCCTAGTTCTTTCATGACTGTTATTGGCATAATATTCATGGCCACGCCTGAATCAATCATGCAGTGCCTTACTATCCTATTTTTGATTAATAAGGTAGTGTAGAAAGGGTCCACCTGTGAGGGATTCTTTGTCAAGGTATCACCTAGTTATATTTCAGGAATTTGGACTGTTTCTTGGTGAACATTGTTTGTTCTATTCTCTGATTCTTTATATTTTTGATTTGGTATATCTGAAATTAGTTTAACCACTGTATTTCTATATTTGTCTATCTTCATCATTTCCAAAAGTGGTACTAATATCTTTACCTAAGATATTGCATGAGCAATGTCAAATGAATGGTTCATAGTTTGATCATTCCTTTCTGTCTTTATATGTTCTTTTTCTTGATTTTGTGATTTATCTTTCATTTTATTTTTATCAGTTTTTTCTGGTTCTCTGAATGATGACTTTGCATTATTCTTTTTGTAATTTTGATCTTTTATAAAGATACTCCCAGGTGTTCCTTGTTCAACATTTATTCTCCTATTTCTTAGGTTATAAGCATTTTTAGCTTGAGCTACTGCAGCTATTGTAAGAGCTTCTCTTTCATTTTCAGTGGGTTTTATCCACTGATCATATGGTGAATTGTTATAGTAGGTAGGTTCCTCATAACCATCCTCCTGATCTGAGAATACTTCTTTTTTTCCCATGTTGATATGATTTTTTTGGTTTCCCACACCATATTCATATCCCTCTTCCTTTGTAGAAGAATAGTCTTCATTCAACAAATATGGTGTATCTTGCATCATGTTTATTGTGTGATTGTCTCTGTTATAATTGTATAATGTTTCTTCTTGTTGTACTGCTTTAGCCACCACACAGTATTCAGGTGATTGTGGTAAATTGCACACCAAACAACAAGGTTTATCTTCTAGCATATGTGCCCCATTTCTTTTCAGAGGGTCTGGAGTATCTTTTCCATAATGTTGCTTTCTGCTGCTTTCGATAGGTCTCCCATCTTTCCAATTTGTATTATACGACATATCATGCAACCTGGGCCTTTCATGTCTATGTTGACCTTCTTGTTTAGTCTGCTGAATGTTTGGGCTTTGAGGAGTTCTAGGATTATCTCTTTTGCTAACAATACCTATAGCTTTCCTGTTGTTCTCAATAGTTAATGCCACTTTATGTGCTTTAGCTAGGGTTATAGGACACCAATTTCTAAGTTCGTACCCTGTCTTGGGATCAAATGCTTTCAAATAAATGCTCAATGCTACTGGATTAGTCAGTTTAGATCCATGTGGTATTTTGTTGTGTAACTTGGAAAATTTCAAATTGAAATCATATACTGACTCATTTTGGTATTTTTGGATGCTTATCAATTCATGCAATGCAAACTCAAGGGCATACTGATTGCCATACTGCTCCTTAAATTGATTATGGAAATCTGTTATTGAACTGATTGAAGCATCATGTAAGCTATTGAACCAGTCTCTTGCATCTTCAGTCAGAGACATCATGAATAACTTCATTTTAACATCTTCATAGTCCATACCGATATCTTGTATGAAAGCATTGAAGCTTCTAATGTGATCCTCAACTGATACTGCACTATTTCCAGTGAACTTGGGAACTATATTTCTCCAATTACTATCAATAGGGTATGGATACAATTGATATCTAGTCAGATCAATCTGGCCACATATGTTTGTGAGGTTTTGAGGTGGAAGATTCATGGGTGGCAGGTTAGGGTAGTAATTATATCCACCTGGATGCTGATGATAAGCATGTTGCTGTTGTGGGTTTATGTGGGGATTCATATAAGGATTTTGTGGTCTATAATACTATTGGCCAGGGGGTGGGTATGGATTAGCCATATGTTGAGAGGTGTTGTGCATGAGAGGTGGTCTAGGATTATTAGGGAGGGTATTTTGATGACTTCAAGATGCTTGTGAATTGGAAACACCACCTATATTTTGGTGCAAGTTTTGTTGTAGATTCCTCAAAATGTTTCCTCTATGTGGAGGTACATATTTTGGGGTGACTATTTTAGTCATATTCCTTATCTGTTTAATTTCTTGTTTTAACAACCTCTCAGTTTCCTCTATCTTGATCATTTCAAGTTCTTCTTGGAGCTTAAGTACATTCTGCAGTGCTTCATTCATACTTCTTGTATTCTTTGGAATTTTATTCACTTCTTGATTTAGGAATCCATGTTTTACCCCCTCTTCCTGCTGTAATGACATTTCGTAATCATATTCAACTTGCCTCTGATCAATTTCCTTCATGGCTCGTGCTTCACACTCAAGCTGTTCTTGAGGATCAATTCTGTATTTTGCCAATATATCATCATTTACTCCGTTGACATTTTCATTTGATTCATGCAGAGGGGTAAAACTATTGTGAGTTGTGATAGTTTGTTCTGTATTATCCTATTGAGCCTCTTGATTATTATTGTGATGAAAATAATTTGATGCTCCATTTCTCTTGGGGATGGTTCTGATTGGTGGATATGATTGCAATTTCTTCCCTTCCATCTTGGATCTTCTACCATCCATTTGGTACTAACTCTTTGTTATAACAGGTTGTAGAGTCGCCACCTATTTTTTTAAATAGGAAAAAGTTTATAATTTATCTTTCCGGATTCTTCTTGCCAACAGAGTTACCAATTTGTATTTTTGAAATTTCTAACTCTATAAAAGAATGGTTTCTTACTAAGGTCCTTTATTTGGTTCCCCAGTAGAGTCACCAATTTGTTAGGTCTCAAAAATGCAGGTTGAAATCCTAAGACGATGCCAGGTTCTATGCTTAGAGTTGCAACGTTTTTGAACTAACACGACGGAGTTAACCTTTAGGGTTTGATGACTCCCTGCACTTTAGGCACTGCTATACCTAGGTAGGTGAACCTTGAAAATTAAAGCAGATCGAGTGTAAGTGTTTTGACTAAGTTAATGGATCTACCTATAGTGGCAAATGGTGTAGAATAGATGAAAGCTTGCTAACTAATTCTATATCCAATATTTGATGGATGATTGGTATAAATTGTATAAGCAATATGAAGGTAAATCTTACAACTATGCTTAAATAATGAATGGCTTGTGGATAAAACTAAATGATGAATTGAAATAAGACCAATGCCTTGTTGGGTAAATAGAGTCAAATGAAAGACAAAGACTAGTGGCTTATATTGGGTGATAACTCTAACTATTTGGCACAATACTTTGGTTTATAACTTGTATAAATGTGCAGGGAAATGATTGTCAGACTCTTCTTAATAATCTAATTGACAAAATTAGATTTCTTATTAATCACTAGAAGAAAATTTAATCCTTTCTTGAAGGAACCAATTGAATGAAATATACAAGAATAACAGATAATATCAAGTTGGAGACAGGATGACAATCCTAATTATATGGTTCTTCTTAATAATCCAAGTCAACACTTCCAGATTAAAGTGACTGACCAAAAGGATTTTAATTCCTTTTTAAGGAAACCAATTAATCAAATCACACAAATATAGCAAATGTGCATTGACAAATTAAATATATACTTGATATATCAATTTGAATAATAGGGAAATATTAAACTATAGACAACCAAATAATTGAATAACTTCAACAAACAATTGATGCCAGTATAAGTCCATAGAATTAGAGATATTCTATTAACTTCTTAAATGTAATACTTGCAACATGGTCTTGTAAAATATTGTAAACTTCATATATTATCTCCTACTGCTGATGATATTTCAGCATCATATGTTCAACTTATATAGAAATATTTATGAAGAGACATAACTCTTCAAAATGTCTTTTGGGAATTAACAAGATTAACATAACAACAATAAAGATAATGATGCTAAGCTCTACTTAGCCACAGGTATATCTAAGCAATTTGATCCAAGTACTCTTGGCTGCAATGTGTATCAGTAAACTCAATGGTATTTCTTGTGATCATGTCCATCATTACCATCTTCTCCAGATGCTTGCAGGCTTCCCCAGATGCAGAGTGTTTTTCCTTGAGAGCTCCTAAGGCTTCATGCAATATCACTTGGCACTCTTTACTCCATTCATCTTTGCTCCTCAGCTCTTTGACGTTTCTAAACAACATGGGTACACCTACTTTTGAAGGCTCAATACATTCTTTGGCATCATTTTTAAGCTGGTCATAATATTTGTGATGCTGCTCAATCAAATCTTTTGCACTAGAAGTACCTGTAGTGTCAGAAACATCTTTAATCTGTATCTCATTGAGTTTCTCCTGGAGCCTATTGTTTAGCCTTTCGTGCTCTTGGATCACTTTATAGTTTTCATAATAAACATCCCAAAATTTGTTCATCCAATGCATCATGTTAACATGCCTATTCTGGAGCACTGTTTCAACTGTGTCAATCTAGACCTAACCTATTTGATCAATAGATGGTGATTGGGCACTTTGTGAGCTTTCCCCTTGAGTTAACCTTTTCACTGACCCTCCGAAGGTATTCTTAATAGTATCTTTCAAGAAATCATTTTCTTTTGTTAATCTTTCACAACTTAGTTTATATGCATCTCGTTCTTTGATTGGCATCTAAGCCTGTGCCTTATTTAACTTTGCAACATTTATGCCAATATCTGTAGTAATCAAGGGATTAGTTTCCCCTACTTTCAAGGTCATAACATGCCCAAAAGTTTTTTCAATATCTATAATGGTCATTTTCTTATGAGGAGGGTACAAGGCCCATATCATGAGTGAGTTTTCATAATTGTTATATTTGGTACCCATGTACACCTCTATGACACCCTCAAGAGTGAACTTATACTTGTCATCAATATTGTTCAAAAAACTATCAAACACCAGAGTAGAATTTATATCAAGACCAGGAAATATCATGACGCTTGCTTCTTTGAGTAGTTGTTTACCTTTACTAGGAGTCATAGCTTGCAATTCATTGTCCACTATCATTTTTAACATATCAATTAATTGTCTTTCATTGTTAGCCGTGACATCATCAACTGATTCCCTGATCTCTTTTCCCTTGCATTTATACAAAAATGATTTAAACTCTTTAGAATGAATAAATTGATCATCTGAAATAAAAGAATCATATGCTAATTGTCTAGGATCCTCATTACTAGGCCCCTCCTCATCATACTCTATATCAGGAGATTGATAGCATTGCATTTTTCATTTAGATATTTTGATTGCCTGTTGATGTGGGTCTTCTTCTTCTGCAGATCCCTCATCACCAGAGGACTACAACTCTATCTTTGCAAGCTGTCTCTTCTTCTCTTCTAGTTCTCTATTATGCTTCTCAATCACCAATTTAATCTCAGCTTCTTCATCACCAATTTAATCTCAGCTTCTTCCATATTCCTAATAATGTCATCATGTGGATATGGGACATGTGTATATCCACTAAGGTTTTGTTTTCTCCTAGCAAGATCAATGAAACCCTTAGGATCAAATCCTTTTCTTGCCTCTGCACATCTCATGTTGTAATGCATCAATTTATCCATGATGAGACCATAACCCTCTTTAGACACCACAGTAAAATCCCCAAAGCACAGAGTGCTAGGCATGAAGGATTGCTTGTCATAGGAGCTCAAGTTCATCACATTAGAGCAGTTCATTTGCCTAACTATCTCTAAGTAGGGAATTCTGTCAGGAACTGTCTTGGGTAATATAAACGTGGTGTCCTCAAAACCATAAATTTTGACCATGGTTGAATCCTCAAAACAATACCAATCTCCCTAGTTGTGGGTGATAGTAGGAGGACCACCAAAATCTTTGGGTCTGAGAAACCTGTTTATTTCATTTGACAGTGAATATTCACAAGGATGATTGAAATATCTATACAACACTTTTACACAGTATTCTTCAAAATGAATATAACTAGAATGGGCAAACCTGCTGCCCCATATCCTCGTCCACATTTGCACAGGTGACTTTTGTCCCCTCTGGTCCTTTTGAGCAACTGTGAATTCACTTGGCTATAATCCTATTTCCTAGCCATAATAAAGCACCATGTGCATGATGAGTGAGTAGTGCTCAAAAGAGACTGATGCGGCGTTGTTCTTGACTGTAGTTAAACCAGAATCAATTCTTCCAAAAACATGGGCAGCATAGTCAAACTACCTAGCATTGTGACATTGGATATCTGTGGCCATCACCATTAAAGGAATTGTCATAAAATCAGGAACCTCTGACCCTAGGACTTGGCCCATGGAATAATATGTGTATTGTATATATGGTTCAAATAATGACACATGGAATGGAGGTCCATCATTATCATTAAGAGGCACTATTTCTCTTCACACATGCACTTTCTCCATCATGTTCACCTTTTCCATGCCCAACTTAAAAAAAATCTAAATATGAGGTATACCGTTCTCTACATGCATTCTGCTCAACCAATAGAACATACAAGCATTCTTGAATTAACCAGTACAATTATCTGACCAAATGAGATGTTGATCCATTCTAATATCTTTTTCTTGCAAGATCCCATAAAATTGTTGAAAACAATATTGCACATACTCTGATGAATGAGATCAATCATCACTCATATAAAAATGGTATTCTCTAACAATCTTCCTGTTCTCTTTTGTACTCTTGGGGACATGTCTATATGTGATGTGAACAAAAATAGCAATCTGAATGGAATTGTAGTACTGGGATTACACTTCATTTTGAGGTTGCAACGTGTAGCTTTCTACAAAATCAACTACATAGACAATAGTTCCAATCAAAAAAAAGTCTTTACACATCCTGAACTATTGATCTAACCATTGAGTCCTGTGGTTGTGTTTGACATACTTGTAGAAAAGATTTTTCTTAAAATCATCAATAAAATTAGCAATACTTACCTCTCTTGCAATCAACCACATCTAGAACCTTCACCTCCACTTTTCAAATTGTATTTCACTATCTCATCTCTTTTTCAACAAGTAAAGGGGAATTTTGGCAAACTATAGGTGTGGGTAAACTCCTCTGCTCTTCAGGCCCAACTAGACCTAGGAGGGATATTCCTAGAGGCAAGAAATGAAATATAGATAAACATACACATCTATACCCAATGTACACTTGACCCCCAAAGCTGTCACTAGGTCAAGCCAAACTGGCTGCATAGACCGGTCATTAAGCTGATTTAACTGTGTGAATGTACATGCATAGGAAAGATGGTTTTTTCCCTGAACCATAGGTGAATGATTTATTTGATTTTAAAGAGTGATTGGTCCCTCTCCAATATGGACCAGTACCTATTCTATTGGGCAGTAGAGTCATAGAATGCAAGGAGGAAAAGAAATACACTACAAAGGATCAACAGAACTAGACATACATTTACATATATGACTTTTATATAGATCTTCATACAATGGGCATACTAAATGATCCAAAAGAGAAATGTAATGATTCATATGTAACAAAGAAATGACAAATACAAAGCCTTGTATTAACTTAGATGTTGTCACACATCTCCAAACCTCTGTTACAATCATACCAGCAAGTGTGGCAAGGCAAAATACATAACTGTGATTACATACTTACCAAAATCACTACAAACTCCCATGGAAACATACCATTACAATCAAATCTTCACTGCATATCCTTTCTACACAATACTAAATAAATCCCTTCACTAACATACTAGACAAATCATGTGTTGATTCCTGAAAAATGCCTTAGTCTCTCCTAGACTAAACAATTGGCTTAGTGACCTATTGAAAGACAAAAGATAACTGAGAGGGGGGGGTGAATCAGTTGTATCAAAAACTTTAACTTCTTTACATAGTATCATTTTCACATTCACTTAAATTAACTCCTTATTCTTTTATGAACATTAAATATGAATAGAAGAAACAAAACATGAACACATCAACACCATACACACATGAACACCAATTTTTCTTACATGGAAAACCCTAAACAAGGAAAACCCATGGTGAGTGTTAGCTCACAATAAAATGTAATAACAATACTAAATATCAAAAGAGACTCACTGCCCAATTGAAAGGCTCACTGCCAAGGGGTGACTTACTGCCAAGGTGAACTGATTTAGTAGCATCTACACCATGTCTGAGTTCAATTCCATTGAAGCACAATATATCTCCTATGCTTTGCTCTACTTTTACACTTCACACTTATCTTCACATCTTCACACAATCACACCTCAATTATGAGTACATTACATGTATTTATACCTATCATCAACCTTGGAATGTACATCAAGGTTGGCATTACATTCTACAAACATTGGAACTTTCTCCAAGGTAGGCATACATACATAAAACAAATTAGGACTAGACCTAAATAGACTTGCAGGGTAAATGAATGAAGGATGAACACATCATGGATTAGCTTAGACCCAAATAGATCCTCACACACTTGGACATGCTTCCATAATCCATGAATCACCTCCACAAAAAGTGTGACAAACCAGGTTGACTTGAACTTATGCACATATCAAGAACACTTAGAAACATGTTTGCAAGATCTTCATTGTAGCTTGTGGATCAAGCACATGCCTTCAACACATTCTGGAGATGTGTACGAACAACATAGAATCACTTGGGAGTCAACAAAATCAATCACAACAGTTATCACTTGAAGACAACATGTATCACTTGAAGAACATATCATAGACTTCTTCTTAACAGACATTGTCAAACTCTGCTAGTCATTAACTTGCCTTCCGGAGAACCAAATGACAAATCCTTTGGAATGAAGATAACTAAGGACTTTATAAGATTAAGTCTAGAACCACAAAGCCAAAATCCAATTTGTGGAGAAATGCGGAGCAAAACACTTTCTCCCTGTCACTTTGCACACATTGCCAGGCATAGTCTTCAAACTGGTGAATGATTTTTTTTTGTACAGTGATCCAGATCCCCAAATTCTAGATTTAGTATCTTCAAAAACTTCTCTAAATCATATCGAAGCTTATACTTCAATCTTCAATATAGAGAAAATGTGGAGCAAAATACTTAGACAGTGTTCTTTAATTAATCAACAAACAACAATATCATAAGATACAGTTGACACAAATGACAACTCAAATATGTTGACATCAATGACAACACCAGTTAGTACATACTTGTAACAATCTCCCCCTTTTTCATTGATGGCAACATATGATGTAAAAAACATGCTCCACCATCAAGACATAATTCTACTTTAGGACTCCCCCTTTCTTTCTGCACTCTTACTCTCCCTAAGTTTTTCACATGATCTCTCTCCCCCTTTGACATCAATGGAAAAGGGCTTCACATCTCTTCTACTATACATACTTGGACAATACTACTCTGATAATTCTGAAACCATTCTTTACTCCCCCTAAATGTAACAAGCATCTCAAACCACTACCTGCTCCCCCTGAGAGGTAGCCTCCAACATCAGTCCAAAAAGGGAAATGCACTTTGAAGCATACTGGAGTGATGCATCTTCCTATGTATCTAGTTCAAGGAAGGAGGGGAAATAACCCCTAATTTCTCCTAGAGATACTCAAATGTGTCTTTTGGAATAGCCTTAGTGAATATATCAGCAACTTGATCTTTTGTAGGTACATACTCAAGCTTCACCTCATTCTTTGCAACTTTCTCTCTCAAAAAGTGATAATTAAAATGTGCTTTGTCTTTGAGTGCATCACTGGATTCTTTAAAATATTTATTGCACTTGTGTTATCACAAAGAATATGAATTGGTCCATCATACTCAAATCCTTCAAGGTCTAGTTCATCCATAACACTTGAGTACAACATGATACTGCAACAATGTATTCTACTTCTTTAGTACACAAAGAGACTGATTCTTGTTTCTTGCTATGCCAGGACATTGCCCTATCTCCAAGGAAGAATGCACCTACACTTGTGCTTTTCCTGTCATCAACACATCCAGCCCAATCTGCATCTATATAGGTACTTAAAGAAAATTCATTATTCTTAGTATACCATAAGCCATGAGCAAGAGTGCACTTCAAATACCTAAATATCCTTTTTACTACCATCACATGTGATTCTCTGGGATCTTATTGAAATTTGGCCATAGGATAGAGTGCATGCATAATATCTGGTCTAGTGGTAATTAGGTAAAGTAGTCCTCCAATCATTGATTTGTACTTGCTTTGATCAACCTTATGAGATTCATCATTTTTGCTCAGTTTACAACTAGTAACCATAGGAATGCATACCGGTTTAGAGTCCTCCATTCCAAACTTCTTCAACAATTCCTTGACATACTTTGATTGAGGAATGACAATGCCTTTGTCTATCTAATTGATTTGTAGTCCAAGAAAGAAATTCATCTCACCACACATAGACATCTCAAATTCCTTTTGCATTTCATTTACAAAATTCTTGCACATCTCTTCATTTCCACCAAATATGATATCATCTACATAGACTTCAATAATCAGGATTTGATCTTTGCTTACCTTAATATACAGATTACTATCTGCAGACCCTTTACTGAAACCTTGCTATAGACGATACTTATCTAGTCTTGCATACCAAGCTCTGGGAGCTTGTTTCAGTCCATACAAAGCCTTCTTCAACTTACAAACCATGTCTAGTTTGTCTAATAACTGGAACCCATCCGGTTGCTTTATGTAGACCTCTTCTTCTAGCTCACCATTCAGAAAGGTAGATTTCACATCCATCTAATATACTTCAAAATTTTTATGTGTTACAAATGCCAATTCTTCCAATCACTTGTCAGGATCTTACATTCACAACAATGTCATTAGTTGTGGCAAAACATGGCAAGAAGTACCTGTAAATCATAGATATATCCATGATTCATCTTCTATATGTTATGTTTTATCTTTGTTTCTTACTTCTTGCCATGTTTATCTTGCCATAGGTATGGAGACCAAACTGTTGAGTTAACCAATAAAAGCCTTAACTGCAAGCCATATGATCTCTATAGCTTGAACTATCTCCAAAATAAAAAAAATGTTGTGAATCCATAGAGTTAAGAGAAGCCTACAACTTTTTCAAAGTCTGCTGTAAAGGTAATAAATGCTGCTAAAAAGGAAAACCAATCCAAATAAGCTAAAGAGATGTTATTGTATTTTGGGTGATTTATGGGCTATCTTGTACAGGGAAAAAAAAGAATGGGACATGTATCAAGTAGAAAATTTATTTTTACGCATTTCTGATGATTGGTCTTGTTAGGTCTCAAAAATGTAGGTTGCAAATCCTAAGAGGATGCCAGTCTTTATGCTTAGATTTGCAACGTTTTTGAACTGACACGATGGAGTTATCCTTTAGGGTTTGATGACTCCCTGCACTTTAGGCACTGCTATACCTAGGCGGGTGAACCTTGAAAATTAAAGCAGATCAAGTGTAAGTGTTTTGACCAAGTTAATGTATCTACCTATAGTGGAAAATGGTGTAGAATAGATGAAAGCTTGCTAACTAATTCTATATCCAATATTTGATGGATGATTGGTATAAATTGTATAAGCAATATCAAGGTAAATCTTACAACTATGTTTAACTAATGAATGGATTTTGGATAAAACTAAATGACGAATTGAAATAAGACCAGTGCCTTGTTGGGTAAACAGAGTCAAATTGAAGACAAAGACTAGTGGCTTATATTGGGTGATAATTCTAACTGTTTGGCACAATAATTTGGTTTATAACTTGTATAACTGTGCAGGGAAATGATTGTCAGACTCTACTTAATAATCTAATTAACAAAATTAGATTTCTTATTATTCACCAGAAGGAAATTTAATCCTTTCTTGAAGGAACCAATTGAATGAAATATACAAGAATAATAGATAATATCAACTTGGAAACAAGATGACAATCCTAATTATATGGTTCTTCTTAATAATTCATATCAACACTTCCAGATTACTGTGATTGACCAAAACGATTTTAATTCCTTTTTAAGGAGACCAATTAATCAAATCACACAAATACAACAAATGTGCATTGACAAATTAAATATATACTTGATATATCAATTTGAATAATAGGGAAATATTAAATTGGAGACAACCAAATAACTAAATAACTTCAACAAATAATTGATGCCAGTATAAGTCCACAGAATCAGAGATCTTCTATTAACTTCTTAAATGTAATACTTGCAACATGGTCTTTTAAAATATTGTAAACTTCATATATTATCTCCTACTGCTGATGATATTTCAGCATCATATGTTCAACTTATATAGAAATATTTATGAAGAGACATAACTTTTCAAAGTGTCTTTTGGGAATTAACAAGATTAACATAACAATAAAGATAACGATGCTAAGCTCTACTCAGCCACAGGTATATCTGAGCGATGTGATCCAAGTACTCTTGGCTACAATGTGTATCAGTAAACTCAATGGCATTTCTCGTGATCACGTCCATTGTTACCATCTTCTCCAGATGCAGAGTCTTTGTCCTTAAGAGCTCCTAAGGCTTCATGAAATATCACTTGGCACTATTTACTCCATTCATCTTTGCTCCTCAGCTCTTTGTCGTTTCTGAACAACATGGGTACACCTACTTTTGAAGCCTCAATACATTCTTTGGCATCATTTTTAAGCTAGTCATAATATTTCTGATGCTACTCAATCAAGTCTTTTGCACTAGAAGTACCTGTAGTGTTAGAAACATCTTTACTTTGTATCTCTTCAAGTTTCTCCTGGAGCCTGTTGTTTAGCCTTTCGTGCTCTTGGATCACTTTATAGTTTTCAGAATAAACATCCCAAAATTTGTTCATCCAATGCATCATGTTAGCATGCCTATTCTGGAGCACTGTTGCAAGTGTGTCAATCTGGACCTGAGCTATCTGATCAACAGATGGTGATTGGGTGCTTTGTGAGCTTTCCCCTTGAGTTAACCTTTTCACTGACCCTCCGAAGGTATTCTTAACAGTATCTTTCAAGAAATTATTTTCTTTTGTTAATCTTTCACAACTTAGTTTATATGCATCCCATTCTTTGATCAACATCTAAGCCTGTGCCTTATTTAACTTTGCAACATTTATGCCAATATCTGCAGTAATCAAGGGATCGGTTTCCCCTGCTTTCAAGGTCATAACATGCCCAAAAGTTTTTTCAGTATCTATAATGGTCATTTTCTTATGAGGAGGGTACAAGGCCCATATCATGAGTGAGTTTTCATCATTGTTATATTTGGTACCCATGTACACCTCTGTGACACCCTCAGGAGTGAGCTTATACTTGTCATCAGTATTGTTAAAAAAATTATCAAACTCTAGAGAAGAATTTATATCAAGACCAAGAAATATCATGACACCTCCTTCTTTGAGCAGTTGTCTACCTTTACTAGGACTCATAGCTTTTAATTCATTGTCCACTATCATTTTTAACATGTCAATTAATTGTCTTTCATTGTTAGCTGCGACATCATCAAATGATTCCCTGATCTCTTTTCCCTTACATTTATACAGAAATGATTTAAACTCTTGAGAATGAATAAATTGATCATCTAAAATAAAAGAATCATATGCTAATTGTCTAGGATCCTCATCAGTAGGCCCCTCATCATCATACTCTATATCAAGAGATTGATAGCATTGCATTTTTCATTTGGATATTCTGGTTGCATGTTGATGTGGCTCTTCTTCTTCTGCAGATCCCTCATCACCAGAGGACAACAACTCTATCTCTACAAGCTATCTCTTCTTCTCTTCTAGTTCTCTATTATGCTTCTCAATCACCAATTCAATCTCAGCTTCTTCCATATCCCTGATAATGTCATCATGTGGATATGGGACATGTGTATATCCACTGAGGTTTTGTTTTCTCCTAGCAAGATCAATGAAACCCTCAGGATCAAATCCTTTTCTTGCCTCTACACATCTCATGTTGTAATGCATCAATTTGTCCATGATGAGACCATAACCCTCTTTAGACACCACAGTAAAATCCCCAAAGCATAGAGTACTAGGCATGAAGGATTGCTTGTCATAGGAGCTCAAGTTCATCACATTAGAGCAGTTCATTTGCCTGTCTATCTCTAAGTAGGCAATTCTATCAGGAACTGTCTTGGGCAATATAAATGGGGTGTCCTCAAAACCATAAATTCTGACCATGGTTGAATCTTCAAAAAAATACCAATCTCCCCAGTTGTGGGTGATAGTAGGAGGACCACCAAAATCTTTGGGTCTGAGAAACCTCTTTATTTCATTTGACAGTGAATATTCACAAGGATGATTGAAATAACTTTACAATACTTTTACACAGTATTCTTCAAAATAAATATAACTAGAATGGGCAAACCTATTGCCCCATATCCTCATCCACATTTGCATAGGTGACTTTTGTCCCCTCTGGTTCATTTGAGCAACTTTGAATTCACTTGGCCATAATCCTATTTCCTGGCCATAATAAAGCACCAAGTGCATGAGGAGTGAGTAGTGATCAAAAGAGACTGATGGGGTGTTTTTCTTGATTGCAGTTAAACCAGAATCAATTCTTCCAAAAACATAGGCAGCATAGTCAAACTACCTAGCATTGTGACACTGGATATCTATGGCCATCACCATTAAAGGAATTGTCATAAAATTAGGAACCTCTGACCCTAGGACTTGGCCCATGGAATAATATGTGTATTGTATATATGGTTCAAACAATGACACATGGAATGGAGGTCCATCATTATCATTAAGAGGCACTATTTCTCCTTCTACCCTAGGCCTGTGAATAGGTAATCTCCATCCATTATATGCGGTGTCCATTCTCCATTACTCTTTATCCAACTCTTCATAAACTATGGGAACGGTACACAAATCATCTAAATCAAATACTTCACAAATGGCATTTTTGGACAAATGTATAGCAGGCTCTCCCTGCGGATTGCATATGGCCTTGAGGCTTGGATTGTAATGTTTAGCTAGGAAATTGAGGAGTTCTGTATTCACAAACACATTAGGGACAACCAATTTGCCCAAATTCAAGTGCCATGGATTAGACACTAGGACATTCTTGAATCTTCTATTGTAATGGAATTTGAATAATTCATAACCTCTTATTGGTGTCCACCCATTTTCAAGGTATTTACATTTGTCTTCCAATTTCTCTACCTCTGCCCTAAGTTGTGTAGACCTTCGGGCTTTAGGGGTTGATCCAGGCAATTGGTCAATTAAATCCTGATTCAGTTTCCTGTCTTTTATTTTTTCGTCAGGGCTTTTGTCAATTTTTTGTTTCTTGGGCTTACTAGTTTCACCCGACTATTTTTTGCCCTTTCCTTTCATTGGAGTCTCTATTACAATTATGGATGGCAAATTCAAAATGTAGTCTATCACACAGAGGTTTTTGAATATGTACCTATTATGTGATGATTGAACTCCTCTATCCTTTCCTCTGAGTTCTCAATTATGTGCTCCTCTCAGACAATTCGTTTGAATCTAATTGCAATGATTTTGAATGGCTCTTCAAATGATTTCTTCCTTATTTGTAATTAATTGTTCCAGTGTATTAATTTTCGTGATCGTTGTGAGATGTCACATCATCATAACTCCCTTCATCGGTAGGATTTTTGTAATTTTAGGGCGATCCAATATCTTCTTATGGTGCGAACAATTGCATGTGGATCAATCATTGTGACCCTTCATTTGTCTCCTCGATGTCATCTTTTATAAAAACATATATAAGTTTGTATCGGTAAGATATTTTGAGGTCTACCCAATATAGAAATGGGCATGGTTATCATTGGGCTGACTTACTTTATCGCCGTGGGAATAACATCTTACTCAGATACCTTAAGTGTCTCTGATATGAATATTAGCAAGAGTCTTATCGATAAGTGTGGCTACTATCATCATCAGAACAACATACGATATCAGGATGAATTGATCCAAGCTATCCGATCTCAGTTGTTTCCCTGATACTTTTCTTTTTATCCTTCATCAGAATGATCATTCACAATATGTCATCGACATCCTTCATCATTGTGACCATCGATTTGGCAAGACTTGTAAACTTTGTTCCAAATTGTTCACTTTCATCGATGGTTTTTATCCTCTATACATATCAGTGTGACTTAGGCTGAAATAGTCCCTTTGGTCGTTGAGACATTAACATGTCAGAGACACTCTAATTCTTCACCTCAAAGTGTATTTCTTTCTGATGTACCACTAGCTCTGTCCATTCACGGGTTGTTCGGCGAGAGTCCCACCAAACTTTCTCATCGGTGTGATCTATACTGTCGAGGAAGTGTTTAGAGTATCCTCTGATACTATTTTCTTGGCCGATAGTCTTTACCATTGATCAATTCGATGTCACTGGGATTTTTCTCTCCGATGAAAGGTCATTGGTGTCACTTTCTTCATCGGTGATTCCTAAAGTCTTCTCTCCAACCATTATTCTCATGTCGAGACTCATTTTAGCTCATCTCGTATAGAGCATGGATCGGTATAAAGAAACTGAGGTCTTGCCGAAAATAAGGAACTAAGGCCCCTTATCATATATGGTGTGATGGGTGAGACAAATGTTTGTGGTAAAGATCATGCGATCTTATAGAATTCATCCACTGCTATTATGATTTTGGGCACATGATTTTCTGATTTGGTTGGACATGGGGTGGGTAGGAATATAGGAAAATCTCAAAATTTTCCTATCCCAATAGTGGCTTTTACTAGGATGTATACCCCTTGCAGGTATAACAAGAATTCAAATCTCTTGGGAAGTAGACCATTTTTTTATTTTTTATTTTTATTTATTTTATTTTATTTTATTTTATTGATCCTATACTACCGTACATGGAAAAGTTTTTGTTATTGTTGAGAGATTCATAGGACTGTCCATGTACTGGCAGATCCTAATCCCTTTTGATCATCCTAAACTACTGTGCATGGAATAAGAGTATTTCAAGAATTATTTAAGAGTTGTCCATGCACTGGCAAGACTTATTTCTCTTTGTGCATGATTTTGATATTTTCATGAAAAGAAAAGTTTCAGAAACTGTCCATGCACTGGTAGCTCCTGCTCTTCTCCAGACATATTTTGCAGGTAGTAAGAATCATCTCCCCCTTTACTAGTGACAACAAAGGGGCCTAACCACAAGGCTTCAAACTTTCCATGCTTTCCCTTTTCTTAACATCTGGCATTCCACATCAATACCAAATCATTCATTTCAAATTTCCTGCCCTTGGCCTTTTTGTCAAAAAACTATTTCACTTGTGATTGCAATTTGATGTTCTATTTTTGAGCCAATCTCCTTGTCTCATCAAGTTCCACAAGATGCTCTAATCTTTCCTCCATTGGTTTAGGAATGCTTAAATCCTCTTGAAGAACAAATTTGTAAACAGGTAGCAGATTTTCTAATGGCATCCTTGCTTGTGTTCCATAAACCAGTTCAAAAGGAGATCTTCCAATTTCTCTCTTCACAGTAATTCTATCATCCCACACAGCCATTCTCAGCTTTGAATCCCATGCCTTCTTGCTTCCCTCCAACATTCTCTTTATATTTTTCAGAAGATTTTTGTTGCTGGATTTTGCCTGCTCGTTTGCTTGTGGATGATAAGGAACAGCATAGGACATAGTGATGCCATGTGTATTATAGAAATTTTTGAACTCATCAGACCTAAAACACATTCCATTATCTGCAATCAACCTCACTGGAGTGTCAAATCTGAATATAATATTCTCCATCAAAAAGTTGATCACCACCTTGCTTGTTGCTTGTATAGTTGGGATTGCTTCCACCCATTTTGTGAAGTAATCTGTTGCCACTAAAATCCATTTGTGTCCTCCACTTGACTTCTCTACAATTTCTCCTATGAAGTCAATGCCCCACAGATAGAATGGAGCCTCCACCTACATGGGTTTCAAGGGTAGTGCTCCCTGATATTTTAATTTTCCTAAAAATTTCTGACATGCTTCACATTTTCTCGTGTAATGATATGAATCATTAAAAACTCTAGGCCAATAGTATCTAGCCCTTAGGATCTTGTGGGCTGTAGTCTTTGCTAAGAAATACCCTCCACACATACCTTCATGTAACTCTTTCATGACATGTTTTGACTGATGTTCATCTAGGCATAGTAGTAGAATACCATCCCTATTCTTCCAGTAAAGATCTCCATCAATAAATACATATTTTGAGGCCTGTAATTTAAGTGTCCTTCTCTTGTTATCATCATACCCTTCAGGACATTTCATGTGCTTCAGATAATATATGATGTCAGTATACCATGGAGTATGCTCAATTCTTGAACTTGTGTTATTAACATCATTAGCACTACATATCTGAGAAGCCTCGAGATTATTTTCAGCCATTAATCTAGCAAGACCTTGTCCTCTCACTGGTTTGGTGATCTGGATTTCAATATTGAACTCCTGAATTCTATTGATCCATCTACATCTTCTGCCTGTGACCTCAGTTTGGACTAATACATCTTTTACTGCAGCATTAGGCACATATGCTATTATTTCAGCTTCCACCAAGTATGGCCTAAAAGCTTTAACTGCCTTCACCAATGCACGTGCCTATTTCTCAACTATGTCATATTTTAATTTTGTATTTTGAAGAGATTTGCTAAAAAATGAAATGGGTTGTTCATGTCCTTCATCATTTTTCTGCAATAGTACTGCTGCAACTATATGATATGAGGCAAATGAGAATAGTTGGAATGGCTTACTGAAATTAGGGGATATCAAAACCGAGGCTTCTTTGATTGCCTTCTTAATGGTGGCAAATGCCTCTATTGTTTCTGTTGTCCACTTCACTTCTGAATTCTTCTTCAAAATTTTTGATATGGGACTAACGATTTTTGCAAAATTTGATATGAATCTCCTGACAAAATTGATTTGGCTAAAGAATGACTGTATAGCTTTTACATTCTTAGGAATGGTAACTTGGTCAATGGCTTTTACTCTTTTAGGATCTATTCTTACTCCATATTTTGAGACTATATGACCAAGCAACATGCCCTCTGTTACTGCGAAATGGCACTTCTTAGGATTCAATGAAATTCCATATTATAAGGCTTTAATAAAAAATTACTCTAAATGTGTACAATGATCCTCAGCCCTTTTGGAATATGCTATCATGTCATCCTAATATACTATCATGATTTTATTAATCAATTCTACAAAGGCCACATCCATCGCTCTTTGGAATGTTGCTCTAGCATTCGTGAGTCCAAATGGCATCCTTAAATATACATGCGTTTCCCATGGTGTGGTGAATGCGGTCTTATATTGTTATGATTCTTTGACTTTCACCTGATTATACCCTGAGAAACCATCCATCATTGACAATAGTTCACACCCGGTAACTTTTTGTAGTATTGCTTCCATATTAGGAAGGGGATAGTTGTCCTTAAGAGAAGATTTGTTTAGATTCCTGAAGTCCACACATAATCTAATATCACCATTTTTCTTTCTGACAGGAACCAAATTTGAAACCCAAGAAGAATGCCTAATGGGTTTAATGATAGCTCCATCTCTTAGTTTTGTGAGTTTGTCAAGCATCTTAGGGGCCAATGTAGGATTGATAGACCTCTATTTTTTCCTGAATGGTTTAGCATCCGGTTTTAATGGTATTTCATGCTGAAAAATATCCTCCCTATATGCTTTCAAATCATCATATGACCATGCAAATACATGTCTATACTTCCTGAGTAAGTTGATGAGCATGCTCTTGATTTTGGGACTGAGATTCTTTCCAATGTATACATTATTTGGGGTTGTCTTCGTCCCCAAATTAATCTCTTCAAGGTCGTCCTATACTACTGGCATGTCTTTCATTTTAAATCTATCACATCCATCAAATGCCTTTTCCAACACTATTAGTCCCTTAGGTATTTTATTTGTTTTTAGCTGAACTATCTCTTGAACAAAGAGAGTTTCTTTTCCATCATGTTCTTCCACAAATGCATTAAAATCAATCTCTTGGTTTTCATAATGATTAGCACAATGTAGGAAGTTGATTATATCAGTATCATTATCAAACACTTGCCAGTTATGCACATTATCTAGGATAGTAGGTCTAGTTTTGAATTCAATCTCAGTAATACCTCCTAATGTGATATCATCCCTTTTTAATGCAATATTTTCTAGAAAATCTGCCATAATATTTTTTGATCTATCAATCCAGTTGATTGAGAAGGCATCAAACAACTCAATATCATCCCAGACAACATTTCTATATTGCTTCAACCTCTTGTTTTTTGACAAGTATTTCCCTCTCACTTGAGAAGTAACTAATTCTGAATCACCATATACAGCTAACTTTCTTATCTTATGCTTGGTGGCTATATTTAAACCAATGAGCAAAGCCTCGTATTCTACTACATTGTTTGTGCATTCAAATGTCAATACGAATGAATATTTGAAAGTTTTTCCTGCTGGTGAAATAAATAATACTCCTGCCCCATTTCCCATTTTGCTACATGCACCATCAAAATACATCTTCCACACATCATCCTCCTCTTTCTTAGATTCATCATGTATTGGATCAGTATTCTACAATTCTGGCTGACTTGTTTCAACCTTGAAGGCTCCCAAATCTGTATCAAAAAAATAAGTTTATTTGATTTTGATCCAAGCGTTCTATGATGTTCTCATATCTTGGCTCCCTACACAGCTTGATCTCTTTGCCTCCCACTGGTATTGTGGCATATGATAAATCTAATTGGACATTCCCTCCTGCCATTGCAACCCATTGTCTTGATAAGAGCATTCCATAATATGGTGGAATATCAACCATGATCATATCAATGTTATAGGTTGCTTCAAGGTATGAAGCAAGTTTTATTTCCACATCCCTCATAATGCCAACGACTGGGATGGATCTATTATCCATTGCATAACACCTACCAAATGTAGTGTCAACCCACATTCCTAGTTCTTTCATGACTATTATTGGCATAATATTCATGGCCACGCCTGAATCAATCATGTAGTTCCTTACTATCCTATTTTTGATTAATAAGGTAGTGTAGAAAGGGTCCACCTGTGAGGGATTCTTTGTTAAGGTATCACCTAGTTATATTTCAGGAATTTGGACTGTTTCTTGGTGAACATTGTTTGTTCTATTCTCTGATTCTTTATATTTTTGATTTGGTATATCTGAAATTAGTTTAACCACTGTATTTCTATATTTGTCTATCTTCATCATTTCCAAAAGTGGTACTGATATCTTTACCTGAGATATTGCATGAGCAATGTCAAATGAATGGTTCATAGTTTGATCATTCCTTTCTGTCTTTATATGTTCTTTCTCTTGATTTTGTGATTTATCTTTCATTTTATTTTTATCAGTTTTTTCTAGTTCTCTGAATGATGACTTTGCATTATTCTTTTTGTAATTTTGATCTTTTATAAAGATACTCCCAGGTGTTCCTTGTTCAACATTTATTGTCCTGTTTCTTAGGTTATAAGCATTTTTAGCTTGAGCTACTGCAGCTATTGTAAGAGCTTCTCTTTCATTTGTAGTGGGTTTTATCCACTGATCATATGGTGAATTGTTACAGTAGGTAGGTTCCTCGTAACCATCCTTCTGATCTGAGAATACTTCTTTTTTTCCCATGTTCATATGATTTTTTTGGTTTCCCACACCATATTCATATCCCTCTTCCTCTATAGAAGAATAGTCTTCATTCAACAAATATGGTGTATCTTGCATCATGTTTATTGTGTGATTGTCTCTGTTATAATTGTATAATGTTTCTTCTTGTTGTACTGCTTTAGCCACCACACAGTATTCAGGCGAGTGTGGTAAATTGCACACCAAACACCAAGGTTTATCTTCTACCATATGTGCCCCATTTCTTTTCAGAGGGTCTGGAGTATCTTTGCCATAATGTTGCTTTCTGCTGCTTTCGATAGGTCTCCCATCTTTCCAATTTGTATTATACGGCATATCATGCAACCTGGGCCTTTCATGTCTATGCTGACCTTCTTGTTTAGTCTGCTGAATGTTTGGGCTTTGAGGAGTTCTAGGATTATCTCTTTTGCTAACCATACCTGCATCTTTCCTGTTGTTCTCAATAGTTAATGCCACTTTATGTGCTTTAGCTAGGGTCATAGGACACTGATTTCTAAGTTCGTACCCTGTCTTGGGATCAAATGCTTTCAAATAAATGCTCAATGCTACTGAATTAGTCAGTTTAGATCCATGTGGTATTTTGTTGTGTAACTTGGAAAATTTTAAATTGAAATCATATACTGACTCATTTTGGTATTTTTGGATGCTTATCAATTCGTGCAATGCAAACTCAGGGGCATACTGATTGCCATACTGCTCCTTAAATTGATTATGGAAATATGTTATTGAGCTGATTGAAGCATCATGTAAGCTATTGAACCAATCTCTTGCATCTTTAGTCAGAGACATCATGAATAACCTCATTTTAACAACTTCATAGTCCATACTGATATCTTGTATGAAAGCATTGAAGCTTCTGATGTGATCCTCAACTGATACTGCACTATTTCCAATGAACTTGGGAACTATATTTCTCCAATTACTATTAATAGGGTATGGATACAATTGATATCCAGTCAGATCAAATTGGCCACATATGTTTGTGAGGTTTTGAGGTGGAAGATTCATGGGTGGCAGGTTAGGTAGTAATTATATCCACTTGGATGCTGATGATAAGCATGTTGTTGTTGTGGGTTTATGTGGGGATTCATATAAGGATTTTGTGGTCTATAATACTATTGGCCAGGGGGTGGGTATGGATTAGCCATATGTTGAGAGGTGTTGTGCATGAGAGGTGGTCTAGGATTATTAGGGAGGGTATTTCGATGACTGCAAGATGCTTGTGAATTGGAAACACCACCTATATTTTGGTGCAAGTTTTGTTGTGGATTCCTCAAAATGTTTCCTCTATGTGGAGGTACATATTTTGGGGTGACTATTTTAGTCATATTCCTTATCTGTTGAATTTCTTGTTTTAACAACCTCTCAGTTTCCTCTATCTTGATCATTTCAAGTTCTTCTTGGAGCTTAAGTACATTCTGCAGTGATTCATTCATACTTCTTGTATTCTTTGGAATTTTATTCACTTCTTGATTTAGGAATCCATGTTTTACCCCCTCTTCCTATTGTAATGACATTTCATAATCATATTCAGCTTGCCTCTGATCAATTTCCTTCATGGCTCGTGCTTCACACTCAAGCTGTTCTTGAGGATCAATTCTGTATTTTGCCAATATATCATCATTTACTCCGTTGACATTTTCATTTGATTCATGCAGAGGGGTAAAACTATTGTGAGTTGTGATAGTTTTTTCTGTATTATCCTATTGAGCCTCCCGATTATTATTGTGATGAAAATAATTTGATGCTCCATTTCTCTTGGGGATGGTTCTGATTGGTGGAGATGATTGCAATTTCTTCCCTTCCATCTTGGATCTTCTACCATCCATTTGGTACTAACTCTTTGTTATAACAGGTTGTAGAGTCGCCACCTATTTTTGTAAATAGGAAAAAGTTTATAATTTATCTTTCTGGATTCTTCTTGCCAACAGAGTTACCAATTTGTATTTTTGAAATTTCTGACTCTATAAAAGAATGGTTTCTTACTAAGGTCCTTTATTTGGTTCCCCAGTAGAGTCGCCAAATTGTTAGGTCTCAAAAATGCAGGTTGAAATCCTAAGAGGATGCCAGGCTCTATGCTTAGAGTTACAACGTTTTTGAACTAACACGACGGAGTTAACCTTTAGGGTTTGATGACTCCCTGCACTTTAGGCACTGCTATACCTAGGTAGGTGAACCTTGAAAATTAAAGTAGATCGATTGTAAGTGTTTTGACTAAGTTAATGGATCTACCTATAGTGGCAAATGGTGTAGAATAAATGAAAGCTTGCTAACTAATTCTATATCCAATATCTGATGGATGATTGGTATAAATTGTATAAGCAATATCAAGGTAAATCTTACAACTATGCTTAAAAAATGAATGGCTTGTGGATAAAACTAAATGATGAATTGAAATAAGACCAGTGCCTTGTTGGGTAAACAAAGTCAAATGAAAGACAAAGACCAATGGCTTATATTGGGTGATAACTCTAACTGTTTGGCACAATACTTTGGTTTATAACTTGTATAAACGTGCAGGGAAATGATTGTCAGACTCTTCTTAATAATCCAATTGACAAAATTAGATTTCTTATTATTCACTAGAAGGAAATTTAATCCTTTCTTGAAGGAACCAATTGAATGAAATATACAAGAATAACAGATAATATCAAGTTGGAGACAGGATGACAATCCTAATTATATGGTTCTTCTTAATAATCCAAATCAACACTTCCAGATTAAAGTGACTGACTAGAAGGATTTTAATTCCTTTTTAAGGAAACCAATTAATCAAATCACACAAATATAGCAAATGTGCATTGACAAATTAAATATATACTTGATATATCAATTTGAATGATAGGGAAATATTAAACTATAGACAACCAAATAACTGAATAAATTCAACAAACAATTGATGCCAGTATAAATCCATAGAATCAGAGATATTCTATTAACTTCTTAAATGTAATACTTGTAACATGGTCTTTTAAAATATTGTAAACTTCATATATTATCTCTTACTGTTGATGATATTTCAGCATCATATGTTCAACTTATATAGAAATATTTATGAAGAGACATAACTCTTCAAAATGTCTTTTGGGAATTAACAAGATTAACATAACAACAATAAAGATAATGATGCTAAGCTCTACTCAGCCATAGGTATATCTGAGCAATGTGATCCAAGTACTCTTGGCTGTAATGTGTATTAGTAAACTCAATGGTATTTCTCATGATCATGTCCATCATTACCATCTTCTCCAGATGCTTGTAGGCTTCCCCAGATGCAGAGTGTTTGTCCTTGAGAGCTCCTAAGGCTTCATGCAATATCACTTCACACACTTTACTCCATTCATCTTTGCTCCTCAGCTCTTTGTCGTTTATGAACAACATGGGTACACCTACTTTTGAAGCCTGAATACATTCTTTGGCATCATTTTTAAGCTGGTCATAATATTTGTGATGCTTCTCAATCAAGTCTTTTGCACTAGAAGTACCTGTAGTGTCAGAAACATCTTTGATCTGTATCTCATCGAGTTTCTCCTGGAGCCTGTTGTTTAGCCTTTCGTGCTCTTGGATCACTTTATAGTTTTCAGAATAAACATCCTAAAATTTGTTCATCCAATGCATCATGTTAACATGCCTATTCTGGAGCACTGTTGCAAGTGTGTCAATCTAGACCTGAGCTATTTGATCAATAGATGGTGATTGGGTGCTTTGTGAGCTTTCTACTTGAGTTAACCTTTTCACTGACCCTCTGAAGGTATTCTTAACAGTATCTTTCAAGAAATCATTTTCTTTTTTTAATCTTTCACAACTTAGTTTATATGCATCTCGTTCTTTGATCGGCATCTGAGCCTGTGCCTTATTTAACTTTGCAACATTTATGCCAATATCTGTAGTAATCAAGGGATCAGTTTCCCCTACTTTTAAGGTCATAACATGCCCAAAAGTTTTTTCAGTATCTATAATGGTCGTTTTCTTATGAGGAGGGTACAAGGCCCATATCATGAGTGAGTTTTCATCATTGTTATATTTGGTACCCATGTACACCTCTGTGACACCCTCAAGAGTGAACTTATACTTGTCATCAATATTGTTCAAAAAACTATCAAACACCAGAGCAGAATTTATATCAAGACCAGGAAATATCATGACACTTGCTTCTTTGAGTAGTTGTCTACCTTTACTAGGAGTCATAGCTTTCAATCCATTGTCCACTATCATTTTTTACATATCAATTAATTGTCTTTCATTGTTAGCCGTGACATCATCAACTGATTCCTTGATCTCTTTTCCCTTGCATTTATACAAAAATGATTTAAACTCTGTAGAATGAATAAATTGATCATCTGAAATAAAAGAATCATATGCTAATTGTCTAGGATCCTCGTCAGTAGGCCCCTCCTCATCATACTCTATATTAGGAGATTGATAGCATTGCATTTTTCATTTAGATATTTTGGTTGCTTGTTGATGTGGCTCTTCTTCTGCAGATCCCTCATCACCAGAGGACAACAACTCTATCTCTACAAGCTATCTCTTCTTCTCTTCTAGTTCTCTATTATGCTTCTCAATCACCAATTTAATCTCAGCTTCTTCCATATTCCTAATAATGTCATCATGTGGATATGGGACATGTGTATATCCACTGAGGTTTTGTTTTCTCCTAGCAAGATCAATGAAACCCTTAGGATCAAATCCTTTTATTGCCTCTGCACATCTCATGTTGTAATGCATCAATTTATCCATGATGAGACCATAACCCTCTTTAGACACCACAGTAAAATCCCCAAAGCACAGAGTACTAGGCATGAAAGATTGCTTGTCATAGGAGCTCAAGTTCATCACATTAGAGTAGTTCATTTGCCTGACTATCTCTAAGTAGGCAATTCTGTCAGGAACTGTCTTGGGTAATATAAATGGGGTGTCCTCAAAACCATAAATTTTGACCATGGTTGAATTCTCAAAACAATACCAATCTCCCCAGTTGTGGGTGACAGTAGGAGGACCACCAAAATCTTTGGGTCTGAGAAACCTCTTTATTTCATTTGATAGTGAATATTCACAAGGATGATTGAAATATCTATACAACACTTTTACACAATATGCTTCAAAATGAATATAACTAGAATGGGCAAACCTGTTGTCCCATATCCTCGTCCACATTTGCATAGGTGACTTTTGTCCCCTCTGGTCCATTTGAGCAACTCTGAATTCACTTGGCTATAATCCTATTTCCTAGCCATAATAAAGCACCATGTGCATGATGAGTGAGTAGTTCTCAAAAGAGACTGATGGGGCGTTGTTCTTGACTGTAGTTAAACCAGAATCAATTCTTCCAAAAACATGGGCAGCATAGTCAAACTACCTAGCATTGTGACACTGGATATCTGTGGCCATGACCATTAAAGGAATTGTCATAAATTCAGGAACTTCTGACCCTAGGACTTGGCCCATGGAATAATATGTGTATTGTATATATGGTTCAAACAATGACACATGGAATGGAGGTCCATCATTATCATTAAGAGGCACTATTTCTCCTTCTGCCCTAGGCCTGTGAATAGGTAATCTCCATCCATTATATGTGGTGTCCATTCTCCAGTACTCTTTATCCAACTCTTCATAAACTATGGGAACGGTACACAAATCATCTAAATCAAATACTTCACAAATAGCATTTTTGGACAAATGTATAACAGGCTCTCCTTGCGGATTGCATATGGCCTTGAGGCTTGGATTGTAATGTTTAGCCAGGAGTTTGAGGAGTTCTGCATTCACAAACACATCAGGGATGACCAATTTGCCCAAATTCAAGTGCCATGGATTAGACACTGGGACATTCCTGAATCTTCTATTGTAATGGAATTTGAATAATTCATAACCTCTTATTGGTGTCCACACATTTCCAAGGTATTTGCATTGGTCTTCCAATTTCTCTACCTCTTCCCTAAGTTGTGCAAACCTTCGGGCTTTAGGGGTTGATCTAGGCAATTGGTCAATTAAATCCTGATTCAGTTTCCTGTCTTTTATTTTTTCGTCAAGGCTTTTGTCAATTTTTTGTTTCTTGGGCTTACTAGTTTCACCTGGCTATTTTCTGCCCTTTCCTTTCACTGGAGTCTCCATTACAATTATGGATGGAAAATTCAAAATGTAGTGTATCACACAGAGGTTTTTGAGTATGTACCTGTTATGTGATGATTGAACTCCTCTATCCTTTCCTCTGAGTTCTCGCTTCTGCACTCCTCTCCGACAATTCTTTTGAATCTAATTACAGTGATATCGAATGGCTCTTCAAAGGATTTCTTCCTTGTCTGCAATTAATTGTTCCAGTGTATTAATTTTCTTAATCGTTGTGAGATGTCACATCGTCATACTCCCTTCATCAGTAGGATTTTTGTAATGTTAGGGTGATCAAATATCTTCTTATGGCACGAACATTTGCATGTGGATCAATTGCTGTGACCGTTCATTTGTCTCCTTGATGTCATCTTTTATAAAAACATATATAAGTTTGTATCGGTAAGATATTTCAAGGTCTACCTGATATAGAAATGGGCATGGCTATCATTGGCCTGAATTACTTTATCGCCATGGGGATAACATTTACTCTGATATCTTAAGTGTCTCCGATATGAATATCAGCAAGAGTCTTATCGATAAGTGTGGTTACTATCATCATCAGAACAACATACGATATCGGGATGACTTGATCCAAGCTATCTACTCTTAGTTGTTTCCCTGATACTTTTGATTTTATCCTTCATTGGAATGATCATTCACAATATGTCACCGACATCCTTCATCGTTGTGACCATCAATTCGGCAAGACTTGTAAACTTTGTTCTAACTTGTTCACTTTCACCGATGGTTTTTATCCTCTATACATATCAGTGTGACTTAGGCCAAAACAATCCCTTTGGTCACTGAGACATTAACATGTTAGAGACACTCTAATTCTTCACCCTAATGTGTATTTCTTTCTGATGCACCACTAGCTCTATCGATTCACGGGTTGTTCGGTGAGAGTCCCACCGAACTTTCTCATCGGTGTGATCTATACTATCAGGGAAATGTTTAGAGTATCCTCGGATACTATTTTCTTGGCCGATAGTCTTTACCATTGATCAACTCAGCGTGACTGGGATTTTTCTCTCTGATGAAAGGTCATCTGTGTCACTTTCTTCATCGGCAATTCCTGAAGTCTTCTCTCTGACCATTATTCTCATGCCGATACTCATTTTAGCCCGTCTCATATAGAGCATGGATCAGTATAAAGAAACTGAGGTCTTGCCAAAAATAAGGAACTGAGGCCCCTTATCGTATACGGTGTGATGGGTGAGACAAATGTTTGTGGTAAAGATCATGTGATCTTATATAATTCATCCATTGCTATTATGATTTTGGGCACATGATTTTCTGATTTGGTTGGACATGGGGTGGATAGGAAAATAGGAAAATTTCAAAATTTTCCTATCCCAACAGGTCCTACCTTCAATATTTACTAATGTAAAAATTTTTAGATTTTTCTGGTGTTACTAATTTTTTTAATCAAATTTATTAACTAGTTGTGTGTTGATTATCAAACCTTTGAAACGCCACCTTATTGACCTTGTTTGAAAAAGGCATTGAGACATGCTGGACAGACCAAGAATACACTAAGAGTAATGTATTGAATCACCCAAGAATACACATAAGAGAATCTGTAAAAATCTTTCATTTCAACCATGAACTAGTGATGAAAATAGCTACTTCTTTTTTTTCAATTGCACATTTCCTTGGATAAAAATTACACAAAAATAATTTGGAAAAATAATACTTGCAAAGTTGATTTGATAGCACAGAGTTTTAGCCCAAACCAAGGTAAAAAAATCCTGCACAGAATTCTCTGAAGAATCTCAAGTATTACCGAGGCAATTAGATTACACTTGTGTGAGAGTTTGATTTACGTACATGTTATTTGAGATAGGCATAAAATCATCATCATTAACTCTCAAAGAGGCCTACATGCATGTAATTATTTCACCATTCAATCTAGCTAGTTTAATGAGGATGATTTCACCATACTTGTTTGATGCCACTTCCACTATATTAAATTCATCACACACAACCCATGTTTTTATGACTTTAATATACAATCTCATGTTGATATTCAACATGATGATTCATTTTTATTTTAAATACAACTTTTATCTTTTAGTTCTAGAATGAGGTTTAGGTGATACTTGAATAACAATAGCTGGCTTATTGGATCAACAAACATCTTATGTAATACAATTGGACTTTAAATATTTGAATTAAACCATCTACAAATATCCATTGAAATGTGGATTTATAATGCAAATATGGACACCATCAACAAAAAAGATTTGTATTAACCAAATATCTGTATAGGCATACATCAATATCTATCAATATAAGTATAACATATATACAAACTAGCCATATAGGCTTACAAGAATGCCATATAGGCATACAATGTCAACTATATGCAATACAAAATGTATGTCAACAAATGCCATACAGGCATACAACAAAGGAACACAATAAAAAGTCATTCCCCTCCGTTCAATGAAGAGAATAGATCATGGGCAGCCTTTGATCTTCGAGGGGATGGAGACATGTATGAGGGCGGTCTACTACGAACCTGAGGGCTGCTCCTCCTATTTAGTTGATCATGGATCTGTAGTTGTTACAATAAAAAGTATAGACATTAATATATAGAAATTACATTATAAAAAATGAAACATTTAACAAAATAATCACTTATCGCTACCATATAATCTGTCTCCTCATTTGTCTTAGTACTAGGATCAGGCTATGGTGTTGTAATCTGTTATAGAAACCATCTAGATAGAAATTTAACTTCAAATCAATAATCATTTGATTTTTCAAAAATAAACAACTATAAAAATGAATGTAATTTGAAATTTACTAATCTCCCTCATACCCCCATCAAAGGCATGGAGCTATGAATCGCAGAGGACACACCATGCTCCATTGCCCTATTAACATCGGGAGATGTCTCCGCAGCCTGCATCATCTGAAAATAAAACAACATTATTCAATTACAAAAACTATAATAGTGATGTAAGTCATGGCTCCTAACATACACACACGTTCACTTAAACATGGAAGTACACACAAGTCACATGCATATATACAAATTAGATGAAGATTCATGACTATTGTGTGGTATAAGGGTCAACAAAGGAGGGACCATAGGGTGGGTGCAAAAAGATGGGGGGCCAAAAAGTGGCCAAATTCTTAAAACTTTTTAAAAAGCCATAATGCGAGCGCGTTACAACGCACTCGCGTTATGGCTTGGTGTTGCCGAGCCTTTGGCTTGGCAACACAAAACCATAACGCACTCACGCTATAACGCGAGCGCATTATAATGCGAGTATAACTCACTTGCATTATAATGCGAGCCCGTTATTATTTTCTTTGCATTTTTTTCTTTTTTGTAAAAGTTTGCCCAATGTTTAAGGGTCAAGGGTTTAATGGTTGAAGGATTAGGGTTTAAGGCATACTATCAAGGGTAGAAGGTTTAGGGTTGAAGGTTTGAGGGATGAGGGTTGAGGATTTAGGGATGAGGGTTAAGGGATTAGGGTTTAAGGTATAGTGTCGAGGGTAGAGGGTTTAGGGTTTAAGGTTTAAGAGTTGAGGGGTGAGGCTTTAGGGATAGGGTTTAGGGTTTAAGTTATAGTGTCGAGGGTTGAGGGTTTAGGGATAGGGTTTAGGATTTAAGTTTTAAGGGTTGAGGATTTAGGGATAGGGTTTAGGGTTTAAGGTTAAATGAGAGACCTAGATGGCTAAGGACGGATGGAGAGGTAGACAAGGAGTGACTGAGAAACTTAGAGAGGGGAGAGGTAGAGGTGAGGGGGAGATAGAAGTGAGAGATAGAGAGGTGAGGTGAGAAATAGAATAAAATGAGAGAGTGAAGTTGACAACTTGAGGGAAAGATGGGTAAGGAGGAGGGAGACAGGTGGAGAGGAATGGAAATATCTAGAGAGCCTTGAGAGATATACAAGTGAGAGACCTACAACCTAGGGAGAGAGGGATGAGAGAGATAGAGGAGAGATGGGAGCGAGGCAGATAGGGGAGGAGAGGGGTGGATAAGGGTTGAGGGTTTAAGGGTCAAGGGTTTAGGGTTTAAGGGTTGAGGTATTAAGGGTCTAAGGGTTGAGGGATTAGGGTTTAAGGTATAGTGTCGAGGGTTGAAGCCTAATCCCTCAACCCTTGACACTATACCTTAAACCCCAAGGTTGAGGGATTAGGGTTTTAAGGTATTGTGTCGAGGGTTGAGGGATTAGGGTTCAACACTTGACACTATACCTTAGACCCTAATCCCTCAACCCTTAGACCCTTAATACCTCAACCCTTAAACCCTAAAGCCTTGACCCTTAAACCCTAAAGCCTTAAACCCTTAACCCTTATCCACCCCTCTCCTCCCTTATCTGCCTCACCCCCATCTCTCCCTTATCTCTCTCACCCCTCTCTCCCTAGGTTGTAGGTCTCTCACTTGTATATCTCTCAGGGCCCTCTAGATATTTCCCTTCCTCTCCACCTCTCTCCCACCTCCTTACCCATCTTTCCCTCAAGTTGTCAACTTCACTCTCTCATTTTATTCTATCTCTTGCCTCACCTTTCTACCTCTCACTTCTATCTCCCACTCACCTCTCTACCTCTCCCCTCTTTAGGTATCTCAATCATTCCTTGTCTGCCTCTTCATCTATCCTTAGTCATCTAGGTGTCTCACTTAACCTAAACACTAAACCCTATCCCTAAGGCCTCAACCCTCAACCCTTAAACCTTAAATCCTAAACCCTATCCCTAAACCCTCTACCCTCAACACTATACCTTATACCCTAATCCCTTAACCCTTAGCCCTAAAGCCTCAACCCTCAACCCTTAAACCTTCAACCATAAGCCTTGTCTCTAAACCCTCTACACTCGACACTATGCCTTAAACCCTAATCCCTCAACTCTTAAACCCTTAATCCCTCAAACCTTAAACCCTTAAACCCTATATACCCTTTACACTTAACCTTGGACACTCAACCTTAAACATTATCCCTCAACCTTCAAACCTCTACCCTCTACCCTATACCCTAAACCCTAATCCCTCAACCCTCAATCCTCAACCCTAATCCCTCAATCCTCAACCCTAATTTTGATTTTCTTCCATTGATTCAACATCATTGTTGTTTTCCCCATCAGAAACCAATTCATTCAGCAACTTGCTGCCTATTGGTTGACTTGAACTACATATTCTGTTAGAAAAAAGGGCATCTTTTATTTGTATCAATGTTGGTATTCATAAGCTTAATAGCATTGATATTTTTCACACACCCTATTATTTGAAATATCTTAACCTTAAAATATGACTTGGATATGTACTTGAACACAACAAAATCTCCAATCTCCAACCCATGATGATTCACAAAATTTTCCCAACCCTGCCTAAATTCTAGTTTATTTATTGTATACCCTCAACCCTAATCCCTCATCCCGAAACCCTAAACGCTATCCCTATTCCTAGACCCTCAACTCTCAACATTAAACCCTAATCCATCAACCCTAAACCCTAATCCCTTAACCCTAAACCCTATCCCTAAACCCTCGACCCTCAACACTATCCCTAAACCCTCAACCCTAAACCCTATCCCTAAACCCTCAAACCTAAACCCTAAATCTATGTTTCTTGTTGTCCACCCCACACTTAAGGGGAGGTATATTGTTATGAAATAGGCAAATAATCTCCCATTTTTTACTGGCTTGCATTTTGTCCTGCTATAGATTGATCCATTAATATTTGTGCCTATCTCACCTTCAATAGCACCTTTACAATATCTCACCTATAGTTCCATTAGCTCATGTTCTATATCTCACTTATCTCTCCCCCTCACCTCTCTACCTCTCCCCTCTCTATGTCTCTCAGTGGCTCCTTGTCTACCTCAACCCTAAACTCTCGACCCTCAACCCTATCCCTAAGCCCTCAACCCTCGAACCTCAACCCTCAATGTCAAAACCTAATCCCTCAACCCTTAACTCTGATCCCTCGACCCTCAACCCTATCCCTAAACCCTAAACCTTAAAGCCTCAACCCTCAACCCTCAACGTCAAATCCTAATCCCTTAACCCTTCACTCTAATCCATCAACCCTAAACCATATCCCTAAACCCTCAACACTATACCTTAAACCCTAATCCCTCAACCCTCAACCCTAATCCATCATCCCTCAACTCTAATCCCTCATCCCTAAACCCTAAACGATATCCCTATTCCTAGACCCTCAACAGGCTCGATACTATACCTTAAACCCTAATCCCTTATCCCTAAACCCTCCAACCCTATCCCTAATCCTTATACCTTGACCCTCAACCCTATCCTAAAACCCTTAACCCTCAAACCTCAATGTACTCAACCCTCAACATTAAACCCTAATCCCTCAACCCTTAACTCTAATCCCTCGACCCTCAATCCTATCCCTAAACCCTAAACCCTAAAGCCTCAACCCTCAACCCTCAATGTCAAATCATAATCCCTCAACCCTTCACTGTAATCCCTCAACCCTAAACCCTATCCCTAAACCTTCAACACTATACCTTAAACCCTAATCCCTCAACCCTCAACCCTAAACCTTATCCCTAAACCCTAATCCCTCAACCCTCAACCCATCCCTCAACTCTAATCCCTCATCCCTAAACCCTAAATGCTATCCCTATTCCTAGACCCTCAACAGGCTCGATACTATACCTTAAACCCTAATCCCTTATCCCTAAACCCTCCAACCTTATCCCTAATCCATATACCCTTGACCCTCAACCCTATCCCGAAACCCTTAACCCTCGAACCTCAATGTCAAACCCTAATCCCTCAACCCTTAACTCTGATCCCTTGACCCTTAACCCTTAAAACTTGAACCCTAAACACTCAACCCTCAACTCTCAACATTAAACCCTAATTCATCAACCCTAAACCCTAATCCCTCAAACCTAAACCCTATCCCTAAACCATCAACCCTCAACACTATACCTTAAACCCTAATCCTTATCCCTTAACCCTTAAAACTTAAACCCTATCCCTATACCCTCAACACTTGACACTATATCTTAAGCCTTAAACCCTTATCCCCAAAGCCTCAACCCTCAATCCTTAAGCCTTCAACCCTAAACCCTATCCCTAATCCCTCTACCCTCAACACTCTAACCCTAACCTTGACATTAAACACTAATTCATCAACCCTAAACCCTAATCTGTCAACCCTAAACCCTCAACCCTCAACACTATACCTTAAACCCTAATCCATCAACCCTCAACCCTAAACACTGTCAATAAACCCTCAACCCTTGACACTATACCTTAAACCCTAATCCCTCAACCCTCAACCCTAATCCCTCATCCCTAAACCCTAAACTCTATCCCTATTCCTAAACCCTCAACCCTCGACACTATACCTTAAACCCTAATCCCTTATCCCTAAACCCTAAACACTATCCCTCAACCCTTAACCCTTAAAAATTAAACCCTAAAACCTATCCATAAACCCTCGACACTCAACACTATATTTTAAACCCCAATCCCTTAACCCTCAACCCTAAAGCCTCAACCCTCAATCATTAAACCTTCAACCCTAAACCCTATCCCTAATCCCTCTACCCTCAACACTCTACTTTAACCCTAATCCCTTGACCATCAACCCTATCCCTAAACCCTCAACCCTCAACTCTTAACATTAAACCCTAATCTGTTAACCCTAAACCCTAATTCGTCAACCCTAAACCCTAATCCATCAACCCTAAACCCTAATCCCTAAACCCTAAACCCTAAACCCTATCCCTAAACCCAACAAAACTACTTTGCCTTATGTTAGGTTGTTAAACCCATCATTTTTGACACTCTTCTCTTAAAGATATTTGAGTTGCAAGAATATGTCAGAAAAATGGCTATGAACTTTTTTAATGTTAGTAATGTTATATGGCATGTTCTCCTAGCCCATCTGGGGTTCATTATGCCAATAGGTGTACACACTATGAGAAAAGCTTTGCGTATGGTACATCCACAATGAGTAATTAATAGTTGAAATCAGAAGGATGATCATTATGAGAAAAGCTTTGCATTGGGGTACATCTATGTTTCTTGTTGTCCACCCTGCACTTAGGGGAGGTATATTGTTATGAAACAGGCAAATAATCTCCCATTGTTTACTGGCTCTATCCACAAGAACTACTAAACTATACCTTAAACCCTAATCCCTCAACCCTAAACTTTCAACCCTAAACCCTATCCCTAATCCCTCTACCCTCAACACTATACCTTAACCCTAATCCCTCAACCCTTAACCCTAAATGCTATCCCTAAAGCCTCAACCCTAAACCCTAATCCCTCAAGGTCCTAAACTGTAATCCCTTATCCCTAAACTCTAAATTCTATCCCTAAATGCTCAACCCTTAACCTTAAACCTTAATCACTCAATCCTTATCCACCCCTATCTAGCTCACTCCCATCTCTACCCTCCTCTACCCTCGACACTATACATACATACATATAGGCATACATAGATACATACATACATATAGGCATACATACATACATATAGGCATACATACATACATGATTAATAGCCTTAAACATAAAAAAATTTAAGTTGAACATAACGCGCTCGCGTTATTTAAAACATGAAAAACAACACAAACTTTTGTGGAAAAGGAAAAATGCAAAGAAAAGAATAATGCGCTCGCATTATAACGCACTCGTGTTATGTCTTTCTTTGGGAATCCCAAGCCTTGAGCTTTGGATTTGCTTTGGATTTCCAACCCAAAGGCTTGGAGTGCCTTTTGAATAGTAACAGACGTGTTTTTCCATATTCTTCAAGATTTTACATAATTTCATTCGTGCTAACCCTCAGATTTGCACGTGTTTCAAGGTCAAACAAATCAAACACCTGGGTAATGTTAGGCTTTCTCTCAGCTATTTGACAATGTAATTTTTTTCACATTTTAACAATGTTAAGCCTTTCATCTTTAATTTCTTTTATTTGTGTGTCCGTTTTTGGGCAAAAACCATTGTTTGGTCTTTTTTTCATTGTAAATTAACTATTCATTGAAATTTTAAAAAAATTACATATTTAGAAACTAGACTCCATTCTACAAATATTAAAAAAAGAAAAAAATGATTATTGATTAGTTTTCAAAATTTATAGGGGTAGCACGGCCAAAATTCTATTTTTTAGGATGTGTCCACTTTGAAAATTAGTAAAAAATCAAATATTCATCAAAAAATTATCAGAAAAATTAGGCATAAAATTCATGCTATTAGCTAATTTCTCACTGAAGTGATTTTAAAAATACCAAAAAAAAGTTGACCTTTTGAGGGAGCCACAAAACATGCTATGTTATGTTTTTTTGACAGAAACAACAATTTCTGTGGCTCCCTCTTTTGAACCCCTTAATCTATGCCATTTTCAAAAAAAAATAGTAGTTTGGAAAGTAGACTCAGAGCACTACGAACATTGTTTCAGTTGCATCTCCAAATTTTGAGTGTAACTATGCTCAATTTCTCATCCAAGGCCAGTATTTCCTGATTTCAGAAAAAAAATGGCCACTTAAGACCCCTTTTTGGCCCCCCATCTTCCTGCACTTACCCCATAGTAGCATCAAATTTTAGGTTTAAGAAGTCAGAGAGGGAGTGAAGGTGTTAGTTTAGGTTTAGGTTCGTGGTAGAGTGGGGTAGGGTTGTGCTCAAATTCTTGTTTGTTTGGTAGTCATGGAGGTAGGACAATGACTAAGATAGAGTTTGTGGGTTTATGGGACAATGCCTAAACTAGAAATCACATAGACATTAGGTAAGTTTATGGGTTTATGGGAATGAGGAATATCAAGAGTTTGTGGGATAATAGGAAGGAGGAAAGATACTAGATAGGAGAAGAAAAACCTTATTTTAAAAATTTCATATCATTTTATTTGTCTTGAGGTTTGTTAGGGGGTGGGTTGGAAGCAAACTAGGTCTAGGACGTCCGGTAGGGGTATATTAGGAAATAGGTAGGGTAGATCTGGGTTGGTTGGTAGGTTGGGTGTAGTGTTGGGGAAGTTTCTTAGGCCTAATTTTAGAAGTGGATGGGGAAAGGTCCTACACTTTTTCTTTTACTTTATCTTGGAGGGGTGTTAGAGGGGAGATAGAAGTCAATGAGGAAGGTGAAGTAGTAATAGGTGGATATATGGTGGGGAAGATAGGGGCATATCTAGTGGAGGAGGTGAAGTAATAGAAAGAGGTTGTGGGGTTGGGGCAGAAATGCGTTTAGAGGCATAAGATAGGTAAAGATGAAAGAGGGAATTGGTATGAGGTGGACCAGAAGGGGTTGACAAAAAATAATCTAAAGAGAATTGTCTTAAGGTAACAACTAGTTGGTATGGGCTATGAGAAATGGTGAAGAAATTACCATCATGGGGAATTTAAGGCACTAGTGGATGACAGTTTAGGGACAACCCACATTCCAATGAGCCAAGGATGACCTAAGATAATAGATAGTGCTATGAGGTGGGGATGATATGACATGAGACATCTAGGCATTTAGGTCCTACCTAGATTAGTAGGGTGAGGAAGCCAAAAGTAGGTATAGAAATGTCATTATGTGTACACTAGGAGATATCTGAGGGGGATAAGAATCTCTTTGTAACCTAGTGATGTATAAGTGTTCCTCTGTAACTGCATTAATTCCACCTTGATGTATAAGTGTTCCACCTTGATTCAACTATAATTTTATAGTGTACTTGTGCATCAATCTACAAAGAATCATTATAATCATCAGTAGGCACATTGTCAAGCAAGAAGGTGATGGTAGGTGTAGGAGTGGGTTGAACAATGAAATTATAAGATTGAATGTCTAATGTGCCTATCATCTTAAAGAATATAGTAGTATTAAATGAAGGGTCCTCATTAGACTTAGGTGGGTTAGATGTAGGATCAAAAGTAGGGATCGAAGAAATTGAGCCAATAGGATTGACACAGTTTGTAGGGGAATGGGTTAGTATAGATTCATTAATCAATGAATCAACGATATGAATATAAAATACAAAAATCTAGTAAGTACAATTCATTAGTTAAACTGTTTATTTTATTACCTGAGTGAAGCTTTGAACTCCACCACCACTGGGAGGTGTTGCCGTGAAATCTCTAAGATTAACCTATTCAACATCCAAAACCAGATATTAGAATACCATTCGTATAACAATGATATTCACATGTAATATTTATAATTGTTTTATAGTTACATACCCCTGCAGTAGATGTTGTAGTGTAATATGGAGGTGGAGAACTGCTGAAGACATAATGAATGTTATGACCCTGAAATTTCATTAAAATCATCAAACTAAATTAGTTAATCTTGTATTTCAAAAATGAAATTTAATAAATTAAATTCAATGAACTTGCTAACACTTACCTGAGTATCAAGGCTAAAAGTCTCACTCAGGAGGACATCTGTCATCACCATTTGCTCAGCTGCAGATGTAGCCTACACACCTACATCCTGACTATCCATGGGGTCATAACCACAGGCTAAATCGCAAGCCTGACAAGTATGGGGTGGAACCCTACTCCTTGAACTCTCCAGCGGCCCACACTCTGCTGCAAGACTGGCATGCTCTATGATGCTCTGGGTCAATGCACTAATAGACTGAAGTTTCTTGACCTCAGCACTCTCCTTCACAATGGAAGGGATAGACATGTGCTCATGGGTTGGTCTGTCGAGTGCTCATCTCACTAGCCATTGTGGGTTAACACGTGCCCTTGGTCTATCTTGTGCTGACCCCCCACTTCTACCCTAGAAGTTTCACATATCAAAATAGTTTGGCAAATTTTTTTTAACAAACGCACAGTAGAGTTTCCTCAAAAAGTATTGCAGGACCTCATTATTGTTACATGGAGGATAGTAAAAAACCATCCACCACCTTTGCCCAAATTGTCCCTTATCATGTGGTTCTTGTACCTATGGATAGGGTGTAGGAGTCAAGGACAACACTGAGAGGGGGGGTGAATCAGTGTTGTATGACTTTTAACTTTTTGCAAACTTTATCTTACAATACATATACAAAGGAAGACATTAATGATTTGTTGAGTTTATATGCACAAGACTTATGATAACAGATATAAACAAAAAAAGATCAAACCATTAATATGCACACACATAAGAAATCAATGAGAAGCATGACACAAGCTTTTTACCAAGTGGAAAACCCTCAGGGGTAGAAAAACCACTCATTAAGTGCTTCACTGGCTTAACTTTAAAAACTTCTTACAAAGCCTCACTGGCTGAATATTATGTCTCACTGACAATTGAGAGGTCTTACTGACCTACAAGCCTCACTGGCATACTGTGTGCCTCACTGGCAACAATGTTTAGAAGCATCAACTTCAAGGAGCACCAACCCCTAATTCAGAACAAACTAAAAACAAAAATTCAAAGGGTTTCTCTATTTCAATACAAGACATTTCTTCTCTCTCATGTATCTGTCAAATGGCCATTCTTTTCATCAACCTAAATCATATACAAACTCAGATATTCAAAATCAATTCTGTATCTTTACCCACTCAACAACACTACATCATTTTGTATGTTTCATCTCTATCATTCAAGACACACCATTAATGCACCTGAAAAATAATTTTATACTTGAGTTGAATGTCTTTTCACCTTTCATCTTCTGTATATGTCATCTCTGTCAAATTATGAAGTTGCATTAATACCAAGACTCTTGATGTTCCTCTTCTCTGCAAAACAACATCCATCCGTTTCAATTCTAAAAACATATCCCTCCTTGAATGACTAATCATATTCCTCTATCTGCAAAAACCATTTTCCTGCAAGAATATAGATCTTCATATTTATCTGTGCATAATTAAAAACTTTTTAATCTTTTCAACAAGATCCTTCATTTCTTCAATGATGCTTCATATTCTTGGAAAAACACAATATCTGAATGCAAACAATATCAATTTAATGTACAAATTCCTTCAATAAATTTTTTTTCCATATATCTCAAATTTACAAAACCCTTCAATCTTCTCCTTCACATTCTTCATCTTCAAAAATCATTTTGCCTTGTATAAAGTCTTAAAAAAAAAATCTTTTCAAAACTCTTGATCTTCTCTGTAAAAATAAACTCTTGATTTTCTCTGCAAAAATACATTTCCAAAAACTTGATCTTCTCTTGAAAATCACATTTCGAAACTTTTGGTCTTCTCTAAAAAATCAATTTTCAATAACAATATCCATAAAAATAGTCTTCAAATCTTTCAATATATCTCTGTAAAAAAAAATCTTCAATTCTCCATAAATATATGCCTTGAAAAAAATCTCCTCAAAAATCAATCTTCAATATCTTTATCCTCTTAAAAAATCATTCTCTTTCAATTTGAGAAAAGCAAAAAAAAACAAAATCATCTTTTAATAAAAAATTCTATCTTCAAGCACTCTTGGACTTCTTTGCACTTTAAAAAGGAAATAAATCTTTTTTAGCCTTTTTTGAAAAAACAAGAACTTCATATAAAAAGGCTTTTACTCAAAGTCAATATTAGAAATAATAAAATTTCTAATTTAAATCAAAAGATATCGGGCTGCCACTCCTTATAAACATGCTCCTAACAATTTGATGCATATTAGTGGCTAATGAAAATACTTAGTTAACTCCCCTTTTGGGTATGCATCAGACCCTTAAAATCTTTAAAAACTTTGAGTTAGATTCTCCTTGAAAAGCATCGGGTTTTATGATAGCATTCTAAATGCTTTTTGGCACTTTCATAACCAATGATAAATAATTCATTGCTGCCACCGTTACTAGGTGAAAGTTATGGATGGGCTGGTTTTTCTAATGTGTTAAGAGCCCTTAGAAAAAATAACTTAAGATCTTATGACTTGCGATAGCAAGTCATCACCAAAACATAAAGCCATATCACTTAGCACATTTAAATCAATTGCATGTGTCTTAATTATGTGATCATCATAAACTTGACAAACTTATGAGATATAAGTTGAACTTGAATATCCTTTTATCATGAAGCATGTAAACTTATCTGAAATCTCCTCAACTATGAATGATGACCATTATCCTTGCTATTTGTATCAAGCCACTGTCACTTGTAACCAACATGATGTCACTGTATACAAGCAAGATCCCACTGTCCAAAATGATTGTGAAGACAATCTTTGTAAACCAAGTAAACCATGAATCAAGATCACATCTTGTATCTTTTCTTGAGCACAACCAACCTCAAATGTACTGATCTCTCTGCTAGTAATGCTCAACACATCTAATCTTGACAACTTGTTCTGACCTTATTAGGCATGATGAGTACTACAACATGATAACAAGATAAACACAAACACTTTACCATACTGAACTGTGAAACACACAAGATGATGTCTCCTACTCCTGTCAACAACAATGGCAATTGAACATAATTTTGACATCAATGACAACTTGTCACCATCAATCTCCCCCTTTGTCATTGATGGCAAAACCACCTGATGCAATTTTTCTTTCTCCCCCCTTTTGACATCTGATGACAAAGACTCAAAAAAAAAAAAATTTGCTCCCCCTATGTTGAAATACACAAACAAATCACTACTCATAAATGTCACTGGGAACTATCCTGACAAGAAATACCAATATGAGGAAAAAAAATATCTCTTTTCAAATCTCCCATGATAGTGACAACTCAATCCTTTGATTAACTCCCCCTGAGAACAACTCCACTTAAAGATGTTATACCATTATAATCATATTGAATTATGAACACTTTGAAGACATAAACTCCTTAACCTTTCAACAAGAAATGATTTATGATGATAACAATCCTGAAGCCAACATATGACAAACCTTTTTGAACATTACCATCTTCTATTGCTGATTCAAAACATACCTTTAACTTCCTCTGATGAAATACAGGATATCACCATCAATGTCATAGCTTGAAGAACTCTGTCTAAAACATATTAGTGAGGAAGATCATCAATGAAACAAGTAAAACACTATCTCCAAATTACCTAAAAGCTTCAATACTTATGCAAAACATATGCCATAAAAACATTACTCAACAAGGTAGTAGATATGACCATCAAATTGACTTCTTTGATATGAACTATCATCCTGCAACTAAACTATTCTGACACCTTTTCTGACAAGACAAAGAATGAAGACCATCTGAACTATCCTCCTATTCTGCACAAGACACTTTTCACATCATAATGTCAATTTTGATACAAAACCACATCTGAAACATACTGTACTATACAAGAACTACTGCCTCTTGACTTTGTCATTCAAACTAGCTCATCAAATAACAAACAAACTGCATCAACAAATTCTTCCTGCAACAACACTTTGCACAAATCAAAAGCAGAGATAATTGCTATGAATTGAATTTTCATTTTCAGCCACCTTAGCCAACACATGCTAATTTCTGATAAGAGCTTCTTGAGAGCATCTTAAGCTCTTTGCCATGACAACCAAGATCACACTGAACTGCAACACAATTTTTGTAAGTATCAACTTGATATGAACAAAATACAAATAGGATCAAGTCACAACATCATCAAATTCTTTGTGCAAAGAACTTTTGAACTCCTTATATGCATTATGAACCACTAAATATGTCACTGATCATGAACACCTGACATACACTAAAAATCAAAAACATCAGAAATTAACATTATCAGGCAAGCATGAAAAACAAGATCAATTGATCTCCTCCTGTAACTTCTTGGGGATAAAAGATAGAACAAGAGCAACTCCCCCTCACATCATGCTATCTGTTATGAAACTGATGATGTAACTTGTGCCAGATGCACAAGTTTAGCTTCTGACTTCTCTTTACTTTCTTTCTGCTTCCACACTTTTATAGGTTCTTTCTTCCTCCAAACTTTTATACCTTCTTTTCTTTTCAACTTTTTCATATCAGGTGAAGCATACATTATGCAACTCTATGCTTTGTGTCCAAGAATATTACAATTATAACAAATTATGTTGTAATCAAAATCAATTGACTGATAATACCTTTGAGCACTCATATTAAGCTTCCATGAAGAATCATACACTCTATTCATTTTGCGGTATCTTTGAATATGTCCAACATTATTGTACTTGTAACAAACAATATCAGTATTCCTTCTACAATTAACTGATTTATGTCCAAATTGATTACAAGTATGACAATAACCATTAAAAGAATAGTTATACATGTACATGTATGCTTGTCTTACAGGAGCATTTCTTTTTCTTTGATTATGCATTTTGTTTTCAATGGCAGCATTCAAATCAATCTTCTTTCTGGGAGTCTCTCTAGCTTTTGAACATACTCCTTCAAAACCAAGTCTAGTATTGTCTCCATATAGTTTTTGTTTACCAAGAATCTCTTGTAGCTTGCTTGTGCTTTCTTCAAACTCCTTATACTTCTTAGATAAAGCCTTGAGACCATCATAATCCCTTTTGAGTTTGATAATTTCACCTTCCAGTTTTAGATTCTCAATTCTTCTAACTTCAAGGTCAGATATTGAGACATCAACTATCCTCTTAGCTTCTGCAATTTTTGTCTTTAATCTAGCAATCAATTTGTCTAAATCATCAATATATGTCTTTACACTTATAATTTGACATCTAGCCTCTTCAAGATCTGTAGAAAAAATTTCAAGTTCTAAAAGTACGTTGTTTTTAGATTCTCTTTCTTGATGCAACTGCAAATTTAGTTTTTGATTCTCTCTCTTATACTTCTTGAGCTCACTCAGAGCATATATGAGCTCTCCTTCCAAATCAATCTCACAATCTTCTTCATCATATCCTTGATCATCATCACTTGTGATGCTAGCTTCTTCTGAATTTGATTTGGATTGAACTTCAACTCCTTTATTTGAAAGTCTCCTTTCATTGTCACTTTCTTCACACACCAGAGTGTCCTCCTCTTTATTATTATCTTGATAAATTCTTTTCAATCTCCTCCACATATCCTGAGCTGTAACACAATCCATAACTTTACAAGTAAAATCATTAGATAGAGTAGACAAAATGGCCTTCCTTGCAATATGATTATTTTCAATAGCTTCTTTGTTATCAGTAATACAATAACCATTCTCAACTGACATTAAAACATCATATCCTAAAAAGGATAAATATAATTGCATTCTAACATACCAAACTAAAAATTTTGAACCATTAAACTGAGGAACTCCTAAAATTTTTTCTTCTAATACAATATCAGAATCAACTTGGAGAACATCTTTATCAACTAACTTTATATCAACATCTAGATTTGATATAAATGATGTATTTTGTGTCTTTTGACCGGAATGAAGCTTGACAACTTTCTTGCTCTTATTTCTTCTGCACTTACCCATTGAACTCCACACACAGGACCTACCCGAGCTGATTAAGCTACAAAAGGGAAACTAGCTCTAATACCAATTGTAGGAGTCAAGGACAACACTGAGAGGGGGGGTGAATTAGTGTTGTATGAATTTTAACTTTTTTGCAAACTTTATCTTACAAGACAAATACAAAGGAGGACATTAATGATTTGTTGAGTTTATATGCACAAGACTTATGATAACAGATATAACCAAAACAAGATCAAACCATTAATATGCACACATAAGAAATCAACAAGAAGCATGACACAAGCTTTTTACCGAGTGGAAAACCCTCAGGGGTAGAAAAACCACTCATTAAGTGCCTCATTGGCTTAACTTTAAAAACTTCATACAAAGCCTCACTGGCTGAATATTATGTCTCACTGACAATTGAGAGGTTTTACTGACCTACAAGCCTCACTGGCACATTGTGTGCCTCACTGGCAACAGTGTTTAGAAGCACCAACCCCTAATTCAAAACAAACTGAAAACAAAAATTCAGAGGATTTCTCTGTTTCAATACAAGACATTTCCTCTCTCTCATGTGTCTGTCAAATGGCCATTCTTTTCATCAACCTAAATCATATACAAACTTAGATATTCAAAATCAATTCTGTATCTTTATCCACTCAACAACACTGCATCATTTTGTATGTTTCATCTCTATCATTCAAGACACACCATTAATGCACCTGAAAAACAATTTTATACAAGTTGAATGTCTTTTCACCTTTCATCTTCTGTATATGTCATCTCTGTCAAATTATGAAGTTGCATTAATACCAAGACTCTTGATGTTCCTCTTCTCTACAAAACAACATCCATCTGTTTCAATTCTAAAAACATATCCCTCCTTCTTGAATGACTAATCATATTCCTCTATCTGCAAAAACCATTTTCCTGCAAGAATATAGATCTTCATATTTATCTGTGCATAATTAAAGACTTTTTAATCTTTTCAACAATATCCTTCATTTCTTCAATGATGCTTCATATTCTTGCAAAAACACAATATCTGAATGCAAACAATATCAATTTAATGTACAAATTCCTTCAATAATTTTTTTTTTCATATATCTCAAATTTACAAAACCCTTCAATCTTCTCCTTCACATTCTTCATCTTCAAAAATCATTTTGCCTTGTATAAAGTCTTAAAAAAAAAATCTTTTCAAAACTCTTGATCTTCTCTGTAAAAATAAACTCTTGATTTTCTCTGCAAAAATACATTTCCAAAAACTTGATCTTCTCTTGAAAATCACATTTCCAAACTTTTGGTCTTCTCTAAAAAATCAATTTTCAATAATAATATCCATAAAAATAGTCTTCAAATCTTTCAATATATCTCTGCAAAAAAAAACTTCAATTCTCCATAAATATTTGCCTTGAAAAAAATCTCCTCAAAAATCAATCTTCAATATCTTTACTCTTAAAAAATCATTCTCTTTCAATTTGAGAAAAGCAAAAAAAAAACAAAATCATCTTTTAATAAAAAATTCTATCTTCAAGCACTCTTGGACTTCTTTGCACTTTAAAAAGGAAATAAATCTTTTTTAGCCTTTTTTGAAAAAACAAGAACTTCATATAAAAAGGCTTTTACTCAAAGTCAATATTAGAAATAATAAAATTTCTAATTTAAATCAAAAGATATCAGGCTACCACTCCTTATAAACATGCTCCTAACAATTTGATGCATATTAGTGGCTAATAAAAAAACTTAGTTAACTCCCCTTTTGGGTATGCATTGGACCCTTAAAATCTTTAAAAACTTTGAGTTAGATTCTCCTTGAAAAGCATCGGGTTTTATGATAGCATTCTAAATGCTTTTTGGCACTTTCATAACCAACGATAAATAATTCATTGCTGCTACCGGTACAAGGTGAAAGGGATGGATGGGGCCAGTTTTTCTTAATGTGTTAAGAGCCCTTAGAAAAAATAACTTAAGATCTTATGACTTGTGATAGCAAGTCATCACCAAAACATAAAGCCATATCACTTAGCACATTTAAATCAATTGCATGTGTCTTAATTATGTGATCATCATAAACTTGATAAACTTATGAGATATAAGTTGAACTTGAATATCCTTTTATCATGAAGCATGTAAACTTATCTGAAATCTCCTCAACTATGAATGATGACCATTATCCTTGCTATTTGTATCAAGCCACTGTCACTTGTAACCAACATGATGTCACTGTATACAAGCAAGATCCCACTATCCAAAATGATTGTGAAGACAATCTTTGTAAACCAAGTAAACCATGAATCAAGATCACATCTTGTATCTTGTCTTGAGCACAACCTACCTCAAATGTACTGATCTCTCTGCTAGTAATGCTCAACACATCTGATCTTGACAACCTGTTCTAAAATTATTAGGGATGATGAGTACTACAACATGATAAAAAGATAAACACAAACACTTTACCATACTAAACTGTGGAACACACAAGATGATGTCTTCTACTCCTGTCAACAACAATGGCAACTGAACATACTTTTGACATCAATGACAACTTGTCAACATCATAGGGAACCTCTTGCATGTAAGGGGTAGAGGTTGATTTGTTCGTGGGTCTGTAAAAATTGAACACAAGTCCAATTTTGTAATTTGTTCATTTTTTATTTGCTCATACGACAACTTGTCTGCATAGTACTCTCTAAATTCTCTCCTCTTTTCTACCCAACTAGATATTTGCTTGCTAATTGAATCTACATTTGATAGCATAGATTCAAGAGATTAAGCAAGTGTGGATCTATGTGAGGTTGAAGTTGCAGGATCTTTCAACCTTGCAATTATGTCCTCAATTTGCCCCACTAGATTTTCTTGTGTTCTAGGGGCATGCTGAGGAATGAATAGAGGTGTTTGTTGTTGGGGTTGTTCTTCAACAGGTATTTCATGTTCAGGTGATTCAAGATTTTGTGGATTTTCAAGAGGAGGAGGAGGTGCATTATCAATTCTTGTCAATTCAGAAAATTTACATCAAAAATCAACTTAAACCTACCTATTTAGAAACAAAGTCACAAAAAAACAAATACAACTCACTCCTTTGGTCTCTTCGATGTCATGGTGGCATTGTGGCGATGAATTGGTGAGAATTTGGTGTTGAAACTAGTCTCCAATAATGTGAGCACGCTCCTTAGGGTTTGCAGACCACGGGTGCAAGAAAATGAAATGAAGAAATGAGCCTCAATGCAAGTTTTTTTAAATACTAAAACAAAACGCGCTTGCGTTATGTCTTACAAGTTTTTTTAAAAAAATTGGCCACCTTTTAGCCCCCCAAATTTTTGCACCCACCCTCTATGATCATAAGTTCACCTTGAAATAAAAATCATCTTCTAGTTTGCAAATGAAGTCCTAAACATGATTATATATGTATTCTAACTACAATTTCATAATTCAAACTTAAGATGCTAACAAGGAACACCTTTAACGATAACTTTGCCGACATTGAAATTTGGGACCCCGCCACAATAGGGCAGGGCAAGGGCGCGGGTGCCCTTGTCCTAAGACCTATTTTGGGTCAAGGTTAAGATTTGAAATGTCCCCTAAGTCCCTTTTGTCATGGGTTCTAAGGCATTTTGTCTCAAGATTTATTTCTAACATGCATGATCAAAAACAAGGGACTCGGGAGCTAAACTTAGGAGGTAAAAGTCCTATGGGGACATTTTATGACATAACAAAGGTATTTTCATTTCACAATAAAAGTATGTCAAGGAAATGTTAAATAAGTTTGGAATGGAAGATTCTAAACTAGTATGTACCCGCATGGCTATTGGTTGCAAGTTGAGCAAGAATGATGAATCTCCTAAGGCTGATCAGAGTAGATATAGATCAATGATTCCAGGACTACTATACTTAACTACTAGTAGATTAGATATTATGCATGTAGTTTGTCTTGTTGCTAGATTTCAAGATCCTAGAGAGTCACATGTTGCAGTAGTGAAGAGGATATTTAGATATTTAAAGGGCACTTCGGATCATGGATTATGGTATCCAAAGGGTACTCACTTTTCTCTAAGTGCTTATACAGATGCAGATTGGGCTAGTTGTGTAGATGACAGGAAAAGTACAAGAGGTGGTGTATTGTTTCTTGGTGGAAAAGTGGTGTCATGGTTAAGTAAGAAGCAAGATTCAGTATCTTTGTCTACTGTAAAGGCTAAATACATTGTAGCAGCATCTTGTTGCACACAAGTGTTGTGGATGAAATAAACATTGAAAGATATCAGAGTGGTATATGATTAACCAATTCCTATCTTTTGAGTTAATACTAGTGCTATTAACATTTAAAATAATCAGGCGATGCACTCAAGGAAAAAACATATTTCAATTTGGTATCACTTTCTGAGAGAGAAGGTTGCCGAGAATGAAGTCAAGCTTGAATATGTGCCTACAAAGGATCAAATCGCTGATATATTTACTAAGGCTCTTCCTAAGGATACATTTGAGTATCTCTAGGAGAAGTTAGGGGTTATTGCCCCTCCTTTGAACTAGATGCATAAGGAGATGCATCAACTAGTGGTTTCCAAGATTCAATCTTTAATATGGATTGATGTTGAAGACTACCACTTAGGGGGAGTAGGTAGTGGCTTTGCTAACTGTTGCAGATAAGTGGAGTAAGAGTTAATATAGTTTGGTGTGTACTCCTAAGGGGGAGAATTCATATAAATGAAAGAAAAGATGTTGTGACCTGGTAAGAGTGAAAGAAAAGGTATGTCGCCCTTTGCCATTGATGTCAAAGGGGGAGAGAAAGTGATGTGAAAAAGATGTTTTGAAGAAGAGAGTAAGATGTGTAAAAAAAAGGGAAAGAGTAAGAGAAAAGAAAAGATTGTTGCAAAGTTTTGTATTGATGGTTTTTCACATCATGTGTTGCCATCAATGAGAAATGGGGAGATTGTTGCAAGTATGTGTAGTCGATGTTGTCATTGATGTCAACAAGCTTGTGTTGTCATTGGTGTCAACTGGTTGAGCAGAGATGAAGTTGTTGCAATGGTATGAGTTGTTTGGTTGAGTTGCTTTGGTTACTTTGTAAAGGAGTTGAAGATGTTGAGAATATGATTATGTTGGTTGATTTCCAAGTGTTGTTGAGAAATTTTGATTAATAAAGGAAACAGTGTGTTGAAGTGGCATTTTGGTTTATAGAGTGGTGTTTTGGTTTTTGTTCCACATTTACTCTATGTTGAAGATCTGTCTTTGCGGTTTTGATATGTTGTTCAAAGATGTCCAAAGATGTTATATTCCAAATTTGGTGTTCTGGTTCAATGTTTAGAGGAAGTTGTGTTCACCAGTGTGTGGACTATGTTTCTGAGTTTTGCAGAGGTGTCTGGGAGAAACTATTTTGCTCTACATTTCTCTACAAATTTATTTTTGGCTTTGCAGTTATGGATTGTGCTTATAATGTTTATATATTGCTTTAGTTCAAGTTGTTTGTGGTTTGGTGCTCCACAAGTTGATTTCTTTGTGGAATACTCTAGATTTTGTTGAAGCCTTGCATGTGGTCCGTGAGTCATTTTTGGGTTTGAGGAAGCCTATACTTAAAATTTCATTGTGTTAACACAAGTTTGGCTGACCTTGGGTGTTTACACTAATTATAGAGTTGCTTCGGTGATTGTCATAATGTGGAGCAGTGTGCTTGGATGAATTTAGATCTAAGCTAAGGTGTGTTGTAGTCCACCTTCATTCCTTTCCATCACAAGAATGTTTAGGTCCTATTTAGGGTTTGATTTGATGGTTTATGTATATCCTCCTTTCACCCTAAAGCATTCAAGGACCTTAGGTTGAGTAAGAATCTAGTGTGAAGCCCTTGGTCACTTAGGAATGTAGGGAAATTTGGATTTTTATGATTTGATTGTCAATTATCTTCTCTTATGCTCAATTATACATCAAAACCCTAATTATGCAAATACGGAAGCAAACAGACGAATATCAAAAAATGCTGCTATAGAAAGATGTAAAACGATAAATAACTATGCACCAATTTTCAAGGTTCGGAAGCAGAATAGTCGGGGACTAAAGAGCAAGTGCCCAAGTCCAATGCATAGGTTTTTGTCAAGATCTAAAAAGTTAGTCTGCAACATGTTCCTGTTGTTCTGAAGATTTTTCTCTCGTGAAACCTCGAGGACTAAGGATCGGGCGCCCAAGTCTAGGGTACTATTTTCATCTCTAATCTGCGATTCCAACACTCTAAGATACCCTCCTACAACTTCACTTTGTCTGCAACTCCAACTTGTAACTTGCAATCATGAAAACTTTGGGAGGGGCTTGTGGTGTTTAGAGGTTTGCCTCAGTCAAGCCACGGAGAGACATTCAAGTCTTCCGAACATCATTGTCAGATAGAGAGTTCGTGCCCTTGTGAGGCAGAGGCAAAAATCAAAAGATAAATGCTTGAAAACACAAATGATATCACCTTGTAGTGAAGATCTCATGGAAGGAAGAAGCTCTTCATGCCATGAGGAGATGATTGCTCAAATCTACAAACATAAACACATAAATAACACAAATATGCTCTTGCAACACAATGAAAGCCTTGAATCACCTTTAGAACACAATAGCTTTCTAGTAATCATCTAGTTTACAAATGAATGCCTAAACATCCATATATATGTGACTACAAACATTCCCACCAAGAATTTCGTAATTCAAACTTATCGTGTCGGCATAGGACCTAAATAACAGTCACAAGCCGACACCCAAAAATTGGGAGTGCCCCAAAATAGGGCAAGACTAGGGCACAGGCACCCAAGTCCTCCCTCCCTATTTTGGGTAGGGTCTGTCTCAAGGGGTCCTTATAGGTCCTATTTTCCAAGACACTTAGGGGTTTTCTCATCGAGATGTTGAAATATGATGTAAGATGACCTGAATGCACACTAAAGACCCAGGAGCTAAACCTTATGAGGGAAAAGCCCCCAAGGGGACATTTTTTGACGTTACATTTAGCCCCCACTTTAATGTATGTATAAACATGAGGCCAATACATGTATTAAAGCACAGTCAACAAACACAGCAAACACGCCAAGCACGGAGAAGATACACCAGACACATTGAAGAAAATGACAGGCACGCAAAACACAGAGAAGACAGTTACAGTCACATAGAACATGGAGAATACACTGAATCCAAATAAGACACATTAATGCATGGAAGAAAGGAATGATTTATTTTCTTTTCTTTTTCTCATATATATATGAAATGCAAATGCAAGTACATGAAAGTAAACAAACCTCCCATAATGCAGGATGTGCTCATCACACAGGTCTTTAAATTGCATATATGGGGCAACACACATGCAAGACACGCAAAACCTCCCAAAATGTAGGATGCACTCATCGTGCAGGTCTTTAGAGTGCACATGGGGAAACAAACACACCAAACAAAGCAAGCACACCAACACACACACTTTGAAGATACAAAGAAAACACAGCAGACAAGTGATGGAGTGTTCCTATTTCTAGGCTCAACACCATCTCAGGCACATTACAGGCACACATCGATGATTGGGCTTCGCCACAACAATCACCGAAGACACACTTAAGGGTTGAGTTAGTCACAGAACCGCTCCCTGCCTCTGCAAAGGACTTTTGAAAATGATAGGATGATGCAATCTGCGCATGAGTACACCATCCCCACCTCCACAGAGGGCTTAAGATAAAAAGGATATGTGCATGATATCCCACCTCTGCAGAGGGCTTAAATGATTGATTGATTGATTTCAAACAAACTCAGAGTGTAGGATGTACTCATCACACAAGTATTTAAACTGCACCTGAGAACAAACACATTGCTAACACCTACAACAAATAACTTACCTTATATATGCCCCCATCTTAAGGTGGTTGATATTAGGTATCGATATCAAGCACATTAAGGTAGGAAGAAAACACACAAGGGAACATGGACTCTCGCAAAGCCCATGCCCCCCAGAGGTGACATGTACTTTACGATCGCCAAATGTTCCCACAAACACATCCCTGCAAGAAACATGTTAGTGTCTACATAATCATGATAAACAATAACATCAATGCATCTGATCAACCACACAAAGAGCCAAGGTTATACTATGCATTCAGAGATCGAGGATAACTGTGGGGCTATATCACAAAGATCTCTGAACTGAGTACGACCAAAGCAAGATTCAAAGACAAACAAAGTGCACAGAGCAACAGTATTGTTATGGTTTGTAAGTGAGATAGAACATCATCAAAATCACTACCTAGAGAGCACAGAGTGCTTCTACTAGCCAAGCATTAGATAAGATATACAACCCCATTGTCATATTAGGAACTAAGTCCATTTTTTTGTTTCTCGCGAAAGGGACGCTAGGTTCACATCAGTATAAATGTTTTTCGTCATCTGCCAGCTAGATAGAAACACTAGAGGAAGGGAAACAATAAATCAAGAGAGGAGAAACAAGTGCCTTAGGGACAGTCACATAGGAGGGTGCCCCCAAGTCACCAACCACAATGCTATGTCCGTAAGACACAACACACAACGATGAAATCAAAGAGAGAGGCAATGTAGAAGAATGATGATATAAATAGAAGGTCACAATAGAGGCGATCTCCTGGTATCCCAGACCTTACAAGAGAATCTAGGGTCATCTTAGGAGGCCTAAACAACACATAACACAATGGGGGAAACACATCACAGAGTTAATGGGTTAGAAATACTTACTTGTAGGATCGTTGTATCAGATTTTTGAATTTACAAACCTCTTGGAGAGGTACTCGATCATGTTTAGTGCAAAGTTTGAGTGGTTCTTATGAAAGTCTTGTTTGTTATCGTATGATATTTGTTTCTCAAATCCTTGTGTAAATGAGACTCTTTGTTGCTTATGAGGAGGATAACCACTATTATTTCCAACTGTTGACATTCATCTTACTCTTTTTCAATTTTTAGCGAGTTTTCATTGTTGATGTCGTTTAACACAATAACATGAATTATCATGTACAATCTCACTCATCTGTATCGATTGTTGCATTTTTTTTTCTGATGAATTTTGGTTGTCTCCCGATCCATATAGGGATAATGGAGGAGGAACCTGTTGGTCATGATGTTAGTCACAAACAAGCATAGAATAAAAGTACACATTAACCTTTATTCATATTGAAAGATATTATAAATTCAAAGAATTCATGATCCCAAGTCTCCGATGATTAGGTCTTAATCGTCTGACATTACTCAGAGGTTAATGTGAGTTGTTGTTTCCATTTTGGGGCCTTACGTGAAAGTTCAACGTCATCATGACACTGCTACAAAAATTTTCTACAAAGAAGTCATATTATACAGTTATTTGGTGAAAAGATGCAGAAATACTTCAATCTTTGCATGATATTTTCAATTGTGCATGCTTTGTATTCAAATATGCTAAATATTTGCAATTATCTACGAGATGTCTACATATCTATGTTATTTGCTTAAGATCATCAATTATTTGCAATTGTGAGGATGAAATGCCTTGAAATCTAAAAGAAATTGAAGAAATGCTTCTAATTAAAGTTGAACCTTTAGCTTTTCAACCACATGTATATTAGATACTATCATGAAGAGAAGAAAACCAAACCATATTTTCACCAGGACATTCCACAGCTAGATATAGTTGATGCTAACTTCAAAGGGATTTGTATGAAGACAACACATGTAAGTAGACATGCACTCTAAGGGACACAGCAAATCACCACATATATCCAGAATTCATACATTGATTACTCAAGATTTACTATGAATTGTAATCGACACAGTCTTCTCATTCATTAAGCATGCAAAAATATAAATGTTTACAAAAACTTTGAAATGAGCTCTGAATGTTTCAACAGACGGATTTTAATTAAGTTTCAAATGATTACAATAAGGCATTCCACCTTTTATAGAACAAGGTGAGGAATCTGGTACAAAAAGATCTACGATCTTGATTCACCAATGTACATCAACGGTCATCATTTTCCTTGACTTTATCAATCTTTACAAAAAAGCACAAGTTGCCAGCAGGCAACCATCTGGATTATTTATGCAGCCCCACTTTATGATGTGTCTTCATCATGCTCCTCATCCGATTCATGTGGATCATCATCATGTGCATCGCTTCTCAAACTTTCACTATCCTGATGATGATGACACCACATATGTGGCTGCATGCTGCTCTGGATCCGCTCATATGATTGCACGACTTGATCTATTCCTCCACCATCCTGAGTTTTTGCTTTGATGATGGCATGCTTGTGTGCCTCATATTTATTCCTACTATTATCTAGTTTGTTTTTCCTATCCTGCAATGTCTCATTGTATTTTTCCATCTTGACTTTGATCCTCATCATTTTATCTATAACCTCTTCCGTCAAGTGGACAAGTGGATCATCTGCTACTGATTGGAAGTTGCTGTGTAAAGCTTTGATGGCAGACTCTTCATCTTGATTTTCTATTTTTCCTTCTACCTTCCCTTCCAATGTTTCTAATATGTCTGCCTCAACAGCCATTAAATCGTGCAACTTCATGCTAACCTATCTTAGCTTATTATTGCATCTCCTGATCACTCCACATTCAAATTGAATGTCCTTATGCCAGATGTCAATTAACAATGCGGTATTACTATTCAATACCTGTTTATTAATAAGCAGCTGAGGATTTATCCTCTTTATTTCTCCCAGGATGTCCAGGACTTTGTCCAATTTATAAGACCTTTTCCCTGTCTACATTTGTAATTTATCTACTTTGGTCTTGGAGTCACTGAGAATGCTCCACCTCTTCAAGGAGGCCTTTACCATTTCCTCAGCATCATCCAATGTGGATGACATCCATTTTCTTATCACAGATGCCTCATGTTTCATGAGGTCTAACTTATTTACCTCCTCTTGAGAAATAGCAGTCAATGGGACTGCATGTTCAGTTGTAGTATCATCAGGATTAATCAGCCTCCTTATGTAGGCATGCAACTGAGCAGTGTGCTCTTTGTGTTGTTTATTCTTCTCCTTCTCTCTCTCTTTACCTTTTGAATTAGAGAATCAATAATGTCTTTGCCTTCTTGAACTTCTTGGTCCTCATTGGCAAAACCCAGATCCACTGTGCTGATTTGGAATTCATCTAAGGAAATTTTACCTTTTTCTTTCTCCACCGCAGGTATTGCAATCTGTGCGGTCCTCCTCCCAGTTGCTGGATCTCTCTTGATGGCCAAAGTCATTCTAGCCTTCCTTTTAGGTTTCATTATGTCCCCAGAGAACAAGGTGGAGACATTAAATTCCTCAATTTCAAGTTCTTTCTCTATATTTACCTCTTTTGCCAACCACAGAGGCACCTGATCATGTTTTTCCGCATCCTCATGATGTTCACCCATGTCTCCCATTTCTATCAGCAGATGTGGTGGAGATGGTGATTTTCTCATTTCTTCTCCCTGATGCTCACTTTGTTGTTGATCCTACGGCACATCCTCCTGTTGAGGGATTTCTTTCTCCAGAGGAGCATCTTCTTGGTGTGGGGAATCTTGTGGTGCATCTGTATGTTGATCATGATGATCATGATCCTTCTCTGTCATTACTTCATCTATTCTCAACTCTTCCCCTTGTTGAGGTTTATCATCCTCTTTTGTCTTTTCTGTTTCTCGTTGCATGTCCACCGTACTAGATACTGTGGATTTTGCCAGAGCTGCTGGCATTCATTCTGCAGCCATTATTTGCTCCGTGCCTGCACCATCAACCTCTTGTGTTTTGGCAGCAGGATCCTCTATTGTTTTCTCCTTTTCATCAGCCTTCATTTCCTGAACCTCTACTATAGCAGGTTCCACTGATGTATCATGTGGGCTTTTTTGGCCTAATTCAGGAATATGGCCCTCTGATTCTGCCATCTCTATTTCTTCTGTTGGGTGCCCTTTGTCAGGTGATCCTGCTGGATGTTCAGGACTTGCATCCTATTTCTCTGTTAAGTCTACCACTACAGGACTTGTCACCTCTGCAATTAAAGTTTCCAGCCCTATTTCCTGAGCTACCTGCTCTGGGCTCTTTTCTTGCTCTGCCTCCACTTGCTTCATCTCCTCAAGGATAGTTTGAACTGGTGTAGGCTTGTGAGGGGTCATGCTTGTACCAGCAGCAAGTGTTTCCATCTTTTGTGCAGCCACATCCTACACAACCTCATCATCAGACAAGTTTATTGTCTCGTCTAGCGAGACATGCCCTGATTGTGTCTGGGCAGTTTCTTTCATTTGTTCCTCTGCAAGTTCAGTTTTGAACTTGACGATGGTAGGAAGTGGAACATCATGCTGAAGTTCCTTAGGTACTTCACTACCTACCCCTTGTAATAATGTTGGGGGTTGTCTTATTTCACCTCTCATAGAGGTTCTTTGTTTCTTAGGTGGGGTAGACACCAGCACCTATGGAGTTTTTCTCTTCCTCCTTATTATCAATGGAGCCTCTTCTTCTTCAGGCTCTTCCCCCATGAGGATATCCTCTTTATCATGTTTCCTTGAGGACTGAGCCTCTTCTAGGGTCTCAGTAATTCCAGCCTCTACTGTCTTACTCTTCTTGGACTTTTCTTTCTTTGTCCTTAGAGGGGATGCTGATTCTGATCTAGATCCTGCTGCTGCTGCCTCCTCAGCTACAAATACTGCTCTTTCAATAATAACCCCTTTGGGTTCTTTATCTACCTTCCTGCCCCTTGGGGGTCTTTTGCTCTGTTGTTGTGGTGGAGGGAGTCTATCTCCCTTGGTCTTCCTCTTCTCATTCAGGAAGTTGTCATATTCATCCCCAGGAATATCCTGTCCCTTCTTCTTGTTGTCCACTGTAATGGCAACACCTTTCTTCTTCAATGCCTCTACCTGCTCATCAACCCAAGCTTGAGTTAGTTGAATGGTCTTGGCAATGAAGGGGTCCAAGGATAAATCTTCTTGTATGGTGAGGTCAGGTGCAGAGATGGTATCATTATATATCTTTTTCTACTCATATTCATCTGCAATTATCCTGCCATCATCGTTCTTCAATTGTTGGGCGATGGGGATGCAATCAAAGGTTCTAATTTGGTTCAGAGTTAACCTTTGATACCTTCTTCTTCTTGCCTCCACTTCATCCTCACAGTCAGCCCAAAAATCCTCTAGGTGCCTCTGATGAATAGGCTTTCCTAGTATTTTCCGCATTCCGCCGTAAGGATCATATGGTCTTGTTAGTGGAAAAGGCTACAAATTCATTTTATTTAGGGTGACCATCACCTTCTTTATATTATCTGAATCAGGGCACATATAGCAGCCAATGCTGACTGGAAACAAAATTGGTGGCAGCTTCTTGGCATCCTTGTACATTTTTATCATTGTGGAGCCCTGCCTGATGAACTCCATTAGTATCACTGCATCAGTGGGATACCTTGGTAGCATTAGAGGATGTCCCTCAAAACCTTCAATCCTTACGCAAGAGAAGGTGGCGAACTGTATATACCAGGCTCCATGCCTGTAAACTATCTCTTGAGCCTCCATGCTTAATCTCTTTGTTCTGTCCTCCTCCATGGTCCTCACCAGATGCATGGAGAATGCATCATTGACCAGTTTGTAATCCTTGAGGGAATTGGCTCTTTGCAGCTGGGGATGATGATCCCAGATATGCATAGCATTTGTGCCTATAAGCTTTCCATCTGTAACTAAAAGTGCCTTTGTAAGCACAAGAATAAATAATGTAAGATGACATATAGAATACACAATTTGAACCTCCCAGGTTCATCAGCTGCTCATGCAGAGCATCACTTATTATTTGGCCCCATAGTGGCTTGATATCTGAATATAGACACATCATGATTATTCCATACATCCAGTCTTTGAAACTACCAGCATCAGGCTGGCCTGTTACTCTGTTCAGGAGTGCAATCATGTATTGGTATTCCTCACTAAAATCATATTTGAACAGGTGCATAGGAAGTTTAGCTGCTGCAGGATATGTGTTGTTCTCAGCTTGCCATTGATACATGTTCTTCCTGGCTGATTTCTTGTTGGCTTCATATTCCTTTTCTAACTTCCTCAGGTCTACACTCTTAACTTTACTGCCCAGTGGCAATCCAAATGTCTGAGAGAGACCCTTGATGGATAGGTCTGCATATATCCTCTCATGTTTCATCACTTGCCTTGTCTCAGGGTTATAATTCTAGGCACACTCGATGACGAGCTCCGGAGATTCCATAAAGTATGGAAAACTACCAGCATTCCACATTCCAGATACGAACACTGCATCCAACATAGGACTTTTGTCACTCCCATCATTCAGCCTAGCTGACCAGGCTTCCAAATTGGTGCTCCCTTGATGGGTATCTATAATTGCCCCGTATTGAAACAGGACACCCCTCTGAGAAGAGAACATGGGCCTACTGAATTCTTCCTGACACTTGATTAACTGCTTGTCAGCCATGAGTACCTGTAATTAACAAAATCCCATCTCACAATAGGTATACACATGCATGCATATTGCCATTGACTTTATAAATCACCATGCCTACTATATCTTTTGACCTTACTAAATCATATGGATACATAAACCAGAACTTACATCATCATACCTAAACAAGAACAACATGATGAGGGTTTCATTTACTTATCTGGTTATGTAGATTTCTCTTTTATACTAGTAGATTGTTAACAACACTCTTAATTTAGTTGATGATCCTACACTTCCTTCTGGCTGTGAGCTCCAATCGTGTAACAATCGCCTGTAAGAGGATATGGAAGCTGGTGCTCTATAAAAAAATTTATCGCAAGGTAAATGTAAAATGACGGTTGAAGTACCTTTTAACCTTGTAATTAGGGTAAATTTAGGGCAACTCTGACAAATTAGATTGTATTCATTGATTATCTGCGCGAAAACGCAGGATCTTGCCAGGTGTTTCATCGGGTTCTAGGGTCGGCGGGAACCACATACCATGTCTGCACGCATTAAATGATAATGGCGGCAATAGGAGTAGGGGGATATCCATATGACAAGATATCATGAAGGGAGGATGATATTTGCAAATATCAGGTTGAGTTTCAATGTCGTCCTCCTCCATCAAATTAGAATAGTTATCGTGACAAGATTCAGGTGACAAAAGCACCTTTTGGTTATGTTTAGTACCTCAGGAGGATATTTCGATGTATCGGGTGGCGTTTCAAATATGATGATGGCGAGACAAACTTACATGTCTCTCTTTTGGAATATCGGGATGACATCATCCTAATATTTGTTCTTTGTATCGGAAAGGTCATCATGACGTCCTCGTCATATTATGCAAACATGATCATGTTTAGAAAATATCCTTTCAAAATGTAAATGTGATGATGATGTCATCATCATGTTTGTTTCTTGGTTTATCAGATTTGGATGATGTCATCAGGATATTGGCTTAGGGTGATATTTTCACGGCAGGAGGATATTAAGAAATATCGGGTTACACTTGGAAATATGACGCTCGTGATATATCACTGTTTGACGGGAAAGATTTATTACCATTTAAAGTTGACATCCGGATATCTGGGCCGCATGACTTATCAGGTGATGTACCAAGATCAGGATGATCTTCGACAACATAACTGAGTTTATAAGAATATGATCGTCCTCTTGCGAATATCAGGTTTGACCAAAGCTTTGACTGTTCATAACTTTCACATCCTGAGGAATATCAAGGTGATGCAAAAGGCAAACCTGCATGGAATTTAATGCTCTTTCTAAATATGAGGTCATAGAAATGAAATACAAATTTTGACAAATTGACCTCATAATGGTGGCTTACCTCATCCTGGTTCCACATGATGATGCACATGACTTACTTTTACCAAACCGCCAAGAAGCAGACAACACAAGCCAAGCCAAAAAGTTGGGTCCCTGTTTTGCCAAGTCAAAATGGGGCGTGTTGTGTAACCACACAACAACTTGCCACCAAAGAAAATAAACAAATTCCAATGATTCAAGTGATGTGATCACATTCATCTATAGTATTTTAATTTTGTCTAAGCATAAGCATCATGATCTCCTGAATGATAAAAATTTCATCATGGTAACAATGCTAACAAAGCATTAGGTGTGTGCATATGATTAATTATCCTCATCTTGAAAGCAAGTTGAAAACATAAGTAACTGGTGTTAAACTGCATAGTTGGGGATCATCCCTCATAGCCAACCTAGATAGAGCCTTGCTGCCAGCAGGTGTCTATAGCCCCGGCAAGGTTATCTATACAATCTCCCTAAGTAGAGCCCCACTTCCAGCAGGTGTCTATAGCCCCGATAGAGTTACTTAGATAGCCTAATTTTATTTCTTTTCTGATTTTTCTTTAAAATTTGTATCTGATATAATCATGTCAGCTCATTTGTACAAGGTACAGTCACTTGCAGCTTTAGGTTGGAGATTGTATTGGTAGCAAGGGAGTCCCTTTAGATTTTTCACTTAACACTTATACTTGTGTGTTCAACAGACCCAAGGATGTTAGGTGTTTCATTGTGATTGATTCACTTTGACCAAGAAAAGGCACCTTGATGAATGGATATCACAAACCTGATCATGAATACTTCTTAGAATGAATCTTAACCTATGTCTAAATGTGATCTCATCACTAGAATCCTAACAATTCAGCTATTTTCTAGGGTGATGAAGTGCATCATCTTGACTTACCAAAACAAAACTCAACAAACAAACAAAACAGGACAAAAGAACACTATACAAACAACTATACAAATGTACAATATGATACATATGACTATCATGGAGTCACTCAGGCCTAGAAATAATGCTTGAGGAACTGTCCATTGACTGGCAATGGGACATCCTCACCTGTCAAGTTCTTAAGCCTATAAGTACTATCTCCTAATATCTCAGAAATTTGAAAGGGACCTATCCATAATCTATCAAACTTACCATGGTCATTTTTCTTTTCATGGGCTTTATCCCACATTAGGACCAAATCAGATATCCTAAAAGCTTTAACTCTGGCTCTCTTGTCAAACCAGCGTTTGACAACAACCTGATGTTTTGCAAACTGGTCAATTGCTTGACTCCTTTTTTCTTCCAGGTGCATCAACTGAAGCAACCTGACTTCTTGCTTATTGTCTATGCCTAGGTATTCTTGGGCAAACTGCAGAGTAGGAATTTTTAAGTTTACAGGGAGGATGGGATCCACCCCATATACTAGTTGGAAAGGTGAGTTTCCTAATGCAGTTTTTATTCTTGTTCTGTCAACCCATAAGGCATACTTTAGAAATGAGTTTCATTCCCTAGGGTTCTTTTCTATTAATTTTCTTATGATACTCAGCAAATTTTTATTGGTGGATTCTGCTAAACCATTCCCTTGGGGATAGTAGTTGGATGAAAACTTAAGTATAATCCCATGATCAAAAGCCCAACTTGATAACTTGGTGGAAGTGAAAGCAGAACCATTATCACTTACCAAAGCATAAGGAGTTCCATACCTGGTGACAATGTTACTCTCCAGAAATTTAATGACATCATCTGCAGTACAAGTTTTGTTGCCAACAGCCTCAGTCCATCTAGTACAATAGTTAGTAATCGTTAAGACATACCTATGGCCTGAAGAGAATAGAGGATTGATTGGTCCTATGAAGTCCATGCCCCACTGTGCAAATGGACACTCTTCCATCACTGGCTGCAAGGGTTGTGCAGCATACTTCTCTCTATTGGCAGCAACCTAGCAAACATGACAACATTTAACATGATCAGCTATGTCTTTAAAAATTGTAGGCCAGTAATATCCTGCTCTGAGGATTGCATGTGTTGTGGCCAAGGCTGATCCATGTGCCGTTCCAAACTTGTCATGTAGTTCTAACAGGACTTTATTTGCTTCTAGCTTTTCTAAGCATCTCAGGTATATTCCTTCATAATTCTTCTTGAATAGGGTACCTCCCTTCATCATATACTTTTGGGATCTTATTTTCAAGGCTCTTCTCTGTGAAGCTTGCATTCTCGATGGACATCTTTCAGTGATCAGGATGTGTCTGATATCTGCATACCACTCTTTATTGTCTTTCTCATTGATCACATATTGCTGACTCGTGTTGTTTGGATCAATTTCAAATATCATTTGACTCAAAGCTTGTCCTCTTACCAACTTCATTGGTGTAATTTCCATGTCATACTCTTGTAATATAGTAATCCATTTGGCTCTTTTCTCACCAGGCTCACTTTGCATCATTAGCATCTTCACTGTTGCATCTGGTACTATGGCAATTACTTTGCTTCTTAGTATGTAGTGTCTGAATTTCTTTACTGCTATGACCAATGCCAGTGCCTGTCTCTCAACATCTACATATCTCAATTTAGCATCCCTGAAAGGACAACTCATGAAAGCAATTGGTTTCTCTTCTTTCTCTTCATTTCTCTGAGTTAACACTACTGCAGAGGTATGTTCTGAAGCAAATGAATAGATGTAGAAATCTTTTGTGTAATCTGGACTAAAAAGGATTGGAGCATCCGATATGGCTTTCTTTATATCTTCAAATGCAGCTTTGGCCTCTGGTGTCCACTCAATTTGTGCATCTTTTTTCAACATGGCATTTAATGGTCTGACAATCTCAGCAAAGCCGGTGATGAACTTCCTCACAAAGTTTATCTTACCAAAGTAAGACTTGAGTTCCTTTTTACTTCTTGGAAGTTGTAACTTCATAATAGACTCCACCCTGTCAGGATCAATGATAATTCCATCTTCTATGATTAGGTGGCCTAGTAACTTTCCTATTGTCACCCCAAATATGCACTTCTTGGGATTCAAAGATATTCCGTACTCCTCGCACTTTTTCAGTACACTTCTGAGATCAGTGACATGATTCCCCCTTTCCTTGGAGAATACTGTCAAGTCATCCATGTAGATTACTATACATTTTCCTATTAAGCCTCTAAAGGCTATGTCCATTGCTCGCTGGAATGTAGCTCCAACATTTATAAGTCTGAATGGCATACGTCTATATGCAAATATCCCCCACTTTGTGGTGAAGGCAGTTTTCAATCTGTCAATTTTATCAACCATCACTTGGTTGTATCCTGAAAAGCCATCTAGGAAGGACATCATTTTGGCTCCATTCACAATTTGCAGAACTTCATCCAATGAGGGTAAAGGATAATTGTCTTTTTCAGATGCTCTGTTCAGATTCCTAAAATCTACACATAACCTAATATCTCCATTCTTCTTTCTAACTGGCATGAGATTTGCTACCCAAGTGGAGTGCCTCACAGGAAATATTATCCTGGCATTTAACAATTTATTGACTTCTTCAAGAATTATTGGTTCAAGCAAAGCATTGACTGGCCTTTGCTTCTGTCTGAAAGGTTTAGCATCTGGCTTGAGAGGTATAGTGTGAGTTATGATAGAGGTGTCATATGTCATCAGCTCATCATAAGTCCATGCAATTACATGGATATAATCCTTAAGTGCCTGAGTTATTCCTTCTAACTCTTCTGATGTGCAAACCTTACCTGTCAGTACATTTCTCTTGTCGTCATCCTGTCCAATATTCACTTGTGAATATTGACCTCCATCTGCCTTGGGTAGATCCTTCTATTTAAGCATATTATCCAAATCAAAAGCTCTTTCTAATTCAATCATACCTTTGGGAATCCTATTGCTGGGCAATTCTAATATTTCATCTTCTTCCCAGACATGGTCATCCATACTATTTTCATCTATGGTCTGAGCTTCGAATATGTCTCTGTTTGAGATGAAATCCAGAATGTGCTGATCATCATCAAACACCTAAAGATTGGTCACATTGTCAGGTACTGAAGGTACTGACACGAGTTCTACTGAAAATCTCTTCAGACCAGATATAGATAGTGGCTCCAATGTACTGGCAGCTTGGGCAAGTGCGTCTGCCCTATGGTTTTGTTCTCTTGGTACGTGGGTGATATTAAAGGCATCAAAGTCCTCAATCAGGTCCCACACTTAATGTCTGTAATTAGACAGCTTTCTATAGTTACAGGAGTAGATTCCTCTTACTTGCCTCACAACTAGTTCCGAATCTCTAAAGACATGCAGAATCTTTACTTTCTTCTTATGAGCAAACAGTATCCTGTGAATCAGAGCCTCATACTCTATTACATTATTAGTACAGGGGAACTGTAATCTGTAGGCTGCTAAGTAGGATTTTTCAGTTGGATCAATCAGATCAATTCCTACCCCAGCACCTTGCTTGGACTTGGATCCATCAAACCTTAGGGTCCAGGGTTTATCTTTAGCAAGACATTTAGCTAAACCTTCTTGTCCTTTTGCAGCTCTGGCTGCTGCTCCACCTGATATCCACTTTAACTTAGGAATATCATCATCCTCAAGTTTCTTCTTTCCTTTCTTTCGTGAGCCTGATGGTTTTTCTACTTTCTCTTTCACTTCAGTATGAGGATGATCTTCTGGATTTGCAGCTGCATGCTTTTTCAAAATGTGTAAACATAGGGAGCAAGTTGTTTCTGAGTGGGGCACCTCGTGTAACCTACACCAACCTTTAATTAAGACTTCCTAAGGAGATTTATGCTGTCGTGTCATCTTCTCTATTTCTTTTACTAGAAATTCTTCAAACTTAGTCAGGTCACTACCTTTGTCTTCATCAGACAATTCATAATCTGGTTCCATAAAACAATCACTCCTAGGGGTGATCTTTTCTTTCATTTCATCATTCATCTGGTTAGAAACCAGAACTTCTTCTATTTTCAAGATATGATCCTCATCATGATCTGTCACTTCTGCTGTTCCTACAAAAGACAAATAAGGATTAGTATCATCGTCATCATCAAATGTAGCATTTACCTCAGAATATGATGATGATGCCTCACTACATGTCTGCTCCAGCATCATCATATCTAAGCATGTTTCACAAGTCTTTTTTGAATGTGCTTCATCATGTAATCTGCACCATCCATCAATCAAAATATCATTAGCAGGTATATTCAACAATTGACAACACTTTACCTGATTAGATAGATGCATCTCAAAATCTCTGAAGCGATCTACTTCATTCTCATTATCAGGATTATTATCAAGTTCTACAACTGGCATGTCCTCCTGATGATCATCATCATGATGATGATGAAGGTCAAGCATCAGGGTCTCTTCTATTTTGACAGTCTGTGGCCTGATGCAGTAAATTCTAGGTTCTATGTTTACGTACATGATCTCATTTGTTCTATTGTACTCGGTGATCATATGCTTCATTCTAGGTTCAGCATCAATCCTGATCTGGTTAGGTATACCCTTCCGTGGTAACCACATGTAACTAAAATCTGTGGACATATATCCGTTAAGCATTTTGGACCAGTCTCGGCTGAGCAACATCCCATAAGTATCAGGTATGTCAACTACCTAAATGTCAATGCAATACTGGATCCTAGGATCAGATGCTAGTTGCATGTGGATATGAGTTAACTCTCCTACTACACTTACTTCTTTTTTGTCTAGTTGAGTGACCTTCTTTAGAGATTTAGCAGGATGTAGTCCTAAAGCATTACATATTGACAAAGGCATAACATTCGTGGAGGCTCCTGAATCAATCAAACAGTTGTGCAGGTTCTTGCTGAACATTCTTATGGTGAGGAGGAACGGAGGTGACTCAGTTTTGTCCTTATACAAGGTCATGTGGAAGGTTTCTGCAGCTTGGACTGTAGCTGACACTTTAGGCTTAACAGTATTATCCCTAGAAGCATGATCTTTGCCACTGGATTGACTTGAAAGATGGCCATCCTCTTTAGGAGCGGGATCATCTAGTGACTTCATGAATGTTTTTTTAATAGCGAGAGTTTTCAGTAACTCAGATAGGGACAGGCTGATCTTAATTTTCTTCATTTCATCAGCGAGATAATTGACCAATTTGTCAGATTCATGAGGTGCATTTATAACCTTTGATCCTGTGTTCTGAGGCGACAAGTATTGAGCATTTACCTTGGGGAACCCAGGGTTATTGCTAGCTTTAGGATCAGGAGATGTATTGAAGTTATTTGGAGGTAGAGACGATGTCAGTGGACCAGCAGGTCTATTGGCATTACTCCTCAAGTTATAATTATGCTTACTAGGGTATTGCTGCTAGTATGCATGCACTTCCTCATGCTCTCTTGCAGGCTCATTTTCATCCTCAAAAGGGAAAACATAATTTATTTCAAAAGTTAAGGCAGATTCTTCACATGTTTGGTTATAACTCTGATGAGGCTGATTAGTATAAGCTTCTAGTACAAAAGCTGAGTCATATCCACAAGGAACAATCTCATTTCCTTCTGCCTAAGGTGGATTTCCAGAAGTGTTAGACACTTCAGTCTGAAAGATACTGGCAGCAATTCTAAATTGTGGATAGTCTAATTCTGCATGTGCATTTGTATTGTGGATCCTACACCAATTAGTAAGGGCTGCCTCAGCAAGATTGACTCTAGTAGTCTGTTTGGCTTCACCTGGGGGCTGATTGTCTAGGGGTGAAGGTAATGAGCCATTATTTGGCCTAGAGTTCCATACTCTGGGTTGTCTCTGAGGATTATTGTTATTTCCACCACTATTATTGAAATTATTGTTGTTATATCCTCTGTCAGGATAATTTGGTCTATCATTGGAATAATTCCTATTCTGATTTGACTAGGAATAGAAACCCTAATTTCTCAAATGTGTAACTTCTGTGGTGAGTTTTCTCAATTGAGCAGAGATTTCTTTGATTTCCTCCTTTTCTTCTTGAGCTTTAGCCACCACATTTTCAGTCTGAGGCTTGAAGAAAGAGGATCCATGGTTATTATTGGGTAGATCAGTACCTTGAGGTGTTTGAGCTTGTGCAGGATATTGTGGTAATTGGCCATTTCCATTAGGAGGAGGCATAATGCTCAATGGAGGTACTTGCAAAGGTGCAGGCATGACTGATGGGGGTATCACTGCTCCATTGGGATATTGTGCAGGATACTGTGCAGAATATGGTGCAAGATATTGTGAACACATGCCAGGCAAGGTAGGAAATACCATATTTGGAGTAGGAGCGGGTACCAACAGCTGATTTACCTATATAGCTTCTTGAAAGGCTAAGGCTAAAGTTGTAATTTGGGGATGTGTTCTCCTTATGAACATGGAAGTCAAAGGATCTAAAGCTGAATAATAAATCCTCCTTGCAGCTTCATTAGACACAATATAAGGAGTGACCACTCTAGACAACATTTTCTGAAACCTAGTGTTGAAATTGGTAATAGGCTCATTTTCAAATCTCTTGATAGTGGCAAATAAATGATAGTTTATCGAGGGATCGACATGAACCTTGAATCTATCAAGAAAAGCTTTCTCTAGTAAGGCCCATGAATCAACAGAACCCTGACCAAGACTGATGAACCAATTATAGGCTTCTTCTCCTAAGGAAAAAGGAAATAATCTGCACACCACATCTTGATGTTCTATTCTAGCTCTATAGCAAGCTTCTTTAAAAGTCCTGATATGATCTTTAGCATCTTGGTAAGGATGATATTTTGGACAAAGTTTATCTAGATTCTTTGGTAACTCATGATATGCAGTAAAGGTCAAAGGTGATTCCGCTGCAAAGAAAGACATTGCAACCAGAGGAGGTTGAGTTGGTGGTGCAGCTGGCTAAGGTTGAACTAAAGGAACACCCTGAGGCTGAACAGGAGGCGTCACAGATATCCCAAAAGGTATTTGTAGACCAACAGGAGTTATAGGAGGAGGTTCTGGTGAAGCCCCTAACGCACTAGACCCTGGAGTATGATGGATGTCTACAATTCTAGGTTTGAAACCTCTAACAGGTAATTCTTCAAAGATTCTGCTAGGTCTAGACCTGGTATTTATCCTGTGAGCCAGGATTTCTCAATTTTGAGGCAGATTGGCTGAAGCTTTGCAAATATTGGCTGGATTTCACCGGATGAGGTGATATTTGCGGTCAGATGGCTGATCAGACTGGATATTTATGAAATATTTGTAAAGATACTGCAGATATGAAAGGATATTTGAGGTATATTGACCCCTAGCACGAGATCTCAAGTTTCTAAGGCCTAAATTCTTCAAAGCTTGAACAAATTTATGTATCTTTGGCTAATATTTGTGAATTCAGAATGATCTACTATAAAGCTTGCAATATTTCTGTGAGATCTGGAAATCTTTACACAGAATGAGCATATATGAGCTTCTTACAGTAAATATTTGCGTAATATTTGAAATTCACAGACGATTCGAGGCTACCTTACTCTCTACATCATCAAACCTGAAAATAATGATGATAAGCGTAGTCTTCCAGATCGGGCCCTCCTTCTAGCGCCAATTTATGTTGGTCATGATGTTAGTCACAAACAAGCATAGAATAAAAGTACACATTAACCTTTATTCATCTTGAAAGATATTATAAATTCAAAGAATTCATGATCCCAAGTCTCCGGTGATTAGGTCTTAATCATCTGACATTACTCAGAGGTTAATGTGAGTTGTTGTTTCCATTTTGGGTCCTTACGTGAAAGTTCAACGTCATCATGACACTCCTGCAGAAATTTTCTGCAAAGAAGTCATATTATATAGTTATTTGGTGAAAAGATGCAGAAATACTTCAATCTTTGCATGATATTTTCAATTGTGCATGCTTTGTATTCAAATATGCTAAATATTTATAATTATCTACAAGATGCCTGCATATCTGTGTTATTTGCTTAAGATCATCAATTATTTGCAATTGTGAGGATGAAATGCCTTGAAATCTAAAAGAAATTGAAGAAATGCTTCTAATTAAAGTTGAACCTTTAGCTTTTGAACCACATGTATATTAGATACTGTCATGAAGAGAAGAAAACCAAACCATATTTTTACCAGGACATTCCACAGCTAGATATAGTTGATGCTAACTTCAAAGGGATTTGTATGAAGACAACACATGTAAGTAGACATGCACTCCAAGGGACGCAGCAAATCACCACATATATCCAAAATTCATACATTGATTACTCAAGATTTACTATGAATTGTAATCGACATAGTCTTCTCATTCATTAAGCATGCAAAAATATAAATGTTTACAAAAACTTTGAAATGAGCTCTGAATGTTTCAGCAGATGGATTTCAATTAAGTTTCAAATGATTACAATAAGGCATTCCACCACCTTTTATAGAACAAGGTGAGGAATCCACTACAAAAAGATCTACGATCTTGATTCACCAATGTACATCAATGATCATCATTTTCCTTGACTTTTTCAATCTTTACCAAAAAGCACAAGTTGCCAGCTGGCAACCATCTAGATTATTTATGCAGCCCCAGTTTATGATGTGTCTTCATCATGCTCCTCATCCGATTCATGTGGATCGTCATCATGTGCATCGCTTCCCAAACTTTCACTATCCTGATGATGATGACGCCACATATGTGGCTGCATGCTGCTCTGGATCCGCTCATATGACTGCACGACTTGATCTATTCCTCCACCATCCTGAGTTTTTTCTTTGATGATGGTGTGCTTGTGTGCCTCATATTTATTCCTACTGCTATCCAGTTTGTCTTTCCTATCCTGCAGTGTCTCATTGTATTTTTCCATCTTGACTTTGATCCTCATCATTTTATCTATAACCTCTTCCGTCAAGTGGACAAGTGGATCATCTGCTACTGATTGGAAGTTGCTGTGTAAAGCTTTGATGGCAGACTCTTCATCTTGATTTTCTATTTTTCCTTCTACCTTCCCTTCCAATGTTTCTAATATGTCTGCCTCAATAGCCATTAAATCGTGCAACTTCATGCTAACCTCTCTTAGCTTATTATTGCATCTCCTGATCACTCCACATTCAAACTGAATGTCCTTATACCAGATGTCAATTAACAATGCGGTATTACTATTCAATACCTGTTTATTAATAAGCAGCTGAGGATTTATCCTCTTTATTTCTCCCAGGATGTCCAGGACTTTGTCCAATTTATAAGACCTTTTCCCTGTCTGCATTTGTAATTTATCTACTTTGGTCTTGGAGTCACTGAGAATGCTCCACCTCTTCAAGGAGGCCTTTACCATTTCCTCAGCATCATCCAATGTGGATGACATCCATTTTCTTATCACAGATGCCTCATGTTTCATGAGGTCTAACTTATTTACCTCCTCTTGAGAAATAGCAGTCAATGGGACTGCATGTTCAGTTGTAGTATCATCAGGATTAATCAGCCTCCTTATGTAGGCATGCAACTGAGCAATGTGCTCTTTGTGTTGTTTATTCTTCTCCTTCTCTCTCTTTACCTTTTGAATTAGAGAATCAATAATGTCTTTGCCTTCTTGACCTTCTTGGTCCTCATTGGCAAAACCCAGATCCACTATGCTGATTTGGAATTCATCTAAGGTAATTTTACTTTTTTCATTCTCCACCGCAGGTATTGCAATCTGTGCGGTCCTCCTCCCGGTTGCTGGATCTCTCTTGATGGCTGAAGTCATTTTGGCCTTCCTTTTAGGTTTCATTATGTACCTGGAGAACAAGGTGGAGACATCAAATTCCTCAATTTCAAGTTCTTCCTCTATATTTACCTCTTTTGCCAACCACAGAGGCACCTGATCATGTTTTTCCGCATCCTCATGATGTTCACCCGTGTCTCCCATTTCTGTCAGCAGATGTGGTGGAGATGGTGATTTTCTCATTTCTTTTCCCTGATGCTCACTTTGTTGTTGATCCTGCAGCACATCCTCCTGTTGAGGGATTTCTTTCTCCGGAGGAGCATCTTCTTGGTGTGGGGAATCCTGTGGTGCATCTGTATGTTGATCATGATGATCATGATCCTTCTCTGTCATTACTTCATCTGTTCTCAACTCTTCCCCTTGTTGAGGTTTATCATCCTCTTTTGTCTTTTCTATTTCTTGTTTCATGTCCACCGTACTGGATACTGTGGATTCTGCTAGAGGTGCTGGCATTCGTTCTGCAGCCATTATTTGCTCCAGGCCTGCACCATCAACCTCTTGTGTTTTGGTAGTAGGATCCTCTATTATTTTCTCCTTTTCATCAGCCTTCGTTTCCTGAACCTATACTATAGTAGGTTCTGCTGATGTATCATGTGGGTTTTGTTGGCCTAATTCAGGAGTATGGCCCTCTGATTCTGCCATCTCTATTTCTTCTGCTGGGTACCCTTTGTTAGGTGATCCTGCTAGATGTTTAGGACTTGCATCCTGTTTCTCTATTAAGTCTACCACTACAGGACTTGCCACCTCTGCAATTAAAGTTTCCAGCCCTATTTTCTGAGCTACCTGCTCTAGGCTCTTTTCTTGCTCTACCTCCACTTGCTTCATCTCCTCAAGGATAGTTGAACTGGTGTAGGCTTGTGAGTGGTCATGCTTGTACCAGCAGCAAGTGTTTCCATCTTTTGTGCAGCCACATCTTGCACAACCTCATCATCAGACAAGTTTATTGTCTCGTCTAGCGAGACATGCCCTGATTGCGTCTAGGTAGTTTCTTTCATTTGTTCCTCTGCAAGTTCAGTTTTGAACTTGACGATGGTAGGAAGTGGAACATCATGCTAAAGTTCCTTAGGTACTTCACTACTTGCCCCTTGTAATAATGTTGGGGGTTGTCTTATTTCACCTCTCATAGAGATTCGTTGTTTCTTAGGTGGGGTGGACACCAGCACCTGTGGAGCTTTTCTCTTCCTCCTTATTATGAATGGAGCCTCTTCTTCTTATGGCTCTTCCTCCATGAGGATATCCTCTTTATCATGTTTCCTTGAGGACTGACCCTCTTCTAGGGTCTCAGTAATTCCAGCCTCTGCTATCTTACTCTTCTTGGACTTTTCTTTCTTTGTCCTTGGAGGGGATGCTGATTCTTATCTAGATCCTGATGCTGCTGCCTCCTCAGCTACAAATACTGTTCTTTCAATAATAACCCCTTTGGGTTCTTTATCTACCTTCCTGCCCCTTGGGGGTCTTTTGCTCTGTTGTTGTGGTGGAGGGAGTCTATCTCCCTTGGTCTTCCTTTTCTCATTCAGGAAGTCGTCATATTCATCCCCAGGAATATCCTGTCCCTTCTTCTTGTTGTCCACCGTAATGGCAACACCTTTCTTCTTCAATGCCTCTACCTGCTCATCAACCCAAGCTTGAGTTAGTTGTATGGTCCTGGCAATGAAGGGGTCCAAGGATAAATCTTCCTATATGGTGAGGTCAAGTGCAGAGATGGTATCATTATATATCTTCTTCTGCTCATATTCATCTGCAATTATCCTGCCATCATCATTCTTCAATTGTTGGGGGATGGGGATGCAATCAAAGGTTCTAATTTGGTTTAGAGTTAACCTTTGATACCTTCTTCTTCTTGCCTCCACTTCATCATCACAGTCGGCCCAAAAATCCTCTAGGTGCCTCTGATGAATAGGCTTTCCTAATATTTTCTGCATTCTGCCGTAAGGATCATATGGTCTTGTTAGTGGAAAAGGCTGCAAATTTATTTTATTTAGGGTGACCATCACCTTCTTTATATTATCTGAATCGGGGCACATATAGCAGCCAATGTTGACTGGAAACAAAATTGGTGGTAGCTTCTTGGCATCCTTGTACATTTTTATCATTGTGGAGCCCTGCCTGATGAACTCCATTAGTATCACTACATCAGTGGGATACCTTGGTAGCATTAGAGGATGTCCCTCAAAACCTTCAATCCTTATGTAAGAGAAGGTGGCAAACTGTATATACCAGGGTCCATGCCTGTAAACTATCTCTTGAGCCTCCATGCTCAATCTCTTTGTTCTGTCCTCCTCCATGGTCCTCACCAGATGCATGGAGAATGCATCATTGACCAGTTTGTAATCCTTGAGGTAATTGGCTCTTTGCAGCTGGGGATGATGATCCTAGATATGCACAGCATTTGTGCCTGTAAGCTTTCCATCTGTAACTAATGCATCAAAAGTGCCTTTGTAATCACAAGAATAAACAATGTAAGATGACATATAGAATACACAATTTGAACCTCCCAGGTTCATCAATTACTCATGTAGAGCATCACTTATTATCTGGCCCCATAGTGGCTTGATATTTGAATATAGACACATCATGATTATTCCATACATCCAGTCCCTGAAACTACCAGCATCAGGCTTGCCTGTTACTCTGTTTAGGAGTGCAATCATGTATTGGTATTCCTCACTAAAATCATATTTGAACAGGTGCACAAGAAGTTTGGCTGCTGCAGGATATGTTCTATTCTCAGCCCGCCATTGATACATGTTCTTCCTGGCTGATTTCTTGTTGGCTTCATATTCCTTTTCTGACTTCCTCAGGTCTACACTCTTAACTTTACTACTCAGTGGCAATCCAAATGTCTGGGAGAGACCCTTGATGGATAGGTCTGCATATATCCTCCCATGTTTCATCACTTGCCTTGTCTCAGGGTTATAATTCTGGGCACGCTCAATGACGAGCTCTGGAGATTCCATAGAGTATGAAAAACCAGCAGCATTCCACATTCCAGATACGAACACTGCATCCAACACAGGACTTTTGTCACTCCCATCATTCAGCCTAGCTGACCAGGCTTCCAAATTAGTGCTCCCCTGATGGGTATCTGTAATTGCCTCGTATTTAAACAGGAAGCCCCTCTGAGAAGAGAACATGGGCCTATTGAATTCTTCCTGACACTTGATTAACCGCTTGTCAGCCATGAGTACCTGTAATTAACAAAATCCCATCTCACAACGGGTATACACATGCATGCATATTGCCATTGACTTTATAAATCACCATGCCTATTGTATCTTTTAACCTTACTAAATCATATGGATACATAAACTAGAACTTACATCATCATACCTAAACAAGAACAACATGATGAGGGTTTCATTTACTTACCTGGTTATGCAGATTTCTCTTTTATACTAGTAGACTATTAACAACACTCTTAATTTAGTTGATGATCCCACACTTCCTTCTGGTTGTGAGCTCAAATCGTGCAACAATCACCTGTAAGAGGATATGGAAGCTGGTGCTCTGTAAAACAATGTTATTGCAAGGTAAATGTAAAATGACAGTTGAAGTACCTTTTAACCTTGTAATTAGGGTAAATTTAGGGCAACTCTAACAAATTAGATTGTATTAATTGATTATCTGCGTGAAAATGCAGGATCTTGCCAGGTGTTTCATCGGGTTCCGAGGTCGGTGGGAACCACCTACCATGTCTGCGTGCATTAAATGATAATGGCAACAACAGGAGCGGGGGGATATCCATATGACAGGATATCATGAAGGTAGGATGATATTCACAAATATCGGGTCAAGTTTCAATGTCGTCCTCCTCCATCAAATTAGAATAGTTATCGTGACAAGATTCAGGTGACAAAAGCACCTTTTGGTTATGTTTAGTACCTCAGGAGGATATTTCAATGTATTGGGTGGCGTTTCAAATATGATGATGACGAGACAAACTTACATGTCTCTCTTTTGGAATATCAGGATGACGTCATCCTGATATTCGTTCTTTGTATCGGAAAGGTCATCATGACATCCTCGTCATATTATGCGAACATGATCATGTTTAGAAAATATCCTTTCGAAATGTAAATGTGATGATGATGTCATCATCATGTTTGTTTCTTCGTTTATAAGATTTGGATGATGTCATCAGGATATTGGCTTAGGGTGATATTTTTGCAGTAGGAGGATATTAAGAAATATCGGGTTACACTTGGAAATATGACGCTCGCGATATATCACTGTTTGACGGGAAAGATTTATTACCATTTAAAGTTGACGTCCAGATATCTGGGCCGCATGACTTATCGGGTGATGTACCAAGGTCAGGATGATCTTCGACAACATAACTGAGGTTATAAGAATATGATCCTCCTCTTGCGAATATCAGGTTTGACCAAAGCTTTGACTGTTAATAACTTTCACATCCTGAGGAATATCAAGGTGATGTAAAAGGCAAACCTGCATGGAATTTAATGTTCTTTCTAAATATGAGGTCATGGAAATGAAATACAAATTTTGACAAACTGACCTCATAATGGTGGCTTACCTCATCCTGGTTCCACATGATGATGCACATGACTTACTTTTACCAAACCGGCAAGAAGCAGACAACACAAGACAAGCCAAAAAGTTGGGTCCCTGTTTTGCCAAGTCAAAATGGGGCGTGTTTTGTAACCACACAACAGAACCATAGCATAAATTCTATTTCTTTGTGGATGCAGTGGGTAATCCAACTTTTCTTTATCCACTTCGATCATACCCACAATGTTATCATATTCCAAGTAATCATCATCGGCTACTTCCACTAAGCCTTGTTCTAACATATTGTTGTCAATATGTTTAGGGAAGGGATTAGTAAAGATCTGTAAATTCTGATTCGGCTGAGCAACTGACTTATTTATGTTATCATTCACACCCGCTACATGTATGATATTTGAATCAATGATGTCTTGTATTTCATGTTTAAGACACATACATCGTTCAGTATCATATCCTTGTGTCCGATGAAAATGACAAAAGTCATTAGCATCGAAGTAAGGTCCTTTTGCTTTACTAGGATCGACATGCTTAATTGGGGGAAGCTTCAGAATGTTGTTACTCATAGTTTGATTCATAATAGATTATAAGACTCAGATATCGGAATAAACTTTCTTGGTTGATATGATGCCTTCTTTGGATTAGTGATAAAAAAATAGTAGAAAAGTTATTTGAATTTGGTCCATTAATCTTGATGAAACTCCTATTATTGTTCCTCTTGAAGTTGTTTTGTGATGATCCACCCATGGATTGACAATCCTGAGCCAATTAGTTTTGGTTTTCATACTGACTAGATGAAAGTTGATAATCACGGTAGTGCATAAATGTTGAAAGGAGTTATACTTTATCAAGAGGATCTTATCACAAATGTTAGGTTGTAGATTTGTAATAAACACCTTCTGAACATCTGTGTCTTTCATTTGATAGTGAATTTGCATATATAAAGCTTGGTACCGACTAATAAACTCAGTTAACTTCTCTTTCAGACCTTGCTTGCAATGAACTAAATCAATCAAGGGGACTTGAGGTCCAATGTTTGCTTGAAAATGTTGTAAGAATTGATCAATCAACTACGAAAAGGAGTGTATTGAATTCAGAGGCAAAGAGAAAAAACATTCTAAAGCAGTATCTTTGAGAGATCATGGGAAAAGTTTTGCCAACAAGTCCTCTTGAAAATAAAAATCACTACCCATAGCTGTGAATGCTGCCACACAAGTATTAGGATCACCTTTTCTATCGTATTTTTTAAAGCAAGGAATCTCAAACCTCTCGGGCATAGGAATTCTCAAAATTGCATAGGAAAGGGGATTACAGGCATGATATGTTGGTATATTGGGTTGTGAAGAATTTGTCAGATTTGTTACTTTTTGTTGTAAAGTAGTCATGCCCTGCAAGAGTTGGCTTAGGATGGCATCATTGGGAGATGCGGGTTGCTGTGATGAATTGGAACCAAAGTGAGGTGGTGATTGAGTTTGAGATATGATAGGCGGAGATTGTGGATAGGTCAATGGTGGTTGGACATAATGGTAGGTGGTAGGTGGTTGAGAATAACTAGGTAAAAGCACAAACTTGTGTCACACTTTATAAAGGAATCGGCCAACATCAAAAAAACATCTCAACTTGGACGACATAAAAGTGGTTTTTATGTTTTAAATTTCAAAATGATGTAAACTATGAAAATGTAGATCTCTTGTTGAAGTTTATTAGTCTAATTTTTTAGATTTTTTTAAAAATTGTTTTGATTTTTTTTATCAATTTAAGAGCAGATTTTGAAATGCTAAAAATTTGAAGAAAAAGTGACGTTCAGTTCACGTCTATAAACAAATAGAAAAAAAATAAATTTTCCCCTGATTTTTTTTCCCCAAATAGGTGACTTCATTATCTAGGGCATGGGAAAAAAAAAATTGATCTATATTTTTCTCGTAATAACATTTTAAAGTCAAACTTACCCGATTTTGGTAATTTTCAGTTAACGTTAACTATTGTTTAATTTTTTTTCATTTCCAAAAAACAAATTATACCCTTTTGAAGAGGATTGTCTCCTCTAGGGCATGATATATTTGTCAAATTTTAAAATGATGTTTTACTATTTTTATGTTAGTTTCAAATTAGCCTCTTTTTGAACTTGAACAACCTGCTTGCATTATTTTTAAATATTTATATCATAAAATTACTCAAAATATAAAAATATATATATTTCCACATTCAGCACTCTGAGCTCTACAAAAGGGTATTTTTCTTTTTTTTTTTAAATTAATTTTGATTGTAAAAATATTGAGCAGAAGTTGTAAGTTTTAGAAAGTATGAGAAAATGGTGACTTTGTTGTCTAGTAGGATGCCACATAGACGTATTCGGTCGAATAAAATTTGACCTAATGGTATTATGCCGAATCCAATTCGGTTGAATATATTTGTTTGTTTGTTTGTTTTTGAAAAAATTTGTGGCTTTTTTATTATTTTTTAATTAATGAATTATAATAAAATTTAAAAAAAAAGGATTTCAAAGGAAAGAGTCATCTTGAAAAACACAATGATGTGAAAGTGTTTGTTTAATGCCTTTTTTTAGTTTTTTTATTTTTATTTTTAGCTTTTTTAAATGAATAAATTATAAAAATTTGGAAAAAAAAAGAACCACTAATTTGAACAAGGGTAAATTTATATTCAAAAACACAATGATTTGAAAGTGTTTTTTTAATGCTTTTTTTGGCTTTTTTAACTCTTTGGTGGTTTTTTTAAATTATTAAATTATAGAAATTTAGAGAAAAAAGAACCACTGATTTCAATAGGGGCAGAGTTGTATTCTCAGGTACCATGCTCTAAAACATGTAATTGATTAAAACTATTGATTTATTGAATGTAGACCTAGATCTTCAAAAAATAGAGGTTAAAGTGTTTGTACATGTGTTATTTTTGCATGCAGGTGAATTAAAATTTGATCAATTTGTGATGGGTAATAAAAAGACAAGAAAAAGGTTGTATGATCGAAGAAGAGATACTAAAAATGTCGATGAAGGAACATCTACTCAAGAAGAACCCATGGAAATTGTTGATGACCAAGGAGTACAGGTACGAGAAGAAATTGAAGGTGGTGATAGAAATTTTTTCCTTGGTATGGAAAATTTGATGGAGATGGATGAGGATTCTCTTTTCAAAAATATTTCATCTGAAGATATGGTACCTGAAAGCACAGTAAAATTACACTCTAAAAAAATATGGGACGAATTTTTTGAAAATAAGTCTATAATTGGAAGAGCATAGTTATTTGCAAAGTTATTTAGGAAGAAAGAGATGGCCTCTGTTTTGGAGTTGTTAGGGGTTGATAATAAGAAAAAGTCATCAGGTTCATTAAAGCAAACAATAGTTGAAAACCTACAAGAAGCATTGAATTCTATTGAAAGCAAGAGTCGAGCTATTGATTTAAGTGCTGCATGTAGAGCATTAATGACTACAGTTTCTAGTAAGAAATTATCACATAGAAGACAAGTTCAAGCAATTTCCCAATTACTCAATGTTTCTAGGAGAACTGTTCAAAGATATATTGTAAGGAGAAATAGATTGGATGGAAATGTTGAGAAAAATTGGGTAAATATTTGCAGGGTTCCCCGAAAAGATAGAATCTCAGAAGATGTAAAGGAATAGGTGATTGAATATTGGACCAGCCACTCTCGTGTTTCATCCAATAGAAGGGACACTATATAGATAAAAGGTGAAGATGGTACAAAAAATTCACATCCCAAACATTTTATAGATACAACACAAAGTGAACTTTTTTAAGCATTCAAGCAAGAATTTTCAGGTGTGAAGATTTGTCAAAGGATGTTTGAGAGTTTACGACCAAGTTTTGTACATATAAATAAGGTACGTGAGACTTGTTGTTGTCGAAATCATGTTGAATTTCATCTACACCTACAGTCATATAAAAAAACTATGGCAGTAATTAATCCAAATATAGTCATCCCTAGAAGTACAACACAATTTGTGAAAACTCTTCTATGTGAAAAATCAGAAGATTCAGATGAATTCAAAGTGCAGTGTATAAAAAATATATGTAATAATTGTGAAAATTTGAAGAATCTTGTATAGGTTGACAATATTGATCATTCGATGCAAGTTATGTAGAAGAGATTTGAATATGAGAAGTACTCAACAAAGTCAAGAGTTGAGAGCAGAAAAATTGTTCTCAAAGAGAGTGAATTGTCAAGCAATGAGTTTATGAAAAAAAATTTCAATATCATATATCCACATATTGAATACTGTCATGGTGCTAGATGGCAAACTAAGCAATTTTGTGACTCAAAGAATTGCTTTCCACCAGGTTGTATTCTGTCTATTATTGATTTCTCTGAGAACTATACATTTAGTCCTCAAAGTGAGATTCAAAGTCAATATTATCATTCAGAGCAAGTTGCAATATTTGTACAAGTTTGTTATAGGCATGATGAAGAACATGTGGATGGTGTACAAAGTAGCAAAGATGAACGAATTATCATCAAAGAGGTGCACTTTTATATCAGTGATGATACAGGTCATGATAGAAGCTATGTAGCCCATTGTTTTGCAATATTTTTTGAAGACCTAAGACAACGTCAAATAGATGCTTCACAACATTGGATATGGTCTGATGGATGTGCTGGTAAGTGTTGATTTAATTATTTTTTAAAATAATATTATATTTATTTGTGTAATTAACTTGTAGACTTGAATTATTCAGTTACTTAAATATGTTGTACCTCGATGTATATAGTTTTTTTTTTAATTTTAGTTTTAAATTTAAAATTGTTTGTAACTTCACAGGAGAATTTAAGTCTACAAAAGCTTTTAATTGGTTAAGCCAACAACATATTAAATGGAACATTCAATTTTTGTGGAATTTCTATGAGAGTGGACATGGAAAAGGAGAGCATGATGGAGCTGGAGCATGTGTGAAAAGTGCACTTCAACAACATGAACTTGCAGGTAATACAATATGGAATACAAATTTAAAAATTCTTAAATATATTTTAAATAAATTTAAACATGTTAGGAAAAAAGTGTAGATCTCAATATATTGCATGTGTTCAGAAGTGGAATCTTTAGCCATTATGCAATTTAATGGTTTTGATATATATCCAATGTTGTAGATTTTTAATATTTCTCTTGTTGGATTTTTAAAAAAATCTAATTATATTTTTTGAGATTGTCTTTTCCTTTTAATTAGAAAACCGAGGTTAACCTGACATTTCACCAACATGAACTTGCAGGTAATGCCATAAGGAATGCAAATGAAATTGTTAAATGGTGCAAAAGTCATTTTGTCATCCGTGACTCAATATACAACACACATTATTTTTGGGAAGTTAAAGGTACATAAATATTTTGTTTTGAATTTCAATGTGTGTTCATAAATTTTTAATTTTATACACTTTTTAATTGGATGATTGAAATTTAAACAGATATTGATCGATCAACTCTTACTAATTGTCAAACAATTAGTGGTATTAGAAGTTTGCATCAAATCATGACAATAGGACATAGCAGGCCTCCTGTAATTCAAGTGAGAGAAAAATCATGTTTTTGTGCTAATTGCATTGAGAACAATGCAAATACTCTACAATGTGAGAATATTAGAGATGGGTATGTTTCAGAATGGGAAATAAAACAATTAGTGGCCATGTCTGACCCTTTTGAAGATAATGACATTGTAGATGTCTATAATCCTTTGTATTCAACTGATTACGAACGTGTATCAGATTTAGTTGTTACAGGGAAATTTTTTAAATTTTTAAATTGAATTTTAACTTGTACATTTGATTTATAATTTTTTAAATTTTTAAATTAAATTTTAACTTGTACTACATGGTTTGTATAGGAGATATTTTTGTTGTTCTTGTAGATCCTGACAATACAAAAGGTGTAGATTACTATCTACTAAGATGTACGCAACCAAAATACAAATTGTCAGAATCAATGACAGATGGTGATGGACAAGAGTATCCAACTGGATCAGTGGTTGTTGAAGGCACATACTATCAACAAACAAAGATAGATACAAATGGTATTATATTTATTGATTATATGCCAAGTCAAAAGGTTCTGCATTATAGTCACTTAGTTATAGCAACACGAATAAATCTTGAAACTTTACTAAAAAGAGGACGTGCCAAACAAAGGTGGAGGTTGCCTATTGAAGATCATGAAAATTTTTTAGAGATAATATAGAGAGGATCCAGATTATATGTACCAATAACTTTAAACTATTTTTGTACATGTATATATTTTCTATGACAATTTATTTTATGTTGAATTCAAATAATTTCATTCAATCTCAAGACCAATTTAGTTAAGCTTAGTTCTTGAGGATAGGGAATGCCAATCTCAAGACCAATATAGTTAAATAGCTTGTACAATTAGCTAAAGGATAGTTCAATCTTCAAACTTGTGTAATTTAGCATCTTACTAAAATTCTCTTTCGTTTTAATCCAAGTATAATTTCACTTTTACTTCACAAATTTAATCAAGTAGAAATCAATCTTAGTTAATAATATTTTAGAAGTAATAATTTTTGAGTGATAATAAATTAAATTTACTCTTTTTTTATTCATGCATTTTACTTAGAAAACATCTATTAATGAAATATTAGCTTTTCTAACTTATTATTTAATTCATACATAACTCAAGCAAGGAAATCATCTAACCTTTAATTTTAGTCTTTAATAAATTAAAGGTTAGTGATATATATATTGTTATACTTAGATAGATATTTCTTTTATCTAAATATCCAAATTCAATGTAATTGTGTCTATACAAGTGAATGAAATTTTATTGAGTTTGTTATGGATGGCATGGAGTTGGCCTTTGCTTCACATTTTCTTTCTTTTGGAGTAGTACATTGCACATGATTCCATTGTTATCATGTACTTATTATCATTTTAGATATAATTTTTAGACATGTAAAAAATGAAAAATAGGAATTTGTAATATGGTAAATGCACTATAATAGATATTACAAATAAGTGCATTACAAGGCTAAGTAAATGCATACATCTACTCTAATTAGTAGCATGGGATTAAGTTCCAATTTATATCTCACTAGAAAACCAGTATACCAAACTAGTCATGTAACTTTCAAACAAGAGATAAACTCATTGAATACAAAAATAACTCATGTTCTAGAAAGTTAAAAAGTAAAAATAGACCCTAAAATTTCCATTCCCAACCCAACTATGAGAACATATGTACAATAAAAAATCCAAGAAAACAAGAATATTAGAGATAGCTAGAAGGGAATAAATATTGTAAGGGAAAATCCACTAGAGGATAACTTGGAAGCAAGTGAACATAAATAACCCACCACTTATTATTATTTGTGATCCCACATAGCTCAATGTGCACACTTTTAATGGATATGAGAATGTAATGTGCCTTTGGCAAGCATGTGAAATGAGCCACAATGTTACTTACCCAATGCACTAGATTTGATTGTTTGTAATAATATTTGGAGGATATGTGAAAGAGTGGTACCTAAAATTTGATCCTATAGGTATGAAGGATGTAGTAGAAGTTAGAAATTTGTTCCTTCAAGAATTCAATTATCTTGAATTTGCACATCAAAATATAGCTACACTAAAGACTATCTAAGAAATTCCTATGGAATGTCTAAAACTATTATCAATGTTTCAATAATTTGATTGCCAAAATACCACACCCAATTGATGTGTCACTATAGAGGGAATGGATTATTGGGGTCCTTATTCTCCATATTAGGTGTAAACTAGTGCAATGACCAATCCCCAATTAAAAGGATTCCCTTGAGACAACCTTATTCTTAGAACTTATCAGTGAGCCTAACCCATATCAATTGTTCATTAGTTGATCACTTTGAAGATCTAAAGATGGGAGTAATAGTTGCACAAATGGAGTAACTTCCTAGTGCATAAAACAAAAAAGGAGTTGTAATGTATGGATTGGCAGAGTAAGAACCACATTGCTACTAATTGGATCCTATTATGCAGAGTAAGAACAAGTGAAAAATTTCTCACCACAAGAGAAGATCAATCTTATTGAAAAGAAGGTCCCATGGATAGATCTTGCACAAAGATGATGACTTTATTAGGGATCTATGAGAAGACCAAGTCTATTTAAGAGAAGGTCACATGGCTAGATCTTACAAAAAGGTGATAACTCTATTAGGAAGATATAACAGTGTTCCATGGAGACAAATAGGAGTTGGATACATCATGATCAATGGAGGAGGAGGAGCCTAAGGTTGCATATGCCATTTTATTATTAATAAAAATTAGGAATGAGTTCCTCAAAACTTCACACTACTAGAAAGATTGGTACTTTTATATAGACAACAATGCAAATAAGACAACTATGATACAAAATTATATATCACTCTATAGTGCGATGTTTGACACATGTACACCCATTTCATGACACAAAATTATTGATAACTATGATAATGAATAGATATCAATTGTGTAATGTGGTCATCCCCAATAAGACACAAGAACAATCCCTTGGCATCCTATAAAATGTTGAGATAAGTATTAAGGGATCTACCTTTTGTATTGACTTTGAAACTATTAGAAATGACAATGGCTAATCACTACCTAGCACTTCTTGTTGATCATTTTATTTTTCTATAAATTCGATAATGTGCAGTTTAAGAATAGAAATATGAGTTTTTAAAATGGTGAAAAACAAGTATGTTGGCTCTTAGAGCTACTACTCCATTCTTCTAGAGTTGGCACTCAACACCAAGATAATGGGAACAATATTAAGGGACTTGACTCATCAACAAAATCCTTATCAAAAGTATGCATAACTATCACTTGTATCTATAACATAAGAGGGCAGGTACTATGTGTTCTATTAATTTCTTATCTTTTATAAAATATCTCTTTCTAGAAAGCTCCCAAAACCATAATTTCAAGCCCTACTTAAAGATAATCATAAATCTATTCTCATACTTAAGAATACACAATTAAAATGTTATCGTGGTTTAACATCCACATTTTAGGGTTTCAAAATAGAAGTAAATAGTGTTTCAAACAGATTTTTAGGGTTTTAAAATTCATGTATTAGAGTTTCAAATTTATATATTAGGGCCTTTCAATTTGACGTTTTATGGTTTCATTTTAACATTTTAGGGTTTAATCTACATCCAAAATTTGTTTATAAAACATTATAATATAGTGCATTTACCATATTAAAAAAATTCCTATTTGTAATATCTATTATAAAACATTGGCCTCTATTATATTAGAAATAAGTAAATGAATGTCTACTCTAATTTGGAAGCATATATCATCCATTTTACATTTTTTTATCATTTTAGATATTACAAATTCCTATTTCTAGTGATATTTAATCCATATTATCAAGAATACAATGAATGTCTTACAAGGCTAGCTATGAGCCACAAACATGAACCAAATTTGCAAAAGACATGAATTGGAAACACAAAGCACATAACAATTATTGAGAAAGAGATTTGTTATCTACTTTTAGAACAATAATTTTATCTTTTCCAATTATTTATTTAAATCTAATGTATTTCTTGGCATGCAAGGATTAAACAAGAATCATTTATGATTTGCTCATGAAATAAATTTATTATTTACCATAATCCTAGTGTAGTGATGTCTAATTAGAGTATATAATGTTCAAACCATAATATAAAATGTCAAACCATAATGTTCAATGTCAAACCATAATGTCAAACCACAAAGGCAAATGTCAAACCATAATATAAAATGTCAAACCATAATGTCAAATGTCAAACTAGATAATGTCAAACATAATAAGATCTAGATCAATCTGCTGATCCATGTGTGGATCCATGCCTCGATCTCTCTCTGGATCCTCATCCATGCCTTGATCTCTCTCTGGATCCCGATCCATGCCTCGATCTCTCTCTGGATCCTGATCCATGTGTGGATGCATGCCTCGATCTCTCTCTGGAAGCCGATCCATGACCTGATGCACCTCCTTGCACAAGGAAGTACATAATTTAATTTAATGTACATGTGTATATATATGTAAAATCATCTTAAAGTTTTGTACTTTCAACATGTGTGAATTTATCATGTAATATATATATATATATATATATATATTATAAATGTACCTCAAATGTATTGTGCACGGGATCCTCTACATGCTCTAGATCTCCAAAGCGTGACAAATTATCCCCTTGTTGCTATAAATTTTCAAATACAAGATTTCAATGAATAGTGAGAGCTACTTTTAAGTAAAGTTTATTTAATATATACACATGTGAATTTGTAGAATGCAAAATATAGAAATTATTCAAGTACTTGCATATCCTAGAGCACTCTACCAATCCCACTAATCTCAGATGAATGACTGGTAAAATTAGGAACACCTATATTTGAAGGTAAAGGACTAGTGCCAAAAAGAAGTGTGCTATATGTGCCATGTACATTAGGTGCACCCTAATGCTGTGTGGGGGCTGCAGGCTGATCTGGAATATTCTGGTGTTGTGTGGGGGCTGTAGGCTGATCTGGAATATTCTGGTCCTCTGAAGCTACCTCACCCTGACCCGTCTGTCTACTAGTATGTCGTCTAATATGAGTCGATACAGCATCCAAAGGAATACCATACTCATCACTGATAAACTGGTATGCTGATAGTAAATCAAGAATGGAAGCTGAAGCAACATTACGTACAATGGTGTCACTCATATGGGTCACATCTGATGGGGATGGTAGATCGACACGAATGTAGGGGTCATAATTCATAGATGTAGCCTCAGTGGGAGGAAGGCTAATCCATGGACATAGTAAGTATCTCCCTACACGATCAGATGACATCTGATCAATTTGAGTAGCAATGATGGTCATCCTATCAAAAAGCCTGGATCTAGTCAGTGTGATTGTTGCATCTCCTACTGCTGCTAATTCTAAACATTTTGGAAGAACCAAAAGGTTTGGACCAACTAATGCCCTCTTATTTTGAGGCGGTGGCAAATCTGGACGTCTAAATTGAGGTTTATCAGCAAACCTCCCCTTGCCCTATCCAGCATGTGCAGGCATAGATGTGTAATCCATAGATAATCCTAAATGAAACTCAGCATATAATTGTTTGCAAAATATAGTGGCAACTCATCATTATGAGGCCATCTATGATTGGCTGCCAAAAATCTAGGATATATAAATGGACCAACTAGTGGATCTATACACCTAGTAACAGTATAACCTCTAACTTTGTCTTTCCCAGTATAAAAAGGGAACATAGTATGCACATGATGTAATGAAACTCTATTAGAAATAGTTTTGATATTCTCAGTGCTAGTAACAGTCCTAGCAAGGGACCTATAAAACTCCTCAGTTCTAATATCATCATATGGATTGTATGATTTTATTGTCTCAATCATATGTCTAATCTCGCACTGAATATTAACTAATCTATCTCTATTAGCCAAATTTTGGGGGTTCTGTATAGTTTGATCCAAACATTTCAAAGCATTATCTAATCTAGAAATGCTATCATTGTAAAAATTATTCCTAGCCTCAGCTTCGCGCTGAGACTGCGTGGAATGATGAGATGCCTGATCATCAGCCATATCTCTAAATAAAACTATGTAAAGAGATCTGCATTTAATTAAAACAAAAAAATTAAATATGTACAAGCATTTTTCTTTTAAGCATACAAAAATATAAAAATGCAACATGTAGATCATCTAAATAAACACAAAGTTTAGATTAGCATGCAAAGGAAAAGGATTCAAAGATAAGCTTGGACAATTTACAAGATTCAACTTTTCATAAGTATATAATGGTTGATAAATACTGGAAGCATGCAAGATAATATTGCTTCATGAAAAACCTTCTGATCTCATAATAAGGTACAATTGTTTATTACTATCATCCATGTTTGTTGTTGATCCCAAAGATTTAGTGGTTGTCTGCTTGTGTATATTATTTCCCATATACCTTGTAATAATTTTTATTCTAATTTAAACATACAATGAAGAGCATAGAGATAGTAACTTTCAATATAAGAAGTAGTTTCTTGAAGGTATTTTACAATGTTCAATATCATATGGAATTTACACCCAGATTGGAATCATATTAAAAAGTAAGTCATTATCAAGTCTTAATTGGCAGGGTTGTACATACATGATAATAACAGGTAGTCATAGATTAGCATTTATATACTATATTTCAGTCCCAAGTATTGGCTGAGCACCATAGTAAATTTCTTAATTAATGAAGTTCAGGCAGATGTGGCAGTGAATAATGCAATTGGAATATTTAAGTTATCAAATATCAGTGGTAAGAATTGAAATCTCATTTGCCTCAACTCTTGTAGGGGAGAGGACCCAATAATTGAGCACCCTAACTTCATGCCACTCAAAATCATACATGGCAATTTCAATTTACTCTAAAATTTTTATAGCAACTTACTTGGCAAGGCCCCTGCTTATAACAAAGGTTTTAGTCCACATCATCAAATATGATGCCACATCAGCATGCTTTTTGTTGAGGTGTCCAGAAAGACCAAAAAAAGGTTAGACCGATAGTTTTGCATTAAATTATGTTTTTTGGTGTGTTGATGTGACATGACCTGATTTCTTAATTTTTAGATGTAAATAATACATTTCATTCAATTATAAGTACTTATGGTCAACACTAATAACTTTAATGTCATAGCTACTAGTGCCATACTTTTAAAAATATTTAGCATTAAATCCACAAATACTATCACAACTATTGGAACATGCTCAACTAGTGGGTCCTCTCCCATAGAGGGTTTTAAAAGTCTTCTACATTTATTAACAACACCTTAAGATCATAGTTGAGTAGTGCCCAATAGTGGTGATGCATGATTGTGTATTTAAAGGTAGAATACTAATAGTTGTGACTCCAAAGGTTTTTAGTGTTGACTAAATTATTGCTAAAAAATAAATGAAATGGACTCATTATAACTAAAAAGAAACAAATCATGTGATTTCACATGGGTGCCCCAAACAAAACATGATTTAATACATAATTATAAAAGTGAGTTTCTTTCTTGGTATTTATGAAACCTCAACAAAATCTTCCTATGTGGTGTTATATTTTATGAGAGTGAGGGGGAGATAAAACAAATTTGCACTCTAAGACAATAGGGAGGATCACAAAAATCTTGTCCAACATTTACTTTAGTTAACTGTACAACATGCTATGAAATAGGCTTTAACTGTACAACATGCTATGCAATTTTTTCAAAAGATTGACTATGGCTGTCCTCTTTATCAGTTCACTTTTTTTTCCTTCAATCAAAATCAATATTGGGCTCCTCCTTTGTATTCCCTTAAAATGGAAATGCATATTCAATGAGATGTTTTGGACCAAGCTGAGTTCTTGAACCTTAAAATGGAAATGCATATTTAATGAGACGTTTTGGACCAAGATGAGTTCTTGAAACTTAAAATGGAAATGCATATTTAATGAGATGTTTTGGACCAAGCTGAGTGCACAAATTTGGAGATCTAAAGCTAGCATTGATGCACAGGTTATGATTTGTAAGATCTTACACTGTAAACTAGTGAAAAATGAAAAATTAAGGCACATTTTTTGGGGCTACTCTTTTGTTAAGAAATAATGGAAGGCTATTTTTAGAGATTTCCTTACTATCTTTGAATGTCAACTAAACAAGAAAGAAGCCTTATTAGGCATTTTTGCAAAAAGAAAGCTAAGTTTATACTAACAATTAACAATAATGGCAAGTGCTACTGCAGGACAGGTCATCACATGCAAAGGTAAGTCAAAAGTTGAGGAATCCTTCATCTCAGTTTGCACAAATCAATGTTTTCTATTTTAACTTGAAGCAAAGCAATTTAGTTTTGTGAGCAGCTATTGTAGCATGGGCGGCAGGGGAACCCCTGAAGATTGAACAAGTGCAAGAGGCACCTCCACAGGCCAATTAAGTCAGTATCAAAATCTTTTATTATCTTAGATAAGACTCAAGTGGAAATGAAGAAACACACTTGGTCATGGTTTTATTAACACATGATGAATCATATATGATTCCAAAAGGAAGGATTACAATGGTAGTCAATAATATTTTCTTATTGAAAATGTTTCATCATATCATATTAGTGAACAAAATAAAATAAAATAAGTCATTAATATTGAATAAGGATGGACTGGAAAATACCAAACACTTCAAACAAATTTTTGCTTTACAACCCTCACAATCCATTGTAGACATGATCAAATAGTACATCATAAAAATTTCAACAGAGTAAATATAAGATTACTTCTCATAGTCTAGAAAAATAAGAAATATGCCCAATGGTTTGCACTGACATGTCCAACACAAGCCCCATGGCCAGAACAGGTGTAACACCTTGCCTTGATCTCATAATATGTTATACATCTAACAAAGAAGCACTCTTCAATTTCCAGCTCTTTAATATAACATAGTCAACAGATCCTCTCATCCCAAGGGTATGATGGTCTGTCTGTAAGAAGAACCTATGTAAGGGAATATTGAAAGATCTCCAACTTGGCAAGATATGTTGTATATCATTCCTTTTTGAGGTATGCATTCAAAGACTATAGTCCTAAGGCTCTTAGAGGGAGTATTCTGACTAAGCATGACCAAGATGTACATGCAATACTTACTGAACATTATACCTTCTTGACAAATAAAAGATACACTATAATGTCTGATGGAAGGAGTGATTTTAAAACTAAAATAAACTTTAATTCCCCTGCCTCTTGTCTAATGAGGGTGCCATGTCACTCAAATGTATTAATGCATCACCAAACAAAAAAATGCCTAGTCATCATGCAACCAGTCAGTCACTTGGGGATGTGAGATGTTGTTTACGTTCTTACTGATTATGCTTCAAATTTTCTTGCCATCAGAAGGCTTCCAGGACAACACCGCTATTTGTGGACTCCTTGTCTAGCATATATGCATAGCTCTAAAGGACTGTGTGAAATTTAGATGGGTCAATTCAACTAGATAATTGCAAAAGACCTTTTTATTTCTTTTCAGTTGTGAAGACTTTTAAGATGTAAAGGTAAAAGCGATAATGAACCTTACAATAGGTTTCTTAAAGACAAAAGTTACACAGTGTCATACAATAGCTTGGAGAAATGGAGGAAGATAAACTATCCATGCTTACATTAAACTCATCAGTTTATCCCTTTGAAGTAGATTGTGCACCAATGTGGGTTTATCGTGATCAAACTTAAAATAAACAGTTCTATTGGAAACACTCTTATAAGCCAACAGTAAAACCTATAAGCTATGACTTATAAAACATTGTATATAAATGAATAAAAGCAACAATTCTAAGGCATCTTGCATGATAGAGATACTCTTTAGACTGGGAGTGAGTTAAGTTCAATTCATTTTCAAAAAAGTTGAGGTTACAAAGTCTGTCCTTAAATATGGTTCTTAAGGAAGACGATATCAGGGCCTGTGGAGTCTTAACAGTTATAGCAGATCGTAATGGCATTGCTCTGCTAGCGATTAAACTGGGGAACAGTGTGCACAACTATCAGGCAGCTTTTCTTGTGAACAAAGGCCAAGCTCATGACTTAAAGAGTAGCTTCGATTGCCTAAGTCTTTTATTTGAAGATGATGGCGTAGCAAAGGATGCAGAAAATTGGATTCTTACAATAATTGCAAATGATAATTCTATGACTGAAATACTCATAAAATTGGGTACAGTTGAGAATTCCAAGGCAGCTTTTCTGGTGAACAAAGGTCAAACTTGGGACTTAAAGACAGAAGTAACTGAATGCCTAAGCCAACTCAAAGGAGAAGAAGTAAAGGCTCTCTTCTTACTGATTATGCTTCAAATTTTCTTGCCATCAGAAGGCTTCCAGGACAACACCGCTATTTCTGGACTCCTTTTCTAGCATATATGCATAGCTCTAAAGGACTATGTGAAATTTAGATGGGTCAATTCAACTCTGGATAAGGAAAAATCCGTAACTAATACATTCACAAGCATACACAGGTCCTCGACCCAATGAATAATATATTGAGAATAAAAGGAGCTTGTTTGTGAAAAATGTGCCATCATCATGGCCCAACTAGGGTTTTACATAAATTTAATTAAAATAGAAAAATCTGTTCACAAGCACATAGACAATGGTGCTTCACAAAAACAATAAAAACCCTAACATGTAAATATCATTCGAATTTACAAAATAAACAAATGCAACCATGATAATAACTGAAATAAACGCAGCACACAACAGAGCAAAAAAAGTCGTAAACTAAGAACGCAACATGTACAGTTATGAGAACAAAAAGAGTCTTATGCGGGCTTTGTAGGTTCTAGGTATTCGGAAAAATCGCCTTCACTCGTAAACCACTCAACCGAAAACACAACAAATGACCGACACAGCTTTGTTTTTTGCTTTTTTATGGTTGATGGATTCGATTGAATGGTACTCGGCCGAATACCACTTGACTGAATAAATGCAGCCACATCGGTGCCAAATACACGCCACGTCGGTGACGAGTCGATTCGATTGAATCCTACTCGGCCGAATACTACTCAACCTAAACCCACTCGATCAAAATTTGTCTATTGGCTCAAAGTGTGACACTACTTTGTGCTTTTACCCAACTATATGTAATGGGAGGTTGAGAATAAGTGGGATGAAGAGGTGGTTGAGAACAATTATTCATAGAAGAGGTCCCCTTAGAAACCAAATCCTAATAATTAAATCACACATCTTTGTAATTAATGCCATTAGATACTCCAATACCAGTGGTAGCATTACTACAAGCATTCACATTAGTTGTTAAGATCGTTAATGTAAAGGTAGATATTCTCGTAGTCGATATAGGTACTGATACTTGAGTATGAGATGGTGATAAAGTGTTATTTATCACTTGTGCACATTCGGTCACTGGCATAATGTTGGTTTGTACAATATGTGCTAAACCACGGATTGCATTAACACCATCTTGTCCTTCTTTTATCAATTATCTTATGTTATGAATTACAGGAACAACTTCTTCAGCTATCCTCTCATTTTCCAGGAATGATTGAAAATCAGATAGCTCTTTGTCAAGTTTTTCTATTTTCTCATCAGATACATATCTTGTCACCTCAACAGTATCAACAACATCATAAAAAGTTTGCTCTTCCATTGTACTTGTAATAGGTGTCATATCTTGTAATACATGTGTTTCTCCTTTTGTAAAGAAGGTGTTCAACGTGCCAACTTCTTCAAGAGCACTCGATCCCATGTGTCTTATGCTTCTTCTTAAAGGAATATTTCTCTTAGGGCAGCGAGTGATTAGACTCATACACAAACTTTAGGCACAAAATGCTTGAATTTTTGTACTTTTTCAATGCAAATAAATGAAAGAAAGGGGTGTTGTAAGGATTTTGATTAGGGGCAGAAAATTATATCTCTAATATCAATCCAAAACAACCATAATATCCATCACAACACACTCATTATGCAAATCAATGATGATGACTAGTCAAAATGTAGTGAAAATACACTAAAAATATGCAACTTTTCACCAAATCTCAGTGTAAAAGAGCATGACAAAGGGTGTTTTGAGGAAATGTTGATGGAAAGAAAATTACATCAGTAGTAACAGCCACTTAATTCCAAAAAATTGTCATAACACGCTTATAGTGCCACTCACAGTCAAACCCTAGTGAAAATATAGCAAAATATGCGATTTTTCACAATTTTTCAACTCCAAGACCTAGCAAAAGGGGTGTTGTAAAGAATTTTAGGAGGTGCAAAAAATAATAGAAATGATATTAGTCATCTCAATCCATAAAATTTGTCACAACACGCTTGGAGTGCAAACTAGGTCAAACCCTAGGGCAAATATAGCAAAAATATGTACTTTTTCACCAAATCTTCAATACAAGAGGCCAATAACAAGGTGTTGTGAAGATTTTTAGGAGGGGAAGCATATAATCACCCTGATAAAAACCAATTAGTGTAAAAATATTCTTCACAACACACCTATGGTGCAAATTTTGAAAGTCAACAAGGCAAAATCTAGTGAAACTCAAGGTTTTTTTAAGCCCTAGGTTTGAGATCTTGATGTAAAATGCTATATGAATGTTTTGCAAGATGATGTGTGATAAAAATTAAATTCTCTTAGATATGAAAATTATTTTCAAGCCTTAACATGCAAAATGCAAGTGCAAATCTAAGGAAAAATCAATGAAAATGCTAGTTTTTTGTTGAAATTTTATATGCAAAAATGCAAATATTTGAAATCTAAATGCAAATTTACACTAAAATGCAACACTACAGCCAAATAAAAATTTTAATGTGTGTCTAAGATCAGTAGAAAAATCTGAAACAAGATTTTTCCTACAAACCCTAGTTTTTGGAATTACTAGGTTATATGATAAATTCAAATTTTCAAACAAAACCCTAGCAATTTTATGATGAAAATGCAATGCAAGAGATTGGATTTTTGTAATTTTCTGCAATTTATCTCGAATCCAATACAAAAATTAAAAAATTGATGAAATTCAAATGACTTGATGCCACATGCAAACCCTAGAATGAACTTTTTTTCTAATTTTTCCAATTTTTCAATTTTTCAATTTTTCAATTTTTTTGTAAGTTTTTCAATGCAATAAGATGAATGATAATATGAATGAAAGAAAATCATAGAAAATCTAAAGAAAAACACTCAGCAAGGTGCAAACAAGTCCAACAACACAGGTTCACCAAAATGTTTAGGGTGGAATTTGGATGTTTGGGTTTTTGGTAGTTTGATGTATCCTCCTTTCACCCTAAAGCATTCAAGGACCTTAGGTTGAGTAAGAATCTACTGTTAGGCCCTTGGTCACTTAGGAATGTAGGAAAATTTGGATTTTTATGATTTGATTGCCAATTATCTTCTCTTATGCTCAATTATACATCGAAACCCTAATTATGCAAATACAGAATCAAACAGACAAATATCAGAAAATGCTGCTATAGAAAGATGTAAAACAACAAATAACTATGCACCTATTTTTGGGGTTCAGAAGTGGAATAGTCAGGGACTAAAGAGAAGGTGCCCAAGTCTAGTGCCCAAGCTTTTGTCAGGATTTGGAAAGTCAGTCTGCAACTTGTTCCTACAGTTTTGAAGATTTTTCCATCACAAAACCTTGAGGACTAAGGAACGGGCACCCAAGTCCAGGGTGCTATTTTCATCTCTGATCTATGATTCTAACACTCTGAGATACCCTTCTACAACTTCACTTTGTCTGCAACTCCAACCTGTAACCTGCAATCATGAAAACTTTGGGAGGGGCTTGTGGTGTTTAGAGGCTTGCCTCAGTCAAGCCCCAGAGGACATTCAAGTCTTTCAAACACTGTTGTCAGATAGAGAGTGTGTGCCCTTGTGAGGCAGAGGTAAAAACTAAATGATAAATGCTTAAAAACACAAATGATATCACCTTGTAGTGAAGATCTCATGGAAGGAAGAAGCTCTGCATGCCATGAGGAGATGATTGCTCAAATATGCAAACATAAACACATAAATAACACAAATCTACTCTTGCAACACAATGAAAGCCTTGAATCACCTTTAGAACACAATAGCTCGCTAGTAATCATCTAGTTTACAAATGAATGCCTAAACATGCTTATATATGCGACTATAAACATTCCCGCTAAGATTTTTGTAATTCAAACTTACCGTGTCGGCATAGGACCTAAATAACGGTCACAAACTGACACCCAAAAATTGGGATTGCCCCAAAATAGGGCAGGACTAGGGTGCGGGCGCCCAAGTCCTCCCTCCCTATTTTGGGTAGGGTCTGTCTCAAGGGGTCCCCCTAGGTCCTATTTGCCAAGACACTTAGGGGTTCTCATTGAGATGTTGAAATATGATGTAAGATGACCTAAATGCACACTAAAGACCCAGGAGCTAAACCTTATGAGGGTAAAGCCCCCAAGGGGACATTTTTTGATGTTACAGGTCCAGACCTAATTTGAATTTTTTGGGTTAAGGTGTGTTGCTAACCTTGGAGAATGTTCTCAAGGTTGAAGACAATATAAAAAAGTGTCAAGGGATCGTGACTGTGTGAGCGTGCAATGGATGTGATGCATGAAGAATAGTGTGATTGAATGTGTGGTGTAGTACAAGCTTTTAGGTGTTAGGTCACTGAATGTGGTGAGAAGAAGGTGTCTACAATTCTCCAGTATGACTGCAAATGTGTTGATGGTATTGCGGTGGAACTCTCTGTTGCATTGAGATAGTTCTCTTTGTAACAATTCTCTCTTTTTTTTTCTCAATTCTGGTAGTGAGCCCTCTGGCAGTAAGCCTATTATTTTTTGATGTTAATATTACTTTATACTATGAGATAATCCTCACCATGAGTTTTCCCTTCTTGGGTTTTTCACATAAATCTAGTGCTCTCTTGTGTTTGATGTTGATTTGATTCAGTTTCTATTATTTGCTTTCATGCTTATTCATCATAACAATTTAAGGTTTAATTGAATTGATATGGATCTAATTGTGGTTGAGGGTTTTAGAATTATAGGTTAGAACTAATTTACCCCCCCTCTCAGTTGTCTTGTCCATTCAATAGTGACCTGATGTATCATGAGACATGTGCATGCCAGCTTGGTTGCCACATTAATTACTTTTGTCTATAGACTGTTGGATGACACTCATGATAATCAAATACTAGAACATGTAATGGACCATGCTAGAACTTTGGTAAAAACCACAAGTTGACTTGTTGAGGCATGTTTGCTACAAAAGGGCCTGACATTGCCACGTCAACAATCAATGCTTAGAGTGTGATGTTTAAGCCCACCCCACCAATACAGATTAATTGAAAAGGCTTTAGACACTTTCTAGCATAAACCTCTAAGATTTTTTTCTTTGTTGGCATTTTTTATGGCTGTCACAACCGTTTATTCTTAAATAACATTCACTTCAACAGTCAAAGGTCAATTTTGGCCAATAAAAATAAGACAAATATCTACCACTTTTTGTTGTGAATGAGATGTAAAATTGCTATTGGTTATTTGATCATTGAAATGGATAATATTTAAGTAGAGTGGTCACAACCATGTAAACCTCTGAAAAAGTTTAAGTAGTGGCTTCATATCATATTTTCACTGTACGTTAAAACAATATTTGCATCCTCATAAGATGAAAAAGCAGTGGTTATCACAACCACATTAGTTCATGACAAGAGTACCCTCGATGAAGCCTTCAATATTTGTCAACCATAACCACAGCCTCACAAGAAAATGTGCATGTAGAGTGCCCTGGCAGACATGTATATGCAAAATATGGAAGCAGAGACAAAGCCATGAGCTTTTTGACAGAATGCCTCAAAGAGATTTCATCTAATGAACTGGAATGATTGCAAGCTATGCACAAATTAAATACATTTGAAACACTTCATGTATTGTTGAATGGAGCGTGGATCTTCTTCGTGGATGGAAATGAATAAGCTTTAGTTTCAAGCGATATAGTAAGACTTCTTGCAATCATTTTTCATTGTGATCCTAGTGATTTTAGTTGTAAAACACTAGGTAATAACAAGCCTCAAGGTTTTAAACATGTTCTTCTTCTGATAGTTCTCAACAAAATAAATAGCAAAACTCCATTAACAAATAATCATAAAAGTCTGCTACCAATCCTCAAGATTGGAAAGCACTTGTTTAGATTGCCTCAACTTATGACTTCTCAAATAGTTTTCAATATCAATGCTACAGGTTGCGATGCTATGTTAGCTATAATAATAAAACTATACACTAATGCCCAGTTGGCATGGAGGGATACATGATATGCCAGCACCTCTCTCTGCAATGAAGTCAAGTTAAGAAGAAAATTTACTAATGGAAAACAAGAATATATTTATATGACACAACTAGAGCACTACTTTGTAAAAGGTGAAAGTAATTTGGTTTATAAATTAAAGAAATCTTTGTATGGCCTAAAACAAATTCCTAAGATGTGGTACTGGAAATTTGATACATTTGTGTTAAATTTGATATTTGAGCATTCTAAATTAGATCATTGTGTTTATCATAAATTTGATGGTCATTGTTTCCTTTTTATTTCATTATATGTTGATGATATGTTATATATTGGTAAAGGGAAAGGAATGATTTCAAAACTAAAGTCCCATCTTACAACTAAATTTGAAATGAAAGATCTTGTTGTAACTAAACACATTCTTGGGATAGAAATTAGAAGAGATAGAGTGAGCAAAAAATTATGGCTTGACTAGAATAAGTATATCAATTTAGTTTTACAGAGGTTTAACATGTTAGATTATAGACCATTGTGTGTTCATTTAATAGTTGGAATGAAGTTATCTACTGAACAATTTCCAACATCCCTATCAGAGATGGAAGACATGAGCAGAGTACCTTATCAGAGATGCATGCTCTAATCTGTACTAAACCAAACATTGCCCAAGCAATGAGAGTTCTTTCTAAATATATGTATAATCTTGGTAGAGTTCATTAGGATGTAGTTAAAATATTCTTTAAATATTTACAAGGTACCTCAAATTATTCCTTGTATTATCATGGTAATTTGATAAGAGGACATTCCCTTGATATTCATGGTTATGTGGATTCAAACTAAAGTAGGTGATGTTGATAGTGCTCAAAAGATCCATCAATGATTATGTGTTTACTTTATTTGAAGGCATAATTAGTTGGATGAGTAAGTGACAGGTTGTGGTTCCTTTGTCCACTAATGAGGCTAAGTATATGGTAGCTACTCACACTTGTAAAAAAAGCCATTTGGATTAGGAGATCGTGTTCAAATATTAGAATAAAATAGGGTTCAATGATAGTTTACTATGATAGTCAGAGTGTGACCTGCCTAGCTAAGAACCTGGTATTTCATGTCAAGAGAAAGCACATTGATGTACAGTATCATTTTCTCACAGATATGATCGAGGATGGTAGGGTGAAGTTGGTTAAGGTAGAGACTTTGATGAATGTGGCAAATTCACTAAATAAGCCTATGAGTAGAAAGAAGTTCATATGTTTTTGGAGTCTATGGGCCTTTCACCCCTAGCAATTAGATAAAGGTGTCGATACTCCCTTTTTACACTTCCAAGGTGTTCAACAAGTAGGAGAATATTGGGAAAAGTGTCTCAACCTTGTGATTACAAAAATTATGATTTTTAGGTTATAATAATAAATAAACTCAATCTCTAGGTTATAGAGTTGGTTTTTTTTTGGTCAAAATAACTATTCTAAGTTGGCTAACATTTCTTCCAAGGGTGCCCGATGTGTATATTATTTCAAGCTCTACAATTTTAAAAATGCTCAATCGACCTCCCAAATCAAAAGTTATGGCCTCTGAAAGTTGGGCCTCTCACATTGGAAAATATAAAAAATGTGTTGGACATAAAAAAAGGAGTTACTCATGTTGTCTAACTTGTAATGTGTGTGATGACACATCATAATACATCTTTGATTGGAGATAATGGAACCCTAAGGATTTGAGCACCACTTTTGGGTGGTTTTGACTCATAGTAAATTCTAATTATTGTTCGATGATTTTATGTGTTGTATCTCCTATTTATTAGATGCTTGAGATGGAGTTTGTGTGTGAGAGTCTTATAGATGTTGTTAAGTTGCCTTCAGATATTTATTTGGTGATACTCTTGTGGAAGCTTTCTATGCAAGTGTATTGTAATCTTGTTAAGATTTTTGAATAATATCTTGGGTTGCTTTTAGAGTGTGGGATTTTTCTCTCAAAAGGGTTTTCCCCACATAAATCATTGTATTGTGGTATGACTTCTATTTATATTTATTTCTATATAATTTATGTAACTATTGTAAAGATTTAAAAAAGTTTTACATAATCCTCTTCTTAAGATTAGTGTAGAAAGTTGTTCCGCTACCTTAACTCCTTACATGTAGATCAAAAATCACCCAAGTCCATTATAAAAAATATTGCTACATGTTCTCCATTGAATGCAAGGCTTGTTGTTACATCAATTTCCAATGATGAGTATTTGGCCAGTATGTCTAGAGCTAGTCTTTATGACTATATACCAAAGACATTTGGAAATATAGTTACACATGCCTGGGCATCATTATATACTCAGAGGGTTGTTCTTAGTCAAAGAATTGCTAATGTGCCAAAAAGATAAGTATCCAGGACTATCTTGGTCCAATAAATGCTATCTCCTCAAATTTCATTTGTATTGCACATTGTTAGTCCTATTGATTGAGATGATAAAGTAGCGCAAGCAAAAATTGTTGCAAAATTAGGTGAAACACTTGCATCTAGTACAAGGGGAACACCTTGGTGTTTAACAATCAATAAATTTGATAGAAATGGAAAGACATTAGCCTTTGCAACCTTCAATGAGAAACTAGTGGTAATAGCCAGTGGCCCAGCTGATGGAAAAGTTATGGGTTTAACTGTGGATTACACTAGAAAGCCTCTTTCTGTGGATCCAATTTTCTGCAATCAACTAGGAGGGCAGCGATTCGCCACAACAGGATTCTTTCTAGAATAGAAATTTGGTTGCCCCCAGGATGTAGAAAGATTTTTAATAGGTACTGATATCTATATTGTTCAACATGGCCTTAACATTGAGGAATTGCATGCCCTTATGCCTATGATTTCTTATTTTGACAATAAATGATTGTGGGATCTGCACAAAATGGATTTGTTGCAAAGGATTTAAAAACCTTCAAGCAAATGCAATTTTCCACATGAGCAAAATGGAGAGCTTTTAAGCAAAGGTGAAATACAATAATGTTTCATTGTTTTCTTAGTTTTTAGAACTTCTCAATCAACCAATCGGCAAGTTTTACAAACATCTGAACTCTCGACACCAATATAGATTAGTTGAAAAGGCCTTAGAAACTTTCTAGCGTAAACCTCTAAGTTTGTTGCCTTTGTCAGCATTTTCGATGGTCACAATCAGCGATTCTTAAATGACATCCACTTCAACAGTCAAAGGTTAATTTTGGCCAATAAAAATAGGACAAATATTTACCACTTTTTGTTATGAATGAAGTGTAAAATTGGTATTGATTGTTTGACCATTGAAGTGGATGCTGTGGGCAATATCATCCACTTCAATGGTCAAACAATCAATACCAATTTTATACTTCATTCATAACAAAAAGTGGTAAATATTTGTCCTATTTTTATTGGCCAAAATTAACCATTGACTATTGAAATGGAATTGTACTAGATGTGTTAGTCAAATCTTCTAGTTGACATATGAGTCAAATGTCTTTAGTCTCATCTCAAATATTTAGACCAAGATGGATGTCTAGTTGTAATTAGCCTTTAATAAGGACCTATTGTGAATGATATCAATTGTGCTCCTTGCATAGACAAGCTTTATTTTCTTGCCCACACCATAAAAAACATTCTGAGAGTCACCTCCTCATGAGACAAATTGAATCTGCTTCTTTTTTAGGATGTCACCAAATGTTGAAACAATCAAATCCCATACAAGAAATTGCACTCATCGATCCCCTAATCATGATCTTGATTTGTCAAGTGCATCAAAATGGTACTATAAATGGGGTGAACATATGGCTTAAAATTTTAAAAAAACTAGTGGAGTCAAAATTATGGATGAATTGCCTTAACCAGTTTTTGACAGACCCTCAATGCCTCTTGTTGATGTTTAATTTTGTAAGAAATCCCAACAATGGGAAATTCTAAGAATGTGGGACTTGATTCTTGAAATGACCTCCAAATTTTAAAGAAGCTGGCTCTTCTCTATTGTTTTGAGGTAAAGGAAAGAAAAAACAAGATTATAAAAGAATATTTAAAACTGCTAAGGTGACATGCCAAGATCATTATTTAAATCCAACAGCACAATGATTAGACTTAATAGAGTCTACTGGCAAAATTAAAGAGCATAAAGCATGATTAATATTTCTAGCGTATATATATCAGATCAAGCAAAGGCTCAGAATAGAAAGTAAGAAACAAGAATTAAAAACAGATTACAATTCGCACAGAACACCACTCTCTCTTCATTGATTGATAGGAGAACAAAGTACAAGAAGCAAAGATTTGCACAAAATACAATATTTGATCCCTCAGGGGAGGCACTTGTTAAGGCAGTACAATGCTACAGATCTTTTTTATAATATTGACTCTTTATTCATATGTGCTGTTATAACTGTTCCTTATCCTGTAACTTTAAAAGCATACGTCTTATTAGTCCCTGCCTTCGGCATGGTAACTATTGTTTTCACTGTAATAGCATTTCTTTGAGCGTTGGACTTTGTGCAAGTATTATAATCAAAATTAGCCTAAGTTTGTTTTCACCATAATAGCATTTCTTTGGGTGTTGGACTTTGTGCAAATATTATAATCGAAATTAGCCTAAGTTTTTTAGTCTATCTTGGTATTATTTTCCCGTTGATATCTGTGCAATGACAATAATCAAAGTTAAACCTAAGTGACATTGGCAATTTTTTAGCCCATTGGCAATTTAGTTGAGATAGTTTTTGGATTCTTAATATTTTAGCTTGTCTTTGCATAGGTTTCATTTCTTTCTTTTGGCTCGTTCTTTTTTCAACCCATTGGAAATATAGTTGAAATAGTTTTATTTTGTTGTTTTTTGTTTTAGCTTCGTTCTGCCTAGGGTTTCCTTTGTTTTTGCAAGGCCTCAGCATGTGTTGCAGCTTCAACTCGTGGCAGTGTTGAATTTGCATGTTCTATGTGGCCCGTTTTCTGTTGCAGGTAGAGAGGTAGAAACCAGCTCTGGAGGTGGTTGTTGATGCATTATCCTTTCCAAAGGATTCATGGCCATCTATTCCTGTATCCATGGTTGTGACTGCATTCCATTTCTCTGTGATTGCCATTGTGGGGTTTATATCCAATGCAACTAGATATTCAACCTCAAAGCATGTGCGATTGTGGGATCTTCTTTGGTTCTGTTGTAGCCAATATGTCTCTTGTGGATTTATATCTTGTTGAATTCAATTGGGTTTTATCAGGCTAGTGCTTTTTAACCCTTTTTCTCAGTTCAAATTTAATTGATCTCAGCTTTCAAATTTAGAGTTTAGACACTGTAATAATTTATAAAACCACTTTGAATACCTTTTTCAATTTCATTTAGAAATATTTAGTTCCCCTTGAGATTTAGTTTTATGGGGTGAATGCAGCTTTTGATCTTTTGACCAACGAAGTAGTGGCATTAATAGACGCAGAAACATCTGAGGCTGTGCCGTTTCTATCAAATCTTGGAGAGGCAACCGAGGTTCCAGTTCTGTCATTATCGGTCACAAGTCCTGTGCTCTCCAACCAGAGGTTCCCATATTTTGTTCGCATGGCACATAGTGATCGCATTTAGATGAAAGCCATTGCAGCCTGGTTAAGCATTACGGCTGGAGAAGCATTGCATTTCTTCACTCAAAGGATGATTTTGGTTCCGGAGCCATGTCCTGGTTGTGTGATGCCCTTCAACATCTGGACTCTGATATTATATACACATCAATGATTTCTTCAACTGCACAGAAACAAACAATAAGGGAAGAGCTTTATAAACTCAAGACAATAGAATCAAGTGTTTTTGTTGTCCACACCCCTTGTGGTCTTGGCATGAATCTATTCATGGAGGCGCGGGATATAGGAATGATGCAGTTTCAAAAGTGCCTCAGATTATTACCAACCCGAAGAATGGATCCACAGAGGGTGTCTTCCTTGCCTTTCCAAGACATGGGTTGTAGGGTAAGCAATCAAACAATCCCTTTCAATCAAGTGCTCACACATCTTTATAAAATGCCCATTCTCTAGTGTTTGCTGATGGTAGTGTTTGAAAATTATTGGTCTATGTGCTTCTAGAAGATAAAATTCAATATAATTTCAGTTTAATCTGATTTTCAATTAACAATATTTCAAATACTTGTTTAATCTTATTTGCTGCTGGCTGGAACCAGCAACTGTAAGTCTTTCTTGGCCCTGCACCTACAATATATGATTATGTGTTAAATGCTTCTACAATGTCATCTATGCAAGGTCTCCTTGGAGTTAAAATACACATCCCAAATTCTAAGAGCTGAACGATTTCACTGAAAGGTGGGAAGAACAATTCTGACTTGACAATCCCAAGATGAAAAACACTGAGCTCAATGCATATGGTCTATTGGCCTATGATACAGTGCTCATGATAGCTTGAGCAATTGGAAAGATAGAAAGAAATGCAAGTTAAGTCTTTTGAAACGACTCTTGGAGTAATAGCAAATACCAAAGTCAAGGTATTCCAGCAAGGTAGGAAGCTGTGATTGGCATTACATTCCCCACAGTCAGGGTTATTGGCATCCTTATTACAGTGGGAGGCATTTGAATCTGGGTCACACTCTTACAAGTGTCCACCTCATTTTTAGGAGAAAGCAGACAGCTTATTACAATATTTACCAGGAAGCTTGACATGCGCCATTAAACATGGATATAACTTGAAGGAGTCTATACGAAGCACCAATGCAGTCTATAAATTGACACGTGCTAATGGTCATCCACTGCAAACCAAAGTGAGTTGTAGGGAGTTTGCAAAATCTTGGCTTCATTTACTACTTTCTGCCTTTTTAGATCTGGCAATTAAGATGTCCATAATCTTTTATGGTTTCTAGATGGGAATGCATATATGATTAGTGTTATTTGCCAAGCCTCTGCTTTTGATGAATGGGAATACCACATGCTTTGGACAATATGAGTTAAGAGGGGCAATGTGTGAGTCTGTGATATTGAACATTGGTTTATCTAGTTGGTGAGTTGCAACCTCTGTAAAATCTATAAATGCACAATGCAATTTGCAGGTGTAAAGCCAAATACCACAACCTTTGCCAGCATCCTCCCCCTTAGGTTTTCTTGGTAACTTGCAACCCCTGTAAAACATTCAAGCAAATGCAATTTACAGGTGTAAAGTCAAATTCCACAACCTTTGCCAGCATCCTCCCTGCCTGTGCCAAAATCAGAGCTTTGGAATAGGGCATGGACATGCATCAAAGCATAATAGAAGGCGGATTTTCATCAGATCTCATAGTTGGAAATGCTTTGGTAGACATGTATGCAAAATGTGGAAGCATAGTGAAAGCACATGAACTGTTTGATAGAATGCCTCAAAGAAATGTAGTCTCATGGACTGCAATGATTGCAGGATATGCACAAAATGGATTTGTTGAGAAGGCTTTAGAAACATTCAAGCAAATGCAATTGGTAGGTGTAAAGCCAGACTCAACAACCTTTGCCAGCATCTTCCCTGCCTGTGCCAAAATTGGAGCTTTGGAATAGGGCATAGACATCCATCAAAGCATAAAGGAAGGAGGATTTTTGTTAGATGTTATAGTTGCAAGTGCCCTGGTAGACATGTATGCAAAATGTGGAAGCGCAGACCAGGCACATGAACTGTTTGGAAGCACAAACTAGCACCGTCAATTATCATGGCAGCTAAGAACTAATCACCATAAAGACAAAGATCTATTTTGCCACTGCAGTGGCCAAATGGGATGCTGGGTGTTTCATCTTCATATTCTTTAAGATTGTTTTTATTTCACCCAGAATTTAACCATAATTTACTTATTGCACATTTCGCCTATAATTTAGGCTATCGCATTGAGCATATGACAACATTTTGAACAGCATATATAGATTATATGACAACTTTTTTGAAAAATATTGATCATATCATTAAATTCTTTCTGAATTGTTCTTGCATATCTGTTTCTGCATTTGTTCTTTTTATTTCTTGTACAACAAGATTAATATCAAGAGTTCTCTTGGGATATGTCTATTATTGGAGGTCTGACTATATTCTTGAATTAATTGACAGAGAAGGCTAGCTGTTGGAGTATCTGAAAACATATATAGGGCAGCAGCAGAGCAATTAAGGGCAGATTGGTATTAGCAGAAAAACATTTAGGTTGTCTTGCTTGATTTCAATCATGCCCTTGCATTTCCTGCAGCGTTGCCATTTGCGATCCTGGGCAAGCTTGAAAAGCTATAAATCTGATTCACTTCTTTCTGCAGGTGACAGATTCTGGAATTCAGTGCAGTTAAGATCAGCATGCCAGGGCACCATACACCGCACACAAAACATTCTGTTACAAAAGGGGCATTCTGCATTCAATATGTCATCTGACCTTATGCCTGCAATGTCCTCCTTCACTAGTAGCTCGGAGCAGTTGGGAAAAGGGCAATAGACCTTTTCTGACTCAGGGATTTGGGCCTCCAAGATCACAGCTGACCACTCATCAAAGATTTCTGACGGCAGAAAATAACGGCATTCTTGAGATGACAGGGCTTCCCCATAAGAGTCCTGGGGACAGTAAATGTTTTGCCTCTCCTGTTCCAACCTTGAATGTATATACTGGGTCATGCAGGAATGACAAAAGCGATGCAAACAGTGGATACCCTCATACATGTTTGGTAAAGAATTCTCAAAACAGATCCTGCACAGCTCCATTGGCACCGACTGCTGCCTTCTGTATGAACATTGCCAAGAGCCCACTGCTTTTTCTGCTCCTCCCGAATAACCCTGAAGTTTGAACATACAAAAACCCCATGGGCAAACTTACCAACACAAATATAATGAATGTATAGTTCATTGATTGTTGCAATATTTTGTGGTTTGCAGGTTTGAAAAGATCATACCCAAGTGACTGTCCATAATCCAAATGCATTGTTGTTTAAAGCTAAAATGTATTGTGTAGAAATAGATTTTTTTGTTAATTCATTACTAAGGAATGGCAGGGTGATCTTGAACTGATCTGTAATTGTTCAGCTTCTCCCTTGCAATAAACACAACTCTATACTCCAAAATGCAGTATCAATTTCACACTCTTCTGTAGGATCTGACCAAACACACCTCTAATATCCTCTTTGAGCAAAAATGTCTCTACTGCCTTTAGCAAAGATTGGTTACATCGACATGATGGATCTGTAGATCATTACTTTCCTTGGCCACGACCAATTAACCAATGAAAATATGTCACACAGAATGCAGTTTTTTATCCAACAAAATTGCACAGCGTTAGGCAGGAACTGCAGCTGCAACGCAGCGCTTGTTTTAATAAAGCTTTAGCTTTATTTAGCATTCGTGAGTCCTGGCATGAATTAAAATAAAGCCTTTAGTTTTTTTTAATTTAAAGGACCCCACCACAGTTTTAAAAGACTCATCTCTGATTTTAATAAATCACTTTTGACTTACCTTATAAAATAATGACCCACTGTATAATCTTTAAAAGATTAAATAAAGATTTAAACAGGAAAAGTATCCGGTGAGATTTAATTTCCCTGCAGCCACGTGGAGCACTGGCGCATCACTTCAAACTCACAATCTCTTTTTTGCCCTCAGGAGTGCACTATGGTGCCACGTGGAGAACTGAGGCTCCGGCTTTTTGATTTTGACAGCGTAAGAGATAAATAAAACTTCACTTTATTTAACTTCTCCTTAGCTTACTTTATCTTGGCGTTAAAATAATAAAGCAGTGCTGTTTTTTAAGGAGCCCACCAGATTTGTTTTACTTGACTCAATTTTAAATGACTCACAAAACCTTAAAAGATTTTAATACAAGTTTTAAATATGAAACATTCAAAACTTAATTGAGTATAAAAGATATTAAATGAAACTTTTGGTAAAGCCTCTTTTAGCTGCAGGCTCTCCTCTACCCACGTGGCCATGTGGCGCTTCTCCTTGGCTGCGCCATTTTGCCAACTGGCAGCGCACTTATTGTATAGGCGGAGTCTCTTTGTATTGGCCGCGCCATTCTTTAACTGGTGCGTTGAAACTTCTTTGTGCTTGGCAACATTTGTATTGCTGATGCTTCATTATATAGGCCGAATAGGCTGCATTTGGACTTTTATATGGGCTATGTTCCTTTTAAGAGGCCGCGCTTCAGTCAAATTGCTCCATGCTCTGGATGAATCTCCCTTTGAAACTCAGTCTGATATGAAACTCACTGATATCGACAATTTTGATATGTTGTGCAGAATTGCTCAACACCTCTGATGTGACTTTGGATAGTAATAATTAGCAACTCCTTAATGAGCTCCCATAAGTTTAATGCAAAATTTTAGCATCATCATCTTTAACCATAGAGTTCCTATCTTTAAGTGCATCCTTTATGTCACCTATACACGAACTCCTTCAAAGAGAAACAATTTCTCTTGATTATAAAGATATTGAAATCTGGCTCTTCATAGTTGCAATTCCAGTAGGGCAATAGATGCTCGAAGGCTTTGGAGATGGGTAATGGTTTTAAAGATGAGAAGCAACTTTTTAGGACACTGTCATGCTTTGAAACTATATGGTGGGAGTAGGGAGACCATTTTTCTTGTCTAATTACTTTGGAAAATATCTTGCCTCCCACCAATGCGTATCGAATTTAATGCACAACCGAGAATTTCACAGCATTTCTCTAGTGCTCAAAGTGTCCATAGGAATCGCTTGAAACTAAAGCTTCTTCATTTCCAGCCACGAAGAACGTCCACGCCCCCATTAAAAAATACATGAAGTGTTTCAAATGAATTTAGTTTGTGCATACCTTGCAATCATTTCAGTCCATTAGATGACATCTCTTTGAGGTATTCTGTCAAAAAGCCCGCGGCTTTGTCTCCGCTTCCATATTTTGGATATACATGTATGCTAGGGCACTCTACATCCACATTTGCTTGTGAGGCTGTGATTATGCTTGACAATTATTGAAGGCTTCATCGAGGGTACTTCTGTGGTGAATTAATGTGGTGATGATAACCACCACTCTACTTAAATATCATCCACTTCAATGGTTAAATAGTGAATAGCAATTTTACACTTCATTCACAATAAAAAGTGGTAAATATTTGCCGTATTTTTATTAGGCAAAATTAATTTTTAACTGTTGAAGTGGATGATATTTAAGAATAGTCGATAACCACTTAGATATATTATTCATTTTAACGATCGAATAGTCAATAGTAATTCTACATCTCATTCACAATAAAAAAATGGTAAATATTTGTCTTATTTCTATTGGCCAAAATTGATCTTTGACTGTTGAAATGGATGTTATTTAAGAATAACCCTACAATTGAAGAGGATGGCAACTTGGAGATCACTGAGTTGAGTAAGCATGCATACAAGGTATGAATGTAGACCTCACTCATAAAATGTTTGACAAAAATACTCCACCTATAGCCCATGCATGTGGATTACTTGACGAAATACTACAATAGCCATTTAATTGTCAAATTTATGCAAAGATTAATTATTTAATCATAAATTCAATATTATTGATGCTTTAAAAGTATTTGTTTTAATTAAATATTGGACACTCACTCACTCAAGGGCTTTGAATGTATTATTTAAATATTTTATACAAGTTCTTAAAGAAGTGATTATAAAATGGTTATGGGTTAGTTGCAAGGAGAAGGATTATACATACAATCATTTTGAAAGTAATGGGGTTCTCTTCCTAGGACTTTTGGGGATTCACATAGATTGTACAAAGGTAAAAGTGTCTTTGAGCTCTTCTTTCAAAAATATAATTAAGGACATTTCTAGTCTATGCGCCATTTTTGTTGTCTTTATGTTGTTAATTTTTCTTATGTTAAATTTACAACCATCCTTGTAGTATTCTTTGATTATGATGTGAATACAGTTAGTCCTACTCTCTCTCTTTTCGATTTTACAATGCAATATTAGATGTGGTTTATGGCATTTTTTTTCTATGTTTGAAAATTCCTTCTTGAATTTTCATTTTCATAAGTAAAGTGATATTCTCCCTTTCAACCCAATTGCATTATCTTTCTATACAACTTATTAGATGAAGTATAAAATTTTGTGTTTATTCTTTCATTCAAAAAAGCCTTTAGTTTCTCTGAGAAATTAGACTCCAGCTTCATATCAGCATGTCTAGGGTTTCTTAGTTTTTATTCCAGTTTTAAGTTTTCTTTCACCTTTCCTACTTTGTGGTAAAAAACATAGCCCCAAAACATAAAACCCTATCTTACAAGGGAGTTGCCCCTCTCAAATTTAAAGAAAAATCATTAGTTCCATAATCATTTCCCCGACTGTTGTAAACGGTTGTTGTTGCACATTGGATGAATCAGGCTAAAATTAGTGAAATAGCATAGTGACAAATGTGTTTACCAATAGGGTACATGGGCACTAGGTTTTAGAGGTGTACATGCATTAAGATACATTAGGTTTTGTGGAGGTATGCACTATGGATATTCTAGGTGTTAGTGTGTTGGGTTTATCCTAACCCACACCTAGGCTTAAGTCACACTTAGTAGCTAGGTATAACTTAACCTTGATATTAAAGGTTAAGTTCACTTTTGAGGTTAGACACTTTTTTGTCTCACCACATGTACTCACATGAGGTTAGTCATTTTGATGCTTCACCTCAATAGAGGTTGGAGATATTCTCTCCTCACCTTATGGGAGGTTGGAGACATTTGTCCAACACCCTCCACATTTGTACCATGTGTTGATCTCATAGAGGGTTTGTCACAGTTGATTCTCTCCTTCTCACCTCATTCTCCTTGCCTATATATGCAAGGCTCATTATACTTTTTCATTATCTTTTGAATATCAAATTTATTTTTTTGTGCTCATACTTGATAGAAGTTTATCTTATTTTTTTCCTGCAGATCTTGACTGACATTTTCATGGTATTAGAGCAATGTAAACAAAATTCTTCTCAATTCTAAGCATTTTTAGCACATAGCCTTGTCAAGATTTCATTTTTGGGTTGAATTTATTGGTTTTGCTGGGATCTTTCTGGTTTTGTAGCAAGATATTGTGGCAGGTCACATCAACTCTTGAGCAAGGTTTAGAAGTCCATGATTTGTCACCATTCCATTTGAAGGTCATCGGAAGCTTCTGCATGACTCGTAGTTTATCTTCTGGGAGTCCTGGTTCGTGGTTCTTGGAGATTTGGTGACTTTGTTTTGTGGCTCTTTTCAGCCCTCACTGTTTAGAGCAATCTCGGCCTTTTGCGCGTATTTCCCGGAGCATTCTCTGCACCCTACGGTTAGAGCCACCTCTGGTCCAATAAGTTCTTCACACGGTGGACATACTCCTGCTATCGTTTAGGCCATCTATCTTTCCCTTCCAGTCAAAGTATCCGCTCTTTGTTGCAGATCAAACATCTCAGATTTGCACTCTTTATTTTTGCAAAGTCAACGTCCTTTGTATTGCAGGGATTGTGCCTTTGTTAAAGGCCACCATCTACATAGGAGAAATCGTCATTTGAAGCCTTCATCGAAGGTCGAGAGATCACCTACAGTTCATTGTTCGTGCTCTCTGGGAGATCTTGACTTCGACCCGTCTTTGGCTCTCAACATTTGGAGTGTTTTGATCCTTTGGCAACATCTCCATCAGTTCAACTCCGACTCAGCCTGCTGAACATGCTCTTAGACGTGGCTCCAATTCTCCCTGCCGAAATTTGTCATTTTTCATCTGGTTGAGGATTCAGTTTCCACCCACGTCGGCCCCTAGACCAATATTTTTCGGCCTTCCTATGGCCCATTTGGCCCGGTCCCCGGCATCCTCATCGCACACGCAGGCCCTACAAACCTTTTGTGCAGGTCACGATTCTACAGTCTTTTTCAGGCCAGGTGCATGGCTGAAAGAAGGCAGAGATGGCCAATCGTAGAAGAGTCCATCATTTTCTTTTTTGGTAAGGGAAGAGTTATTGAATTTTGGGGCAAAATTGTAAAGTTTATTTTCTCTCTTTTGGCAAATATTGTTTTCGAGCATATTGTAAAAGCAAATTGGCGACTTTTTAAAGCACCAAATTTTCTTTGTAAAGTCAAGTGGGTTCAATTGCACTCATATAAAGCACTGCCAAACTGACCCTATTTTTCACATTTTGCTTATGCACTCAAACTATAAAGTGCCAAAACAAGGGGTGATCAAAAACTAATCAAGGGGTTGTCTTGTGTTTTTTTTCTTTTCACAAAATGGACCTAATCCTAACTCTATTTAACTACTATGAATGGAAGCAATCAATGGAGATAAAACTCAAGAAACTAGGATTGCATCGGGTCACTATGGGTTTGGATCCTAAACCAACAGTTGCTGCAGAAAAACGTAAATGGTTTAATCGGAATGATGAAGCCTATGGTACATTGTGTATGTCTCTTTCTTCCGACCTCTTCTTTCACATTGCTTCAACCACAACACCTAATGCTATATGGACAACATTAGACTCTTTGTTTGGAAAACAAGATGTAATGAGAAGACATCAACTAGAAAATGAATTAATAAGTCTTAATCCACAAGACTTTAGAACAATTCAAGATTTATTCACTCAACTGCATTTGCTAAGGTTTCAACTCAAACAGTGCGGAATTGAAAAAGAAGATGAATAATTGGTTCTAAGTATCTTGTCAAAGTTAGGTCCTATGTATGCCATGTTTGTTTCAACTTTTCATGCAACAAAGGATGCTCTTGGTACACGCTTCACTATGCCTTCACTTTCAGATTTTGTTGTTTCTCTTACAAAGGAGCAAAACAAATTAATTCAAATGGGTACAATGAAGACTTAAAAGTCACAAGCTCTTATTGCAACTAAATCACCAATTAAGTCAAGGAAACAACATAAGGATCAAGCTAAAGGCACAAAATTTGAATCACCATCTGTTTCATCTCCCTCCTTAAAAGGGAAAAGTTTTAAGGAAAGGCCCACTTGTGCTTACTGTTAGAAACTTGGTCATGAAGAAAGCACATGCTTTCAAAAAGAAAAAGATGAACTGTTAAAGAAACTTCTTCAACAAACTCAACTTGAATTGTCCAAACTCAAGTAAAGTGGTTCTTCTAATTTTGCATCTACATCATCTACAGATTTAGATAAAGGAAAGAACAAGGGTATGTCACTTCTTGCTTCAGCAAAACCTACATCAAATAAATGGCTTCTTGATTTAGGAGCATCACACCATATGTTTGCCTCAAAGGAGTTGTTTTCTACCTACATGAGCCATGTTCATTCCCTCCAATTCTTATGGGGAATAACACATATGTGACTGCTTATGGAAAAGGATCTATTGATATTGGTAAAGGGTCATTTAGTGATGTACTTTATGTTCCCTCTTTGTCCACCAATCTCCTTTCCATTTACCAGATCACACACAGTGGCACAGGAAAAATAGTTCACTTCACATCCACTTTAGTGATTATTAGAGATTTGCAAAGTAGAGACATCATTGATACTAGACATGTTGATCATTGTTCTCAAGTGTATTCCTTTTCTTGCTTTAGTTCTACCAAATTTGATGATGGTTTGAGTATAGATGGCACTGGTACCTTCAACCTTCAAAAGGAGACTCAGTTTGGTGTCTTGCACCTTGGATTTCTTTCCTCCTCATTGGTTCCCACACATACTGATATTCTCTCTCCTTCATCTCCTACTTCTTTAGCTTTGAGTGTTCCATCATCTTTGGTTTCTCATGATTCAGGACAATAGGATTGACACATATGTGTTACTAATGTAGCTGATTGGGATGAGTACTTGGCAGGCATATCAGACTTGTTTAGTGAGTCTCATTTTATAGAGTTGTACCTAGACACTTTTGATGATAGTCATTCTATTATAACCTTGAGGATGTTGTTCCTCCATCTCTTGATTCTGTTCTGATTCCACCAGTGGTTTCACTATAGCTTCGAGAGATTTCATTGCAGTCTTCAAATTATGTGCAACATTCAGAGACTTATGTTCTTCTCACTTGGGAAGATATTATGCACCTTTCTATAGTTTTCCTTCTTCCACAAGGAAGACATGTTCGACATTTCTAGATCACTTTCAACATTCTTTATCGAGCATCACTCAACACTGTAGGATCCATCATCTTATGGGGGGCTCTCCAGTCTCTCTCTTTCTCTCCTATGGGGGGGATATTTCTTATACTTTTGTGATAGAAGTAGTTCTTGGGGGGTCATGAGTCCTTCTATATTTCTTCTTCTTTCACTTGTACATTTACTTCTTGCATCATTTCTCTTTTGGAGAGAAGTTTTGTTCCAACTAGGTTTTCTCCTTTTTCTACACTTATGAGAAATTGGTTCATGGGTACCTAACATGGCCTAGTAGCCAGGATTGATCCTCATCTTTTTTTTGCTACTCCCTAAGTATAACTTAAGGGGGGGTGTTAGTGTGTTGGGTTTATCCTAACCCACACCTAGACTTAAGTCACACTTAGTGGCTAGGTCTAACTTAACCTTGACATTAAAGGTTAAGTTCACTTTTGAGGTTGGACACTTTTTTGTCTCACCACATGTGCTCACATGAGGTTAATCATTTTGGCACTTCACCGCAATAGAGGTTGGAGATATTCTCTCCTCACCTTATGGGAGGTTGGAGACATTTGTCCAACACCCTCCACATTTGCACCATGTGTTGATCTTATAGAGGGGTTGTCATACTTGGTTCTCTCCTTCTCACCTCATTCTCCTTACCTATATATCCAAGGATCATTGTACTTTTTCATTATCTTGTGAATATCAAATTTGGCTTTTTGTGCTAATGCTTTGTAGAATTTTATCTTGGTTTTGTTTGCATATCTTGGCTAACATTTTCACTAGGGTTTATGTGCACAATAAGGATTTATGGGTGTATGTGAGTATGCTTGATAGTATGACACTAGGATTTATGGGTGTATGGGAGTATGTACAAGGGCCACTAGGTTGTTTTGGTGCATGTACTAACGAAATTATGTAGATTTAGGTTTCGTGGGTGTATACACTAGGGAAAAGTTAGGTTTTATGCATGTACATGCATTAAGAGGCACTAGGTTTTATGGAGGTATGCACTTGGAGCACTCTTAGGTTTATGGGTGGGGTAAGTACTTACATATGTGTATGGGAGTATATTCTTGACAAGTGCACTAGGATTTATGGGAGTGTGTACTAGGGGCACCAGGCTTTTTTTATGTTTACACTAAGGTAACTAAAGGGTAGTGGAGGCACTAGGGGGAACTAGGTTTGAAATTAATCTGCTAACATTTCATGTGATTTGTCAATTTAGCTAAACAATTAAGATTAGCCAAAATCTAACAACATAATCATTTACATATTATATAATTATTTTGTCAAAAAGGGTTGAGATTAATTGGTGAAAACATTGGATTCTCATTATGGAGACCCAAGTTCAAATCCCCATAGTGACATCTAAGGTGGAATTCTAAGTGGTGACTCTTGGACTTCCATTGTGGACTTGTATGTCTTCTAAGTTGAGTAAAGTCAAGAGTATGTTGATTAAGTGAATGTGTTGGTTGAGATGTTCCTGAATGGATGAAAGTTTAGGGATGAGGCCTCCCATTTATGGCCTCACCATCTTGAGCTAGACTTAAAATTCCCAAGGTACCAATAAATAAACATATTTATCTTTAGGGTGAAAGCACAAAAATGAGTATACATTTTGCATAAGTCTCCCGCGGATGAAAAATGCCGCTTGGAATGGGTACCCGTTTTGAAAAAAATGGGTACCTGTTTAGGATTGAGCTCCCGAAGCAAAACGGGTACTCGTTTTCAAAAAAAAAATAGCCATATGCATATAAAAACAAAAAAAAACTTTTTGAAAATGGGTACCCATTTTCAAAAAGTTTCTTTTAATCTATTTTTTTTATTTGTTAGAAATGGGTACCCATTATTTTTAAAATGGGTACCCGTTTATAATAGTCACCCATTATGAACGGGCACCCATTTATAACAGATACCCATTTCTAAAATTTTGAAATTTCAAACCCGCCAATTTGCATTGGTTTTAAGCTTGGAAACTCAAGTCTTAGGTTTGGACCTGCAACTAAGAGACCATGAAAACAACAAGAGAAAAAACTAGTTTCACCACTATGGCTGATGACTTTTTTTTAGAATATTTTAATGAAATTAAAACCCATATAGATCTCAAAGTGCAGTTTTAAAATATGTAATTTTTTTTACTATTGAACATAATTTTCTATTTATTATTTATTTTCCAAACAAACTAACTCATAAACTTGAAATAACATAGGTTACTATTTTTTTAATAACTTTTGATTTTGAAAGTTTCTTGAAAAAAAAATTATGTTTGACCAAACTAGACATCATTCTCTATATGATGGTTTTATTTTTAGTGAATTGATTAATTTACCTCAAATTTTGTGGGCCGTACATGAGGGGTTTTAAAAAACACTAATTAGGGCCATTAAAAATTTAATAAAAAAAATATTTATCAAAAAATTACAAAAAAAATATCTTGACTAAAATTCAACATCTTGAGAATCTTTCCACAAAAGGAATTAGAAAAATACATTAATTTAGGTCAAATTATGTTGGCTGTACACATGCATGCTTTTGCAAAAAATAGAGGACTTTTAAAAAGTCACTTTTTGTACATCCAATAAAAACCCAACTTGCATCATCTAGGTATTAGAAAAAAATATATATTTGAAAACTAGAAACAAAATCCTACATTTCTTATTTTTACATTATCTTAATATTTTATGTGCAAGTGCTTCAAATTGTCACTCTAAATACGAGAAAATTTGAAAAACAGAAAAAACACTTCCACTTTTTGGCCAAAAAGTGAATTCATCTTCTTGCACTTACCCTTTAATTATCTTTTACCTATATGTACAAAATAGTTATTTTTTCCTTATAAGAACACCATCCAAATGAATTCCTAATTTACTAAATAGGAAAAATATGAATTCCTTTTCTTACAAATGTTTAAACACTAGTCTATTTTGTTATGATAGGTGTCTCAACCTTGGTCCCAATGTTAAGATTACAAAAAGTGTTATATTTAGGTCAAGGAAAACATAAAAAATCAATTTATGGGATATAGGGTTGGTTTTTAGCCAAAATAAAAATTTTGAGTGGTTTAACATTATTTCATTAGTGCTTGGCATGTAGATCTCTCTCAGCTCTACAATTTTTTTAGAAAAGAGGGCCCAAATGGCCTCCTGAATCAAAGGTTATGGCCTCTGAAAGTTGGGCCTCTCACATTTGGAATGTAAAAGCTTCTATGATACATAAAAGAGTTGTAAAGGGGAGTTACACTTTTTGACCAACTTCTGATGCATGTTTTAACACATCATAAGGCATCTTTGGATGGAGATAATGGAGTCAAAATGGAACTCCCAATTTGGTGAGTGGGTTATAACAAGGTAATGACTAGTGGAAGGAATATGTTATTTTTAGTGTATTTACTCATCTTGGAATTTGGGTGTTGGATTTCTAACTAAGGATTTGGGTGGTTTTATCTCATGGTTTTCTAATTATTATTTGATGGTTTCATATATTTTATCTCTTGTTTATTAGGTGCTTGATATGGAGATTAGATAGCGAGTTTTTAAGGTATTGTAATATTGTCAGAATTCCTCCAGATCTTTGGTTGGTGATACTCCTATGAAAGCTTTCTCTACAAGTGTATTACGACTATGTTGTTTACTAAATAATAGATTGGGCTACTATGGAGTGTGGGGTTTTTCTCCTAAAAGGGTTTTACCCATGTACACTTGTGTTATAGTATATTGTTTATTTTACGTTTATATGTGTTTCTACTTTCTGTAATTGTTAAAAGATTGAAATTTGCACAACACTTTCTTTAAAATCTTAGTGTAGGAAGTGTTTCCATGTACCTTACTTCCTTTAATTTGGTATCAAATCCTGATCACCTCATATTCTAGGTGTTGGGTAAAGGGTTTTTTACACTAATCTTTGTTTGAGTGGGAGCTTGCATAGAGAGGGTTTTGATCTTATTGTAGGAAAATATGGAAAGCACATCAAGATAGAGATGGAGAACTTCTCAGGCATAAACTCTGACTTATGGCAGCTCAAGATGGAGGATGTTCTTGTAGACCAAGATCTATGGGTTGTAGTATCTAGATCCAAACCTATAGCTACTTCACAAGAAGACTGAGATAAGATGGATAGAAAAGCAAAGGGTCTCATTAGACTCAGTTTGGTTGATTCAATGATGTTGAATGTGAATAAAGAGACTACCATAGTGAACCTTTGGAAGAACCTTGGATGAATTTATTATGCTAAATCCCTAGTGATTAATATTTTCCTAAGAAAGAAGTTGTAATCCTTGAAGATGGAGGATGGTGGATCTATGGTTGAACATATAATTGCATTCAATATGGTAGTTACCTAGTTGCACTCTTTAGGAGTGAATATGGAGGAGAATAATTAGTGTATGACTTTTTTGTGTTATTTTTCAGATTCATGGGACCACCTAGTTATGGCCATTGGGATCACTACCACCAAGTTCAAGATGGTTGAAGTGGTTTCATCTTTTCTTTCCAAAGAAATGAGAAGGAAGACTTCTGGTTTGACCAAGGAGGCCCTAACAGTTTATGGAAGATCCAAAGAAAAAGGCAAGAAGAAGGATAAGAGACAAGATAAGTCTAGATCCAAATCCTATGGGATATCTAAATCTTCTGATAAGTTCAAGGAAAAACATTGGAACTATGGAAATTTTTGACATCTTAGAAGAGACTATAAGGAGGGGAAGAAGACAAAGAAGGTAGATTCTAATGATGAGTCTGAGAGATCCTCCCAAGATGACAGTTATGCTTGTGTTGCTACATTGGCTACTCATGCATTGGAAGGTGCATGGTTGAGAGACTTTTGTGCTTCTATCCACATGACCTCACATTGATGTTGGTTTACAAAATATGAAGAATATGATGGTGGGAAGGTGTATCTTGGGGGTGATTATCTTCTAAAGATTGTTGGCTATGGAAGAGTCTTGATTTATTTCCCTGATGGATGAGTGAAAGGTATCAATGGTGTATTGCATATCCTTGGTTTGACACAGAACCTACTTTTCTAATTAAATTTAATGATGTGGGTGTGCATGTTATTTTCTTAAGTAGATGGTGCAAGATAGTGAGAGCGGTTATGGTCCTTACTAAGGGTGATTGCAATAGCACTTTGTTTTAGTTGAATGCATGCACAATTCAGTGTAATAGTTCTTTTGTTCTTGTAGTGAAGATATCTATAGGATCTACACCTTCACCATCAAAACTAGCAAACAAGACTAGTGTTGCATCCACTTCTAATGGTCATGTTTTCTAGGTACCTAAGGGTGCTCATGCTTTAGAGACTAAGGTAGCTACAGAGAAAACAATGTTATGGCACTAAATGATGGGCCACATTGAAGAGAAGGGTCTAAGGGCCTTGAAAGATAAAAACCTTGTTGAGGGGTTGAATTCTTGTAATCTTAAATTTGATTTATGTGAACATTGTGTATATGAGAAAAAAGATCATGTTTAATATTACTCTAGTTCTCATAAATCTTCTGGCATGTTGGACTTAGTTCATTTAAATATTTTTGGTCCTATTAACATTCCTTTTATTTCAAAATCTATATATTATCTATCTTTCATTTATTATTATAGTAGAAGAGCATGGGTATATTTCCTTAGGAATAAATTTGAAGTCTTCAGTATATTTAAGGAGTTTAAAGCCCTCGTAGAAAATGAGAATGGTAAACAATAATAAGGTTTTGATAACTGACATTAGTGATGAGTTTTGTCTAGAAGATATTTTATAGATTCTATAAGGATCATGGGATAGAAAGACATAAGACAACTTCATACACACCTTAACAAAATGAAGTTGTAGAAAGAATAAATAGGATGTTAATGGAGAGGGCTAGGAGTATGCTTTGTGGGGTTGGCCTAGAATAAAAGTTTTGGACAGAAGTAGTTGATATAGCTTGTTACTTAGTTAGCAAGTCTCCTACATCATCTCTTGTTGAGAAGACATCCATGGTCGATCAAAAAGCTCCCATTGATACATCTTTGCGCATTTGGTTGCAAGGCATATGCACATGTGCCTAGGGAGAAGTAGTCAAAGTTAGAGAACAAGGTTGTTAAATGTATCTTTATTGGTTATGACATCAATGTGAAAGGGTACAAGCTTTGGGATCTTGTGGCTAAGAAACTTTTGTATAGCAGGAGTGTTATCTTCAGAGAGGTTAAGCATTCTTCCATAGCTTTGTAGCTAGGAAAGAAAGAGAATAAGGATGTGGTTCAACTACCCCTAAAGATTGAGAAAGTTGAACTTGAACAAAGAGTTCTGAAGAAGAAATTAATCCTCCACCTCAATTATTGAGGAGATCTAGTCGGCAAAGAGAATAGCCAGATAGGTAAACTCCTTTTGATTAGAGATGTGTATTTGCTTTGATTACTAACATTGATGAGCCTAAGATTGTAAAGGAGTCCATATGTTTATGAATGATGTAGAGTCCTAGAAGGTGGCCATGGATGAAGAGATGTTGCTTTGAATAAAAATAATACATTGGACTAGTACCTTTATTTGATGGACAAAAACCCATTGGATGCAAATGGGTGTTCAAAAGAAAAATAGGCTCTAATGGTATTGTTGAGAAATACAAGGAAATATTGGTTATGAAGGGTTATTCCCATGTTGAGGGAATAGATTATGGTGATATTTTCTTCCTAGTAGCAAAGTCAACATCCATTTAGTTTCTATTGTCTATTGTTGCAACATATGATCTTAAGGTTGAGTAGATGGATGTGAAGAAAACATTCCTTCATAGTGATTTGGAGGAAGAGACTTATATGACATAGTTGGAGCATTATATTAAGAAATGTAAATAACATTTGGTTTGTAAGAAGAAGAAATCTTTGTATGGTATTAAGCAATCTCCTAAGATGTGGTACCAAAAGTTTGATTCTTTTGTGTTAAGTTTATGATTTTTGACATCCAAATCAGATCATTATATCTAATATAAGATGGATGATGATTGTATTCTTATTATCGCATTATATGTTGATGATACATGTTAGTTTTTTGGTAATGGGAAATGTTTGATTTATGAGTTGAAGTCTCAGCTTTCATCATAGTTTTAGATGAAGCACTTAGGGGTAGCCAGACACATCTTGGGGATGGATATTAGAAGAGATAGAGTGAACAAAAAACTTTGGTTGGGCTAGAGTAAGTATGTGAACTCAATATTGGAAAGGTTCAATAGGTCAATTGTAGGCTATTGTGTGTTCATGTTACAATAGAGACAAAATTATTTGTTGAGCAATGTCTAACTTCTCCTAGTGAGATGGAGAATATGAGCAAAGTACCTTATGCTAGTGTACTTGGGAATTTGATGTATGCTATGGTATGCACAAGACCAAACATTGCCCAAGCAGTGGGAGTCCTTAGCTAATTTATAGATAATCTTAGACAGATACACACTTCAAACAAATAAAGTTCAAAGACACTTTAAACAAACAATCAATGGATGTCAAAATTTAAACACACACACAATGTAAATGCCAAAGCACAAACACACACTTCATAGAAACGATAAATGGGAACAAAGTGAATTCAATTTTAAACATATGAAATGAAACACATATAATTCAATGCTAAAGTTTAAACCCATGCTTCACACAAACAATAAGAAAATCAAATTAGAGTGACAAAGTGAATTCAATTTTTAAAATACAAAGTGAAACAAATGTAAGTCAATGCCAAAATTCAAACCCATACTTCACACAAACAATAAGTATATCAAATTAAAGTGAATGTCAAAGTTGCACTCCACACAAACAATAAATAGATTCCAAAGTGAAACACACTAAATAAACATGCTTAGAATACAATTTACTAATAGTACAACACTAATTATAACAATGTTAATAGATTGCATTGTCATTGAATGGGAGGCCATAGTTCTCTATTGGTTTATTTATGATTTAGTTTTCTAATGGTTCATTCACGATTTAGTTCATGTGGTTATTCATTTAATACTATTCCATTATTTTTATTTGCGAAAAAATAATTGAATTTCTTATAGTATTTATGGCCTTGTCCACCAACTACTACATGTAATGACTTTCTAATTAAAACATAAATATAAACTATTTAATGATAGGTCTATAAATATTTGTGCCTATCGACCATTTGATAACACCTTTGATGCTTTTACTAGTAATACTTAAACATCATCCATTTTAATGGTCAAACAATCAATATCAATTTTACACCTCATCCACAACAAAAAGTGGTAAATATTTATCCTAATTTTAGTGGCCAAAATTGACCTTTGATTGTTGATAATATTTAAGAATAGCCAATAATGATATCTATATTGTTCAAACATGCCTCAACCTCGAGGAATTGCATGCCCTTATGCCTATGGTTTCTTGTTTTGACAATAAATGATCGTGGCAAAACGGATTTGTTGAAAAGGCTTTAAAAACCTTCAAGAAAATGCAATTTGCCACGTGAGCAAACATGGAGAACTTTCAAGAAAAGGCTTAATACGATAATGTTTCATTGTTTTCTTAGTTATTAGAACTTCTCAATCGACCGATCGGCAAGTTTTACAAACTTCTGAACTCTCGACACGAATATAGATTAGTTGAAAAGGCTTTTCAAAATTTCTAGCATACAAAGAAAGACAACTAAGTTTGTTGCCTTCATCGGCATTTTCGATGGCTGTCACAACCATGTAAACCTCTGACAAAGTTTAAGCAGTGGCTTCATATCGTATTTTCACTGTACATTAAAACAATATTGTCATCTTCATCGCAGAAGTAGTGGTTATCACAACCACATTAGTTCCCGACAAGAGCACCCTCGCTGAAGGCTTCAATAACTGTCAAGCATACCCGCAGCCTCACAAGCAAATATCGTTGTAGAAGTGCTGATCTCGAGAGTGATACTGGTTATCTTTGTGAAATCGTGGCAGGTCATTCGAAACAACAGAGGTACCTGGCGAAGAAAATGGAGAAGAATGTTCATGTATTCCCTTTCTAACATGGAAGTAATTGAGAAAGAAGTTATGGCAGCGGATTCAAGGAAAACTTTAAATATTGTTCCAATTGGGTGTATTGTTAAATTTTTGGATATACTCAGACAGTATGCATGCCACTCTTGCAATAAGACTCTTCCTGATGAAGATAATGTTGAAAATCTAAAACTAGCCGTGCTACACAAGTTGTTTCTGGACAAATTTCTTTGTATGATACCCTGGAAATAAAGTTCTATGATATTAGAATGAGAAAAGAACTGTGATCTTCGTTGGCCATTCCTTTGGTGGAGCAATAGCATTCCTATGGACACTTTGAGCACTAGAGACGCTGTGAAATTCTCCGTTGTGCATTAAATTTGGATGCCCATTGGTGGGAGGCAATATATTTTCCAAAGCAATTAGACAAGAAAAATGGTCTCCCTACTCCCACCATATAGTTTCAAAGCATGACAGTGTCCTCAAAAGTTGCTTCTCATCTTTAAAACCACTACCCATCTCCAAAGCCTTTGAGCATCTATTGCCCTGGAGTTGCAACTATGAAGAGCCAGATTTCAATATCTTTATAATCAAGAGAAATGGTTTCGCTTTGGAGGAGTTCTTGTATCTTTATAATCAAAAGAAATCATTTCGCTTTGGAGGAGTTCGTGTAGAGGTGACATAAAGGATGCACTTGAAGATAGGAACTCTATTGTTAAAGATGATGATGCTAAAATTTTGCATGAAACTGATGAGAGCTCATTTAGGAGTTGTCAATTATTACTGATCCAAAGTCACATCAGAGGCATCGAGGGGCTGTGGAAAACGAGTTAAGACAATTCATCGATAATTTTTGACTCCACTAGTTTTTAATTTTAAGCTATATGTTTGTTTTGTATAAAAAGAGGGAAAAATGAAAAAGGTTGTTTTATGGGTGTTTGGTTTAGACCCTCCTTTCACAACAAACATTCAAGGGCATATCAACCGAATTGAATCTCTACTGAATGAGAGCATTCACCTAACAGGTTGGGTTGCCACTTGGAACGATGTGAAAACTCAGAAATTGTTAATTAATGCCTCAGTGTAATCATCAAATGTAAAAGAAACCTTAATTATGCAAAACAATAATCAAATTGTCAATTTCAGATAAATGCTTACAGACTGAGATAAAGGACAAAGATTAATAACTAACCATTTTTTGAAGTTTAGAATTTAGAATATTCGAGGACAATGCCCCAGGCGCCCAAGTCCAAGGCACTGTTTTCTTCGTGGAATGCAGAGCTCCTTTCGACACTAATGATTATTGTTCTGTCCATTTTTTACATTGGAAATGCAGAGGACACTGCCCTGGGTGCCCTAGTCCAAGGCAGGTTGATTCTTGGGATGAGGAAGCTTCTTCAGATGCAGAATGTCACTGTAACTCTGATTCCTATCCATTTAACTTCGGAGGACATTTCCCTAGGCGCCCATGTCCCAAAAATGCTCCATTTCACTTCTTTCTTTCAGATCCTGAATTCTTATCTCCTGCAACCTTCCTCTGGAACTCTACTCCACGAAACTCGGTACCTGTAACCTGCAATCATAAAGGAGTGTGGTTGGGGGTTGTGGTGTTTAGAGGCTTGCCTCAGTCAAGCCTCAGAGAGATATTCAAGTCTTCCAAACACCGTTGTTAGATAAGAGTGTGTATCCCTACGGGATAGAGGAAAAAAACAAATGATAAATGATTCAAACATAAACAAATGTCACCTCTATAGTGTAGCTATCACATAGATGAAGATCTTTCATGCACATGAGAAGATGATGCTAAATCTACATAAACAAACACAATAACAATGCTCTACTCTGCAACAATGAATATCATGGAATCACAACCTTGCCACAAGTTCATACCACAATAATCTTCTAGTTTACAAATGAAAACCTAAACATGCTTATATATGCAACAACACACATCCCTGCCAAGAATTTCATAAATCAAACTTAAGGTTTCGGCATGGGACCTAATTAATGGTCACATAACATAAATTCAAATTTAGGGCTAAACAACAATAGGGCAGGACTACGGTGTGACCACCCAAGTCCACCCTCCCATTTTGAGTTAGGATTCATTAAAATAGCACCCCTAGGTCCTATTTGCCATAACACTTAGGGGTTTTCTCATTGGGAATCACAATTAACATGCAAGATGATCTAAATGCATTCTAAAGGACCCGGGAGCTAAACCTTAAGAGGGAAAAGTCCCAAGGAGACATTTTATGACATAACATTTAGCCTCCACTTTAATGTATGCATGAACACAAGGCACATACATGCATTAAAGTACGGTCAACAAACACATCAAACATACCAAGAACATAGAGCTAATGTATACACAAAGATCGAGGAACCATTTCTAGCCCCCAGCCTTAGGTAGACATTAGAAAAGACACATCGTAGAAACACCAAACACAATGAAGACTGTAACAGGCATGCAAAAGATGGAGAAGATAGTAATAGTCATGCAAGACATGGAGAAGACAACATTGAAGACATGCAAAACATAGTGAGTGTAGTGATTATTTCTTTTTTATTTTTCTATATGAAATGCAAATGCAAGTACAAGGAAAGTAAACACACAACCCATAATGCAAGATGGACTCATCGCCACCAGTCTTTAGACTACATATGGGGCAATAAATATGCAATACAAATCTCAAAGTGCAGGAGGGACTCATCACCACTAGTCTTTATATTGCACTTGAGAACAAACACGCCATACAAATTCCAAAGCATAGGAGGGACTCATCGCCACCAGTCTTTAGACTATGCTTGGGAACAAACACGCCATACAAAACCTAAGTGTAGGAGGGACTCATCGTCACCAGTCTTTAGAGTACAACACGGGGGAAAATACATGGAAGACATGGAGAAAACATAGCAAACAAGGCGATGGAAGAAACCTATTGCTAGGTTCGCTACCATTTTAGGCACATTACAAGCATACCTAACAGTTGGGCTTCCCCACAACAACTACCAAAGACATGCTTAAGGGTAGGATAGTCTCAAATCCACCCCGCCTACTCGGAGGACTTTTTGAAAATGACAAGACGTGCAATCTCCTCAAGAAATACACCATCCCCGCCTTCCGTAGAAGGGCTTAAAATAAAAGGATATGCACGATATCCTACCTCTGTAGAAGGATTTCTCAATTACAATATAAAATAAAGATGTGCACTCACTCAGAGATACAACATCCTGCCTCCGCAGAGGACTTACTAACATGCTTCATTAGTATCAAAATCATCAGACACCTTACCTTTATATGCCCCCACCTTAAGGTGGTTGATATCATGTGCTGATATCAAGCACGTTAAGGTAGGAAGAAAACACACAAGGGAATAAGAGCTCTCGCAAAGCCTATGCCCCTAGAGGTGACATGAACTTTACGATCGCCAAATGTTCCCACAAACACATTCCTGCAAGAAAGAGATTAGAAATCTTTTTCATAAGACAACAACTACATCACATGATAAAAAGTCAATGCATGAAAACAATCACATCAAGAGCCAAGGTTACACTACGGAATCGAAAACCAAGTATAACTGTGGGGCTATACTGCAAAGATCTCAGAATCGAGTGTAAGCGAGGTGAGATCCAAGATAAACAATGTGCATGGAGCAACTATATTGTTATAGTTTGTTAGTGCGATAAGACAACATCAAAATATCACACGAAGTGATTCTACTAGCCAAGCATCAAATAATATATATCAACCCCATCGTCATGTATGGACTAGGTCCATTTTTGCTTACTCGCTGAAGGGACACTTGGTCCTTATCAGTCTTATTTATTTTTCGTCATCCACCTGACTAGGTAGGACCACTAGAAGAAGGTAAACAATAAATCAAGAGAGGAGAGCAAGTGCCTTAAGGACAATCATGTAGGAGGGTGCCCCCAAGTCACCAACCGCAATGCTATGTTCTTAAGACACAACACACAACAATGAAAATAGAGGAGAAGATCAATAGATGAATGATGGTACAAATAGAAGAAGGGTCACAACAGAGGCAGTCACCCAATAGCCTTGATCTTACAAGAGAATCAAGGGTCATCCCAGGAGGCCTAAACAACACATAACACATCATGGGGGAACACAACACAAGAGGGGAGGTCACATAAATGAGCAAATAATGCTATGACATAGGTGACCCCCAATGATAGAAATACTTAACTGTTATCCTTGATCTTGATCTTTACCTTGATAGTTAAAGCTTTATCTCTTGTCCCATCTTCATGTTGAATAGTGTTTTCTACATTGTTCTCAAGGTTAGTTCTTATGATATTCGGGGATTGTGGAGTAGGAGCCTCACAAATTCCCATTTTAGTTGAATGAGGGGGTGAAGGAACCTAGAAAATGCCCATTTCCATTGGCATATAGGGTGTTCTAGAATACCTTGGTTGTGAGGAATAGTTTTTTCTTCTATGTCTTGTGAGTTTTCATTATTGTTCAAGGTGTGTGAGGGTTTAGGTAAAGGTGTATAATCTGTTTCTTTGTTCAAAATGTAGTTGAGAAGTGTTTGAAGATCAGGTGGTGAATTTTTAGTGTCAATTGGTTGAAGTAAATGTTCACAAAGGGAATCTGCATCATCCAATGCTTCATCCTAGCCATGGAGAGCATGAAGGGATGCCAAAGTGGTGTTAATAAATGTCTCAATGACATCATCTTCTTGTGCCAATATATCTTCACTAGGTGAGGTTATGTTGGGAGGGGGTTCAAATTACCACATTCATTTCCCCAAACTATGTCAGCCTCATATGTCTCAGAAAGAATGCTCATTATATCATTGTGGAATGAAGGAAGAGAGGTAATGTCATTTTCACAACTAGTTTCCTCTTGGTTATTTGTTAAAATGAAACTAGTAAGCTTTTCCAAGATTGAAGGGAAAATACCCACAATAGTGACAAAGCTCTCAAAATATGTTATAGAATGAAGCATATCACAGAAAAATCTAGTGGTCAAGTCAATGGTATAAGTGTATGGTATTTGATGCTAGACTTGAGGATACTTATTAGTAAATTTGTTAAACTTATCAACATTTACAATGTACTCAAATAAATCTTCCAAAGATGAATGATGAGGAGAATCCATGATTTATACAAGAAAATGAATTGCAAACTATGTATGAATATGACCTAAAAATGCTTGATTTTTCAACTTTTTTCAATGCAAATAAGTTAAAGAAGTGTTGTAAGGAAATTGATGAGGGGTGGTGAATAATATGCCTAATATCAGTCCAATAAACCAACAATATCCTTCACAACACACCTTTAGTGCAGATCTAGAGTGATGAGTCAAAACTTAGTGAAAATACACCTAAAATATGCAATTTTTCACAAATTTTCAATGCAAATGTCTAATAGAAAGGGTTTTATAAAAAAATTGAGGAGGTGCAATAGATTATAACCCTAATATTAGTAAATTAGTGCAGAAAAATCCTTCACAACACACTTATGATGCAATTCTAGAGAGACGATAAGGCCAAATCTAGTGAATTTGCAAGGTTTTCAAACCCTAGACATGAAATTTTACAATAAAGACACTATGATGAGACACTAAAATTAGAAATCAGTTTTAAATGAGTGTTTTAAAATAGTAGTAAAATTTGAAACAAGATTGTAACTACAAACCCTAGCTAATGCAAAAACAAGGTTATATGAAAAATATACAATTTCAAGCAATTTTTAACAATTTAAGCATGAAAATGCAATGCAAATGAATAATTAATGATGAATTTCTGTAATTTAAATCAGATCTAACAAAAATAACAGAAATTAAATGAAATTAAATGCAAATTAATTTAAATAATTTGAAAATGCAAGCCTGAAATACCAATTTTTTCAAATTGTTCAAATTTTTCAATCTTTTTTGTAATTTTTCAAATGCAATAGCATGAATAAATGCAAATCCACAACACAACACTCAGCAAGGTGCAAAAATTCAAAACATAGGTTCACCAAAATAATTTGTATAAAGAGAGGGAAAAATGAAAAAGGTGGTTTTATGGGTGTTTGGTTTAGATCCTCCTTTCACAACAAACATTCAAGGGCATATCAACCGAGTTGAATCTGTACTGAATGAGAGAATTCACCTAACATGTTGGGCTGCCACTTGGAATGATGTGTAAATTAATGTAATCCTCAAATGTAAAAGAAACCCTAATTATGCAAAACAGTAATCAAATTGTCGATTTCAGATAAATGCTTACAGACTGAGATAAAGGACAAAGATTAATAACTAAGCATTTTTTAAAGTTCAAAATTTGAAATATTTGAGGACAATCCCCTGGGTGCCCAAGTCTAAGGCACTATTTTCTTCACGAAATGCAGAACTCCTTCTGACACTGATGATCATTGTTCCGTCCATTTTCGACACTGGAAATGTAGAGGAAACTGCCCCAGGTGCCCTAGTCCAAGGTAGACTGATTCTCAAGATGAGGGAGTTTCTTTAGATGTAGAATGTCATTTTAACTCTGATTCCTATCTGTGTATCTTCAAAGGACATTTCCCTAGGCCCCCATGTCTCTAAAATGCTTTGTTTCACTTCTTTCTTTTAGATCCTAAATTCTTATCTCCTGCAACATTCCTCTACAACTCCACTCTGCGAAACTTGGTACCTGTAACCTGCAATCATAAAGGAATGTGGTTGGTGGTTGTGGTGTTTAGAGGCTTGCCTCAGTCAAGCCCTGGAGAGACATTCATGTCTTCTGAACACTATTGTTAGATAAGAGTGTGTATCCCTATGAAATAGAGGCAAAAAGCAAATGATAAATGATTCAAACATAAACAAATGTCACCTTGATGGTGTAGCTCTCACATAGATGAAGATCCTTCATTCACATGTGAAGATGAAGCTAAATCTACATAAACAAACACAATAACAATGCTCTGCTCTGCAATAATGAATATCATGGAATCACAAGTTTGCCACAAGTTCATATCACAATCATCTTCTAGTTTACAAATGAAAACCTAAACATGCTTATATATGCAATAACACACATTCCTGCCAAGAATTTCATAATTAAAACTTAAGGTGTTGACATGGGACCTATTTAACGGTCACATAACCGACATTCAAAATTAAGGCTAACCCAAAATAGGGTAGGACTAGGGTGTGAGCGCCCAAGTCCACCCTCCCATTTTGAGTCAAGATTCCTTAAAATAGCATCCCCTAGGTCCTATTTTCCATAACACTTAGAGGTTTTCTCATCGGGAATCACAATTAACATGGAAGATGATCTAAATGCACTCTAAAGGACTCGAGAGCTAAACCTTAAAAGGGAAAAGTCCTAGGGAGACATTTTCCAACATAACAATGTTCACCTCATTCAAGGGTGGGTTTAAATCACACAATAAGCTTTGACTGTTTAGGTGGTAGATGTGGGCCCATTCATTTGGCCAACGTCTATTCCCATTTAAGCAGCAGTCCCTGTTCAAATTGAAACTCTGTTCCCATGTGAAATTTTTATGAAGATCCATTAATATTTGATTACATAAAACAACATATAGCATCTCATGGAAAATGGTTGTTGTAGGGAATAGAAGACATGGGTGTCTTCATGAGGCAGTCACATTGTTTCACCATATGCAACAAACAGGTTTCCAACCTGATTAGGTTTCATTTTCCCATGTACTCCTAGCCTTTTCTAAAATGGGAGCTTTGGAACATGGTGTGGACATTCATCAAAGTATAATGGAAAGTGGATTATTGTTAGATATATAGTTGGAAATTCTCTGGTAGACATTTATGGAAAATGTGGAAGCATAGACAAGGCATGTGAGCTATTTGATAGAATGCCTCAAAGAAATGTGTTCTCATGGAATGCCTTGATTGCAAGATATTAACAAAATGGATTTGTTGAAAAGGCTTTAAAAACTTTCAACCAAATGAAATGGGCATGTGTAAAGGTAGACTCTACAACCTTTGGCAGCATCCTCCTAGCCAGTGCCAAATGTGAGCTCTGGAACAAGGTGTGGACATCCATGAAAGATTAAAAGGATATAGGAGTTTTGTCATCAGTTGCTGCTCTGGTAGACATGTATACACAATGTAGCTACATATTCATAAAACCTGCATATTCAAATTCTGGAAAAATTTTGATACCATAATTGTAGTTACAATTCAGCATATAAACTAGTGAAGAATATGTGAGGTTAAGGGAGTTAAAGGAAGGTTTAGATGAGGTATATGCTTAGGTTGAAACTAGTGAAATAATATTTTTTGGATGTGCATTATGTGCGTGACTTGTGATGTTATTAAATTATGATGATCTGTGTTCATACTAGAGTTCTCAGTGTGGTTGTTGTGTGAATATGCCATTCTATGTTTGTGAATTCATGGGTCTCATGGTCTCATGTCTAAGTTGGGATGCTTGTGTATGAGTTTTATCTATTGTAGCAATATATACATGTGATCTAGTGACAAGGAAGACTATGTGGACTAAATTGTTGATCATCATTTAGGCCTCAATGAAGTCATATAGTTTCCATTTTATAGAGAGAATAGCTCCATGGTCATTCATGCATAGAGTGACACAATGGTTATTTTGGTGAATTGAAAATCTAAATGATGGTCATCCTAGTAGAGATGGGATATTTTCTATCTTAGTTGTAAGTTGAATAGTGTGTCTTGCCATAGTGAGGTGTTGCCTTGATTTTGCTATCTCAATTTAAAGTTGGATAGTGTTGCTTTGGTATAGCAAGGTGTTACAGTGTGATCAAGGTATTTCCTTGTTGACATGTGTTAGGGCCCATTGAAGTGGTTGTAGCTCCCCAAATTGTGTTGAATGTAATTGTGACTTGGATGTTTAGAGACTTGTGTGTGTCTATATGTATGCATGGTTGTGCATGTGTCAATTAGTCAATCTAGTGATATTGAGTTCTAGATTGGTGAGTGGTGGATGCCATAATTTTCCTAGATTGACTAAGTGGTGGATTTTATGGTTTTCATGGATTGATTTTAGAAATTAGCTACAAAATTGCTTAGATGGTTATAGAATCCTTGCACCAATCAAATGGGTTGAAGACCTTTGAATGGCCACAAACCTCACCAACAACTCTATAAAGTTGAATACCTCATTATAATGGTGGATAAGAGGAAAAGTAGGCATGATACTTGGATTGGCCTCCATGCAATGTCCTCTACACTCTAATAATAAATTGGTAACAAATGTGCCTACATTCTATGAATTAATGAATAACTCTAGTTGTAATAAAGATGAATGAAGATTATCTCTAAATTCATAAATCTAACTACAATTATATTTGATTGTTATAATGAACTTTGTGATCTTTGTTTACCCAATATGTCTATAGGAGAAAGGTGTGGAGATTGCTTAAGGACGCCATCAAAGATGCATAGTAGGAAGCATTAAGGATTGTTGAGCAGTAGAATTGATGATCATCAAATTCTTGGTTAAGGATCAAGAAACTTGTTATTAATTTATCTTAAGGCATCAAGTTGTAAAGTCTAGAGAACTGTATAGGATATGTTAATTATTAAAGATTATAATACTCTGTGTAAACTACTTGTGTAAAATTTGACCCATCACCTTAGAGATAGAGTTATTTTTTGAATAATATGATTCTAGTGTGTGATATAAATTACTTAAAGGCTTCTATGAGCTTCCTAGAAGACTTAATGAGTACATGTTCATTTTTATTAGGATATTATAGTGTTTTGTTGTCATTTGGTAAAACTAATTATGAACCCTCTAAGGCTTGATACCTTCCTATTGAAGTATTGCTTTATATTATTATTTGGGTTAATATGTAAAACATGTGACATGATTCTATAATGTTCTAGTGAATGGAACTTACTTCCTATGTATAATTGGCCTAGAGTGAATAATCTAGACAAATGGAGCCATGGATGGTTAGAGGCTAATGCATAGAGGTAATGTAATTGGGATTCCTAAATTTGGCAAGTAGTTCTCCTATGTCATAAATCTGACATATTCCCTAACCATAAATCAAGTCTTGTGGATGGTCAAATTTTTTTAAGAGATAACTACGTAAACTCCATGAATAAATCATCAAAGGAAGTATTAACTAAACTCTTTGAGGTAAATTCTAATATCCTAGATAGAAACCATGGTTCTTTGCAAGATTCAATAATCTAAAGTCTAAATAATTTAAGTAAAATGAAACCCCATCTGTCCTTTTTTTATACCTTTACCAACTTCACCTATACATTCATTAAAATTGCGGTGCTCATGAGCTTAATTTAGTATCCTCATCCCCTGCTCTTATCATCATGGGGATGCAAATTGCCTAATACCTATGGCTTGGTGAAATTTAATAGAAATATTAAAATTGTTATCCCTCCTTATGCCCTAATGAAACTGCAGAGTGCAGAGTTGCCATAAGCTTTTGAAGAATTACCTGAAGAGGATCAATTTTTCTGTCAGACCTATTTTACATGAACAATGTACATGCACTCCAACCTCTCTGGAATGAATCTGCACCTTACACATTCAGTTATTTGAGGTCCTATAGTGAACACTGATTTTTAACTATAAAAATGTATGTGTACTGATTGTTCTCCCACTGGCCCACTTTTCTCTTTCTACCCCTCTATGGCCCATCAACACATTCAATTATAGGGAACCTCTACTTATTTTTCTTGAACATAGATGGTGGAGAATGTTAATGGTCAAAACAAAGGGTTAAGCTTTAATCTTTGAAAATCCCTTTTTCATATAGCAGTGATCCCATCATAATGAGAAAAGAAGCAAAGGCATTGTAGGGAAAGTCTACTAAGTTCTAGGTTGTGTTTTAGTTTTGAGTCATAGATCATGAAATTTAGAACGTCCTGTAGAGTGCCCCAGTGCCTTCTTACGATGTCCAGCACTATGAATATTCACTTTTCCATATAACTTATGAGAATCACATAATTGAAGGTAATAATGTTGAATAGACTAGTTGTTTTGGGTGACTCGAAAAGTGAAACAGACCATGAAAATGAACCAAATAATTATTACATGGCTTTAGCATAACACAAGGCAAGCGTCAACTTAGGTGGGGAAATTAATATACATGTAAGCACTCGTAGTTTTTAAAATAAGTTTGACTAGAAAGATCCTCTCTCCACACACAAGACTTCAAAAATTCATACAATATTTATCTATTCAATTAAAATTATTAGGTTATTGCATTGATCTTGATGAAAATTGTACACCTATGTCTTTTTTTTAATATAATTTTTTTTTCTTCTGAAAGACCATTGTTGTGTTAATTTTAATTTTAAAATTAAATTATCCATATTTTCAATTATTTAAGATGGGATGTTCTACTGCAATTGAAATACCCAAACCATTCTAGAGTTTCAATATTACTGAACTATAGGTAGTTCCCATTTTTACAAGATATTTTTTTTTTTATATAAGTTGTGTTAATTCTTTAAAGTGAATTAGGACCTTCTTATAAGCTTAAATGTATTATTTGAAATTTGTCAAGAACAATTGTTCCATTCTTTTTATATGTTTGGTTGAGGATCTTGCATCAGTATTATTATAAATTTTATATTAAAGACCTAAATTTGATATCATTTGGAAAAATATATAGCTAAAAGTGTTTGCATTAAATAGTTTTATGGCAACGAATGAATAGGTTAGTAATAAAAATTAATTAATAAGGTTATGTTCATTTTGAATATTTGCCACATGGTAGAAGGTTCTTTTTATCATTGTTTTGAGAGAAATGAGTTTTAAGATATGATTAAATATGTCAAAACATTAAATAGATGCTAGTGATGATAGAATTGAAATTATACTTTGAATGCTTGGGATATTACTCAATCATATTTCAAACATGCAAACAACCTATAACCAAACTTGGAAACATACTACCTCTTACGTGGAAAAGAGTGATCTAGCCTTAGGAGTTAAACTAGGTCAAATTCTCTTCTACAAACATTGAGACACAAACCAAGCCTGGCTTCTATCCTTGAGGGAGAGCCAAACTACAGAGGTTCTACCTCTTTGTTGTATAGATGAGTGTCAAACCAAATTCAACCGATCTAGCTAGGGTACAAGATCAAAACCCTAATTGAGAAAGATTGAGTTATAGATGACAATCTGAAGCAAAGTTAGAGAATCTGAATGAACAACAGAGATGAGTAAACAGATCAGAATAGGAACCTGGAGTTAAAATTCCATAGGAACCAGGGCGCTTGGGCACCCTAGGCCTTTTTTAGGTTTTGCAAAAACTAAAACTTTCATCAGATATGTACCTGTAACACCTTTCTTCTCCCAGACTGATATCTCCTGAAACCCGTTTCTTCAATCTGCACACAAGAAAGAAGGGAAAATTTTTGTGGCTATATAGGATCTTTCCTTAGTCAAGCCCCTGTTTCGGTATTTCTACCTCATGGATACTCAAGATTAGAACCAAATTTTGTGTGTGCTTAGAAACCCTAAGTGTGAGTAGTAATATGCAAGATCTAATCAAATAATATTAATCCCTAATCCTATATGACTCAAGCAAATAGAAAGGAATGTTACAAAGGATGCATCACTCAAATAATATCACAACTTCACCTCAAGGATGAAGATTCATCGAAGGTTTGCTAAATAAGAAGGTGATGCAATGATATCCTTAGAAGGTACTCAAGCCAATCTCAAGTTGGTGGTTCCAACCCTTCTCCCAATCATGCAAAGTGCTTCAACCTAGGATCAAATGAGATAGACTCAAGATCTCATCTCCTAGCCTTCATACAAATCTTTCCAAGAGCAAAGTAGAACTCCACTTGATCAAAAACCTGCAATAATACAATAACATAGAGAGAATAACAATAGAGAGCTTTTTCACATCTAGAACATATCTAGTTTCAAATGAAACAAGTCACTTACTTTTATACAAGGATATAAAAAAGAGTAATTTGAATTAAAGAGTCGACATATAGCACCAATAAGCAAATTTGAGTTTAGGGCTAGCCTAAACAACACTAAAGCAGACTTGTAGACTTAAGTTGCTTCCCTAAAGCATAGGAGGGACCAGGGCGCTTAAGCGTCCTAGACCCTTTGAGCAATTTAAGGCTCAATTTGCACTTAATGTGGAGCTAACTCCAAATCTCAATTTATTTCTCGGGTTATGACAAAACTTTAATCAAAATCATGACATTTTCTATAAACAAGGCCAAAACAGGGCTTTAAGGTGGACCTAAAAATGAACTGGGATTGGGATCATTAAAGGGAGGAGCTAAACATAGTGAAATTGTGCCTACACAACTAATGTACACAATTTACGATGTAACATTTAGCCCCCACTTTAGCGGTCATATGACACTACGTGCATATGTAAGATAAAGGACAAGAAAGTAAAAACATATTGCAAAATAGATATAAAAAAGGATACTATAGATGATGCAGATCATCATTGAGCAAGAGGTTGAAGCCCCCAGACTGTGATCCTGTAAACCATTGCGTTAGTGTGATTAAATAATCATGCAACCAAGAGATGTACGTGTTAGTCCAAAACTCTAAAGGGGATAGGTGATGAGAGCAAAATTTGTGGGTAGATATATGCCCCCTATTTCTGCTTGCTACTTCAAGATGTAGAAATAGAGTGACAATCTTTCCACTTCGACTTTGAGAGAGAAGGTTGATGAATATGCTTTGGTATGGTCATTCTAGTGAATAACACCAAGATGTAAAACATATGATTGTGAAGATGACAGAACTAGGATTCAGACTCAACAAATGACACTCAAATCGAAGTTCTCTAGACTAAGTTATTGATGTTTAAATGAAGAGGGGTCTAGAGAAATGTGGTCTTCAACCCTAGATAGTAATCAAGAGTTCTTAGCTTTTTACTATAAATATTAAAATAAGTTCTCACATTTTACCATACTATTGTCATTTTCAGTCTTTGAGAAGATAGAGCAAGGAGGAGAGCTTACCATAATGAGCCAAAGGCCATATTGACCACTGACACTGGATGCACTGTGGAACCAAGTAGCAAAGGCCTAGTCGAGCATGAGGTAGGCTTCATGTAACCAAACTTCACAACATAATATTCATCACCATTATTATTACCAAAAAATTTAGAAACATAGAAATATTTTCAAATTGTGTTTCTCATATTTATTCCATTCTCCTACGACTGAAAAGAAAAATAAAAAATATACAAAAACAAAAATTACCCTTTTTGGCAGTTTTTAGCAACTTCCTAAACTTGTTATTTTTGGTAATTTTGCATCCTTATCCATATGGCCATGAAACTTGCCAATTATTTGAAACTAAAAAGAGAACTAATTATCAACTTTCTAATCTAGTTGTATGTAACATTTGAAAAATAATTATAAAAACTTGGAAAAATCCAAGAAAATCATGAAGACCTCAATTTGAGGCCCTAAATGATAAAAAAAAGGTCCTAAAAAGTGTCAAAATGGTGACCTACCAAATTTACTAGTTTAGTGGGATTTTCAATCAACTCCTCAAGATACATCTGCCCACCAAATTTCAACTCAAACGGAACCGCGGGTCAAAAGTTATGACCATCGAAAGTTTCTACATCACTATCCAACTTGTAATTTTTATTTATGTAATTATTTTAATTTGTTTTTTAAAATTTTTTGAGCCAAAAATGGGCCAGGGGACATTTTTCAGTGTCCACCTTGGGCACCATTATCCTCTTGGGATGCCCCAGACTCTTCTAAGCACCTAGGTCTTCCCTGAGCACCCTAGATTTGTTTGGGTGCCTAGGTCCAGGATCAAGGCTTTAAGTGATTTTTGTGATTGTTGATGAAGTAATTAGAATTAAAGTTTGATGTACAATTTGCTTTTCATGTTTCAAGATCTCCTAGGGATGCAAGAGCATGCCTATGGTCACCTATACACATTACTACGTAGTTGATCAAGCACACTTATAGATGCAGAGATGGGACATCTGCAAGATCTTGGATTGTGATGGTGTACACTATGCCTATGATGATAGATTATCGTACAGTGTTGATGGCGCTCATGGAGCAGTGAAGCTAAGATACATCCTCTTTTCATCTTCCAACAAGAGAGATGACTATGACTTTAGAGGATGTGTACATGATACTACGATACCTGTGCATGGTGAGACAGTCAGGGTTGTAGAGAAGAGGTCCAAGGACAACACACAAGCAAGCTAGATATACTTTCTTAGACACACAGTGTCATTGAGCGATTGAGGACACATCGATATCATATTCCTAGAGGAGGGTGCAGTTGTTATATTGATTATACATCGCATCATGATCGCTACCATCACACTAGTTGTTACACCAAATGGGCAAGACACTCACCTTCACGGGGGCTTATTCCATACCATTAGAGCAATGGATGAGCAAAGGATAGTATACTCCTATGGATGGAGTATGTTTTCTCATTTATATTATGATCTGGGTTGCTATGTACACCATGAGGCACACAACTCAAGATGATATGTATGCTCCTACATGTGTGGGCATTCAAGCACATTACATGCATGAGGCTAGTGGGTTATCCAATAGAGACTATCAGGATAAATCCATGAGCACATGCCTATGAGATGAGGTGACCATGGAGATGTGATTTACTATTTTGGAGGATTGTATTTGATAGGCTACAACGAGAGGTTGTTGTGTGGAGACCATACAGGGGATACAGACCATGGATGGGACAAATGAGGCAACTAGAGAGGATGTAGATGGATCAGTTGTTGACCGATTGTAGAGATCGTATCGTAGTTGCCCTCTATTATGATAGAGTGATGAGGCAATTCAGATGAGTGCAGGGAGTTCCTGCCACACAATTGTTCTATGCTAGATCATCATGTTGTAGGGTGCTGCCTCATGATAGGGCATGGCTTACCATCACAAACATGGTGTTGAGTGATCCAGATGGTTCTATAGAGGATGATGATCATGTCTCTGAGATTGACAATGTAGGTGTGAGCCCAACATATATATCATGGTGGGAGACAACACACCCTGCTCCTATCTTTCCTGCTAATCATCCTGTTGGTGATCCTAGATCCTGAGTTGAGCGAGGAGATGAGTCAAAGGAGGGAGAGGGATATAGCGGTAGAGATTATGCACGAGATGATGATGATGATGTGGAGGAGGAGGAGGAGGAAGATCCACCAGTGCCGATGATGAGAGGGAGATGACACCAGGTACAACGACATGCATAAGTTCACCATGACATCTAGCATAAACACACTAAATCATAAATATTTTAAAACTCTTATGATATATATATATATATATATATATATATATATATATATATATATATATAGTTTTGATTTATTATTTAGTGTGTTTATGCTAGATGCTATTTGTGATCTACTTGTGAAGTAAATGCAACAAAGATCTAGATTTGTTTTTATGCATGTATGTCAATTAAATGCTAAAGCACTGATTTGTGTAAAAACTATGTGTAATTGTTAAACAAATGCAACAATGATTTAAATGATACATGTTCTAATGAAACACACATATGTTTAATTAGACATTAAATAAGATGTATACACATGATGAAATAATTCAGTTGTGATCCAATGAAACAACATTGTGACATTGTTAAATTAGATTCGACAATGATTATTGAACATGGTGCACATCTATCAATTTATATGCTAACAACTAAGTAATTCTCTAAACTAAGAAACGTATTTTAAAGAATCAAGACAAACTACATATTTTGTCAAGATTGAAGTAAATAATGAAATAGAAATTTTAAATTTACTATCTCCCAATCATTTTCTTTAAAAAGAAAGTTATACCATACAAATGAAAAACAAAGATTAAGCATAATATCTACATAAATGCATAGTGTTAATAGGTTCTTTAAGAGGTGTATCATGCATATTGGATAGTCTATAGGCACCTGATCTGAAGACTTTAGTGATGATGTAAGGTCCAAGCCAATTTGGGCTAAACTTCCTTTTTTCACCAGGAGGTGCATTGACATTGCGTTGAATTTCATAGAGAACAAGATCTCCAACCTTGAATGAATGATGAATGACATGTTCATTGTATGAGCGTTGAACAGACTTTTGATGAGCGTGAAGATGTTTGAGAGCATTTATGCGTTGTTCATCGAACATCTCAAGTTGTTGATATCATAGTTCTCTTTGAGTGTTCTCGTTGAGGATGCCCTTAAGAGAAATTCACAATAAAGGAATTTCTAACTCCAAAGGCATGATCACATTGGTGCCATATACAAGGTTGTATGGGGTAGTACCTATAGCTATATGAACACTTGTTCGATAAGCGCATAATGCATATGATAGTTGAGTATGCTAATCCTTTTGATGTTTATTAACAATTTTTTGAAGAATTTGTCCAATTTTTATTAGAAGCTTCCACCTATCCATTTGATTGAGGATAGTATGGCATAGAGAAACAGTGTTGGATATGATATCTTTTGAGAAATTTGTTCACATCTTTGTTCTTAAATGAAGCACCATTGTCAGAAACCAAAGTGGAAGGAATACCAAATCAAGGGATTATGTTATCTAAATAATGAAGTGATAGATTACTTTAGCAGTCGTGGATCAAGGAGGAACCGCTTGGACCCACATCATAAAGTAATCAGTAGATGTGATTATGAAAGTGTGTCCCTAAGAAGAGGGAGGAGAAACTTTCCAATAAGATCCAAGCCCCAGGCAAAAAAAAGCCAAGGTGAAACCTAAGCGTAAATTTCCTGGGCAGGAGCTCAAATGAGATTGTTATGTTGTTGACATTGTGGGAATTTTTTGACAAAGGAAAAGGAATCTCATTCCATGTCTTGCCAATAGCAACCTATACGAAGCAATTTTTGAACAAGAGATCTCCCATTGAAATGTCCTCCATAGGCACCTGAATGTGCCTCCTCCAGGGCAATTAGGATCTCTAAATTATTAAGGCAATGAAGGAGAAGACCTTCATAGCCTTAGTGATATAGAACATTTGATAAGATGATGTAACATGCCACAAGTTTATGTATGTGAATTTGGGCACTTATGGATGCTAGATCAGGAAAGGTACCGTCACACAAATATTGAAATATATGGGAGTACCATTCTCTTGAATCTATATTATCACAAAAGACAACATCAAGTATTTTAGATATTGAAGGTGTTTTGTGATTATAGATAATAAACTGATAGTTCCCTAAAGAATCATCAAGGGACATAAGGGAAGCAAAGCTTTCCATTGCATCCACATGGCAATTTTCTTTTCATGGAATTGTGTCGATTGTAAAAGATGAGAAATTATTGAATAATGATAAGGCCATGTCTCGATACTGAGATAACTTATCCTTCTTTTCTTGATAAGATCTACTGACTTGTCTTATGATCAATTGAGGATCACCAAATATTGAAATGTGTTTAATGTTAAGAGACAAAGCAGCATGCAAGCCATCAATAAGGGCTTCATACTCTACAATGTTGTTGGTATATAGAAAATTGAGATGGTAAGATAGAGGAATTGGATTACCTAAAGGAGGTACTTATATAAGACCAACATCGGAGCTAGTTCACCATCTAGAACCATCAAAGAATAATTTCTAGTTATCATCAACATATAGGGAAAGGATTTGATCATCAGGGAAAGATTCTTGATTCAGAATAGAAAATGGTGAAGGAGCTTCCACTAAGTGGTTGGTCAATGCTTGCCCTTTAATTACCTTTTGAGAGACAAACTTAAGGTCAAATTCTGTTAACGACATAACCCACTTCACTAAGCATACTGAAAGACCTTTTTTAGCAAACATGCTTTAAAGGATTGAATTTTACAATTACATTGATTTCAACATTTAAGAGATAATGTCTCAATTTTTTTATTGCAAAAACAAGAGCTAGGCATTATCTTTCTATCATTGTGTATCACATTTCATAATCAAGCAAAGTTTAACTGATGTAATACATAGCATATTCTTTTCCATTGTCATCATGTTGTGCTAACAAAGTTGTGAGAGCATTAGGGGATGTCAATGTGTAGAGAATAAATGGTCATCTAGAGGCAATAGGTTGTAATATAGGAGGATTGGCTAGATAACTTTTGAGGTTGTCAAAAGATTTCTGACAATCTCTATCTTATTTAATGTTAGATTATTTCTTGAGTAGTTGTGTAAAATGATGAGTCTAATTTGAGAGTTGTGAAACAAATCAATGAATAGCTTGAATCTTCCCTTGTAAACTATGAAGTTGTGAAACGTTTTTAGGAGGTGGCATGTTAACAATGGCATTAATCTTTTTCATATCTACCTCAATACCATGATACGAAATAATGAATCCCAATAGCTTACTTCTATCAACGCTAAAGACATATTTATGGGGATTTAAGCGCTTGTTATATTTACTTATGTATTCAAATATTTGATGATGAATTTTGATGTGATCCTGGTGCAAAACAGATTTGGCCAGAATATCATTGACATAATCCTCAAAGATGTTATGCATGAAATCATGAAAGATGTGTCATAGCACATTGATAAGTTGCACCAGTGCATTATTTAATCAAAATGACATGACAACCCAAAAAAATTTCCCCCAAGGAGTTATTAAACTTCTTTTATATTGGTCCTAGGGATTGATGAATATTTGATTATAACCAGAGAAACCATCCATAAAGTAAAGTAACACATGGCCAACAGTAGAATCAACAATCATATCAATAAATTAGGAAGAGGAAAGTCATCCTTCAAAGATGCTTTATTCAAATCTCAAAAATTATCACATTTGAATATGGTTGTCAGATTTAACAACAACAGTATTGGAGTTCCAAGGCGATTAGTCAATAAAGTGGATAAATCCTACTTGTAGAAGCTTCTCTATCTCAACTTTGAACAACAATGCAACCTTATGATTCATCTTGCATATCTTTTGTTTTATCGGTTTAGCATCAGGATGAATGACAATATTATGTGTTACCACCTTAGGATCAATGCCAGGCATATCAAAGTATGTCCAAGCAAAGAGATCATGCTATTCATGTAAGAGAGATGTGAGTTCTTGATTTTATTTAGAATTTAGACAATTTCAAGTAGGGATGACTTTTTTAGGGTCATCCTTATCCATCAAAACATTGATAGTTTTCCCATTAACGAGAGTACTATGGTCTTGAGTATTAGGAGGATGAAGGGATTCTAAAGGTGACTCATGAGATGCCAAGGTATCATTAGATAAACAAGCATCCTTCCCAAAGTATGCTTCCACATTTAAACAATAAGGAAGGACACGATCATGATGGTAGTGAGGCAAATGATCATAAGCTCCTAAGAATTTAGCCAAAGCTTCATTTGTTGAAAAAGTATCCCGAGGAATATCTTGAAAGTCACAATCTATATCAATCAATTATGGATATACCCAATTAAGTGTAGATGATGAAATTGTGTTTACATTTAGACTAGGATGACGAGTAGCTTTGGTGGGTTGTAAACAATGATATCTAAGTCCAAATAAAGAGTAATGCAGATTAGCCTCAAAAAGGACTTTAATACCTTGTTGCTTTATACCACAACCATTAACTTGTATCCACATTAAGAGAGGATTTGAAAATCTTGACCATATATAGATGACATTTCTGACGAGGAAGGAAGCAACCCATAGGTCTCATATTTAGTAGTATAAGAATAAGTTTTATCATCATTGTTTTTCAAAGAAACTTGAGGTGATGTAGGAGTAGAAATTGAAGCCACCTTAGAAATTTTTGTCTTTGACGATGAGACTTCATACTCCCCTACAAAAGTAGGTGTAAAGTCTAATGAACCCCAATCATCACCAAAGAGAATTCAAAGGTGAATCTGATTCTTCTACAATAACCTTTCCAAGAGAGGGAGAAGAATTGATTTTAGAAAGAGGAGAAGTGAGAGTAAAGGGCTTATAATATTGTCTATTTTTAGCCTCAATTTCTAAACAACTTTCTAAAATAAGATCAGCTTCAATTGTATGGAGTTGATAGTTATAAACAAAATTAATTGATTGGTGAAGGGTAGATGATACTACCCCCAGGGCATGAATCCAAGGTCTACCAAGAAGAAGATTATATGAAAGAGAATTAGGCATGACATGGATGAGGGTAGGCAATGTCACAAGACCAACCCTAAGAGGTAAGGTAATAGTATCCAATGATCACCTACCAACATTATCAAAGCTACGAATGTTGAGTTTATCTGGTTTAATGAGAGAGACTATCGGCATTAATTTTATGTAACAAGTCTATGCCACAAACATTAAGACCTGATCCACCATCAATCATGGTATGTCTAACTCTCATATTATTAATGAAGACAAATATCATAAGAGGCTCATTCTGGTTTTGAACTTCTATGTGAGTTAATTGATGTGGTTGAAAAATAATATCTGATTTTGTCACATGCATACAATCTAATAGAGCTGCTACATCATTCGGCTAAACAACAGGTGGAACAATCACTTTTCGTAAAGCTTCTAGGAGCATTCTGTGGTATGTAGGTAATGTTTGTATCAACTCCTATAGAGAGATCTTTGCTAGAGTAGCTTGGAGCTACTCAAAAAGATCATAATTTCTACCATTATGAGTAGGAAGATGAGGTTCTTGAGGAAGAATAGGTTGAGAAGATGAAAGAGAAGTAGGAAGAAATTGTATTTTCTTCTTTTGTTTATTCTTTCTAGTGTTATATGCATGAGCAACTTCATGATGCATGGGTTGCTATGAACCATTTTGATTGAATGGACTATTTTTAGTGATTTGTGTTACATAATTGAATATAGAACTAGGAGGTCTAGGTATTTTCAAAGAACCTCCTATTGTGATAGATTGTGATTGAGGAGCATCATTACGAAGATGCACAACAATTTTGGGTTTCTCAGTTTCTTTTGGAGAACTGGAAACATAAATTATATTGATGATTCTTTGAAATAGAGATGGTTTAGGAGTCATAGTCGAGGATGATTTCGTATAGTTTAAGTCATCCAAGGCTTCATCTAACATGTCAAAAACATCACTACTAAATGGCTCATCAAATGTATTAATATATTGAATAAAGTAATTTGACATAGTTGTATACCCTACTTTTTAAAACTTTATAGTGATAAAGTAAAGAAGAGGGAATTAAAGAAGTTTCTTTATGCAAAATATGAAATATACCAAGCTATGAAGACCAATGCTTTAACTATATTATCCAATAATTAGCTAAAACATACTCAAAATTTATCTATTTTCAAGCTAGAATTACAACAAAATGAGATTTTAGATAACCCTAATCAATATATATATATATATATATATATATATATATATATATATATATATATATATATATATATATCAATATATGAATGAATGCAAGATGTATAACTAAAGAATGTATATTAAACTTAGTTATAATCAGATCTAAAGCATCAGATCAGAAATTTCATTTGCACTATAATGATCTAATCTCATGAAATTTAAACAATATTACAAACATAGACTATTTTCAATCTAAAACAAATGATTATTTTTCAATTTTCAAATGACAAAATGCAAAGAATGCATTAAAGACAAAGTATGATAAGGTACATCAAATGAATTCACTTTAATCAACCTAATAATCCTACAAATATCTGAAACAACACACTAATCTACAAACCCTAGGTTTAAGACTAGCTAGTTTTTGACGAAATGCAAGGATTTTGTAATCCTAATGATGAATTTAAATGCAAAAATTATTATATGCAAGAAAGAAAATGATGAATGAACTTAATCTAAATCAGATCTATGACATAAAACAAACTTTTTTTTCAAATGAAGAAGGATGCAAGAGTGTAAGAAGCATCAAGTGAACATCAAAATGTTATGTGGAAAAGAGTGATCTAGCCTTAGGAGTTAAACTAGGTCAAACTCTCTTAGAACAAATATTGAGACACAAAATGAGCTTGGATTCTATCCTTGAGGGAGAGCCAAACTACAAGGGTTATGCCTCTTTGTTGTATAGATGAGTGTCAAACCAAATTCAATTGATCTAGCTAGGGCATAAGATCAAAACCCTTATTGAGAAAGATTGAGTTACAGATGACTATCTGAAGCAAAATAAGAGAGCTAAATGAATAACATAGATGAGTAAATAGATTGAACTAGGAGCCTAGAGTCACAATTCCACATGAACTAGGGCGCTCGAGTGCCCTAGGCCTTTTTAGGGTTTGAAGAAACTAAAACTTTCACTGGATCTATACCTACAACACCTTTCTTCTCACAGACTGATATCTCTCGAAACCTGCTTCTTCAATGTTCACACAAGAAAGAAGGGAAAATTGTTGTGGCTATATAGGATCTTTCCTTAGTCAAGCCCCCATTTTGGTATTCCTACCTCATGGATAGCCAAGCTTAGAACCAGATGTTGTGTGTGCTCATAAACCCTAAGTATGATTAGTAACATGCAAGATCTAATAAAATAATATCAAACCCTAATCCCATATGACTCAAGAAAATAGGAAGGAATGATACAAAGGATGCTTCACTCAAGGAAGCTCGCAACTTCACCTCAAGGATGAAGATTAATCAAAGATTTTTTGAATAAGAAGGTGATGCGACCATACCCTTGGAGGGTACTCAAGCCAATCTCAAGTTGGTGGTTCCAACCCTTCTCCCAATCATGAAAAGTGCTTCAACCTAGGAACAAATGAGATAGACTCAAGATCTCATCTCCTAGCCTTTATTCAAATCTTTCTAAGAGAAAAGTAGAACTCCACTTAATCAAAACCCTATAATAATATAATAGCATAGAGAGAATAATAATAGAGAGCTTTTTCACATCTAGAACAAGTCTAGTTTCAAATGAAACAAGTCACTTACTTTTTATACAAGGATATAGAAAAGAGTAATTTGAATTAAAGAGCTGACATGTGTAGAGCCAAAAAGCAAATTTGAGTTTAGGGTCAGCCTAAACAACACTAAAGATGACTTATAGACTTAAATTGCCTCCCTAAAACATGGGAGGGGCTAGGGCACTCAGACACCCTAGGTCCTTTGGGAAATTTAAGGCTCAAGCCCGCACTTAATGTGGGGCTAACTCCAAATCTCAATTTATTTCTTGGGTTATGACAACACTTTAATTGAAATAACAACATTTTCTATAAACAAAGACAAAACAGAGCTTTAAGTTGGACTTAAAAATGAACTAGGCTTACGATCACTAAAGGGAGGAGCTAAACATAGTGAAATTGTGCCTACACAACTAGTGTACACAATTTACGACATAACACTACCTAATGTTCAAAATTTACCTTAAAGCATGAAATTGTGCCTACACAACTACTGTACAAATTTATGATGTAACACTACCTAACGTTCAAAATTTACCTTAAAGCATTGCGACTAGAAGCAAAACAATTTCTTAATATGCACTTGGTGATTTAAAGTTTTAAGATTATAAGTGTTGATATAAGTTCACTTTGTTACTATAGCTTCTTTGCATGGAAATGTACTTTTTATTTATCTTTGATTTTTTGAGACTATCAAATTTAAAAAGTAACATTCCACAACTATATGAGTTATTTGATGTTCAATGGTATAGTTTTTGCTCTAACCTTTTTCAAAATTGTTATGCTCACCATCTTTTTGCATTATTTTGAGTGCTCTTTTATACTACTACTCTTTAAAGTTAAATCTTTGAGATGAGTTAATTGTTATGAAATTCCCAACCACAATTTGGAATCTATCTCTATGCTCTTGAGATGGTAAATAAATCAAAGTTGTTTGGAATTAACAATAAAATTTTCCTTGATATCATTTATTGGATGATTCTTGAATTCTTTGTAATTGAATTTCACAATTTAAAGAATAGATATTTCAACTAGTTTCAAATATAAAATCAATAAAGAAATGTAAATATTGATATCAAAACACTTGAGTTGCCAATTAAAAATACATGTTCAAAGAAAGATAACTAAGAACACTATTGGGTTAATATTGATAGTAGTCATAAAGGCAAATAAGCCTTAATAGATCTAAATTTGGCTCAAATCTTTTTTTAGAAGTGAATTGGGTTTGTCCTTGACCAATATGAATTCATTAAAGAATATATAATTGTTAGAAATGAAGGTGCAAAACGCACAATAGAAACCTGATTCAAACCTTATTTATATGCTTCAAACAATGTAGAATCAATGGAGATTGCAACAGAAATAAAACCCACTACATAGAAATAGCATGCTATAATAACTGAACACATAACATAGTATGTAACGTAGAGAAAACCATTTCGAGTAAAAAACTCCACCAAGAAAAGAGGCTCCAAGTTGTATTATCTTCAAATATGAGATTACAATATATACACTTCCTCTCCTTCTCCAATCTTCAATCCAACGGTGCATGTTACTCTCAACTCTAATAAAAACATAGTTTAAAAATATCCTTATAAAAGGGGGTTGCCTTCTAGGGCAAGAAAAATGACATAATATCAACCATCAGATCTGTGTCCTAATGATGAATGGTCTAGATTTACAATGATAAATTATAAATAAAATATGGTTTCGGGGGTATTGTCCCTGAACCCCCGCCAGAGTGCGTGGCTCCTGGACCCCCCACTAGGGGGATGATACCCTTAGACCCCTCACAGGGGAAACCCCCGTACGAGCCCCCGTCGTGGACGAGTTAGCGTCGAGGACCGGATATAAACATGCGGCTGAAACAAGATCACTACTAGTGAAACCTTTCATCTCTTATGGGTGATTTACAAACAATATTAGGAGTAATTAATTACATAAGATTTACAAGGTTGATGGCACCTTAATCCTAACATTCGCCCACTTGACATCATACATTGTAAATACCAAAAGGAAAAACATAAAATAATTAGGCACTAGAAGCAAGGCCCATGGCCTCTCTACACCAAACAAATTCTCTATGCTCACATGCTTGGTCAAAGTATCTGCAACATTCTCCTGTGTGCCTACCTTCTTCATCTCAATCTATCCACTTGCAACCATTTCTTGAACAAAGTGATATTGTACATCAACATGCTTAGTCCAAGCATGATACATAGGATTCTTGGCGAAACAAATAGCACTCTAGCTATCACAACCAATCTGGATGATCTTGCAATCAAAACCAATACCTGTACACAATCTCCTCAACCAAATTGCCTCCTTAGAGACATGGGTAGCAGCCATATACTCTGCTTCAGTGGTGGAAAAAGCAACCATAGGCTGCCTTTTGCTCATCCAGCTCACTACTCTATCAAACAAAGGAAACACAGCCACTAGTGGACCTTTGACTATCCAAGTCACTTGCCCAATTTGCATAAACAAATCCCCATATTTCCAAAGTTTTGTCAGCACTGTTAGTACCAAAATAAACCAAATAGTAATTAGGAGTGCCTACTAGATATCTAAAGACCCTCTTCACATAATTCTAATGTTGTCTACCAAGGTTAGACATAAATTTGCTCAAAACTCCCACTACTTGGGCAATATCTGGTCTAGTGTAAACCATTGCATACATCAAACTCCCTACAACACTAGCATATAGCACATTAGAAATATCCTCTAAATTATCCTCATTCTTTAAACACATATCTAATGAAATCTTAGTAGCAATGGGTAAAGGAACTCTAACTGGGTTACAGTCCTACATAATAAATCTCTGCAAAATGGTATTCACATACTCTATGACAACAAAAGCTTTATGTTACCTCTATCCCTGTTGATCTCCATCCCCAAAATATACCTAGCAGCTCCAAGATCCTTCATTTCGAAGGCACCTGAAAGTTGGGCTTTCAACTTACTGATCATACCCTTAATATTGCTAAAAAATAACATGTCATCAACATACAATGCAATGATCAGAATAGAATCATCAATACAATAAATGTAAACACAATGATCCTCCTCACTTATAACAAAACCCAATTTCAACACAAATGAATCAAATTTGTGGTACCACATTCTAGGGGACTGTTTCAAACCATAAAGAGACCTCTTCAATCTACAAACCCAATGTTCTTTCCCTTTTACCTCAAAACCTATAGGCTATTGCATGTAAATTTCTTCCTCAAGATCTCTATGCAAGAATGTAGTCTTAACATCCATTTTCTCTATTTCCCAATCAAGAGCTGCAATAATGGATAAGAGAAATCTAATAGAAGTTAATTTAGCAACAGGAGAGAAAATTTGACCAAAATCAACTCCCTCTCTCTAGGAGTAGCCCTTGGCTACCAGTCTAGCCTTGTACTTCTCCAATGAACCCTCTACTCCAAACTTCTTCTTGAAGACCCACTTGCAACCTATGGCCTTTCTTCCTTTGGGAAAATGAACAAGATCATAGGTGTTGCAAGAGTCTAAAGCCATCACCTCCTCCTGCATGGCTAACTACCAAGACTCACTATCATCTGCAAGAATAGCTTCCCTGTAGGATCTAGGTTCATCATCAGTACTCAATAAAGCAAATACACAACAAAAATTTGGTGGGCTATACCTTTCAACTAGGTTCTGTTGTCTTGTGGATCTTCTTAGAGGTGGAGTAATAGACTCTTCAAGTTCTTCCGCATGCTCATCTGTACCAACTTCTTCTATTACAATAGATTCTTCCTCATCAAAGCTTTCACACAAGTCTTCTTCTTCTTCACCCCCAATCCATTGTTTGTTTCTTCCTGAGGTGCATCTTCATGCTCTAATTCAAAGTGCACTCTCTTCACCTTTTTGTCATTTTCTTTTGGCTATTCAAGTTTTGAAATAACACTAAGTTCCCTGAAAATAACATCTCTCTAGAATAGATAATATTTCAGGTTAGTGGATTCCAAAGCTTATAACCTTTTACATTATCTCCATATCCAATGAAAGTGCACTTTTCAGCTTTTGGATCCAACTTAGTACATTTTTTATTTAGGCACATGAACATAAGCCTCATAGCCAAATACCCTTAAATGTGAAACAAAATGTTTCTTACCTGTCCACATTTCATAAGGAGTTGAAACAAGAGCCTTACACGGAGATCTGTTAATCAAGTAGTTTGCGGTACACATAGCTTTTACCTAAAAGCATTTATTCAACTATGATTCACTCAACATACTTCTAGCTCTTTCCATTATTATCTAATTCATCCTTTCTGCTACTCCATTTTGTTGTGGAGTATACGGAGTAGTTTTCTGTCTAACAATCCCTGCATGTTTACAGAATTCATCAAATTCCTAAGAATAGTATTCCCCTCCATTGTCAGATCTCAAAACTTTTATCATATAATCTGATTTCTTTTCAACTAAGGCTTTAAATTCCTTAAACTTTGTAAAAACTTCAAATTTGTGACGCATAAAATAAATCTAGATAAACCTTGAGACATCATTAATGAAGGAAAGAAAATATCTAGATTTTCTAATTGATTCAACATCGACTGGACCAAAAACATCTGATTGAATAAGTTCCAATTTATCATTAGATTTATTACTGCCTGAAGGAAAAGGAGATCTATTCTATTTTCCAAACACACCATGTTCACAAAATTTGAAACTCTCATCAGAATAGGCTAAACTATCTAACAATTTTTTTATTTGAAAGTCTTTAAACCAGACTAACTTATGTGTCCCAATCTACGGTGCCACTGCATACATGTATTTTTAGTATTAGCCTCAGATACATAAGAGGCATTACAAATAGCAGTGACTTCTAGCTTAAAAACAGAGTTCCCAATCTTTGGCCATCGCTACCACCAAGTTTCATCTCACCAATTTGTAACCATACTTATCAAATGTCACATGCATTCCCAAATCATTCAACTTTAAAATAGAAATCAAATTTCTAGCCAATCCAGGAACATGCAAAACACTAGGAAGGGTTTTAATTCTCCCATCACTAAAACACAACATTACCTTCCCTCGTCTAACAATAGGATATGTAGAGTTGTCCCGAGGTACACATTTCCTCCATCATACTCCTCGTATGTGGAAAACCATTCTTTATGTGGGGTCATGTGGTACAAACATATTGATTAAACCAACCAATGATCATGAGAAACAACATTACATGTACAAAGTAAAACCTCATCACCTACATTTGAAGACTTGTCATTAACGGTATCCCATTGTTTCTTCAGGTTTCTACATTCATTTTTCACATGTCCTCTCTCTCCACAGTTCCAACACTTGACTCTATTCTTCTTTCCATGAGTCTTAGAATAACCCTTAGACTTGTCTTTAGACCCCTTCTAATCTCCTTTTGGTCATCTTTCCATAGACCTTCCCCTAACACTAAGACCATCCCCTGAACTATCCAAACTTTTCTTCCTCATTTCATGTGACAACAGAACTGAAACAGGAGCATCCAATTTCAAATCTGTGAGGTTAGCAATGATAGCCAAAATAGCATTCTCTCATGACTCAGACAAAGAATAGAAAAGCAATATGCATTTATCTTCCTCATTCACCTCAACATCTATAGATGCTAGTTGACTCAACAACAAATTAAACAAATTCAAATGCTCTACAATTGATTCACGCTCTTTCATTTTCATGGAAAATAACTTACACTTTAAATAAATCTTATTTACCATACTCTTGGCTTGGTAGATTTCACCCAGACGCTTCCACAAGCTATGTGCAGACTTCTCACTTGCAACATTTAGTAGATCAGAATCTACAAGACATAACCGGATTGTACCTCATGCCTTTTTATCCAATCTTTCCCACTCATCAGGAGCAACATCAACGAGTTTCTTCTCTTTTGTAATAGTCGACCACTGGTTTCTTTCTTCTAGCAAATCCTCCATTTTTAGCTTCCATAATTCATACCCCATGTAATTGAACTTTTCAATGTCCAACTGAGAGGTAGAAGCAACAGTGGATGAAGACATGATATCTACACAAGATTTGCAAACAAACAACAACCAAATCTCCCACTGTAGCTAAAAAACCTTCACACTACCACCCAAGAATCAAAATTGGCTAGGCTTTGATACCAAATGTTAGAAATGAAGGTGCAAACCACACAACGAAAAACTGATTCAAACCTTGTTTATGTGCTTTAAACAATGTAGAATCAATGGAGATTGCAAAAGAAATAAAACTCACTACACAAAAATAACATGCATTAAGAACTAAACACATAACATAGTATGTAACATGGAAGAAACCCTTTCAGATTAAAAAATCCATCAAGAAAAGAGGCTCCAAGTTGTATTATCTTCAAATATGAGAGTACAATACATGCACTTTCTCTCCTTCTCCAGTCTTCAATCCAGTGATGCCTGTTACTGTCAACTCTGATAAAAATGTAGTACAACTATCCTTATAAAAGGGGGATTGTCTTCTAGGGAAAGAAAAATGACATAATATCAACCATCAGATCTATGACCTAATGACGAATGGTCAAGATTTACAATGATAAAATATAAATAAAATGTGGTTTTGGAGGCACTGCCCCTGAACCCTCACTAGGGTGCGCGGCCCACGGACCCCCCCCCGTCCAGGGGGATGATCCCCTCGGACCCCTCATATGAGTGAAACCCCCCTGCGACCCTCCATCGTAGATGAGTTAACATCAAGGACTAGATATAAACATGCGACTGGAATAAGATCGTTGCTGGTGAAACTTTTCATCCCTTATGGGTGATTTACAAACAATATTAGGAGTAATTAATTACATAGGATTTACAAGGTTAATGGCACCTTAATCCTAACAATAATTTAACCCTTTACATAATAACAATTGGAAAGTTTGGGCAAAGCCTAATTCAAATTCATTTACAAAAGTGATCAATAGTTTGTGCCTTGTGTTATTCATGTTGTAGAATAGAGACATAGTGGTGCAGGGGCACCCAGAAAATCATGTTTTCTTTTGTAATAAGGTCTATTGACCAATGCATCTTCATTTCAGTTTATGTCTAGGTTCATTTTGCAAGTCCTAAGTGACATTTGACTTTTGTAATCGCCCAATGCTAAAAATAGCAATAATGCCAAAAATAGGTAGTAGTGTTTCCCAGCTGCTTGGAATTAGACTCCCAGCCGCTTGGAGTAGATTTGGTACTACTATGGGCGAATCTATAAAAAACCTAGAGAGATGAATCAAATGCATAGATACATACTGAGGATTGAGATTTGGATCAGTCATATGATAATGTGATTGTGTGAATGTAATCCAACATTGTGAAGGAGAAATCGATCTTTTCTATGTTGTCAATTTCATTTTCCATTCTCTGTAAATACGAATTGCATAGTCATAGTTTTCCTTTCCTCTCTGTTTTCCCATTGTTGCAAAATGTCGATATGAAGCATTCCACTAATAAGATTTCTATCAAAGTCAATGGAATGGCTTCATTGTATATATATTTGTTTTCGTTTCCTGTTTATTTTATTGTTTTGGCGGCGTAGATGTTCTAGTTCATGGGTCACGCACAGTAGTTCACCTAGCATTTCGCATGTGCTAGGGTTCGGTGAAGGAAGACTGTGTAATGGTGTATGGGAGTAGCGGCGTAAGAAACCCTAATGTTTGCCATTGAGGGAAACCTGGCCAACGCATATGTTTTTGACGTGATTGGTAAACAGTGACCCCATGATAAGCTCGGCTAATAATCCAAGTCCCACTAGTGAGTGTGCTTCAAAAGTATATTGCGGGTGTACATTGCAGGCAGTGCGCAGGAGAATGTATGCTACGAATGGATATGAGGTATGCATGTTGGGAATGTGTCTTTCGACAGATACAAGCAGTGAGCAGTCGTAACGGTGAATCAGGGTAGAGTAGCCAGCTACAGCAAGTCATGTTATGCATGTACCACAGTTGGTAGTTTATTATTAAGTTTTGCCCACTTCCATTGTACGCTCTGCATCATTTTGGTATCAGAGCCAGTGAAGGGTCTGCAAAAGTGTTGACATTGTCTGTGAATGTTTATGTCAGATAGAGAAAGTGAAGGAGGGGTTAGTGACATGCCTCCAAAAGGGATGACCACCGAAGGGCCAAGAAATTCAAGGAGATGGAGGAGCTGATCAAAACTGGAGTCAAGGAAGCACTCCAGGCTGAGTTGAAAACCTTAGGAAAAGGCAAGAAACCAAATGAGGAGTCTGATGGAGAAGAAGAAGATGGGGAAGAGGAAACAACCTCAGCACAGACAGATATATCTGCAGATCAGAAACAATTTCTGGAGGCCATAAAATCACTTGGTAAGGAATCATCTGAATCAAGAATGGAGATTCCGATGTTTAGTGGAAAGATGGACACAGAAGAAGTCATCAAATGGATCGAGGCTTTGAACAATTACTTCAAGTACAAGGAGGTACCGGAGAATAGGAGAGTCAAGTTTGCAAAAACAAAATTGAAAGGCACTGCACTCATGTGGTGGAACTACACCCAAGGAGAAAGGGTGAAGGGTGGCAAGAACATGATCTCATCCTGGAGTCGAATGGTAGAGAGGATCAAGGCTCAATTCTTACCAGCAGATTATGAAGTGCAGATATATAGAAAAATGCAGAACCTCAGGCAGAAGGACATGGATGTATCCACCTATATAGAGGAATTTCATAAACTGACTCTAAGGTGTGGACATGCTGAGGATGACAAAGGAAGAGTTGTCAGGTATATTAATGGCCTGAAGTATAGCATACAAGATGAGATTACCATCTTGACGCCAGACACCATGGACAAGTGTTAAGAGGTGGCACTGAGAGTAGAAGAGAAATTGAAAAGAAAAGGAGAACAGCAGAATAGAGGTAGAGGTGGAAAGAATTTCAGGGATAGAAATAGCTTTGGTGGCAGAAATTAGTTCCAGAAAAATCAAGGGGAGTCTAGTCAGCAAGAACATAGTGAAGAATCTGGTTCCAAAGAGGGTTTTAGAGGAAGGAGACCCAATGGGAGAGGCAGATTTGGTGGACCAGGCAGAGGTCCTAATGTTTTCACGGGAAGATGTTATAATTGTAACCAAATTGGGCACACAACAGGTAGGTTTCCGGAGAAAGCCTCAAGCTCTCATGGAGGAGAGAGAAGGAACCAACTGGTTCAAGAAGAAGATTGTCAGAGTGTGAGCTCACCTATGAGAAGCGTAGCTCCAGCACAAGATGGAGAGAGTCTCATGATGAGAAGAACGATGCTGAAGGTGCCACAAAACAAATAACCACCGCAAAGGAAAACACTATTTAGAACTCTGTGTAAAGTTTTCAGCAAAAAGTGTAAGGTAATTGTTGATTCTGGTTCAACTAAAAATTTAGTTTTAGTAGAAATGGTAGAGAAATTGAACTTGGAAAGGTTGCCACATATTAGTCCATACAAAGTGTCATGGCTGAACAAAGGGCAGTAAGTCTTGGTTGATGAACAAGCTTGGGTAGAATTTCAGATAGGGGAATATGGAGATAAACTCTTGTGTGATATAATTTCCATGGATGCATGCCATTTACTGTTAGGTAGACCTTGGTAGTATGATGTACAAGCCCAGCATGATGGTAAATCCAATTCTTTTGTGATCACTAAGAATGGTGAATAGTATAAGATGGATCCTTTAACAGAAGAAGGTGTAGACAAGAATGTAGGCTCAAGTATTATGTTAATGAGTGGGAAAGAGTTTCTCCATATGCTGAAAGAAGAGGGAACCCAGGGGTATGCTCTGATTTTGAAACCTAAAGACAATTCTGATTTGTCTGAAAACAGGAAGGAGAAAGTCCCTAGGAAAGTGCAAGAATTGTTAGATAAATATAAGTGTATCATGGTGTAGGATATGCCTAATGCACTACCCCCTGTGAGAGACATAAGTCATCAGATCGACTTCATCCCAGGATCCACATTGCCAAATAAACTAGCTTATAAGATGACACCTAATCAGAATGAGGAGATTGCTAAACAAGTACAAGAACTGTTGGATAAGGGTTTAGTGAGGAAAAGTCTTAGTCCGTGTGCTGTACCTACAGTTTTAGCTCCCAAGAAGGATGGAAAATGGAGGTTATGTACTGATTCAAGAGCCATAAATAAGATCACCATCAGATATAGGTTTCCTATGCTTAGAATAGAGGACCTTATGGATTGTTTGGGTGGAGCTCGGTATTTTTCTAAAATCGATCTCAAGAGTGGATACCATCAGATTAGGATTAGAGAAGGGGATGAATGGAAGACAGCCTTTAAGACTAATGAAGGTCTTTATGAGTGGTTGGTGATGCCATTTGGACTGTCCAATGCTCCAAGTACTTTCATGCATCTAATGAATGAGGTATTGAAAGATTTTATTGGCAAGTTTGTTGTTGTCTATCTTGACGATATTTTGGTTTTTAGCAGGACAAAAGAAGAACATTTGTAGCATTTGGAACAGGTGTTGAAGAAGCTGCATGAGGAGAAACTAATGATCAATATGGAGAAGAGTATCTTCATGAGGAAGAACTCACATACCTTGGATTTGTTATATCCCGGGGTAGTTTGAAAATGGATCCGGACAAGGTAAATGCTATTCTATCTTGGCCAGCACCTAAAACAGTAAGTGATGTAAGAAGTTTTCATGGGTTAGCAACATTTTATAGGAAATTCATAAGAGGATTCAGTCATGTTTGTGCACCCATTCCGGATACCATAAAAGGAGGACAAAAATGTAAGTTTGTTTGGAATAGAGCAGCTGATGAATCTTTTGAAATTCTCAAATAGAAAATAGTAGAGAAACCCATTTTGGTTTTGCCCGATTTTAATAAGTTGTTTACTATGGAATGTGATGCCAGTAACCTTGCCATTGGTGCTGTCTTGAGTCAGGAAGGTAGACCTGTTGCTTTCTTTAGTGAAAAATTGAATGATGCTAAAAGGAAGTATTCCACATATGATCTGGAATTGTATGCAATGGTTCAAGCATTGAAGAAATGGAGAAATTATCTCTTGCCCAAGGAATTCATTGTTTATACTGACAACCATGCTTTGAGTTTTTTGAATTCACAGGAGAAGCTAAATCATAGGCATATGAAGTGGGTTGAACAACTTCAGGTGTATACTTTTTCCATCAAACATAAGAAGAGTCAAGCCAACAAAGTGGAAGATGCTTTGAGTAGATGAGTGTGCACTATATAGGAGATCCAGTTGTAGAGTGTGGGAGTGGATTCTCTCAAGAACATGTACCAGGATGATGAGGACTTCAAGGAGATATATGCAGTTTGTTCACAATTCTCAGATTCTTATCATTCTAATTTTTCTGAATATTTGTTACAGTAAGGGCTACTATTCAAGGGCAGCCAACTGTGTGTGCCTAGATATTCCATGAGGGAGAACATCATAAAAGAGAAACATTATGGTAGTCTTGGAGGTCATTTTGGATTGGACAAGACATTGGAACAAGTGAGAAGGCTTTACTTATGGCCTAGGATGCAAACTGATGTCAAGAAATTTGTGGAAACTTGTAGCATTTGTCAGAGGGAAAAAGGAACTTCATCTAATGCCGGTCTCTATCAACTACTTCCTATTCCGCAAAGGCCATGGGAGTGCATCAGTATGGATTTTGTTTTGGGTCTTCCAAGGACTCAAAGAGGATTTGACAGTGTGTTTGTGGTTGTTGATAGGTTTAGTAAAATGGCTCACTTTGTGCCATGTAAATGTACCAATGATGCTTCACATATTGCTGGACTGTTCTTTAAAGAAATAGTTCAAATTCATGGTTTGCCATTGAATATTGTCACTGACAGAGATCCCAAGTTTGTGGGACATTTTTGGCGCACTTTGTGGAAGAAATTGGGCACTCAATTATCTTTCACGTCAGCATATCACCCTCAGACAGATGGACAAACTGAGGCGGTGAATAGATCACTGGGTAATCTTTTGAGGTGTTTGACTAAATAGCATGGAGAAGCATGGGATATGATCATCCCACAAGCAGAATTTGCATATAATGACTCTATTAATAGGAGCATAGGAAGGAGCCCTTTTGAAGTTGTATATGGGATTCATCCCAGGGGAATTTTGGAGCTGAGGGATCTCCAGAACATGGAGAAAAGGAGTGCACAAGGAGAAGATTTTGTAGTGAGCATGAAGGATATCCACAATGCTGTAAGGGACACTATCCAGAAGAACATAGGGAAATACAAAGAGAGAGCTGATTAGAAGAAAAGGGATGTCCAATACAAAGTTGGGGATTTAGTTATGGCATATTTGAAGAAGGAAAGACTTCCAAAAGGGCAGCCCACAAAACTTCTCATGAAGAAGATAGGCCCATGCAGGATTGTACACAAATTTGGGCCTAACACTTACGAGATAGAACTTCCTCTTGGATTAGCAATTTCTCCCATCTTTAATGTGGTAGATTTGTTTCCATTCAGTGGAGCCAATATAGTAGAGACAAGAGCAAAAGATGCAAGATGGATATATGATCTTCCACCCAACCAGCTAGTTCAGTTGGACTATATTTTGGACACAAAGGTTCAGAAGCAGACCAGACACAAAACCTACAAGCAGTATCTAGTCAAGTGGCATGGTTTACCTGATGAGGATGCAACTTGGATGAGCGAGGAGGATATCATCAAACATGGGGTTTCCATTTCAGACTTGGTTCCTCAAGGGACTTGAGTTTTGTTAACCCCGAGAGTATGGTGCAGAGGAGAAAATCATGTTTTCTTTTGTAATAAGGTCTATTGACCAATGCATCTTCATTTCAGTTTATGTCTAGGTTCATTTTGTAAGTCCTAAGTGACATTTGACTTTTGTAATCGCCCAATGCTAAAAATAGCAATAATGCCAAAAATAGGTAGTAGTGTTTCCCAGCTGCTTGGAATCAGACTCCCAGTCGCTTGGAGTAGATTTGGTACTACTCTAGGTGAATCTATAAAAAACCCAGAGAGATGAATCGAATGCATAGATACAAACTAAGGATTGAGATTTGGATCGGTCATATGATAATGTGATTGTGTGAATGTAATCTAGCATTGTGAAGGAGAAATCGATCTTTTCTATGTTGTCAATTTTGTTTTCCATTCTCTATAAATATGAATTGCATAGTCATAGTTTTCCTTTCCTCTCTGTTTTCCCATTCTTGTAAAATGTTGATATGAAACATTCCACTACTAAGATTTATGTTGAAATCGGTGGAATGGCTTCATTGTATATATATTTGTTTTCATTTCCTATTTGTTTTATTGTTTCAGTAGCACAGATGTTCCAGTTCGCGGGTCACGCATAGTAGTTCACCTAGCATTTCGCATGTGCTAGGGTTTGGTGAAGGAAGACTGTGAATGGTGTATGGGAGTAGCAGCGTAAGAAACCCTAATGTTCGCCATTGATGGAAACCTGGCCGATGCATATGTTTTCGGCGTGATTGGTAAACAACAACCCCATGATAAGCTCGGCCAATAATCCAAGTCCCACCAGCGAGTGTGCTTCAAAAGTACATTGCGGGTGTACATTGCAGGCAACGCGTAGGAGAATGTATGCTATGAATGCATATGAGGTATGCATGTTGGGAATGTATATTTCGGCAGATACAAGTAGTGACCAGTCGTAATGGTGAATCAGGGTATAGTAGCCAACTACAGCAAGTCATGTTATGCATGTACCACAGTTGGTAGTTTATTAATAAGTTTTGCTCACTTCCATTGTGCACTCTGCATCACATAGCTATATGGTTTATGTTTGTGTTAAAGGAGGAAATATGTCTCTAGGCCTAGGTGTGTTAAGAATTCAACAACTACTCATTATTATTTCTAGATAAGACTAATTAAACTAAATGAATTTATCTTTTTTAGTTTGTTGTTTTGTTGACAAAGAAGAAAGACTACCTAACATTATCTATGATTTGTCCTTCCTAAATTTAAACTATGTTTGAACAAGAAAGAGAAAATTTCAAATAACTAAATATATAAATATAAAACTGAAAAACTAAATTCAGGGATAGAAAGTGTAGACAAGAAGGAACCTAGAAAGTGATCTAGGAAGCTCACTAGCTAGGATGCCAACACGTCATGCTATCATGTCCAATCCACATGTTGTAATTAGGTTTTCATGCATTGTTGCCCAAAGATAATGTAAAACATAAAACATCTCCAAAATCCATATGAATTTGAACACAAGGATACAAAGACAACAACAATAGACCATCAAATATAAAAAAATTGCATGGGAGGCTTAAAACCACTCTATAATAATGATTTTAATTGAAATGAAAAATGGGAGGAGAAGGAATATAACCTATGTACTTTTGAGAGCCTTCAAATACATGCAATCCAAGATAGAGAGAAAAGGGTTGGCTTTTTAGGAGCTTGCCTTTAGGTCAAGCCCTTGATTTGGTCTTTCTACCTCCAAAAGAAACTAATGGATTGAAGAGAAATGCAAGTTGTATGCTCTTAAACCCTATATGTGTGTCTAGGAATTTAATAATAATAATGCAATAAATGTTTAAGTGTTTTAACCCTTGGTCTACAAGGGTAAACACCCTAGTGTGTATGAGTGGAGACAAATTAAGATGGATCTCTCAAAGTGCCAACAAAGGTGCTAAAAGATAAATATATTTTGTAACAATAACAACAATAACAAAAATGAAATAAAAGCTTTGGACAATGTCACCTAGAATGCTAGAAATGGAGATGACAACCACTACAATCATGTAAGAGCATACCCTCAACAACAATGTAAACTCATAGAATATAATGTTGGAGATACAAGGATGGTACTCAAATGCTCAAGAGTGTTGAAAATGATGTAGAGTGTTGTGTATGCTTCACTAATACATGAGAATGAAAGATTGAGAGAGAGAGAGAGAGAGAGAGAGAGAGAGAGAGAGAGAGAGAGAGAGAGAGAGAGAGAGAGAGAGAGAGAGAGAGAGAGATTGCTTGAGAGATTCAAAAATGTGATAGATTGGGAAGATGAAGGGACATTTCAAAATGAACTAACTATTGGATCCCACAATAGTGTGTCCCACTTGTGGGACATCGTATTTTTGTGTAAAAGCACATATTTATTACATAATTAATGATTTAAGCTTCAAGGGTTTCCATTTAAGGAGGTTTGGTTGAAGGAGGTTAGGTCAAACCCCCTTGGATAGAATCCTCTAGGCTTAAATAAAACCACCAATGGAGTCTCCTTTGCACCTATCAAAATGTTGACAAAAAGACAATTTTGTTTCACCTTTTGGGGGATCAAATGAAGTCATTTGTAAATGCTATTTTGTAAATATGGAGCCTTTCATATTAGCTTTCAAAAAATTATAAATAGTATTATGTTTTCTTTAATATTATATTTTAAAAAATGATAATGAATTTAAGTTCATTACAAAAAGAAATGACCTCTACTCAAGACACTAGGAAAAATAATCTTGTTAGAAAAATTGCAAAAAAATACATTACACTATACATATATGTCCTTCTTCAAAGGAGAAAATAATATAATAATTTTGATATATATCCTAAGAGAAATGTGTTATGGAATAATATAGGTCTAAATTTTTTGTTAGTACTAATTCAAAAATTTATAATAAATACAAATATTTAATGAAAATTTACAAAAGAAGCTGATAAGGTTGTAGTGTAGTAGTCAAGTCACAACATTGTTGTGGTGGACACCAAGGTTCAAACCCCTATTGGGTCATCGACATCGTAGGCCATGTGCCTTCACTAGGCTGATGTGCTCACAAGATGTAAGCTTTCATTAGGTAGTTGTGCTTGCAGGTTGTGTGCCTTCTCTAGGTCATTAAGTTCACAGGTTTGAACAAGGTGATAATGTCTTAGGGACTAAGGCACCCTAGTAGTGGCCTCAGTGATAAATCCACCTAGGAAGATATCTCCTCATAAGTAGTCTCTCTGGGATAAGACCAAACTAAAAACCCAAGTTTAAGAAATCTAAAAATGATTACAAAAGAAATATCCATATCCATGCATTATATAGTGGAGTTAATGGTCTAATTCAAAAAATCATAAAAAAAAATATTTGTAATGAAAGCTATGCATTATGGAATAATAGCACTCAATAAAAATAAAAATAAAAATTGATTAAAAAATTAAAAAATGATAGAAATAATTCTTTGAATTTTAAAAAATTATAGTTTAAATTTACATAGAAAATTCCACAACTCATTAGTTTATATTGTCATTAAATTCTTGACCACTTGTTTCTCATGATTGACACAAATAAAAAATGTTGAAAAATATTTATTTGAGCATCCCATTTAGGCCAAAAAGTGGGACACACTATTGTGGGATCATGCAACAAGATGGAAAATTTAGAAGGAAATGACCACTATATGGATGCAAAGTTAGTGGATGTGAGTGCATTACACTTCCATCCATGCATTGCACTTCCATCCAAATACATTGGAACCAAAATTGATTGAGAATGATAGTAGGGAATTAGGTTGACACAAGATACATATTCAATTACATAGAAAAGACAAAGACATATAGAAACACAAAGTCCATGTTGGCACTGAGAGAAGAACATAGGCTAAGATAGGGCCAAATGGACCTAAAAACATGTATTAGGGACTACAAATGCTAAATTAATGTAGTGCCAAAATTATAAGGTATGTGATTTCTTACCTTACATTTTGCCCCCAATTTAGTGGGGTTGAAGTCACTAGTGATAAACTAAGCTAAAGTATCAAGAAAAGAAATAACTAAAAATAAATAACGTTTTGAGGATACGAAAAAATATATGTTGCAATTCTCCAAGCAAGAGAAGCATGGCCCCAAATTAACAATATGCAAAATAAATATGTTAGACAACAAAAACTTGCAAAACAAGTAATGTCAAAATATCATAAAACCTATGAAACAAACATGTTAGCAAATCATATATAATACTATACATGATCAAAACATACACAAACATGAATATGAGAAGCACACAAGAAATATACAAAGATACAAAGAAGAAAATAAAATATCCTAGAGTATTTCTAGGGTACTTTGTTGTTAGAAGATAGAAATACATAGTCCCAATGTACTCCGTTGTTAGGAAAATATGAGGTATGGTTCAACAACTACTATACTAGATATTGTTAGCAACCATACAATACCCTCATGAATCACATACACTAGCATAATCTATTGCTAGGTGACCCACACATAGTATAGAAGGTAGCTAATATTAGTAACATGGACTAACATACTTTGTTTCTAGGTGACTCATACGTAAATGCAATACTAATGATTAGATGGAGTAGTGTGCTTTGTTGCTAGATAATCCTGATAAGGGTGGCCAAATCCAAGAAACATTTTTGTACTTAGGCCCACAAGCTACTAATGCTTTAGGGAGCATGCTAGCAATGTGTGTGGATATGTGTAGTTTCACATGTGAAAGTGCAAATATGCCCCCTCTAAAATAATTGCATAAACTAGCAGTATGAAGTTGATTTAAAGGTAAAAGAGGGGAAGATGAAAGATTTCTAGGAAGCATATATGAATGGATATGCCCCCAAAGTCACCAATGTAATTTCCCCAAGGAAAGGCAAGAAAAGGTGATGTTACTACAAAAGAAAGCATGATGCACCTAAAATAATGCTCATGGAGTGATAGAGATAAAATGAAAAATAGTGCAACATAATGACAAACAACATCACATGAAGTCACACAAAGGGATATATATGAAAAGGAAAACTAGGAAATCTTAGGAAAGGAAAACTAGGATGTAGACATGTGAGAGAGAGAGAGAGAGAGAGGGTAGCAGGTAAATAAGGGAGGGAGAGGGAGGTAGAGAGGTGAGAGAGAGAGAGGGGGGAGGGAAGTAGAGAGTGAGAGAGAGGGTAGGAGGTAGAGAGGGGAGGGAAGTAGAGAGTGAGAGAGAGGATAGGAGGTAAAGAGGTGAGAGGGAGAGAGAGAGGAGGGGAGGGAGAGACCTAGAAAGGGAAGGGAAAGAGAGAGAATAATAGAGAGAGGGGTAAGGAGGGAGGGAGAGACCTAGAGTGGTCACAAAGACAGGTGAGTGAGAGAGAGAAGAGAGAAAAGTATCGATAGAGAGTAAGAGAGAGAGAGAGAGAAGGTAAGGGTGAGATGATTTTATTTCACAGTAACGCGAGCGCATTATAATGCACTCACGTATTACTTTCTTTGGTAATTTCCAATCCTTTGGCTTGGATTTTCCTTGGGCTTCCAACCCAAAGGCTTGGACTGAGTTTTGAATGTCCAAAGACATGTTTTTGCATATTGTAAAAAAATTACATAATCTGGAGCATGCTCCCCATTAGGTTTGCACTTGTTTCAATGACAAGTCAAAAAAATACCACGATAATCTTAAGCTCTCTCTTATATTTCTCAGCATATAATTTTTTTCACGTTTTTAAGTATGTTAAGGTTTTCATATTTAATTTATTTTGTTAGTGTATCCATTTTTTGTCAAAAACCAATGTGTGGTATTTTTTTATTTTTTTAACTGTTCATCAAAAAGTTTAAATAAATTACATTTTTAGAAACTAGACTCCATTCTACACACATTTAAAAAAATTGGATATTCGATTAGTTTTCAAAAAATTTAGGGGGGAGTACACTCAATTTTCTATTTTTCAAGATGTGTCCACTTTGAAAATTAGTAAAAAATCATTTATTCATGAAAAAATTTGTAGAAAAATAGGGGATAAACTACACGATATTAGCTAATTTCTCACTAAGTGACTTTTGAAATATTAAATAAAATTTAACATTTTAGGGGGGCCACACCAGATGCTATGTTATGTTTTTTTGAAAAAACAGGACCATTTTGTGTGGTCCCCCTTTTTGAACCCCTTAATCTCAACCATTTTTTAAAAGAAAAAAAAAGTTTAGAAACTAGATTTAGAGAACTATGACTCTTATTTTTGTTGCATCTTCAAAATTTGAGTGTAACTATCTTCAATTTCTCATCCAACATTAGTCTTTCCTGATTGTAGAAAAAAAAGTGGCATCTTAAGACCCCCTTTTGGTCCCCCATCTTTGTGCACTTACTCGTGAGAAGAATGAAGAAGAAAATTAGAGTAAAGATGAATATCATTTATGTACATTAAATAATGTGAGATAAAACAAGAAACACATAATTACATTTATATGGTATTGGTTCATACTTGTGTCAAAGACATTGTAGATAAAACAACTGCAGCAATGCCCACATCCCTAGTGTCGCAAATATTAGGAGTTTGAATTGTTGTCATCAACTAATAATAAAAAAATTATTTGACCAAAATCTACATAACATTATTTAAATTCATAATGATAAAATAAAAAAAATTACCTCTATGAAATTGGATCTATGACCCACCCGACCAACTCCTCCTAATGTTGGAGGTCCAACATCAACCTATTCATCATCAAATTGTCATTAAATATTATTACCATTGATATATGACAAAAAACATTACATGTACTATACTATCTTGTTAAAAATTACATACCTGTCCACTCAATGTCACCTCATAAGCTTGCATTGGATAGTCAACAGACGTAGGATGAGTACTTTGACCAGGGAATTTCATAATGCATACAATAACCTACATTAACTTTGATTTATAATAGATTAATATAGTTAATTAGAGATTTCAAATACAAATATAATAAATTGCAAATCCTTATTAAAAATAACTTGGTTGTCAATACTAAATCTCCTATCAAGCAAGTCATATGTCATTATGATACTATCCAATATGGATGCGTCATGCTCCTTTTGTTGTCCATGTGTGTCATAGTCCTCAAAGTGTATAGTATTCTCTCTAATGTCTATATCAGTTCAAGTGTCCTTCAACCCATAATCACATAAAGCTACACATGAACAAAAATATGTGGAGATCAATGATGCCTACTAGTCTCACCCTCACCATCCTATGAAAGATGGCTACCATGTAGTAAAGACTGAGTGAGGGAACTAGTAGAATGTAGTGTCTCCACCTCAACACTCTCTTTCAAAGTAGAAGGGAGTGAGATATGTTGAAAGGATGGCCTCACTAAGGGTCTAGATAGATGGTCCTGGGCATGATGTGCCCCCTCCCTATCCTATGCAGAGCCACCATCTCTGCCCTAGAAATCCTACATGTCAAAATAGTTTGAAATGTCATTAAAATAAATTCACAATAGATTTTTGTCAATAAATATTGTAGAACATCATTATTGTTACATGGTGGATTGTCAAAAACCATCCACCACCTATCCTAAAATCTTTTAAATATTTCGTCATGTACACACCAGTGAATGGGAATCTTTTGCAACTCTCATACAATGGCTCATTAGTTCTAGGATCAACAAATATGGCACATCAATCGGATTTCAATTTTTTTTACTCTCACCTATTTGTATGATAATTTATTCACATAGTATTGCTAGAAACTGTCCCTGTAATCTGCCCATTTGTTGATTTGGTTTATGACATAATCAATGTGATAAATAATCAACTCTAAGGATGTAGCAAGGGATCTTCGGTGAGGATTTCTTGCATTTAGATTTTTCAATGTTTCAATTAAGCTTGCTAGTTGTCTTGTGTTATCGTCAATTTGTCCTAAAATATTTCTTGTGTCTCACGAGGATGTCGAGGAATTGAAGGAGGAGTTTGAGGAGGGTTGTTTTGAGCCTCCTCTTCACCGATAATCTTATCATCCCCTCTATTTGGTGGATTAGGGTTTGAGGTTGTTTCAAGGGCTTCATTGGCTAAAAACTCAAAATAAAAAATTCAATCAAAACATTGAAAAACAAATGATTCATTTTCAAATTTACAAGAAACATGGAAACCTTACCTTATCCAGCTTGTTGACCCTATGGAGCTCATGCATGACGTCCTTGGGTGTGGGAATGACATGGCGACATAGTGTTCGTATGGCTTCTCCTCCAATTTCTTCAAATCACGCTCACAGAATAACCCTAGTCACATTTATCCCTTAGAGCGAATTTGTGAATGAAAATAATGAGTCACGGGTCTGTGTTTTTTAATTTATGTATAGGAGCAAAAAAATAATGTGCTCGCATTATTTATTGTTTGGACCAAAAAGTGGTTTGGCCACTTTTTGGTCCCCCATCATTTTACACATGCCCTTAATGAGATTCTTTGAGCTTACCTTTTTAGGGAAATCCTTGTAAATCTCCCAAAAAAGATCTATAGAACATATATTGTTATTGCCCTAATTTGAATGTGACTCACATGTAGAGCTAACTAACTCACTAGAAGAATCCAATATTTGTTGGTTCACCCATAAGTGCCCTATGCAAGCACATTTCCACCAGGTCACACTTTTTGAGGAAAACATTTTAGCAACATTAGGCCATGGTCCCATGTGACTGCTTAGCTTATTTTATTTAACAACCATCATTCAATTTTTTAAGTAGTCTTTGGTGAAGCTAATGGTCACATGACTATTTTATTTTTCTGCTTGTTTTAAGCAATTATTTTAAATTGTAATTTTTTTATTATATAAATTTTTAAAAAAATAGTTTTTTCAAAAATCATTCCTCTTTCATTTGTTTTAGATATATTATTTTAAAGATGCAAAACTTGCAATATCTAGACATCGGTTTATTATATCTTTTTATATAGTTTATAATATATAGCTAGTATAATAAATAAATAAAAGTTAGTTTGTTAGTAAATAGATCAATTGTTAGTCTGTGGGAAGTTATATTTCCATAGGTTAGTTTTATAGGGAAAGAATGGCTTTATAAAGCCAAATATATTCAAATGTAGATCATCTGAAGATATCCAAAAATTAATATATTATTCTATGTTTTGTTTTGTTGGGTTAAAATGGTTTGATCTGGTTACCTATGTTCATGCTCACCATTTTCAATATGTTATCAAAGCGGAAAATCTGAGGCGGAGAAGTTTCTAAAGAAAACAAATGTATGAAAAATGTTGTCATCATTTTTATCTCTACAAGAATAAATTCAAAAGAAGAGGACTGGTGATTTCTATGAAATACATGGAAGTGTGAAGAAATTAGTTTAAAGAGATGGCTTCAAATAACCACTCAATGAAAGAGCATGTGTTGCATAGCAGCACTTTGAAGAGTTTATTTTCTATGAGATCTTGAATTTCACATCTATTTTTGCGTCCAGGAAGTTCCTTAAGTCCGTGTCCTGCAAGAGATCAATTACCTACCCCACACTCAAAAGATTCAAGAGTATTTGAAAATGTATATAATAAATCTACAAACATTAATAATATTAGGAAGTATATATATGATGTGCACGAGTTGGTAAGACTATTGTGGCATTGTTACTTCTGGTACTTTTGTCTACATTAGTTTTTTAATATCAATTCTATTTGAACTTGGGATTTGAATCAAGATTAAAATGATAAAAACAAAGAGTTGTGCCTAGCCCAACCAGAACACATTTTAAAACTATGTGAGAAGAGGAAAACGAAATGCTGGTATATTTTGTGGTGCTAATCATAATAGGCTTTCTAAAATCTATATAACTCACCAAAATATTTGCATAAAGGCGTATTCCTTTTTTATGATTGTTTCTGAAGATTTCGAAAGGGGTTAAAAGTGCATTTTCTTGTAAGATCCATGAAACAAATGATTCTTGGTGGTTCATTATTAGTTCCTACCGTAGCCTAGATTACTTATGCATCCATGTGATGTAATTTGTTTTTCCCATTTGACCAATCAACATTGAGTATTAAATTCATTTGGCAAAATCCCTAAAGTTGAAACTTAATTTTTTATTTAATGATTTAATAAATGTAATTTATCTGTTGTGCTACTGGTCAATTGGATGAACAGTAATGTGAAAAATGAATTTTTTTATGTTTTAATTATATTAAAAATCAGTTGACCAATGAACATTGAGTATTAAACTCATTTGGCAAGATCACTATAGTTGAAGCACTATGTGATTATTATTTGGTACATATCTAAGTACCAAGTTGACACTGTCTAGTGGTGATCCTAGCAAAGGTTGCAGAGCTTCAACGTAGCACGTACGACAAAGAGCAAGGCAACATATTTCCTCTTATATGTGGGACATTTTTGTCCTAGAAAATTGTATCGCACCGGAAAGTTGTCGAACGATGGTCTGGATTTCCCCTTTCCGACACCAACTGTTCTTTTTTCCGTCAATTTTGTTTTTTTTCAGTTCACATTTGCCAGCATACAAATAGCATGTGCTAAAATGGCAATTTTGGAAGAGGGTTTGGACATCCATCAAAGCATAAAAGAGAGGAATTTTGACAGATTTTGTAGATGCAACAGCCCTAGTAGACATGTATGCAAAATATGGAAGCATAGAGAAGACCAGTAAACTATTTGACAAAATGCCTCAAAGAACTATGGTTTCATGGAATGCAATGGCTGCAGGATATGCACAAAATGGATTTGTTGAAAAACTGATGCAGGGACTTCCAAACGTCATAACTTTTGACTTGGATGTGGGTTTTCTACGAAATTTTATAGGTGGATGCATTATGAGGTGGCCAGTGGTTTCCCAACCACGTTAGCAGATTGGACCACGTCTTGGCACTTTTTCGGGGCTTGAAACTTTCATCTTGGCCCTCAAAATGGCAATTTAGTGTTTTTTTTCTAGATTTTTAAAAAGTTGTTTTTGTAATAACTCGTAACTCATGTTTCGAATTTAGAATATTAGTCGGCCTTTCATCCTACCTTAGTTTAAGGAAGCTTTTGGGAAAAAACTGATTCTCAAGATATGATTGTAAAATTACCTAAAATGGCAAAATCTGACAATTGTCAAAATCTGCCAAAAAAGGTAATTTTTTTTTTTGTTTTCTTGGATATAAGAGAGTTTTCTCTCATTGTAGTAGCAGAGTTGATGAATAGAAGTTTTTTTTATGTTCCAGCTCCCAAATCTTTGGCTCTCATATGTTTAATGGCACAATTCTATTGAGTGTATGTTGTGTGCTGCATCAAAAAACTTTAGAAAATTTCAAGCAAATGCAAATGGTAGGTGTAAAGCCAGACTCCACAAACCTTTGCCAGCATCCTCCCTACCTATGCCAAAATGGGAACATTAGAACATGATATGGACCTCTATCAAGCATAATGAAATGGGGATTTTTGAGAACCTTTTCCATCATCCTCCCAGCCTGTACCAAAATGGGAGCTTTGCAACAGGGTATAGAAATCTATCAAAGCATAAAGGATAGAGAAATTTTGTCAGATGTTGTAGTGGCAACTTCCCTGGTAGACATACTGGATGGTCAGCGGTGGACTTTTTGGTTGTGGCTACTAGGGAGGGAGCCCAAGAGAATCTGGAATAACATCCTTTTTTCTCTATTCCAGACTTGCAGGCATTAGTTCTTATTGGCATTTATATGGTATAAAGCTTCCATTCACCGTCTTACTACATTTTGGCATTCAACCATGTTGTATAAAATGAAATTGCAGGGACATTTTTGGTTGTATCAGTATTTCTGTCATTAGCACCACTCTTGTTTTGTCTGAAATCTCTTTGGGTTGCAGTCAAACAATAGTTAGGGTGTCTTTGCAAGTTGGAGTCTAATTAGGAGATGTGCATTGAGTTAAGATTTTAGGTCTTTAAGATTTTCCTGCGCTAGAAGTTCATTTCATGGCATTTGTGCTGAAATCTGGTTCAGTCAGATATTAGCACTGACCCTTTCATATCCCATTCGGTGCTAAAATCATCATCAACCAGACTTGCACTAAAATGGACTTCCATAGGATATATCCACTTTCCTTAGAATCCCTTGCTCTGTCCCGTCATGTGCTTCTATATATATATATATAATTCATTTCTCTCTCTGGTTTTCATGAAATCCAATTCTATATATGCAAGTGTGTAAACACTATAAATCATCGCTATTTAGTGGTGGAGAAGAATCCATTGAGGTGTCAAGTAAGGTTGTTCTAAATTGTGGAAGAGAATGAAAGAGACATTATAATTGCTTTTTTTGCTTTCATATTCAATATGAAACACTTTTTATAGTTTCTATTTTTTTAATCTTTACGTAAATTTGTTTATCTATAATATAATATTTTGTTTTTAATATTGTTTTTAAAAATATATATATAAATTTTACTTCTATAATTTTACTTTTTTTATTTTTAGTAAATTTATATATTAAAATAGAAGACTATCTTAATGATAACAATTTTAATTTTTAAATTACATGAAATAATTATTAAATATATTATATATATTAAATATAGTTTGAAAAGTATTAATTATTAATTAATATTCTTTAATAATTATTAGATAATAGTTTAAATATAATTAATATTGTTTAAATAAAATTTTATGAATAATTGTTCCTGTCAATGATGGAGTGATTTGCATTAGTTTAAAGATTTAGTAGCAAAAGAATTTAGATTAAGGAATTTGAAATTTTGACAATCAATTTTGTTAAAATAGATTACATGTTTATTTACATATTTAGTTTATACAATTGTGTTAATAAAGTTAAATGGTTGACAAATTAAAATTTTTCCACAAAGTTCATTTCTAACACTAAAACCTTGAAAATTAAATTTAATCCGTAAACCCTCAACGTTGAACCCTCCATCATAAACCTAAACTCTAAACCCTAAACACTATACACTAAACACTAATCTCTATACCCTAAACAGTAATCCTTAATCTAAATGCTTTTGCTACTAAATCTTTAAACTTAAATCTAAATGCTTTTACTACTAAATCTTTAAACTTATTATCAATTACAATGCAATTTAGTAGCAATAATTGAAGAACATACCTTGTAATTGAATAAAATGAATTTAAATAACGTAATTAGAATAATTGAATTATTCATAAAATTTATTATCAATTTCAATTATTCAATTACATGGTATGATCTTTAATTATTCTATCTACAATGTCATTTTAATTATGTTAATAAATGCAATTTATGTGTTATGCTATTGGTCAATTGGGTGAACAGTAATGGTGAAAAATAGAATTTTTTATTTTTTAATTATATTAAAATTGAGTTGACCAATGAGCATTGAGTATTAAACTCATTTCACAAGATCACTATAGTTGAAGCACTATGTGATTATTATTTGGTACATATCTAAGTACCAAGTTGCCGAAGATGGACATATGCACAAATCATAAACACAAGAGATATCACACAATAAGCCTTCTTAAACATTCATCTCCGATCAAGAAAATCTTATGTGTATTAGAAAGAAGGCTATCACAAAGCCTTTGCAATAATTTATGATACTATTATATCAACTAATTTCTAGAACACTCAAATCACCAAATGTGATAAAGGGAACCTTGTATCACAAAATCTCCTAAGAATTTTCTATCATCCATGGGGACTTCATGGATGAATCTCTACTTGATCGCACTTTCTTGTGGCTTACATTAGTCATTCCTACGCTCACAAGACTATGACTTACAATAGTTCTTTCTCTAGAGACTACTTTCAGGCTATCCATGTATAGGAAGTGGCTCAAAGACTAGCCCTTTTTACAACAACAAAATAAAAATATATAGTATTTTCCAAATTGTAATGGAGGGCACAAGATTTTTCCATTTTTCACCATCTCCCTATACCATAAGCTACACGAACTCTCAATTTAAATAGTTAACGCATTACCAACACCAAGAACAATATCAAATCTTGTCATACAAGCAGAAGCAATCAAGGATGTCCTAATTGGACTTAAAGTAAATGAAGATAGGGAATAAAATCAGTGTTACTACATAAAGTAACTCCTACAACAATAACTATTAGCCTTGGGATCAAGTTGCATTTAATTTGGGCCAACCATTGGCAATAACACTAGCCACTCATGAAACCCAAAGTCATTTCTTGTCAACATCACATACAACTGCTCTACCTCCTTAATCATCTTCAAGCCAAACAAAGAATAATGACACATTAATTTCATACCCACTAGTAACTATATTTACCAAATCAACAATGATATTGGCCAATGAGCCTCGAACAAACATAAATGCATTGCCTCAAAGAAACCTACAGAAAAAAAAACAAAATTAAAAATATTGTTTAATCAAATAGAAGGTTAGTCCATGCCACACACCCAAACTAAGCCTACAATACTTTCGAGCACCCCTCATAACCCATTCTTAGTCATTCCCCCATCTTGGACACTAGTGTTTCGCACCCACGTCCTCTCAAATGGGACCATGTATAGTGTTCCCAAAATTTGAATTATTTCTTCACAATGAAATTCACGATAACCAAAAATACTTCCCATACACAATTCAACTTCCACATTGGTAGGAACTTGACGCAATGTGTCTCTTGTTTGAAATGGTTCGTTGTGCGGAAGGGTACGGTGTAAGTGAGACTACTTTAGAAGGAAACTACCACGATTTCTTAATTCATTGTCATTTGCAAAATATGTGAAAGGAGGTCATTGTTATTATGATTCCATGGGAGTGTAAGGAAGTTTAGGATTGGTTCTTGCACATACATTACTTGTTTTGCATGAGAAATATGAAGATCATAGATTCATATATTTATGATGCTTTGGATAGGTGAGTTGGTTAGAGAAATTTTACAAAGTTTTTTTGATTTGGTCACATGTAAAGTTGTTGATAATTTATATGTCAAGAATGTGTTTAGAACAATTGGAGATAAGGAAAGATAAGATGTTGATATGACTTTGAAGGTTGCTAGTTGAAAATTCACTGAATATTTTCTAATTATTTTGGCACATTAGTTTTGGAGTTACAAGGTTTTTTTGTTTAACTACATTGTATAAAAGGTGCATTTTCGGTGGAATCCGACACCTTGTCAATTTTATCATGGCCACACATTTATCAAATATTGCTTGTATTCTTGGGGTCATATGTGCTACACTTGGTAGTGGTTTCAAGACTGTTGCTAAATCACATGCAACATCTGTTGAGTTGTTTGTAGCTTCGATCAGATAATGCATGAATATAAACTATGTTAAATATAGCATGATCGAATGATTTAAACGATGATTAGCAATCGCTAAATGACGATTCACACCTGTGATAGACGTGACTCCTTGAGGAGTCATCTCTATCACAGATGTGACTCCTACCATTGCTAATATATATATATCAACATTTTGCCCTGCAATTACATACATCAACACAGAAATCAGAAGTGTATGAGAAGTGGAAATTGCATCTGCTAAACAAAAGAAAGTAATAAATTAAATCTACAATACAAATATCCAACATTCAAAAGATATCCAAGTCTGAGATTATAAGTTTGATTTGATTTTACATGGTATCAGAGCCAAGTTAAGCAGAATCCAGGCAGAAAATCAAACTTGAGAAATTCAGATTTAATACATCTCATTTCTCAAATGGCAGCAGCAATCTAATTCAAAGACAGATTGGAAGGAGGAAATAACTTCTCATCATGGAAATTCAGAATTATGATGATACTAAAAGAAAATAAAGTTGATTCATTTGTGAGAGAAAATAAAACGGAACCAGAGAATGATCCTGATAAAATGACATGAATTGAAGGAAATGACAAAGCCATGAAAATCATAGTTGATGGAGTTAGAGATCATATCGTGCCAATTCTGACAAAACATGAGACTGCATATCATATGTTTAAGTCACTTGAAAGCAATTATGAAATTAATAACTCCAGCAGAACCTTAGCCCTAAAGAGAGAAATAAATCATATAAGTATGAACAAAGGAGAATCTATCAATGCATACTTTATGAGAATATCTGCACTAAGGGATCAACTATCAACACTTAGGTACCAAATTGAAAGAAAGGAACTAACACTTATTGCCCTAGATGGTCTCCCAAATTCCTGGGAGACATTTGTTCAAGGCATTAGTGCAAGGTCTAAATTTCCAAAATTTGACCACCTAAGATCATACTGTCTTCAAGAAGAATCTAGATAGACAAAGAAAGGGTCAAAACAGAAAAATATAGATGAAGATCTTCATGTTCTAAATACAAACTCTCACAAGAAAGAGAAGAAGAAACACTTCAAGAAGAGGAAATATCATCACGAGAAAGGTTCATTCAAGAAAGATATCTCTAGCATCCAATGTTTCAGATGCGACCAATATGGACACTATGCAGTTAGATGTCCTGACAGAACCAAGCAACAAGCATCTTATGCCAAAATAAAGGAGCATGAATCCGAGAAATATGTATTCTACTCTGCACTTTCAAACCATGTAACAAATAAATCCAACACTTGGGTTATAGATAGTGGTTCATCAAGGCACATCACAGGGTTCAGGGAGCTACTAGACACCATGGTAGAAGAGACTAACGAAGAAGTAACAATTGGAGATAACTCTGTACATCCAGTCAAGGGTGTTGGCACATGCACCCTCAAATTAAAGACCGGCATCTCCATCCAACTTATTGGAGTATTGTTTGTCCCAGGCATCAAAAGAAATCTAGTCTCCATATCTGCACTTGAAGATAATGGATATAGGGTGACCTTTATGGATAGCAAAGTATTGGCATGGCCAAAGAATTCTACTATTAAGAAAGCCAAAACCATAGGTCATAGACAAGGGTACTTGTACGATTTATGTACGGAACCAAATCTAGCCCTAATTCATGAAACTACAAACTCTAATGAAATATGGCATAGAAGACTAGGACACCTAAATTTTTGCGCCCTATCTTCCATGGAAAGACTAGTTACAGGGTTACCCAAACTCAAACAATGCAATTCAGGGGTATGCAAGGGGTGTGCCTTAGGGAAAAATACAAAGGGGTCCTTTCAAAATAGTTCTAGCAAAACAAATAACGTATTAGAACTAGTCCACTCAGATTTATGTGGACCCATGTCTATACCCTCCTTAGGTGGGTTTCTATACTATGTAATCTTCGTTGATGACTTCTCTAGAAAGACATGGATCTATTTTCTTCAATATAAAGAATCACAAGAAATCCTTAAAAGATTTAAGGAATTCAAATCCATTACTGAAAACTCTTTTGGGAGAAAAATCAAAACCTTAAGAACAGATAATGGGAGTGAATACACTTTAGACATTTTTAAAGACTTTTGTAAAACCACTGGGATTAAGAGGGAGTTCACTGTACCTTATAATCCTCAACAAAATGGAGTTGCAGAAAGAAAAAATAGAACCATTGTAGAAGCTGCTAGGGCTATGTTACTTGATCAGAATATAGACACTTCACTTTGGGCAGAAGCATCTAGTACTGCTGTCTATATACAGAACAGATGTCCTCACTCTCATATTGATGACAAAACTCCTGAAGAAGCCTTCACTGGCACAAAACCAGACATTAGTCATTTAAGGATATTTGGTTGTCCTGTTTACATTCATGTGCCCAAAGAGAAAAGAACTAAGCTAGAACCTTCTGAAAAAAAAAGGCATTTTTGTAGGCTATAGTCAAACATCAAAAGCTTATAGAATATATATACCTGGTCAAAGATAGATTGAACTAAGCAGAGATGTGATTTTTGAGGAAGACATAGCTTTCAAAAGAGCCAGAAATTATATCGAGACAGAAATTCAAACTTCCAATTCAGGCATAGAAGAGGATCCTACACCTGAGTTTCAGAGGGAGTATACTGAGGAAGATGTAAACCATGAACAAATCACATCACTAAAAAATCCCAAGAAAAGACCACTCTGGGCCACCAAAACAATGGAAGAAGCTGAAAATTATGCTGCCCCATCAGGGATTTTTAGGGAAAGCACAAGACCTAAGAGATTCTCTAGTTATGTAGCTTTAATGAGTGAATTCATTAAATCAGAACCTTCTAGTGCTATAGAAGCTCTTAAGCACCAAGCATGGAAGGATGCCATGACAGAGGAGTATCAATCCATCCTGAAGAATGATGTGTGGGATATAGTACCTAGACCAAAAGGGAAATCTGTTGTTTCTTCAAAATGGCTATTTAAAATCAAACATGCTGCAGATGGCAGTATAGGGAAATACAAAGCAAGATTTGTAGCCAGAGGATTTTCACAAAAGGAAGGAATTGATTACGATGAAACCTTCTCTCTTGTTGCTCGATATACATCAGTCAGGGCAGTTCTAGCTATTGCAGCAGCCAAATGGCGGAAAGTCCATCAAATGGACGTAAAAACTACTTTCTTAAATGGAACCATTGAAGAAGAGGCTTACTTAGAGCAACCTGAAGGATTTGAGATTCACAATGCAGGATCCCATGTATGTAAATTAAAGAAAGCTCTATATGGACTTAAACAGGCCCCCAGAGCCTGGTACGAAAGAATTGACAGTTACCTCTTGAGATTAGGCTTCTCAAAGAATGATGTAGATCCAAATCTCTACTTCAAACAAAGCAAAGGTGATATGTTAATATTGATATTATATGTTGATGATCAATTGATTACAGGAGAAGATCACCTTATTGATCAGTGTAAGAAAGATCTAGCTTCAGAATTTGACATGAAGGACTTAGGTCTATTACACTACTTCCTTGGACTAGAAGTATGGAAGAAATCAAACTGTATTATTCTAAACCAAGGGAATTACACAATTGATATATTAAAAAGGTTTGGTATGATGGAATGTAGACCTATGTCTACCCCCATGGAAACAAATCTTCATAAATTGAAGGAAGCAGCAGTAGATTCTCCGTTGGCAGATCCCACTCTTTACAGACAGATAATTGGATCCTTGATGTATTTGGTTAATACCAGACCTGATATTTGCTATGCTATAAATGCCTTAAGTCAGTTTATGTGTGAACCCAAGGAGATACATCTTGTGGCTGTGAAGCATATAATGAGATGCCTTCAAGGTACTCTAAATTATGGCTTAAAATATGAAAAGGTTGACTTAGATCTACATGGATTCACAGATTCAGATTGGGCTAGAAGTGTAACTGACCGGAAGAGCACCTCCGAATGTTGTTTCAGTTTAGGGTCAGCAATGATATCGTGGATCAGCAGAAAATAGTCTTTAGTTGCTCAGAGTTCTACAGAAGCCGAATACATTGCAGCTTCTATGGCTGCTAGAGAGGCAGTATGGCTTAGAAAACTGCTAGTGGGATTATTTGGTAAACCTCTAAAACCAACTATCATCCACTGCGACAATCAAAGCTATATTAAGCTATCCATGAATCCAGTATTCCATGATAGATCTAAACATATTGAGATTCCTCATCACTATGTGCGTGATATGGTGGAAAGGAATGTGATTCAATTGGAGTATATCAGTACAGGAGATCAAACTGTAGATATTCTTACCAAACCACTCCTCAAGGTAAAAGTTGAATACTTCAAGAAAAATCTTGGTATGATTGAAATGTAAAATTCTAATTGATTTGTACGAATATATTAAAGATGTTTAATGTGTAAACATCTTGTGTCATATGTGTGACTCTATGACATTATGGGCCTACCCATTCTGTGTTTATTTCTAAAAGGTGACGATCTTTTGGATAATCTACTTGTACCTAACATTATAAGGTGACGATCTTATAATGTTCATTAGACTGATATCATGTGACTTGATAGTGGTATGAATAATGGAGTTATCATGATTAAGTTATGGTAGACATTATGTGACTTAATGTCAGTGCACATACCATAACTGGGATATATAAGGAGAATGTAATATTCTCGAGTATACTATATCCTTTAGTATCATGAGGTAGGTGATGCTACGTATCACGAGGTAGGTGATACTATATATCATGAGTTATGTGATATTAAATTACTTTGAGTAATTCATTATAGATTAGATAATTGATATTCACAGAGATTATTGTGATATTGTTATCTTCCCGAGCTAAGAGGGAGTGTTGAGTTGTTTGTAGCTTCGATCAGATAATGCATGAATATAAACTATGTTAAATATAGCATGATCGAATGATTTAAACGATGATTAGCAATCGCTAAATGATGATTCACACCTGTGATAGACGTGACTCCTTGAGGAGTCACGTCTATCATAGATGTGACTCCTACCATTGCTAATATATACATATCAACATTTTGCCCTGCAATTACATACATCAACATAGAAATCAGAAGTGTATGAGAAGTGGAAATTGCATCTACTAAACAAAAGAAAGTAATAAATTAAATCTGTAATACAAATATCCAACATTCAGAAGATATCCAAGTCTGAGATTATAAGTTCAATTTGATTTTACAACATCTAATGGCTAGAGTTTAAAAGAAGATCACATTGGAGGTTGGAGAAAAATGGAGGTTGGAGGTTTTTCTCATCTCGAGATAGCTTCTCATTTAGAGATGATCCACTTCATGAGAAGCACTAGTATCAATTTGTGTCCCTTCATGGAGTAAGGGGGCCTTGGCAATTTTTAGTAGTATATGTGGATAGTGTAACTTCTAAAATAAGGTGGGGTTAGTGTATCTACACTTACTCAGTCTGTGGATAGTGTAATCTCAGAAATAGGGTGGGATTAGTTTATTCATAGTGGTTCAGTTCTTTTTGTATACTAAAGGAGGGATTTGTTTCTCATCGCATTGGAGGAGGGATATTGACACACTCAGAGGAGATGTGGACTCTGAGAGGTGAGTTGTTCTCTCAGATGCAACACTAAGGAAGGATTTTGACACACTCGGAGAAGATGTGGACTCTCAGAGGAGAGTTGTTCTCTCATTGTGCATGAAGGATGGAAATATTTATGTTCTCTCATGTTGTACATAGGTTGTTTAGGTTTGACAATCAGGAGATCCACTAGTGCATTCAGTTTGGTGTTTCCTAGGTGAGCAAGGAGAATTGGTGAAGGCGCTTCATCAAAGTCTCTAGAAAGGCTGCTATGTTCAGTCCTTGTAGTGTTTTGTCTCTTGTTCATATTGATGTAATAAGGGGGAATGTTGTTTATTACATCTTTTTATATAGTTTATAATATATAGTTAGTATGATAAATAAATAAAAGTTAGCTTGTTAGTAAATAAATCAAGTGTTAGTTTGTGGGAAGTCATATTCCCGTAGGTTAGTTTTAAGGGAAAGAATGGCTTTATAAAGAAAAATGTATTCAAATGTAGATCATCTGATTCTATGTTTTGTTTTTCTGTGTTAAAATTGTTTAATTTGGTTACTTGTGTTTGTGCTCACAATTTTCAATAATATCTATTTTTTAAAAAATGAGAGAAATAAGTGTATACAACCATCTAACATTTTTTCATTATGCACTTGTTGCATAATTTCAGCCCCCTTTTTCACAACATAATTTTAATTCTAAAAATGTAGCTGCTGCACCATAATAGAAAAACATTGTAAATTATCCTTTATACTTAATTTCAAATTTACATAGGTCTATCCATGCCCCTCATTTAAATAGAAAATCTAATTATGCAATATAAGACTGTGGCATTACATATGGCACAACAATATGTCCTACTTGAAAACATTTATGACAGCAAAACAAAATATTTTGTAGAAGGCGTTCCCTCTATGAGAGGGACCAGCCTGGCATCATGATCGACGGCTGCAAACGTGTTATAACAATGCAAGACGATTGAAAGTATTTACGACACCCAGCTCTGCAAAAAAAATGAATTTTCATTGGTCCACGTATACATACGATTTGTTTGTAATGGCGGAAGACATAACGGTTGGGAAAAACTTGTCGTGTTGGCCACATTTATTGCAAGGGGGAACAACGCGGCTGTTTTTAAACATCATCCACTTTAACAGTCAAAAGTCAAATTTGGCCAATAAAAATAGGACAAATATTAACCACTTTTTATTGTGGATGAGGTATAAAATTGCTATTAACTGTTTGACCATTGAAGTGGATGATGTTTAAGTAGAGCTAAGGGCTATTTTTAAACATCATCCACTTCAACAGTCAAAAGTCAATTTTGGCCAATAAAAATAGGACAAGTATTTACCATGGGCCGAAAATTGTGAACTTGGATGGTATGCCAGATCTGTCTACATGTTCAATCAGAGTTACACAGAGCCCCCTGAATTCCCATTGCAATATAGTGGGCAGCCCTGCAAAGTCTCTCAGCCTGACCTTCAACTTCTTCGGCATGGAGTTATATTCAGTGGATTCACTCTTCTTTTACCTGGCCAAGACTATGTCTTTATGCGTTAAAAACCTCTTCCTCGTCCTCGTCCTCGTCCTTATGCAATCATTTTTACTCCTCCACCGGTAGTCCTCACTCCGCCGCCATCGCCGCCACCTGCAATTATCATTCCTCCTCCGGTCATTTCTCTACAGCCACTGCCCTTTATGCAGCCATCTGCTTGCATTTACGAGTATGTTTTAGGTTTTATTTTTTATTACCTGAATTTGAAGTTTCATGAAGTGGGTATTTAATGAAACGTTCACATGGAGTCATATTGATATGATTCATTTTTTAAGGGAATAAAGCTGAGCTAAGTCCAGCTAAATGTAGTTGAAGTTGTACCTATAGCTATACATTTTTCAGACCAGCAAAAAGCTTTGGTGAGATTCTACGTAGAATGAAATTGGGGTGGGACTCAATAGCGTTTAATTGATCGACAAGGAGGTTCACATATATTAGCCAACTACCATCTCCATGAGGACTAGGGGTTGGCATCACATAACCTGGAGCATACGGTAAGTAGTAGCTTGCTAAAATGGGTTTTCCCCACCCATGATCAATCTCATACAAGGGAAAACGTAGCCCAGAAGACACCATAAATGTTAGTTCATCTCTTTTTACAACTGCCCTTGGAACCACAATTGACGGCTTGGACATCTCGATCAAATCTACTAAGCTTTGAAAATACTCTTCATTTGCTGCCCTATTTATTGCATCATGAATTAGATCTGCAGCCCAACTAAGTGGCTCCTCCTTGATGTTACCAGCATTAGCCGCAGCAAAAAGGGTTAACACAACATTTCCAAAGTAGTTAGCAGGCATTCCCATCTTCTTTAGATGAGACCGACCATCCAAAGCAATGCCTATATTACAATTTATTGTGTCCTCCATCTCTGAGCCTTGTATTAACAGTTTCCAAAAATAAGCAGAAAAAGCTTCTAATTTGCTATAATTTTTGCCATGTTGGTTTGCAGTGAGTTGGAGCTTTTCTATATCTTTGGCACTGAGGTAAAAGATTCTACTAGCCTTGGCAGGCTGAGGGATTTGCTTGCTGGATTGTGGTAAAGGCTGCATCTTCATATACATTTTGTCGATTCCAGAACAGTAATTTGGGGGATCTCTAGGTACCAAAATGGACCTTGTAAAGCTTGGAGTTATGGACTCAATCGACTCATTTCTAGAGAGATTTGCCCAACATGTGAAAAACATGTTGGCAGAGAATGAATCTGCAATCCTGTGATCGAAAGTACACCCCACAACTATTCCGCCACATCTAAACTGTGTTACCTGCGATTGTCAAACACTTGAAAAGGGTTAAAATTCTAATGCAAATGATTGTTATAACTTTAAAATTAGAAACAAATCAAATTGTCCAAATTTTTCTGTCTTTGTTGTGTTTCATTGTAAACAGATTTGGTCCTTTCAAAAACTTATTTTTAGCCTTAATCAAAAGAATCCCAAATTTTAGAAGATGGAATAGCAGTAAGGAAACTTGAAAATAAATACACCTCTAGAAGATCTTGATCCTAATACATCAAACTGACTAGTACCACTTGTTTTCCAAAGTAATAGCTCTTGATGAACAAATCTTATAGTGCATTATAAACAACAATAGAAGTGTATATACAATCTATACATATTATATAATCGGTATTTACCTGAACAGCAAAAACAGGAGTGCCATTTCCTTCAGAGTCCTTTACAAGTCGAGGAACAAGCTTTCCCTCAATAGCTGCAATGGGATCGTAGAACTCCACTTTAGTAAGACAAGTGTTAGCATAAGCTTCTGAAAATTCAGTCCCTTTGTTATTACAAACCATCTCTGAGTCCCCAACACCATGGCTGACCATTCTTCCAGCAAAAGCAGAGCAAGACACAAATGCTCTAGACAGAGAACTTTTGAGATTCAATAGCACAGATGCAAAACTAGTTTGAGAGGGCTTGTCATAACAGAAAAAGGCATGCACACAAACAGGAGGAATTGCGAGATCCATATTGCTTAATGGAAGAACATGCTCTTCCATTACGAGAGCAGGCAATACAACTTCCCTCTTGACTACCTCCACATTATAATTGTTTGAAATGGCCATCTCAAACTACTGTCTCAACTTCTTCACAAGAGTAGTGATAAGCTAAACTAGATCTCAATTCAAAGATGATGCAAACTGCTAGAAGTATGTTTCTTCTTATACAGGAAAAAGAGTCCTGTAGGGAATTAATGTGATAACTCAAAGCTTATAGGGATTTTTTTTAACCTGCGAAAAAACTCTGGACGGTTTTAATTTTATTATGTCGAAAGGCATTCTACAGTCACAGTAAGGTGGAGATAGAACACTCATTTTGGGTGTAAATATATAGAAAAAAATAAAAAATAAAAAACCAAAAAGGAAAAAAAAAGGAGAAATCAGAAACCTATGAACACTCTTAAAAACAAGAAAATAAAAAAAATAAAAAAAATTAAATGAAAAAAATTAAAAAATTATAAAAACAAAAAAACATCACAAAACCTCAAGAAATATTTCTCGCCATAGTCTAGATATATTTTTTAACATATCTTGGTCAAGTTTTTACGCCGAAGGCGTTCCTATATTATAAGTTAAATGAAGGATTAAATGAAGGATCGGGCCGTCCGTTTTCTCCTTTTCGTTCGCCGTTTTATTTTTTCCGTTCTGTTTTTTTAATTTCCGCGGCTGGAGGCGAAGGCGGAAGCCCAAATATTATAAGTTAAAACACGCGATAAAGATTTAATGTATAATTCAAGATAGAGATTTATGTGGCAGAAATTTTTCTTCCTTTTAAACAGCCATGTCCAACAATTTGTTATTAATTTTTACTTATGGCCACGTGACAAGGAAGAAAAGTTTTATTAATCATATAAATTTATTATTTTTAAAATGTTTTGTGATGGGTAGCACGCAAAAAGCAAGGGTCTAACTAGTCATCTTTGAAAGGTTTAAGTTCAAAGTATAATTTAAAATCTTGACTATAGACAGGGGACAAATAATTTCAGAATCTTCACATATTATAAGTAGACATTATTATTATAAATTATAAATTAACGTTTGGAATCTTTACCTATATATATTATATTTATTGAGATCTATTAAAAAAACAATTTTAAAAAATTGAGATTTTATTGCAGCTTATTTGGTCGAGAGGCGAACTACAGTTGTAGTGGGGGTGGAGATGAGAGCACTCATTTTTGGTCGTAAATATAAACTCAAAATATTAAAAAAAAATCTAAATTGAAAAAAAATAAATAAAAATTAGAAATAGCTCCAAAATCTTTTGCATTATTGTTCTCAGACCACCACATCTAAAATTAGATTATGGTAGGAGTGGTGAGGCGTTTCATTTGTGTGTACCTTTATGACCGAATTTGCTCTTCAATAACAAATGTGGGGTAGACGGACCAACACAGGAGAATCAGCCTCAATAAATTGTGTTGCAGTTTTACAAAAGAAACTGAGGAGCGAGGTCAAGGGCAGTTCAGGCAACAACAGAAAGTGACAGCAATTTGGCTTTAGAGCACCAGTTGTTCCATTGCAAATTCTGCTAAGAGAATTTGGCAACTCCAGGAGATGGGCAGAAACCAGAACGCCCACAAGAAGGAACGCCAGCAAGAAAAACCAACACACATTGGTAACTTCATTTTGATATGCCTTAGTATTGTTCTTTGTCCATGTTAGTCTAGTGCTACCTATTGTAGTAATGGTCTCAAATAATTAACGCCATTATTTTGCAGGTCCGGCTCATTGTTCTCAATGTCAGCATTGCAGAGCGAGTTTTTACAGTGCTTTCTAAAATGGACTGTAGGTTCTCATATGCCAACTCTCTCCCTAAATTCTATTTATATCAACTGATCTATTTTTTTTAATTATCAGAGACTCTCTTGGTCATTGTTTGTGACAGGGGCAATAAGCACCAAGCCTTTCAGGCAGCTATATACGCCATATAAGCCTTTTCGGGTCAGGTTGTCTTGAATCTGTGCTCATTTTTCTTGCTGGGGTTCCTTCCTGTGGGCATTGTTGTTATCCTTTCTACCTTGCTGATTGGAGTAATGTTGCAATGCTGATCGGAGTAATCCCAGTTCATGCATGTCAAGCTCTGTCTCTTCAATGTTATGGAAACTGATGATCCCTCAAAAGTTATAATCTCGGTGTACTTTATAACTTCTAAATAGAGTTATAATTCTACCTTCACTTACAGTCTGCATATTTAATTTAATATCTTCATTTATTTGTATCCATGTATTAATATTTTATATTGTTTCTATTTGTATAATCATAAAAATGTCAGGAGGGCCCTGTGGTATTACCTATAGGCTGTGCTAGTAGGGGTCAAACCCTATCGCCCCCATCCAATATATAGAGCATTCTCTGAATTTAAAAACAAAAATCTGATTTATTTTTGTTATTGTGACGCCGAAGGATTTCCCATATGAAACAGATGAGCTAAATGTTGAAATTGATCAGTCAAAATTTTGGAGAGGGATGCAATACTCATCCGTTCAAAATGTACTTTTTTTCTCTAGAATATTAAATCTAGATTTCTACTTGAGACTCCACCATCACACAAAAATTTTAAAAACCAATTGAAAAAGCTGTTTTGTAAATCTAATCGAGTTGGGGCTTCAAAAGAAACGAGATTTACAGACAAACTCGGCCCACCACTTTTAACGTGTCATTCTCTTCACATTTTTGCTATAGTTATGCAGGTTTTTAATCTAGGGTTTTGTCCTAACAATTTTGTTCAAGCCTTGTAATTTTTTAGCGGATTTTTATTTTCACAATTTTGCCCTAACATTGTAATGTTTAGTTAGGGTTTTTAATTTTCACAAAAATTCCAATCTTAAGGGGTTTTTTTTTAATTATCATTAAATATGTAAAATTTTATGTGAATCATAAATGTATAGATGGTATGATTATAATAATTTTCTTTTAACAAGTCTCTTCTTAACTTATTCAATTTTGCTTAGATATTATTAATATTTTTAAAATATTAATTATAATAATGTAAGGGAATTCAAATTAAAGTTAGAATTAGGATTAGGGTTATATAACCTAGAGTAAATTTGACATTTTCTTTTATATTAAAAAAATAGTAAAGGATTAGGGACAACTCAGATCAATGGTATAATAGATTTTATTTTTTAAAAAGTACATCTTCATGCACATAATTGTATATATAAACATACCTTTTCATTGCTGCACACGCATAAAATATTTAAAAATCAAAACATAAAAATATTAGCTCAGGATAAAATTAAGAAAAGTCTGTAGTCTTCCCTGCACACACATAAAATATTCTAGAGCAAAAACAAAAATGAGTAAAATGGTGTGTTTAGGGTAACTAAGAGTCTTTTATATGCTTTAATTTCATTTTGGAAAGCTGTTAATTCTACAATTTGTTGCACAATAAACTTCTAAAATTTAGCCCACTTAGATTTAATATTTTAATTGAAATTTAGATATTTCATTAATGCCCTTTTATTTCACTTATCTTTCAAGAAGTTATCAAATAAAACATATTTTAGTAAGTTTTATTAATTTATCATCTATGTTTTATTATAGAAACAATTGTTTTTTTTCTATAATTTAGAGAATGAATATATAATAAACAATACGATTGTTTATTATTTTAGTAATGTTTATTATTTTAGTAACTTTTATTAATTTATCATCAATGTTTTATTATAGAAAGATCATATTTTGAGGAAAATTTAAAAAAATAAAAAATAAAAAGATAGATTTATTAATAAGAAAATTAATTTATTTTATTTTAGTTTATTTTATTTTACATTTATATCTTTTATTTTATTTTTTTCATTTAAACCACATTGTAATTTAAATTTAAGGATTACAATAGTTGGATGGTATAATTATTAAATGGAGAATAATTAGAGTTAGGGTTGATATTACAATTAGGGCAAGAATTAGGGTTAGAATTATGATTAGAATTAGGGTAGGTTTCTCACTACAACTAAGGTTGGGGTTAGGGTTAGGGTTATGATCAAGGTTAGAGTTAAAATAATCTTGTTTAGATGTTGCAACTACGGTTAGAATAATCAAGTTAAGGTTAGGGTTAGGGTTACATATAAAATTAAGGTCAGTATTATGTTTAAAATTAGAGTTAGGGGTTGAAATTAGGGTTATTAAAGAGTTTGGGTTAGAATTAGGTTTAGGGTTTGTATTAGAGTTTGTGCTACAGTTAGAGTAAGAATTATGGTTAGAAATAGGGTTACGGTTGGGGTTAGCATTAGTATTGCAATGAGGGTTAGGGTTAGGGTTAGAATTAAGGATAAAATTAGCTTTATGGTGAGCATTAGTATTGGGGTGAGGGTTAGGGTTAAGGTTAGGGTTAGAGTTAGGATTAGGGTTCCTATTAGAATTAGGGTTAGAATTAAGATGGAATACTATTAGAATTAGGATAAGAAATAGGGTTAATGTTAGAGTCAGGTTAGGGTTATAATAGGGTTAGGGGTTGAACTGAGGTAAGGGTTAGAGTTACAATTAGGGTTACTAAATTAGGGTAAGCATTAGAGTTACAATTAGGGTTAGGGTTAGGGCTAGAGTTAAGGTTAGAATTTGGGTTAGGGTTAGGATTAGAAATAGGGTTAATGTTAGAATTAGGTTAGGATTATAATTAGGGTTATGGTTGGAATTGAGGTTAGGATTAGAGTTAGAATTTTAGGGTTACTAAATTAGGGTAAGCATTAAAGGTACAATCAGGGTTAGGGTTAGGGCTAGAGTTAGGTTGAGAATTAAAGTTAGGGTTAGGATTAAAATCATAGTTAGAATTAGGATTAGGGTTAGAATTAGGGTTATTGTTAGATTTAAAATTAGGGTAGAATCAAGGTTGGGGTTAGAGTTAGGATTAGGGTTCCTATTAGAATTAAGGTGGAAAACTGTTAGAATTAGAATAAGAAATAGGGTTAATGTTAGAATCAGGTTAAGGTTATAATAGGGTTAGGGTTGGAATTGAGGTAAGGGTTAGAGTTAGAATTAGGCTTACTAAATTAAGGTAAGCATTAGAGTTACAATAAGGGTTAGGGTTAGGGCTAGAGTTAAGGCTAGAATTTGGGTTAGGGTTAGGATTAGAATTAGGGTTAATGTTAGAATTAGGTTAGGATTATAACTAGGGTTAAAATCATAGTTAGAATTAAGATTAAGTTATGGGTTAGGGTTAGTATTAGATTTAAAATTAGGGTTATAGTTAGGGTAGAATCAGGATTATGATTAAAGTTAGGGTTAGGGTTAGAGTTAGGGTTGGGGTTTCTATTAAAATTAAGGTTATAAAATTAAGGTGGGTTACTATTAGAATTAGGGTAAGAATTAGAGTTACAATTAGGGTTAGTTTAGTATTAAGGTTAGCGATAGTGTTTTAATTAGGATTAACCTTAGGGTTAAAATTAGAGATATGTTTAGGGTTAGAATAAGGGTTAGGGTTAGGGTTAGAATTACAATTAAAATTAGGATTACAATTTGGAAAAGGGCGACAATTAGAATTAGGGTTACTAAATTAGGGTAAGCATTAGAGTTACATTTAGGGTGAGGGTTAGGGCTAGAGTTAGAGTAAGAATTTGGGTTAGGGTTAGGATTAGAAATAGGGTTAATGTTAGAATCAAGTTAGGGTTATAATTAGGGTTAGGTTTGGAATTGAGGTTAGGATTACATTTAGAGTTAGGGTTACTAAATTAGGGTAAGCATTAGAATTACAATTAGGGTTAGGGTTAGGGCTAGAGTTAGGTTTAGAATTCAGGTTAGGGTTAGGGCTAGAGTTAGGTTTAGAATTCAAATTAGGGTTAGGGTTAAAATCATAGTTAGAATTAGGATTAGGGTTAGAATTAGGGTTATTGTTAGATTTAAAATTAGGGTTATAGTTAGGGTAGAATCATGGTTAGGGTTAAAGTTAGGATTAGGGTTCCTATTAGAATTAGGGTTAGAATTAAGGTGGAATACTATTAGAATTAAGATAAGAAATAGGGTTAATGTTAGAATCAGGGTAGGGTTATAATAGGGTTAGGGTTGGAATTGAGGTAAGGGATAGAGTTGGAATTAGGGTTACTAAATTACGGTAAGCATTAGAGTTACAATTAGGGTTAGGGTTAGGGCTAGAGTTAAGGTTAGAATTAGGGTTAGGGTTAGGATTAGAATTAGGGTTAATGTTAGAATTAAGTTAGGATTATAATTAGGGTTAAAATCATTGTTAGAATTGGGATTAAGTTATGGGTTAGGGTTAGTATTAGATTTAGAATTAGGGTTATAGTTAGGGTAGAATCAGGATTATGATTAAAGTTAGGGTTAGGGTTAGAGTTAGGGTTGGGGTTCCTATTAAAATTAAGGTTATAATTAAGGTGGGTTACTATTAGAATTAGGGTAAGAATTAGAGTTACAATTAGGGTTAAGTTTAGTATTAAGGTTAGCGATAGTGTTTCAATTAGGATTAACCCTAGGGTTAAAATTACAGATATGTTTAGGGTTAGAATAAAGGTTAGGGTTAGGGTTGAGTTAGGGTTAGAACTATAATTAGAATTAGGATTATAATTTGAAAAGGGGTGTCAATTAGAATTAGGGTTAGGGTTAGAGTAATAATTATGGTTACTAAATTAGGGTAAGCATTAGAGTTACATTTAGGGTTAGGGTTAGGGCTAGAGTTAGAGATAGAATTTGGGTTAGGGTTAGGATTAGAAATAGGGTTAATGTTAGAATCAAGTTAGGGTTATAATTAGGGTTAGGTTTGGAATTGAGGTTAGGATTAGCTTTGGAGTTAGGGTTACTAAATTAGGGTAAGTATTAGAATTACAATTAGTGTTAGGGTTAAAATCATAGTTAGAATTAGGATTAGGGTTATTGTTAGATTTAAAATTAGGGTAGAATCAGAGTTATGATTAGAATTAGGGTTAGGGTTAGGGTTAGAGTTAGGATTAGGATTAGGGTTCCCATTAGAATTAGGTTTAGAATTAAGGTGAGTTACTATTAGAATTAGGCTAAGAATTAGAGTTAGGGAAAGTATTAGAGTTATAGTTAGGGATAGGGTTAGGGCTAGAGTTAGGGTTAGAATTCAGGTTCGGATTAGGGTTAAAATCATAGTTAGAATTAGGATTAAGGTAAGGGTTAAGGTTATTGTTAGATTTAAAATTAGGGTTATAGTTAGGGTAGAATCAATGTTATGATTAGATTTAGGGTCATGGTTAGAATTAGGGTTGGGGTTCCTTCTATAATTAGGGTTAGAATTAAGGTGGGTTACTATTAGAATTAGGGTAAGAATTAAAGTTACAATTAGTGTTAAGTTTAGTATTAAGGTTAGGGATAGTGTTTCAATTAGGATCAGTCTTAGGGTTAAATTAGAGCTATATTTAGATTTAGAGTAAAGGTTAGGGTTAGGGTTAGATTTAGGGTTAGAATTACAATTAGAATTAGGGTTACTATTTGAAAAAAGGGTGACAATTAGAATGAATATTAGGGTCAAAACTAGGGTTAGGGTTAGGGTTAGGGTTATAATAAGGGTTAGGGTTAGGGTGAAATTTAGGGTTACAATTAAAATTAATGTTTGAGTTAGGGTTAGGATTAGGGTTATAATTAGAATTATTTTATAAACCTGAGCAATCTAAATGTATTTCTAAATCTAACCCTATTTAACATAATTCTTACCATAATTTTTGTTGTAACTCTAATAATAAAACTAACCCTACTGCTAACCATAATCCCAACCCTAATTTGAACCGTGATTATATTCCTATCCTTAATTCTAACTCTAATTCTAAACTAAATAGTAACTCTAACCATAATTATAACCCCTAACTCTAATACTAAATATAATATATAATATAATTAGAATTAGAATTATTATATAATATAATATATAATTATAATTATTTTATATAATATTATATTATATAATTATAGTAATTCATATAATTGTATAATATACTTAGAATTAAGCTATAATATAATTAGAATTATAATTATTATATAATATTATATTATATTATGTTTAATAATTATTATAATATATTATAATAATATATCTAATCTATAATATATTATAATTCATATAATTATATAATATAGTTAGAATTAGGCTTGCGGCTCCTGATGCTACTAGCATATTTATATTAAATATAATATATCTAAAGTACGCCGAGAGATATCCTTCTCGAGATGCCTATTTTTTAATCACTAATCCTGACATTAGGTGCCTCAAGAAGGATATCTCTCAGCATACTTTAGATATATTATATTTATTATAAATATGCTAGTGTTATCCTTTGTTTCATATAATAAAATATTTATATAGTGACCAAGAGCTATATCAAGGTTCACATTTAATTATGTAAAATTATATGACATGTTCAAATCCAATACATTAGATTTTACCAACTTATAATAGTGTAGTTTCTCTCACACTCCATTTTTTAAAATTTCTTGTATTGATTAGGGAAATTGTAGAATGTGTCTTTACACATTTTGAGCAACAACATGAACCTATAGTACAATAAAAGGAATCTACTATCCACTTGGATAGAGTTAATGTCATCAAGAGAAAAGTGCAAGCCTCTATATCCATCGCACAAGCCATAAAAGGTTAAGTACAACAAGGTAAGATTTAGTGCCATCATTAGAATCTCATCAAATATTGCACAATGCTTCAGTCTATATCTTATAATATCTTTGATCTACATTTTGTGATTTTGGTGGTAAATCATAAAAATATCAATTCATAGGAACACACAACTTTCACCTACTGAGTCAATCCAATAATATGTGTAAATATTATAAAATGTTTCCATCCTTTAAAAAAAAGACTAAAATTAAACCATCACTTATCTAAGCTATAGCTTAGCCTATACACAATATTATCTTAAACTTCACACATGTCATTGTTATATCTCGAAAGTAAGTAACAAGTTTCTTTGTTTTTAAAAATGCTTTATACGGCTACATGATTCTAATTAATTAAAAAAATAAAAGTATCTAATGTATTCAATAGATATGGGGAAGAATAGAAACTAAATTTCCTCCCTTTGATATCGATTTCACATAATAAAAATCATGGGACTTGAATTATTAATTATTAATTATTTTAATGTTCAGTTGTTCTAAAGTTATGTTAAAATTTGTAGATTCATATCTTTTTCCTTGAAGTAAACATAATGGTCATCTTCTACTTTACTAGAGTTAGGTATGTACATAAAAAAATTAAAAGTATACTTTTATGGTGTAAATAATAATATGATATTCAACATGTACCAATATAATATTAATAATGTATTTCATAGTTAGCCAGGGTAGTATTATTGACTATACACTAGGTAAGTAGATTTCTTTAGTCAACATTGACATGCAATATGTAGGAAGTATTTCTAGAATTCTATGTTTTCATAAAATCTTGTCTTTCCACACCCATTAACATCACATTACAAAAATACTCTTCAATCTTACTCCTATGCATTGATTAATTACATGCATGCATTAAAAGACATCATCTATAATTGGTGGATACCTGGTGTTGGAAATAGTTATTTATATTAGACAAAGCCTTTAGAATCAATCTTTATCATCCATTTATAGTGTTTAGGTCTAAATTGAGTGTTAACACCATACATTTACAACATCTATATGAAATACAATTTTTAAAAAAGTATACACTTTTCTCCTCTACAATTATATATTATTCCAACTAAATTTCACCATAATAAACTCATATTAATTTATTATATTATTATATAATAGATAATAAACCATATTATTAGAATAAAGAATCTAATAAATCATATATATTTTTAAAAAATATTTTTGTTCTCTTAAATTAGTGTTATTACATTTTAAATTTTATTTTATTTTTATTATTTTCTTATAATGAAAACAACAATCCAAACAAACAAATAAAGAAAGAAATTTAAATAACTCCCCCAAGCTTTGTCATCAAAGAAAATATGGCCATAAAGTGTTTCTCCCTAAATTGGTGGGCTAGAAAAAATGCCAGGTTAGGAGGTTTTGCACAAAATTCTTGGTGTCAAGTGGGATATAAGTATTTATCATTTGCTTGTTGCACAGTCCAACTTGATATCAACCATGTTAGTACACCAAAAAAAGTTTGAATTACCTAGATAGGGGGACATGGACCAATGAGCAAGCAATGTGGCCAGACAAAAATGTCAGTTTATCTCTCTCCTACTCTATCTCTTGAGGTTGTAAAAATTTGTTTTCTTTTGGCCACTATAATTGGTTGCACTAGTGGTTATTCTATAATATTCATAGAATCTTTTGTCTATCTCTAAAGTGAAATGCTCATTACACCCAAAAATGTTAAGGTAAGGCCTCTCTCTCTCTCTCTCTCTCTCTCTCTCTCTCTATATATATATATATATATATATATATATATATATCCTCCCTCCCATCTCTATCTTCCTATATCTCTGTTTCTCTTTTCTCTAGATCTCTCTTACCTCTATCTTTCTCTATATTCTATCTCTCTTTCTCTATTCCTCACACTCTCCTTATCGATCTCTCTCCCACGTCTTTTTACCTCCTTGTTTAGCTCCTAGGTCCCAGTGATTACATTATGCATTGAAAATGTTTATCCTAACACAAAATTACCTAACACCAATGTAAAATTGGAATAAGAGCCCCTTCACTTATCTTATCTCAGACCCAAAAGGAGCTAAAATACTTGGGCACCACCACCGAAGTCCCTCCTAATTCATCGGGGAAAAATCAAGTATTGGTTGGCCTTAGACCTTTCAAAAGGTTTCTCCTTGTCAGCTCTTTTGGCTTAATTTCATGATTATGAGTGGGAAAACATATATAAGTGTGTTTTTGAGTTCATTTGTAACATAGATGGATATAGCTAACTTGTGAAATTGAAGTAAAGCAAGAAAGAGCATACATTATGATTCTAGAGTAGATTTGTGTGTTTGTTGGAGGAATGAACCTATCATCTATCCACCTTAGGATTTGAAGGATCTTCATCATTCTAAGGGATCATCACATAGGTGATATCATTGTTGTTTATCATCATTTGATTCATCATTATTATCATTGTTTTCAGCCTTTGCCCCCACGAGGGCATGCACTCTCTATCAATCAATGGTGTTGGGAAGCTTGAATACTATCCCAGGATTTGACTAAGGTAAGTTCCTAAACACCATAACTCCCAAACCCCTTCTTATCTTCGTGTGTGTAGGTTATAGGAGCGAGACCTAGAGAATGTGAAGATACAAGAAGACAAAGTGAAGATTAGGGTTTCAAGATTCGACAATAGTCACAGAATATTCCTCTATCCAAGACTTGGGTGGTGGTGCCCTAGTATTTCTACCCTTTTTGACTTCAAATCTAGCATTAGGGCAGTATTTGCAACATCTTTCCAATTTATAGTTTCTACAAATTCCTTCAATCAAGACTTGGGCAGTCCTAAATTAGTCCTCTGAAATCTCAGCTCTTAGGAGACAAGTTCTATCATCTCCCTAATTATCTCTGTGTATTAGTTTCTGGCTAGTTGTTATACTTTCTCTATTATAAGATGATCATTATAGAGCTAGGGTTTCACGTATTGTTAATCTAGGGTTTGATAAAATGATTGAATTAAATCTGATTCCTTTATAGCATACCTAAATATAAGATCTGTAGCTAAGTCCTCCATTTGGTAGTGATTTGGTAGTGATTTAAATCAATACTAGGTCTTAGACTAGATCAACGTGATTGCCATGACTTCCTCATTAGTGACAAGTATAGGCATTTATTCCTTTTGTGATATAATTTTTCATGGTAAACTCATTCATTGGTCTAATTTTATTTTGGTCTACAAGATTCCTCCTACTCAATGTTGGCTCAATACCTTAAGAAATACCCCAAAGGCTTTTCATTAAATCTTGACTCTATGTGAGGAGAGCTTCATATGGCTAATTACCTTGAGGTTATCAAGAAATTTAATGCTAAATGGATACCTTTGGTCCTCTTAAGAGAGGTGCAAATAAATTTCTTGTTTTGTGGGCTTCTTGTTTGGAACCTAAAACTTCATAGAGGAGATGTATTGTCAAAGGTTGGGATGAAAGTGGGTTATTGTCCTGTTTGTGGGAAACCTAAATCTATGGTGCATGTTTTTTCATTGTGATTTTACTATATCCATTGGGAATGAAATATTAGTTTGATGTGCGTTGTGAAATGATATGATACTCCCCTATTAAGAATTCTTCATCTTTTGTGAGGACTTTTTGGTTTATTTATTCCACTATGGTGCTCTAGTTCTTATAGAAAGAAATAAATTCCCATGTTTCTAAAGGGTATGTTAACAATGAAGTCATGATTACTTTTTGGCCTTTGATGGGGAATTCAGGTTAAGGTAGTGTTGGATTTCAATCTGATGTCACATAGGAGGATCATATTTGGATTAAATAGGTAGATGATGCCAATTTCATCTATAATAGTAATACTTTTTTAGAGACAATATATAGCTTGGAGAATAGGAGGCTGAGGCTAGAAGATGTGCATAATACTTTTTTTGATAAGTTTATGTCTAAAGCCTCTAAAGTCACATCTTCCAATTCAAGTTTGGCTTATATTCCACTTATGTCTTCTAGATATGTTGGGATTCTTCTAAGGGTTGTGGAAGTCATCATTGAAAATATGGTGCAAGGCATGATTGCAGATGTGTCAGGTAAATTTGCAAGAGACTTAAAGTTTCCCACCTGAATATGCCTATTGCTTCTGTGGATTTTGAGGGTCCTATTTTTGCTACTACAACTGTTGATATGGATACTCCCAAGGGCTTTGGTTCCCCTATTTGAAAGAATTATGGATGATAAATATTATGTTGTTGCCTATAAACTTTTAATACAATTACTTTTTAAGTTTGATGCTTTGACTAAGTTGGTACTCCTTGCTTGGGGAGATATTTTGGTTGTTTATTTGTTTCCATCTTGGTTGGGACTAGTTTAATTTATTAGGTGTATTCTCCTCTTACAGTTGATTGAGATTACTTTGTATTTGTACTCTTTCTACTCCAATATTAAAAAATGTAGGTGAAGAATTGCAATATTTTTAACCATGTAAGTTTTGTAGATATCAAAATAATATTTTTTTGGTAGGTGGAGGATATTTCACCCTTGCCAAGTGCACATGAGAACTATTTTGGTTTTCTCTTATGGTGGTTTATTCTATGTTGTTGCTGGTATAAATAATCAAGTAGAACAAAAGACTGTAGAAGTTTTTGGGGTAAGAGTTCAGAACTGTGTCACTTTTATAAAGGAAATGATCAACACAAATACAATTTTCCAACTTGGAGCACCTAAAAGTGATGTTTATGTTTTACATTTTAAAATGATATAAACTAATGAAATGTATAACTCTTAATGTAGTTTATGTTTATATATTTTTTAAAAAATTTTAAAATTAGTTGAATATATTTTATTACAAATTTAAGAGCATAAATTTAATTGCTGAAAAAAATTGAAAAAAGTGAGGTTGATGGGCCATCACAAAATTAAAAGCAAATTAATTTTTTTAATTTCTTTTCTAGTTAGGTAACTTGAAAATCTAAAAAATTAATTTTTGATGAATATTTTTTTTTTTAATAATTTTGTAAATTGAGATTTACTCAAATTGGCATAGTTTTCATGGGGCATCAACTTTTATCTAATTTTTTTTATCATTAAAAAAAATTATACCATCTTGGAGAGGATTCTCTTTAGTGCACCATATATTTTTCAAAAATGTTAAGTATATTTTACTATTTTTTTAAAATTTCTAATCAACTGCATGTTTGATAATAATAACCTACTTGCAATAAATTGAAAAATAATCCTAATGAAACTAATCAAAATATATAAATATATATATATATGTCTAAGTTCTAGACTCTGAGATCCACCAAAGGGTATTTTTAGTTTTTCATGAAAATACCCTTTGGTTTGAGAAATTTGGATTTGAACTTGCAGTTTTGATCAATTTGATTCTCTCTATCTTCCCCTACATTGGCATCATCACACTTCTCTCTCTTGGGATCATAATCCCCATCTAAAGAGTTAGTATCCACCACAACTATCAACCTCCTAGATTGAGGTTCTCTCCTTCCCCTCTATCTGTGACTCACCATGAGCCACTCTAGTGATCATGGGAGTCAGGGGAATCCAAGTGGTCATCGTCTGCTCGACATTGTCCATCTCCTGGTTGGATCTATAGAAAATAGGAACTAGGAGCAAGTCCTCTTAAAAGTCATCTCCTAACTGTGGTAGGATCACTTGATGTGGTGTGTCTTGATAAAACCATTCCTATCTAACAAGTGGACCACACCCCTATAGAAGTCTCAGATCTATCTGTTGCTAGGCCATGAGCCCTCCATACCAACATAAGGATATGAATCATGTATCATTGAGAGTCACTATTGTGCATAAGCTAACATCAAAATGACCAAGTCAACCCTAGCGTGTATCCCTCGGTAATCTCGAATCAAGGATTAGCACTTCTCTCTGAAATGTTATAATGTGCACATAAATCTACATCATAATCAAAGAAGAGTGGCTTAAAGCAGGTGCCTCTCATTGTGCAATATGGTAGAAGTCTTAATAAACTATAGCTAGGATGTCGACTCCCCATGTGAATACAATGCCCTACTCCACACACTGAATTATTGGTGCCCAACACCATCTAAGTCAAGTTGATCCCTTATCCCCTAATAACTTTGAAGCAATCAAACCAATGAGGAATTGATCAAAGGAGAAATATGTAAGCACAACACTAAAGTGAGCATTACCCCTATCTATTCCTTAGGATGAGTCACTCCCATAATAGATGTCCAAGCCTGTTTCTTTCCATAGGACTCACTCTCAGGTAGGATAAGTGGTTGTCCTCTCATAGTGACTCCAAGGATGTGATAAACATCATATAAGGTGATAGTCAGTTCCCCTGAAACCTGGGGGAATCTAAAGGTGTTCCTGTCACGATCCCAATAGGTCATAATATCACAACAAATGCAAGATGTAGGGTGAACAACTAGAACATGTCTAACCCTGCTCTCTTCAAGATAGTGCGGTCTCCTAAAGATAAAGCCTCATAATCATCAAAAAGACACAATTGTTCATGGATGGCATTCCATCAAATGTGAATATCTTGTCAAGCACAAAGAACCTTGTGTTAGATCTCGTTAAAACTTAAAAAATCATATATATATATATATATATATATATATATATATATATATATATATATATATATTTCTTAGAACAATGCAATAAAATGATAAGTTTAGTGTTGGAATTAGTGAAAAATGGAGTAACAAAAAAACCACAAAATAGAAGACTACAGTCAAAAACATATTGGCTAGGTCACCCCTTTCACTAGGTCAAATCCCCCCGAGTGACCCTAATGTCCAACAGGATCGCTGTGGGCAACCTTGTTGAATAAAATTTTAGATCCCCCCTAGGCGACCTACTCTGGAAAAAAGGGCAACCCATGGGTGACCCTATCCCACATTCTAACATGCAAAAACCATCATAAAAACCTCAAATTTTCTCCTGATTTTGACAAAAGAAAAGCATATACACACTAAAACAATGAAACTAACATAATGCAATAAGAAAAAGTGATGAAAACAAAGTCTTTTGAGAGAAAATCACCAAAGTACAAACTACGGTTTTGAGAGAGGGTTTTTGACACATTGTTCTTAGCTAATTCTAAGCAGGGGAAAGATTTATTTCCATCTTTGTGATCCTCTTGACAATAGATTTCGAATTGTTCACACATACTATTTTGTCACTATTTGACTCATTTTCCTTAAATTCCTTCACACTTCTCTCTTAGCTTAGTTTTATTTTTTGCATTTAGAAGTAATTTCTAGCTTTTATAGCATCTTTGTACCCTCATTTTGCATGCTTTCACCCTTACAGATCTCCTTGGAGAAGCAAACAACTAGGCAAACTTGCATCGTGATCTATGGTATGTCCATTCATTTTGATTTCATTGTTTATGATGAATATCTCAAATGTCAAACTAACACTAGTTATTGCAGGTACAATTACGGGACATCAACAATAGACAAGGCCTATTTTGGGAACGGTACCCACCTTTCATGTATACTATCATCCTCAAGGGGGCAAATATGTAAGCACTAAAAATGTGCATGGGATTGGATGAGTATCCTATGATGAATTGTAATCCTAATCTTGTACATGGAAGCATGAATATAATGCCCTCTTAGTAGTGCTCTTCTTGGCAACACGTGACTACCAATTTCTTACTTCATCATTTCTTCTTAATTATGACTTTTCTTCACTTTCCCCTTTGTCAAAATTTCTTCTGATGCATTTTTTATCTTTCCTACATGGCTAATTCTCATCATAACTTGGTAATTTCACCTTTCCCATGTTGGTTTCATGTGTCTCCATCCTTTAGAGGCCTCTAAATGACCTCCCAGACCAAACCCATGTTTCATAATTGACTTAACTTTTTTTGTTTCTAGATCCCCCATGGGTCCCCCCATGCAACCCTACTAGTGAAAGGGGGATCTTGTTTATTTCATCTATTTGACCTATTTCAGGAGGCAGAAGACATCTTTGACCCACCAATACCAATTTCTAAGCCTTGTTTTTCACCCAGAAGCCCTATTTTCTGGGTCACCCCTAGATCCCCTCGAGCGACCATTGCATGACCCTACTAGTGAAAGAGGCAACCCATGGGTGACCCTATTGTGTTTTTATTCATATGTTTATCTTCAATCCAGACCTCAAAAAGCTTCATTTTTGCTCCAATTTTGCATGAAATTTTGACCCTAACATAGACTGAACTATTATTAGCCAATGCATCACCCTCAATCACACATAATTAATTCTATTGATCTATTCTTATCACCTCTTTAACTCATGCAAACTCCATTGTCTCCTCCTATGATAAGCTTTCATAGCTTCATCACTCCCTAATTAGCCTAGTCTTCTCTTCAATCAAACTTGTTAACTCTCCAATCAAGAGATTTAACTCCCCAATCATCCCCACCTATCATGATCCATTCCATCCTATAAATACCCATCTCCCTCAAGCAATAAAGGAGGCAAATTTCATAGTTGCAGCCATTCATAACTTTTTGCTTGATCTCCATTAGCATCCTTGATGCTCACACAACATGCACATGCCTTTTATTTTTTATTAGCATAGATTATCAAATCTTTCTAAAGCTTCTCAAATAATTCCAATACTCTCATTTTCTCAAGCCAATGCTATTATGCCCAATTAGCATGCTTACATAGTGCTCATAGCTCAATTCAAGCTCAATCATTAGCTTTCTCAAGCTTAAAGTCAAGCATTTGCCCTCTTCACACTTTCTGCCAAGAGGAGGACCCTGCCACTACAAGAGGATGAAGGGTTTCTGAATTCAAAGGATTCCTGAGGGTATTGCGAATACTCATGCATCAATTGTATTCCAAGTTCTTTCGATGCTTTTAGTAATTAGATCAAAACATCGCTCTTGAGGGAAGCAATTAATCATTGCTTTACTCTTGATAGGAATTATTAGCATAGCTTCATTTCTTTGCACTAGATTAGTGATTAATTGATTTCAAATAGATTAAATTTCCATCATTAGAGTAGGCTTTCTTTTGCTTTCTTAGATTAGAATTCATAAACGATTTCAAAAATACAAAAACATAGATAACTTGCATCAAGAAAACTCATGTAGACTTGCATTCATATTTCCCTTTGGTATTAATTAAATTATCTTTATTTATTGAAAAAGAACAAAAATATTGCTTGCATTCATATAGTTGCATACATTCAAAAACACTAAAAAAATAAGGAAAACTTAGGGCAAGTCAATCTTTGGTCTCATCCGAAGGTATCATTCACATGTAAAAGTAAAACCTTGGTTACATCAAAAGGTAAATCCAAAATTCAACATACAAAATCAAATCATAAGTCAAACCCTAGGTCAAACTCTAGGTCAACTTATGTCAAACACTCTACTCCCCTAATCATATGAATGTGCCGAGGAGTTAGAGGGGAGTGGGTTAGAGAAATTCTTAAGGAATTAGAAGAAATTAACCATAGGCCACATCACATCTAGACAATATAATAACAAGAGCATGCCTTAAGAGTTATACAACAAAACAATTAAATACAACGACAACTTCAAGCTCATGAAGAAAGATTGCAACATGTTAGGTACACCAACAAACAGAATAGCTTGCCCACTAGGCATCGGAATCTAAGAAACCCAAATAGGAGACACATCACAAGTGACCCTTTGAGTCATATTATTATCTCAACAACCATATATATAGAAAGGGCTCGACAACTAGCCAATCACACAAGGCCTTAGAACAAGCTAACCGCTCTATGTGACATTCTACTCCCATGAGGACAAAATTTCCCCCAAGTCTCACCTCCACTCAATTGGCTTTTTCCACAAGAGAGGGAGTGACTTGGACATGACCTATGGAAAGGACAGGGTTCATGTACAAATCAAGGCTGACTCACCAAGTGGGGTCTCATTTCGAGTAGCACAATGCTAGGGGCTTCTTTGTTGTGACCTTTACAACCCTAAAGGAGTGGGATATTGTGCTTAACAGTTAGGTTCAGTTGTGGGGAGAGCACTCTCTCTCCATCAAACCATCATCTTTCTCCTTCAACCCAATTACTGAACCACTCAACTTCAAACCAATTTGGATAAGGCTCTCAAATCTCCCACTCTAGTTCTGGAAAGATTCATGCTTTAAGGACATTGGTAATGCTATTGACCACTTCTTGAGGGTGGACTCCACAACCTCATTCATGGGGCACTCTACACTGACCTATATATTAGTTGACATTGACATCTTGAAACCAATGCATGGATAGGTTGTTATAAAGGTGGCGGAAAGGTCATGGATGCAACAATTAGATTATGAGGGCCACCCATTCAGATATAGATGATGCTTTTCTACAAGTCACCTAGCCTCTATTTGTCCCCACTCTCGTTGCAAGGGTGTGGCTACTTGGTGGAAGAATTCTCATTACGACCACTTGACCATGATGTAAGGGCATCTTGCCTCATTCTAATTTTGGTTTATTTTTGCTTTCTGATGTTTTGGTTTTATTTGATGAATAAAGCTAGAATCTTGCATTCTGCAATTTTGGTGTACTGTACAGCTCCTATCGCTTTGTTCTCAAACCTTCTATCACCCAAACATTAGGAACTTGCTTATTTGGGCCTATTCTTCTGTCAACTATTTCTCTAAGAAATTAGTCTATTTTTTGACAAATTGTGGTTTAGTTGGTGGTTATGGATAGCTAGAGAAGGCCAGTTATTTCTGCAGTTTATAAAATACCTCAATCATGTAGCATGGAAATAGAAACAACAGGCATATCTTCCGGCAGAGAATTATTTATGTCTTTAATATAATTTAATTGCTTTTGCCTTATGTTGGCCATTTAGTAGCGATAGTAATCTGCATGAAGCGACGACAACAAAGGAATGAATGACCATTTGAAGGATGTAAAAAACCAATTGGTTTGAGTCTATGCGATGGTTTCTCTACATTTTATGAAGATTCCTTTTCATGGTAGCGGTTGTTTCTAGTCACTAATAGTGATGTTTTTTAAGTGTGACGGTTATAGGCAGCGATGGAGGAAAGTCAGATTTCTTTCTGCAAAACTCGCAACTGATCATATATATTCAAAGGCATTCACAGCTATGGAGGGTAGTCGGATTGGAGTTGATGAAGTAGGTGAATAATAAGAAATTAAGGCTGACTATCCTAAGAAGAAGGTCGACGATTGAAAGGGGAAGATTGAGAGGCTGATCGAATAGAATAGGAAATAGAGGCTGCAAGTACTTAAAGAGGTCAAGGTTGTGGAAGAATAGAGACTGCAAGTCCACTATGGAGGCCGAATAGGGAGAAGATATGAGGATGGGAGGATAGGATGAAAAGAGGGGAATTAGTTTTGGTTTTTCTATACACATAATTTTAGGTTGATTGATGTTGGCCCATATTTAGATGTAAGGTCATGAATGGATAATTTAAATAGAAAAATTTGATGTTGAGTTTTCATTCTGTAATGTAATTTCTACAAGAATACAAATCTGAATATCTTTATTCTAGTCATTGGTTTTGAGTGTCAAGTTTGTGAGGATTATATCCTAGCTCCTGTCATTGTTCAGAATCTCTGAAGATGTTTGATTAAGTCAGTATGCCTTGCTGCTATCATTTTAATATTCGAACATTATGAGGAAATTCTTTGAGTTCCCTATCATTATTTCTGCATATCCTTTTTCTTGAGTTCTCGTAATGGATTTTGTGTTGTGACTAGCAAGATAGCCATAGGAAGAAGCAGAGTTTGTGCATGGGTTCCTAGAGCTCGTGCTATTAGATTGGTATCAGAGCCAAGTTAAGGTCTAGGAAGACAAGTGGAGAGTTGCAAAGAAATGCTTGGGTAAACGAGTCAATTGTGTTCTTAAGAATATATGTGTTGATGTCTTAGAGCCACAAGAGATCTGGGTGATAAATTTTTGACATAGGTTTTGGTAGTTTGATGTTATGTGTGTTTACAGCTTGACAGGCTGTTGAAGAACCCATAAGACTAGGTAAAGAATAGAGGAAGAAGTCTATTGGCATGGTGAAAGGTGTGCTGAAGGATGAGGTATGAGAGAATTGAAAGAGTTGTTTGTCATAAACATGAAAACATTGTTGTTGCAGGCATGAGAAAGGGGATTGTAACTGCTATCCTCCAACACAGATAAACTGGGTAGAAGGTGTATAACTTCCTCCATGAAGAGAGAGTGGGTAGAGGGGGTTTTGATAGATACATCTTCTAGGTCTTGTTGGGTAGAGGGTAGTTTTGGAAAGTTTTGTTGTGTAAACTGATCCCCGAAAGAAGAGGCAATTTGCACTTGCAATTGAGTAGAATTTGTGGAATTGCAGTAGTGAGAGGATGGGCATTTGTGTAAAAAGACCCATCATAATCCCATTTTGGGATAGATATTGTGATGAAGTGGAAAGCAGAAAATATCATAAGGGATTGGAAGAGATCTCCAAAAGAATGTAAATCTTGGAAAAGACTTATTTTCCTGATAAGGTTGTAACTGTAGTAAGTAGACAAGAAGAGCAGAAGAAAGTTCTTATTGCAGAGGACTTGGATAAAAGTAAGAAAAAGAGAAAAGAGAAGGTGCGGCAAGGAGCACCAGAAAAAGAAGAGAAGAAGGTGTCCATGATGAAGGCACCTGAGGAGACATCTTGGTCTCTTGATTTATTTTCTGATGATTTGTTTGAAGTTGTGAATACAGGTATAAAGAAGGTTGAGAACAAGCCTTGGGAGAACCAAAGAGGAAGGGCAAGAAGAAAGCCCGCAGATAAGGAGAGAGATAAGGAATGGAAAGAAGTAGTCCAGGCCGCAGCACTTCTGGAAAAAGGAAAATCTATGAGAGTCTTCATTGGAGGGACCTCGACATCAATGAGAGAAGAAGCACCCATAGATGGTGTCGAAGATGAGAAAAGATAGATACAAGTTGTAGAAGAAGGTGTGCAAGGATCAACTGCCACAGGTCCTCAAGGAGAGGTATATCACAATGTATCTGAAAATAAAGATAAGAAGGATAATGAGATTTTTAAGAATGATAGGAAAAACATAGGAGATGTTATGGAATTTCATGATGTATTCAGAGGTTTTGTAGGAGAGAAAAGAGAAACCCAAGGAAGGGTTAGGTTGGTAAGCAAGCGAGGATGAGAGAAAACTCGAATAGCCAGGTATGGCAAGAGCATATGAAGGTAGAAATTTTCATTGTGAGAATGCTTATGGAAATGCTAATTTGAAAATGCAAGTAAATAGGGAGATGTATGATCTAGGGAGTTAAAACATTGTTAATGATCATGGGTATAGGATACCGAGTTGGCAAAGGAAGTTTGTTGTTCAGGGGCAGCATGCAAAGTGTAAGCAAGCAGATGAATGTAAGGGAGTTTATGACAAAAAACAATCCCAAGGAATGAAGGACATGAAAGAGTTTAAGAGGAACCGCGATCATAAGATGAAGGATCCAAAAAAGACAGCAAACAATGCTACTAAGAATGCATCTATTACAAAGGTTGAAGCCTTACAAACTAAAAATATGGATTCCTATAAGGGGACAGGAGTTAAAGTAAGTTCTGATGAAAATACAAGGAGTACGATGGAGAAGTTTGTTGGAAAAACCAAGAATACAAGGTGGTAGATGGCAACAAGACTACAAGGAGAGGTAAAATGTATTGTTTTTCATTTTGTTAATGGATTGTCTAGGAAAACATATGGGGTAGAAAATCCATATAAGAATATTGTGAGTTGTAACATGTATGGGCTAATAGGGCAGAATGATTTTGCTGATGATGGACAAAAGGATAAGAAAACATGGTCCATAATAGCTGATATTGTTGGTATCAAGAAGAGTACAGGAATAGGTGATGTTGAATGGTTGAGTATGGGTGAGATGGAGACCAAGTTTTGTAGGCATGTTGAAGGAAGGGAAATGATTGGAACACAGCAAGAGCTAAATGAAAGCATGAAGTATGTGGAAGAAGAAAGATATGTTTTCTATAATGTATTTGTTTCTTGTACAGGCATGAGTGGAAGAGAGAATGATATTGTGGTTTACAATAGGAGGAAGGATAGAGGAACACATAGAATGATGAATGCAAATTTAGGGATGGCAGAGCATGTGGAGAAAAGAAAGCTATATGAGAATTTGCAAAGGATCTCAGGTCAGATAGATGCATTGGAAAGTTGTTATTTTACTAACCCTTTAGTGATTGCAGGACAATCAAACAAAGCCAAGGAAAGAGAGCATGAAGCAAAGTCAAGTCAGAATTTAAAAAATTCACACTTGGGTTGTCTGGTGAATTTGAAGAAAGATGGTGATCAAAGTGATTTTGAGTCTGAGGATGGAGGAAATCTGGTTCAAATTTTCATTTCTAAAGATGATAATAATAATAATGGAGAGGAGAAATCTACATTTGCAAAGGAGAATATGAGATTTGAGGTAATGTCAAGTTTGGAAAAATATTTTGAAGAAGAGAGTGTAGGCTTGGTGAAGAAACTGATGGTAGAAAAGAAAAATGGTGAAGGTATCTTTGAGGTAGTAGTGAAAGAATGAGAAGATGAGGATGAAGTTTTATTTTCATTTGAAATTGATAACTGTGGAGATGAGATAGTCATGGCGATTTGTAGTGGATAAAGAAATTAGCAGGCAGATCCATGAGAAGAAGGTGGAAAGCAAACAATTACAGATGACGAAACTTAGGAAGAGAAATTGTAAGCATAAGACAAATTGGAAGAAGCAGAAAAAGAGATATAAACATTTTATTACAGAGCTCATGAGAAGGAGCTCATGAATCTTATTCAGTGGGGGAGTCTGATGCAGGGGCATCTTGCCTCATTCTAATTTTGGTTTATTTTTATTTTCTGATGTTTTGGTTTTATTTGATGAATAAAGCTGGAATCTTGCATTCTACAATTTTGGTGTGCCGTGTAGCTCCTATCGCTTTGTTCTTGAACCTCCTGTCGCTCAAAAATTAGGAACTTGCTTATTTGGGCCTATTCCTCTGCCAACCGTTTCCCTAAGAAATTAGTCTATTTTTTGAGAAATCATGTTTTAGTTGGTGGTCATGGATAGCTAGAGAAAGGCTAGTTATTTATGTAGTTTATAAAATGCCTCAATCGTGCAGCATGGAAATAGAAATAGTAGGCATATCTTCCAGCAGAGAATTATTTGTCTTTAATATAATATACTTGCTTTTGCCTTATGTTGGCCATTTAGTGGTGACAGTAATCTTCATGAAGCGACGACAGCAAAGGAACAAATGGTCGTTTGAAGGATGTAAAAACTCCATTGGTCTAAGTTTATGCGATGATTTCTCTACATTTTATGAAGATTCCTTTTCATGGTAGCAGTGATTTCCAGTCACTAATAGTGATGTCTTAAGTGTGACAGTTACAAGCAATGATGGGGGAAAGTTAGATTTCTTTATGCAGAACTCACAACCAATCATATATATTCAAAGGCATTCACAGCTATGGAGGGTAGTCAGATTGGAGCTGAGGAGGTAGGTGAATAGTAAGAAATGAAGGCTAACTATCCTAAGAAGAAGGCCGATGGTTAAAAGGGGAAGATTTGGAGTCTGATCGAATGAATTATGGGTCAGTGCAAGAAGTTGGGTCCACTTTTTGGCCAAAAAGTGGAAGTGTTTTCCCTGATTTTTAGAATTTGTCACGATTGAACTAAACATTCAAGGCACTTAAAGATTGAATCTTAAAAAAAGTTAGTAACATGAAATGTACTACTCAGAGTTTAGTTTCCAAATATGTAATTTATTTTAATACCCATATGATACAAATTGATTTTCAATAGGCATTTCTAAAAACCACTGTTTAAAAGTCACTTTTTTTTTACCATACCATGTACGTGTACAGCCAACATAATTTGACCTAAATAAAAGTATTTTTCTAAACCCTTTTGGGGAAAGATGTGTAGAACAGTAAAGTTTGATGAGGATATTTTTTATAATTTTTTTCCAAATAATTTTTTTTTATTAATTTTTATTGGCCCTAATTGTTGTTTTAAAAAACCCTCATGTACAACCAACATAATTTGAGAAAAACTAATCATAAGATTTTTTTTTATTGTGTATAGAATGATGTGTAGATTGATGACATATAATTTTTTTTTAAAAAATTAAAAATTAAAAGTTATTAAAAAAATACAAACACCTGTCATTTCAAGTTTTTGGACTACTTTGCTCATAAATTAAATAATAAATAGAAAAATAAGTCCAATAAAAAAATGACATATTTGAAAACTAGACACTGTCATCTGTAATGGGTTTTAATTTTGTAAAAAAAATTAGAAAAAAATGTCATCAGCCATATAGGTAAACTCGGTCTTTTCTCTTGTTTTGTACTTAGAAAGAAACTTGCAGGTCCAAGGCAAGGGGTTGGCTTACCATGTCTTTCCCAAGCCTAAGCTTTTAGGAATGGGTACCCATTCCTTTTATATGGGAAAAAAAGCGCGTAGGGTTTTTTTTCAAATTTAAATATGTTTAAAGAAACGGGTACCCGTTTAGGCTCGGGTACCCATTCCTAAACGGGTACTCCTTTTTTTAAAAAAATGGGTACCCATTTCTATCAGGATTTTTTTTTCCCACAACTTCCCCTCTATGTGGACCCAACTTCTTGCACAAGAAGAAGGCCGATGGTTCAAAGGGGAAGATTGAGAGGCTGATCGAATAGAATAGGAAATAGAGGCCACAAGTACTTAAGGAGGTTGAGGCTATGGAAGAATAGAGGCCGCAAGTCCAGTATGGAGGCCAAATAGGGAGAAGATAGGAGGATGGGAGGATAGGATGAAAAGAGGGGAATTATTTTTGGTTTTTCTATAGATAAAATTTTAGGCCGATTGATGTTGGCCCATATTTAGATGTAAGGTCATGAATGGATAATTTAAATAGAACAATTTGATGTTGAGTTTTCATTCTATAATGTAATTTCTACAAGAATACAAATCTAAATATCTCTATTCCAGTCATTGGTTTTGAGTGTCAAGTTTGTGAGGATTATATCCTAGCTCCTATCATTGTTCGAAGTCTCTGAAGATGTTTGATTATAGTTAGTATGCCTTGCTCTTGTCATGTTAATATTCAAACATTATGAGGAAATACTTTGAGTGCCCTATCATTATTTCTACGTGTCCTTTTGCTTGAGTTCTCATAATGGATTTTGTGTTGTGACTAGCAAGATAGCCATAGGAAGAAGTAGAGTTTGTGCATGGGTTCCTAGAGTTTGTGCTATCAAACCATTAGTGCTTTTGTCCCTTTGGAGGATGTTCCCTCGCAGGAGGATGTTCCCTCTCAAGATGGTGTTTCATCTTCGCCCATTTCCCTTTATTCGCATGGTCTCATGGGGGTAGTTGTGACTAAGGTTGCTGCATGCCCCTCACTCCCTCCAGAGGCTTCTTACCCAACATGGCTCAAACGATTGTTTCCCCTTCCATCTTGGGTGGCGTGGAGTCCCCAGTTCCAATTCTATCATTGATTATTCAAGCTTCAATCTCAAACCCATCCTTACATGATCTATCTATCGTTGAGGAGTCAGTTGAGGACTCCCCCCTCTCTTAGATTTGAGTATTTGGACTCAAGGTTTTCATGGACAGTTGTTTAAAGAAGAAAGAAATGACTCCTTGAGGTTGTTTCTACTTTGCACCCTCAGGTCAAGGAAGTTAGATTTTCTAGGTTGGGATATGAAGTCATCTAGCTCTCTATGCTTTATTTTGTTGTATCATAGCAGGGCTGCTATCTTTGTCTTGTTTGTTCCATATCTCATGGTACTTGTTTCATTTTCCTTTTGACTATTTTGTAAAAGGGTTTGGGCCCTTTCAAATGCCCATCTTTTATCTTTATCAAAACATGGGGCATTGCATCATGTTCTTATCCACTTGTATTTATATTCTTCTCTCCTCAAAGCCATTATACTAACTTTTAATTAAACACCTTTAATAATATTCACGTATCATAAATGAAAAAGATTTTAGAAAGTAGATAATAATTAAAGTAAATATCATTACTAAGCATGGACTCTATTACCAATCACTCAAAATCTTGTAAGCTTAACAACAACTCTATGTATAGCTTAACCAAAGTATTAACACATAACTAAAGTAAATACTAATTTTGAAACATATTACAACCTTTAATAAATAAAATATACTCTAATCAAAGTGGACCCAAAACACAAAGGAAAAGGGGCATGGTTATGCAAATTTTACCATTACAATGTTTAATTTTATAAAAAGAAAGAATCTTTGAAGAAAAAGGAAAGAAGAAAATAGCCAAAATAAGATGCCCTTGATATCAAAGGATAAAGCATAGTATAAAGATGACTTAAGATAAAGCATAGACTAAAGAGAAAAATACATAAATTAATAAATGGTGATATTGATATAAAGAAAAAATAATGTTCAAGAAAGTGATCATCACATGGGCTAGTGCATATGTTCTTATCCACTTGTATTAATAAATTTCTCTACTAATAGATATTAAACTAACTTTTAATCAAACAATTTTAATATTATTCACATACAATAAATGAAAGAATAACCATTAAGTAAATTATATCATTATTTAGCATGGACTCTATTACCAATCACTCTAAATCTTATTGACAACTCTATTTATAGTTTAACTATTTATTAACACATAACTAAACTATATACCAACTTTGAAACATATTACAAGTATTATTGCATAAAAGATACTATAATCAAAGTGGGCCCAAAACACGAAGGAAAGGGGCATGGTTATGCAATTTTTACCATTACAATGTTTAATTTTTTGTAGGAAAAGAATTTTTTAAAAAAAAGAAATAAAAAGGGAAAACAATCAAAACAAGATTCTCCTACATAAAAAGATAAAGCATACAACCAAGATGACTTGACATAAAGCATGGACTAGAAAGGAAAAGATAAATTAATAAATGATGATATTGATATAAACTAAAAATAACTTTCAAGAAAGTGATCATCACATGGCATACTACATGATGTTCTTATCAACTTGTATTAATATTTTTATTTCCAAAGTATATTACAATTTGATGACTTTACATAAATATTATTTTAAAGAAAACTTGACAAAAAACATAGATTAAAGAGAAAAATACATAAATTAATAAATGGTGAATATTAATATAAAATAAAAATGACTTTCAGTAAAGTGATCATCTCATGAGGTGGTGCATAATGTTATTTTTGTATTAATATTTTTGTCTAACATAAAGCATGCTATTTTTCTCCAACATAAAGCATGCTATTTTTCTCTAACATAAAGCATGCTACAAAGACAACTTGACATAGAGCATAGACTATGGGAAAAAATTGCTTAAAATAGTGATATTGATGCCTTGTTGATTGATTGTCTGTGTCCCTTTTTGTAATGATTCTAGCACTCACAACCCTAGAGATTTTTGATTTTCCCTTTTCCTATGTAGTAGATAAGCTTTCCTTTCTAGAAAAGAACATACCAACCACGATAACTCTAAATAATAGACATCAACTTCACAAATAAACTTTTTTCTTGAGCAACCCCACAATGTATGACTACAACACTGCCCCTGTGTCCTCATTTAGATGATAGTAAAATCTCTTTCATACACCCATATGACTATTACACAAAATCTCTTTGCATATTTTAAATCGGTATGTAGAATTAATGAGATTATAAATAGTTGAAGTGTTCTTAAGATTACTAGTGATATATACAATGATCCATATTAATTATTTTGGGGGATATCCTCCTCAACAAATGTAATCAATGGGGTGATATGAGAGGAAGAAAACACATCTCTAAAGCATAATATACCAACAAAAGAATTATTGCGGGAATGTGCATGAGAATTAATGTAACAATCATCCATGAATCTATACCAACATGTGTATAAGCCATAGAAAAATGACCTTGTTCATGATGTGCATCAATGTTATTAGCATTCCATGGAAAAAAAATTGTATTAACCTTCAAATTTTAAGTAGGGGAGCAACCAAATGATCAACCTCATTATTAATATCCTCAATATAAATCCTATTAAATTATTAATCAAATCTTGTACTTTATGTTTCCCAATTGAATGCAATTGACTTGAGTTTGATGCCCATTAACACTATGGAAGTTACAAAATGCATTTTCATTATAGTTCTTAGGTATCCCTCTATTTGGATCTAATGGATGAATAGGTGGAAGAATCATCAAATTATAGCTTGAAATAAAATTTGAAGTACAATTTCCAAGGGCTCTTGTAACTTAACAAATTTCCTAGAAGTACAAGGATTAAAAGAGGGCACATTTTTCAATATTATCTTTTTTCTCTTTAGAATCATTATCCTTGAAAAGGTATTCTAAAGACTTATGGAATTTGGAAGGGCAAGAAGATGTAGAGGAACCATGAGATGATGAACCATACTTAAGAACATTGGATCTAAGTAATTTTAATTCAATATTATTTACATGAGCACATGTGTTCATAAAAGAATCAAAGCTATTCAAGTACACATTATCTCTAAGAGATGGAAATAATCCCTTAATAAAAATAGTTTGCAATCTATCATCATGAAGTTGGTGGTGTAATTTAGAGCACAATGAATGAAACCTAATAAAATATTCATGTATTCACTAATGAATAATAGCAATCTTCAATCCCATATTAAATTTTAAGTGCTTTGACTAGTTACAAAAAAGAGTAATTGATCCATGAGGTAAAGAAAGTAACTATTGAATGGCACAATCTTTTAATGTATGTCGAAATAACTTAGCCAAAACTTTGTCTTCATACACATAGTCTAAGCATGTAGTAGTGAATGATCTCAAATATGTATTAGGGTTATATTTACCATTGTACATTTTAAATTAGGATGACACAAAACTAGTTGGTAAAGGATAAGTAACAATCTCAAATTTAAATGGTGTACTTTGTGCTTCCACATATTCATCTTTATTTTTGCTATTAATTTTGTGCTCCACTCTATCTAGATTGTGAATAAATACATTTAAGGTAGAGTTAGGAATGGTGGTAAGGCCATGTGACACAAAAGTTTGAATATAAGTAGGCTAGTCATAAAGACAATGATAAGGAAAAGACATGCCCATGGTAGGAGTGGAGTAAGATATGCAAGATGTTATGGCATTTAAGATGTGGAAATAGGAATGGAATAAGATATGTAATGATGAATGAATATAATGGAGGTAGGGATGAAAATTGAAGGGTGGGAAGAAGAGGTAAAAATAGCAGTGGAGGTAGAAATGATAGAAGCAACACTAGTACCATGTGCAGTCATAGAACTAGTAGAGATAGAATGGAAGGTAGGTGAAATTTTAGTAGGATGGAATGGATGTATGGGATATATGCATAAGAATGAGCTCTTTCATGGTGAGAGAGGGATGAAATCAAGTGGTATACCATATTTAGGAACAAGATTAGGGGAACTATGAAGAGGATGCACCATTCAAACCTTAGCACCAATGCCCTGATGAAATTACAAACCAAATGGATTAGAAAGCAATAAATCATGAAAAAATGAGCCAAATTTTTAGGACTATTTGTGTCTAAACTGAAAAGATCACGTGAATTATTATTATTATTATTCGAAATGTGCTTTCTGATTGTAATCTTCAACCTTGTGCTTGAAACAATAGAAGTGATAATATTAGTACTTATGGGAACATTATTAGAAATAGTATATTGAGTAGATCGATCCATTTGAGTATTCAAACAAGGACTTCTTCTTAAGGGAAATTGAGGATGTGGATGAGATGTTGGCATAAAATCAACACACAAAACCCTAAAGTTCAAATGATATGAAAGGGATGTAAGAACTAATATGAAATAAAGAATCAATAAGTAATCAAATCAAGAAAATAAATTAGCAATTAAAATCCTAGAGATAAAAATAAGGGTGGGTAGGGTTAGGTAAATGTAATATCACACAACAAAGCACAAAACATGGAAGTAAAGTGTCGAAATGAACCACAACTAAGAGGGAATCCAAACCCTAATGAGATATGAAAATAATAATGTATTTTAAAAGATAGCTTTGAAAACCCTAATGAAGGAAGGATATAAACTAGATATGTTCAAAACCATAGGTCATGTAAGAAAGCCAAGCTCACCAAATATGTAAGGAAAAATATATCACTTAGATAAAATATCCAGACTAATTAAATAATAAAGCATTTAAATAAAGAGTTAAGCTAGAGAAATGAGATAGAATAGAAAATAATAAATGTTAAATTAATTATAGAAATTAAATAAATTTAAATGTGCTACTTGGCCTGATTTTGGAGATGGGAAAATGATGTTAGGAATTGATTCACCATAGTGTTAATTTTTTAGGACCTGATTAGGTAAGTGTCTCAGAATCTACAATCTGATGGTGCTCTACTCTAGTTTAGATCTGCACTTAGAAACATAATCTCCACACCTATAGAAGTTTAAAACTAGTGTGTGAAATTGAACTTGTACCTACATGAATGAACTAATAGAAATCTAGCTATTAGAACTTGTTCACCTTGATCTTTTGATATCTAAACCTCAATAAGGAATAGTGGTACTTAGAAACACCTTTAGGGAATTTGATGAATTGGTAGGGTTATGTTGTCCTTGGTCAAATTATTAGGTTCAAACTAATGTAACAACTTTGGAAGAATGATCAAAGACAACAAGAACTTGTGTCTAATAGACCTATGATGATGTAATGCTATAATAATTTTGATATAATGCTCTATGAAAAATTTCCTTAAATGATTATTAGGTTCTCCTTCAATATTTTTAAATGAGAGAATGAATGTCTTTAAAAATAACATGACCACAAATCAACTCAAATTTGTGCTTAGAAGTCAATTCACAATGGTTATTCAAAAGTTCAATAAGGTGTAAATTAATATTTTTAATTTTAGAGGCCCTTGAGGTTCAAATACATGATTACAAAATGGTATGTTAAGTCCAATCCTTTGGATCTAATTCAAGGTGGAAAATGAGAGATTTATAGATCATAACCAATCTCCAGAAATGAGTGGTGATGGGATAGGGATAAGATAATTTCATGAGCCAAATTCATACAAGAATATACCACTTATACTTTTTATTACATAAAAACACTCTAATTGAAGTGGACAAAAAACACAAAGGAAAAAGGGCATAGTTATGCTATTTTCACCACTATAAATGTAACTTGTTTGTCTAGGAAAATAATCTTTAAAAAGAGGAAAGGTGAAAACACTTAAAACAAGATGCTCATGACATAAAATGATAGAGCATATAACAAAAATGACTTAACATAAAGCATAAGTTAAAGATGAATATATAGAAATTACTAAATGGTGATCTAGATATAAAGCATAAAATAATTGTTAAGAAAGTGATCACAACACGAGGCATTGCATCATGTTATTATCCACTTGTATTTATATTCTTCTCTTCTCAAAGACATTATACTAACTTTTAATTAAACAACTTTAATAATATTCATGTACAAGAAATGAAAGAGATTTTAGAAAGTAGATAATCATTAAAGTAAATACCATTACTAAGCATGGACTCTAATACCAATCACTCAAAATCTTGTGTACGCTTAACAACACTATGTATAGCTTAACCAAATTAATTACACATAACTAAAATAAATACTAATTTTGAAACATATTACAACCTTGAATAAAGAAAAGATACTCTAATCAAAGTGGACCCACAACACAAAGGAAAAGGGCCATGGTTATGCAAGTTTTTGTTAATAACTGAGAGGGGGGTGAATCAGTTATCTTCAATTAGTGACTTTCTTTTCTCCTTTAACAATTAGTGCAATATCAAATCATATAAGCATACATAACCATGGAAGCAGAAATAAACTCAACACATATGACACAATATTTTTGACGTGGAAAACCCTGTTAAGGGAAAAAACCACAGGGTGATTAACCCAAAATTGTATTCTCTGTTAAAAGAATAAGGTAGTATAAAATGGCACTTGCCAATTAGGGCTTACTACTTGAGCACACTGCTCACAAGAGGCTCACTGCTTATAATAGTTTATAGAAGAAAACCAGGTACTTGAACTGATGAGAAGCATCCACATATGCTTAGGTTCAGTTCCTGTTAAGCTCAATATACTGATCTACTGCACTTCATTCTTCCTCTACCTTAGTGCTGCAGTTTTGTCACATACCATACCTCTATCTCTATTTCCACACTGTTCTCTGCTCTTCTTTACACTTCACAATACACCACACACACCTTCTCATCGAAATCCATATGGTATATATATTCGTACAAAGGATTTCAACATCTTTCTAGTTGGCATCCAGAATACTCAATATTTGCCCAAACTTTGGTCTGTTAGCTAAATCCTTGCTTACCAAGTGATGTGTATCAATGATATACTTATAGAAGTCATCAATCATGTCAGCCAATCATGAATGATCCCTTAAGAAACTTTATTACCATCAATATCTCATCTGAATTAAGGTCTGATGCTCTGTCGGTCAGTTCTTCCTTAGTCTACTCTGCCAAATAGGAACCCAATACTTAAGTGCTCATATCTCTTCACTCTTTCATCACCAAAGGCTCAATCCCTAGAATCTATCAGTCAACGTACTCCTCTTGACTTGCCCAAGTCTGCACTTTACTGAGATACTTCCTCTAAGAGATCCGAACCTGATTGTCAGACCTTACTGCATGCTCTATTCTTGGTCATCGAACCAAAATACTCTTCAATCTGACTTCCAATAGAGACACACCATGTCCTGCAGATGTGTGGGATGGACTTTGTTGCCATTAATGACAACACTCATGAAACCACATAGTGTCTCTTGCCAACAATCTCCCCCTTGGCATTGATGGCAACACTTAGTGAAAAATGACTAAGTGTCACACTATACTCCCCCTTGGCTGATGCTCTATTCTAAGGTACACTTTTCTGAAGCTTCCCCTCTGCTAGATTCCACATTTTTCACTCCTCCTCACTCCCCCTTTGACATCAATGGCAAAGGGTAGGATCCGCATACCAAAATTTCCAAAAATTTAATTATACTTAGCCGCATAGGTATATATACATGTTATACTTATATATATTGAAGTATATCTACAAAGGTGGTCTTCAACTGTACCACGTCTGTCACCCAACTCTTCTTCATCCTATCCAAAATTGAGATGTGACCACTCAACAGGAATGTAAAAGCTTCTGCCCTTTTTAGATCTGTCGGATCACTAGTCCAGGCTGCGGTTTGAGCATCAGTTAAGGCCTCATGCATGGCAGCTAACTTAGGGATAATTATCCTTCTAAATTCACTTAACCTGTTTATTCTATTTTTCTTCTCCTTCTCAAGCTTCTTAATTTCATTTATGACTACAATAGTCTGGCACTCTTGATTTATTATGGAGGAGGTAAGAGGATCAAAATTATGGGATAAACTTGACAGTTTATCCTCTTGTTCTTTCACTTTCTTCTCAATATCCATTGTCACTTTAGACCAGGATAAACAAAATTTATATATTTCTCTGCCATCTTTAAGAGCACTTTCTAAGCTCTTTATCCCAATATCCATAACTCTCCTATCATTTGTTATTAGACGCTACACCTCAGAGAGTCTCTTTCCCAAAAATTCTTTCTGAACTTTATCTTCAGCTGACTTTTCCAAAGAATCAAAATGTGTGCTAATTGAATTGACAAGCAATTTTAAGTTACCAGATGAAGAGGCCAAAAGATCCTTCTAGAAGGATGGCATGATTTTCTCCAATGCACCAGATGTAATTTATATTAGCTCACAGTCTTCCATGTGAGACTTCAAAAGTTTTTCTTTTGCCTTTGCATGGGAAAAGGATGCTATCTTCATAGTCTAAACCGGGGAGAGGGAATCAAAATTGAATGGTCCTTGAAGTAGCTCCGGTTCATCTAATTCCATCATTTCTTTTGTCAAGAAGTCTTTGACTACTTCTGTAGTGTCTCTTGCTGGAGACAGAGTTTTCTTCCCTTTTACAACCTCAGCACTGTCACTTGTGGTCTTCTCTATTTGACCTTCTTCTCTTCCCTTCACCTCTTCTTCTTGACTGATTTTCTCTTCTATTCTGTCTTCTCCTCTAGATCCAGAGTCTGCTGGGGAAACCGGAGGAGAGATGTTTGCTTCTTTAAGGACTTCATCTTCCAGAGCAGAGGAATATAGATCCTTAGTTTTCTCCTCACCTTCCTTTTGTCTCTTCTGCAACTGTCTTAGTAGATTCTCCTTTGTCATCCATGGTAGAGGGTTCATCACCTAAGTCCTCTATAACAGGAAGATTGAATCTTTTAAAAGCATTACAGAGGATATCTTCTATTTCTTTTGCCACTTTGTCAGTTTCTCCAAGCATAAGCTGATTCATTCTAGCTTTGCTCCGGAACTCATCCTTGCAATCTTTGAAGACCATGTTTATTTGCTTTGGAGTGATGGAGGGATAAAGTTGGATAGCAATCTGCTCCCGGATTTCTAGGTCTTTTGCCATGGCATTGTTCTTTCTTATTTCAAGTTCCTTTTCTAGACTTTTAGGAATCAGAGATATAATTTCAATGAATGCTTTGTTGTAGATGTTTAAATACCTGATTGTGGCTTCTTGCAGGATCTTCTGATCAGTTTCACTATAATCATCATAAAACTTAGTCATTGGTTTCAAGTTCCCATCCACAGTGATTGATTTGATTATATCATCAATGCAGAGAATAGGCTTTTCAACAAATTCTTCTTCCTTCTCTTCCTTGTCTTGACCGATAGAGGGTTCACCGGATGTTTTCTTCTTCTTCATTTTCTTGACTTCCTCATCAGTTTTATTTTCTTCAGCATCCTTCTGACTTGTATAGGATCTTGTTTCCTTTTTCTTTATTATTTTCTCTCCCTTTCCGGATGTCTGGGCTTCCGATTTTGATGCCTTTTGGCTCTTAGAGGTGGCAGGTGCTGAGCCCTTGGAGGATCTAGTCTAGGAAGGGGCTTGCACCAGATCACTTTCCTTTTTTGCATCTTGTTTCTCTTTCTCTGCCCTTTCCATCTTCTCTCTGTTGGCATCAACTACCTCTTTTGATATTCCATGCCTCTTGGCAAATTCTTCTACTTCCCTTCTTACTTTTCTCTTGATCTCTGGCTGTCTAAGTTCAACATGAACTTTTACACTCAGCTCTTGGTAGGTTCCAAACCTTTCTACCTTAGGATTCTTGCGCTGACTTAGCAGATGTTAGATATGCATCTCTAGAATTTTCTCATCAACTTCATACCCCATTGGCATGATCCAAACTATCCTTGGCTCCACTGCCTCCATTAGGCATTGATTAGTTTCTACCATAAAGCATAATGTATCCTTATACTTTTGAACTAGTGATTGGGGAATTCTCTCTCTAGCTTGCATCGTACTCTGAAAGTTCTTGAAGTAGCCCTAGAGTGCTGTATTTTGTCCCTTGGTATCACCAATTCCATGCAAATAATCTCTTATTTGTATGGCTATTGGTCTGTCATTTTGCCACATCCAACCACTGGATCTGGGAAGCTCATTCATAAAGTAAAAGAACAAACACAGTATTAGCCCACCATACTTGAATGAGTTTTTCTTGTCCTTCTTGATGTTTTGTAGGTTTTCTAACAGTTGGTTTAGAAGAGGCTCACAAAAATCATAATCTGTATTCTCCCTTAACATCTGATAAGCAATGTAAATTGCAGTTCTAGGTACTAAATTTTCCCTATTGGAGTGGTATATCTTGTAACCAATTATCATGGAGGCAAACTTGATATCTGGATCAGTGATATCTTCAATTATCATTGCTCTCTTATCAAAATTTGATCTTGTTGCCTCACTCACTGTCTGATTCTTAATGGATTTGAGAGTAGGTAACCCACTGGATGAGTGCAATCCAGTAACTACCCTAATGGCATCCTTGGTTATCTTGAATGGCCTCATTAACCACATAAAGTTGTCATGCATTCTACTCAGAACATACCGGACCCATTCATCTTCTGCAAAATAGGGGAAATGGCTGCACTGACTGAAATGCTTATCCCGGATGGCCTTATATTGGGGTTTGAGATCAAATGAATCATCTATCAGTTCCTTGTGGTAGATATCCATCATCTTAGATTCCCTAAATTCTTCAATATTTGTGTGTATGTAAACCCTAATATCTTCTACATGTAGAACTCCATGCGGAATGCTAGAAAATGCACCTGGGGGATGAACTTCTAGGGATTTATAGGGATGTTTCTTGAATTTAGGGTGCAGCCTATCAGTGATCTTCACAACATTTAGAGTAGCCATCTTTCAGAGATTCAGAGAGAGATTTCAAGAGCAGAAAATACCTCTTTACGCTTCTAGGGTTCACGATATGAGCCGGATCGAGTTGCTTGGATGAATCAACTTCTGCGATTGATCTTTGAGAGGTTTGAGATAAATTGTTGCAGAGCTCCTTCTTTCTTCCTTATGAATGCAAATGTGCAAATGATGAACCAAAGAACCCTTTTATTTCTGCGCAAACCCTAATTCCATTTTGCAATAAATGGACAACCTTAGTTATTCTGGTTGCCTTGTTTTCCTTGTTCTGAGAGAGATCTTTCTAGATCACTAGTATGCATTATTAGATGTCTATCTACCTTTCCCCAGTCATTCCACTTATCCATAGATCATGATACCTCAAATTTGAGTCATACTGGATCTTACTGTGAGAATCCTGTTCTTACCAGATGACTATTAAACCAGATCAATCTATGAAGATTAACCTCTTCTAAACTTCTTGCGGATCTTCCATATCTTTACCAAGCCTCATTTAGATGTTTCTCTAAGAACCCTTTAATCCGTAACTTTCCATGTGCCAATTTCAGGCACCAATTGACTAGCTGGGGGAACTTGTTTTCTTTTGAGACTCCCCCTGAGCCAAAGCTCATCTATTTAGTTTCTGGAAGGAATATTAGCACCAGATTCTGGTGTGGATCCATCCACAACATTTTTTGTACTCCTCTTCACCCAAATCTTGTTCATCTCCCTTTGAATCTCATCCGCATTCACTTTTCCTTTTCCTGTGTGTTGGTTTTGATTATGATGCATCGGACCCTTTTTGTCCTGATTATTGCTTCTGCAGAATTTGGCAATATGGCTGGATCTATTGCAATTGTAGAAAACAACATTTCTTTGCATATTTGACTTATATCCTCTTGATCTACACTGATTAGCCATATGTCCCATTCTATTGCATGCAAAGCATCTACTATTGAATGAATTGTTTATTTGCATATTTCTACACCCATGAGATTTGTGACCATACCTTTTGCAATTAAAACATTGTCTGGAGAAGGATGAATTAGTCTGATTCATTCTTCTTCTGCACTGATTTGCTTTATGACCAAAGTTATTGTAATTGTGGTAGTATCCATTGAAGGATGGATATCTTTGAGCATTTGGTTGTCTTACCGGAGGTCTTCTAGGCATGTTCCTTGGATTTTCTTATCCAGAGTTCTTCTAACTAGATCCGGAGCTTTCACCTTTCTCATACCCCACGCCTTGCTTGTCATCTACCCTCTTTTGGCTTTCAAGAAGAACTTCAATTTGAGCAGAGCTTATCTTGAATTTCTCTTTGTATTCATTTGTTGTTTGAAGATCCCTTTTTAGAGTGTCAATCTGATTCTCAATTTGTTCTTCATTGTCTTTAGCTTCTTCAAGATCATATTCTAAATGCTTGATTATTCTATCCATTTTATGGCAGTCTTCTGATTTTTCCTTGAGAGATTGTTTTAGATTATCTTCAGTCTTTCTTTTCTTTTCAATCTCTTAGGTGAATTTCATAACTCTTGATTCCATTTCATGTCTTACCATAATGACCTCTTTTGATAACTTCTCACATAACTTGGTTTTCTCATTTAGATCTTCATTAGTATCATTGGCTTCATTTTGACTTGCTAATTATTGAAGAAGTGCCTTTCTTTTCTTCATTGAGATACTTAGTTTTTCTTTGAGTTCATTTATGAATTCATCAGCTTGTTTGAGTCTTTCCCTCAGCTCATTGACTTCAGAGTGAGATTGATCAAGATAATCTAGAGCAGACTGAAGTTGTTCCCTCATACCATACATATCTATTGAGATTCCCAGATCTTCCTCAAGCTATTAGGCTCTATCTAGAGGAACTTAGCTCTGATACCAATTGTTAATCACTAAGAGGGGGGTCAATCAGTTATCTTCAATTACTGAGTTTCTTTTCTCCTTTAACAATTAGTGCAATATCAAATCATATAAGAATACATAACCATGGAAGTAGAAATAAACTCAACACACATGACACAATATTTTTGACGTGGAAAACCTTGTTAAGGGAAAAACTATGAGGTGATTAACCCAAGACTGTATTCTCTGTTAAAAGAATAAGGTAGTACAAAATGGCACTTGCCAATTAGGGCTTACTGCCTGAGCACACTGCTCACAAGAGGCTCACTGCCTATAATAGTTTATAGAAGAAAACTAGGTACTTGAACTGATGAGAAGCATCCACATATGCTTAGGTTTAGTTCTAGTTAAGCTCAATATACTGATCTACTACACTTCATTCTTCCTCTACCTTAGTGATGATGTTCTGTCACATACCGGACCTCTATCTCTATTTCCACACTATTCCCTGCTCTTCTTCACACTTCACAATACACCACACACACCTTCTCATCGAAATCCATCTAGTATATATATTCGCACAAAGGATTTCAACATCTTTCTAGTCAGCATCCTGAATACTCAATATTTTCCCAAACTCTGGTCTGTCAGTTGAATCCTTGCTTACCAAGTGATACGTATCAAAGAGATGCTTATAGAAGTCATCAATCATGTTGGCCAATCATGAATGATCCCTTAAGAAATTTTATTACCATCAATATTTCATCTAGATTAAGGTCTAATGCTCTACCGGTCAGTTCTTCCTCAATCTACTCTGCCAAATAGGAACTCAATACTTAGGTGCTCATATGTCTTCACTCTTTCATCACCAGAGGCTCAATCCCTGGAATCTATCAGTCAAGGTACTCCTCTTGACTTCCCCAATTCTACACTTTACTGAGATACTTCCTCTGAGAGATCCAGACCTGATTGTCAGACCTTACTGCATGCTCTAGTCTTGGTCACCGGACCAAAATACTCTTCAATCTGACTTCCGGTAGAGACACACCATGTCCTGCGGATGTGTGGGATGGACTTTGTTGCCATCAATGACAACACTCATGAAGCTACATAGTGTCTCTTGCCAACAGTTTTACCATTACAATGCTTATTTTTTATTAAAAGAAAGAATCTTTAAAGAAAAAGGAAAAAAGAAAATGGAAAAAAAGAATATCCTTGATATCACAAAGGATAAAGCATAGTACAAAGATTACTTGAGATAAAACATAGACTAAAGAGAAAAATACATAAAATAATAAATTGTGATATTGATATAAAGAAAAAATAATCTTCAAGAAAGTGATAATCACATGGGCTAGTGCATGATGTTCTTATCCACTTGTATTAATATTTTTCTCTATTAAAAGACATTAAACTAACTTTTAATAAAACAATTTTAATATTATTCACATACAAGAAATGAAAGAGATTTCATAAAGTAGATAACCATTAAACTAAATTATATTGTTATTTAGCATGGACTCTATTACCAGTTACTCTAAATCTTATAATCTTAACAACAACTCTATTTATAGTTTAACTATATTATTAACACATAACTAAACTATATACTAACTTTGAAACATATTACAAGCATTATTGCGTAAAAGATACTATAATCAAAGTGGGCCCAAAACACAAAGGAAAAGGGCATGGTTATTGAATTTTTACCATTACAATGTTTAATTTTTTGTTGGAAAAGAATTTTGGAAAAAAAGAAAAGAAAATGGGAAAACAATCAAAACAGTCTATGCTTGAGACATAAAAGAATAAAGCATACTACAAAGATGACTTGACATAAATCATAGACTAGAGAGGAAAAGACAAATTAATAAATGGTGCTATTGATATAAACTAAACATAACTTTCAAGAAAGTGATCATTGCATGGCATACTACATTTTGTTCCTATCAACTTGTATTAATATTTTTCTCTCCAAAATATATTACAATTTGATGACTTGACATAAAGCTTATTTTAAAGAGGCTTGACATAAAACATAGATTAAAGAGGAAAATACATAAATTAATAAATAGTGATATTAATATAAAATTAAAAAATGGCTTTCAATAAAATGATCGTCTCATGGACCTGTGCATGATGTTTTTATCAACTTGTATTAATATTTTTCTCTCCAAAGTATATTACAATTTGATGACTTGAAGAAAATTATTGTAAAGAGGACTTGACATAAAACATAGATTAAAGAAGAAAATACATAATGATATTAATATAAAATTAAACAATGGGTTTCAATAAAATGATCATCTCATGGACTCATGCATGATGTTCTTATCAACTTGTATTAATATTTTTGGATGTTCCTATCAACTTGTATTAATATTTTTCTCTCCAAAGTATATTACAATTTGATGACTTACATAAAACTTATTTTAAAGAGGACTTGACATAAAACATAGATTAAAGAAGAAAATACATAGTGATATTAATATAAAATTAAAAAAATAGCTTTCAATAAAAAGATCATCTCATGGGCTCATGCATGATGTTCTTATCAACTTGTATTAATATTTTTTGATGTTCCTATCAACTTGTATTAATGTTTTTTCTCTCCAAAGTATATTACAAATTTGATGACTTGACATAAAACCTAGATTAAAGACAAAAAATAAATAGTGATATTAATATAAAATTAAAAAAATGGCTTTCAATAAAATGATCATCTCATGGACTCATGCATGATGTTCTTATCAACTTGAATTAATATTTTTCTCTCCAAAATATATTACAATTTGATGACTTGAAATAAAACTTATTTTAAAGAAAGCTCAACATAAAACATAGATTAAAAAAGAAAGTACATAAATTAATAAGTACGGATATTAATATAAAATAGAAAAAAATGACTTTCATGGCGCCTATATGTTGTTCTTTAAATCAACTTGTATTAATATTTTTCCTAATATAAAAATCATGTTACAAAGACAAGCGCTGGCAGCACTAGCGACTTTTGATTTGCCATTTCCCTGTGTAGTAGGTAGGCTTTCCTTTCTACAAAAGAACATACCTGTCACTGTAACCCTAAATAATAGACGTAAACTTCCCATCAAGTGTACATGACACATAATAGGCTAAAAGCAGCATCTTCTACCGACGACTCAATTATGCAGATTCTCATGTTGAGTTATGATTCTCTCCCTGCTCATCTTAAACCCTGTTTTGCGTTTCTTTCTTTCTTCCCCGAGGATGAGACAATAGACTCCCAATATCTCATAAACCTGTGGGTAGCAGAAGGATATGTTCCTCGAGGGGAGGACCAGCTAGATATTGGATGGAGTTATTTATGTCTTCTTCACAGTTTATGTTTAGTCGAGAGAGTAGGCGACATATATGATCAGGAAGATAGAATGCTCAAAGTGCATGATTTATTGTTTGATTTGGCCATTAGTATAGCAAAAGAAAGTCAATGTGCATTTAGTGTGGAGGAAGCCTTCAAAAAAGGTCCAATTGTGCAAACGAGTAGCAGGTGCCGTGGGATTTTGTTGGGCAAGAAAAGCATAGGCGATGGTGATGTAGATGTAATGGCAAGCAACAGGGCATATTCTGCATAATGTCTTCGCACTCTATCTTTCTCAAAAAATAATCGCATTCAAAATATTCCGGCAATCTTGCCTGGCGGTGCGAGAGAACTGCGCGTTCTTGACTTGAGTGGCACTGAAATCTCGTCGTTGCCCGCTTGTGTTGGAAATTTGAAGCTCCTTAGAGTTTTGAATTTAAGCGAGACACATATTACTGAGGTTCCAGAATGTGTAAAAAGTAATAAGAGTCTTCGCTTCCTTGACATTTCTTACTGCGACAGTCTAGAATGGTTGCCTGAGTGGATTGGTGAGCTTAATTGCCTGCAACATCTGAATATAAGTGGTTTTTGTTAGTTTTAGGATCAGAAATGAAATAAGCAGAAATACAACAACACATAGAGCAATGAACACAGCAGGTACCCTGGGAAAACCTTCCAACTCGAGGGAGAAAAACCCAGCAAATATATCTCTTATATATTGAAGGAATAGGAGCAGAAATTTGCTTACAACTCAGGCCCAACACAAGGGCAAATTTGATACAATGAATAATAGCACCTCTCCTAGATACAAAGATATAAATGAATATGTTTCTCCTTGAAATCTGCTCTGCTGCTAAAGAATGACCGAACTTCTGCTAGAGGTGTTAATGAAGTGATTGAATCGATGTATATATACAAATCAAGGTGACTCTTCATATGCATGGGCGACTCTTCATATGCGTCGGCGACTCTTCATATGCTTAGGTGTCTCTTCATATATTTTGGTGTCTCTTCATATATTTTGATGTCTCTTCATATATGACTTTTCATTGAGTTGATCTGAGTAAATCTCCTGATGCTACAATAACATCAACACTCCCTCTTAGCTAAGGAGATATCTTTCTAGATATGTCATGGAGTCTCTCAACATGACACTCATAATGGCTACACCCATTAGTGAGAAGAATTTATCACGGAGTCTCTCAACGTGATATCATCATGGAGTTACTCAACATGATGTCCACCATGGCTACTCCCATGAGTGGAAGAAAACTAGTGCACAAGTGCCCATCACGGAGTCACTCAACGTGATGTTGTCATGGAGTCTCTCAACATGACGTCCACCATGGCTACTCCCAGAGGGTGGAAAGAAACATGTGTACAAATGCCCATCACGGAGTCACTCAACGTGATGTCGTCATGGAGTCTCTCAACATGACGTCCACCATGGCTACTCCCAGAGGGTGGAAAGAAACATGTGTACAAATGCCCATCACGGAGTCACTCAACGTGATGTCGTCATGGAGTCTCTCAACATGACGTCCACCATGGCTACTCCCAGAGGGTGGATAAACACAAGTACAAGAGAATCATCACGGAGTCTCTCAACGTGATGTCCACAATGGCTAGTCCCATTAGTGGAAAAATACATCATCATGGAGTCACTCAACATGACGTCCACCATGGCTACTCCCAGAGGGTGGAAAGAATCACATCTCTATCTTAGAGATGGACAAAGGGCTCGCATCTCATATTTCTCCGTCACAGAAAAATATACACTACAAGGGCTTTCACCTCATACTTCTCCGTCACAGAGAAATATACATTGCAAAAGATCTTCATGATGATGTGACTCCCTCTAAAGCTCCAAGTACTTGCATCAACCTTCTGACCTTCTCGTCCAAGATTGCCTGCAATGCTTGCCTTAGAGAAATGGTTTTCAACGCATGCCTCTGGCACTACTGACTTGCGAGAGTTCAGGACTATCCTCCTTGATCTCATCCCATATCACTTTATTTTGAATAGGTTTGTGGAGCTACCAAAATCAAATCCAGATTGATAGTCTTGTTCAATTCTGTTCTCAACAACTGAAGAGGTCTTCCAAGTACTGCAACCCACTTAGCTGACACCTTCACTTCTTCTCAGTGAGTCACAGAACTCCCTCTTGATCCCTACCTCAGAGATTGCAAGGAAGTGAACTCCCCTCCATTGATTTATCTCAGAACCATAGTCCTTTTCCCGGACATGCTCTCAACTCGTGCCTTGAATTCTCAGAATTTAACTCCCTCTGAATGTCATTTCCTCCTCTTTGAAGTAGCTGATCGCAATGACAATCTGAAAGGGTTTTCCGTTATGTAGTGTCTTCATCTTTCTCAATCTTCTTTGCTAATGCAAATTCCTCATCCAAGGTTGACCCAACCTTGTGCCCTCGAGAGATGTCTCTAGTGAAGTTATGTGCCACCAACTCAATCCCATGGCTGCAAGCTATGACTCCATGAATGTTCATTTCTCCAGCCGGCATGCCTTCCTCACAGGATGCCTCAAGCTCTTCCTCCCTTTGAATTCCTTATGCAGTCTCTCATCATCCTTTTGCTCCTTGATCCGTCCTGGAAGCATTTTAGAGAGATTACTAATAGTTTGTAGAATCAAACTACCCCAAAGAGAAATATCCAGACCAATGCTAGAAGCATATGTGATTCACTATTCTCAATGTTAGTGCATGAATTATTAACTGCATAAAAATTCATGAACATTATTCAAACATGAAATACTTATCTCTTTATGTGAGTCAATTCTACAAATCCAGTTAGGCGCTTGGAAGTCTCACTATATCCCACAAACATTCCTTTCTTGCCTCAGGTTTCACACCTGTGAAGGCCTCCTCTAGAGTTAACAACCATTTCCACACTTTGTCATCATCAGAAACAAAGATAAAAGTTGTCTCTAGGACAAGAGTAGAATGCCCCAATAACATGGAAGAAGTGGCTTGTTTTGCATAAGCAAGTAGCTCAATTTATGTGAGCTTTCTCTATCTCAAGTTCTGAAGAGCAATAAGAAACAACAAGTATTGTTGGCGATGGCACTGATGTGCTCATGAAAGGCATTAATGTTTCCATAATATATAAGTCTGCTGCCCTTCCTTTCTCTTCCACACACTAAGCTTTCCATGGGGTAATGCAGTAACTGAGAGTGTTGTTCCATACTGCAAATCAAAGATAATAATATCTCTTGGAAACATCACATAAATTATATGTGGCCATCTCGATGAAAACAAACATTTAACAAAAACATTAGGGAACAACGCCAAAGCCGAAAACGAGGAGGACTGATTGTTTCCCGTTTCCTTGTCACTCTTCAAATTCTCGATTCACTAACTTGAAGCTAATGTTCTTTGAGCACTGTATCATTCTCTTCATCCCCATGCTTTAGCATCAATATTTTAAGATAGTTGTCACCCATTTCTCTATGGCTTTTATGGCCATCTTTCAACTCAAGCAAATACCTTTTCCAGAAATCTTCAATTTCAAAATATTTTGTAATGCTCGCCCATTGCTTTTCCATACTTCTTGGGCAAAATACTACTGTTGTGATCCATCATCAATAAATGACAATAGATCCCAATAGGATAACTAACCAATGAAAAAATCATGGGAATACTCACCGTGAAGTCAGTCCATACTACCTCAACCAACAGAACTTCATTGCAAACTACAATCCATTGGGAGCTGGTAGAAGTAACCACAAAATTGGCATTTGGTGTCACAATAGTGCATAGAATCTGCATTTCTTATATGAACATGTGGACCTTGATGATTTCTTTCATAAAGAGGAATGGGAATGAAACAGCCTTTGTGCAGATCATTTTGCTTTGACACAAGCTCACACTCAAATGAACCCCTTTGACCCTAAAAAATCCTAAATAAACTTTCACACTCAGGATTCACACCTACTAATTCCACCACCTCACTGCAGGCTGGAACAATTGCAGGTCCAAAATTGCTGGTCAATACCTTCAAGTCTTTCTTCATTGGGGATAGCTCGCATACTTTCCATACAAGCTTCTCCTTCTCCTTAAGTTCTGTTGTCATGAAACTACAGAGTCGATATCCCTCACAGCACATCATCCTTATTTCGACTGAGCATTGTGAGGTTTTGTTATTCATGGAGCCGCATCCATACATGAACCCTTTGTGTACACGCAGCTTTGGAGCACAAGCTTCCCATAGAAGTAGCTAGGGTCTGAAAATTGTAACTCCCTTCCACACAAACATACATAAAATCACAAAGCTCAACCAAATATCGAATGAAATTGCAGGAAACATCCTTCCTAGATGCCTCCCTGAAATGCTCGCCTTCATGCTAGTAGAAAGCAACCACAGTGCTAGCTGACTATTGAGGAACAATGATGTAAAGTTCCGCCTCAAAGTTGCCACTCTCCAGTTGAGCCACAATTGACTCCTCCACCAAGCTTTTCATTCGGAAATTGCGTATCATCATCTTCTTGTCAACATACATTCCCACAGCAGATAAGTGCCGCTGATTTAACCTATCGAAACCGATCCGAATTCTTGATGGATTTCCTAAGAAAGCAGAACCAGAAGCGGGCACAAGCTTATTGTAGAGGCTTAAAATTTTATGCTTTGGAAGTTGCACTTTTTCCTGGCATTTCACATTCATCAGGACAGGCATGCTCATCCCCACACAAATGCTCTACATTTGAATCCAAATCGTGGAAATGATCTTTGACTGGAATTGCACTTGTGCTGGCCCGAGTGCCCAGGCCTCAGAGCACATAACTCATTGCAATTTGAAGACATCTCAAATAAGAAACAGATATCGCTGCAAGTGTGATTTTTCCCTTTGCAATCGTGAGAGCCTTCCTGCTCTACCAAATCCCTGCATAGGTTCAAGTTGTCTCCTTCTCGGGCACTGCAACATTTTGCACACGAATGACTCCCCATGCAAGAATGGTCATCACTATGCCCTTTCACCAACACACACCTCTGAAAATAATCAGAACACTTGCATCCACAAAACCGAAAGACCTTGCTTTACTTTGCCAAGAGCAACATTAGCCTCTAGCCGCACCCTTAGATCTGCAATACTTTGCCTTCAAGATCTGCCCTAGATGAAAAGTTGACTTGACTACTTAAACAAATTTGATCAGATCTTTTCTTAGACCTGCTCTGATACCATGTTAGTTTTAGGATCAGAAATGAAATAAGCAGAAATACAACAACACATAGAGCAATGAACACAGCAGGTACCCTGGGAAAACCCTCCAACTTGAGGGAGAAAAACCCAGCAAATATATCTCTTATATATTGAAGGAATAGGAGCAGAAATCTGCTTACAACTCAGGCCCAACACAAGGGCAAATTTGATACAATGAATAATAGCACCTCTCCTAGATACAAAGATACAAATGAATATGTTTCTCCTTGAAATCTGCTCTGCTGCTAAAGAATGACTGAACTTCTGCTGGAGGTGTTAATGAAGTGATTGAATCGATGTATATATACAAATCAAGGTGACTCTTCATATGCGTTGGCGACTCTTCATATGCGTCGGCGACTCTTCATATGCTTAGGTGTCTCTTCATATATTTTGGTGTCTCTTCATATATTTTGATGTCTCTTCATATATGACTTTTCATTGAGTTGATCTGAGTAAATCTCCTGACGCTACAATAACATCAACAGTTTTGACGGATTGATGCCCAAGGGAATATCAAAGCTTGTGTCTTTACAGGTGCTACAATTAAGTCATATGAACAAACTATCTGTTGAAGAGAATGAATACTTAAAGTTGGACCATTTTGTCAATTTGGTCAACCTCTGCGAAGTGTGCATATATATTCGTCACGAGGGTGAACTGAAAAGTATGGAAGATGGCATCCTTGCCACGTTGATGAAGATGCAGAATCTATCAATAGTCAATAGGGTTGAAGGTGATGCCGACGTATGTAATCTTCCACCTCTATTGGAGAAAATGTTAGCTATGAAGGATCTTGAATACCTTTGGTTACATGGCTTTGCAGTGCCAAATTGGATATGTGGCTTCTCAAATCTGATGCAATTGTATTTAGTAAGATGTCATTGTGCTGAATATCCAGCACTACAAATGATGCCCAACTTAATAAAATTGGACTTACAGGTAAATGATATTTGCAAGGCATTGCCAAATGGGTTTGGGAAGTCTGAGGGATTCCCTCAGCTGCGTTATTTTGAAATTTGGAAGTTTTCAGTGTTAGAGGAGTTGCCAGAATTAGAGGATGGAGTGATGCCACGCCTTGAGATACTAAAAGTCACATTTTCATACAATCTAAACACAGTTCCACGTGGATTGGAGCTCCTAAAAAGTCTGAAAGAATGCAAGTTTTGTCACACGGGAGTGCCTGATACGTTTGAGAAGGGTGGGGAATTATGGAATAAAATGAAAGCCAATAACCCCAATGTCATCATAAATGTTTGGTAAGTAAAGTTGTTTTGGTTGGGGTAGCGAAACGCAGAATGGGTGTATTTTTATAATTTCCTTGATTACCATTTCCTTATATACCCAATTTATATTGAAAGAAAATTTAGCAGTAATTTTAAAGTTTGCAAAATGCAAGTTAATCTGTATGAAAAGCTGCATATGTTAATAGTTTTAAAAATCAATTAAGATTTATTAGATATCTTATCTATCTAATATCAATTTTTAAGTTATTTTATTTATTTAAGAGTTATTTTATTTATTTAAGAGTTATTTTATATATTTAAAGTTATGTTATTTTATTTTAAAATTATTTAAGAATTATTTATATTGTTTATTTATTTTATTTTTATTTAAAGATTACTTTTATTTATTTTTATTTATTTTATTTTATTTACTTTTAAGATTTATTTGATTTATTAAAAAGTTATTTTATAGTTTTTATTCTTTTTAAATATATGTCACGTGTGTTTTAGTTTTATGTAAAGTCATGACAAGGTTTTATGTCTTGTTGTTATTGTAGAACATTTGTGAGCATAATGATTGAAAGTGTTAGTTTATAGTTTTTTTTTTTTTTTAAATTAAACAGAAAAGGGTGGTGATCCACCCATAGCATTACTAAAAAGAGTTATACATAGAGGAAACCAAAACACTAACACATGAAGTACATCAAAAATAATACACACATAAAGGCCCTATTTTGGCAGAGCATACAAATCAACCAGCCACCACCCAAAAATGAAGGCCCTACGATCTTACATCCATCACCCCACGCACACCGAGCCACCGTTGTCCCGTCAACTAGCACCACCATTCACCATGCCTGGATCACGAGGAAATACTTAAGTTGTTTAATAACTAGTATATTTATATTTAAAAAAATATATCTACAGTACACCGAGAGATGTCTTCCAATTTGTTGGCATTTATAAATTACTTGCAGTTAGAATATTTGATATGCTCACACGAATTAATTTAAAGAGACTATGCTGCAAGAATTTTCATATTTTTCAAATGTAATAAAGATTTAATTCCATAACTGCCCAAGTTTTTCTATTTTTCTATCCATTTGGCTTCCACGAATTTATTTATTTACACATTTTATGAATTTTGTTTAGATATAATCTGAATCTTAATTGTTTACAGGGATATGGATCTTTCAACCCTTACTGTGAGTGTAGAACGCCTCTCCGCATAAAAATGGCCTTCAGTAATGGATACTATTAAAAGCCTCTTCAGGTATTGAAGTCCTTAACAAGCTGCCCTGGTGGGATATATCTCAACTTATCCCTGACAAACATCCCGATCAAATCCATTGATAATAATGGCAAGGGAGTAGGATACGATATACTTGAAGCAGTAATTAAGACATCCCTTGAACCATACTTTTCCATAAATATCGAATGTCCTCCTTAGGAGACGTGGCCGATCTGGCACCTTCATCATAGAATACAGGCTTATGTCACCCTCGTCCTTCCCTCACAATGGGCTCTACAAGAGATTATCTTCATGTGGAGTAGGAGCTGAGCTAACATTAACTCAAGACTTATGCCACTTCAAGAGAGGGCTTGCAGTCGATAAGATCTGGGAAATAAACGTTGAGACACTCCCCTCCAAAGAAATAAATGAAGGTGGTTGCTCGCCACGTACTGAATTTGATGGATCCAACGACCATTCCACATGTCACACCCTAATTTGAGCCCTATAATATCCTCGGCCCCCCTTACAATTACAAGATCCTGAAGCCATCCCTGTACCCGAGATGTTGAAAGGAGTTATCTTCCTTATAAAAAAAGACCTATGATCACACCTCACTATGATGCAATACCTTCCAGATCATATTTCAACCATGACATTAGTAGGATCGGAAGATTCTCTTGACTTGGATAAAAAGTAGCCGTGTCATCCTCCTGGTCAATGACCTAAATTTGCAAGACCATCTGCTACTTTATTGCCCTCTCAGTAGCAGTAGAAAATAATATAACTAGTAAAAGCACCAAAGGTGCTATCAAATGGCCGATAGGCACAAATATTTATAAGCCTATCACCAAACAGATTTATATTTTGATATCCAAAGTGTAAATGTTCTTTGTATGTTTTAGCCATTTCAATCTGCGTAGTGTAACTTTTCTTTGTAACGTATCATCATGTGATTTGATTAGTTGATCATTTTAATTGTAAAGCATAATTTTTAAAGGATGGAAGAAAATACTTGCAATTCCACTCTCTTATTAAAATAATAGCTTTTGATGTATGCCTTAGAAACATGTGTTTGATGAATGTTGTAAATTTTTTTACATGAACTCTACCATGTAGATTTATGATACCATTCTTGCATCCTTCAGAATTTTAGATATCCAAATTCTAACCCTAACCTTAATTCTAACGTTACTTCCTACTCTAACCTTAACCCTAAGCCTAATTCTAACCCTAAGCCTAACTTTAACCCTAACCTAACCCTAATTCTAACCCTAGGTTCTCTAATCCTAATCCTAAATCTAACCCTAACCCTAGCCCTAATTATTATAACCTAGTGCTAACCATAATTCGAATGTTAATCCTAACTATAAATCTAATGCTAACCCTATTTATAATTTTAACCTTAAGCCTAACCTTAATTCTAGCCCTGATGTAGAGCAAGGAGAAAATCAAACAACTGATACCACATTTCACAACAATTGTGTATGATATCTATTCCTTCTTTGTCTTGACATGAACTCTTCAAGGATTACAAATCCATAACTTGCTTCATTCTTCAATCTCTACCTACAATTACATAGAACACCTTTGGAATGATGTATTTGGCATGACAAGACCATACATGGTCATTAGGAACCTTGACTTAACAATTGTGTTTAAGAGCCTCCGCAAATCTACCCTCACAACCCACTAGCCCTTCACTAAAAAAATAGTCAATCCAAACTTTGTATTTAGGCATAGAACCCATGAAGTAAAGACATATTTCAACACCTTTTTGGATCATTCACAACATGTATGAAAGCTAGCATGCATTGTTTTGTAACATAAACCCCAAGTAAAGACTGGTAATCTGCCCCTTTAAGCCTGATCTAGGCATCTCAAACTGTCAACTTTCTATCTTCTTGGTATTCTCCCAATATAGGGAATCTGCAACCTTCATTATGAGTTGAAAACTTTCAAAACACCTTACTTGACCCTCTTCTAGGGTTCACAAACATTATTAACACACACAAATGCCTTTTACTCAGTCATAACTGTGACTGTCATATCAAACCTTAACAGGATAGAGCCACTTGTGGGTATAATTATTCATCATTTTGTCAATCCTAACTTGAGGAATTTGAAAAAGACTTCAATTTATACCATTCCAACTAACACCACCATAAAGAATGTTCAATCCATACTAAAATCATCAAAAATCACAAGTTTCTACCCTTTGCCAGTCTGAAACAGGGTTAGAACAGTCCTAGGGCATCACATATATATGACCAAACTCCATCAAATAACTCTGCACCTTCGGTATATGATAAAACACACTTAGGAGTATCATCTCACCCATTTTTAGCAGTTTCTATTGATTAAATGTTGAGAAACACAATTTAGAATCCACATTGTTTACCCTAACAGAGGGTTTTAACTATTTTTACAAGAATTGACATATCTCTCTCAAATGGAAACCAAATTGCATGAAACAAAAAACAAATGGAAAGTGATTGAATGTACTATCACTTGCAACCAATTAGGAATCATTTCCTATCCATACAGGGCCATACAACAATTAAGAACAACAAATTTCTAATGAAATATGTAAGAAATAGTGGTTTTCTTTATTCAACTTTCAATTCTTCAATCACCCACACCAAACAATGATGGAGTCAAGCCTTTCATGCCTTCCTAAGCCTACCCCAATGGTTACAACTGATATTTGGATTATGGGTTAACAAATACCCATTAGTTTCCCTTTTACACACAAATGTAAAATTGCCTTTTACATCAGTTTTGCAATTTTATACCTTTGCAACTTTACAATATGACTCAAAACTTCAAATTTAACTTTCCTAATGATTTCAACATATGAAGTATGACTCAAATGACCTTACTACAACATTGAATCTTCAAAATTTACTCAAATGAATTAACTAGGACCTGTTACATGCTTATTGAGGCCTTCTAGACCGTATTACAAAAATGAGAATACCTATACAAAATCAAAATCCTAAGTCTACCTCATGGAGGCATATTCATGCTAGGGTGCACCTGCACCAAGCCCTAACCATGATTCTAGTTCTAACCCTAACCCTAACAATAATCTTAATGAATGTGTGAATGAATGTTGACATTCACTCTATGTATATGCACATCTCTGTGTGTGTGAAATGTTAATTTTGACATTCACTTTGTTTGAAGTGCATGTATGTTTGTGTGTGTTTGAACTAACTTTGACATTCATTGCGTCTCTATGACTTTGAAAGTTAACTTTGGCATTCACTCTATGTGCATGCACATGTGTGTGTGTGTGTGTGTGTGTGTGTGTGTGTGTGTGTGTGTGAAAAGTTAATTTTTGCACACTTTGTCTAAAGTGGATATGTGTGTGTGAAAAGTTAATTTTGACATTCACTTTGTTTGAAATGCATGTGTGTGTGTTTGAATCCTAACCTTAACAAAAATACTTTGATGCTCACTTTATGTGAAGGATATGTATAAAAATACTTTCAAACTTCAATGATGTTCACTTTGTGTGTTTGAACTAACTTTGACTTTCATTGTGTGTGCATGGTTTTGAAAGTTAACTTTGGCATTCACTGTGTGTGTGAATGAATGTTGGCATTCACTATATGTGCATCCACGTGTGTGTGTGTGTGTGTGTGAAAAGTTAATTTTAGCATTCACTTTGTTTGAAAGTGCATGTGCATGTGTGTGAAAAGTAAATTTGGCATTCATTTTGTTTCAAGTGCATGTGTTTGTGTGTGTGTGAAAAGTAAATTTTGACATTCACTTTATCTGAAGTGTGTGTGTGTGTGTGTGTAAAGTTAATTTTAGAGTTCACTTTGTTTGAACCATTATAATATCCTTTTTCACTTTTTCTCATGGAACCATTTCATTATAATATTGTGCCTAAGACAATTGTTGCTAAACAAGCCAGAAGAACAAGAGCTAGTTAACGATTATATTTTGAGATTTCAAGTTTCAATTACTAACATGAGTTTAACATTAGAGGATGATGAGCTTCAAAATTTATTTACTAATGGTTTACTCCCACGTATCAAAAGTCATGTTTTTATAATCCGTATCATTCATTTTCAGATTTATGTGCTAATGCATGCAAATGTGAGTGTGCTTTATTGGAAGATCCTTGTTTATATCATCGTGTTTCTAGCACTTCTTCTCATTCCCATGAGGAAACATCAATGTCAAATTTAGAAAATGGAGGCAATGAGGGTGCATCTATTGCTACTCATAATGAGAATCATTATGAACATATCAAACCAAAGAGATTAACTCTAATTTAAAATCTTGAATTTAGAAGTTTAGGGTTCAATCAACAATAAGGGATATCAAACCAATGAGACTAGTGCCTGAAATATTTCAAATTGAACACCATGTTGTGTAAAAGGACAAACCATAATTCATTTACTTTCCATCCACAAGCTCTCATTCAAAATCCAAATTATCATTCAAGGAGCATCAATGTGAGATCATAAATGTACATTTGACATATCTAGGCATATTGCATGACTAAATGTTATTTTTTATCATTGTCCCATATCATTAACTCAGTAACAACAATTTGACCAAAGGAATAAGCCTGCATAGCAAACTCCTCAATAGTGTCTATAGACATCGACCTTTTGCAAACATAAAATGATGACACTAAAATGAATAAATTCTAGGTAGTAAAATTAATGACATTCAAATCAGCATACAATGTTTAATTTTGCACTCACAAAGGTCAGTTCTCCAATAGTGAAAGTGAGCCAAAACAAGAAATAGCAATTTTCTTCTAAAGTGTTATGTCTAACAAATCTTTATTTTTTATATATATTAAGAGATTAGTTGACAAATGCTGACACAACAAAATCTTCATAAAACTTAAAACTAAACATCTTTATTCTATATATTTAATTTCTAAACATTTATTTTAACATAATCAATCCCAATTCTTATAATAAATTAAATTAATTATTCATAATAATTTAATAAATTTACTAAAATGTTTATATTTAGTGTATTATTTCCCCTTACTATAAACAACTCACTAGTTAACTAACTTGATTTTTTTTTAAAGCAGTAGTTAGATTTATATAAGTTAAGAAAGGAATACAACCACAACTCTGCATAAACCATCTCACAGAAAGTAGCCATTAGAGGAATACAATAATATGCTACATAAAGTAGCCCACACAACAAAATACAAAAGCTAAAATCATTTCATTACATAATGCACAAGGTGATACATTATAAGATAACTCAAGCCATTACATTTTTTCTAAACTTGACCTAAATTTCTAATTTGAATCCTAAGAAGTGGTAACAAGATTTAGAAAAAAAAAAAATCCTCTTTGCATGAGAGTCACGAAAAACTAAAAGTATGATGATCATAATGTCATAAAACTATTTATTTATTTATTTATTTATTCCTAAGGATCATACTTTCTATTAATAACAATTCAAACATTGAATTTTAACTAACAAAAGCAATGTTTCGTCTATCTATAAATATAAATCTATTTGTCAACAAATATTTCAAAAATATTACAACAAAGTAAGTCAACACTACCTATTATGTCTAACAAAAGATCCTTCTATCATTATCAAATGTAAAATGTAACTTATATGTAATTCTAAGATAAATAAATTCATTAAGACAACTTAGATATTTCATATTCAATAAACAAGGCAAAAACATATTCTTTCTATATTAACTAGATGAAATCTTTCTATAATTACAAGTTAAATTCCTTCTAAATTTAAACAAGATAATTTCTCTTTTTAAAAAAAATTAAATTTATATCTATTCCATTTTTAATATAAAATTTCTTATAAAAAAATAATTCTAAAAAGAAAAATATGATATCTAATCAGACTAATGGAATAAGATAAAAGGAAAAAGAAATAAGATGACATAAAAGACAAAACCACCTTATAAAAAAGGCTCTAAAACTATTCATGATTTCTAATTATAAAATATTTATAAGAATCCACCCCTTTTAGATTATAAGAGAGAGCATAATAAAGTGAAGGTGTAGTTATGGTTCTACAAGAAAAAAATAGATTGCAAGACATTTTTTTATAATGTTTAAGACCGATTTGGATACATAAAATATTTGATCGGTATAAATATGTATACATCAAGTATTAAATGTCAATCAGATTTCAAAGAACATTAGCCTTATCTAAGGCAATGAAGGCGTAGTTAAGTAAGAATAGAAATTAGAAATTTACCATAAATAATATTTAGAAAGTAAAGATTGCTGGTAAGGCATATACTAACAATAGCATCAAGCAGGTTAAAATCCAATTCAAAATATAGTGGCACTATAATACCCTTAACCCTATTTTCATATGTGTCCTACAGGAATCAAGAAATCTACCCTGCGCATGAAAAAAAAAAAAACTCCATTCTCAGCAGATTGCGCTGCAGAACGGGAGCAAGAATAGGAAAAAAAAACATACATCAAGTGTGAAGAAAATAAACATGACGGCATAGAAAGAGATTTGTAAAGATTAAGAGAGTGATCGATACTTTCAAGCAAATACAATTGGCATGAATGAAGGCAAATTATACAATTGAAATTGCTCTGGTAGTCATGCATACAAAATGCGGAAGCATAGATACAAGGAACACGAACTGGTCAACATAATGTCTCAAACAAAAATCATTTCATGGTTTGCTGAAAGAAAAGAGACAAGGCATGATCTGCATGACAAAATGCCTAAATCAAATAGGGTCTCATGGTATCCCACAACCACAGGAAAGCTCAAATGGATTTGTTGAGAAAATCAATTGCAACTAGTAGGTGTAAGGCCAGAGTGTCAACCTATACCCACATCTCCTCGAACAAGAGAAGAAGCATAAAGAATAAAGGAATTATATGAAATGTTGCATCGACTATGGTAAACATGCAATGAAAATGTGGAAGCACATACATTTGTGCCATAGAGATGTTATCTCAGGAATGCAACGATTACAAAAAAAATAAACAAGGTTTCCACGCAATGATTCATTTTGGTTGCATATAGATCCACCATTTCAAAGAATAATAAACAAAAATAATTCATACCTCAGCAATATCTATACAATTCAAATTGACAAAACATAGTAGTATATTATTGGCATGCAAATTCACATCATCAGATTATATAGAAAATATAGATAGTCCTTTCATTATGCCACAAATCAAAATAAAATAAAATGGAGAATTGGTTCAGATGCACTTGTAATAGAAGAATCTCCCAAATCATTGATTTCCTATGATAGAGTTTTCTCAGAGATAGTTACTCCTTGAGGGCATCCCCCTTTCCTCCCCCTTTTAGCATTCTCCATATAGATTCTTGAATGTCCATCTAGAAGAGTCCTTCTCTAACTTACATCTTCTTGATCTTTTTGAAACCAAATAAATGATTCTTTAAATGCCAATCCAAAAAACAACCACCTCTTGGCACATAAATACTTATTTTAAACACTTATTTTAAATTCTTGCTATTTTTTGGTTTTTTTAAACACTTATTTTATATGGACGACCAAAAAATAGGACTACCAAATTTTTGGCAGTTACAAGATGTGTGCACATATAGAATGGCCTATCAGCCAAATTATCAAAATGATTAAGTAAAGCTATGGCTTGCTGAATAATATAGTTAATTTTCTAGTTGTCTGAACCTTTAGCCTTCAAGGCACTAACAATAACCTGGGAATCACCTTTAATCCAAAGACTCGTGACTCCATAATTAACCACCAAATTGATTTTGTGCACCAATGCCTAGGCCTCTACTTCATTTTTGGTTCCCTTTAGAATTTTAGTCAATTTCACCACCAAAAGATTTTCTTCCCCATTTCTAATAACACAACCAATCCTCGATAAACCCGGATTTCCTCTACATGCGCCATCAAAGTTGAGTTTAGAAATCTATTGGGAAGGAGGAGTCCATCTAACACGCTCTCTCTTTGCTCCTTTACCACTTGTCAAACAAAGACCCTTATTTCCAATCAGCTTGAGGAATCGCCAATTCCTAGAAATGATATCATCTGAACCTAGGCAAACTGAAGATTTAAAACTAGATCTATTAATCTTGGCGGCTACCACCTCCAGGATCACCTCTAACTTTTTACAAATGGCAAGGCATGATTTAGCTTCTTTTCTAAACAATCTAAAATTTCTTTCCTACCAAATATGCCAGATGATTAGTGACGATCCAACATCCCAAAGACAAGCGAACTTAGATTCTGTAAACAACTTCGACCAATTTTTGAACATGGATACTAGCGAGCCAGACAATGAGGAAACCCAATTGATTTTCCTAAGAAACCAAATCCAACATTCTCTGCTAAAAGGATAAAGAAGTAGAAGGTGATCCAAATTTTCTTCCTCTACTCTTCACACGACACACTTGAAGTTAGAACCAAGACCCAAACTTTTGATTCTGTCACCTATTAAAATTTTATTATGAAGAGTGAGCCAAGTGAAAGCCCCAGCTTTGAACAATATAGCATCATTCCAGCATAGATTCATTGGTAAGTCTGAATTCATTCTCCCAATAACACTCTTGTAACCTTCCTTAGCAGAGTAAGAGCCAGATTTGGCTGTTGCCCAGACAATTTCATCTTCAAGTTTTGAATAGATGACCACATGCTTAATCAATAAGCTTCTCAGCAATAGTTTTTTCTCAATGGGGAATTCACAGTCCCAAGTGTTCTTCCAAGTTATTCTCCTGTTACCTGAGCCTCCTTCTATGCGCCAGTAATCTTTAACCTTTTTAACCCAATGCAATTTAAGGTATTCTTTGGCTTCTTTGAGCTCGTCCGACTCAAAAAAGCTTAGGTTCCGCATTCCATGAGTCATCCCAGAAATTTATTGTTTGTGTTGGGTAGTTAATAGTTGGTTCCTATAGAAAAATTGGTTTAAAGTGTGAAGGCCTCTATAAATATCATTGAGTAATGTTATCATATAAAATACCCAAACATAATATAGTTTTTGTCTTTTTTATATTATTTTAAATGTAATTCTTAATTAAATTTATGTGTTTGATCTTGGAGCTCAAAATAGTTTTATTTTTTTAAAACGATCATAATATTTTTATTATTTAAAAATCTATCTATATTTGCAAACATATGAATAGAGATCTTAAGAAAAATGTGTAAAAGAACTAGTTACAATTTCTTCAATATATTTTGATAAGAGCTATAGGTTTATTTCTTATTAGTAATTTATTAAAGACAAAAGTTACGTTAGTAAAAATTGTTATACACAAATTGAAATTTTAATAATGTTTGTGATTTCAGGGTTTTTATTGGTGATAAAGTTAGTCGAAATACTACTTGGTATGTTGTGTATAGGACATTAGTTTTGTAGGTGGGTGGGAAGCTACATGCTAGTTTCATAGTATTAGTTGTTACTTCTAAGAAGTCCTATTGTTGTTAAATATATAGCATAGTCAAGTAGTCCTATAGTTGAATCTAGAAAAGCTTCATTTTTAAGCATACTCTTTTTATTGCTAATGTAGATAACTCAAGGATGTCTACACCATCTATTTGAAGAAAGTTTTAGTATACATCATCTAAATTGTCAAGTCTATGACATAATGCATTGGATATCTTATTTGTTTGTATGTATATTGTCTTTTATGTTCTATTTAGGTTTCTTCGATGGTTTGCAAGTTTGTATGGACAAACACAAGGATCTATTTGTAATTGTTGCTATAAGTTTAGTTATCTAATGGAGAGTTGACATGTCTTGCAAATACATTTTTGTGGTTTATCATGTTTGGATAAATTATAGAGTTTCCATTTACAATTTCTACTCACTAGATTGGAACAAAATTGTATACCATGAATATTCATTTGCAAATGAGAATTTAATAATAAAGATGTTCCAATTCCTTTCCTCAGATGTTTGTGCATTTTTATATTATTATTTGTATTGTATTGGGGTTTCTACTAACATTCCATGGGAGAAGGTTTTTATTATCTAAACAAAGTATTTCAAATTCCATATATAAAATTAGACAAGCATTGTTTATCATCTTAAAATAGTTTTTCGTTGTCTGGGTCCTACTTGGTGCAAGTGCAACCTCATCTATTAAATGTTGTATTTTTTGAATTTGGATAAAAGTATTATTAATACTTTTTTATGGAATTCTTTGATTTTTAGTTCTCTAATGAGAACAAGCACACTCTATTGGGTATTCTATTTTATGGAGTCACAAATTTAGTTCAAGGGATAAATAAAAATATGGTAGCTTGGTGTCTACAAAAGGTGGAAAATAGTTCGACTTTACTCTCAAGGCAAGTTGAAATTCCTAGAATTTGTGAAAAGGGTAGATTTAGAGAGGGATGTTTACTATTGCTTTAAATAGATATATAAATTTTTGTGGTGTAAGGTTTATTATGGTGCTTTCAAGCCTAGGTTAGATGTTATTCAATGGTTTGCAAGTTCTCCTTGTGAAAAACACCATGGCATTCTTGCATTAAGTCTTGAACTTGAGAAATCAATATTGTTGATTAAAATCTAAAAATGACCAATGGTCCATCAAGGATTTCACTTGTCATCCTTGGTGGACACTTGGTAGTGGCTTCTTGTGGTCTCCAAAGAACTTGAGGAAGTAATATTTGTTGAGGTTTCAAGGATTAAGCTCATTCATATTTTTGTCTTCTAATCCTAGCATATGAAGGCATTTTGTTATAAATATTGAGATACTAAATCTTACAATGGTTTTATTTTATTTTTGTAACTACTTTTATTTTTACATTCCAATATTTTATTTGATCTTAAGATTAATTTGTTACTATGTTCAAAGTTCAAAGTGTAAATATAATTTAATATATGTAATAGTTAATGGTTGAGTGTCAACCCTTTAAATCTAGTTCATTTTTTCTTATTTTATTATTTAGAAGCATGGCACCAAACAAATTTCCTTAAAGATATTCATTTATGTTGTTTCCTCTCTTTGGAAATTTATTAAATTTTCTAGTTTTATCTAAATAATCCAATGTTCTAATATGTAAGTAAATATTGATATATAATACAAAACCACTTGCATTAAATAAAACCACAAGTTAAATGCAAGCTTATATTATTACACTAGCTCATATTATTAGACTAGCTTGAATGTTATTTAATCATTTCTTTTGTGTGCTTTTAAAGTGCATTCACAAATTTATTTTCCACAATGTCTCATGTTGCCAAGAAAATGGAGAAGACTTAGTCCAAAGATCTAAGCCTCAATCAATTCTCACTAGTCAGTTTATACCCCAGACGATACAATGATAGAATCATAAAGAACAGTAAGGAATTATGGAATGTGGTAAGAATATATCATACATACACTCATACACATTTATGCACAGTTGGACATTAGGCCAATCCTTATATCTCCATTATATATTCATCAAAAACTTATATACAACTAGGCAGGTCTGAGTCTCTGCTCTATATATCTTTCCTCTTTCATTCACTCTTACTCTTACTTCTTACATGTTGTATATTACATATCTATATGTTACAATAGGGATGTGTCCCTTACAAAATGACACTATCTAAGTCAGCCTTGTCCTCCCCATTCCCCTTGCAGTGAGTTGTGGTAGGATTTGTTGTATGCTATGTTTCTATTCATCCCCTACCAACATCATCCCCACTTTTTGAAGTGTCTTGTCCCCAAGACATGCAGTTCTAGTTAGAGGGTAGGATGTTCTTATAAATGACTTTGAAATACGTCAAGGTTATGTCCTTTTTTTCTTTGCCATCTGCAACACCTATATCTGTCCCTCTATCTCAATATGTGCATTCTATGCATCTCCAAGAGTGGATGGAATTTCTATCTTTTGAGCCATTTTGTTTTCTTTTGTAAGTACTGTTAGAATTTAGGTGCCATTAACCTTGTAAATCCCTGTAATTATTATTCCTATTATTGTTTGTAAATTACCCATAAGGGATGTTGAAGTTTCACTGGCAGTGGTAAAAATTGTTTACTATCCATGTTAATTATGGAGTTATTGCATCAATAAGTTCTAGAGTTATAGGTGGTAGTTATAGAGTAACATTTACTAATGGTAATTGTAAAAAAAACAAGAGTAATTGAGCGTAGGCACCACCTTAGAGGAATCATCTATTTTTGGTAGTTACATGACACACGTCATAAAGTTGGTAAGTGACTGTAAGAGAATCTATGACAACTATAAGTTGTCATAAGATTCTATGACAAAATGACAACTTATGACAGATACTTATTGCTTGTAAGTTGCTATACTTAGCACTAGGCAACCATATTGGAGAGATGCTACTTTGGGGGTGTCATGACGGAATCAATGATGATTATGACAAAATTTATTACCCCATAAGTGTCTATTATTGTCCATGGGCACCTAACGTTGGATAGTTGACTTGTGACAAATGGCATTGTGGCAGAGGTTGTTGTGCATCATTTAATGTTGCATGTTGGAGTTTCCAGGGATAGCAAAAGTGGACACCTAGTTTAGGGAGTGAAATACCTCTATAAATATAGTGCCTTGTATGTGTTGATCATCATATCATATCATAGTTTTCTTGTATGTAGGTTCTGCCAAATTGAAGATTGAAGAGACAAAGGAAGTACATGTATTATGTATTTCAGATTTTGAAGATAATACAACTTGAGCCTTTTTTCTTGGTGGAATTTTTTACCCGAAAGGGTTTTCTCCATGTTATATATGGTTTTCATATGGTTTATCCTTCTATGGTGTTTATTCATGTGTTGTAATTTTATTTCTATTTTCAATATTTGTTCATATTACACTACTTTAAGATCATAAACATATTGTAATTAGATTTCCATTTGGGTAGTTGTTGCCTTCATCTCTAACATTTGGTATCAGAGCCTAACCAATTTTGATTCTTGGGTGGTAGTGTGAAGGTTGTGTAGCTGCAGTGGGAGATTTGGTTTTTTTTTTGTAGATCTTGTATAGTATTCATGGTTCAATCCACCACTTCAACCTCTCATATGGACATTGAGAAGTTCAACGACAAGATGGAGGATTTGCTTGAGGAAAGAAACTAGTGGTTGGCTATTATGAAAGAGAAGATACCTGATGATGTTGCCCTAGATGGGTGGGATAGACTAGATAAAAAGGCATGAGGTACAATTCAGTTGTATCTTGCAGATTCTATTCTACTAAATGTCATGAGTGAGAAGTCTGCATATAATTTATGGAAGCATCTAGTTGCAAAAGCAAGAAACTCGGTCCACATATAGGGGAAGTCGCGTGGGCAAAAAAAATGTCGCAGGAATGGGTACCCATTTTCAAAGAAACGGGTACCCATTTAGGAATGGGCGCCAGAACCTAAACGGGTACCCGTTTAGGCTCGGGTGCGTGTTACTAAACGGGTACCCGTTTTCAAAAAACTATATATTTTTAAAAAAGAGCGCTGCGAGCTCATTTTCTCCCACTCAGGCCGACAGCAACAGCGGATTCTTCAGAACGGGTACGTGTTGCTAAAGACTAAACAAACACAACAGCAGAGATTTTTTTTCCCTCTCACCTCCTCCCGCCACCTCGTCACCATTAAGCTCTTCCAGGTTGGTTCTCTGCCTATTTTTAGCTTGTTTTAGATTTTTTTTCTAATTGTAGGGTTAAAATGAAAATTAGGGTTTTATTTGTTATTAGGGTTTTACTTGTTATTAGAATTTTATGATTTTTTTGTGATTGTATGTTACTGCAAACCCTAAAACCATGTTACTGCAAACCCTAAAAAACTTAAACTATAAACCCTAAAAAACCAAATTATAAACCCTAAAACCATGTTGTACTACAAACCCTAAAAACCTAAACTATAAACCCTAAAAAACCAAATTATAAACCCTGAAACCATGTTGTACTACAAACTCTAAAAACGTAAACTATAAACTGTAAAAAACCAAACTATAAACCCTAAAACCATGTTGTCCTACAAACCCTAAAAACCTAAACCCTAAACCCTAAAAAACCAAATTATAAAGATTTAATTTTGTGTGAGTATGATTCAAATGCATTCAACTGTTCAATGACTTCTAATGGAAACGTAATAGCATTCAAAAAAAGCTTTGTGAATTGAAATGTTGTGGTCAAACAAAATTTTATATTGAATTGACTTGAAATTCCAAACAAGCCACTCTTCCATCCTCCTAAAAATGCAAACTACTAATTAAAAATATCTTATAATTACTTTACTATATATATATATATATCTTCATCATCATTTACTAGTATTCCATTTATGACCACTAAGTAACTGTTATTGCTTTTGAGGATCCCATAGTTTCATTTGAATCCCATGCCATGCCCATTGACTACATAGTTCTCCATTGTTTAGATTCTCTCCACTTTTAGCATTCTTTTACTCCTATTAATTCCATTGCAACCACTCTTTTCTACTAGCATTATTTGTATTTATTACCTTATGCTATGTAGAATTCCATGATTTGTCCATGCTTGTATTTCTCATCTCACTTTCCTAATATCAAATCCCACTTTTGATTCCTATAGGCTTGTAGGTGGATCTTTCATGTTTTCATTCATCAAGTGTTGGGTTCCAAAGAGTTAGCTTACCATGAGCCACATTGAAAAGAAATACATTCTTCAAAAGTTATTAACTCATCTGCATGCATACCCATCTATCATGTCATTACTAGCCTAGTCTAATCTTTAGTGATGAGTCCTTGTATATTACTCTAGTTGCATGGGGTTAGACCTAGGAGGTTGTTGGCCCATGCCCCAAAGTGCAAATTTTTATGTTTCTTATGTGCCTTATTGCTCTGGTAAACCCTACATTGACAAGTGATTGGAAATATTATAATAGAGAAATGGGAAGAATACACTTGGCATGGGCTATCATGCACTTTTAAATTATGACAAATAATGTGATAAATGATCAAAGGAAATAATCAATGATAGTTAAACAAACAAGACAATGGAAATAGAAATTGACACCAGATTAGGAAAAAGTAAACTATAAATACAAGGGTTTAGATGCACTTGTAGGAGATGGAACTACCACTAGAATAATAAAAGGGATAAGTTTGAAGATGAGGAAATCATGTCTACGTGCAAATAATTTTAGGATGAAGACCTAGGAGGTCTATAACCAATACCATTCATAGAATGATATTCATTAGGCTTAATAGGGACCTTAATGCCTTCTATTTTATCTAAGCAACTATGCCTATAACTAGATTTTCTGAGGATATGATTAACTTAGTATATGTAATAATGATAAAAGGGATAAGTTTTAAGATGAAAATGTATCAAGAGGAGGCATGTAGGATGCTTCAGTGTTGATGATTAACTTAGGGTACACTAATGACAAAAGGGATAAGTTCTAAGATGAAAATGTATCAAGAGGAGGCATGTAGGATGCTTCAGTGTTGATGATTAACTTAGGGTACACTAATGATAAAAGGGATAAGTTTGAAGATGAGGAAATCATGTCTACATGCAAATAATTTTAGAATGAAGACCTAGGAGGTCTATAACCAATACCATTCATAGCATGATATTCATTAGGATCAATAGGGACCTTAATGCCTTATTTTTGATCTAAGTGACTATGCCTATAACTAGATTTTGCGAGGATATCAGAACCAAGCCTATAAATGATTGCAACTCTTCAAAAGAAGTAGGATCAATGTTAGAGGCATGCCCAACACAAGAGGTATATTCAAATGATCCTTTAATAGAGGAAATGGATGCCTCATTAGATTGCGATGCCAATGTTGTAGTTGTGAATTTAGGAATCTCAAAATGTGACAAGTCTATCTTATACTCTCCAAAAAAGAAGGTGTGAAATATAAGGGACCCCAATCATCACCAGTCCATGTACTAGAAGAAGAGGTGAATATTTAGCCACATCATCAATAGGAGTTGTATTTTTTGTGAGGATAAAGAACCTGCATCACATTTTGAAGCAGTAGTGAAGAATTATGCTTTTTCCCAAGTTTAATTTGTTGACAATATTGTAATGGATCGAGGTCTACTTTTATTGTAATTTTTTTATTCCAATGGATAAATTGAATATATTAATATTTAAATTTGATGGGATGGCACCCATGGTATGAATAGATTGCCTACCTAAAAGGAGATTATAAGAAAGGAAAACCAATATCACATGCACCATGGTTGGTAATGTGATAGGGCTCAATTCTATAGGAAAAGTGATGTTTCCAAGGGCTTTCCGACTTATGTTTTAGAAACCCATAATTGATATAATAGAAGATGAAATACAAGTTGTATTTATATTTATGTGATTTAGAAAATCAACCCCAAATACATTAAGACCAGAGATATTATCTATAAGGGTACACTTTCCTACAATAGAATTTACACCAACAATAATCAAAATGGGTTCATTTTGTTTTTACACTTCAGCAGAAGGTAACTCATATTGTTGGAATACAATGTTATAGTATTGGTATAAATGTAGTATTGGTAATAAATGTAGTATAAAAGTAGCATGCAATGTTCAATTAAGTCATAATCTGTACCGCTCTTTTGAGACACATGAGAAGCCTATAGTAAAATTGGAGTTAATATAGGAAGAGAAATAGGAATGAATTTTTGTTGCCTATTCCCATAGGTATTATAGGTATGAGCTACCACTTGATAGTCAGGAGGAGGTACTACGTGATAATTAAGAAGAGTCTTAGGTGTATTAGATGTGATAGCTCTAGCAAATTGAGTATAATGCTATTAATTAGAAAATATAATTTTTCTAAGTTAAGAGCAATAAATGAATAGAAATGAAATATTATTTACAAAATTTTGGAATTTTTTTTTATGAACTGAAGCAGAACTAAAAAATACAATACAAAATAGACCTATCACTAGAGAGAGGGAGCCTCCACCTATATGTCACGGCATCACGTAGACATCTTCATGTCACACCGTCATCTATTTGGAGGAGTAAAAACAATAGGATCTAGAAATTGGTATGAAAAACTAAAGCTAGGTTTAAACCAAGGTTTGAAGGAGAAAGAGGGAATTTAGGAGATGGAAAAATAAGGCTCAATGAAACAAAGTAAAGGGGAATAATATGGATATAGAGAGGACTAATACAGGAGAAGAAAAGAAATAATATGAAAGATACAAGTGATGAAAAATAAAGTAGAAATGAGAATCTAAAATGAAAAATTGAGGAAAGAAAATGGTTTAGAAAGAGGTCCAGGCTGATTTTATATATTTCATACAAAAATAGAAGTCCAAATAATGTGATAAATGATCAAAGGAAATAATCAATGATAGTTAAACAAACAAGACAATGGAAATAGAAATTGACACCGGATTAGGAAAAAGTAAACTATAAATACAAGGGTTTACATGCACTTGTAGGAGATGGTTACCACTACAAATGGACTCAAAATAAACATTAACTATAAATACAATGGTTTACATGCACTTGTAGGAGATGGTTACCACTACAAATGGACTCAAAATAAAAGTAGACGATGGTGCAAAATAGTAAAATATGTTACAATTGCGCTTAACTTAGAAGCTAGAAGTAGCCTGATTAATAGAGAAATGGGAATCTAATACACTTGGCATGCACTTTTAAATTTGGACTATATAAGGTGTCAAAATGTAACTTCCATTATAATTTTGAGAAAAATGATGATACGACAAGGTTGTTAGGTAGAGTGACACCTTGGTGTATGACTAGGACCTACAACCTACAACCTTGTCCACTATGTGAAAATGATCTAAAAATTTAGACATAGCTTTATGTTGTAATTTTTTGCATAACTTCCTCTTGGTAATTTGTGAGATCTTTTTTCTAATTATTCCATATTTTATCTATAAATACCAATTCTGTAGTTCAAAAACCCTCTAAAAAATGGTTAAAGAGGAATGAAGTAGGAAGAAGAATATAATATTTTAGGGAAATGTTGGATTAATTTAAGGAGACATTGGTATGAGGCATCATCATTTGATCATATTATATGATAAACTTGTGCATGTGTTTAATTTTCAAGTATTACATGCTCTCTAAATTCATCGATATTTTAAACTAAATCATTTATAGATCTATTCTAGATTAAGTTTAATTTTATAGATATTTGTTTGTAAGTTTTCAATATGTATATATATTTGTGAAATTATACATTTGTAAGTTTTTTATATGAATTTACATATTTGGAAATTTGCAGGAGACATCTAATGGATGACCAAAGTCTAGATGAATTTTTAATAGATGACTTCTTTATGAAAGCCCCCCACCCACTGATCCACCTAAAAACCCCCCACCCCCTCCACCTCAAAACCCCTCATCCCCTCCACCTCCTCCACCTCAAAACCCTCCACCCCCTCCATTTGATGAGGCCCAATTGCGGCAAAACATTAATGAAAATATTAATACAATTGAGGAGAACATTAATTTGATTAATAATCAACCTCACTTGATGCCTCCTCATGTGGTTCAGTTTGCATCTTCGATGCAAACCATTATTGATTATGTTAGGTCTATCGATGCAAACCTAAATAGATTTTAGCTTTGGCGGGAGGAGAGGAGGCAATTCTATGCAGATGGTCTTTCATATAAAGACATCCATGACCTCCACATTACAAAACAAACATTAGCCCCATTTTTTCATCACCCAAAAACTAATCAACCTATAGCTGCAACAAAAAAAAGAATATCAATTAAGTGGTGTACGCATGAGGGGACTTCGAGACATTTTGGGATCAGTGGTGGATGGTGTTTGATCACCCACCACATGCTAATTGTGAGGTGCCGCTATATTTTTTGAGAAAATTATGGGTGGAGTTTCAATTGGGTCAAAAACCCAATTATTTTGATATGAGAGAATTTCAGGGTGTTGGTCGTGGCATGCCACAACACAGACCAGGGGCACGAGTTGACCCCAATCGACCTGTTCCTCCTACTCCTATGGTTTCTCCTATTTTGCCCACGGTTCCTGCACCTATTCAGCAGTAGGCAGTTTTGTCGACATTAGGAGCATTGAGTAGACTCTCAAGCAATCTCACTGAACAAGCTACCCACATGGCAGCTGAATTCAATGGTGGAGAGCATCATGGAGGAGTCGATGCATCTCAGCATAGAGCCTCAGGCATGTCAGGGGCACATTTGTGTACAAATTGCAATCAACCGTGTTATGGTCTTGCTCCTACATCCACATCAAATGCAGCTTCAGCCAGAGTGGAGTCATACTTGGATCTACTATATTCGGATGATAATCCTACACAGGTACATTGACCACATTTTATTAAATATTTCAAGTGCATAATTTGAACGTAGATCAAAATTTTTATAAATAATTTAATGAATTAATATATAATTGCAAACTATTTGTTGTACAGATCTCAAGTCGCTCTAGGGCCACATCACGATTTGATACATTGAGTTTTGCATCGACAGCTGTAGAGATTGGCACACCTTACGGGGTAAACCAATATATCTTAACCCTAAAACCATATGTATCTAATTCTAGTTTAAATTTTCTTTTGAAACTTATCAATATTATATTTTAAATTAACAAGTGTATAATTAAATAAATAACTATATGTACATGTATGTGAAACACTACTATTGCAACGAGGCTCAGGTCATGTGGCAGTTCCCATGTCTGACCGACCACATGGCTCAGGTGTTTCTTCCATTGATCCTCCATCGTCAGCTATTATGCCTGAGTATTCCCTGGTGTGTGTTTTAAAAAATTGTACTAAATTTGTACTAAGTTTTTTTTTTGAGTTTATATAAATTTATATATGCACCCATATATATGTAAGTGCAGGATGATAGGAGTGAGACTATTGGTCAGGTTGGGACTCAAGGACAAATTCATGAGCCATCTACACATTTTCAAGTCCTAAACTTTACTAAATTTTCTATATGTGCAATTTCTAAGTCTTTATATGCTAAATTTAAATTCTAACTTATTTCAAACTTGCTTTATTTGAAATTCTAGCAATTAGCAAGTCAAACTTTTGGTTATGAAGATGAAATAGTTATACCACCTACACAACAAAATGTGGGACTACATGAGCATGATTGCACGGTAATTTAAATGCACATTTTAAAGCCTACATTTAAATATTTAATTTCATATGTCATTTTTAAAATTTTTAAATCTAATTGCAAGTTCTTTCTCTTGTGTGTACAGCATGAGGTAGATCCATCCATTTCATGAGGAAGAAAGAGGCCTCTTTCAAATTTGAACTTGAGTGATGATCATCCCTGACATAGAGTTTTATTTCATAGACTAAACTATATGATGTGCACATTAATTTTTATATATGCCGTTCCAGGACTTTGACTATATATGTTGAACTTGCTATTATATGTTCTTCTAGATATATTTCAGTATTTCATGAACTGTGATTTGTATTTATTTATATGCTGATGATGAGTAGATGTTTTAAAGTACACATTTCATGGGTCCTACCTAGATATTTTATAGTATTTCATGGACTTATCTAGATCTAGATCTACATGTATATATTATTGAGTATATATGCTTGAATGTAGTTTAGTATGTTAAATATGTTTCATTGTTAAATATGTTAAATATGCTTCATTGTTCACTTCTAGATTATAAATTATTTAATTGAGACATGTTAGAAGATTTCTCTCTACTACATTTTTTAATTTTTAAGAAGTGATTAAATGCATTATGGTTCAATAGTTTTTCTTGAAATAGTGAACAATCTATTAACTGCCTCACAAACCTAAATTAAGTTAATTTATACAGTGGAATAGATAGGTAAATGGTGTTACAATTATCTAATAGATAAGTTTGGTGTTACAATTATCTAATAGATAAATTTAGGGCACTTTATAACAAGGTAATTTACCTAGGATAAACCTACAAAATCACGATAAAATGGTAAGGATGTTAGACTCACTTTGATAATGTCCTTGAACAAAATCTTAGTTAAAAAAACATTCAAAACATGATTCAAATGAAGCATTCAATTCTTGTAGAGAAACTAACTCTTTTTTAAAGAAGAAACTATCTTAGAAAATTCATTTGAATCTTATCCACACAATATAAGCTACTACAAATTTTATAACAATTTGAAATTATTCAAGAAGTAGTATTCAATTTTAACTCTTTTAAAGAAGAAACTAGAAGGTTCAATTCAAATCTTATCCACACAATATAAGCTACAAAAAAAATTATCACAATTTGAAATTATTTAAGAAGTAGCATTCAATTCTTGTAGAGAAACTAACTCTTTTAAAGAAGAAACTATCTAAGGAAATTCATTTGAATCTTATCCACACAATATAAGCTACAAAAAAATTTATCACATTTGGAAATTATTCAAGTAGTATTCAATTCTTGTAGAGAAACTAACTCATTTAAAGAATAAACTACAAGGAAATTCAAATTTCTTATCCACACAATATAAGCTACAAAAAAATTTATCACAATTTGAAATTATTCAAGAAGTAGCATGAACAATTCTTGTAGAGAAACTAGAACTCTTTTAAAGAAGAAACTATCTAAGTAAATTCATTTGAATCTTATCCACACAATATAAGCTACAAAAAAATTTATCACATTTTGAAATTATTCAAGAAGTAGTATTCAATTCTTGTAGAGAAACTAACTCTTTTAAAGAAGAAACTACAAGGAAATTCAAATTTCTTATCCACATAATATAAGCTACAAAAAAATCTTGTAAGATCTTCTCTTTTATACCTTATTGGTTGACAATGTTGGTGCATTAATCGGGCTTATAATGATTACTCATAATGTTTCTAGTGCTAGGGAATTAGATGATTTTTTAGATTCCTTTTGCTATACATGTAGATTCTTGTCTTGATTTGATTGGCCATTCTCTTAGTAGTTCTATTGAGTGGGTATTAGGGATTATCTTGAAGTTCTTAATAACATCTTTGATTGGTCATGAAGGCAAGTGGCTATTAAAGGGATTGTTATGACAATCATATAGGTGTTTGGATGACCACTTATGAATTTCATGAAGGCCACTTGTTGCCATAAATACATGTCTATCTAACTCTAGAAAATGACCATTTAGAATGATATACTTGATCATCAATCACTGTGAAAACCTCTTGACTAACATGATTGTCCTATTTGTGTCATGAGTGTCCTATTTGTTTCATGACTATCCTAAATTTGTTTTATTATTGTCATATGGATTTTTGCAATGTAATTTGATATAACCTCATTATGACTGATTTTTAGATTTGAATTGCTCTTATGAGAACATCTCAATGATTTATGATAGTCTAGATTGGATACATGGCAATAATCTTCATGCATGACAATAATCTTCTATTTACTATGACAATGAGTAACCTTTATGGTAGTCATTTAGTTTGAAATAATGACTATTTAATACCTGACCTATGCATGATAACCCTCATTATTACCTTAGCAGTTGTAAATAGAGTTCTACAACACCAATGATTACACCTAGGCATTCATAGAGGTGATATTAAACCATGTTTCAAATATGCAAACTATCCTAGGACTATTTCCCTTTAACTATCATGACACTACTTTTCAACATTTGTGTATTTAAATAATATTTAAAATAAATGCTAAATCAACACATCTCAAAACATAGCTAAAGTGGGTACAAAAATGATAGGAAAAATACAAACTATATATACTTATTGAACCTCTACACTAATAGCATAGATCATAAAATAATATTCATTCCGTGAAAATTAAATGCATAGATCATAAAAAGAGTCTCAAAACAAAAAATAGGTCCATTATTAAACATATGAGTATATCTATGCAATTAGCTTATAGGTCCATGTTATTAGTTTGACATGACTACAAAATTGATCTACAATTTACATTATGATGAAATCTTGTAGTGGTAATCATGAAAAAATCTACTTGTAGGATACACCTACAAGAAATAATGAATGTAACTGAGAATGAAAGAGTATGTATCAAAAATACAAAATATTAATGCAATATGTACTAAATAACACAAAAGAGGATACAAAGACAATGGCTTAAGGGGAGCTAAGAGGATGTCTTAAGGGGATACATAAAAGGATGGCTTTAGGGGATGTATAAGAGGATTAATTAAAAGGGGAGCTAGAAGAGGATGTCTTAAGGGGATACAAAAGAGGATAGCTTACTTGGAGAGATGTACACTAGTCAATTTACAAAGTATAAGATAAAACTTGATGGCTTAAGGGGATGTAAGAGGATGGCTTAAGGGGAGCTAAGAGGATGAATTAAGGGGATGTAGAAGTGGGTGTCTTTAGAGGATGGATGATAAATATTTGAGTATATATATATGTAATTACCTAATTTGCATTCACTTTTAATTGAAGACTACAAAATTGACCTCACAAACTTGTATGGTGAAAACTTCTATTGACAATCATGCAAATTTGACTACTTGTCTAGGGTACACCTACAAAAAGTAATGTTCAAATGTACAAGTAAATTAACTATATATTTACATGAGTCAATACAAAATTTAAGACAAGGGGAATAATATAGAATCTGAAATGAGAATGAAAGAATTTAACTTGGGGATGTAAGAGTATGGTTTACATACCTGGAAATTTATTCCATTGTACCATCTGCATCCTCATTTTTTTGTAATGCATCTATAATTGACTCATGTTCTTCCATCAAAAGTGTCCATAACTATTTATTAGAAGGTTTGCCTTAATATCTGACTAGTTTTATATTTGTTGCCACAACCAAATGTGAGTAGTGTATGATCTTCTTATGGGTTTCATAATCTTCAAATGCAGGCACACCATTCCTTCTTATTAGATATTTTCGTAGCCAAGTGCCAACAACAACCACAGAACCTGTTGGATACTCCATGTTATCATCATCTACTCTAGGATGTAACAACTTTTGTTTTGTCTCAACACATCGAGCCAACCAATACTCGATTTCCTTTTCATTGCCCTCAGGTGCAATAACAGCATAGAGATGTCCTACAAAAAAAATTATGTAATTCAATAAAGTGTGACATGTATCTAAATCACATAAATTTGTGCATGCATACATATATAATTAATTATACATGGATGTACAAAAAAATGACAATAAAAAAAATTAAAAACAAAAGTACCTTCTTATACAAGGTCTGATACACGATCATAGTCATCTGATGCAAACATTTGATTATCATTTTCAATTGTTGTTTCAAGTTGATCTTGTGTTTCTGTAGGTGTCAAGGATCTTTGTTTCCATTCTTCAACCCATTCTATATTTTCACATGCTCTCCAATCACCTGTAATACAAAATTGACAAAAACATGCAAGCTCCCTAGTCCATATAGTCCATGTGCTTGCATTTGAACTCTTAAATGAATGCCATTTTGTTGATCCAGTTATTGTCTCACAATCAAGTCAAATAGGAATATTCTCTTCTTCAACTAACCAAAAGAATCGTTGAATTATAGAGTTCTGACTTAATCCCATAGATAACTTTTCATTACACCAATCGACAATTGCACGTGCATCTCTAAATTTGGTTGTATCCTCAAATTTTAGTTGGTCTCTAGCAAGAGCTCTTTTCACACATGCTCCAGCTCCATCATGTTCTCCTTTACCATGTCTAGCTTCAAAAAAACTCCACATATGTTGGATATTGATTTCTTTGTGAGCCCTACATAGCCAATAAAACATTCTTGCATTTTTGAATTGCCCTGTACAATTATCTGACCATATGCAATGTTGTGTCATCTGGATTCCTCTTTCTTTAAAACTTTCATAAAATTTTGTGAAACAATATTGCACAAACTCGGAAGAGTGTAACCGGTTATCACTCAAATAGAAATGATACTCCATCAAAAAATTTCTATTATCTTCTGTACTATCATCTGCATGTCTATATACAATATGAACAAATATGGCCACTTGCACTGAATTATAATACTGAGATTGAATTTCCTCTTGTGGAGCAAGAGTATAGTTCCAATTGGAAAGGTGTTTTTACATGAATGGAATTGTCCATCAAGCCACCGAGCATATTGGGAGTGTTTGACATATTTGGATACAATATTATCCTTAAAATCTTTGATGAATGCATGCACACAAATTTTTTCAATGACTAACTCACAACACTTTCCAATTTTTCTATCCTTTAAAGAATATTCAACATTATTGAATCTTTTCACATCCACTAATTGTTGTCTAAATTCATGTGAAATATTTTCATGCATACATTCTCCTAACAATGAAAAGTTGCCACATCTATTGCATTGTCCAGAAATACATGCTTTTGAATAAAATAAGTATCCAGTAGATGTTTCACAAAACAAACTTGCTACAAACTCCTTAATTGTTTGAGGTGGCATATTAATACCACATTCCTACATAATTTCGTCAGTATGCAAAGTAGAACGTATATATCGAAAAAGATCATAATAATAACGAAATTGCACATGAGTTTTACAACAACAAGAGATTCGTTGTTTATTAATTTTCACATACCAAGGTTTACATTTCTCAAAAGATCTTTGGCTTATGGTAATATTAAAAGGTTCTAACACTAAATCATCTAAGAATTTTTATATAATTTAGTTTGAGTCATGTCTAATAGATGTTTTGGATGAGGATCACGAATTTTAGACCCCACTCGTAATTTTAAAACATCTCTAACATTAGATGATACCCTTGTATTATCATGCCAATATTTTTCAATTAAAGATTTAATTTCACTATTTAATTTGATGTCATACCTTGGGAGTCTACCACTAAAACTCCAACATTGGTTAATTGGATATTTTTCAATAGATTCTCTTCTCTTTGTTGCTCTTCTCAAAGTTTTAGGATTTATCTTTAGAATTTCACTTGTCTTACTTATCATTCTTTTATTAAAAGACAATTTATTGACTAAAGCAATTGTTATAGCTCTTCGTACTGTATTGCTATCTTTAGATCGACTCTTTTTACCAATAGAATCAATAGCATTAGCAACACTAGATAAAACTTGTTTCATTGATTCATCTTTTTTTTTAGGTTTTACAAAGATGCCTAACTTTTTCATTACTTTTCACAATTTCCACATCTTCATCAATTGCATCATAAGTTGACATTCAAATCCAAGACTTTTTCTATAAAAAAAAATTTTATATAATCTATTTGCATGAGTTCTCATTTGCCTCCAAGAAATCTTACCAGGAAGATTATCTAAGACATTTCTTTCAATCTCAAATAAAACATTTTCATTTTCACTCCTAAAAGGGATATCATTCTCATTCATATCATCAATAGGTGGGTTTGAAGACATACCTGGATTTGTTTCTATAGTCGTGTTTTTCATATCATTGAAAGTTGGATCCGAAGAAACACCTAGATTTGTTTCTATAGTCGTGTGTTCTATATCATTGAAAGTTGGCTCCAAAGACACACCTGGATTTGTTTCTATAGTCTTGTTTTCCATAACATTGAAAGTTGGCTGTGAAGACATACCTGGATTTGTTTGTATAGTCGCATTTTCTATATCTTCGAAAGTTGGGTTTGAAGACATACATGCATTTGTTTCTAAAGACACATTTTCTTCCAAATTCACCATTTCCACATTTGCATCATCTACATTCATCCCATCATTTATACTCTCTTGAATGTCTTTCTCTTCAATACTCATGGAACTAGATGCTTCAATATTCTTCATCTCTTGAATCCTTGCTCTTGTATCTCTTTGTCTTTTGGCTTCCTTCTCTCTATTTGCTTCAATTTCTTGAGGTGTCATTACCCTCCTTTGTTTTTTTCTTTGACGTTGATTTGATCCCATGATTACCAAACCCTCTTGATAAAATAACAATTGATACTTAATCCAATTTCATAATTGATGTCCTTATTTGAACTTTTGAAGTAGAATTAGATGTAGATCCTTTGTTCCATAGATTTTGAAGTAAAAGGTAGATGTAAAAACAAAAACCCTCTTTCTTTATTCCTCTTGAAAATAGCTCATGCACTTGATTTCACTTCAGAATTGTTCATATGATTGACTTCTTTTAAAATCTAAATAGAATATGACCTGTCAAGAGATTCCACAAAACACTTGTAAGTAAAAAAATGTAGAAATTGTCGCTGTCGCGCCATACTGATCAAACTTGCAAGTTGCAAGGATACAGTGAAAGTACTTTTTTCCCTAATATGGGAAATAACAGGTATAATAGAAACGGGTACCCGTTATTTGAAATTAGAAATCTCCGCCCACCTTTTCCCTTACCTTTGCTTGGGTTTTAGGCTCGGGATAGGCATGGTTGACCGACCTTGAGCCTTGGACCTGCAAGTTTTTTTCTAAGTACAAAACAAGAAGAAACATTGAGTTTACCTATATGGCTGAGGGCTTTTTGTTCTGAATTTTTTTACGAAATGAAAACCCATTACATATGACATTGTCTAGTTTTCAAATATATAATTTTTTTTGTTATTGTACATGTTCTTCTATTTATTATTTGATTTATAAGCAAACTAGTCCAAAAATTTGAAATGACAGGTGTTTGTATTTTTTTAATAACTTTTAATTTTTAAATTTAAAAAAAAAATTATGTCATCAATCTACACATCATTCTTTACACAATGAAAAAAAAAATTAATTTTATGATTTTTTTAACTCAAATTATGTTGGCCATACATGAGGAGTTTTCAAAAGTAGCAAATAGGCCTAATAAAAAATTAATAAAAAAAATTAATCGGAAAAAAATTATAAAAAAATATCCTCATCAAACTTCATTGTACTACACATGTTTTTCCAAAAGGATTTTGAAAAATAATTTTATTTAGGTCAAATTATGTTGGCCATACACGTGCATGGTATGGTAAAAAAAGTGACTTTTAAATAGTGATTTTTAGAAATACCTATTGAAAATTAATTTGTATCATCTGGGTATTGAAAAAAATTACATATTTAGAAACTAGACTCCAAGTACTACATTTTATATTTAGTGACTTTTTTAAAGATTCCATCTCTAAGTGCTTCAAATTTTAAGGTCAAATGTGACAAATTCTGAAAATCAGGGAAAACACTTCCACTTTTTGGCCAAAAAATGGACCCAACTTCTTGCACACACCCCTAGGTGAGATCTACTAGGAAAAAAGTCTTGTGAACAAACTCTACTTGAAGAGGAAGTTATTTTCTCTAAAAATGAAGGAAGGTGAAGTTATTGTAGAGCATTTGAATTCTTTTAATTTGGTTGTAAGTCAACTGTCCTCTATAGGGGTTAAAATTGATGAAGAGGATAAGTGCATTATGCTTCTTTGTTCCTTGCCTGAGTCTTGGGAGAATGTTATTCTATTGGCAACATAGTCAAGAGACACTGCTCTATTGGTTAATATAGAATGTTGTCATTGATGGAAACAAGGTTTGGTAAAGGGATTTCAGTCCGAAAGACTACTTAGTCAGAATGACTAAGTATGGACACTATACAGAGTGATTTACAATGATAGGAATGGGATGCCTTAGTAGTTGAAGATCACATTGTGTGGTTCAGGTATGTTTTTTGTAGTTGTTTGAAGGTGTTATATTCAAGTTTACAAGTCTTGAAGATCTCCAGAAGACATACTATGATTTAGTCAAGTTTGGGTGAGAAAACTAAGTCAAGAATAGTGCACAGTACTAGATTAAAAGGGTCTGCATTCCTCTGCTATTGGATATTTTGTCTTGTAGTTATGAGGTAGTAAAGATACTTATTATGACTACTGTGTATACCAAAAAATTGGATAACTGAAAATGATAAAACAATACAAATGCATTACCCAATCCAAATCTTCAATACCTCGAATAGATAGATGCAATGATGGTTGCATGCAAGATTGATTGATCGATTGATTTGATATGTTGGTTGCTCACAATTTGGCAGCATAACGATAAGATGTAGATGATTGATGGATGATGATAGATGAGAAAATTGAAGAATAATTTTGACAGCATAAGTATGTATGAAAAGTGGATCCCCAAATGGCTTGTAGAAGGCTTGATTTATAGGCAAGGGTTGATTTGAATGGATGGTTGAGATTGAAAGGCTAAATGAATGATATGGACGGCTAGGATTGATTAGTTATTCCCACTCTTAAAAGGAGTTGTAGTCATGTGACAAGTGTACAAAGGAAGATAAGGCTCATGTGTGACCATGTACATAAAAACCTTTATTTAATAAGTTTATAGAATAAGTTGTTGTTGGATGATATGCGATGGATCTGGAACAACACCTTGAACTACTACCTCCACCTCTATGGGATTGATTAGTGAAATGGTAGATGATTCTACCTTCATGGGATCATTCACTGGGTATGGATAAACAGATGGAACTACAATGGGTTCTGGAACAGGCTATGGCTATTAAATCATGAGTGATCCCGTAGATGGTGGCAAATCAACTTAAATTGTGCTTTCCTTAGATGTCCTTTCCAATGTCTCTGCATTTTCTTATGCCAGGTAAACCACTTTAGCTACTGGTGAATCTACTAGTAGGAAAAGAGGGACCTCTACTTCTCAAACTTGGTAAACATATGATAGCTCTTGATCCCAATAAAATGTGACCTTTGTTGCTGCTATCATAGCCTATGCTTGTGCTGCTTAGGTTGTTGTGGTACTGCTTAGGACATAATATTCCTATGCTTGTGCCTGCATCAAATAGAATACCTCAATTAAATTGGTTAAATATAGTTACAAATTTGGAAGAGTCAAGGCATTAGAAACTAGTCACCTCTTATACATAAATTGTGATTTGTTTCCATCTTAGTTGACAAAGAACAAATTTTATGCAGGTGTTCTTTTTGGTTTTCCTTTATAAATTGTATTTGCAAAATTGGAACAACCGGATCTTGAATGTTTTCTTTTAATTGCTCGACATTTTAATGCTTAACACGCTTTTGAAAATATTCAAGAAAAAATAAACAACTGTAACTTTAATTTGGCATGCTAGAGATGTTATTGCAACCATATCTATTAACAAGCTTTCATTTTATTGTAGTGATCTAGAAGCATTAGATTTGGATGCTCACCACTTTTTAGATAGAGAGAGCACCTATTCTCAATTTTTTTGCAATGTACCTTGAAGACTGTATTCACACTTTTTAGTTGTCAAAAAAACCCTCAAGATTTGCACTTACCTAGTTCATTAGTCAGCTCTTATATTGTGGTTTGTTTCGACCTCAATTGACAAAGAAAACACTTTTAGTAGGTATGCTTTTTCTAAATGTAAATTGTGGTTGGAGAATTGGAACAACCTGATCTTTAATGTTTTCTTTTAATTGTTGTACATTTTAATGCTTAACACACTTTTAAAAATATTCAACTAAAAATAAATAGTTGTGACTTTAATTTGACGTGTTAGAGATCCTATTGCAATCATATCCATTAGCAGGATTTCATTTTATTGTAGGCATCATGAAGCATTAGATTTGGATGCTCACCTCTTTCCAAATAGAGAGAGCACCTATTTTTAATTTTTTCAATAATATACCTTGAAAAGTGTATTTAGAGGACTGATCCATGACATGTGAAAATATCATGCAAAACAATTTTGTACTGTTAGCTATGTTGACCTTGTCATTTGATCTCAAATCCATTCATATGTTGTGTGAGAAAATAGTTTTGGCTATGTTAATGGTATTGAAGATTTTCTTGTGTAAAATATATTGATAGAGTTTTTAACGAGAGACAAAACAAATTGCATTTGTCAAGAATAATGAACAATGGAGTGCTACTATTCTATTCTACTACATATTGATCTAATTTCTTTCCTTCAAAAGATTTCATCAATTAGCAAATTGTACCAATTTTTTGTACTAGTATGTAGTTTACTTAAAGTTGTTGTGAAGCTAAAGACAACCAAAATACTTAAACCAGTTGAAATTTAAGAGATGCTTATTTTAACCAAGAAACATTTCCAATTATTATATAACAAAATAAGCCTAACTTATAATAAAGTAGAAACATTTAACTACTTTCTAAGGAAGCCCAAATACAAAAGACTACATATACTTTATAGTAGAGCAACTATTTTAATAGCACTGGTAGGGACTTCAACTACAATGCAGCTCTTGTTTTCTTAGTTTTTAGAACTTCTCAATCGACCAATTGGAAAGTTTTACAAACGTCTGAACTCCTGACACCAATACAGATTAGTTGAAAAGGCTTCAGAAACTTTCTAGTGTAAACCTCTAAGTTTGTTGCCTTTGTCGGCATTTTGGATCGCTGTCACAATCAGCGATTCTTAAATAACATCGACTTCATTAATCAAAGGTTAATTTTGGCCAATAAAAATAGGACAAATATTTACCACTTTTTGTTATGAATGAAGTGTAAAATTGGTATTGATTGTTTGACCATTGAAGTGGATGATATTTGGGAAATATCATCCACTTCAATGGTCAAACAATCAATACCAATTTTACACTTCATTCATAACAAAAAGTGGTAAATATTTGTCCTATTTTTATTGGCCCAAATTAACCTCTGACTGTTGAAATGGAATTGTAGTAGACGTATGAGTCAAATCTTCTAATTGACGTATGAGTCAAATGTCTTTAATCTCATCTCGAATATTTAGACCAAAATGGGTGTATAGTTGTAATTAGCCTTTAACAAGGACCTATTGTGAATGATATCAATTACGCTCCTTGCATAGACAAGCTTTATTTTCTTGCCCACACCATAAAAATCATTCTGAGAGTCGCCTCCTCATGAGGCAAATTGAATCTGCTTCTTTTTTAGGATGTCACCAAATGTTGAAACAATCAAATCCCATACAAGAAATTGTACACTCATCGATCCCCTAATCCTGATCTTGATTTGTCAAATGCATCAAAATGGTACTGTAAATGGGGTGAACATATGGCTTAAAATAAAAAACTAGTGGAGTCAAAAATTATGGACGAATTGCCTTAACCAGTTTTCGACAGACCCTCAATGCCTCTGATGTGACTTTGGATAGTAATAATTAGCAACTCCTTAATGAGCTCCCATAAGTTTAATGCAAAATTTTAGCATCATCGTCTTTAACCGTAGAGTTCCTATCTTTAAGTGCATCCTTTATGTCACCTATACACGAACTCCTTCAAAGCGAAACAATTTCTCTTGATTATAAAGATATTGAAATCTGGCTCTTCGTATTGCAATTCCAGTAGGGCTATAGATGCTCAAAGGCTTTGGAGATGGGTAGTGGTTTTAAAGATGAGAAACAACTTTTGAGGACACTGTCATGCTTTGAAACTATATGGTGGGAGTTGGGAGACCTTTTTTCTTGTCTAATTGCTTTGCAAAATATCTTGCCTCCCACCAATGGGTATCCAATTTTTTTTTTTTAAAGGTGCAGAGTACCTAGACAGGATATATTGAAATTAAAAATCCAGATTACAAAGGAGCCCAATTACAAAAGAGGAAGCCCATGGCAACAACCAACATAAAACATGGCAACAAACAAAGCTTGGCAAAGGGGCACAAGCCTGACTATTATCCACTTCAGCAGAAAAACAAAGAAGTGATAGCCAACAGAAACATTTCTCAGATCTGACACAAAAAGAGTCGTTGAGTGGTAGGCCCCAGGATATTGCAGTTGAGAAGACCATCAGACAAAAACCATTGAGAGAATAGAGTACTGAAAAGAATTAAGACTCTGAAGGAGTCGTTCATTGCTACCAACCGCTGTCATAATCAAAGACGCGGTTGGAGAACCATTAGTACCATTTCCTCTGCCTTTCACGAATTTGAAAAAGACTGGCCACCACTCCACGCCAATTCAAAAAAGAAGCTCGTACTAAGCTGATCTCTCTAAAAAGACAGACCAAAAACTACCAGCCAACCCTTATCTCGTCGGGCTAAAACACAGAAGCGTATCAAGATTTTTCTTGATTTCTATCAACATAATTAACTTTGTGGCTGACCTCTCTAATCTAGAAGTACCACTGCTCATATAGAATTTGTGAAGAAGCCAACTCCATGCGCTTCCAAGTTTTAATAGGGAGATTTAAAATTTATGTGGCTTAGATCCATCAAGGAAGAGACTTATATGCCACAGGTAGCAAAGAGCCCGTGGCCCTTCCCCTGTCACAGAACCACATGACGGTGCCTAAAGAAAATAAAACACCCATTGTAAATAAGAACTCTTCTCGTAAAGTGGCAAGGAAAAGTGTCAATCCAAAAAAATCCTAGGCAGACACTGGGAATGAAACAAAATCTCCGAATATATGAGCCTCAAAACCATCAAAGAAAAAACAAATGCCACTGGGACACTATGTTCGTTGATCAGAAAGAAGAGAGTCAGCCACAGACAATACTCCTTGAGAAGCAAAGGGTCCATAGACCTTTCTGACACAGAACCATATATCATCACCAGAAGAAACCGAAGCCCCCCTGTAAAAACACCTTCGCTTCTCAAGGGCACGGGTACTATTAAAACCTAAGAATGTGTAGGCTTCCTTTATCCTTTTCCCTAGCGAGACAACAATAGTTAGGAGCATACCAACTCCTAACCACTAGAGACAAGAAATCTTTAACAAATGACTCGAGGAGAGCATACCACTCTCCTCGATCTAAGATTTTTTTCTATTGTGTCTTGGCAATCGCTATTTAGGAACCCCCCAACAAATATATTCGAATTTCTATTGGACTTGCTACCCTGGCTGGGTGTATTGATGGTTATTTTTTTAACCAGGTCTGTCTGAGAAATGCCTAATGTTGGAGAATTTGCAATTGCCTTGGCTTCCTGAGGCACCTCCTCATCAAAGTTTGAAGCATTGCCAAACACCATGGCATCCTGGGGCTCCTCCTCTTCAGAGTCTGAGACTTCTTCTATCATGGTGTGCAAAGGAAAAAATGTTCTGGAAATTCGTCATCCAAATCATCTTGAAAGGCAGCATCTGATAAAGCAGCAAAAACATCTTCTCCCATGATTTTTTGGATTTCATCTGCCAAGACAAGAGTAGCTTCTTCTGTCAAATCCTATGAAGCTTCATGGATCTCTATACGATCCTTTGAGGTTTCTTCTCCTCTAACATCTGAAGGAAAACCCCTTCGGAATGAAGATCAACTTGCAAGAAGATTTCTTGCGACTGTGAAAAGTCTGTAGAATCTGCCTCTTTTGACAGAGGATGATGTTCAGAGTCCAGATATTCAGTTTCGTTTGAGCTTATGGCTCTAGCATCGTAACCCTCTAAGTCCATATCTTCCCCACTAGGGAGGGTCACTTGCAAGCCTTTTGAACTATCCAATTCCGTATCAGACTCTGAGGGGATAACTTTTTGGGCAGTCAATTCCCGACTGTGCAAGTTGCCTGTTAAAAGGGGCTGAGGGCATAGGTCAAGGACGTGGTATCTTTCTTTAACCTTTTCCTTTGCTAAAGTCTCCCTTCCAACCATAGTGCTTGAAAGTTCTGGCCCATCTCCAAAGATCCCACCTTCCATGGAGACACCCATGCCTGTGGAGATTTCTCGTCTATTCTTACCGGGAGAGGAGATTGTGGGCACCAGTGATTCTTTAAAAGATAGCCTCATTGTGCTTGACTTAGTGATGGAATCTGTATTATATTCATCGTGTCCAAGACCCCCGGAGCTGGTTTCAAGACAATCATAGCAAGTTTCTTGCTCAAATTCACCTGCATAAGTTTGTAGTTTGAGGATTTTGGGGAAGCCCCTCTTAATTTCCAAGAGGATACAAATCCTGATACCATCTTCTGCCTTTGAAAGATGATATTCCTCCATGGTTTTGAAAACACCAATAGAATCCTCAATATACTTCAGGACGTCTGTTCTTAAATATCATCCACTTCAATAGTCAAAGGTCAATTTTGGCCAATAAAAATAAGACAAATATTTAACACTTTTTATTGCGAATGAGGTGTAAAATTGCCATTGATTGTTTGACCATTGAAGTGGATGATATTTAAGTAGAGTGCTGCCTCCTCTTTATATTCTAGAGCCAAATTTTTCAGATTTTCCAGAATAGAGCATAGGAAATCACCACATTAGAAGTTCTAAAATTGGGTTGCCAGGGCTGCAAATAAACTTCAATACCTTTATAAAACCAGGTTTTCTTTTGAAAGACTAAGTCTCTATCTTTTTTTATTCTTAACAATGACAGTGAAGAAACCTTTATCAAGCATAATAATTTCCTTGTTCTCCGGCCATGACAGTTTGATCCAATTAAACAAATCAATCTTAGAGGCGGGATTCTGCCAGGATTTACCCATTTAATGCACAACCGAGAATTTCACAGCTCCCATCCATGCATGGCATGACTCAAAATTTAATGTTTTGTAAGAGGATAGCCGCTTCCTTTCCATTTGTCGTCTGCAATCATTGGCTTCATGGGGACCACGTGCTAAACTGTCTCCGCTGCAAAATCACACGGTGGAAATAAAGAGATTAAGATTAACTATTCTCAGCTGTTGAGATTTATTCTTAAAAAAAAGTGTCGTCCGCTCCCTTCCATGTGAAGATTAAGATTGAGATTTATTCTGCATGACTAACTAATTTCTTTCGGTTTGCTCCAAATATATCTTCCCGCCTGATATAACTCGTGGGAATTGAAAGACGGGTAGGGGAAAAAAATTAGAACAACTGCTGAACTCAGACGGAAGCGGCTTCCAATTCAGACTGGGGTTACAGACTTCAACAGAACGGTGCGCGGATTGTTGAAAATATCAAAAACACGAATCAAGTAATACGGACGCCTCCATTTGATTGAAATTTCTTCAATGTTAAATCAGAATATCTGAGTATTGTACGTTATTGTTTCATACCAACCAGAGCTTACACTACTATTTATCTTTCAGTTTCAGTTTGTAGCAATTCACAAAATTATCAAAAAAAAATTAGAAAAGTACAAAAATTATAATTAGGATATTATAATTGTGGATCTAGTTTCTCTGTGGTATTTCTCTTAGACATTGTTTTACAAAATAACTACAGTAGAAAAGTATCATAAAAATATATTTCTTTTATTTTTTTAGGGTTTTATTGGTGAAATATGGAGGTTTAATTAAAAGTATTTTGTTTATTAAAAAGAATGATTTTTTAATTAATTGAGACAATTTAGTAATTAAATAATATTATATGCAAGGAGACAAATTTTTTCTTTCTAAATTTGAAAATGTTATTTTGTTTTGTCAAACTAATTATTATTATATTTTATTTTTGTTAGACACAGTAACTCACTCTCTGTTAAAATTACAAATTTTTAGATATAGTTTTTCTTATTTTATGATTAAATATTAAATTGTATTTTTATTTTTATTTTAAATTTGAGTAAGTAAATCATAAATCATAAAAAAATATTTTAAAGTTTAAAAAAAACAAATTAATAAAAAATCAGATTTTTTTATTTTCTATATAAATATTATTTTTAATTGTTATTCTTAACAATATTTACTTCAGAGTTTCATCTAAATAATATTTATATTATTTTAATGGGCATAATTAAAAATTTAAAAACTAAAAACAACAAGTGCCACGTAGTGGCCACTTGTAGTGTTGTTATTATAGTATTTGTTTAGTTGTAATTTTTTTGTTGATTAGTTATTGATTGTATCTAGTATTTGTTTAGTTGTAATTTTTTGTTGATTAGGTATTGGTTGTATAGACAAATTGCATTCCAATAATTGAAAATTTAATTTTTGAAGAGTGTTGCAATGTCTTCCATAAATAAAATTGAAATCTCAAAATAATCAGTAAAAATAAAATAGGACTAAAATATTTCCTTAACTATAAAACTAAACTTTACAAAGCCTATTAAATAACACAAATATTTCCTTAAAATATAATAATACTAATACTTTTATAATTTAAAATGCAGTAAGTGTGAAGAATAAAATAAAAAATGTAATAACATGGCAACTATAGATTTTTAATTTTTGATTGAAATCCTAGATTTTTAACTCTTGAGTAAATAAAATTGAAATCCCAAAAATAATCCAATTTCATAAAATAAAATGTGTTGAACCCTAACCATAGTTGGGTGTAGAGAGATTTGAAATCTAAGATATTAAAATGTAATAATATTGAATACTATTACAATGTAAAATGCCTTAAAATATTGTAAGTTTGAAGAATAATTACGCAAAGAACATGATTTTGATTATTTTAATTAATCTAATAATATTGTGGTTTAGTAATATTTGCCGGGGGGCGGGGGCGATTTTGAGGATCCCCACCGAGACAAGATTTGGGGGGGAAAAGTAAGAACTTGCAGAGGAGAAGAGAAGGGAACCAAAGGAAGATTCGATAACCTTGAAAGAATTTTCTGGGTATGTTTCAAACAAATTGTCCTATTTGTTATATGTGTGTTGGTCTGTGCATTTTCTTGATTTGTTGTAAATATGGTTGAAATATCGTTCTCTATGTCATTCTCTAGACAAAATTTAATCTCTCAAAATTTGTTCTTATTTACAATCAAACGGTGCATTAGTAGGTATAAGTTTTAAATCTAGAATGCACCCAATTGCCTTCATCTCTTAATAAAATTCTGAGTGTTCTTCATATAATTACATGACTAAGGAGGTCAACCATGCCCACATAATGATCAAACACTTATGCTACTACGGCCACTATCCATTAAACCTGTAAGACAACAATCATACAAAACATAGGAGAGACTTGCATTAGTCGAGCATTTGAGGGCATCCTTGTAATAGCCATTCTATGCATATTTCACAATCATTGTAATCCATGAGACTTCATCTCTTGAGGCAATATCAGTAAACCCATTTTGTGCATAACCTGAAATCATTGCATTCCAAGCAACTACATTTTCTATGAGGCATTATGTCAAACAATACTGGTGCCTTGTGTATACTCCCACACTTTGCACACGTCTACCATGGTTCTTGCAATAGCATCTGACGCCAAATTCTTCAAAGACCATTTATTTCAATTTTTTCTACATATACATATTATCAGCAATCAATTGAATAAAATAGTTTATCAAATCAAAACAAAAATTATCATCTCACGCATGGTGATTTAGAATCTTTTGATACTTGATCCTCAACCATTAGCAAATTTCACATACTTGTCTACCAGGACATCTTTAGGCAATATCAACCAATTTTAGTTTGAATGTCGACATCTGCTACCCTAGTCGTCGTACTCCCAAATTACCTGATGAGACCATAGTACAACGAAATCTTTTGCTATCCATTAAATTATCATAGATCAATACCTCAAAAAAAATGAAAACTATTTTTCTTTTATTACCTTCTTGTGACACATTTCTGAAGACATCAAATTTTGATTTGTTGTTGGGCCGATTGTATCATTTTTTTTCCATCCATCAACTTGAAATTTTTGGTCAATAAACATCATTCAAATGTCCTCGAGCCAATAGTGTTTATTTATGGTAGATGCCTATGAATTGAATGAACAAAAGAAAAGAGATTATTACCAGTTCTTAAATCTCCAGATTTGATGCCTTTTTGGGCTACAATTGGGCACCGTCATATGACCCTCCCTTAGCTTAAGTCTCTCAAAATCTTTGCAAGAAGATTTGTTCTTTCTGTATGATTACAAAAGATTTCATCATTGAATTATGATACTCCTTTTGGTTCGACCCTTCCATCTTCTTCATGCAACTAGATTTACATCCTTTTAAATCCATCGATCCCTCTCTCTCTTAAAGCTAGTAGATTTTAGAAGACTCATTTGGAAAGATTTTAGTTTGTAGGATTGATAAGTAAGACATTAAATTAGAATGTAATAATCATTCTCTTTTGTAACTAATTGGTAATAAAAATAATATTAATCTAGCTGGCTTAGTTAGTTCAATAAAATTTAATTTGTGATAGGGTTAGAAATAATATTTGTCAATTGAATTCCATGCAAAATATAGTTTTCTCTTTGCAGAGTTAGTAGTGTTAGATAATAGGAAATAGTTATAAGGAATAAATTTTAGATATTAGACCCATGGTGTTAGTAAAATAAGATTAATTACTTAATAGAATAATTGTTGTCTAAATATATTGTTTTTTTTTTAGGAAGTCAATTTATGTGAATTAAAAAAAAAACTATGTTCTTAGATGAAATTTTTCTATTTTAGATTATTTATTATAAAATTTCTATGTAACTAGGGTTAAATTAGTAGATGAGACTTGTAGGGTGATCTAGTTCTTAGTCTATGTTTGTTATAACATTAGTTACCTATTAATTATTTTCCTTGATGAATAGAGATCACCACATAAGTGTTAGAAGTTTAGTTATTGGATGGTAGTAGCATTAGCAATACAATTTTTTATGTTTTATAATTAGTGTAATTATTCACCAAGCTTTCCTTAGGGTAGCTTATTACTCATAATAGTTTGACAGGTTCATAGTGATCTAAATTGGATTAACGTTTTTATCAAAATAGAGGAATATTATATTAATTGTTTTGTGAATTTAAATTTAATTTTAGTTCTAATTGTGTGTTTGTGAATATTGGTCATTAGTGTTTGAGTTTGGGTCAAGGGTTGTTTTGGTCCTTAGATTTCATGGGTTTCTTGGACTAAGTTAAATCCAGAGGCTTTGTTTTATGGCTCTTGTAAATGGGAGAAAGTACTATGAGACATGTTGTCCATTTCTAACACTCTATATTGAGGAGAGATAAAATTGAATATTGTTTATTCAGTCTTGGACTTTTGCATGTTGCGATACTTCATATTATATTGATGTTCTGTCATGATGGATGGTGGATAGGATGTGTTGATTTCACACTTGAGGTTCCTTTGAGACTTTGATAATTCCTATGTTGTTTTAAGTTTGCCTTATGATGGTGGTGCAAAACAATGAATTGAGTTTTGATGAGTTTTAGTACAAGGAGGTATATCATGTGTTGTTCTTGTGTTTGTCCTTGTGATGTAATTGGTTGGTTGGGATGGGTCAAGTAGGTGCAAGTAGGGCAGTGGCTTCCAATGTGGGGTCGGAGCCCAAAGTGGCTGTCTGGGTAACCCATTAGAAGTGATAAACAAGTGATAACCTTATAATAATTAACCTAGGGGAATGGGTAGTGTTTCACACTAAGAAAGATAATTTGATTCCTTGCCCACACCTATAGTGCTAGTTTAGGCTAAGGGTGGTATGAGAAGGTTTTCATTTCTACATGTGTTAACCTATGGGGTCGGTGTCTAGAGAGAGAGACTGTCAGGGTAACCATAGATGGGGGCCGACATCTAGTGAGAAACAATTAGGGTAACCCATGTAGAACAATGCAATGAAACTCCATCCTACTGCATTCTAGCTTTGCCTTTTCTTGTATTCTCTCACCTCTGGATGTGTGATTGTTGAGTTCAGTTATGTCTAAGTTGTGAAACTTGACGTAGTCTTGCTTTTAGTTGGTTCTTGTGTTCTTGCTTCTATCATGGGATCTCATTGTTGTCTCCTAGCTCGAGGGGTGGACCTCAGGGCTCCACATGGTTGGGTGGATGAGATTTAATCCATTGGTCTTTTGGCATCATGGTTCATGTTTGGGCAAATGTGACTTTCTAGTTTCTAGTTCTGTATCTGTATCTGAAGACATACATTGTACCTGATGGAACCAAAATTGTGTTTCTATGCTATTCATTATGTAATTTTGATGTAATCAGACATGAAAGCCTTGTATCTATACAACTATGTATCATGATTCCCTCTTTACTTGTAACCCTTATGGTAAAAGAATGATGTAAGCTTTATGTAATGTAACAACTATTGTTAGTGGATTCTATGATCATTCAGGATGGATTATGTATGTTATTGATCTATGTTTATTTTCCTTAATACAGTTGTGGTCCCTAGAGATATTAGTTTGTTAGATAGTTAATTTGAAGTAACTAGTTGATATTTTATCTGGTGATTATTACCTTTACTTGTTTTAAAAAAATCTGTATTTTATTGTACAATTTAACCTAACTCTCTAGGGTTGCATGATGGGACATTACATTTATAGTCCAAACATAGATTTGGAGTACAATTCCCTATTGTTCTTAGTAGATTATCACATAGTAGATTATGCAAGTGTCCATGGTTAACCTAGGAAATGGTACAAGCGAGCAAGAAATCCTAGAGCTCCAATCAATAGTAACTACTACAAATAGTAAGATGCAAAATGATAAGAAGAAAAAGTAGGAACTGAAGAAACAAATTGGAGAACTATAGGACTATACGAAACAAATAGTAATCCCATTAATACAAGAGTATGGGAAATATACTTCTGTAGAACTCATAACAAAAGTCACAGCGTCTTTCCTAGATAAAATGAATGATAAGACAATTAAAAATAAATGATAAGCCAAAATTCCTAACTCATTGTCAATGATCATGAGATAGTTGTGAAGTGGATGTAAAATAATTTGATTCAATTGACACTCTATCTCTCTTCTCTATGTGTTTAGGGTAAAAATGGATTTGTTGATCTTTTTTGGTTTAGATGTTAAAATCCTCCTTTCACCCTAACATTGAAGGATCTAGGGTCGAGTGGCAAGCACTATCGTACCCTAATTCACTTGCAAATGAGGGGAAGCTTGGATTAGGGAATTAATTATCAATTTTTCCTTCTCTTATGCTCAATTGACCAGTAAAACCCTAATTATGTAAATACGACAACAAATTATCAAATTACGAAAAAATCTCTTACAGACAGGACTAAAATACCAAATTACAAAATACTTGTTTTCAGGGTTTCAAAGTGGAATAGTTGGGGACACAGAAGTGGGTGCCCAAGTCTAAGGTACCTGCTTTTTTAGAGAATTTGGACCTCCTTCGAACACTGATCAACCTTGTAACTTCTATTTTCTGGAATCAATTTATGGAGGACACTGGAGTGAGTGCCCTAGTCCCAGAAGTGCTCCTTTGTCCATCTTTTCTTCAAATCCTAAATCCTTGATGTCTTTCCAGCCTTCCTGCAACTCCACTTTTCCCAAATCTCACACCTATAACCTGCAATCACAAGACTTGGTTTGGGGGTTGTGGTGTTTATAAGTTTGCCTCAGTCAAACCCTAGAGGACACTTAAGTCTCCAAACACTATTGTCAAACAAAGAGGGCGTGCCCTTGTGAGGTAGAGGCCAAAAACCATAGGAATCAATGATAAAAACATAATGATATGTCACCTTGTAGTGAAGCTTTCATGGAGGAAGATGCTCTTCATGCCATGAAGGAATTGATGCTCAAATCTACAAATATCAACACACAAAACATACAAGTCTACTCTTGCAACACAATAGAAAGCCTTGAATCACCTTGAGATTGCCTAGAGTTCACAATGATCATCTAGTTTACAAATGAATGCCTACACATGCCTATATATGCACCTACAAGCATTTCTGCCAAGATTTTAAAAATCAAACTTTGTCGTGTCAGCAAAGGGACCTAGTAATGGTCACTAACTGACACTTGAAAATTGAGGCTACCCTAAAATAGGGTAGGACTAGGCCACGGGCGCCCAAGTCCTCGCCCTATTTTAGGTAGGGTACAGCTCAATGGGTCCTCCTAGGTCTTATTTGTCATGGGACTTAGGTCTCATTCCTTCGGGATGCTAAAATATGAACTAAAATGTCCTAAATGTACTCTAAAGACCTGGGAGCTAAACCTTATGAGGGAAAAGCCCCCAAGGGGAAATTTTCTAACATTACATTTAGCCCCCACTTTAATGTATGTATGAACATGAGGCCCATACATGCATTAAAGTAAGGTCACAAACACAACAAACACACCAAACATGGAGATGACATGCCAACCGCATAAAAGGCAATAACAGGAACACAAAACATGGAGAAGACAATTACAGTCACACAGAACATAGAGCAGACAGTTAATGCATGGAAGACAGAAATAATATCTTTTCTTTTCTTTTTCTCATATATATGACATGCAAAAGCAAGTACTGGAAAGTAAACAAACCTCCCAAAATTCATGAAGCACTACTCAATGGCATTGGTCTCTACATATGGGGCAACACACACAATACATGCAAAACCTCCCAAAATTCATGAATCACTACTCAAGGTGCTAGTTTATGCATATGGGGCAACAAACACACCATACAAAACAAGCACACCGAAACACACGGTTGAAGACATGAAGAAAATACGGCAGACAAGCGATGGTGTGTTCCTTATTTCTAGGCTCATCACCATCTCAGGCACATTACAGGCACACACTAATGATTGGGCTTCACCACAAGAATCGTCGAAAACACACTTAAGGGTTGAGTTAGTCACAGAACCGCTCCCCACCTCCACAAAGGACTTTTGAAAATGTAACCCCACTCGCATCATAGAGATGCCTTACAATGAAAAGAAAGCATGGCATACCAACCCACCCATGTCATAGAGATGCCTTATAGTAAAAAGAAGGTATGATCTCAAAAGTATACAACCCCACCCGCATCACAAAGACACCTTATGGTGAAAAGGAGGTATATGCAATAGATTGATTGATTGATTTCAAACAAACTCAGGATGCAGAAAGTACTCATCATACTAGCCTACACCTGAGGACAAGCACATTTCTAACATCTACAATAGACAACTTACCTTATATGCCCCCACCTTAAGGTGGTTGATACCAGTTATCGATATCAAGCACGTTAAGGTGGGAAGAAAATACACAAGGGAATATCGACTTTCACAAAGCCTATGCCCCTCAGAGGTGATATGTACTTTACGATCGCTAAATGTTCCCACAAACACATCCCTGCAAGAAACATGTTAGTGTCTACAACATCATGATAAACAACAATAATGCATATGATTATCCACACAAAGAGCCAAGGTTATACAATGAATTTGGAGTTCGAGGATAACCAGGGGCTATATCATGAAGCTCTCTGAATCGAGTACTGCCAAGGCTAGATTCAAAGGCAAACAAAGGTGCATGGAGTAGCAGTATTGTTAAGGTTTGCGATAGAAACATCATCAAATTCACTACGCAGAAATCACGCGTGCTTCCACTAGCCAAGCGTCAAATAAGATATACAACCCCATCGTCATATTAGGAACTAAGTCTAATTTTTTATTGCTCTCAAAAGGGACACTAGGTCTGCATCAATATAAATGTTTTGTCATCATCCGCCCACTAGATGGAAACACTAGAGGAAAGGAAACAATAAATAAGAGAGGAGAAACAAGTGTCTTAGGGACAGTCATGTAGGAGGGCGCTCCTAGGTCACCAACCATGATGCTATGTCCGCAAGTCACAACACACAATGATGAAATCAGAGAGAGGCAATATAGAAGAATGATTATACAATATAAGAAGGTCACAATAGAGGCGGTCTCCAGGTATCCCGAACCTTATGGGAGAATCTGAGGTCATTCTAGGAGGCTTAAACAGCACATAACACATCACAGGGGAAGCACATTATGATAGAAATAAAAGTTTATAGATACTTACCTGTTAGCACCATCGTTAAGAACAAACATATCTGTCATGTTATTTTGATCTTGTTGAACTAACATTAAGTTTAGGATGACGAGGAGCTTTCTTTTCTTTAAAAGGATTATATCTGATGCCACTTGAGTAATGTGTTGAAGTGGATTCTATAGGTACTCTAATTCCTTGTTGATTTACACCACATCCCTTACCTACATAGTTGTTATGTTTGTACAAAATTTGAAATCCACATCCATATAGAGAGTCCAGTTCCTTAGAAGAAGGTGAGGCCTCATAGGTATCATAATTTGTAGTATAAGTGAGGGTATTGTTTTTATTTTCTACCAAAGGGACTTTAGGTTTTTTAGGTGCTTGACAAGATTGCTTAGGTGGTATTGATGCCACTTTTGACTTGTCAAGGCTATTAATTTTATATTCCCCCATACTGCAAGGATTAAAATCTAATGGGCCCCAATCATCACCGAAGAGTGCATTCGATGTTCTAGAGTGCTGTATATCATTACCTATTGATGAATCAAATTATGAACTATTTAAACTCGTATGATTGTAAATTGGTTTTTGCATTTCAATATGTAAATAGTTATCTGGTTCAGGATCTGCATGAATAGTATGAAGTTTACCTTTGAATATAAATTTGATTTAATGATGCAAAGTGGAAGGAACTGGCCCCAATGCATGAATCTAAGGTCTACCAAGAATCATGCTGTAAGATAAAGAACAAGGCATGACATGAATCAGGGTAGGCACAAGCATAGGTCCTACTTGTATAGGTAGAGTTATAGTGCCCACGGATTGTTGTCCAACATTATCAAAGCCACGAATGCTAATGTCGTTTAGTATGATTTGTGATGTGTCAACCTTGATTTTGTCTAGTAGGTCAATGCTACAAACATTAAGAGCCGATCCAGTGTCGATCATAACCTATTTTACCAATGTTTTGTTTAATTTGACAAAGATTATAAGAGGATCATATTGGTTTTGAACTTCAATTGATGGTAATTCTTGTGGTTGAAAGATAATATCTATTTTTGTCACATGTATACTATCCAATACAACTGCTACGTCATTAGGCTTAGCAGTAAGTGGGACAATCACCTTTTGCAAAGCTTCTTGGAGCATTCCATGGTATGTTGGTGATGTTTGTATTAAATCCCAAAGAGAGATCTTAGCCAAAGTAGCGCAAAGTTATTTGACAAGATCATACTCTTGACCACTTTTATGAGTAAGATGAGGTGGTTGAGGGAGCATAGGTTGAGAACATGGAAGAGAGATAGGCACATACGATGATTTGTTACTTTGCTTGTTATTACGGGTGTTGTATGCATGAGAAATCACATTATGGTGTGGTTGTTGTAACACATTTTGAACACCTTGAACCGTAATCACTGGTTTTAACCAAGAGTGTGCACTAAGTGCCCCTCAAACAATCATTTTAAGAATATTTCTATGAATTCCATTTACAATTATTGAATTAACATTGTTTTCCTCTTGATTGCACCCAATATCCATCCCCAAAGAATTTAATGTAAGAGACCTTTTCTCATCCACTAATGCTACATCTTGGCCAGGGAGAACAATGGGATGAGAGGAAGGTACATCATCATCATCATACTCTATGGAAGAAAAAGGCTTTTCACTCTCATCTTTCTGATGAGTGTTCCTAGAGTTGAATTTGGTTAAATATTCTAATATCAAAGGATGTTCACCCATGAGGATTAAAAATTGGTCAAAATCAAGATCTTTGATAAATGCATGCAAAGATACCATTGAGAAATGACATGAAGGTGCCATTCCAATGTAAGATCATATTTTGAAAGCTTTTCAAAATTGGTGAGAGCAATAATAGCCCAAAATGCTTGATTTTTCGATACTTTTTCAATGCCAATGAATGAAACCAAGGATGGTGTAAGGATTTCAGTCAAGAGAATCAAGTTATATGTCTTATATCAGTCCAAAAAAGTAATCTAATCACTCTCAACACACTCTTGATGCAAATCCAAGATAATACCAAGTCAAAATATAATGAAAATATGTCAAAATGAGCACTTTTTTCACCAAAAGTCAATGCAAAAGAGTATAACAAAGGGTGTTGTGAGGAAAATGGCAATGGATAGAAAATAATATCAGCAATAATAGCCCCTTGGTGCCAAAATACCCAACACAACATGATTTTAACGCCACTTAAGGCAAAACCCTAGTGAAAATATAGCAAAATATGTAATTTTTTCACAGTTTTTCAACTCCAAAACCTAGCAAAGGAGGTGTTGTAAGGAATTTTAGGAGGGAAAGAAAATAATATCAATAATATCAGTCACCTCAATCCATAAAATTGATCACAACACACTTGGAGTGCAAACTACGCCAAACCCTAGGGCAAAAATAGCCAAAATATGTAGTAGTTTGCAAAAATTTTACTACAAGAGCCTGTTAAAAGGGTTTTGTGAAGATTTTTACCAAGAGAAGAAATTTATTACCCTTATAACAGTAAATGCAAAAATATCTTTCACAACACACCTATGGTGCAAATTTAAAGAGTCGATAAGGCCGATTTTAGCAAAAATTATTGTTTTCGAAGCCCTAGGTTTGAGATTTTGGAACAAAATGCTATGAGAATGATTTAATGTCTGATTTATGATTTAAATTAAATTCTCTCAGATCTTAAAATGATTTTCAAGCTTAATCATGCAAAATTCCCATGTAAATTTAATGAAATTGCACCAAAATTGCTAGTTTTTGTTGAAATTTTTGATGCAAAAATGCAAATAATTTAAATTTAATTGCAAATTCACACTAAAATGCAAGACTATAGCAAAATGAAAATTTTAATGAGCCTCTAAAATTAATAGAAAAATCTGATAAAAGATTTTGGCTACAAATTTCCACAAAACCTTAGCAATTGAATGATGAAAATGCAAAGCAAGATTTTGAATTTTTGTATTTTTCTATAGTTTATATCAGATCTGATGCAAAAATCATGAATTAGGAAAAATTAGAAAGAATTGACATAATTTAGTAATCCCAACAACACAATTTTTTTGTATTTTTCCAATTTTTTAATTTTTTTGAAATTTTCTCAATGCAATAAATTAAATGACCACATGAATGAATGAAATCACACCAAATCTACAGACAAACACTTAGCAAGTTGCAATTTAAGTTCAAAGACATGGGTTCACCAAAATGTTTAGGGTAAAAATAGATTTGTTGATCTTTTGTGGTTTAGATGTTAAAATCCTCCTTTCACCCTAACATTGAAGGATCTAGGGTCAAGTGGCAAGCACTATCATACCCTAGTTCACTTGCAAATGAGGGGAAGCTTGGATTAGGGAATTAATTATCAATTTTTCCTTCTATGCTCAATTGACCATTAAAACCCTAATTATGCAAATATGACAACAAATTATCGAATTACGGAAAAATCTCTTACAGATAGGAGTAAAATACCAAATTACAGAATACCTAATTTTGAGGTTCTGAAGTGGAATAGTCGGGGACACAAGAGTGGGCACCCAAGTCCAAGGTACTTGCTTTTTTAGGGAATCTGGACCTCCTTCAGACACTGATCAACCCTGTAACTTCTGTTTTCTAAAATCAATCTACAAAGGACACTGGAGCAAGTGCCCTAGTCCCAAAAGTGCTCCTTTGTTTGTCTTTTCTTTAGATCCTGAATCCTTGATGCCTTTCTAGCCTTCCTGCAACTCCACTTTTCCTGGATGTGACACCGGTAACCTGCAATCACAAGACTTGGTTTGGGGGTTGTGTTTATAGGTTTGTCTCAGTCAAACCCTAGAGGACACTTAAGTCTCCAAACATAGTTGTCAGACAAAGAGGACGTGCCCTTATGAGGCAGAGGCCAAAAACCAAAGGAATCAATGATAAAAATACAATGATATGTCACCTTGTAGTGAAGCTTTCATGGAGGAAGATGCTCTTCATGCCATGAAGGAAGTGATGCTCAAATCTACAAATATCAACACACAAAACATACAAGTCTGCTCTTGCAACAGAATAGAAAGCCTTGAATCACCTTGAGAATGCCTAGAGTTCACAATGATCATCTAGTTTACGAATGAATGCATACACATGCTTATATATGCACCTACAAGCATTCCTGCCAAGATTTTAAAAATCAAAATTTACTGTGTCGGCAAAGGGACCTAGTAACGATCACTAACCGACACCCGAAAATTGAGGCTGCCCTAAAATAGGGCAGGACTAGGGCATGGGCACCCAAGTCCTCCCCCTTATTTTAGGCAGGGTACAGCTCAAGGGGTCCTCCTAGGTCCTATTTGTCATGGGACTTAGGTCTCATTCCTTCAGAATGCTAAAATATGAACTAAAATGTCCTAAATGCACTCTAAAGACCCGGGAGCTAAACCTTATCAGAGAAAAGCCTCCAAGGGGACATTTTCTAATGTTACACTATGTATATTAACGTACACACCTATTCTTTATAAATAGTGAATAGAGAGACAAGTGAGAAGAACAAAAAACACATCACACATCTATTCTAACAAATATTATATAAAACTTCACATATATAAATTTTCTATTATATTTCTTGTAGATGTACACCTCTATTAGAGATATGTAACAAGAGCACCACTGGGATGTATTGGAAACTTATTGTATTGTTTTTAGTTATCCTCATAGTTGGTAGTGTGCATTTAGTTCATGCAAAACTTAACGTCTATAATTCAATAAACCATTTTTGGGACTAATTTGGTAGTATATGGAATTTTTTTTTGTCTCTAATGCTAGTATATTTGATAAAATCATAGAGCTTACCTATATATACATGTAAGATAATAATATCATGGATTGAATAGAAAAATTTGGGCAATTTGTTCATACAATTTTTTAACAATAAAGAGGACTAATAACTATATTAATTTTATTTAGAATGGGCAGAAAGTATAAATGGGAATCACTCATTGAACTACATGTGCAAGACATTCCCAACCAAGGAAATTATTTCTCAAATAAGGACCTTGAATGGACACCTATTGGAGATGATGGCAATATGGACTTATGTGCTGCAATCCCTCTTGAAAGACCCCCTCACTTTATCAAAGGATAAGGTTTACTAGATAGTACAGAAACAACATTTGTACGTAAATCTCATCAAGAGAACAACACACCAAAATTTACTGACCACACTACCAAGATATTCTCTAGGTTTGCCTAGATTAAATATAATTAATAAGCATGTCATTTTTATATTTAATTTTTTATATGAATTAATATATATTTTTTGTTTGTGTGTATAAATAGATATTGGTGTGATTTTCACCTAGAGGAAAATAGAAATAAACCTAAAAACATGGAAAGGATATGAAGGTTTACCCAAAAAATGGGTTGTCAAACCCACTTTTATGTAAGGGTCATGTATGGTAGACCACAAGTTGCAATAATTAAATATAATGATTGGAGCCACTGTGATGCCAATGGCAAATTTTTCCATGGAAGGGATGATGCTTCTGGTGATCCAAGGAGCAATTTTGCACTGAGGTTATCGAATGAATGCAAATCATATATTGAGTCTTTATTGCTAATGGGTGTGGGGATCGACACAATATGTGAACAACACTACTTAGACCATGGTTTGACTGAGGGATGCATGCTTGTTGAGGAAAGATGTGTTGAATGCATGGAAAAGAGTATGCTCCATTCGATCTCAAAAGAATGAAGATGATGTAAAAAGTGTCAGTTTGTGGCATGTAGAGGAGACAGATAATTTCTTCTACTATAAAAGACCAAACACCATAGAAAATGTTCCATTTATCATAGGCATCCAAACACCATAGATGCGAGAAATAATGCCCAAGCATTCACATAACTCAATTATTGCAATGGACTCAACATTTTCAACAAATAAATATGGTGTAAGTAAAGAAACGTTTACTTTAATTTATAGATTTAATTTTATCATTGATTTATTTATTTAAAAATATTAATTTATCAATGTTTTATTCATGTGCAACATCAATTATATACCTTGCTTATTTTTTATGAACAAGAGGCTAGTGTACGTATATTGCATGGGCCATATCCTCAAGAAATAAAGTTGAGGATCTAAATGAATGGCTAATAGAAGTTTATAAACAAGGGAATCAATGTCTAGAAAATTGGAATGTCAATGCATTCATGACAGATGATGCTAGTGTGAAGATTGAAGCCATCAGGGTTTTATTAGCCTTAGTTTATATATTTAAACTTCAATCAATTCATTATAATTGATTAATATTTAGTTTATAAAATATATATTTCACAATTTATAGTTTAAACTAGTTTGAATTTAACATTTCATTTTGTCATAATTTACTTATCAAGTTTTATAATGTAACTTGTATCTATTATTTTTTCAATGCCAAGTACTTTTATGTATTTGGTATGTACATAGAGCATGGCTAAAATATGTGTACAGGTAAGTCAATATTTAATTAAAATATGTGGAAAATTATGTGTTTGAACCCCACAGATTGATATTATCGTTTACAATCTAAGTATGCCAGCAATAAGGATGTTGGTACAAACATGTTTGATAGATTGGGCGAGCTAATGCATGCAATGAGTGACAATGTAGACATCACTACTGAACTAATAAAAAAATTCATAGAGGAATTCAAAGAAGAGAAGAAATTTATTGATTACTTCCAAAAAACTTTGTGTCATGATGAGTGTCATATTGGTAAGTTTGTCAGAGTATTCATTTTGGTTTGTATGCATTTAAATTGTTTAAGTTATTTTTAAGTTTACTAAGGTATTATTATGTTTTTGTATAGAAATGTGGGGAAAAAACTTTTGAAACTTCTCTCATGCAAATCAAGAAACCAATGCTTCCATAGAGTCATACCACTTCTGCATCAAGAGTCATTATCTAAGTGATTGTGCTAAGAATAAGGAGAATGGATTGGCTTATCCATACACTTCCTCATAGAGTAGAGTCATTTTATAAAATAAAAGATATTTGCAGTCAGCTAGATTTTTAACTAATTTTAAAAAAGAAAGATATTACATTACTGCATTAAAGAGGTCCAAAAAAATACCTGATACAGATTGTTATCCATATGATCTCCTCCCTAACACATACAAGATAAGAAGTCAATCTGTTCCAATGAAATGGTATCTTGTTAGGAAATTTGGACTAGATTTACATGTATGTGATTGTTAGTGGGAAAAAAGGGGGAACACATGCAAACATGTGTTGAAGATTTCAAATCTCCTAAAGAGAAACATAACAAATGAGCAAGATCAAGTTGCTGGTAAGAGTCATTTAACATTTAATTATTATATTTATATTTTTAATGACTATTATATTTTTTCTCGAAACTAACTAAAATAATCTTATTGAATTACAGATGGTATTACTCCATTGGTTGATAATGATGATGATGATGATGTCAGAGGAAGTTTTAGTCAGGAGAATAATGTCACTGGTAATGTTGATATGATATTTATAATAATGTAATATTGATTGATTTTTATGAGTCTTAAAATTTAATTAATGTTTTATTTGTAACATAGATTATTGTATTCCATAAGAAGATAGAGATGTGATTGGGGTTATCATTGGCGAAGACCAAAGAATTGGTAAATTTCAATAATCACTATTTTATTAATGAAATATGAAAACATTTTTTATATTTTTTGAACTTAATCTTTATTATTTTTATTATAGATGGTTGTAAATCATCTGATGCTTCCAATGATAACTTTCAAAATTCTATTGATTATTTGAATTCACTACTCCAAGATTTACCAACTAGAGTAGATCAAAAACATATCTTTAGTCAATGTGTTGAGAGATTTAGAAAAGATCTCCAAGCATCTCTTACTTCTTCCAAACTTACACTGATCCCTGACTTGGAGGATATGCCTATGAGACGAATATCACCATGGTTTAGTCTAAGCAAAATACACAAATGCCAATTTATTCAACAAAGAGGTAATGTCATCCATCAAGACTTGAATGAAAGAGTTGAGGAGCATGAAGAATTGCAATTCCCCTCCATAGGTGGTAGGAAGCAAAAGAAAAAAAAGGTCTCCAATCATTCAGGCAAAGCAATACAAGTAGAAAGGGTTATCATCAGAAAACAACATAGTGAGTACATTTATTCAAAATTATTTTAATATTTTACATAGCAATAATTATTGTTCTTACTTCACATATAAAAAATATTCCATTGTAGGTTTGGATGATCAAGATAATAATAGAAGATGTCGATTGCCCTTCTCTATTGATCTAAACCACACAACAACCAATGAAATGCAAATTATTGATGGTTATTTTCTAACTATTAAATGTATTCATTCATTAAATGAGATATTTCCCAATTCCTATTTCTAACCAATTTTCTATGATTAATCAAATAAATAGTAGATACAATTTATGAAAATAAACCATCAATGCTTAATGTTATACTTGGTTAGACATTTCAAAAAACTATTCCAGGTAATTTAGAATTTTAATATTATTTTGATTAAGTATATATTGTATTGTTAGACTTAATGTTGTATCTATGTTGATTTATTAAATACACATGTCATTGCATCTTTAGATGATCAACAAAACACTCGGCAACATAGGTTACCATTTTCTATTGATCTTAATGAAACACCACCAACAATAGATGCAATGCAAACTAGAGATGGTAAATAAATTATGAAATGATTTTCTAACAATTTTTTATGTTTAATTTTAAATCAATTTAATAACTAAACTATGTAATTTACAGGTTTTGATGACATTGCAATGGAGGATCATGTTCAACACTATTACATGGATAACTATTACAGTTTACTATACTTTCAACTAATATTGTATATTTACAAAATTTGCTCATTGGCCTAATTATAAGAAATACATTGATATATGTTCATGAAAAATGGTATGATCATGTGTAAAGTTAGGGTCAATCCCTTAGAATTAATCTATTTATCATTTCATGCGTTCACTTAATTTTCTTATTTATCACACTTATTCATAAACAAGAGATGAACTTTCAATTTGATAGTTGTATGGTCGTATTTAGGCATTTTTGTTGTAAAATAAAATTAAAATTCATCTCTTATGCAAGACCTAAATTTGATGGTTGTGTGGCCATATTTAAGCATTTTTGTCATAAACTACAATCAAAATTTTAAAAAGCTTGTATCACATAAAAGGAGAGATTTTGGATAGATTGTCAAAATTTATATATGATTATGATAATATATATTTGGTTTATATATGATTTTACTTATACTAGGATGTGTCATAGTATTTTAAGGGCACCTTTGAATGAGTAACCATCATTAAAAAATTTCTTGAAGGCACCTTTGAATGAGTAACCATCATTAAAAAATTTCTTGAAGGAAAGGTCGACCGTCAAATTTAATCCTTGCTCTTACATGTGGACTTCTATACAACCTCCTTTAATATATATAAATATTGTATTTAAATTATATCTTCTACATTATATTCTATTTTAATTATTAATGTCAAGAGGCATTCTACAATGGCAACAAGGGGTGTAATGGCGTGAGTGTGTTAAAAAAAATACTTACCTTTTGCTTTAAAATTGACAATCATTTACATGCCAAATTATTAATACTTAATAATAAATATAATATAAATATAAAAATAAAGATATTAATAAATATAATATAAATAGATTAGCCTATATATGTTCTCATCAACAACTTTTTTGATTTCTTAATTTGAGATTTGTTTAATTTGTTAATTATTGTTGAGAAATTGAAGGACATAGGGTGGAGTGAAGAAAAAATATGTACAAATACCAATTTGAAGTAAAATAAAGTAAAACAAGAGCCACGTAGTGGCCTGCCTTGTAGTGTTGTTATTATAGTATTTGTTTAGTTGTATTTTTTTTTGTTGATTAACTATTGGTTTATATAGTATTTGTTTAGTTTTATTTTTTTGTTGATTAGGTATTGGTTGTATAGACAAATTGCATTCCAATAATTAAAAAATTAATTTTTGAAGAGTGTTGAAATGTCTTGGGTAAATAAAATTGAAATCTCAAAAATAATCTAATTTGGTAAAAATAAAATAGGACTAAAATATTTCCTAACTATAAAACTAAACTTTTACAAATCCTATTAAATAACACAAATATTTCCTTAAAATGTAATAATACTAATACTAATACTTTTATAATTTAAAATGCATTAAAATATTGTAAGTTTGAAGAATAAAATAAAAAATGTAATAACATGGCGAAATATGTTTTGTGATACTGTAGATTTTTAACTTTTGACTAAACAAAATTGAAATCCTAGATTTTTAACTCTTGACTAAATAAAATTGAAATCCCAAAAATAATCTAATTTCATAAAATAAAATGTGTAGAACCCTAACCCTAGCTGAGTATGGATAGATTTGAAATGTCTGCCTAAAATATTAAAATGTAATAATATTGAATACTATTACAATTTAAAATGCATTAAAATATTGTAAATTTGAAGAATAATTACATAATATAATAACAATGTGGATAGATTTGAAATGTCTACCTAAGATATTAAAATGTAATAATATTGAATACTATTACAATTTTAAATGCATTAAAATATTGTCAGTTTGAAGAATAATTACATAATATAATAACAATAACATATTCATATTTACATCACTACAGTATTTTATCTTAGTCACTTAATTTTTTATTTAAGTAATAATAGTAAGTACTTTTAGAGAACATGATTTTAATTATTTTAATTAATCTAATATAACATGATTTTAATTATTTTAATTAGTCTAATATTGTGGTTTAGTAATAATTTTGGGTGTATTCATTTAATAAAAGTATGTGGTTCAACTCCATTTAATTAGACATCAATGGTTAAGATCAAATGAATAGTTAAGAAATATTTTAATGAAATTAGGTTATTTATGTGTAGAACCCTAAAGTATAGTTATAAAACAAATTTAAACCCTAATAATTGTTTGATAAAATAGTTGTGAAAAGAAATCAATAAATAAAAATATGCATGTTTTGTAAAGAAAAATTTTAGTGTTATTTTATTTTACAAAATGAGATTATTTTTGGGATTTTAATTTTTTTTGTAACGGCCCAACCGTCATACAAGAACAAAATCCAAAAAGGGCACAACACTTTTTAAAAAAAAAAAAAACATAAAATGAACATATAGATAAATATATCAATACTCAAAAACTGACTCAGCCATGAGGTGCATCATCACCCTGTTGTCTAGATAGATAAAACTCAAGGTTAAAACATAAGGGATGATTTACATGCACATAAAGTAGAAGCTACACTCTCAATGAGTCGTCATATATACAAATCTCATACAGGGAGGTTAGTGACTAATAAAGGGTGGATATCAAGATCTTGATAAGACTAACTTGACATAGTATCATTACAGAAGCATTACATATATCAAGGCAATAGGTTAACTCCAATAACATTAATAGTGCCAACAATGACAGTAGTAGCAAAACACAATGAATAAATCATTGATAGTAGTGGTAACACAGCACTGAATAATTTAATGACAGTAGTAGTAAAACAATAGTGACCACTAAAATAGTAACCAAATCAATAGCTTCAGTTGTAACAGCCGTGATATTAGCAATACAGCTATCAATTCAACAGTTTTCAACTGAAACAGTAGTAACAATTACTAGAACGGTAATAAACTAGTAGTTTTCAGTTGTGACAGCATTCCCAAAACTACTCAAGGCATGAATTACAATGACATCCTGTCAGCAAGGTGGATAACGTAAGTGGAAGATAATCACAATACAACTATTGCTGAAGAGTACATTATGAGCATTTATTACAATGAACTCCACATTAGAAGTGTCTCACAAGAATTAATTACATTAATACAAGATCTCAATACATATCACTTAGTTCACCGAGTTGTACAGATATATAAGAAAATACATCTAGAAAACTGGAGGAATGAATGGAACAACCCATGCTGACATCATTGCCGAAACTGATGTCGATGACTGGATCCCCAATGGTGGGTGCAACACCACCCTACCAAGTGGAACCTTAAAGGCCCAACCCCCGTGCTCAGAGATGTTCACATGGCCACACACAACATAACAACAGAGGGGACAAGAAGGCATGTATACTTGGCCACACAAGAGATACCACAACTCTCATACTCTCAAAGCCATCAACACCAATTACACAAGGGAGACCACAAAATCACATAGTTCACAAGGAGCAAATCATAACCATAAAATAATCATGCCAACAAGGTACTACTCGAAGTCAAGGGGTGAGAGGATAGGGCAGCATTAAGGGAGTAGATAAACTAACCTACTCATCTCAAATTCACATCTTTCCTAATAAAGATGTCATAAACTATCTAAGCCATGACTTCAGAAGATCAAGATGGCAAGTAACAGAATTTTAATCTCAATTGAGCTCTAATATGGAAATGATAGTGTCTAGGAATCATTTTCATGCATCACTTTAAGAACATCTCTATTCCTTCCTAACCATACTTGATTCTACATCATTAATGTTTGATGGCACAATTTTAAAACTTAAGATATCTAAGAGGAAAAGTAAAAACTAAAATGGCAAGTTCCAACTTCCAAATAAGAAAATAATCCAGTCATAATTTTGTATGATCCGTCCAGTGGGCCATAGTCAAGTGGTAAAGACAAAAGCAATAACCATGATGATGAAGAGGAGATAGGAAAGTAAAAACAATGTGGCAAGGACAGCAAACACAAAATGAGGCATCCACAGTAAATTTTAAATTTGTTTGATAGAGATGCAATGTGTAAAGACAATGGTGGAAGAAAAATGTGACAAATTCAAATGTGGGTCTTTTCCAAATAGGGAACCCCCTGGCTACCAAGCTTATTCAATTATGTGCAATGTTGTTACCACCCAACTAACTTGTCTCCTCCATCTCCCAAGTATAATTTGTTTAATAGACAAGAATAGGAGGTCAGTTCAGAAATCTGTAATTGTACCATTTTTGCCAATCAAGAAGAGTTGTTTCTGCACAATTTAGAAAATTTTCTGGCCTAAAGTTTTTAGGGTGTGAGACAATTCCGAGCACTATAATGCTCACATATAAAAGCCTATCAGCTAATTAGTAAGTCCTGAACTAATCCATCTAGTTTTTATTTTTTTAATTTTGAGCTAGTGAGGCTTTGGTCTCTAATGTCATCCTACACTTATATAGAACCCCTGCCTGATACTAATCTCTATTGATGCTATGCCATGACTCACTTTGCTACTTTCAATCCCAAATGGGAATGAGTACAGAGTGGGCTATTCAAATTCATGAGAGATGGGTTAAAGAAAGAATGACTACTCATATTAGATGGGCCATAGAATGAATGAATTAAGTACACAGTTGATACCAAAAAAATAATATCCAATAATGTCAGATAGTAGAAAACCCCAAATGCTTAAAACACTGGTCCATATTGTAGCTAAGACTATCCAATATTGAACTTTGTTTGGTTAACTCATACTAATAGGGGCCTTTTTTTTGCTAGCACAATTTCCAACATCGAGAGTAACTGCATTTAATGGGAGTGATCCTAATGGAGGAATTGAGGAGCCTAAACAATGACATCAAATAAACCCAAAGCAAGAACCTGCAGGAATCCATAGAACCAATCACCATGAGAGCACATACATTTCAAGTATCACATATCAGAAAAAAATATGATATAAGGGTTCATATTGGCGTGTGCTAGTTAAGGTATTCTTAAAGAAAGGTCAAGCAGCATAGGATAATAAAAGGAAAAGAATAAGAATTTATGTAAGTAAATTTAGATTCAAATAGGGATGCTACTTCTAAAAACTAAGTGCCAAAATTAGAATGGATAAGTACAGTATACGAATATAACATACATAAACTAGCTAATGAATGCCAATTAGACATTAATGAACCACAACCACCAACATACCAAATTTTTAGTATTCACTCCAAAATAATTAAATTGAATAACAACTCTTGTTTTAAGAGACACCACCAAAAATTACAGTTCAAACCTGGTAGATGAAATATTGGCAATGGTCATCCGTGGGTGGTTGAGAAGACCTAATAATCTGATGCAAATCCATATCCACAAGCTCAAACACAAGATAAACATCATTGAAATTAAACCTCTCTCAAGGCTTCATGATATCCACCACAGCAATGATATTGTGGTGCCTAATTTGGTGAAGCAACCCGATCTCCCTAAGAATCCTCTGCACATCGGTTATGTTCTTGAAAACATTGATAATCTTCTTAAATGCAATCTTCTAGTTGGTCTCTTTATTTTGAGCAGAGCAAACAATCCCATATGCACCCTTACCAATTGGCTTTATTAGTACATATTTGGTATCAATATTGAATATGTTCTGCCATATGGAGTAATAATGCTTCCCTTCAGGAAATCCACTTAACTCACCATTCTTATAATTTATCTCAATCTTTCTCTCAAATAACTCAAAATTTTTGTGAAATTTTCTATCAAATATCTGCCAACATGTTTGCTAAATAATAGAAATAAAAATACAAAAATCCCAAAATGAAGGATAGTTCAGACAGAGAATTTTGAAAAAAATTAATTTTACCATCAAACAACAGAAAAATTATGTTCACATTTATATTATATCACAAAAATAATAAAATCTCAAAAAATGTAGTTCAACTCAAATAGGTAATTTTGAGAAAATTGAATCTTTCTATCAAATAATATAAATTATATCAATATCTATGTCAAATAAACCCAAAAAAAAACTCAAAAATAAAGGGTATTCAGGACAGGAAGAATTTGAGAAGTTTGAGGGATTTAAGAGACATGAAGTTCTGGGTATGCAAAAATTCATCATAATAAATTGTGTATCAAATATATACAATTACACAAGTAGTTACAGCCATAATACAATACATGAATACTGAATGAAGACAACAAAACACAACAAGAATTGTTAGACATACTTAAATTCAACGAGGGTAAGCACAAATTCAAAGATTGAGCTAATGGGTATGTACAAGTTCAAAGATTGAACTTTTAGGCATGCACAAATGCATTATAGCATATAATATGCCCAATCTACAAAATTACAGCGATATTTTGTAGCCATAACCTGGCACATTAAATTTTAAGTCAAGACAATCTAACAAACTCAAGTACGCACTCTTTGATCAGCCTTACAATAAAACATTTTAGCCTACAACACGTCAAAAAGCCATCTTAGCAAGCAATATGGAAACAACGTTGAAAAACCTACTTGAAAAAAAATCAAATTCAAGTGTAATTTAGAATTTGACCCTCAAAACAAGCAAATCATTTTCAGATTGTTTTAAAAAAGAGGGATGTGAGTCGTGACCGAGTGAAGAGCCCAACTCATGTGGCGTTTTACAGATAACAGAAAAACATGTTAAATGTGAATGGCATGTATCCAACAAACCTGATGCCCAAAAATGGAAATTGTTCACTAGGGTCTATCGTGCCTTCTCCATCTGCATCATTTCATTTTAAACATTTTGACCACCAAAAGGATCGTGACCAACTATTACCATATATGAACAACCACTATTTCTTCGCTCCTCCCACATTCGAAACCCCTAGCTTCTCCTTGTTCCCCTATAAAAGAAAAACCCCTCCCCACCAAAATTTGACAGATAGACCTGCATGCAAAGGGGATGAAATAATGGACAAACATGTGTGTTGTTGATAGGATGTCTCAAGGAGGCATTAAATCTAGAAAATGCATCGATTGAGCAAGCTAGCGGCTGCCAATCTTCACTTTTATGCATCAATCCCTATTATTATCCTTCAATATATTAAATTGAATGTTATTTTTTTATTTGAAAATATAGTACATGTTTTTGCAAGTGAATATCCCATCATTGAAATAAATATAAATGCTATAATAAGGAATCTAACATAGACCCTTGTTTTGTTTTTTGGTAGACTTTGATGGAAACATAGGTAAGACACATGTATTAAAAGTTATAATTAATACTAGTGCTCATTAAATTCCTAATCACGGACTAAGGTTCATATAAATTTGTTGGCTGGAGACGTTAAAAGCACAAAAGATAAAGATTTCCATGCTACAACGGAAGCATATCAATATTAAACAAGTCATAACAGTATTACTAATCCATGATAGGCAATGATAGAGGAGTTGGTATAACCTTATTCGAGCAATACAAAATAACACAAAGCCAACAGCTAGGGATCCAAAACAGCAAGCAATGGTAATTATTTACCAGAAAAGCTCCATGAAAAGTGGATGTATAGACAAGGCATGACATCAAACATGAGATTATGGAAACCTTATCATTCATGCATGAGATCCTATGAATTTCTGCCTATGAAACTAAGTCGCACAGATAAGAGAATGTGAAAGACACAGATGCGACACATGATCTTTTAGATAGAACGCAATCAAGGGGATACCATCTCATTGAACCCAATACTACAACTTCAAGATGTATTAGACCAAGACAAGGAAAATATTGCTGCAAGAAGACCATTAATTCTTTGTTCGTGTAGGAGACAAAGGCAGAGACCCCTTCTGCAAGACCTCACCAACATATCGCCTTCTAATATAAATTCGATCGACTCCCGCATCTCCAGTAAAGAGGAACGAGTGCAGAGGGGATAGAGGGAAGGGCAATCGGTGGAAATGAGAAGAGGAAAGCAATGGTGGGTGATGAGTTCTTGAGCTAGAGTGGTAGCTTAAGATCATGGTATCAACATTAAGGAAAGTTATTGTTCAGACATTAAAACTACAATGAATTAATAGATATAGAGAATTAGAGAGTTTGAAATGAAATTGAAGTGCAGAACACGTGTTGAGAGATTGAGATGAAGATTTAATTAGTACTCCAAGTGTGGGCTCGTGCATCAAGCACATGTGAAAAATAGGAAATCAAGGTATTCCTCGTTGTTTCCCCAATTTAATTAAAGTAGCCAAAGAAGACCAAGGCTTATAAAATCCTCTCGAGAAAACCATACAGAAACAAGGCACGAGCTCAATTTCCTAACACCATGCTGAATAAGATTACAAATAACAAAACATCCAACGGCCACCCACAAGGACTAACTCAACATAAAAATCATACAGAACTGACTCACAAAATGATAGAATAATCAAGCAATAACCAGACGGTGTCTGAGGTAATACATGACATCGAAAACTCATCTCAACATAGAGACGATGACAAGGCTAAGCTGGTATATGGCCAATGTGTTATCTCCATCTTACCACCATTGGGGCATTAGGCACGCTCAAACCTATGTAGCCAGGTGGAGTCGGTGCCTGGTACCTGCACCACTTCAAATAGGTTATAACATCTGCATGTACATATCATATAATGGTCGAGGCAAGAATAGTCCACAATGGAGGATTCCAACATCCGTGATCATTCGCGTATTATGCCAATGTCAAGGTGTCATCCTCTCCACATGTACACCCAATCTAATCATGGAATCTAACCTAACAAAATGTCAGTAACACAATATCATGTAAAGCTTGAATTTCATACCTTGGTGTCACCTTGGTTAGGCCAGGACTAGGGAGGCATTACATTTTTTACTCAAGAGTTAAAAATCTAGAGTGTCATGAAAAATACTTTTATTTTGGGGATTTCAATTTTATTTACTCAACAGTTAAAAATCTAGTGTGATGTAAAATATTTAAATGAAGTGATACCATGTTCCTAAATATAGTTAGTAAAATTTTAAAAATATAATGCACTTCCTTATCGTATATTTTTCCCTTTTTTTATTTGATTTGATAAAACCCTAATAAAATATAGTTATAAAATATTATTAAACATAAATAAAATAATATATTAACTGCCACTCCCTTTCCATAAGGCAATATGACCACCATTATTGTAATGGATGCATTAAAAGTTTTCTGCCAATTAGATTAAAGAAAAATATTTTTAAATAACAACCACTGCACCAACCCAAATCAATTGAAAAACCTGCACGAGCACAAGAGAATAAATAAAATCTAATTTAATATACTATGAATTGTAAAAGAGTTATAGCAAAGACAATGATACTGTTGAATAAAGGGGCTAAAAGGCCCGTGAACTCAAAAACAATGTTAAAAAAATTCAAATTTTTTTGCAACACCTACAAACAGAGATATCTCCATAAATGTACCAAAACTCCTCGTCATAATTTTGATTTGAGAAATGTAGGGTATTTATAAAATTTTGGAGTAAAAGCAGTTTGGGTAGTTGAATGGTAATAGTTATGTGAATTTCAATTTGTTACCAATAGGTTTTGATTTAGGTTTTTAGGTTTGTAAATAATAAATTAAATTCGTTAATTTTAATTTAATATTTACACTAGAAAGATTTAATTAAATACAAGCAAAGTAACAAAATAGTCTTTAAACTCTTGTCACTATTGTTTTATAAAAAAATTATTAGGGTGTATATTTAATATAATAGGAAGTTGTTTCCTATGTATTAAATATTCAATGTTCATATTTTCACTTAAAATTTAAATATAAATTTTCAAATCTAAATATTAAATATTTAAATAATATAATAACAATGATTATAATTATTAAATAATTAATTAATGTAATAATACTAATACTTTTATAATTTAAAATGCATTAAAATATTGTAAGTTTGAATAATAAAATAAAAAATGTAATTAAATTCATAATACTGTAGATTTTAAAGTTTTGACTAAATAAAATTGAAATCCAAGATTTTTAACTTTCGAGTAAATAAAATTGAAATCCCTAAAATAATCTAATTACATAAAATAAAATGTGTAGAACTTCAAAAAACTAAATTAAAATTAAATTACTTTTAGCTAATGAAGCAAAAAATTAATCACCATCCATTTAGGCATGACTTAACTAGTGGGAGACAAAATTTGTGTTCATAATTTGTTTACTTGCCACGTGCTCCCCTAAAACCAAAATTCTCTCCACATTTATAATTTTTTGTTGCACTCTCCTGACAATATGCAGAGAAGAGGTCATTTTTTTTCAACCAATGACAATACAGATAAATCATTTCTAAATAATTTTTTGTTAAAAATTTATCATGTTGACATAGGAAAAGTATAAATTTAAATCAAATTTGTCTGACAAGAAAAATAATCCTATCTTTTGATTGGTTTCCAATCAATAGATTAATAACTAGATAAGTGTTGCAATAGTACCACCAAAGGCAGGTACTAATAAAATAAATTAAAAGTAAATAAAATAATTTGAAATTAATATCTCTTTAATATTAATATTTAATAATAGAACAAAATATTAATATTTAATAATAAACAAGATATTTCCAAAATAAGGAGATAAAACAAAGATATGTCATCATCAACAATGTTCACTTCTCCATCATATTTGGATATATATCCTTTTTTCTACAATTTTGTAAAACTCTTCTACAAAATATTAGCTGTAATTTTTTGTGTAATGTTAGAAATAGTTTCAACCAAAATTTTATAATGTTTTAGGTTTGAATCTTAATTAATTTATGTAAAAAAATGTAGTAGAAAGTTTAAATTTGAATTGTTAATTTGAGATATTTTTTTATTTGTTAATATAAAAATTTTCTAGGAATTAGATTAAAAAAAAAAAAAATTCAATTTGTTATAATATTTGCATCTATACAATAACAATAGCTAAATATTTTTTAAATAGAAAAACTATTTTAGTTCTCATTGGTTAAGAAAAGAGTTAATAACTAGTTAAGAATAGACCTGCTTATATTTTCCTTGGCACAAGCTCATTACCTGGAGTGAATTTGTTTTACAACATGAGAAAATTTTCAAAGCACTATAATGTTCACATACAAAAGACTATCGACTTAGGATTTGTTATTTGAAGCATTCAAAAACCCTAAAGATTTAAATGTCAAGATTAAAAGCAAAAACCAAGGCCATCAAATATTAAAGTTTGATATTTTAAAATAAACAACACAAAGTAACAACCCATGGATTGAAGATTTAATGATCAAGAAACTGTTGAGCCATTGAAGTAAATAATAACCACTGCACCAACCCAAATCAATTGAAAAACCTGCACGAGCACAAGGGAATAGATAAAATCTAATTTAATATACTATGAACTGTAAAAGAGTTATAGCAAAGACAATGATACTATTGGATAAAGGGGCTAAAAAGCCCATGAACTAAAAATTCAAATTTTTTCGCAACACTTGCAAACGGAGATATCTCCATAAATGTACCATGCATAACTCGGTAGATTGTCCTCATCATAATTTTGATTTGGGAAATGTAGGGTATTTATAAAATTTTGGAGTAAAAGCAGTTTGGGTAGTTGAACGGCCCCTGTTTTAATATTTTCAATTTGTTACAAATAGGTTTTGATTTAGGTTTTTAGGTTTGTAAATAATAAATTAAATTCGTTAATTTCAATTTAATATTTACACTAGAAAGATTTAATTAAATACAAGCAAAGTAACAAAATAGTCTTTAAACTCTTGTCACTATTGTTTTATAAAAAAATTATTAGGGTGTATATTTAATATAATAGGAAGTTGTTTCCTATATATTAAATATTCAATGTTCATATTTTCACTTAAAATTTAAATATAAATTTTCAAAATTAAATATTAAATATTTAAATAATATAATAATAATGATTATAATGATTAAATAATTAATTAATGTAATAATACTAATACTTTTATAATTTAAAATACATTAAAATATTGTAAATTTGAAGAATAAAATAAAAAATGTAATTAAATTCATGATACTGTAGATTTTAAAGTTTTGACTAAATAAAATTGAAATCCAAGATTTTTAACTTTTGAGTAAATAAAATTGAAATCCCTAAAATAATCTAATTACATAAAATAAAATGTGTAGAACCCTAAAAACTAAATTAAAATTAAATTACTTTTAGCTAATGAAGGAAAAAATTAATCGCCATCCATTAAGGCATGACTCAACTAGTGAAAGACAAAAATTGTGTTCATAATTTGTTTACTCCCACGTGCTCCCCTCAAACCAAAATTCTCTCCGCATTTATAGTTTTTTGTTGTACTCTCCGGACAATCTGCAGAGAAGAGGTCATTTTTTTCAGCTAATGACAATACGGATAAATCATTTCTAAATAATTTTTTGTTAAAAATTTATCATGTTGACATAGAAAAAGTACAAATTTAAATTAAATTTATGGGACAAGAAAAATAATCCTATCTTTTGATTGGTTTGCAATCAATAGATTAATAGCTAGATAAGTGCAAACTCATTGCAATAGTACCAGCCGAAGGCAGGTATTAATAAAATGGTTGTAATATGAAGTAAATAAAATGGCTTCAAATTGATATCTCTCAGCATTTTTTAGATAGATGTATTAAAGATATCTATACTAGCTAATTTTAAAATTGAATAAATGTGAAAGATATAATTTAAATATTTAAATACTCTATATATATAACTATTATTTAAGTATTAAATATTACATAGTAGAAGGGGCTGAGATTCAACCAAGATTACATTAGATAAAAGGAGATAAGAGCTTTCAAATATTTTTTAACTTTTTAACTACAAGCATAAAAAGGAGAAAATTTGTGTCATAATGTAGATGAGGAAAAACACATAGATAGCATTGGTGTTTAAAAATTAAAAAAATTAAAACTCTATGTATAATAAAATAGTTCAGAAAAAAACAATAATTGTCATTCTCATTATGAGTAAACCAATAAAACATCACATAAATAATCGCTACTGAAATTAGTTAGTCATGCAGAATAAATTAGTTTACTTAGCAAAATAAATTTATTCTTAGCAGAATAATCTTTAAACTAATTTAAATTAGTTTACTTAGTTTGCAGAATAAATTAGTTTACTTAGGAAATAAATTTATTCTTAGCAGAATAATCTTTAAACTAATTTAAATTAGTTTAATTAGTTTGCAAAATAAATTAGTTTACTTGGGAAGCGGTCCCATGGGAGGGGGCTTCCTAAATTATCTCAGCGATGCTACTGAGATTTTTTAGGAGCATTTTACAGTGGTGGTCCCATGAATTTTGTATTTGTGGGTATGCTTAAAATTTTAAGTTTCAAATTTTATGGAAGCTAGTGGTCTCATGAAGTTTTCTAAACAATAGTTTATGCTAAATAATTTAGCAAAGATTTTTCAGGGAAATAAAAACATAAACTGGAAAATTCCCTCCAAATTTTCCCCTAAATTAAGTGATGCAAATGAGAAAACTGTTAGTTAACTCCCTAAGCTGGTGGGGGAAAGTTTTAGCCCCACCCCATCTGCACCAGCTGAAAAATAACCACCTAAACAATAGTTACTCCTATTTTGGAGGAGAAGATTATGATTTAAGCATTAGCAGAGTTTTTTGAGTTCCATGGGACCCTTTGGTCCACAAAATAGATCCTCTAGCAGCTCCATGGGACCACTCCCTTGGCAGGATAATCTTATAATCTTTCAGTTTCAATTTGCACTAGTATAAGAAATTAGTTAGTCATGCAGAATAAATCTAAATCTTAATCTTCACATGGAAGGGAGTGGATGGCACTGTTTTTAAGAATAAATCTCAACGATTGAGAATAGTTGATCTTAATCTCTTTATTTCCACCATGTGATTTTACAGCGGAGACAGTTTAGCACATGGTCCCCACGAAACCAATGATCGCAGACGACAAATGGAAAGGAAGCATCTATCCTCTTACAAAACATTAATTTTTTGGTCATGCCATGCATGGATGGGAAGGGAAGCAGCTATCCATGCCACATGTAATTTGTGGTGCTAGATAGCCATTTATGTGGTTATGCTTGACAATTATTAAAGGCTTCATCGAGGGTACTCTTGTCGTTGAACTAATGTGGTGGTGATAACCACTACTTTTGCATCTTATGAAGATACCAATATTATTTTAACGTACACTGAAAATATGATATGAAGCCACTGCTTAAATTTTGTCAGATTTACATAGTTGTGACTCATTTTTACATAGTTGTGACCACCCTATCTTATTCATTTTAATGATGGTCAATACATCTCATTCACAATTAAAAAAAATGGTAAATATTTTTCTCATTTTTATTGGCCAAAATTAACCTTTAACTATTGAAATGGATGTTATTTAAGAATAACCCTACAATTGAAGAAGATGGCAACTTGAAGATCACTAAGTTGTAAATTCCCCAATAAGTGTGCATACAAGGTATGAATGTAGACCTCACTCATAAAATGTTTGGCAAAAATACTCCACCTATAGCCCATGCATGTGGATTACTTGACGAAACACTATAATAGCCATTCAATTGTCAAATTTATGCAAAGATTAAATATTTAATCATAAATTCAACACTGTTGATGTTTAAAAAGTATGTGTTTTAATTAAATATTGTACACTCACTCACTCAAGGGATTTGAATGTATTATTTAAATATTTTATACAAGTTCTTAAAGAAGTGATTATAAAATGATTATGGGTTAGTTACAAGGAGAAGGATTATAAATGCAATCATTTTCAATGTAATGGGATTCTCTTCCTAGGACTTTTGGGGATTCACATAGATTGTACAAAGGCAAAAAAGTCTTTGAGCTCTTCTTTCAGAAATATAATTAAGGACATTTCTAGTCTATGTGTCATTTTTGTTGTCTTTATGTTGTTAATTTTTCTTTGTTAAATTTACAACCATCCTTGTAGTATTCTTTGATTATGTTGTGAATACAATTAGTCCTACTCTCTCTCTTTTATATTTTACAATGCACTATTAGATGTGGTTTATGGCATTTTTTTGTTCTGTGTTTGAAAATTCCTTCTTGAATTTTCCTTTTCATAAGTAAAGTGATATTCTTTCTTTTAACCCAATTGCATTATCTTTCTATACAATTTATTGGATGAAGCAGAAAATTTTGTGTGTATTCTTTCATTCAAAAAAACCTTTAGTTTCTCTAAGAAATTAGACTCCATCTTCATATCAGCATGTCTAGGGTTTCTTAGTTTTTATTTCAGTTTTAATTTTCTTTCACCTTTCTTTCTTAGTGGTAAAAAGAATACCCCCAAAACATAAAACCCTATCTTACAAAGGAGATGCCCCTCTCAAATGTAAAGAAAAATCATTAGTTCCATAATGATTTCTTTGACTGTTGTAAATGTTGTTGCACATTGGATGAATCAGGTTAAAATTAGTGAAATATCATAGTGACAAATGTGTTTACCAATAGGGTACATGGGCACTAGGTTTTAGAGGTGTACATGCATTAAGATACATTAGGTTTTGTGGAGGTATGCACTATGGGTATTCTAGGGTTTATGGGTACAATAAGGATTTATGGGTGTATGTGAGTATGCTTGATAGTCTGACACTAGGATTTATGGGTGTATGGGTATGGTTATTCTAGGGTTTATGGGTACAATAAGGATTTATGGGTGTATGTGAGTATGCTTGATAGTCTGACACTAGAATTTATGGGTGTATGGGAGTATGTACAAGGGCCACTAGGCTTTTTCGGTGTATGCACTAAGTAAATTATGTAGATTTAGGTTTCATGGGTGTATGCACTAGGGAAAAGTTAGTTTTTATGCATGTACATGCATTAAGAGGTACTAGGTTTTATGGAGGTATGTATTAGGAGTATGCATTAAGAGGTACTAGGTCTTAGGTTTATGGGTGGGGTAAGTACTTACATATGTGTATGGGAGTATATGCTTGATAAGTGCACTAGGATTTATGGGAGTGTGTACTAGGGGCCACTAGGATTTTTTATGTTTACACTAAGGTAACTAAAGGGTAGTGGAGGCACTAGGGAGAGTTGGGTTTGAAATTAATTTGCTAACATTTCATGTGATTTGTCAATTTAGCTATAACAATTAAGATTAACCAAAATCTAACAACATAATCATTTACATATTGTATACTTATTTTGTCTAAAGGGGTTGAGCTTAATTGGTGAAAGCATTGGGTTGTCATTATGGAGATCCAAGTTCAAATCCCTATAGTGACATGTAAGGTGGAATTCTAAGTGGTGACTCTTGGACTTCCATTATGGACTTGTATGTCTTCTAAGTTGAGTAAAGTCAAGAGTATGTTGATTAAGTGAATGTGTTGGTTGAGATGGTCCTTAATGGATGAAGTTTTAGGGATGAGGCCTCCCATTTATGGCCTCAACATCTCGAGCTAGACTTAAAATTCCCAAGGTACCAATTAACAAACATATTTATCTTTAATTATCTTTTTCTTATATGTACAAAATGGTTATGTTTTCTTTATAAGAATACCATCCAAGTGAATTCCTAATTTACTAAATAGGAAAAATATGAATTCCTTTTCTTAAAAATTATTAAACACTAGTCTATTTTGTTAAGATAGGTGTATCAACCTTTCTCTTAATGTTAAGATTACAAAAAGTGTGATTTTTAGGTTGGAAAACATAAAAACTCAATTTCTAGGCTATAGGGTTGATTTTTAGCCAAAATAAAAATTTTGAGTGGTTTAACATTAGTTCATTAGTGCTTGGAATGTATATCTCTCTTATATCTACAATTGTTTTTAAAAACGAGGGCCCAAATGGCCTCCTGAATCAAAAGTTATGGCCTCTGAAAGTTGGGCCTCTCACATTGGGAATGTAAAAGCTTCTATTACATGTATAAAAGAGTTGTAAAGGGGAGTTACACTTGTTGACCAACTTCCAATGCATGTTGTAACACATCATAAGGCATCTTTGGATGGAGATAATGGAGTCAAAATGGAACTCCCAATTTGGTGAGTGGATTATAACAAGGTACTGGTAGGTGGGAGGAATATGTTATTTTTAGAGTATGGACTCATCTTGGAATTTGGGTGTTGGATTTCTAACTAAAGATTTGGGTGCCATTATTTTGGATGGTTTTATCTCATGGTTTTCTAATTATTATTTGATGGTTTCATGTATTGTATCTCTTGTTTATTGGGTGCTTGATATGGAGGTTAGATAGTGAGTTTTTAATGTATTGTAATGTTGTCAGAATTCCTCCATATCTTTGGTTGGTGATACTCCTATGAAGGCTTTCTCTACAAGTGTATTATGACTATGTTGTTTACTAAATAATAGATTGGGCTACTATGGAGTGTGGGGTTTTTCTCCTAAAAGGGTTCTACCCATGTACACAATTGTGTTATGGTATATTATTTATTTATGTTTATATGTGTTTCTACTTTCTGTAATTGTTAAAAGATTAAAATTTGCACAACACTATAGGAAGTGTTTCCATGTACCTTACTTCCTTTTATTTGGTATCAAATCTTGATCACCTCATATTCTAGGTGTTGGGTAAATATTTTTTTACACTAGTCTTTGTTTGAGTGGGAGCTTGCATAGAGAGGGTTTTGATCTTATTGTAGGAAGATATGGAAAGCACATCAAGATAGAGATGGAGAAGCTCTCAGGCATAAACTTTGACTTATGGTAGCTCAAGATGGAGGATGTCCTTGTAGACCAAGATCTATGGGTTGTAGTATCTAGATCCAAACCTATAGCTATATCACAAGAAGACTGAGATAAGATGGATAGAAAAGCAAAGGGTCTCATTAGACTTAGTTTGGTTGATTCAGTGTTGTTAAATGTGAATAAAGAGACTACCATAGTAAACCTTTAGAAGAAGCTTGGAGAAATTTATTAGGCTAAATCCCTAGTGAATAAGATTTGCCTAAGAAAGAAGTTGTATTCCCTGAAGATGGAGGATGGTGGATCTATGGCCGAACATCTAAATGCCTTCAATATGGTAGTTACCCAGTTGCACTCTTTAGGATTGAATATGGAGGAGAAGAATTGGTGTATGACTTTTTTGTGTTATTTTATTGATTCATGGGACCACCTGGTTATGGCCATTGGGATCACTACCACCAAGTTCAAGATGGCTAAAGTGGTTGCATCTTTTCTTTCCAAAGAAATGAGAAGGAAGACTTCTGATTTGACCAAGAAGGCCCTAACAATTTATGGAAGATCCAAATAAAAAGGAAAGAAGAAGCATAAGAGGCAAGATAAGTCTAGATCCAAATCCTATGGTATATCTAAATCTTTTGGTAAGTTTAAGGAAAAACATTGGAACTATGGCAAAGCTTGACATCTTAGAAGAGACTATAAGGAGGGGAAGAAGACAAAGAAGGTAGATTCTAATGATGAGTCTGAGAGATCCTCCCAAGATGATGGTTATGCTTGTGTTGCTACCTTGGCTACTCATGCATTAGAAGGTGCATGGTTGAGAGACTCTTGTGCTTCTATCCACATGACCTCACATCGAGGTTGGTTTACAAAATATGAAGAATATGATGGTGGGAAGGTGTATCTTGGGGTTGATTATCATCTAAAAATTGTTGGATATGGAAGAGTCATAATTTATTTCCCTGATGGATGAATGAAGGGTATCAATGGTGTATTACATATCCTTCGTTTGACATGGAACCTACTTTTGTAATTAAATTTAATGATGTGGGTGTGCATGTTATTTTCTTAAGTGGAGGGTGCAAGATGGTGAGAGGGGTTATGGTCCTTACTAAGGGTAATTACATTAGCACTTTGTTTTAGCTGAATGCATGCACAATTTAGTGTAATAGTTCTTATTCTCTTGTAGTGAAGATATCTATAGAATCTACACCTTCACCATTAAAACTAGCAAACAAGAATAGTGTTGCATCCACTTCTAATGGTCATGTTTTCTACGTACCTAAGGCTACTCATTCTTTAGAGACTAATCTATCAGTAGAGAAAACAATGCGATGGCACTAAATGATGGGCCACATAGAAGAGAAGAGTCTAAGGGCCTTGAAAAAATAAAAACCTTGTTGAGGGGTTGAATGCTTGTAATCTTAAATTTCATTTATGTGAACATTGTGTGCATATGGGAAAAAGATCTCATGTTTAATTTTACTCTAGTTCTCATAAATCTTCTGGCATGTTGGCTTAGTTCATTTTAATGTTTTTGGTCCTATTAACATTCCTTTGATTTCAAAATCTATATATTATGTATCTTTCATTTTTTATTATAGTAAAAGGACATGGGTATATTTCCTTGGGAATAAATTTGAAGTCGTCAATAGATTTAAGAAGTTTAAAGCCCTCGTAGAAAATGAGAATGGTAAAAATATTAAGGTTTTGATAACTAACATTAGTGATGAGTTTTGTCTAGAAGATTTTGACAGATTCTATAAGGATCATGGTATAGAAAGACATAAGGCAACTTCATACACCCCTTAACAAAATGGAGTTGTAGAAAGAATAAACAGGATGTTAACGGAGAGGGCTAGGAGTATGCTTTGTGGGGCTAGCCTAGAATAATTTTTTTGGGTAGAAGTAGTTGATATAGCTTGTTACTTAGTTAGCAAGTCTCCTACATCATCTCTTGTTGAGAAGACATCCATGGTCAATCAAAAATCTCTCATCGATAAATCTTTGAGTATTTTGTTGCAAGGCATGTGCACATGTGCCTAGGGAGAAGTAGTCAAAGTTAGAGAACAAGGTTGTTAAATGTATCTTCATTGGTTATGACATCAGTAAGAAAGGGTATAAGCTTTGGGATCTTTTGGCTAAGAAACTTTGTATAGAAGGAGTGTTATCTTCAGAGAGCTTAAGCATTCTTCCATAGCTTTGTAGCTAGGAAAGTGTTGGTTATCTTCCCAAACTAGATGCTTGTTCCTAGTTATCCCTACAAAGTAGCCATCATTGATCAACATGATTCCCAGGCCAAGGGCCAACAGTACAGGAGATAGACTCTATAAATATCTCCTCTTCTTCTTTAGGCTCTACAGAACCAAGGGGGGTATTCCCTATTCAACATCTATAACATGTGCACATGAACTTACTTGGATGTTGATACAAAGCAGATAAATCCTCTTTTATGCAAACCAAAACTATGAAATAAGTGCAAAGGGGCTAGCTTTGGGCCTATATTCAGTTGTGAGACAGAGGATTTTGGTCCTAAAACTACTTCTAAAATCCTAATGGTTTGTATTTAAAGTTTGAGTTTGATTTTATGTTTGGATGCAAAACTGAAGACTTTGGGTTGCAACCAAAATACAAGACCAGATCGGTGCCTATCCCGGGCTTGGAGTCAATAGACATATATATGTGAATGTTTATCACAGACCTGAAACAACAATCAGATTTCAAGGGGATTATGCAATGTCTGCCTTATAGACAATACCCAAGATAAAGTATTTAGTTATTTCTGCTTATGAACATCCTTACTGCAATGTACTCTTCTCAATACTTAACCCAAAACATTTAATCCACTCCTTGAGCAGAAGTAAAAGATCAAGCATTCAATATAGTAAACCCATATTCTAGAATCCCAAACACCCCTTAGCTGTTTAGATTCAGAAGAAGAACACATCCAGTTTGGAGACAAATAACAAAACACATGCTATAAAGCATTACTCATTTAAATTAACATGAAACTAATGAATTCTATGCATAAGACATTCAACATATAACTCATAAACTCACAAAATATCCAGAATAGAGCCACCAATGAAGTTGTGTTTTTAACAGCACCAAAACTTGTCCAGTTTTCAACCAAAAACCAAAAAGAATAGCATAGTCTGTCTTTTATAGAAAAACTATGTACTCAGCCAAAATTACAATGGTCAAATCAAAAATTGCCAGATACAATGCACCATGAGAAATGGCACTCAAAACAATTAATGCCGTAGAGGGATAAAGAGGAAGGAGTAGGTAAGTTTGGGATCTGCACCGTTGCCTAAAGATCTTTTTTCACAAACCCGGTAGTTCATCCATCGATGCCTTTGCATTCTGCCATTAATGATTCAGCTACCTGCGGGATGCAGCAACGAACACATTTGAAGTTTTCCCGCTTGAAAACTACTGCACATGCAAAGGAAAACTCACACCAAAGGTTCAAAACACGGCCGTCGATCACAACTCCATTGCTGAGATCCAACGGCCCCAAAAACATGCAGAAAAGCTAAGAGCCAATGATTACGTGCCACGTAGGCACTCCATGTTCCTATCACTAACTTTTTGCCTTCTCCATTTTGCCATTTCACCCTTGTATATGCAAGAACGAATGCATATACAATCACCACTGTTCGCCTTTCAAAATCCCCTATATACGCAAAATGCATATACATGCAATAGCTAACATATAAGGCAGACCCCACGCCAGTTTAGAATGAATTGAAAAAACTACTCGAGTCTAGCCTGCACCTCAATCCTTTGTATATCTGCGATATACAACACACACATACATACAAGCCGCGAACTTCAAATCATTATGCATCAGAATGTTCCTCCTTTTGAAGTCTGACTTGTATCCTTTCATTGCACATCGGCTTGTATATCGGCATATACAAGTGCTTTATACAACCTACGGACCTCAAATATTTATGAAGTAGCTTGAAAACTCCATCACGTCCGGGTTGTATATCTCCCTCCTTGCATATCGCAATGTATCGGCATATACAAGTGGCCAATATACATGCCGCGGACTTTAGACTTCAAATTTATTAAACTGCAAAGCCTTTCGGGTTCGGCCCTTGCATATTTGGAATGCATGTTCCTCTTTGCATCTTGTGAATGTATATTTCACATGCATTCACCTTTGTATGTCCGAACATACATTCACCCTTTCACATACAAACAAGGAATCTTTCCTGGAATATGCCCGCAATGTATCTTTTCCTTGCATGTTGCCATTGTATCTAACCATTGTATGTCTGAACATACAAACCAAATATACCTACAGACCCGATATACAAGCAGCGAATATTCTGGGGATCTGCAATGTATATTCCAACCTTGTATATTTTTCCTTGTAAGCCCGATATGCATTTGGAAATGCATACAACTATAGAATATACTCAGGAATCTGTGATAGATTCCCCCTTTGCTTATGCAACCTGATATGAATCTAAAATGCACATAACTCAATTCTTTATCATTTTTTGGAGGTCGATAGAGATTTTGCAAGCCCGCCAATATACAATTCACCTTTGCATATACAGAACTTAGCATTTTTCTCAAGGTGACAGGAAAAAGTAGTGAAACATTGTGTGGGGGCTGGTCAACCTTCGAACACTAAAGCATGAGGATGAGACTTAATAACCAGGAACCTACCATAGAAGGCCAACATCAGAATAGACAAAACAAATGCAAGATCCCATGACTCAAACAATTTAGGGTTTGAATGAGAAAACCTGTAAACATTCAAGCTTTAAACCCTAAACATAAATGATTACCAACACAGGCTCCAATTGGGAACGTGCAGGCGCAAGACTGTAGCGAGGACCAAACTACTCCAGGGCAGACCAGACAAAATGCAAAACTCAAAACACGACCAACTATACAAGGCATGTACAAAACATTTACATCTAATTTACAGTGTGCACAGAAGACATTCATCTATGAGAAATAAGCTTTAAGGAATTTACCGTGCACTGGCAATTCCAGTGGTTCACCATTGAGGGCCTGGAGAAAATAAGAATCATTTTCATGGATATTGCCAATTTGATATGGGCCAATCCATAGGGGCTCAAATTTACCGTGATTACCCCTATCTTGGCTCCTTGCATTCCACATAAGGACCAAGTCACCTATCTAAAACCTTCTCTCTGTAGCCCTTCTATCAAACAGATATTTCACCTTTTGTTGTTTATTGATGTTTATTTTGTGTGCACCTCTTCTGATTTCATCTAATGCAACTAGCTGATTTATTCTTTTAGTCTTGGGTCCTCAATCTCCTTATTGTCACCTTAGATGAACTTATAAACTAGCAGGAGGTTGTTCACAGGCAATTTAGCTACTGCACTATATACTAATTCAAAAGGTGACCTTCCAATTGTTCTTTTCACCGTCACCCTGTCAGCCCATAATGCTAACCTCAGCTTTGAATCCCAAGCCCTCTTGTTTTTATCTATCATCCTTTTGATGATTTTCATGAGACTTTTGTTGCTTTACTCTGCTTGACCATTTCCTTGTGGATGGTATGGTGATGTATGAGACAAATCAATTCCATAAATATTACAAAAATCAATAAATTCACCAGACCTGAAGCACATAGCATTATCTGTGACCAATTTGGCTAGTACTCCAAATCTGATAATAATATTTTCTAGAATAAAATTCATCACCACTTTACTTGTATCTTTTTTAGTTGGAATGGCTTCAATCCATTTAGTGAAGTAGTCAGTAGCCACTAAAATCCAACTATGTCCACTTGATTTTTCTGAGATTTCCCCTATAAAATCAATCCCCCATTGCTAAAATGGAGCTTCTACAGTTATAGTCTTAAGGGGCGATACACCTTCATACTTCAACTTTCCTGAGAACCTTTGGCAAGGATCACATTTTCTTACCATTCTTTGTGCATCTGAGAAGAGAGTTGGCCACCAATAGCCAGCTCTAAGAATTTTGTGGGCTGTTGTATGGGTAGCATAATGTCCACCACACACTCCATTGTGCATGTCACTTAGAATACCCTTAGCCTGATCTTTATTCACACATCTGAGTAATACACCATCAGGATTTTTCTAATACAGCTCTCCTTGAACAATGATGTTTTTAATAGCATGTAGCTTCAACGTCCTCTTCTAATCATCACTGAGATGAGAAGGACAATTCAGATTCTGCAAATAATGTACTATGTCCTTATACCATTCAGATTCTGACATATTTATAATTTCATTATGCACTACATTCACCTGGCATGCCTCTAGGTTTGACTATGTCATCAGTTTTGCCAAACATTGTCCTCTTACCAATTTTGTGATCTGTATTTCAATGTTGAACTCTTGTAATTTATTTATCCATCTACATCTCCTTCCAGTTACCTCCTACTGAGTAAAGATATCTTTAACTGCTGCATGAGGCACATATGCAATTATCTGAGAGCCTACCAAATATGGCCTGAAGCTCTTGACTGCTCTAACCAGTGCATATGCCTGCTTTTCCATGATGTCATACTTCAACTCAGTAGCCTGCAATGACCTGCTAAAGAAAGCTATAGGTTGTTCAAAACCTTCTGCATTTTTCTGCAATAAGCATGCAAAAATAGTATGGTAAGAAGCAAATGAGAATAGCTGAAAGGGCTTAGAAAAATTAGGAGACTTTAGCATAGGAGCCATCTTTATGGCCTCTTTGATGTTCTGAAATGACTTAGTTGTTTCATCTTCCCATTTGACAGTTGCACCTTTCTTCAACATCTTGGAGATATCTTTTGTGGTCTCTGCAAAGTTAGGGACAAATGTTCTAACAAAATTAATTTTTCCAAAGAAGGACTGAACACCCTTCACTATTCTAGGGATTTGAATTTTGTCAATTACAGCCACCCTTTCAGGGTCAATCCTTACTCCATCCTTGGAAACAATGTGTCCAAGCAATTTTCCTTCCATTACCCCAAAAGCACATTTCTTTGGGTTGAGTGAGATGCCATATTCCAATGCTCTAATAAAAATCTGCTCTAAGTGCATGTAATGTTACTCCTTCTTTTTTGAATAAGCTATCAAATCATCCTGATACACAGCCAAGATTAAGTCAATCAATCCTGCAAAAGAAACATCCATAGCCCTCTGAAATGTAGCACCTGCATTTGTCAGTCCAAATGGCATTCTCACATATACATAAGTTCCCCATGGAGTGGTGAAAGTAGTCTTGAACTGTTCTGATTCTTTTACTTTCACTTGATTGTACCCTGAAAATCGATCCATCAGGGATAAAAGTTCACAACCAGTCACCTTCTGCAACATAGCTTCCATGTTTGGCAATAGATAATTGTCCTTCAAGGAAGATACATTGAGATTTCTAAAGTCCACACAAAGTCTTATGTCACCATTCTTCTTTCTAACTGGGACAAGGTTGGACACCCAAGTTGAGTGTCTAATGGGCATAATTATTCCAGCCTCCCTAAGCTTCATAAGCTCTTCCTGCATTTTTGGAGCTAAGGTTGGGTTGATAGGCCTTTGTTTTTGTCTAAATGGTTTAGCCCTTGGCTTCAAAGGGATTTCATGCTAGAATAAATCCTCTCTATAAGCTTTCAGGTCCTCATATGACCAGGCAAAAACATGCTTATACTTTCTCAGTAATGCAATCAGCATAGTTCTGATATGTGGCTTGAGTTGTTTGCTAATATATACCTTTTTGGGGGAATGAGATGTCCCCAAGTTTATCTCCTCCAAATCATTCTTGTTTGTTGGAGACACCTTTGTAACAAATTGGTCCCTATTGTCAAATGCTCTCTCTAAAGAAACCAGCCCTCTAGGGATTTTATTTGTCTTGAGATGAATTACCTCCTTCCCTAAGAGAGCTTCTTTTCCATCTACAACCTCTACAAAGTTCTGAAAATCCACTTCTTGGTTCTCATATTCATCAATACAATGTAGAAATCTCAGCAAATCTTTGTCATCATCAAATACTTGCTAGCTGTATACATTATCTGGTACTGCAGGTCTAAGTTTGACTTCAACACTTGTGACATCTGACAGAGTGATGTCATCTGGCCTTATGGATACATTAGCTAGAAAATCTGCCTTGACATTTTTTGATCTCTCAATCCAGCTTCTTGAAAAAGCATCAAATAATTCAATTGTATCCCAAACAGCATGCTTATACTATTTTAATCTCTTATTTTTTGATGCATACTTGTCTCTAACTTGGGAAACAACTAATTCTAAATCCCCAAATACTTTGAGCATCTTGATCCCATGCTTCAAAGCAACATTCAATACTAACAACAGAGCTTCATACTCTGCAATATTATTTGTACAAGAAAACTTCAGCAAGAAAGAGAATTTTAGAAGCTTACTAGCTAGAGACAGAAATACAACTCCAGCACCAGAGCCTTCCTTCGAACAAGCTCCATCAAAATACATGGTCCAAAGACCTTGTTGGTCAGACTCTTGAATGCACATGTCTCTCTCTTTACCCTCTTGATCATCTGAGACAACTCTGAAATTATCACAGTTAGTGTCCACAAAGCATATATGCTCCTCTGACTCTTGATCCTCAACTGTCTCTAATGACCTTTCTTCCCTAATCAGCTTGACATCCTTGCCATTCATCGGGATCATAGCATATGACAAGTCCAATTGCATACTCCCACCAATCAATGTTGCCCACCTTCTTGACAGCAACATGCCATACTGTGGCTTGATATCAACAACTGTTACATTCATTTTGTAGGTCCTTTCTAGATATGTTGCTAGTTTGAAATCCACATCTTTCATAATTCCAATGACAGGTACCTCTCTAGCATCCATGGCATAGCATTTCCCACATGCCTTATCTATCTTTATCTGAGCTTGCTGCGTAATGGCCAAATGCATGATATTCGTTGATGCTCCTGAGTCAAGCATATAATTCTTAATCACTTTTCCATTAATAACAAGGGAGACATAAAATGGTTCAACCTGTGATGGGCATTTTGTCATGGTTACCCCCAAAAATACTTCAGGAGTCTCATCCTCATCAATACACATAATTTGATTCCTACCCTAAGTCTCAATATTTTGATTAGCTTGACAGGGTATTCCTAAAATCAAGGACAATGTTTTATTTCTAAACTCTTTGACTTTCATCAGCTCCATCAATGGAACAGAAACCTTTACCTATGACAAGACCTGAGTTATGTCAAATAGAGCATAATTTTGTATAACAGTTGTAGCCTGATCTACAGTTTTATTTTTATCTTGGTATGATCCAGCTTTAATTTTTGTGGCTCTCTAACTGTCATCCTTGATCTGAAAATTTTTGTTTTGATCCTCAACTTGGGGAATTCTATCTTCTAGTCCTTAAGAGTCATGACTTGCTTTTTGCTTAAAATTTTTCTTATTATTGCCCCATTGCTTCTTTTGTGTTTCAGTCCCTTTATGACTGTGCCCTGGTTGGTTCACAAAAGTATTCTCTGGTTGGTGTTACTTACCTGAGCTTTACCCCTAAGATTGTAATTGCTTTTGACTTGAGCAACTACTGCAGCTGTGAAGGCTCTAATCTCTTCATCAGATGGTCTCCTCAAATTATTCAAAAAATTGTGTGTCCTGAGCATAAGCATAATTATCTTCATCATCTTCATCACAGGGAAACTGCTGGCAGACCTGAATCTCATTATTTGTGCTTGCATCAACATCATGAGAAGGATACTCCCTATTTGTAGACATCATGTTAATATTGTCATCTTCCATGCAATGTGGCTCATTGCACTCATCACAGGCCATGGCATTGTTATATAGAGACTGAGCAATCATACATTGTGACTGTGAGTGAGGCATCTGACAGATTATGCACCATGGGCCGTCATTAACAATATTAACAGCCTTCTTCAAAGGATCAAGTGTTTCCTTAACATTTTGAGTCCTTAAATTTGTGTTACTGTTTGGAAGAATGGGTCTACCATTATGCCAATTGGTATGGCATATCATGTAATAATGGTCTTTTTTCTTGCCTTTGGTAAACATGCCTATTAGGACCTACCCCTTTTTCATTCTTAGCCATTCTATAACTCAAGTCCTTGACAATAGTTGTCAATTTATCTAATTTATCCTTAGAAGTAGATGCATTGCCTTGAACACTTTGAGATTTAGTATTTGGATTTTGTAAAATTTTTACATCATCTCTTCTATTTGTCTTACTAGACGCTTTTCTATTATTTTCAATATTTGTTGCTATTTTGAAAGCATCTCTAAGGCTGTGAGGACCATTATCTCTTAATCCATAAGCTGTTTTAGCATCAAAAGCATTTATGTATAACATTATGCACATAGGTTCATTAGGCCTCAGGTGAAGTGGCAATTTGTTCAACACCTTAGTGAATCTAGCATTGAAATCAGCAGCCTGTTCATTTGATCCCTTGGTAATGCCAGTGAACTCATTTATGAAAAAACTAGGATCAGTTTTATCACCATATTGTTCCTTGAAAATTCTTCTGAAATCCTCCCATGATGGAATACCCCTATCAGGCAGACCCTTGTACCATTCTCTTGCCTCATCAACTAAGGATTGCATAAATAATTTCATAAAAACATCCTCATGCTCAACCTCAAAGTTGTCCTTGATATTCTAAAAAGCTTTTAAGTGGTTTTCTCCTGACACAGTATTGTTTCCTGAACACTTTGGCACTTGCGGCCTCACATGTTTGTCAATAGGATTTGGGTAACCAGGAATGCCATCAAAAACTAGTTGTCTGAATCTATCCAACTGCATAGGTTGCCTGTCAAACTGATTTGCATTTACATTTCTATTTGCATTCTAATTTCTTACATTATTCAATGGTATTCTAGTGTTATTTGCATTCTATCTTTGATCATTAAATGTTGATCCTAAACTTCATATATGCGTTGGTTCCTCAACACATTTATATTCTCAAGGGTGGGAACTGAATCATTCTGAGCAATCCTCAGAGCTTGCACTTTCTGTCTCATGTCATCTCTAATTTTTACTACTTGCAAATATTCTAATTCTACCCTCAGGCTCTTGATTTCTTCAACTAATTCCTCCTCTCTAGGCATAGAAGAAGATGGTTTCATTATATTCTGATCATCATTATCATCTCTTGGGGATTCAGCTTCTTCAAATCTATCAAGGGAATCAAGGAAAGGGCATTCTTGAAACATTTCTGACCTCATTCTCAACCCACTACCCTACTGTCTTTCATATACATTCTAGATTTCAGCCTCTGTATTTGAGAAATAAGGTATTGCCCACTCTGAAGATCCTGTATTGTCTTGCATATTATCATTACTTCTGGGAGAACCCTCTCAACTGGCTTGGACAGTCCCTTTTCTTTTGTACATCATTTTTATGGATAACTCATCAAACAGAGGATTACGCATGGATCTTCTCCCTGCATACAAATTTTTACTTTACCGATTGGGAGATTGTTCGGAGTCACCACCTATAACTAGGAATTATTTTCTTTTAAAATCAAGGTTCTTTCACAAAGCAGTCCCCAGCGGAGTCACCAAAATCTGTTGGTTATTTTCCCAGACTGGATGCTTGTTCCCAGTTATCCCTACAAAGTAGCCATCATTGATCAACAGGATTCCTGGGCTAGGGGCCAACAGTATAGGAGATAGACTCTATAAATATCTCCTCTTCTTCTTTAGGTTCTGCAGAACCAAGGGGGTATTCCCTATTCAACATCTATAACATATGCACATGAACTTACTTGGATGTTGATACAAAGCAGATAAATCCTCTTTTATGCAGACCAAAACTGTGAAATAAGTGCAAAGGGGCTAGCTTTGGGCCTATATTCAGTTGTGAGATAGAGGATTTTGGTCCTAAAACTACTTATAAAGTCCTAATGGTTTGTATTTAAAGTTTGAGTTTGATTTTATGTTTGGATGCAAAACTGAAGACTTTGGGTTGCAACCAAAATACAAGTCTAGATCGGTGCCTATCCAAGGCTTGGAGTCAATAGACATATATATGTGAATGTTTATCACAGACCTGAAACAATAATCAGATTTCAAGGGGATTATGCAATGTCTGCCTTATAGACAATACCCAAGATAAAGTATTTAGTTATTTCTGCTTATGAACATCCTTACTGCAATGTACTCTTCTCAATACTTAACCCAAAACATTTAATCCACTCCTTGAGCAAAAGTAAAAGATCAAGCATTGAATATAGTAAACCCATATTCTAGAATCCCAAACACCCCTTACCTGTTTAGATTAAGAAGAAGAACACATCTAGTTTGGAGACAAATAACAAAACACATGCTATAAAGCATTACTCATTTAAATTAACATGAAACTGATGAATTCTATGCATAAGACATTCAACATACAACTCATAAACTCACAAAATACCTAGAATAGAGCCACCAATGAAGTTGTATTTTTTACAGCACCAAAACTTGTCCAATTTTCAACCAAAAACCAAAAAGAATAGCACAGTCTATCTTTTATAGAAAAACTGTGTACTCAGCCAAAATTACAACGGTCAAATCAAAAATTGCCAGATACAATGCACCGTGAGAAATGGCACTCAAAACAATCAATGTAGCAAAGGGACAAAGAGGAAGGAGCAAGTAAGTTCAGGATCTGCACCGCCACCTAAAGATCTTCTTTCACAAACCCAGTAGTTCATCCATCATTTCATCCATCGATGCCTCTGCATTCTGCCATTAATGATTCAGCTACCCACGGGATGCAACAACGAACACATTTGAAGTTTTCCCGCTCGAAAACTGCTGCACAAGCACAAGAAAACTCACACCGAAGGTTCAAAACACGGTCGTCGATCACAACTCCATCGCTGAGATCCAACGGCCCCAAAAACATGCAGAAAAGCCAAGAGCCAATGATTACGTGCCACGTAGGCACTCCATGTTCCTATCGCTGATTTTTTGTCTTCTCCATTTTGCCATTTCGCCCTTGTATATGCAAGAATGGATTCATATACAATCACCATTGTTCACCTTTCAAAATCCCCTGTATATGCAAAATGCATATACATGCAACAGCTAACATACAAGGCGGACCCCACGCCAATTAGAATGAATTAAAAAAACTACTCGGGTCCGGCCTACACCTCAATCCTTTTGTATATCCGCGATATACAACACACACACACATATAAACCACGGACTTCAAATTATTATGCATCAGAATGTACCTCCTTTTGAAGTCTGGCTTGTATCTTTTCATTGCACATCAGCTTGTATATATTGACATATACAAGCGCTTTATACAACCCACAGACCTCAAATATTTATGAAGTAGCTTGAAAACTCCATCGCATCTGGGTTGTATATCGCCCTCCTTACATATCACAATGTATATCGGCATATACAAGTGGCCAATATACATGCCACGGACTTTAGATTTTGAATTTATTAAACTGTAAAGCCTTTCGAGTCTGGCCCTTGCATATTTGGAATGCATGTTCCTCTTTGCATCTTGCAAATGTATATTTCACATGCATTCACCTTTGTATGTCCGAACATACATTCACCCTTTCACATACAAACAAGGAATCTTTCCTGGAATATGCCCGCAATGTATCTTTTCCTTGCATGTTGCCATTGTATCTAACCATTGTATGTCTGAACATACAAACCAAATATACCTACAGACCCGATATATAAGCAGTGAATATTTTAGGGATCTATGATGTATATTCCAACCTTGTATATTTTTCCTTGTAAGCCCGATATGCATTTGGAAATACATACAACTGTAGAATATACTTAGGAATCTGCGATAGATTCCCCCTTTGCGTATGCAACCCGATATGCATCTAAAATGCACATAACTCAATTCTTTATCATTTTTTGGAGGCTGATAGAGATTTCACAAGCCCGCCAATATACAATTCACCTTTGCATATACAAAACTTAGCATTTTTCTCAAGGTGATAGGAAAAAGCAGTGAAACATTGCATGGGGGCTGGTCAACCTTTGAACACTAAAGCATGAGGATGAGACTTAATAACCAGGAACCTACCACAAAAGGCCAACATCAGAATAGACAAAACAAATGCAAGATCCCATGACTCAGAAAATTTAGGGTTTGAATGAGAAAACCTGTAAACGTTCAAGCTTGAAACCCTAAACATAAATGATTACCAATTGAAAGAAAGAGAAGAAAGATGTGGTTCAACTACCCCTAAAGACTGAGAAAGTTGAACCTGGAGCCCATTAAGGATCTAATGAGGAGAAGATCTCAAAGACTTCAGAGAGTTCTAAAGAAGAAATTAATCCTCCACCTTAATTATTGAGGAGATCCACTTGGCAAAGACAATAGCTAGATAGGTACACTCCTTCTGATTAGATATGTATATTTTCTTTGATTACTAACACTGATGAGCCTAGGATTGTAAAGGAGGATATGTTTATGAATGATGTAGAGTCCTGGAAGGTGGACATGGATGAAGAGATGGTTGCTTTGAATAAAAATAATACATGGAACTAGTACCTTTATTTGATGGAGAAAACCCATTGGATGCAAATGGGTGTTCAAAAGAAAAATAGGCTCTAATGGTAGTGTTGAGAAGTACAAGGAAATATTGGTTATGAAGGGTTATTCCCAGGTTGCAGGAAAAGATTATGGTGATATTTTCTCCCCAGTAGTAAAGTCAACATCCATGAACAATTTCTATTGTCTATTGTTGCAACATATGATCTTGAGGTTGGGCAGATGGATGTGAAGAAAACATTCTTTCTTGTGATTTGGAGGAAGAGATTTATATGACATAGTTGGAGCATTATATTAAGAAATTTAAAGAACATTTGGTTTGTAAGTTGAATAAATCTTTGTATGGTATTAAGCAATCTCCTAGGATGTGGTACCAAAATTTTGATTCTTTTCTGTTAAGTTTGGGATTTTTGAGATCCAAATTAGATCATTATATCTAATATAAGATGAATGATGATTGTATTTTCATTATTGCATTATATGTTTATGATATGTTAGTTTTTTGGTAATGGGAAATGTTTGATTTATGAGTTGAAGTCTCATCTTTCAGCATAGTTTGAGATGAAGGGCTTAGGGGTAGCTAGACACATCTTGGGGATGGATATCAGAAGAGATAGAGTGAACAAAAAACTTTGGTTGGGCTAGAGTAAGTATGTGAACTCAATATTGGAAAGGTTCAAGAGGTCAACTTGTAGGCCATTGTGTGTTCATGTTACAAAGGAGACAAAATTATTTGTTGAGCAATGTCTAACCTCTCTTAGTGAGATGGAGATTATGAGCAAAGTATCTTATGCTAGTGTACTTGGGAATTTGATGTATGCTATGGTATACACAAGACCAAACATTGCCCAAGCAGTGGGAGTCCTTAGTTAATTTATGGATAATCTTAGATAGATACACACTTCAAACAAATAAAGTTCAAAGACACTTTAAACAAACAATCAATGGATGTCAAAATTTAAACACATACACACAATGTAAATGCCAAAGCACGAACACACACTTCATAGAAACGATAAATGGAAACAAAGTGAATTCAATTTTAAACATATGAAATGAAACACATATAATTCAATGCTAAAGTTCAAACCCATGCTTCACGTAAACAATAAGTATATCAAATTAGAGTGACAAAGTGAGATCAATTTTTAAAATACACAGTGAAATAAATGTAAGTCAATGCCAAAGTTCAAACCCATACTTCATACAAACAATAAGTATATCAAATTAAAGTGAATGTCAAAGTTGCGCTCCACACAAACAATAAATAGATTCCAGAGTGAAACACACTAAATAAACATGCTTATAATACAACTTACTAATAGTACAACACTAATTATAACAATGTTAATAGATTGCATTGTCGTTGAATGGGAAGCCATAGTTCTCTAATGGTTTATTTATTATTTAGTTTTCTAATGGTTCATTCACGATTTAATTCATGTGGTTATTCATTTAATACTATTCTATTATTTTTATATGCAAAAAAAATTTGAATTTCTTATAGTATTTATGGCCTTGTCCACCAACTCCTACATGTAATGACTTTCTAATTAAAACATAAATATAAACTTTTTAAAGATAGGTCTATAAATTTTTGTGCCTATCAACTATTTGATAACACCTTTGATGCTTTTACTAGTAAGTAATAATATCTATATTGTTCAAACATGCCTCAACCTCAAGGAATTGCAAGCCCTTATGCCTATGGTTTCTTGTTTTGACAATAAATGATCGTGGGATCTGCACAAAATGGATTTGTTGAAAAGGCTTTAAAAACCTTCAAGAAAATGCAATTTGCAACGTGAGCAAACATGGAGAGCTTTCAAGAAAAGGCGAAATACGATAATGTTTCATTGTTTTCTTAGTTTTTAGAACTTCTCAATCGACCGATCGGCAAGTTTTACAAACGTCTGAACTCTAGATACGAATATAGATTAGTTGAAAAGGCTTTTCAAATTTGAAAGAACAGAGTTACCTGCCGAAAAAAATGGAGAAGGATGTTCACGCATTCCCTTTCTAACATCGAAGTAGTTGAGAAAGAAGTTATGGCAGCAGATTCGAGGAAAACTTCAAATCTCAGTTCAGTTGGGTGTATTGTTAAATTATTGGATATGCTCAGACAGTATGTATGCCACTCTTGCAATAAGTCTCTTGGTGATGACGATAACGTTGAAAATCTAAAACCAGTCGTGCTACACAAGTTGTTTCTGGAAAAAATTCTTGGTATGATGAAAAGCTCTAACCCTGGAAATAAAGTTCTATGATGTTAGAATGAGAAAAGAATTGTGATCTTCGCTGGCCATTCCTCTGGTGGAGCAATAGCATTCCTATGGACATTTTTGAGCACTAGAGAAACGCCGTGAAATTCTCCATTGTGCATTAAATTTGGATGTCCATTGGTGGGAGGCAAGATATTTTCCAAAGCAATTAGACAAGAAAAATGCTTCTCATCTTTAAAACCACTACCCATCTCCAAATCCTTTGAGCATCTATTGCCCTACTGGAATTGCAATTATGAAGAGCCAGATTTCAATATCTTTATAATCAAGAGAAATTGTTTCGCTTTGAAGGAGTTTGTGTATAGGTGACATGGCTGATCTTAAATGTCATCCACTTCAATATTTAATGTTAAATTCTGGCCAATGAAAAGTTTTCCTATATTTAACACTTTTTGTTGTGAACGAAATAGAAAAATGCTATTGGCTGTTTGACCGGTTCAACTCTGAAAGTGGATGACATTTACATAGAGCGGACATAAAGGATGCACTTAAAGATAGGAACTCTATGGTTAAAGATGATGGTGCTAAAATTTTGCATGAAACTGATGGGAGCTCATTAAGGAGTTGCCAAATATTACTATCCAAAGTCACATTAGAGGCAGTGAGGGTCTGTGGAAAAATTGGTTAAGACTCCACTAGTTTTTTATTTTAAGCCATATGTTCACCCCATTTACGGTACCATTTTGATGCACTTGTCAAATCAAAATGGGATTGGTTGTTTCAACATTTGGTGACATCCTAAAAAAGAAACAGATTCAGTTTGTCTCATGAGGAGGACATTCTATGGTGTGGGCAAGAAAATAAAGCTTGTATATGCTAGGAGCATAATTGATATCATTCACAATAGGTCCTTGTTAAAGGCTAATTACAACCAGACATCCATCTTAGTCTAAATATTCGAGATGAGATTAAAGACATTTGACTCATACGTCAACTAGAAGATTTGACTCATACGTCTACTACAATTGAAGAAGATGGCAACTTGGAGATCACTGAGTTGTAAATTCCCAAGTAAACGTGTATATAAGGTATGAATGTAGACCTCACTCATAAAATGTTTGACAAAAATACTCCACCTATAGCCCATACATATGGATTAGTTGACGAAATATTACAATAGCCATTCAATCTTCAAATTTATGCAAAGATTAAATATTTAATCATAAATTCAATACTATTGATGTTCAAAAAGTATTTGCTTTAATTAAATATTGTACACTCACTCACTCAAGGGCTTTAAATGTATTATTTAAATATTTCATAAAAGTCCTTAAAGAAGTGATTATAACATGGTTATGGGTTAGTTACAAGGAGAAGGATTATAAATGCAATCATTTTCAATTTAATGGGTTCTCTTCTTGGGACTTTTGGGGATTCACATAGATTGTACAAAGGCAAAAGAGTCTTTGAGAAATATAATTAAGGACATTTCTAGTCTATGTGTCATTTTTGTTGTCTTTATGTTGTTAATTTTTCTTATGTTAAATTTAAAACCATTCTTGTAGTATTCATTGATTATGTTTTGAATACAATTAGTCCTACTCTCTCTCTCTTAAATTTTACAATGCAATATTAGATGTGGTTTATGACGGTTTTTGTTTTGTGTTTGAAAATTCCTTATTGAATTTTCCTTTTCATAAGTAAACTGATAATCTCCCTTTCAACCCACCCAATTGCATTATCTTTCTATACAATTTATTGGATGAAGCATAAACTTTTGTGTTTATTCTTTCATTCTAAAAAGCCTTTAGTTTCTCTGAGAAATTAGATTCCAGCTTCATATCAGCATATCTAGGGTTTCTTAGTTTTTATTCTTGTTTTAAGTTTTCTTTCACCTTTCCTACTTTGTGGTAAAAAGCATACCCCCAAAACATTAAACCCTATCTTACAAGGGAGCTGCCCCTCTCAAATGTAATGAAAAATCATTAGTCCCATAATGATTTCTCTGACTGTTGTAAATGGTTACTATTGCACATTGGATGAATCGGGCTAAAATTAGTGAAATATCATATTAGTGACAAATGTGTTTACCAATAGGGTACATGGGAACTAGGTTTTAGATGTGTGCATGCATTAAGATACATTAGGTTTTGTGGAGGTATGCACTATGGGTATTCTAGGGTTTATGGGTACAATAAGGATTTATGGGTGTATGTGAGTATGCTTGATAGTCTGACACTAGGATTTATGGGTGTATGGGAGTATGTACAAGGGCCACTAGGCTTTTTTGGTGTATGCACTAAGGAAATTATGCAGTTTTAGGTTTCATCGGTGTATGCACTAGGGAAAAGTTAGGTTTTATGCATGTACATGCATTAAGAGGCACTAGGTTTTATGGAGGTATGCACTGGGATCACTCTTAGGTTTATGGGTGGGGTAAGTACTTACATATGTGTATGGGAGTATATGCTTGATAAGTGCACTAAGATTTATGGGAGTGTGTACTAGGGGCACTAGGCTTTTTTCATGTTTACACCAAGGTAACTAAAGTGTAGTGGAGGCACTAGGGGGAACTAGGTTTGATGAATCAAGATCAATATCAAGGGGTCGATGAGTGTGCAATTTCTTGTATGGGATTGGTTGTTTCTATTAGATTCCCAAAATCATCTACAGGAAAACTTCTACAAGAGAGAGTTGCAAGAAAATATTGCAAAAGCCAAATGCATGAATTAGTGCTTCACATTCCCCTTGCATTATTCAGATATAAATACAAAGGAAATACACAACCATTGTCCAAGAATAGACAAAGTGGGGAAAGAAAGCATGTGACACATGTCACAATCTTTCAAGAGAAAAGAAAGCCTATTATACATGTCATGAGGCTCAAAATAGAACAAGAATCTCCCTAATTAACTTATGTAAAAGTGAAAATATGATTTTTCACCAACACCCCCCATAAGTGTAACTTAGGGAGATTACACAAGCTAAAAAGAAAGAAAGAAAGATGGGTCCTGGCAACAAAGCCATGTTAGGTACCCATGAACAAAAAGGATCTCTCATAAGGTGGAGAAAAAGAGAAAAACCCAGTGGGAGAAAACTCCTCTCCAAAAGAGAGAAAAAAACAAAAAGAAAGTACAAGAATATGTGATGGAAGGACACTAAGACCCCCCATGGAATGAATCCATCACAAGAGTACAATCATGAGTGCCCCCCCATAAGAGAGAGCAAATAGAGAATATGAATCCCCTCCAAGAAGAAGCTCCATAACTAATGAATAGATCTTGAAGACAAAATCCAATCCACTGCCTGCAAACAACATTGCTCCCTTTTAGAAAAAACAAATCCACTGGTGAATGTAGAAGCCATTCCCACATCTTAGATGAATATGGAATCCATATTGAAACATGTGCCTCTGAATGCAACTCAAGTGACCTCATATTGGGAAAATATGTCTTCTCCAAAACAGAAACTATATGCCCAATTAGAGAAGAAGAATCAAGGGAGGATATGATCTAAATTACATCTGGAAACATAGAAGATGAAGGTGGTGATGCAAATCCACTTGAGATAGCATCAAACAAGAGAGATAAACCCTCAAATGTGTCCTCCAAATCAGCAATGTGAGACTCCACAAACAGAGATGATATGTCTACAAGATAGGAATCCCAATGAGGTGGATCTGAAAGACTGATATTGACCTGCTACAGAGAATCATTGGAAGCCAATGATGATGCAACATTGAACTCTGAAGTAGCAACAAGTGATGGAGATGATGTGATCTCAATAGGAGGAGAAGAGGGAGCAAGAGAGGTCTTTATCTCTAAACATTCAAGACATGCCATATACTCAAGCTCCTCTAAAGTATCATCATCATAAGGTGTATTATCTGCATCATCAAGTGGAATGAGACAATCTAATGTAGGATCATTTAGAAATGGTGAGACATGAGGGTCTTCATACAACTCCCAAATTTTTGTCCAAAGTGTGTGTGGGCTTTCATAGATGGGAAGATCACACACAATATCACAATCAACAATGGTACAAATTAAACCTACAACATGATCTTGATTGTTACCCCAAATAGATTTCTTCATAGGTGTATCTGGTTCATGTAAGAGCCCATAGAGATGAGACAAAAGATGTAGCCACCTGAGATGTGTTAGGATGCCTCTTTGCTAAGACTCATAATTGTCCTTAGTTAGATTGACCACAGAAGGATGAGTGGCAAAACCCATGATACCTCCTCAAAATGATAGAGATCAAAACGTGCAAATAGATTTATGCTGATAATAGAAGCCTATCAAAGCAAACAGAACCTTTCTAGGAGGCAGCATGTCCAGGATATCTAACAGAAGCCATAAAATCAACAAACTAAATAAAAGATACCTGGGGCTGAATCTGAAAAAATTACATAGATGGAGGTGTAGATCTTGTTGATACCTTTCCAACGCCTATTCGTTTTGGAAAAATAGAGATTCTGGGCACAAGAACGGAGCTTGGAAGCCAAAAATGATGCTTTGAATTCAAACAGAAAACATAGGTTTCAAACAGAAAACATAGGTTTCAAACAGAAAAATATGGAAAAAAGACCAGCATTACTGGATAGTACTTAAAACCAGCTTTCCAATGCTTTTTTGTTTTCCAATTTTTTAGTCCGTATGATCAAGTTATGGCCTCTGGAAGAAAACTGTCTTTTTAAACCTGCACATGAACACGCACAAAAATCGAGGCAGATTCAGAGATTGAGCGGCATAGAAATCAAGGCAGACATAAATCAAGTGGCACTAAAATTGAGGCAAATTCAAAAAATAGCACACAAATTGAGGCCGCTCAAAAAATTGGCACGGAAATCGAGGCGGTCATACGGATTTTTCCTACACATAAAAAACCAAAACCCCAAAAAATGCCCAAAACTTTGTTTTCAGAAAAATATAGAGTATCTTATATGAAAATAGGGGTTTTGACACCTTTTGAGTGCAATCGTGAGGTTTGTTTTTCTCTAGGATGCACATATTATCTGCTCATGGCTAAAACCCTCTCTGATTTGAGAAGAAATTGATAGATCTGGAGCTCTGATACCATGTTAGATTCCCAAAGTCATCTACAGGAAAACTTCTATAAGAAAGAGTTGCAAGAAATTATTGCAAAAGCCAAATGCATGAATTAGTGCTTCACATTCCCCTTACATTATTCAGATATAAATACAAAGGATATACACAACCATTGTCTAAGAATAGAAAAAGTGGGGAAAGAAAGCATAAAGAAAGTATGTGACACATGTCACAATGCTTTCAAGAGAAAAGAAAGCATATGATACATGTCATGAGGCTCAAAATATAAAAAGAATCTCCCTAATTCACTTATGTAAAAGTGAAAATATGATTTTTCACCAATAGTTTCAACATTTGGTGACATCCTAAAAAATAAGCAAATTCAGTTTGCTCATGAGGAGGCAACTCTCAAAATATTTTCTATTGTGTGGGCAATAAAATAAAGCTTGTATATGGAAGGAGCATAATTGATATCATTTACAATAGGTATTGTTAAAGGCTAATTACAACCAAACATCCTTCTTGGCCTCAATAAATTCAAGATGAGACTAAAGTCATTTGACTCATACATCAATTTGTTTATAAAGGCTCAAATCTACTACAATTGAAGAAGATGGTAACTTGGAGATCACTGAGTTGTAAATTCCCCAGTAAGTGTGTCTACAAGATATGAATACAGACCTCACTCATAAAATGTTTGACAAAAATACTCCAAAAGCTAGCACCTACAACCAATGCACATGGATTACTTGACGAAATACTACAACAGTCATTCAACTATCAAGTTTATGTAAAGATTAAATATTTAATCTAAAGACAGTACTATTGATATTTAAAATGCATTTGCTTTAATTAAATATTGTACACAAGGGCTTTAAATCTATTATTTAAATGTTTTATAAAAGTCCTTAAAAGATGATTATAAAATGGTTATGGGTAGGTTATAAGGAGAAGGGTTATAAATGCAATCATTTTTAATGTAATGGGGTTCTTTTGCTAGGACTTTTTGGGGATTCATGTAAATTTTACAAAGGCAAAAGAGTTTTTGAGCTCTTCTTTGAGAAATATAATAAAGGACATTTCTAGTCTATGCGTCATTTTTGTTGTCTTTATGCTATTAATTTTCCTTATGCAAAATTTACAACCATCCTTGTAGTGTTCTCTATTATGCTATGAATACAATTAGTTCTACTCTCTCTCTCTCTTTCAGATTTTACAATGCAATAATAGATGTGGTTTATGGCATTTTTTGATCTATGTCTAAAAATTCTTTCTTAAATATTCATTTTCTTAAGTCAAGTGATATTCTCCCTTTCAACCTAGTTGCATTATCTTTCTATTCAATTTATTAGATGAAGCATAAACTTTTGTGTTTATTTTTCATTCGAAAAACCCTTTAGTTTCTGTGAGAAATTAGACTCCGGCTTCATATTAGCATGTCTAGGGTTTCTTAGTTTTTATTTTAATTTTAAGTTTTCTTTCACCTTTCTTGCTATGTGGTTAAAAGCATACCCCCCAAAACACAAAACTCTATCTTACAAGGGAGTTTCCCCTCTTAAACATAGAGGAAAATCATTAGTTCCATAATGATTTCTCCAATTTTTGTAAATAATTGTTGTTGCCTATTGGGCGGATTAGGCTAAAATTAGCAAAATATCATAGCGGCAAATGTGTTTTCCAATAGGGTACATAGGCAATAGGTTTTAGAGGTGTATATGCATTAAGATACATTAGGTTTTATGGAGGTATGCATTGTGGGTATTCTAGAGTTTATGGGTATAGTAAGGATTTATGGGTGTATGGGATTATGTACAAGGGCCAAGTTAGGCTTTTTTGGTGTATGCACTAAGGAAATTATGCATATTTAGATTTCATGGGTGTATGCACTAGGAACACTCTAAGGTTTATGGGTGGGGTAAGTACATACATATGTGTATGGTAGTATATGCTTGATGGGTGCACTAAGATTTATGGAAGTGTGTACTAGGGGCACTAGGCTTTTTTTATGTATACACTAAGGTAACTAGAGGGTAGTGGAGGCACTAGGAGGAACTAGGTTTGAAATTAATCTACTATCATTTCATGCAATTTTTCAATTTAGCTACAACAATTAAGATTAACCAAAATCTAACATAATCATTTACATATTACAGACTTATTGTGTCAAAAGGGTTGAGCTTAATTGGTGAAAGAATTGGGTTCTCATTATGGAGACCCAAGTTAAAATATCCTTAGTGACATCTAAGGTGGAATTCTAAGTGGTAACTCTTGGACTTCCATTTGCACTTGTATGTCTTCTAAGTTAAGTTGAGTATGTTGATTAAGTGAATGTTTTGGTTGAGATGGTCCTTACCAGATGAAGGTTTGGGAATGAAGCCTCCCATTTGTGGCCTCACCAGCTTGATCTAGACTTAAAATTCCCAAGGTACCAATAAAAAATACTTATTTTTATCTTTTTCCTATATGTACAAAATGGTTTTGTTTTCCTTATAAGAATACAATTCAAATGAACTTTTAATTTACTAATTAGGACAAATATGAATTCCTTTTCTTACAACATATTAAAAACTAGTTTATTTTGTTAGGATAGATGTCTCAACCTTGCTTCTAATATTAAGATTACAAATAATGTGATTTTTAGGTTGGAAAACATTAAAACTCAATTTCTGGGCTATAGGGTTGGTTTTTAGCCAAAATAAAAAAAAATTATTGGTTCAAAATTAGTGTCTTAATGCCCAACATGTAGATCTCTCTTAGCTCTACAATTTTTAAAAAAGAGGGCTCAAACAACCTCCCAAATCAAAAGTTATGGCCTTTGGAAGTTGGACCTCCCACATTGGGAATGTAAAAACTTCTAGGACACATAAAAGAGTTGTAAAGGGGAGTTAAACTTGTTAACCAACTTATGATGCATGTTGTAAAACATCATAAGGAAGCTTTGGATGGAGATAATAGAGCAAAAATGGAACTCCCAATTTGGTGAGTGGATTATAACGAGGTTATGAAAGGTGGAAGTAATATGTTATTTTTAGCATATAGACTCATCTTGGAATTTGGGTGTTGGATTTCTAACTAAGGATTCAGGTCCACTATTTTGGGTGGTTTTAGCTCATTGTTTACTAATTATCATTTTATGGTTTCATATATTGTATCTCTTATTTATTTGGTGCTTGATATGGAGATTAGATAGTGGGTTTTTTAGGTATTGTTATGTTGTCAAAATTCTTTCAGATTTCTAGTTGGTGATACTCCTATGGATGATTTCTCTATAAGTGTATTATAACTATGTTATTTACTAAATAATAGATTGGGCTATTGTGAAGTGTCACATTTTTTCTCTTGAAAGGGTTTTACCCACATACACCTGTGTTATGGTATATTGTTTATTTTATGTTTATATGTGTTTCTAATTTTTGTAATTATTAAAAGATTGAATTATGTGCAACACTCTCCTCAAAATCTTGGTGTAGGAAGTGTTTTTGTGTACCTTACTTCCTTTCATTTGGTATCAGAAACTGATCACCTTAGATTCTAGGTGTGGGGTAAAGGGTTCTTTGTACTAATCTTCATTTGAGTGGGAGCTTGTGTAGAGAGGGTTTTGATCTTATTATAGGAAGAGATGAAAAGCACATCAAGATAAAGATGGAGAAGTTCTTTTTGACCTATTTTCCTCCATCTGGACTCAAATGGTTCACCTTCCAAATCTCCTAGATATCCCTTGGAATATGGCCCTGCAGGCCTTAAATTTTTCAAATCCTCATGCTTTGCTTGCCAAAAATCTCTAAATTCCATCTGGAAAATCCTTCCAAAAAACCTAGAAAAACCCAGAAACCTTTTGTTTTCAAATGCCTTCCTTCACAGGGATTTCCCACCTTCATACTTAGTCATTTGGGCATGAATATCCTGGTGACATCATCTAGATCTTAGTTAACATCCAGGATAGTATCTTAATATCCTAGACCTTAGCTAAGGTCCTGATATCCCCTTCATATTCAGACCTTAATTAATATCTGGATGTTTTCTAAACATCTAGATCTTAACTAATATTCGGGTCCTTTGTGAATGTGCAGACTCTTGTGAATATGATGATGATGTCATACAGATATTTCCTAATATACAAATCCTTCTTAATATCCATGACCTTTGTGAATGTCCTGATGATGTCATCCAATCCCCTCCCCAAAGAAGTGCATATGACGATGACATCATCCGAACATTCCATCACTGGCATATTATCTTGTAGTGTTAATATCCTGATGACATCATCCAGACCCCCTTTTCGATAAAGTTCTTCATGTCGATGACATCATCAAGATATTCAAACAGCATCTAGATGTTAAGTTAGCACCCAGATATTAAAATTTAATATCCATGTAGATGATGGCCCCTCCATGCTGCGAAGGAAAATTTGATGAGTGCATCCGAATATTGCATAGCTTGCGGACCGCTGAAGTTGATGTCACATTCCTTTTGCGCGGCTGCGATATGAAGACAGTTGTAAAGTATATTGAGGGTCAATAAGAATTGGGTGATAGCACAACTTCGTAAGAGAATCTGTTCTATTGGGAAGATTTAGTATGTGGCTGTGAGATGCTAACATGTGGATATCCATATGCCCGTTGACCACAACTTTGACCATGAATATCTCCCTCATCCTGAGGAATTTCTACATGATCCAGAAGGCAAAAGTGCTTAGATTTTCCTCCTCTTTCATTTGGTGGGCTTTTGGGGGGATATTCTCATTTCAAAATATGATCCAAATTTCATGATCTAGATATGCACATCCAAATATTAGGATAGTTGCCGATAGAGGAAAGATATGCAGGCTCTACCGATAGGACATGGCAGCGACTAATTTAAAGTTTTGTGAGGACTTTCCAAATGTAGATATTTGTTGTATTTATGGTTGTCGATGAGTGATTCAACAGCTTGCATTAAAAGCCCAAAATATCTCCCATCTGCCCAAGCTCTAGATATTTTCTACAATGAATTCTTGTAGGTAGACGTCCCATCTAGCAAGAAAATATCTTTGACAGGGGTATGGGCTCAGCCCTAATCTACAAGGGGTTTCTGAGCAAAATTTAATGTAGCATGGTTGATGTCCCTTCTCATTGACTTCTTTTCCCACCATGGCTACTACAGTGAAATGAGAATGCTATATATACATGTCTCAAAGATGTATTAAGGGTTGGTGGGTTGTTGTTCTAGGCTATTATGCTACCAAACTTTTGTTGTAATAGGTATTGTAATGCAATTGCAAGAACCAGTAGAATATGATGCATTGTGCCTGAAGCTAGGCCATTGATGTCTTCTAGGTTCACCAATGAATGTAATTGGTTATTTTGTATCTTTTTCTACTACAAATTGTTCTACTTTGTAATGGTTATTTGACATCTATGATCAATATAAACTAAATATTGACTCTCTCATTATTCTTGCATTGTGTTAATTTGATAGATTTAAACTATGTTTTGTGGATAAAACGGTCCCTTCCATAGTTTTATATTTCTGTCTGAACCTCTATTTGAACTTGCATGAGTCTATGTGATTCCCCTTCAGCTTTGAGATCATTACTATGTTATGTCAGTACAATCCAACCCACTAAATCTTGGTGTATCACCTTTTCCCTTTCTGTTTCCCTCTCTCCCTTTTCCCTGGTGATCATTAGTGTAGGTTTAGTCTATTTCTCTAGGCCTTAAGCTTTGAATGAGGAACTAGCCTTCTTTGGAGGTCTAATCTCAACTTACAAGGTCCCACACCTTGAGATCATTCCCATTGTGTCATTAGAATGCTTGGACTCTCTCCAAGCTAGGTGCAATTATATGTGATAACATTTCTCAAGCACAAACTTTGAGTTATATAATCTCAATATGGAGGATGTTCTCATAGACCAAGATCTATGGGTTGTAGTATCTAGATTCAAACCTATAGTTACATCACAAAAAGATTGGGATAAAATGGATAGAAAATAAAAGGGTCTCATTATACTCAGTTTGGTTGATTCAGTATTGTTGAATGTGATTAAAGAGATTACCTATGTTATTGGAAACGTGACTCATAGGCAAGTCAGCCTCAATTCACACATGAACCCTCTCCTTGCCATAGGTGACCTCTAAGTCACTCCTACTCTTGTGGTAGGAGCCAATCGAGCGGGGGTGAGGCTCATGGATGGTTCTGTTCTTATAGGAGTAGAACGTCATGGAGAGCAGTTAGCCTATTCTAGGGCCTTGTGTTGTTTGCTATTTTTTGATATCTTTCTATGGCTATGGTTGTTGAGACAATTGTATGACCCAAAGGGTCACTTGTGATGTGTCTCTTGTTTGGGTTTCTTAGATTCCAATGCCTAGTGGGTAAGCTATTATGTTTGTTGATGAACCTAGCACGTTGTAGTCTTTCCTCGTGGGCTTGAAGTTATTTTTGTAAATTTCATTGGCCTATTATGCAACCCTACGGATATGTTGTTTTTCTTTGATTATCTAGTTGTTTTGTGGTCTACGGTTGATTTCTTCTAATTCTTCAAGTATTGCTCTAACCCACTCCCCTCTAATTCCTAGGCACATTCATGTGCTTGGGGGAGAAGTAGAGTGATTTACTAAAGTTGAACTAGAGTTTGACCTAGGAATTTGAATTTGTGATGTTGAATTTACCTTGTGATGAAACCAAGGGTTTGTTCCAAGTTTTCCTATTTTTTTGGTATTTTTGAATGTATGCAACTATATGAATGCAAGCGATGTTTTTGTTCTTTTCTCAATAAATAAATATCACCTAATAACTAGAAAAGGAAATATGAATGCAAGTCTATATGAGTTTTTGTATGCAAGTTAATCTATGTTTTTGTGATTTTCTTGTTTTGAGTCTATTATAAGGAAAGTAAATAGCACTCTAATCTATTGAAAGCAATTAACCACTAATATATCGCAAAGAAATGAAGCTATGCTAACAATTCCTATCAAGAGTAAATCAATGAATTACTTCCCTCAAGAGACATTTTGTGAACTAATTACTACAAAAATATTAAAGAACCTAGAGTATGGTTGATGTATGAGTCTCTACACTACCCTTAGGAATCCTTTTTGTATATGGCAGTTCCTCTTCGTCCTCTTGTAGCAACATGTTCCTTCTCTTGACAAAAATGGTTAAGAGAGCAAATGATTGATCTCAAAGTTAGCAATGAGCACTATTTGAGCATGCTAATTATTAAAAATGGCATTGGCTTGAGAAAATGGAAGCATAAGCATGCTTTGAGAAGCTTTAGAAAGATTCATATAATCTATGCTAAGAAAAATGAAAAGGGCTCATGCATCCTATGTGAGCATCAAGGATGCTAATGGAGAGCAAACTACAAGCTTTGAAACAACTATGAAATTTGCCTCCTATGGGAAACATTTGAAGCTTTGAAACAAAGAAAAATAATGAAATGAAATCTTTTAAGCTTTGAAAAACTAAAGAAAGAGACTAAGAGGCTCAAAGGCCTATGAAAAGCTTGGAAAATCTTATGAAGATGAGAAGAGAATTCTCTACCTTAAAAAATAATGAAGAGGTGAGGGGTATTTATAGGGTGGAATGTCTCATGATAGGTGGGGATGAATGAGGAGTTAACTCTATTGATTAGAGAGTTAACAGATTTGATTAAAGAGAAGACTAGGCTAATTGGGGAGTGATGAAGCTATGAAAGCTTCTTATTGGATGAGAAAATGGAGTTAGCATGAGTTGAAGAAGTGATAAGAATAGATCAAAGGAGTTAATTATGCATGATTAAGAGTGATAGATGGGCTAAGAATAGTTCAGTCTAGATGTTAGGGTTGAAATTTCATGCAAGTTGGAGCAAAAACAAATCTTTTTGAGACCCATATTGAAGAGAAACATGCGTATGAAAACATGATAGGGTCACCCATGGGTCCCCCCTTTCGCCAAGTCAAGTCACCTGGGGGTATCTGAAAATAATAGGGGGGACCCATGGGGGATATGGAAAGGAAGGCTTCTAGGTAAAAACTAAGTGATGGAGGTTAGTCTTGGAGGGTCATATATGTAATCTACCTCCTGAAATAGGTGAAATGGATGAAATAAATAGGATCCCCCTTTCACTAGTAGGATCACCTTAGGGGACCCATGGGGGATCCAAAAATAATAAGGGGGATCTAGAAACGACAAAAGTTAAGTCAATTCTGAAATATGGGTGTGGTATGGGAGGTCATTTAGAGGCCTCTAAAGGGAAAAAACACGTGAAACGGATGTGGGAAGGGTGGAATTACCAAGTTATGATAAAACCTAGCTATGTAGACAAGGTCAAAAATGTACAAGAAGAAATGTTGACAAAGGGCAAAGTGAAGAAAAGTTAGAATTAAGAAGGATGATGAAGTGAGGAATTGATAGTCATGCATTGCCAAGAGAAGCACTGTTGAGAGGGCATTTTATTCACACGTCCATGTATATGATTAGGATTACAACTCATCATAGGGTCCTCATTCAAGCCCATGCGTATTTTTAGTGCTTACATATTTGCCCCCTCGAGGATGGTAGTCTACATGAAAGGTATGTACCATTCTTGAAATAGGCCTTACCTATTGTTGTTGTCCCACAATTGTACCTGCAATAACTAGTGTTAGTCCTTCATTTGAAATGTTTAAAATAAACAATGAAATTAAAATGAATGAACATACCATAGATCGTGTCGCAAGTTTTCCTAATTGTTTGCTTTTCCAAGGGGACCTGCAAGGATGAAAGCACACAAAATAAGGGTGCAAGAGCACTATGGAAATAAAACACATGCTAAATTAGAGAAAAGAACAAATTCTTCTTTTATTGCAGATTTTGAAGAACATATTTGATTTTTAGAGATTTTGGAGGCTTTACAATTTTTTTAAGTTTTTTCAACTTTCTAATTTTTATGGTATTTCTAAAGATTTTGTGAAGGTTTAACTTGAAATTCCTTGAGGTCTTTGTGAGACCTATGTTTATTGAAGATAATTCTACCCTTTCCCCCTTGCATGGGGAGACTTGTATGCTTGAGTGCACAATTTTGCTCTTTTGACTTGTTGGAGGAGTGACTTGCACTCAGACATTGTTTTGCACTTAGTAATGCAAGACCTGATTGATTGAGATCTAAATGTATCTTCAGTCAACATCTTGTACTTTACTTTCCCTCTTGTGCATGTATGGTTGGCTAGTGTTTTATTTTTCTTATGAGAATGCATACCTATGATGATCACACATGGATGATGCAATTTGTTTATCTTTTTATGATATGAATGAGATGCTATGGATGTGATTCACAAATATGAAATGTGAAGTACTATGTTCTAAGTGTTATGAATGACATGATGTTATGATGTGTTTTATTACTTTGATTTTTCATTATAGAATGTATGCAGGTGGTACAAACATTGTGACTGCTCTTAAGTAGGATTTTTAACTTATGGGATTGTGAATTATCTTGGTATAGGAGACCTATTAACCTTGGAATGGGATTAGGGACTCAAGTGGGAGTGGGGAGGAGATGGAATGCTTCTAATTTTGGCTTCATAAAAGGCTAAACACTTATCCTTATCTAGATAAAACAATTTGATAATTTTTTAACTTAGACAAGTAATAAATTTTATTAGCACTCTCTAGACTTGGATCAAAGATGCCAACAAGATAGACTTGGGGTAAAGGAAATGCTCCAGAGTAGAAGATGGCCCTAAAGATAGCTAGACTTTTGATTTTGCTCAACTAGAACATGTGTGTGCTTTGAACCTTTATTTTTTTATTTTCTCTGATAGATGTCACTCTCGTAGCTTCGAGCTTAGATTTATCTCCACTCGAGAGTACAGACATTAGCAATCTTCTTCTCACTCTTTTTTGTATCTCTATTTTTTTGTATTTTTCTACTTTTTTCTATGCCTCACTTGAATCTTTTGCTTTTGATTATTATTTTTGATTCCTTTTTATTTATGGTACTTTGACTTCTAATGTTTTGATATTTAGTTGCTTTGGTGTTTCCTATGATTTCTTTCTCTTGTTCTCTCACACTCTTATTTTTTATTTTTATTTTTGATCTCTCATTTTTTTAATCACTTGTATCTTAGATTGCTTCTTACAGAGTTATGATCCTCCTAGCATTTTTGGCTAGGAAAGATAAGAGGCTAAGCACCACAAAAAAATTTTACTATCTATTCAGACTTCCTTTCTACTAAGGAGAAATGGGGAAGGTCTACTTGCAAGCTTCTATTGGGTACTGTAGTTTTGAATACTAACTTTTCTTAGACTTAATAGCATGGTTTGTTAAGATCGGGATTAGTGTGAAGCTAAGAGCTAGGCTTCAATTGGAATCATTGGGAAATGTGAATAGGGGAAAGTGATAAGTAGTAAACATTATTTATTATGGGATCTCAAAGGCTCAAAGGGTCAAACTATACCTAAGCAACCTTAGACTCCTTACTAGGAAAAAAATAAGACAAGAGCATGTTGCTAACAAAAATGGATGGTGGAACAAAATGAAGAATGCAAAATTTTCAATTTTCATGATTTTATAACTTTTTTGAACTTTTTAAATTATTTAATTATTTTGGATTTTATAGGCTTTTACAAAGATTTGAGACACTAAACTCTTCTCCTTCCATAATGCACAAGAGGTAAGTGTCATTTCTGATGACTTCCTAACTACTTATGGACCTATCCAATTTGGTTTGATCTTTGCTTGAAAGTCTTTGTAAGGACACTCGAAGACTTCATGTAAAAATATCTTTGCATTCATTAAGGAGTTTTGTACACTCACATGTTTCATTGTTTGATGATTTTCCCCTAGCTTTATCATTTAATGTTCTTTTGAGATTCAATGCTTGTTTTGAACTTTTGAGGGGCAAATGATGTTGGTGTTGACTCTCCTAGTTCTTGTGTGAGCTTTGGTTCTTCTTCTTTACTCATGATTTAAATCATATGAATATTTATGTCTAGATTGATTGGAATGGCAACTAAGATGAATGGAGCATAAGACTTTGTTGAGTGAGGATCAAAGGGGAATTCTCCTTTTGACCCCTTTCCTATACACTTTGAGGTTCTGGCTACATTTGCAATTTGTTTTGATGTCTCTCCTTTTTCAAAAGTGTTGATTTTTGGGTCACTAGTGGTTTCCATGGTATTTCCCTTCTTTTTGACTTGTTCAACTCTATAAAGACTAAAAGGATCAGGATCTCCTTTGATGATGTGGATTTGTCCCATTTGTGAGAAGTGGATTCCTTAAAATAATGTGGAGGGAACAACCCTCATCCTATGGATCCAAGGCCTTCCTAAGATCATGTTGTAAGTGGTTTCTTCAAAAATTTAGTTGGGAGAGTTTTGGGACCCAATGTGATTTGAAGATTGACCTTACCCATGGTTGAAATGTTTGGGTTATCGTGAATTCTAAGGATGAATGTTTTCTTGTATGATTTGAGTTTCGTCATAACCCATTCTTTGAAGAAGAGAGAAAGATACTATGTTGATTGTAGACCCATCATCAATCATTACAAGTTTAATGGAATGGTCATGAACCTAGATTGGTAAGCAGAGGGGGAGATCACCTTATTTAGCTATGTCATCATCTAAGGGTAACTTTTCAAATTCAAATGTCGAAGAAGAACACTTTTTACTAGGAGTGTTTGATGGCCTAGGTCTAAGGCATTAAGGAGAGTGTTCTTGTGCATAGAACTCTTGAGAAGTTCTAACAAGTGAAAAAAAAATGAATTGTTTAAGGTGTCATCTGGTCATTCTAGTCCTTGGGTGACATAAATTTCTTGATCTTTATCTGTTTCCACAAGGCCTAGGGTGTTTTGATCAAATCCATTTTCATAGATTTTGGGACTATTTCTTTCATCTTGTGAGAATGTGTCCATGAATGCTTGTCGTTGATGTTTTGGGAGGTTTGATATGAAGCGATGGTACTTCTGACATGACTTGATAGCATACCCTCTTCTCTTGTGAAATGGAAAATATTTATCGCAATTGTAATCTTGAGGATTATAATGATTGTAGTATGACTACTTGTTGATTCTAAGGGGATAGTTGTTGGCATTTTTGCTCCCCAAATTCACATGACTGTTGTTCTTGGATGGCGAAGTGTTTGTTTTTTATAATATAAGGTGGCTAAATGAGGGGCCGAACCCTTACAAAATAGTAAAAAGAAACCCCAGAGGCATTAGCACAAAAAAGCCTCAAAATAGTTACAGCATAATCTGCTTACCCAGCATAAACAGCATAGACAGCAGCACCAGACTAAGACAGTATATATGAAGAAACAAAGTATCACCAACATAAAAATAAGAACTAAGGAGGAAGATTCTCTCCTTGTTTAACCATGGATTCAATGAAGTCATCCAACTTTTTAGAGTTCTCATCAGTGTCAACAGCAATGGTAGCCCCAAGGTCCTGCAACACAAAAATATTAAGTAAAACAGTATACCTGAGCATAGTGGAAAAAGTCTGTTTCAGCTTCTCAATACGGCCCCTCAGAATAGCAATGTCAGTCCCATAGCCAGCATCAGTCTCCATTTCATCATTGGCTTCCTCCACGAACATCTTTCCCACTTTGCCAGCATTACCCGCAGAATCACCAGCATCCCCACCAGTAGTATCCACCTCTTTATTCCCATGCTTACCATCAGCATCCTCAGAAATCTCCTGCACATCCATAACCTTAGCCTCATCACCTTGGGTGGACTCGTTAGATGCGCTCTCAGAATAATCAGTAAGTTTGGCCTTGGGAGAAAGTTTTCTAGCAATCCTCCCTGACCGCCTAACCCCTGAGGAAAAGCCCTCCTTAATATTCTTCGCAGACGGATGAGATTTGTTGCCCTACCCCACAGGGGTACTGCAGAGATTTTTAGGGGTCCCCACGGTAGCCCCCATAGTATCTTCTTTGACATCTTGTATCTTCCTCTTCTTGCTCTTCGTATTAACTGTAGAGACTGGGGTGTTGGTAGTGGTTACCATGGGAATCTCCTCAATAGTAGAAAAAGAAACCCCTTTCATCTTAGGAGAAACAGGGGAAGGGCACAGTTCTTCGGCAACAGCAGTATCATCAAGGTTTGAAGACATTTCCCCACTATTCATCTGAATAGAGTTAGAAGGCTCCAGGGCAAGGTGGAAGTTGTAAAGGCAGAGGAAGAGACCCTGATGCAAGGGGATGGGTTTCTTGGAAGGTTTCTTGGCCAACTTAGCTCTAACCCTAAGAACCGAATGCTCAAGGGAAGACAATAAATAAAATGAGAAACTAATATGAGTATTGTGTCTAAAGTGATTCAGAAGGGGAAGATGATAATTGTAGAACCTGGTGAAGTGCCCCTCCAGAATGAAGTACTTCATAAGGAGAAAACACACCCCGTCCCAAGGCTCAGGCAGCTTAGCTCGTTCAAATCCTCCCTGATAAGGAATGAGTTCTTCACCATCCCCAAGGAAAAGCTTCTGGTTTGAATGGTCTACCACTTTGGCTTTCCTCTACAGTTTGATCCCCTGTGTCGACATGCTAGAGGCCATAGCAATAACACTTTCAAAAATCTTGAAACCAATTCCCCCCACAGTGACATGCCAGTTTTGCCAAGACCTAGCGAACTGTCCAGATAGGTTTTCATCATACCCATTGAGCCATTCCAATAAGGACTGATACCACCCTCCTTACAATAATGCCAGACCATAGGGTTGTCTTTAAACTTGCAATAGGAAACAGGTTCCGTTCAGATTCTATCGTCACCCATGTTAGACTTACAGAGCAAAGCACAGAAACCCCAAAGTTTCATAGAGTTCGTATATAGGGTAACATTAACTGCTTGACCGAGGATAATGATACTGGTAATAAAACTACACACATTATCATTAATGAGAGTCGCCTTACGAAGATGACGCCTGCTCTTCCCATGCTCAATCATGATTTCTTGGCAAACACTATAATGAGAAGGTAAGCAACTCGCCTTACCAGGGGGCGTAATAAGGCAGAAGTGACAATAAGCAAGTAAGTACAAAAAATCCCGTACTCCAAGATGCACATCAGCATCTTCCAGCAAGGCTGACGAAGAGAGTTATCTTTCCAAAAATTCTGACTCATCCTCAACACATCACCTCTTTTTGAATTAGGTCCCTTATGTTTAAAGGGATGTGATTGACTTGACGCCAACAACGCCAATTTAAAAATTGTTGGCCAAGTTCAGCATAGGCATCCGCAACCCCATTACCCTCTCTATAACTATGAGAGATATCCACTCTGGGAATCTTCTGCAGAAGAATCTGAATATTCACAATAATATCTTTCAGCTTAACACCAACAGTCAACACATTGTTAACCGCATCAATAACCAGCTTGGAGTCCCCCTGAATATTCAAATGTCTAATACCAAGGGAGATAGCCAACTTAACCCCCCATAGAAGAGTGGTGACTTCAGCATAACTATTGCTTTGATAGCTTAACCCGCCAGCATAGACAGCAACCATCCACCCTTTGTCATCCCTTATAATCCCTCCACCACTAGCCTTGCCATCCGCCTTAGAAGCCCCATCAAAGTTTAGTTTGAGCCAATTAGGCCTCGGGGGAATCCATCTAGTGTTAAGCCTCTGCAACTTTTTGGAATTATTATGAACAGGAATTTGATTTAAGATCTTCCAATTAGTCACAATTTGTTCCTCCTCATAAGAAAGAGGTTTCTCTGCAATTCTGATGTGGGCATTAGTGACACTTTCCATTAGGGTCTTAACAAAAGAATGAAGAAAATAAGAGGCATCCCTAGAAGTATCCCTAAAAATTTGGTGATTACGTTCTTTCCATAAAGTCCAACCAAGACAGGGCAGAGTTTGGTTCCATAGCTCAATAAACTAGGGATAAGAAAAGGTAGGACACCAACTGGTAATGACTTCCTTAATATCATAATTACAAACCCACTGAATGCCAAAATTTCTTAAGATTATGTTCCAGATTTCTCTGGCAAAATCACAATGGATAAGTAAATAAGAGACAGTTTCCTCCTTTACATGGCACAAACAGCACCTATTGACCAGAGTAAAACCCCTCTTCTGTAAGTTGTCTTGGGTTAGAATTTTGTTATGAACAGCAGCCACCAAAACATATTGATTTTTGGTAAAAGTTTATGATTCCAAACTTTCCTCCAGATCTCATTTCTATGCACCTCAGGAACCAACAGATGGTAAGCAGACTTGACAGAGAAACGACCAAGCTTATATGGCCACCAATACTGCTCATCTTCGTGAGGGAAAAGAGGGATTCTGACCCCCTGCATCAAATGTTGAATAGATCGCAACCTAGGAGTGAGATTAGGGTGATGAGCACAACAATCCAATAAGTTTTTTTAGCTCCTAATACCATTATTATTGTACATGTAATTGCAGACTTTATCCCCAAAAAATTGAGTAGCAATGCCAACAATAACTCCATAATCCCCCTAAGTAATAAGAGCCTTATCCTTCATCCAAATATCATTCCAGAAGTTAATAGAAGTTCCATTCCCCAATTTTCATCTAAGCCCTTGCTTAAGAAGGCTTTTGGACTTCAGCATTTTATTCCAGATAACAAATCCCTGGGGTATCCCTCCCTATTGGAGAAAACTGGAACAATTAGTTCCATGAAGATATTTGACTTGCATAATTTCCCCCCAATCTTTATGGTTATGGATCAGGTTCCAATTGATTTTGGAAAGGAGGGCTTTATTCATATTCTAGATAGATCTGATATTGAGACCACCATGGGATTTGGGAAGACACACTTTCTCCCAGCTGACCAAAGACATTCTCTGTTTGTCTTCCACCCCCGTCCATAAGAATTTTCTTTGAATCTGTTCCAATTTGTCAGCAAAAGAACTAGGTATCTTAAAAATAGACAGGAAGTAAGTAGGTATACCTTGCAAGGAGGCACGAAGAAGCTGTAATTTGCCCACACTACTGAGTACTTTCCCTTTCTAGCCAATCAACTTCTTCTAAGTTCTTTCCAAGATTCCATTCCAAAAACCTTGAGACACCTCTTTGACCGTAAGAGGGAGGCCAAGATAAATAGCAGGAAGAATAGCTTCAGCACAGCCAAGAATATTAATAATTTTTTGCTGGAGATCATTAGGAGTATTAAAAAAATACACATTGCTCTTTTGAAAATTTATGCCTTGGCTAGAAGCTTTGGCATAGTCATTTAAAATATTCTTCCAACTCTGAGCTTCAATCACAAAAGAGATGCCAAAGAGGATGGTATCATCAACAAACTGCTGCACAGACATAGGGGAAAGGGAGGAAGTAGGTTTAATGCCCATGATTTTTTTAGAGGAGATCTTAGCTTGAATATGTCTCCCAAGGGCCTCCACCATCATGATAAACAAGTAAGGAGAAAGGGGATCCCCCTGTCTGATTCCCCTCAAGGAAGAGAAAAAACCCCTAGGGACCCCATTAACCAGGACCAAAAATTTAGCAGTGGAAACAACCTCCCAAATGAGAAGAGAAATTTTATCATTGAAACCAAACTTTCTAATGACTTGAAACAGAAAAGTCCGTGAGACCCTATCATAGGTTTTAGAGATATCTAACTTAAGAGCCATACCAGGGATTCTACTCTTGTCCATGGAATGAATAGTTTCATGAGTGGAGATCACAGCATCAAGAATTTGACAACCCGGGACAAAGCCTTTCTAAGAAGGGGAAATAATTTTATCTAAAAAAGGTTGAAATCTCATGACAATCACTTTAGTGCAAAGCTTATAGACGGTATTACACAAGCTAATGGGTCTGAAATCAGAAAGATGAGTAGGCTTCAACTTTTTAGGGACAAGGACAATAAAAGTATTATTAATCTACTTTAAAAGTTTACCAGTTCTGAAGAAGTCTCTAACAGCAGCAGTGAGATTAGCCCCCACAATATCCTAATATTCCTGAAAAAAATGGAGGGAAGCCATCAGGGCCAGGAGATTTGAAAGGGCCCATAGAGAATAAGACAACACGAACCTCCTCCTCAAAAATAGGTTTTAACATTTCTAAGTTGTCTTCCTCAGTTATCAGATAAGGGATGTTATCAATGAACTGGTCCACAATCCTTCCATTCCCATCATTGCTAGCTTGGTCAGTCAGCAAATTCTGAAAGATTAACACAGCTTGGTCTCCAATCTCATTATCCTCAGTGATAATATTGCCATTTTCCAAACATAATTTTTGTATGGAGTTGGCCTTCCTATGTTTCATTGCTGAGAGAAGGAAAAAAGCCGTATTCCTATCTCCCTCTTTAAGCCACTGAATCCTGGACTTCTATTTCCAAAAAACCTCTTCTCTGCTGATAAGATTCTTCCAGTCAGAAATCAAGTCACACTCCTCCTTAATAATATCTTTTGAAGCATCTCCTTGAGCAATCCGCTGTTCGAGATCTGCTAATCTCCCAGATATATTTTTCTTCTGAAAAAACACATTACCAAAACTATATCTGTTCCACCCACGAACTTTCTGTTTAATGTGCAGGAGCTTTTTAACCAACCTGAACATAGGAGTACCCCATATGGGAATTTGCCACCATTGAGCCACCAATTTTCTAAAATCTCTATGTTTAATCCACATAGCTTCAAAACGGAAAGGAAAAGGACCACGTTGGCACTGATCTTTCCAATTAAGGAAAATAGAGCAGTGGTCAGACATGGTTCTAGGAAAATCCTGCAGATTCATATTATGATGATTATCCCAATTGCTAGAAATAAGAAATCTATCTAATTTAACCTGGATCATTTGATCTCCTCTTCTTTTGTTAGACTAGGTAAAGTTCTGATTCTGTAGCTCCACATCCAGCAAACCAAAAACATTGATAAATTTTGCAAAGTCAAACATGCTATCAGAATAATCAAGAATCCCCCTAGATTTCTCAAAAGGATATAAGGGAGTGTTGAAATCACCAGCCAACATCCACCTAGAGTGTGGGGTATTAGACAGAGTGGTACTCAAATTTGTCCACAAAATTTGCCTCAGAGCTCTAGTATTTGGGGCATAAATATTGATTAAGGACCAATTTAAGGAAGGCAAAGAGAAGTTAATAATCAAAAAATGCTTACTAGAAGCAACAAGAGAACCCTGGAGTTTAGCATTGTTCCACATAGTGGCAATCCCGCCAGAGGCCCCCATAGCCGGGCTAATGCAGAAAGTAGCCTTGGGCCATATGTAGTCAGCTATCTTCTTAAAGCTCTCCTCATTCATCTTAACCTCCTGAAGTAACAAAATATCTAACTTATTATCCAGAACGCAGTTTTTTACTTCAAACTATTTGGTGGGACTATTGAAGCCCCTCAAATTCCAAGATAGAATTCTCATTTAAGAGGTTTAAGGGATTGGACCTCCAGTGTTTTTTGCTTACCACTGGCAATCTCCCTGGCAATCTCTCTTTGCCTTGTTTCTCTGAGGGTCAGTCTCCCTTGTTTGGAGTCAATGCCTAGATCCGCAGATTTTTTGCCCCTACGGTTCTTTTTCTTAGGGGTGATCCAATCCTCCTTATCGTTACCACTACCACTTGGTCCTATTTCAACTATCAATGATGGATTAGCTGGCTGGTCTCCTGCTTCAGTGGAAAGGGAAGGATCCTGCATTGAACTGAAGGTTAATACCCTATCAGTGCCAACTATTTCTGGGGGTTGAACATGCTAATCATCACTTAAAGCCTTGCCTCCTTCAACATCACCGTCCACCGATTGGGAGCGTATTTCACCCTCCTCAATCAGATTGGTTTGTTGGTCCAGATAGTTACCTGTATCTAAAACTGCATTCTGACAATCTTTTTCCATATCCTTCTCAATATAATCTTCTAGGATAACATTTTCCTCATTACCCCCCATTCCCTGATTAACTGGGGTAACATCTTTGGATGAGTGCTCTGTAGCCTCATTATGAAGGTCAACATTCCGTCCCATTTGCTTCGCCTTGCAGTGGGTCATTAAATGGCCCTTCTTCTTGAAGATCTTATAGAAGGTAGTAGCATTTTCATAGAGAATCAGCTGAGTCCAAATACCATATTTAGAGTTTAACTATATGGACATCGGAAGGGTTTGGTGAATCTCCACATTAACACAAAACCAAGCATACACACACCTAGACTGGATGTGAGTGGTATGATCCACAGTAACATAATGGCCAATGGTATTGCCAATAGCAGAAAATATCTTTTCATCCCAGAATTCCAAGGGGAACCCTGGCAATCTTACCCAAACAGGGGCAAACTTATTGAGGTCCATGCTAGGGTCAAACCTAGGTTTCCAAGGGCACAAAGCAAGTGAATGGGTACCATAAAGCCAAGGTCCTCCTGCAAGAATAGCTAGCATATCCTCCCTATTCGTAAATTTAAATAGAAACAACCCTCTTGCCATAGAAATGACCAAAACACTGCCTTTGATCCTCCACCAAGTGACCACCCACTTCCTAACCATCTCAATATTAGGACGAAGGGAGAAAAACTTACCGACTAGTGCAAGATTCATGGCCGCCACTATCTCTTCAACCAAGTCGTCTGAAATATCCAGAGCCATTCCTTCATCCTTTTTGACTGGAAGCCCCGACACGCCTTTAGGGGAACAAATCTTCTTCCTTGTTAATGCTCCTTTCCATCCTTTGGAAGGATCCTCCTCCATCAAGTTCTGGTTCCCAGAGGCACTGCCCGAGGCAGTAGCCTCCATTGTCATAAAAAAGCAATCAAACCTAAAAAACCCTAAAAAGCCATGGAACGCAGAGCACCGATCGATGAGAATGTTATTGGTGATTAAGAGGTTTGTTTGATCAGCAATGGGTTCGTAGGTAATTATTGGGATCAGTGAAGTGTTTGTTGACCCATCTATGTTCTAGTTTTTTTTCAAGGATTTACTATTTCTATCATGGTTTATCAACCTTCCATTGACATCATACTCCCTTCTTCAACTATCAATACTAGCTTGGTCAATTCTAAGGGCACTTTCAAGTGCTTCTTCATATGATTTGTAAGGGATGTTTGAACTCCTCGTATGTCATTTTTGAGACTTTGTAAGAAGAGATCAAAAAGTTCCTTACGATCCATGTTTTGTGCACTAATTGAAGAATAGATAATTTTCCTCCATCGTGTGATAAAATGTGTGACTGACTCATTGTTTTATTCCTTGATCATTAAATACTCTTGTATTCCTATCTTGACCAATTTGTTTATGTCGAAGGTAGCCACAAATTGATCGATAATTTTCCTAAAAGAGTGGATCAATGCTTATGGAAGTTGATAGTACCAATCTAAAGTGATACCGCCCAAAGTCTTAGGAAAAATCTTTTCTACCACTCCATCCCAAGGAAGGAGTTCTCGCACTACTATGATGTAAGCCTTGATATGAGAGTTGGGATCACCCTCTCCTTTAAATTTTAGAAGCTCAGGAATAGGATGTGGTAATATGACCTAATGAATGTTATAGTTAAGAGGCTCCTTTAAATACTCGAGGTATGTTCCTAAGAGGGGCTTATGTGTAGAGGGTCTTATTCCTCCAAACATTAGCCCTTCAAGTGGAGCTTGTTGTGCTTTTTGAAAGAGTATGCTAAATTGTTGATATCTTGAAAAAGTTGGACAACTAGATGGTGTCATGTTCATGTTTTGAAGATTGGGTGGGATTGTTTGTAGCTGATTTTGTGCTATAGGAATATAACCAATTTGATTGAAACTTGTCATGTTGGACAATGAGGGCAAGGGAGGCCTGAATGTTTCATGGAAGTTTAGATGAGGGGGATTTTGTGTTGCCCCCGGGTTTGATTCGATCTTGTTAATGAAAGGATTTTTCTGTTCCCTAGGTTTTTCCTCAGTTCTATTTTGGCAATATTGTTCAACACTCCTAGCCTCAAGGGTCTTGATTCGTTGGACCAAGATTGCTACAAGGTCTATAGGTGAGGCTTTGTCTATTTCTTTAGTTTTGTCATCTTGTGGTGGATTGTATTTGTTTGGGCTTTGGACAACCCTATTTGTTCTTTCTAATGCCACCTCACATGTTGTGGACCTTTTATTTTGATGTACTATGTGGAGTGATTTTCTACTTCTTGAGCTTCTTGTAAGTTCTTTTGACATCACACTTCATTGTCCATTTAGGTTGCCATTTTTCTATGGCTTGTTATGGGTTGATCATGTTGATGGATCACAAATTGAATTTTCACATGTCATGTTTTGATTTGGTCAAAGTTGTGGGGATTTTGTTGGATCCCCTTTGAATTTGTAATTTCACTCAAGGGAATGTTCCCTTGGACCTTTTGCATGAAACATCATGAAATGTACAAAAATGTGAATTAACTCATCCCAACAAGATTTGTTCTTCACTTTGAGTTCACCAAAATATGTGTTACTTGAAACATGACTCATGGGCGAGTCAGGCTCGATTCATACATGAACCCTCTCCTTTCCACAGGTGACCTCCAAGTCACTCCCACTGTCATGGAAAGATCCAATAGAGCAGGGGAGAGACTTGGGGGTGGTTCTATTCTTGTAGGAGAAAAACATCATAGAGAGTGATTATCCTATTCTAGGGCCTTGTGTTGTTTGCTAGTTATCGAGCCCTTTCTATGGCTATGGTTGTTGAGATAATTGTATGACCCGAAGGATCACTTGTGATGTGTCTCCTGTTTGGGTTTCTTAGGTTCTAGTGCTTAGTGGTAAGCTATTCTATTTGTTGATGAACCTAGCATGTTGTAGTCTTTCCTCGTGGGCTTGAAGTTGTTGTATTTGATTGACATGTTGTGCAACCCTAAGGATCTGTTGTTTTTATTCTATTGTCTAGTTGTGTTGTGGTCTAGGGTTGATTTCTTCTAATTCAAGTCAAGAGTTGCTCCAACCCACTCCCCTCTAATTCCTAGGTGTATTCATGTGCTAAGGGGAGAAGTAGAGTGATTTACTAAAGTTGACCTAGCGTTTGACCTAGGGGTTTGAATTTGTGATGTTAAATTTACCTTGTGATGAAACCAAGGGTTTGTTCTAAGTTTTCCTATTTTTTTGGCATTTTTGAATGTATGCAACTATATGAATGCAAGTGATGTTTTCATTCTTTTCTCCATAAATAAAGATCACCTAATTACTAAAAAGGGAAATATGAATGCAATTCTATATGAGTTTTTGTATGCAAATTAATCTATGTTTTTGTGATTTTCTTATTTTGATTCTATTCTAAGGAAAGTAAATAGCAATCTAATCTATTGAAAGCAATTAACTACTAATCTATCACAAAGAAATGAAGCTATGCTAACAATTCCTATCAAGAGTAAAGCAATGAATTACTTCCCTCAAGAAAAATTTTGTGAACTAATTACTACAAAAATATTGAAAGAACCTAGAATATGGTTGATGCATGAGTCTTTGCACTACCCTTAGGAATCCTTTTTGTATATGGAAACCTCTTCATCCTCTTGCAGCACTAGAGTCCTCCTCTTGGCACTAATGGTGAAGAGAGAAAAGATTGAGCTCAAAGTGAGCAATGAGCACTATGTGAGGATGCGAATTGGGTAAAATGGAATTAGCTTGAGCAAATGGAATCATAAGCATATTTTGACAAGCTTTAGAAAGCTTGATAATCTATGCTAAGAAAAATTAAAAGGGCTCATGCATCTTGCGTGAGTATCAAGGATGCTAATGGAGAGCAAACTACAAGCTTATGAATGGCTACAACTACAAAATTCTCCTCCTATGGGAAAGCTTTCAAGCTTTGAAAAACTAAAGAAAGAGACTAAGAGGCTCAAAGGCCTATGAAGAAGCTTGAAAAATCTTGTGAAGATGAGAAGAGCATTCTCTAACTTGAGAAATAATGAAGAGGTGAGGGGTATTTATAGGATGGAATGCCTCATGATAGGTGGGGATGATTGAGGAGTTAACTCTCTTGATTGGAGAGTTAGCATGTTTGATTGAAGAGAATATTGGGCTAATTGGGGAGTGATGAAGCTATGAAATCTTATTACTGGATGAGAAAATAGAGTTAGCATGAATTGAAGAGGTGATAAGAATAGATCAAAAGAGTTGATTATGCATGATTGAAATTGATGGATGGGCTAAGAATAGTTCAGTCTATGTAAAGGTCAAAATTTCATGCAAGCTGGAGCAAAAACAAAGATTTTTGAGGTCTGAATTGAAAAGAAACATGCACATTAAAACATGACAGGGTCACCCATGGGTCGCCCCTTTCACCAGGTCAAGTCACCTGGGGGGTTTAAAAATAAGAGGAGGGCCAAGGGGGATCCAAAAAGGAAGGTGTCTGGGTGCAAACTGAAAGTTAGAGAATGATTTTGGAGGGTTAAAGATGCCATCTGGATTTTGAAAGAGATGAAATAGATAAATTAAATAAGATCCCTCCTTTCACCAAGTTAGGTCACCCGGGTAGATCTAGAAATAATAGGGGGACCCATGGGGGATCTAAAAAGGAAGGCTTCTGGGTAAAAACTGAGGGATGGAGGTTAGTCTTGGAGGGTCAAATATGTAATCTACCTCCTAAAACAAATGAAATGGATGAAATAAATAGGATCCCTCTTTCAGCAATAAGGTCGCTTGGGGGGACCCATGGGCCTGATCTAAAAATAATGGGGGGGATCCAGAAATGACAAAAGTTGAGTCAATTTTGAAAGATGGGTTTGGTCTAAGATGTCATTTAGAGGCCTCTAAAGGGAAAACACACATGAAATAGACATGGGAAAGGTGTAATTACCAAGTTATGATGAAACTAACTATGTAGGAAAGGTCAAAAATATACAAGAAGAAATGTTGACAAAAGGGAAAGTGAAGAAAAGTTAGAATTAAGAAGGATGATGAAGCGAGGGATTCATAGCCACACGTCGACAAGAGAAGCATTGTTGAGAGGGCATTGTATCCGTGCTTCCATGTATGTTATTAGGATTACAATTCATCATAGGGTCCTCATGCAAGCCCATCCACATTTTTAGTGCTTACACTGTCGTAATGAACCTTTGGAAGAAGCTTGGAGAAATTTATTAAGCTAGAAATCCCTAGTGAATAAGTTTTTCCTAAGAAAGAAGTTATATACCATGAAGATGGATGATGGTGAATCTATGGCTAAACATATAAATACCTTCAATATGGTAGTTACCCAGTTGTACTCTATGGGGGTGAAGATGTAGGAGAATTGGTGTATGACTTTGTTATGTTCTTTGTCAGATTCATGGGACCACCTGGTTATGACCATTAGGATCACTACTAGACCAAGTTCAAGATGGAGGAAGTGGTGCATCTTTTCTTTCCAAATAGCACTTCTAAGTTGACCAAGGAGGCCCTAGAAGTTTGTGGAAGATCCAAATGAAATAGAAAGAAGAAGGATAAGAGGCAAGATAAGTCTAGATCCAAATCCTATGGGAGATCTAAATATTCTAGTAAGTTTAAGGGAAAATTTTGGAACTACGGAAAAGATTGACACCTTAGAATAGACTATAAGGAGGAGAATAATAAGAAGAAGAAGAAGAAGAAGAAATAGATTCTAATGACGAGTCTAAGAGATCCTCCCAAGATGATGGTGATACTTTTGTCTCTACCTTGTATACTCATGCAATGGAAGGTTCATGGTTGAGAGACTCTTGTGCCTCTTTCCACGTGACCTCACATTGAGGTTGGTTTATAAAATATGAAGAATATGATGGTGGGAAGGTGTACCTTGGGGATGATTCTCATCTAAAGATTGTTGACTATGGAAGAGTCTTAACTTGTTTCCATGGTGGGTAAGTGAAGGGTATGAATGGTGTATTACATATCCTTGGTTTGGTACAGAACCTACTTTTGTAAGTAAACTTAATGATGTGGGTGTGCAGGTTATTTTCTCAATTGGAGGTGCAAGATGGTGAGAGGGGCTATGGTCCTTGCTAAGGGTGATTGTATTAGCACTTTGTTTTAGCTAGATGCATGCATGATTCAATGCAATAATTATTTTGTTTCTATAGTGAAGAGATATGTAGAATCTACACCTTCACCATTAGAACTAGAAAAAAAGAATAGTGTCGCATCCACTTCTAATGGTCATGTTTTCTAGGTACCTAAGGGTGCTCATGCTTTAGATATTAAGCTATCAGTAGAGAAAATAATGTTATCACACCAAAGGATGGGCCACATAGGAGAGAAGGGTCTAAGGGCTCTAAAATATAAAAAACTTGTTGAGGGGTTGAATGATTGTAATCTTAAATTTGATTTTTGTGAACATTGTGTATATGGAAAAAAAGCATATTTAAATTTACACGAGTTCTCATAAATCTTTTGGCATGTTGGACTTAATTCATTCTAATATTTTTGGTCCTATTAATGTTCCTTTGATTTCAAAATCTATATATTATGTATCTTTCATTTATAATTATAGTAGAAGGACATGGGTATATTTCCTTAGGAGTAAATTTGAAGTCTTTAGTATATTTAAGGAGTTTAAATCCCTCATAGAAAATTAGACTAGTAAAAAGATTAAGGTTTTGATGACTAACATCAGCGGTCAGTTTTGTCAGGTAGATTTTGATAGATTCTATAAGGATCATGGAATAGAAAAACATAAGACAACTTCATACAACCCTTAACAAAATAGATTTGTAGAAATAATAAACATGATGTTGATGGAGAGGGCTAGAGTATGCTTGGTGGGGATAGCCTAGAATAAGAGTTTTGGGTAGAAGTAGTTTCTATAGTTTGTTACTAAGTTAGAAAGTCTCCTACATCATCTCTTGTTGAGAAGACACCCATGAAGGTGTGGTCAAGCAAAAAGCTCCCATTGATACATCTTCAAGTATTTGATTGCAAGGCATATGCACATGTGCCTAGGGAGAAGCAGTCAAAGTTGGTGAACATGGTTGTTAAATGTATCTTAATTGGTTATGGCATTAGTGTGAAAGGGTACAATATTTGGGATCTTGTGGCTAAGAAACTTTTGCATAGCAGGAGTGTTATCTTCAAAGAGTTTAAGCCTTCTTCCATAGTTTTCTAGCTAAGAAAGAAAGAGAAGAAATATGTGGTTCAACTACCCCAAAAGACTAAAAAAGTTGAACTTGAAACCCATTAAGGATCTAATGAGGAGAAGAGCTCAAAGAGTTTAGAGAGTTCAAAAGAATAAATTGATCCTCCACCTTAATTATTGAGGAGATCCACTTGGAAAAGATAGTAGCTAGATAGGTACACTCCTTTTGATTAGAGATGTATATTTACTTTGATTACTAACACTAATTTGACCCTAGGATTGTAAAGGAAGCTATGGCTATGAATGATGTAGAGTCCTAGATAGTGGCCATGGATGAAGAGATGGTTGCTTTGAATAAAAATAACATAAGGAACCTAGTACTTTTTTCTAATGGACAAAAACCCATTGGATACAAATGGATGTTCAAAAGAAAAATAGGGCCTAATGGTAGTATTGATAAGTACAAGGCAAGATTGGTTATGAAGGGTTATTTCCAGGTTGAGGGAATATATTATGGTGATATTTTCTCCCTAGTAGAAAAGCAGACATCTATTCAGTTGCTATTATATATTGTTACAACATATGATCTTGAGGTTAAGTAAATGGATTTGAAGACAACTTTCCTTCATGGTGAGTTAGAGGAAGATATTTATATGACATAGTTGGAGCACTACATTAAGAAATGTAAAGAATATTTGGTTTGTAAGTTGAAGAAATATTTGTATGGTATTAAGCAATCTCCTAAGATGTGGTACCAAAAGTTTAATTCTTTTATGTTAAGTTTGGGATTTCTAAGATCCAAACAAAATCATTGTATCTACTATAAAATGGATGATGATCATATTCTCATTATTTTATTATATGTGGATGATATGTTATTTTTGGAAATGGGAAAGGTTTGATTTGTGACTTGAAGTCTCAGCTTTCAACATAGTTTTAGATGAAGGACTTTGGGGTAGCTAGGTACATCTTGGGGATGGATATCAAAAGAGATAGAGTGAACAAAAAACTTTGGTTAAGCTAGAGTAAGAATGTGAACTCAATGTTGGAAAGGTTCAACAAGTCAGCTTGTAGGCTATTGTGTGTTCTGTTACAATGGGGACAAAGTTATCTGTTGAGAAATGTTTGACTTCTCCTAGTGAGATGGAGGATATGAGAAAACTATCTTATGCAAGTGCAATTGGGAATTTCATGTATGCTATAGTCTACACAAGACCAAACATTGCCCAAGCACTAGGAGTCCTTAGTTGATTTATGGCTAATCTTAGACAGATACATTGGGATGTAGCAAAGAGTGTCTTTAGGTATTTGTAGGGTACTTCCAATTATTTGATTTGTTATCATGGTTATCCTAAAGGGGGATAGCATTCATTTTGTATTCATGGATCTATGGATTCAAATTGGACTAGAGATATCAACAGTAGGAGATTCACCAATGGATATGTTTTCACATGTTTGGTGGTGCAATCAGTTAGATGAGTAAGCGATGGTTGTGGTTGCTTTATCCACTACAAAGTAAAATACATGGTAGCTACTAATGCTTGTAAGGAAGTCATTTGGATTAAGAGATTATGTTCATATGTTGGGATATTCATAGGAGCCATTACTATTCATTGTGATAGTCAAAGTGTCATATGTCTAGCAAAGAACCTAACCTTTCATGCAAGGATGAAGCACATTAATGCATAATACCATTTTGTTCATGATATGGTAGAGGATGGTAGGGTGATTCTAGAGAAGGTTGATAGTTTGACAAATTTTGAAAATTCATTGACAAATCCTACGAACACAAACAAGTTTAGGTGGTACAATGAGTCTATGGGCCTCTTGATCTCTAGTAGTTAGATTTCAGTGTTGGTGAGTTTCCTGTCACACCCCAAATTTTGACTATGATTTACTTTTTACTTGCACGTAATTAGTAGTTAATTATGCATGAATTAATGATTTGACATTATGTGAAAATGTCAAGATAAATCAATGATATCATGATTTTATGTTTATATGATTAGAAATTAGACATGTGATTATAAGATGTCATGATTATTTATTCATAAGGTTTATGGATTGACTAACGATGCACTAATCCCAGTTTGGTGATTGCAAGTTGTAACCAAGAAATAGGTTTTCCACCCTCCGAGAAAGAGATGGAGAGCATCATCAGAGAGAAGAGAATAGACGTATGAATAAGAATAGATTGTTTGTCATCTAAGTCTTGTGCTTTCACAGTTTAGTGAACCTTCTTTGGGTATGGTAATATATGTTTGACCAATTGGTCTAAGTTTGGTTCTGACTTGACAAATTGTTGATTGTCAACTAGACCCATTAAGCTGAGGTTTTTGTCAAAAACTAAGTCAGGATAGTATATGATCATTGACAAGGAAATGGTTGATAGTCATTATTTCTTTGTGTGTGAAGTAGTATAATTTTATATTACTAGAGCAAATATTTACTAGTAGTTAAACTACTTTATTATCAGTAATTCCCGATTGGAATTATATTTAGATAATTTATCTATTTTGACATTTACACAATTTTGAGAGGGGGAGAATACCTCAACCCCATTCTCACACCTTGACGAGTGTTAGAAACAACGTAAGTATACATTGTATACACCTATATTATGTTGTTATATATATCTATTTAGTATGATCTATAAGTTAAACCTATTGTTTTGTTGTCGATGAGCTTCTTAAGGGAGCATGGTATAGTTGCAATTTAATGCAAACCACTAGATATTATTTTAGTCACTCAACTTCTTTACTCCACGTCAGTTATAGAGGTAAGGAGGGGTTTTTTGAACTGATGAAGCATGGCCTTTAATGACCAATAACTTCTTTACTTCTGCATGCCACTTTAGAGTGAAAGTAGGCACAGATGTGGGAGGATTATCCACAGTTGTGGAAGAGTTAAAGCCTTTTCAAAAGGCTATATTAAGGCATAGTGATGAATATCAAGGAGGCATAGAAAAACTGAGTAGAGGAGATAGAAACACAGGCCTAGTAAAGGAAATGAGAAGGCAATAGTGAAACATGAATGGTATCATTATACAGGTATGCTCACTATATATAGTAGAGTATGAAAGGATACATTTTCTTTGCATTCGATTAAGTCTACCAATTTAAACATAAAAAGATTTTTTGATTAGATTGTCGATAGGCAAGTAGACTTCCATGAATCACAGCTTTAGTAAACTTGTTGTTAATCCTCTATAGAGGATTATTTTCTATATCATTAAACTGAAACCCGATAAGAGGAAGAGTTATATAAGTATCTATTCCTTGTCTTTTGTAAATACTATAGGAAATATATTATTTTTCGATATCTTTGTTTTAGAGAATCACCAGCTATGTCTCAAACGTATATCATTTTCTCTACTATTGAAACTCCATAGCTTCGGTGGTGCAATAGTTAAAATACTGTGTAACTAAGCTAAGGCCTTATGATACCCAAATGTAGGTATTATACATGTGTCAACATCGGTTTAGTAATGTTTAAGATTATAGGCCAACTGTGCCACAAAATATAGGCTGACAGTGCCAATGATATATAGGCTAACTGTACCACAATATGTAAAGGTCAATGTTTTAATATATATTATATCTATAGTAATATTATTACGGTAGGTGATTGTACCTTAAGAAGCTATTTTTGAGTTATCTTGATATATTTGCATATTCTAATTTTATAAAGGTATGATATTTAACCTAGGAGTCGAGAAGAGTAAGAATAAAGAAAGTTTATTTAGTGATATATTCACATTTCACAAGGATTTATATGTATAACTTTTTCACTTATATAGAATATAATAAATGATATTGATATCATTGACAACACCTTAGTATAGTGATATAATATCACATATGCATTATATAACATTATTTAGCAATATCATGATATTCAAAGGATGTTATATTTGAGTTCATAATCTATCTTATATCAAAAGTCAGTGGACTTAAGAAGACCAAGAGGTTGGAAATATTATTTTATTAAGTTAGAATCAAACCTATTTTAGGTTGAAAGATTGAACTTAGTCAAAAGATTAGTTATGATAATGATAGTAATCATTAATATAATAAATGAATGGGGATATACCTCGTGTACTATGTTTATGCATGTTATGGGAAATGTGAATTCAAACAAAAAGCCCAAGAGGTCAAGAGAAGACTAGAGGTTTTCGTTTCAAAGTTATATTATTATAAATTACTACTTTGGAATACAAGATTATTTGATATTTCAATGTTTTGGAATAGAGAAGATAAATCCATAGATTCGACTTGGAAGGGTTAAGAAAAATTGAAAACTTTTAAATTTGTTATAACATTGAATTAGTCTATTGTTTATTATGGTCGATAGTGAATGGTTGAGAAACCATAGATCAAGACAAGTATAATTTAGGAAGAGTCTAAGAAGCTATCTTGATAAATTAAATGATTTCTTGATAGAGTCAAAACTTGATACATTATTCAAGAGTGCTCAATCTTCGGATCATTGAGTAAAATGACAGGAACTCATAGACCCTAGTATTTGCAAGTATGTAAAGAGGGATTCTCTTAAAGGTTAAAGTCACCTAAACCCATATATTATGATTATCCTAGATTAAGAATTAATTCTGAGTTAGATTGACTAAGATTTGAGTTTAGTCAAGACAATTTATGTCTAGAGTTACTAGTCAAGTAAACTTCAAACTGTAGGATGTGGTAGTTTCCAAGTTGAGTGAGAGGTGTCTAAACACACGACTATGCTTATTGCAAACATCTATTTATAGAAAAACTTTGGCCAAAGTGATGCATTTATCTTTGCATGCATTAGTCAGTTCACCGTGTCTAGATTATGTAACCTGTCAAAATGATCATACTTAGCTAGAAGATCATCTAGAGTTGTATGGTTGATTGAGTTATGTAGGACACAGCACTAGGAATTAGATGGCAACCTATTGGTTCCTTATGTATATACTCTTTTTGAAGGGTAGGGCCACTTCCAGGAAGGAAGGTGAGAGGGGGACCACTAGTTTATGGTTGGAGGAAAAGCACATGAATGATGCTCTCCCTTTGCAACAGAAGACTTGCAGAGACTTGTGAGACATATACCTAATTCTAGATGTAGTATACTTCATGTTATGACTTATGATTGTCAAACTTATGTAAACTTATTCATATTGCCAAGTGCAAATTATTTGTAAATGTAAAGAGAAATGATTTCACTATGCTTTTATCTAAACGAATATATTGTAATTTCAAGGTTGAAAATTATTCAGAAAATATATGCATTTATTTCTATGTGATTATGCAAATGTTAAAAAAAAATTCACTTATGGTTGAGCATGTTCATTTACTTTCTTAGTAAATTTTGTGTGTAATTCCAAGTTATTTGAGTTGGTATGTTACATTTCTCCTTTGCTCTTGCAAGGTGTTCAACAAGTGGGAGAATTTTAGGAAAGGTGTCTTAACTTTGTGCCTAATGTTAAGATTACAAACAGTGCAATTTTTAGGTTGGAAAATAGAAAAACTTAATTTCTAGGCTATAGGGTAAGTTTTTGGCCAAAATAAAAAATTTGGGTGCTTCAACACCAGTTCCCTAGTTCCCATCATGTATATCTCTTTGAGCACTACAATTTAAAAAAAGGTTTCCCAAAAACCCTCCTCAATCAAAGTTATGTCCTCTAGAAGTTGGGCCTCCCACATTATGAATGTAAAAACTTCTAGGACACATAAAAGAGTTGTAAAGAGGAGTTACAATTGTTGGCCAACTTATGCATGTGTTGTAACTATTTAGGAGTAAAAATAAGGTGTGTTGATTTCAAGGGTTTATGTGGAGTCCTCCTTTTACCACAAACATTCCAAGGGCATATTAACTAAGTTGAACCTCCAATTTGTGCAAGAGGATTCACCTATCAGGTTGGGCTGCCACTTGGGAAGATGCAGAATCTTGGATGTATCAAACAATATCTCAATTTAATGCTCAATTTCACTTAAAACCCTAAATATGCAAAACAGTAAGCAAATTATCAAATTACGGTAAATCCTTTTAGACCAAGGTGAAGGATAGAGATATTTAACTCACTATTTTTTGAAATTTGGAAAGCAAAAAAATTGGGGACATAGGGACTAGTGCCCAAGTCCAAGGTGCTCTTTTTGTTACAGAATCTGGAACTTCCCTCGACACTGATCTACACTACAATTCCCATTTTTGCCTCAAAAAAATGGAGGACATAGGGACTAGCACCCTAGTCCAGGAATGTTCACCGAAGTCCTCTGTTTCTCAGATCCTAAATCTTTGATGTCTGCTACTCCCTTTCTACAACTCCACTCCACAAAACTAGGTACCTGTAACCTACAATCACAAGGAGTGTGGGAGGGGGTTGTTGTGTTTAGAGGCTTGCCTCGGTCAAGCCCCAAAGAGACATTCAAGTCTTCTAAACACCATTTTCAGATAAGAGTGTGTATCCCTACGGGGTAGAGGCAAAAATCCAAATGATAAATGATAGAAAACACAATTGATATCACCTTGAAGTGTATATCTTATGGAAGGAAGATGCTCTTCATGCCATGAGGAGATGGAGTCAAATCTGCAAATACAAACACAATAACAATGCTCTGCTCTACAACATAATGAATGCATTGAATCACTTTAACATAAGCTTGTAGATCAAAATGTCCATCTAGTTTGCAAATTAAACCTAATCATGCTTATATATGCAACTAGAGACATTCCCACTAAGAATTTTGTAATTCAAACTTGAGATGTCGGCATAGGACCTAAATAATGGTCATAAAATTGACATTTGAAATTAGGGTAGACCCAAAATAGGATAGGACTACGGCACTAGCACCCAAGTCCACCCAACTATTTTTACTTAGTGATCATCAAAATAGCACCCCTTATGCCCTGTTTGCCATAAGACTTCAAGGTTTTCTCATCAAGAGTCAAAAATATCACACAAAATGTTCTAAATGCAATTTAAGGACCCAAGAGCTAAACCTTAAGAGGGAAAAGCCCCCAAGGGGACATTTTCTGACATAATAGTAACACATAATAAGGAATCTTTAGATGGGGATAATGGAACCAAAATGGAACACCCAATTTGGTGAGTGGATTATAACGAGGTTGTGACAGGTGGAAGGAATATGTTATTTTTGGCTTGTGGACTCATCTTAGAATTTGGGTCTTGGATTTCTAACTAAGGATTTGGGTGCCACTATTTTGAGAGGTTTTATCTCATGGTTTTCTAATTACCATTTGATGGTTTCATGTATTATATCTCCTATTTATTGGTTCTTGAGATGGAGGTTGGATAGTGAGTTTTTTAGGTATTATTATGTTTCCAGAATTCTTCTAGATCTCTAGTTGGTGATACTCGTGCGATGGCTTGCTCTACAAGTGTATTGTAACTATTTTATTTACTAAATAATACATTGGGTTGCTTTAGAGTGTGGGGTTTTCTCCCAAAAGGTTTTTCCCCAAGTACACCTATGTTATGGTATATTGTTTATTTTATGTTTATATGTGTTTCTACTTTATGTTATTGTTAAAAGAGTAAAATTTGGACAATATTCTCCTCAGAAGTTTAGTGTAGGAATCATTTATGTGTGCCTTGCTTCCTTTTAGATTTTTATTCAATTATAAAGAGCTATTCAAATCAAATGACCATATTTAGACAATCATATTCTATTATTTAAATTCACCTATTAAAGAAAATTAAGATTTACATACATGAGTCGAAAAACCACATAAAAATTGTCAATCCAATATACACTTCTAGATTTGGATATGTATATTCTACAATACAAAAGGGTTTATACTCATGTTTTCCTTAAGGTTCCATAGAAAAATAACCAACATGCATAAATCCATCTCCATTTAGTAGATGATATTGTGATGATCGTTGCTATTATTACTTAATTACAATGATATTTTAAAATTATTATTAAGTTTAGTTACATTTGGTTTTCTACCCATATTGAGAGACGGTTTTTAATGCATTTATATATTGACAAATGGCACATAAATTGTGTATACCCATCCCAATTCCCATTTAGTTTTATGCCCATTTTGATATAAGGACTTAATGAAATTACATTTATTTTTTTGCCCATTTTGATATAAGGACTAAATGAAATTACATTTAGTTTTTTGCCCATTTTGAGAGAATGGCTTAATATAATTACATATTGACAAATGGCACATATGAATTTTGAACACCCATGCCAATTCCCATTTAGTTTTGTGTCCATTTTGCTAAAAGGACTTAATGCAATTATATATTGACAAATGATATATAGAAATTATTATAAGAAAATATTAAATAATTTAATTTTGTAATGATGGAATTTGCATATGCCCATACAAATTTTGGTTTGTTTGTTTTGCCCATTTGAGAGAATGGATGAAAATTGTATACACAATTTTGAGAGAATGAATGAAATTTGCATATCCATACCAATTTCCATTTACTTGTCTACCTATTTTGAAAAAGAACGGATGAAATTTGTATACCCATGTCAATTCCCATTTGTTTTTTTGCCCACTTTGAGACAATTGTAGAAATTTTCATACCCATGTCAATTCCTATATAGTTTTACACACACTTTGAGATATAATTGTTGGCAAGAGACACTGTGTGGCTTCATAAGTGTTATCATTGATGGCAACAAATTCTATCCCACACATCTGTAGTACATAGTATGCCTATACTAGAAGTCAAATTGAAGATTATTTTGGTCTGATGAACAAGAACAGAGTATGTAACAAGGTCCAACAATTAGGTTCAAATCTCTTAGATGGTGTAACTCAGTAAGTTGCGGACTTGGACAAGTTAAGAGGGGTATCATGACTACTGTATTCCAAAGATTTAGCCTCTGGTGATAAAGCAAGAAAAGATATGAGCATCTGAGTGTTGGGTTCCAATCAGGCAGAGCAGACAGAGGAAGAACTAATCGGCAAAGTATCAGACTTCAATCCAGATGTGTAAAAGGTCCTGATCAAGTAATATGTGATATTATGCATTGTTGGCTAACATGATTAATGACTTCTATGCTTAAGATTTTGATAGGCATCACAAATCAAGCATGGATTCAGCCAACAGATCAATAACTTGCAAATATCTTGAGTGTTCTTGTTGCCGACTAGAAAGTTGATGAAAATCCTTGATGCGGATATATATACCAAATGGATTCCAGCATGTAAAAGTGTGTGTTGAAGATGTGAAGAAATAAGGTGCGAAGAAAAGTAGGGATAAGTGTGAGAACAACAATTCAAGTCCGGTATGTGACTGAATAACAACATTGAACAGAGGAAGAATGGAGTGCATTAGATCAGTATATTGTACCTAATCGAAACTAAACTCTTGCATTTGTAGATGATTCTCATCAGTTCAAACACTTGATTATCTTTTGTAAGTTCTATAGACAGTGAGTCTCTTGTAGGCAGTGTGCCTCTTGTGAGCAGTGTGCTCGGGCAGTGAGCCCTAATTGGCAAGTGCCATTCTGTACTCCTTTATTCTTTTAATAGAGAATACAATCTTGGGTTAGTCACCCGTGGTTTTTCCCTTAACAGGGTTTCCACGTAAAAATCCTTGTGTTATGTGTGTTGATTTTATTTTTGTTCTTATGATTACATATGCTTTTTGTTTGGATATAACACTGAATATTGAGATAACAAAAGAAAAGAAAATTAAGGAAATTTTGAGGTAATTGATTCACCTCCCCGCTCTCAATTATCTGCCTTATTTTCAACAATAATGGATGAAATTTGCATATCCATGTGAATGGCCATTTAGTTTTTTGCCCACTTTAAGAAATATTATGGTTTAGTTTAGGATTTTAGGGTTTAGTTTATTTTTCTACCAATTTTGAGAGAATGGATTCTAAATGCAATTATCCATTTAGTTTTTTACCCATTTTGAGATAATGGCTTTTAGAACATTTGGGGTTTATCAAGGTTTATTTTATAGTTTATGGTTCTTTTAAGGTTTCTAGGAATTTCTAGGGTTTGTTAATATATTTAGATGTTTAAAGAAAAACCAAATACTACACTAAAACAAATAAAACTAAACAAAAAAAGGAGGAAATAGGGGAATCAGGGAAGAAAAATGGTGCACCTACATTTTTCTTAATTTTTGGTCAAAGACACTCTATATTTTTGCACTCACACTATTGTTTTGTTTTTCACAAAGGCATGGGCTTGACATCTTCAATTGAAGGTAAAATCTTCGAATGAAGGTCCATGTGGCTACACCATGACCTTCGATTGAAAGTGGCATGATTTTTATGAAATCCAATTTTAGGATTTTTCAAGTGGCCCAAAAGTGGGACACATCTATTTGCTTCCACCCTAATATGTCCTTATTGATGCAAATGTTTATGTTAAGTGCTCTTTTAATGCAAATTCTATGTGTACTATATAGATGTGTTATTATGTGGTGCCCCTTAGATGTCTAAATGAATAAGGGTTTGTCCTTTTATTAAACACCATAGATTGTAAGTTTTGAATATTTTGCACTTTAGGTTTTTAGTAACTACTAGTTGGAAATTAATTAACTTAGGTCAATGTTTAAATTTATTTATGATTTAATCCAAAAGTTAAAACCATAGTTATGGTTCTACAATAGGTTTAAAAATGCACCTTTAGGTTTGACCCACGACAAAGAATGGGAAATCTAAAGATTGGATCAAAATCCTTGGGATGTGTGAAGTCAAGTTCAATCAAGGATCAGGTAAAATTTTTAACTTTCACACAAAAATATGATACTTTTATACTAGACCATTACACTAGGGAAAATGAAACGAAATGAGTCTAAAAAAAAAGTAAAAGTGATAGGCATGCACTTGTTACCTAATGAGTGCCAGGTAGCACCCATGAAATACATATTTTTACCTCTCTTTTTCTCCCTTTTTATCCCATTGTCCTGATGACTGCACCTAAATAGGCTAACAAGATTGTTCTAAGTGATGATTAATGAGAGATGAATTACTTAATTTCATGGTTTCTAATTGAAGGACTAATGTGCATTGAATTGATGGAAATATGCAAAAATCTTCTCTTTTTGAATCAACAGGTGTAGATGTTCAAGTAGACAGTTTTGTGCATCTCCAAAGGTAGTCCTAATGATCTCCAGAGCTAACATCAACCTGCCATGTCTAGTCTCCAAAGCTTCAAATTTAATTGGAGAAGTTTTTGGAATAAGAAGGTGAAGCATCTCCAGAGCTGGATTGAAGTCTTGAGCATCTCCAGAGCTGAACTAGAAGGTCACAAACATATCTCTAGAGCTACAGACAAGGACATACATCTTCAGCACCTTTTTAGAATAGTGCAGATTTCCAACACAGTTGTCAGTCAAACACTTCCAGTGGTGATCGAGATGCTCCTGATGTTACTCAAATCATCACCTGAATTAAGGGCAGTCTATAGTTAATTGCTAGAAGTTTTATCTCTTTTTTTGGTTTTTGCATGAGTTACTGATGAACTGATTTAATCCCTATATTTTAGGGCCTCGTTGCCCATTTGTATTTAAGACTAAGACTTAGATTCAGTGTGAACTTCTTTTCCACTCAATCTATTTTTATTTGTATGGATATTTATTCTATAGTTAGACTATTAGTAGAATAAAGAGATTGATGTTATCTCTTAGATGAATTAGTAGAATAGGATGCGTGATCTCTCATCACAGATTTAGATATAAACTTATAGAAGTAGCAGAAAAAGAACAGCGATTATTCTTCTGATTTCTGTAATCTCATTTAGATATCAATATTTTTACTAAATACAAAGATGATGGAATTGGACTGAATTAAGTTGTGATATCATTCTCTTGTGTTGATTCTTCAGTCCTAAGGGTGTGGAGCAAGGGCCCACTCTCACCGCCAAGGTAGAAGGCTAGTACTGTCGTTTTGTTGTTTCAGATTTTACTTTAAAAAGATATTTATTGTTTTCATAGATAGATGCATGTTTCAGTTTATAGATTTGCTTTAAGTAATTTACTATTTAGTTCTATTTTCAATATTCTTGGAATTCATTTCATAGCAGATAGATCAATTCCTTTAAATCAGTAGAGGTCATTAGAGTTAGTTAGATAAAACTGGAAACCATAGGATTCCTAATTGCAGATAGCCAAGGAGATAGCCTTGGATTTGACAAAAGAAATATGATTGAATGATAAGGTAGAACGACCCTTGTCATCACCCTTACAATACCTAATTATAATTTAATTACTCTAAAAAAAATGTCATAATTTTACATGACACTTGTTTAGGAATTAACAATAGTTACCTACTTAATATTTGTAATAAAATAAATTGCACTACATAAATAATCTTGTCTAATTAAACCAATGTAATCAACTAAACATAAATTAACATAACTTAATGGTCTAGGATAGATAATTTCAATAAATGTTTAAAAATTAAGAGGATTAGGGGTACCTAGCTCAAAAACCAATGAAGGAAGAATGATGTTGATGACATTTTGAACTGATTTTCCACCTTCAAAAAACTAATAAATTAAATTTGATGATCGTCTCATAATTTGAATAGGCACAAAAAATGGTGAAGGTCAATCCTAAGCACGACAAGGTCGATCCTGACTATTGCATATCTGATTTATGATGTGTGAGATTAAATTGACATAATGTGCACATAAAAATAAGTTTTCCTTCACCTCTAGATATCTAAATTTGTCAAGGTGGAAAACTTAGAGACACTATTGATTAGTTTGCCAACTCAATAGGTGGACAGATTCTTAAAGGTCAAAGCCCTCTAGTGACCTAGATTAAAGATAATGAGAAATATTGACGACAACTTTCACTACCACATAGATGGCCTATATGCATATGTGATTATTTTGTCCTTTTAGAAATTGAAGTATGATCCAATTGTTCTTTTTATCCTCCTCGATCTTCTATTTTCTAGATGTGAATTAATTGCACTCTAAATGTCTATAAATGCCATGACATAACATGTTGCACCAACATGTGCTAAATTGACTCATAATGGCTAGTAAAAAAGGGTGAGATTGTTGGAATTTGAATTTGAACATTTAAACCTTGGGGTCATTCTCACATGCCTCAAAATTGAACCAGGTCAATCTTGAGTAATGTAGAAGTGAAACATTAGGATAAAGTGATAATATTTCAAGGTTAGGGGAAATGTATGAAAGTAAATACAAATGAAGGTGAAATTAGAAAAAGTAGGGGCCAAGCCATGAGCCAAGCCTAATACAAGAGTATACCACTTATTGATATATTATTGTTTTAAGCCATTCCACCAAGGTGTACACAAAATTAAATAGAAATTGGCAAGGGTAAGCTAATTTTACCATTACAATATTATATAATATGATCTTTTCTATATTTTACATTACTCTAGTTATTACTAAATTTGTTAATAAATTTTAATGAGATTTATTTTACCAATGGAACTCTTCAACTTTGAAGCACAAAGGGGACAACTCCCCCCTTAAAAAATACATTTGTTTACAAAATAAATATAGGGGCAAAATTGGCTTGGCAAATGTTTCAAAAACCAAATCAGAAATGGTGTAAAATAATGTAGACAAAATACCTTGACCCTCAGGAGCCGGAAAGAATCTTCACGGTGGCTAATCCTCCTATTGGATCAAAAATTTGGAACTTCATTGTGAAATGTAGAGAAGGTATTCTCCCTTTTCTCTCCTGGGAAATTCATAATGGTGAGAAAGCTCTCTTTTGGGAAGATTCTTGGAATGGATCCACTAAATTGGATTCATTTCCTGGCCTTCAACAGGCAAAAGATTATCTTTGCCTAAATTGGTGAACTCATGTGAAAGACTACTTAGTTTTACAGGATGTTCAAAATGGGATCCTCAAAAATGTGACTCCTGGAAAGATTTTTCAAATCTTAATTTCCCTCAAAATTAGAAATCTCTTCACTCAAAAGTTTTAATGAATAGAAAGATCTTCCTCTCTTCTAAAATAGATAAATTGTTCAGGTGCCCATCCAAATCAGGTTCTTACTCAGTAAAACAAGGTTATCTTTCTTTGGTCTCTTCTTCAATTAAAGATGTTGATTGGCCTTCTCATTTATGTTGGGACAAGGCATGTCTATCGAAAGTAGGGGCCTTTTCTTGGTTGTCCTTGAAAAACAAGATTCTCACTAGTGATCGTTTGGTAAAAATTGGCCTGGCTAATCCTTTCAAATGTCTCTTGTGTGGTCTAGATTTTGAATCTGTTAATCATCTTTTTCTCCTATGTCCATTTTCTTTGGACTATCAGAATTGGTTTTTTGAGAAAGTAAATTGGTTAGCTCCAATTCCAAACACCCTTTTGAATCTATTTCAAAGTTGGCCCATCCTCTTCAAAAAATCTTTATTCTCCTCCATTTGGGATGTGGTTCCCTCTATGATCACTTGGAATATTTGTCTTGAAAGAAATAGGAGGATCTTTAGAAAAGAAATTTTATCTTGGGAAAAAGTGATTTCTAAAATCAAAATCTCCATTTAAAAATTGGTCATGACACAAGTGTATGGAAATTCAGGTGCAGATTTTACAGTTTTAGATGATGCTATGCTGAAAAAGTGGAAATACCTTCATTTAATAACACCTAGTTGCCTTGGTTCAAAATCTTCTACTTCCTCTGTTGATAAGAAGAATGTTCATTGGATACCACCACCTTGTGGTTGGATTAAAATCAATGTTGATGGGGCTTCTAAGGGAAACCTAGGTAAGTCTAGGATTGGCTCTGTGGTCAGAAATCATAGTGGAAACCTTTTGTTTGCCAAATCTACTAGGGTGGTTGATGGGACAAATAACGTTGTTGAAGCTCAAGCCTTTATTTTAGGAATTCATACAGCAATAAGGTTAGGAATTAAACATCTAATTCTAGAAGGAGATTCCCAAGTAATTGTTTATGCTTTCCAAAACAAATCTTTGGATAATTGGAAATTTAGTTATATTCTTAATGAAGCATGGAGTCTTCTATCACATTTTGAAGGTTTTCTTTACACACATACTCTTAGAGAGGGAAACAGAGCATCGGACATCCTAGCAAACATTGCATGTCTTCTTAAAGGAGAGGATTTGATGGAAATTCATCAAAATAATATTGGCCAACTACCGGATTTTGTGAAGACCATCAAAGAAGAGATGACTACAGGTTCATAATAGTTTTTATTTTTCTAACGGTTTACTTTGTTTGACATGTACTTTTGATTTTTGAGCCTTTTTGCTTTGTGGCTCACTCTGCTGCCTTCCAAGTGGCACTGCTCTCTTAGCATCGCACACATTTTTCTCCCATGGGCTCATTCATTTTTGCATATGATATTTGATGTGAATGGATCTTTTTACTCTCAGTTAGATCTCACCTGCATCTCCATTATGGCTTCACCTACTCGAAGGTCTCATCACCATTATTCTGGTTCATGTGTGCCTCTCTATATTCTGATGACAATGGCAGCCTCTCCGCCATTCTTCCCCTATTCCAATTTGTGTAGTTTCTAGAAAATCTCTCTCATTCCTCACAATGGGCACCTCTTCCTTCCGGTTCAGCAATGGGAATAACCCCTACATGGCAATATCAGCTCTGTATTAATGGCGAAGGTGTTTAAATTATTTGATGATGAGGTTGAAGATGCACTAGTGGAGGTTTGTGATAATGAGTTCTTCTACCAATCTAGGTTATGCTTTGCCTCTCATTTGGTTTCTCATTTCTTGTCAAATGCTATGGACATTTTCCAACATGTAGACATGGTCAAACGTCTAGCTGCCCTGTTTGTTCACGAATATCTGATACCTGAGGCCAAATTAATTGAGGCTTTCACAAATTACAATTTGCATGATGGGTTGGCTCCAATTGGTGGTTTGTTCCTTCAGGATGATCTTATTAAAAAACCAAGCTTCAATTGTGTGTTTCAATCAATGATTACCAACTTGCAAATAGACAACAGAGAGTTGTTCAAAAGTTCACTTCAGTCCCATAAATCTACTTTTGGTCATTCAAGGCATGAGAAAATTGAAGAGGTCTTCAATGCATGGAACTTTCTAATACACTTTCAACCTCTAGTGGATGTAGCCATGGCCGAGGAAAACCCTGTTGCTCTTCATGGATTTCGAGTCACAAACCTTAATATGGGAAATGTTTAGTGTTATCAGTTAAGGGTCTTTTTTGGTTTTATGTTCCTCATAATGTATATCTTGCCACTTGGGCTTCTCTTTTGTCATCTGCATATGGATTTATTTGATCATATATTGGCCTAAAGGGCTTTTTTTGTAATATGAAAATACTTTATAACTATCTTAATATAATATTATGATGCTATGCATCCTTATTGATAAAAAAAAATATAGACATGCAAAAATTTTAAGGCAATAGACATTCCTTAGTGAGAAGCAATTGAGAAAATACATAGGTTGATGGTTGAAATTAAAAGGACTGCCATAAAAAATATCTTGACCCTAGAATTTGTAATGAATGCATTTCATCTCTATCCATCAATCATATCGACCATAGAGGTGCTAGGTTAGGACAACTAACTTAGGGTTCAAACCTTGACTTAGGTGGAGTTAAACATAGTAGTATTACCTTTTGTAGACACCTAAAATTAACCTCATCACAATAATTAATTAGTTTTAATAATTAATTAATTCCATCCATAATTCACTCCATAATTATCTAAATTAAATAGATTATCCACTTGTACTTAATTATTAATTTAAATAAATTAAATCAACTTTCCCACTCCATTATTAAATTAAAATAAATTAAATCCATTTCTGTTTAATTATTAAATTAAATAAATTGATTTAAATCCACTTTACCCTATTATTAAATTAAAATAAATAGGTCCACTCCCATCCACTTAAAATAAACTAGCACTTGCACCCATTGGAGGTTCAAGGAATACGCTGATAGGAACAACCAACGAGTTTAGAAAATTTTCCAGCGTGAATATTTTGTAGGGTGTGAGATAATTCTGGCATGAGACAATTCTGAGCACTATAATGCTCACATATAAAAGCCTATCGGCTAATAAATAAAATTCAAATAAAGTTTTGCCTCCAAAATCACTTAAATTAAATTAAATGAAAGGGCCCCTTGCACATGATCCAATGCCCCAAGTTATCTCATTTAATCTCAACCATCCATCTATCATTTAATCCTATCCATCCATACCCTCATGCAAGCACTTATACATACAATCCTCAATCCTTCATCTCTCATAAATGAAGCAAGAGAAAACATTTCCTCATGAACAAAAGGTGAAAACAACTCAAGAGGAGATACTACATATGATCAAGATCCACACATGAATGCTTGCCTTCACATTCATACATACATATTCGGGTAAGTGTATGGAAATGGGATACAAAAAGAGGGTCAAAAGTGACCACTTTTTTCTAAAATCAGATAAACCTAAACTTGGATGAGTAATTTGAGATGCATGCACTTAAAATTTGAAGAAATGAAAAGAACAAGTGTAGTACTGTAAATCTAGTTTCTAAACTACTAAAGTTTTAAAAAAATAGTTAAGATTAAGAGGGTGAAATGTTGCGCCCACACAAAAATGTTCATGTTTTTCTGACTAAAATATAACATAGTGTCTGGTGTACACCCCCCTATTTTTTTTTGCATTTAGTATTTTTAAAAACTAGTTGGCAAAAAAATAGTTAAGAGTGAGTACTAGAAGTTGTGTATTTTTTGTAATTTTTTATTGAATATTTTTTTTGTGATTTTTCAAAGTGGATGCATCCTAAAAATGACATCACTGAGCATGCATATCATATAACTTGCACAAAAATAATTGAAAATGTAAACTTTTTTTTTTGAATGTATAAAGAATGAAGTATAGAACAATCCTATATAATTTTTTAAAAATTTTGATAAGCGGATCAAAAGTTATAAAGAAAAATCAATACATATGTGATTGAAGAATATGAGGACACTGTTTAAAGAAAATAAAAATAAATATCTTAACTTATTCAAAATTTTAAAAAAATATATATGTTTAGAAAGCTAAGAACTAGCTCATCATTTTGGTGGTGGTTTCATCAAATTTTGTTATCAAATGAATAAATCTGACGATGTTAAAGTTCAAAAATGCTATTGACTATGAAAAATATGTCTCTGGGAGGTCTCATAGAGGTCCAATCCTTAAGGTTGGTTGCCCAAGCCAATCCCAAACCTAAAAAGGTGGGATAAAAATATGAAAAAAACAAAATGCGAGCATGTTTTGTGTTGCCCAAAATGCAAGCGCGTTTTGAGTTCCACAAAATACACTTTATTTTGTGCAACACAAAATGTGAGAGTGTTTTGAGTTACACAAAATACACTTTATTTTATGAAACACAAAATGCACTCGCGTTTTGTGGAACTCAAAATGCACTCATGTTTTTTGGTCCACAAAACGTGCTTGCATTTTGGCTTGGTATTCACCAAGCCAAAACACGATCGCGTTATGGCCATTTAAACATAATGAGCACATTTTGCCAAAAAAATTTGATGTGGCCACTTTTTTTATACCATTTCCATGCACTTACCCATTCATATGCTTATGTGACAATTACATAATTCAATGAGGTACATGCTATCAAGATCTTGAAGAATCCACCAAGAAACTACATCACCCATATCTCTGAGCAAATCCACTCAATAAAGGAGGTCTCTTGCTTGGTAGGTGAAGGTAAGAATTTGATTTGATCTTCTTTATGCTCAATCCAAACGTATTTTGCTTGATTTAGAATAAGGGTTTAATATGGATTTAATCTCTTGCATTTAAGTTCTAGATCCAGCATGTGTATACCTTCTTAGAGCTTTCCTGCACTTGCACTGCACATGAGATAGCATAGTGTGAAGTGTAAGGATCGAGTCTCTTTCCCTGTAGATCTAGGTTTGAACCTTTGCAATTGAAAAAATTAAAAACACTAGTTAGCAATGAAATGTGAACCTAAGAGTGATGTACATATGGGAGGGTGAGTGCAGGTTAATGGGGTCTAAAATGGCCAAAAAGGGAAAATATTTTCCTAATTAGAGTTTGTTGTATTTGGGGTAAAGATTTGAAGCACTTTTAGATAGAATATTAATATGGTGTAAAATTATGAAATGTAGGATTTTGTTTCTAGTTTTCAAATATATATTTTATTCTAATGCCTAGATGATAAAAGTTGGTTAAGCAAAGGGTGTGTAAAAGTGACCTTCCTAAAAAACAACATCAAAGGCCAAAACATGCATGTGTACAACCCACCTAAAAAGAAATAAACGAAAGTATTTTTCAAAATACTTTTATGGACATATGCATACGAAGTTGAAGTTTGGATCAAGATATTTTTTAATATTTTTTTAATTCTTTTATTAATTATTTAGTAGGATTAATGTATAAATTTGAAGCCACTCATGTACAATCCACATATTTGACCTAAAATTATTGTAACATGTTTTTTTGTGTGTAGAGAATGATGTCTAGATTGGTCACATCTAATTTTAAAAGCTAAGAAAATATATGTCATTTCAAGTTTATGAGACTTTGTGTTTAAAAACTATAAATAAACAGAAAATATGTTTAAAGTTTAAAAAATTACATATTTGAAAACTAGACATTCTTAGTTATAATGACTTTTAGTATCATCAATAAATTATTGAAAATAACTATACATTCTCATGTATAATGAGTTTTAATTTCATCAAAAAATATTGAAAAATAAAGTCATCAACCATGTTGTTAAAGTTAGTTTTAGTAATAGATGTTATCATGACATTGTAATTCTAGGTCCAAGGCTTAGGGTTAGATTTCCAGGCCTAAAACCAATACAAAATTGGGGGAGGGGTATTTTGAATTTAAATGCAATGGATATCTAATCAAAATGGATGTCCATTACATTTATATTATAAATGCATTTAGATAATAGTGAAGAAATACCAACTAGAGTGGGAAAAAATAAAAGTAAATACTTTTTTCAGAGTGTGCATCCCTTAGTGACAGATATCTATTCCCAACAAACATCTATTTGTAACAGATATCTATTCCTAGCAAACATCCATTTGCAATGGATACCTTCTTAGGTTTGAATTCAAACCTAAATGGATATATGTTTCTCAAAGGCAGGCACTTTTTTTACAAGAAATATAATATCCATTTTGTTCGATGATTTTTTACCCCATATTTTTCCCCTCAAAAGACCTCAACTTCTTGCGCTTACTTGAGAGGAGCTCTAGTGGATAGCTTCCAATGGTGATGCAATTGTCATTAGAACCACTACATCATCACAACGTGCTTAATCAAATGAACAAACACATAATAATAGTAATAATAACTATTATTCTTTAGGAGTGCAATGGCTGCACTTGACTGCAACTTAACATTATTTCTCTTTCTCTCTATTTAATGTTTTTTAAATAATTATCATCAAAAACTATAAAATATTATTCATACCCTCCACAAGGAAGCCATAATGACTCATATTTAGCATTCACATTGTAGACATCTGGAAATGGTCGAGCTGACATCACCCTTTTCGCCACCTCACTAACACCACACCGATGTCATCTTCGCACTAACTCAACCCCATTTTCATCCATTTATTTGAATTAATTAGATAAATTCCATTTTATTTAATTAATTTCTCCTTTCATCTACTTACCCTAATTAATTAAATAAATTTCATGTTTATTTAATTAATTCCACCTTTCATCACCCCTTAGCCCTAATGAATTAAATAAAATTCATTTTAATTAATTAATTATCCATCATCTATAATTAATTAAATAAAGTCCCCTTTATTTAATTAATTCTAACATTAACCTTCAACACCCTAGGTCGATTAAATAAAATCTTTTTTTATTTAATTACCTACCATCCTCTAATTTCACCCTCCATGGTTAATTAAATAGACCCCTATTTAATTAAGCCTAATCCCGTTCTAATCACCGCCTTCTAACTAATCAAATCCTCTCACAATAAATTTAATTTTTTAATTCCTCCACTAGAGGACAAAATACAAAAGTCAATTCTCTAATCAATCCACACCCTCCATTTTGAAAGATGCTCTAGGATTCAATCCAAACCCTCCATTCTATCTCCATCTCTCATTGGTCCATACCAGCTCCTCCTATTTGACCTCCTCACCACAAGATCTTGGCCCTCCATTATGGGGTAAAATCTCAGCCCTCCATCCCAAGTCAACTTCCATCTATAAATACAAGTCCAACTCAAGGCTTTATTCACACCATGCTTTTTTACCTTAGCCTTATGTTGTCCATTTATACACTTACCTCCATTTATGAACTATTATGCTGGTAAAATCTTGAGCAGACCACATAGTATCCTATCCATGCAATGGCATAGCTGAGTGAGTTGGGTGCATCACTCCCATCCTATCAAGGAGTAGGCATGGTTGAGGGCATGAAGGTATAGCATTTTATTGTTTTCCTTTCTGTTTATGGTCCATTTCCATTCACCTGTCTTCATTTTTCATGCCCGATGGGGCTCCACGTCCCAAAAACTAACAATTTTTGGAAGTGTTTCCATGTTTTTACTCACAATTGACAGGTTAGTGCTTTTGACTATTCCCTAATGCCTTTGCTTGCAAGTTTAGCACTTACGTGGACTCTATTAGTGCTTTTGATAACACTAACCCCTTTATCTTACAGGTTAGTGCCCTCATGTTTTGTTTTAGCACTTTTGGTTTAGTTTAGCATCTTTGCTCATTTACTTAGTGTCGTGGCTAGCTTCCTTAGCGCCTTTGTGTCTTACAGTAGTGCTTTTGTTTTCATCAACTGACTCTACTATTTGGTGCAGTTTATCTCAAATTTTTATCATTTATACGCTTTCTATTGAGCTAATGTGTGTCTTTAACCTATTTGGTGCCTTGTATGAAGGAATTTAACATTTTATTTGTAGGTTTTTGAACAAGGTTTTTTGTTGATTGTTTTCTTGGTTGACCTAGGGTCTAACATTGTTGGCTTCTGTTTACATTATCTATTTTTACAGCCTTTTAAGCTAACACTAACACTTATATTGATGCAGGAGCATCTAGAGGCGTAAGGGCAATCTTGCATCACCCAAAAAGAAGTTAATTCAAAACCATTGTAGTTGTTCTCATTTCTTCCCATAATTAGTGTTTTTGGTTCCATAATATCTAGAATAATAATGTAGGACTTTCAGTTTTTCCAAAACTGCTAAAAATAGTGACCTGCCTATTTAGGAAAGTTTGCATTTGGGCACGTAATGAAGCAAAAACTTCCAAAAAGTTACATAATAGAAATATAAGACCTTTGGTGAAGGAATCAGGTAAAGATCATTTGTGAGCTGAAAGATATTAAAGTTTTTGTTTTCTGAAAAGCCCCTAAAAATTTACGGAACGAGATATGAGGCACTAAAACTTCTCATAACATCTCAAAAAGTTGACAGAAATCTATTTACAAATTTTTGGCGTGATAGTTCACATCGCGAGCTTTCCGGCGCTTAAAACGGTTCGTCAATCGAACACCCAGATCAAAAGTTATGCTTCCCGGAAGTTGACCTACTTTTGGAGGGAGTTGCAAATTTTGAAATTTAGCTGGAGGCCGCCAAAAAGTGCTATTTATGACTATTTTGGGAATCCTAGGCAGGGTAGAGTTAAGGGGGACCAGTGTAGAGTCTAGAAAAAGGGGAAAAAATAGAAACCCTAGCTGATTTGGGTTACAGAAGGCTGAAGATTCTAGAGTCTTGAGGTTGGGGAAAGCTGTAATGTGTTGCAGCCAGTAGAGGATTCCTCCTCTGATTGTAATTGAGCTTCTGTAATGTAATGAGTTGCCCAGTTCAATAAAAGAAAGTTCTATTTGTTGTGTTTAATATTTGTTACTATGTGTTTTGTGATTTACCCCCTTCATCAAGTGGTATCAGAGCAAGGGTTCTTGAGTGTGTAGACAGATCGCCGACCGTGAGGTAGTTTGCACTAGGACCTAAGGTTGTGGGTTTGCTACAGAGACCAAGATGCCTCTAATGAAGAAATCATGTTGGGAGGAATGCTTTGACGGAAGAGGGTTTTAGAGCCCTACAAAGGCAAATTGATGCATTGCAAGAGGAGCTGCGAAGAGGGTTTGATCCGAGAACAAGAGAAGAAAGTGAAGATGAAGCTGAAGAGGAGCTATCTGAGGAAGAACAAGATGCTGCAGGAGATCCTACAGAGGTTATGTTGTTGAGGGCCATTTTGAAGATTGGAAAGAGGCCCAAAATTGAAGTTTCTACATATTCTGGAGATTTGAATCCGGAACAGCTCATTGATTGGATCAATGACATGGAGGAGTATTTCAAGTATGAAGATGTGGAGGACCCAGATTGGGTCAAGTTTACAAAAATAAAGTTGAAGGGCCATGCCAATATTTGGTGGAAGGAGGTCCAATTAGAGAGGAACAGAAGAGGAAAAGGAAAGATCACCAGATGGGATCAGACTGATGGACAAACTGAAGTGGTGAATAGGAGTTTGGGTAACTTACTACGATGCTTGGTAGGAGATAAGCCCAAGGGATGGGATTTGATTTTACCACAGGTAGAATTTGTTTACAACAATTCTGTCAATAGCAGTACTGGTAAATCACCATTCCAGATTGTATATGGCAATAGCCCAAGAAATGCTTCTGAGTTAAGGAAGCTGGACAATGGAGAAAAGACAAGTGCCAAAGCTGAAGACTTTTCAGAACATCTGAAGAATTTGCATGAAGAGGTGAGAAAGCACATTAATAAAATGAATATTCAATACAAGGCTAAGGCAAATCAGAAGAGGAGATATAAGGAATTCCAGGTAGGAGATGAAGTCATGGTTCACCTAAGAAAAGAAAGGTTCCCAATTGGAACATATAATAAGTTGAAAATGAAGAAATTTGGACCATGCAGAATCATGAAGAAGCATGATTCAGGAAATGCATATGAGGTAGCACTGCCGAGTGGGATCAATATTTCCCCTGTTTTCAACATTGCTGATTTATCAAAATATCATGAAGGTGGAATAGAGGATGGACCAACAGACGTGCAGTGGAGTATTCTGGCATCTACTTCAACAGAGGAGATAGAAGAGATCTTGGATAGCCGTGTGGGAAGGAGCACTCAAAACAGGCAATATGAAGAATATCTAGTGAAATGGAAAAGAAGGCCTGTTGAAGATTCTTCTTGGTTGTCTAAGGTAGAGGTTGACCGTTTGGGTTTTCTTCACACAAACACATGAGACGTGACAGGGTCACTTCTCAAATTTACCCTGGGTGTCTGATGCAGGAGCATCCAGAGGCATAAGGGCAATCTTGCATCACCCGAAAAGAAGTTAACTCAAAACCATTGTAGTTGTTCTCATTTCTTCCCATAATTAGTGTTTTTGGTTCCATAATATCCAGAATAATAATGTAGGACTTTCAATTTTTCCAAAACTACTAAAAATAGCGACCTGCCTATTTAGGAAAGTGTACCTGCCTATTTAGGAAAGTTTGCATTTGGGCACGTAATGAAGTAAAAACTTCCAAAAAGTTACATAACAGAAATATAAGACCTTTGGCGAAGGAATCAGGTAAAGATCATTTGTGAGCTGAAAGATATTAAAGTTTTTGTTTTCTGAAAAGCCCCTGAAAATTTACGGAACGAGATATGAGGCACTGAAACTTCTCATAACATCTCAAAAAGTTGACAGAAATCTGTTTATGGATTTCCAGTGTGATAGTTCACATCGCGATCTTTTCGGCGCTTAAAACGGTTCATCAATCGGACACCTGGATCAAAAGTTATGCTTTCCAGAAGTTGACCTACTTTTGGAGGGAGTTGCAAATTTTGAAATTTAGCTGGAGGCGACCAAAAAGTGCTATTTATGACTATTTTGGGAACCCTGGGCAAGGTAGAGTTAAGGGGGGCCAGTGTAGAGTCTAAAAAAAGGGGAAAAAATAGAAACCCTAGCTGATTTGGGTTACAGAAGGCTGAAGATTCTAGAGTCTTGAGGTTGGGGAAAGCTGTAATGTGTTGCAGCTAGTAGAGGATTCCTCCTCTGATTGTAATTGAGCTTCTGTAATGTAATGAGTTGCCTAGTTCAATAAAAGAAAGTTCTATTTGCTGTGTTTAATATTTGTTACTGTGTGTTTTGTGATTTACCCCCTTCATCATATATGTATTTCAAGTCACCACTTAACCTTTGTTTCATAGGAAACCCAGTCATTTCTACAAGTCTTTGGTCTCTATTCAGCCTCAGTGTCTACGCCAGCTCCTTTAGTGCCTTCGCTTACAAGTTCAGGTATAGTGTAGGTATAACACTCAACCCCTTTAGCACTTGTGTTACATTGTTTAGCACATTTGACATATTCTTTAGCACCTTTGCATCATCCTTTAACGCTTTTGATATTGTCTTATTTCTTGTTTATAACTGTTTAGTGCTTTCTTTCTTATTGTCAGCACATGTGCTCTACCTTGCAGCACCTATGCTTTGACTATCAACGCTTACGCTCTATCTGTTAGCGCATTTGATCTATCTATTAGCACATATGCTCTATCTATTAGCACTTTTGATTTTGTTTTTTCATAAACTAACTCTGCTTGTTTGTCCCAAGCTAACCAATCTATGCAGTTGTATCTCATCTATCTAAGATTGAAAAAACAAAGACTACTAACTGTTTCCTGTAGCACCGCGGTCAAAGAACCTTGTTTTTCCAATAGTTTCTAGTTGTACATTAGATTAGTGGGATAAAAAAGAATTGTTTGTCATGTCTTGAGATTCTTACTTGGATGTATGCTCTCCCCTCGCACCTTTTGGTGATCTTGGGGATCAAAAGACCATCATTATCCTTTATGTTCATTGTTTATGCCAGGGTTCACTTGAGTGTGTATGCTCTCCCCTTGCACCTCATGTGAGCCTGGGGATCAAAAACACAAAGTGTAATCTTTCCCTTTAGGATGCCTGCTTGGGAATCTCATCCCCCTAAGGGATGACCTCAACCACATGTTCTGGCGAGGTATATAAAGGGGGAGCAAAATATATACCTCAACAAGTGGCCATTGTCATGCTTTAGGAAGCCTCGGGACCCTCCGTCTGCCAAGATTTGGTAGTGAAGATAGGAGAGATCCTCCTAATCTCACCCTTGTTGGCACCTGTATTTTTTTGCTCCCAAACATGGATTATTTTGCCTCAAAATCTATGAAAAAGTCCCCATTTTGCTATTGCAAGTGAAAACCCCTTGTTTAAATTCGATCAGACATAGTTTTTAGGGGTCTTTTTCCTCAAAAATGACTAAGTTATGTCCCCAAGTCTTTCCCCTTTATTCCCTTAAACAAATTTATCATTTTTTGCCTTTAGTTTGCTATTTGGTGTTTTCTCAAACTCGCTAACTATTTCAGGAGTTCAAGTATTAGTCAACTTGCTAATATGGCGTCAGCAGTAGTAAAGGAAAAGGCCCCCAGAGCAAAGGGAAAAGTTCTAACTAAGTAGTAAAGGAAGAGGAGTCTTCAGTGGACAAGGTGTTTTGGTTCGAAAGTCTGAAAGTTTGCTGATATGAGGTTCAATCGATAAAGAAATTACTAACAAAGGAAACGAAGTGCTTTTTCCATGGTTTGGGAAAAACAATATTTTCTGATAAAGGCAAAGGTTTGAAAAGTCAATCGTTTAGCTTGGGCCACTTTTTTCGATAAAGAAAATATGGAAGATGAGATTTTTTCTAAGGCATAAGGAGTTCAAAAAAGGGAGAGATCACTAACCAAGGAGGCAAAGCTAAGAAAGAATGACGCGTTAGGAAATTTTCAAATTTGCTGACAAGGAAAATAAAAGTTGCAGAAGTGTGAAAATTGCTAAGGAAGAGTTGTCAGGGAAGCAGCAAAATCATGAACTTTCTAAGAGTTTGAAATTTCCATAGTTTGTCGATAAGGTGTGTAAAAGAAGATAAAAGTACAGTTCAGACTAGGGCAACTTTGCTAATAAGGCAAAAGATAATGATGGAAAATTTTCTAAGGGATGAAAGAAGGGGAAAGTGGCAAGTTAGAAAAAAGGAAGATTTGCCAATAGGAAGAAAAATTGACTAAGGCAAATGTCTATCTGCAAATTGGGAGAAGAATGAACTAAAGAAATAGTTCAAAAATTTGGAGATTCATCAATAAGGCAGTAATGAAGTGCTTTCCTCTTGGTTTTGAAGAGGCAATTTTTTCCAATAAAAGGCAACAAGGCCCTTGGTTCAGCAAACAACATTTTTGCTGATAATGCAGAAGAATGAAGAAATGGCACTAAGGGGCTTGATTCGAAAAAGAGCAAGTTTGCCAATAAAAGGAAAGATGACTGAGGTAAAAGGTTCTCAAATTTCACCTTTTTCTGATAACAAGGCAAAAGGCCCTTGGTTCAAGAAATTAGATATTTGTTGATAAGGCAAATTTGGGAAAGGAGAAAGCTAGAATCGGTAAACCAACAGAAAGTGGAACTTTTCATAAGGTTCGAGACTTTGAAGAATCGCCGATAAGGTGATAGATAAGGAAAGGAGAAAGTAAGGCTCTCAGATGAAGTTTGAAGATTTAGAGATTTGCTGATAAGGTAAATAAATGAAGGTGCTAAAAGGAAAAAGGGAGCTTGGTTCAGCAAATATGAAAATTACCAACAGGAGAGAGAAAAGAAAAATGAGGCGCTGCAAGGCATGGTTCAAAAAAGTGATATTTTGCTGATAAAGGGTAAGTAAGGCTAGTTCAAGATTTTGAGAAATTGTCGACTAAGGGATAAAATAAGAAGAAAAGGAGGATAGTTTGGCAAATGTTAAGTTTGCTGACAAAGAAAATAGAGAAAGGGGGGAAATAAGGGAAAGTTTGCCAAAATGCAACACTGTTAAATATAAGCATAAAGACAGAGGCAAACAAAAAACACAAAAATTGAAGAGGATTGGCCAATGGAGGCTGCTCAGCACATAGGATGGTACAGTCAAAGCCAGATGGTTTAAAACAAAAAAATAGGACAACATATTGGGAATGTTATAAATGCTTGAAATAGGTAATTCCCTAAATGCATGCCATGATTATAGGGATATACAAACTAATTTGTACCTAGATTTTAATGAGCCTACAGAATAGTGCCATGCAGGTGGTTGGGATAGTGAAGTTCTTCAATGCACAAAGGAAAAATTAGCTAATTCAATGTTGCAGGTAGCAGGAAAAGGGAGTCGAACCTTCTCTCTTCAATGCATAGGTACAGGAAGAGTGCAAGCAATCTTCCTCTATCATCTTCAAAATTAAATGAGCATGGTTTCTCTCCCCCAGTGTGCAAATTTTCTGATAGATTGGGATTGGAATTAATACAACGTGGGTGTGGTCCTTGACATGGTGCAGTGCATCAGAATGTGGAGTGAGTTGAACACTATATATGCAAAAGTTTGAGTTGATGTAACGATTGGTCAATTGTGCAATTTCTCAATAGGGTTGTGAGCTCTGGAAGGCAAGTTAGAAAGGGTATTTTTGTATTCTTTGTTTAACATGAAACAGTCATGAATTGTATGTTTAATAATTCACAAATCTTTGTATCAGATTACTATTTTTCTCCATTGTTGTAGGTGTTTTCTTAGAAAACCATAATCATAGTTGTAGTTTGCTTTTGCCACATTTAGTGGTATGAATGTAAGATTTGATTTGAATGAATGTGACAGTTCTTAATCCATTCTCAAGCTTTGTAAATGGTCATTTCAGTATTTCATAGGGAAGAACATGGTATGGTGTTGGATCATTAAGTATTTTAAGTGATTTGATATTGATTTCCTTGCATTTGATTTATCAAATAGGCAATTATACACTTCTGTGTGGTTGTTTTTCCTCTGTTGAATAATAGATTTGGGTTTGGTTAATATTTTTAGTTGTTCATCCCGTTTGAATGTTAATACCTACTTAGGTACTTGGAATATCCCTCCAGAGTTTAAGCTAAGCTCAAAGAGTAGAGGAGTCTAACCACTCCTATTAGTTGGCCAATATCACCCAAAACTTGTTGATAAACCTCTTCCTATCACCCTGATGATAGTCCCTAGCCTAGGTGATTTAGGGATGTTTTAGAGTTTTGGGTTGTAGTGATTTTGGGTACCAATATTTTGGTGTTGTGGACATAATTATTTTGCTCAAATTAGAAGTCCTTGGTAATAGTGAATCATTTTTAGTTCTAGTTGTTGATATTGAAATATAGTTTTGTTCAAATTTTTATTCCCAGTAGGGGAAGTGGCGACTCTATTTTGTTAAACTAGAATTAATTTCAATTTGGAAAAAGTTTCATAATGGATAGAGGAAGAAACCAGGAGTAGCCTGGACATGAGGAGTCCTTAGTAATGCTAGAAATAGAATAAGTAGGTATAGGGTAACAAGATACCATGTGGTTCCTACAAGAAATGCCCAAGACAATATATTTGTCAACCTCATAAGCCAATACAACTACAATTCTGAGGATTCTGTAGATTGTTAGGGTTAGCCGGAAGAAGATATCAATTAAATGCAAATAAAGATTAAACAAAGGAATGGAAATACACAGAAATAATAACAGCGAGAGACAAGTTTTAACGTGGTTCACCCAAACTCGGGCTACATCCACCAAACAGAGAGTCTAATATTATTATCCAATAAATCAAACTGATTACAATCAGCAATCCCTGCAACTTAATACCACTGCAAAATGCTACAATACAATACAAAAACCCTAACGCTTAGCCGCTTTTTATCAAGCTTTTTGTTGGTTACAAAAATAGGGTTTTCTTATGTCGGTCAATGAAAAAATAACTCTCAATGCATTATAAAATAATAAAAAATCATGTGAGGTTTCAGGGGCATTGCCCCTAAGCCCCCACAAGGGCGCTGCCCCTCGACCCCGCCCTATATCGCAACAGGGAACGCGCCAGGGGCGCTACCCCTGGACCCTGCAAGGGGCATTGCCCCTTGACCCCGTCTTGGGGGCGCTGCCCCCAAACCCCCACAAGGGGCGCTACCCCTTGACCCTGTAGGAACGGCGCCGATAAAAGTGGGGTAAATATAACCTCTGAGTCTGATTAGGCTCCATATAACAACAATCTCCCACTTGGAGACTGATCATAACACCACTGACCCTGTAGCTCCCACTAGAAATAAGCACCCTAGACTCTGTTGTTCTATTTTTGTTGTTTTCAGTCTAGAAGACCAACCAAAGCTGAAGAGGAGCTCAACTTCTCCCTTGTTACTACCTTTGTAAACATATCTGTTGGATTGTCATCTATATGTATCTTTGCCAGCTGTAACTGTCCATCATCCAATATCGACCGAATGAAGTGATACCTCAACTGTATGTGTTTGGTCTTTAAATGCAAGGCAGAATTCTTTGCAAGATGTATGGCACTCTGGCTATCTGTAAACAAATAACTGTTAACCTGTTGTGTGCCTAATTCTTTCATGAAAGATTGTAGCCATATCATCTTTTTGCTTGCCTCTGTTGCAGCTACATATTCTGCCTCTGTGGTGGATAAAGCAACCACCTTTTACAACCTGGAAATCCAACTCACTGTTGTTCCACCTACAGTAAAGACATAACCTATAGTACTCCGCCTGGTATCAATATCTCCTGTCAAATCTGAGTCTACATAGCCTACTAAATCAGTATTAGAGCCCCCAAAACATAAGTGTTTATTGGATGTACCTCTCAAATACCTGAGAATCCATTTTACTGCATTCCAATGCTCTAATCCGGGATGACTCATATACCTGCTAACGACTCCTACATCATGTGCAATATCTGGTCTGGTGCATACCATGGCATACATTAAACTTCCTACAGCTGAAGCATAGGGTACCTTGAACATTTTCTCTTCCTCCTCTTGTGTCTTAGGACACATCTCCTTGGTCAATTTCAAATGACTAGGCAAAGGTGTGCTGACAGCTTTTGCATTCTCCATGTGGAATCTCTGCAACACCTTTTCAACATAAGCAGCCTGAGATAGAGTCAATTTTCTGTTCTTCCTAACTCTACAAATTTTCATACCAAGGATTTATTTTGCTGCCCCCAAATCCTTCATATCAAATGATTGTGCTAACTGCTGTTTTAACTCTTTTATGTGATCAATGTTAGACCCAGCTACAAGCATGTCATCAACATATAAACATAAAATAATGTAGCTGTCATTATCCAACCTCTTAAAATAAACACAATGGTTAGAATTACACCTGTTGTAGCCTTGCTCAGCCATAAAACTGTCAAATTTTAAATACCATTGCCAAGGTGCTTGTTTCAGGCCATACAAACTCTTCTTCAATCTGCACACCAGTTGCTCCTTACCTTTGACCTCAAATCCTTGGGGTTGTTCCATATATATCTCCTCCTCCAAATCACCATGGAGAAAGGTAGTTTTAACATCTAGCTGTTCCAAATGTAAATTTTCAACAGCCACAATACTTAAAATAGTACGAATAGAAGTCATCTTGACAACCAGAGAAAATATCTCATCAAAATCAATGCCCTTTTTCTGTGCAAATCCTTTTACAACAAACCTGGCCTTAAATCTTTTCTTACCTCCATCTTCCTCTTTTAGCCTGTAAACCTATTTATTTGGTAAAGCCTTTTTACCTACAGGTAACTTACATAATTCCCAAGTCTAATTTTTCAGCAAGGAGTCCATTTCTTCTTTCATTGCAAGCTCCCACTGAACCTGTGTATCCACCTGCATAGCTTCATCATACCCTTCTAGTTCACCAGCATCTGTTAACAAAATAGAATACAAAGAGGGAGAAAACCTTTTAGGAGGTCTACTTATCCTTGTTGACCGTCTAACATTCATTGGAGTTTGTGGTATTTCTGGTTGCTGTTGCGGAGCATGACGAACCATTGGAACATCACTATTTGGAGTATCATCAAGCACCACATAATCCTTTTATTTCTTCTCATGCTGCTGCAACTGATCTTTGTACAACACCTTCTCATTGAATATAACATCCCTGCTTCTCACAATTTTCTGATTTTCAAAATCCCAAAGCCTATAACCAAATTCATCAATGCCATATCCAATGAAGGTACATTTTTTTGATTTCGCATCCAGCTTGGTTCTATTTTCAGAATCTGTGTGCAAATGCTTCACAGCCGAAGGTTTTCAGAAAAGAATAACTCACCTTCTTGCCTGTCCATGCTTCCTCTGGAATACCACAGCCCAAAGGAACTGAAGGGCCTCTGTTAATTAAATATACAGCAGTGTTGATAGCCTCTGCCCACATGTTTAATGGCAGCCCAGCATGTAATCTCATGGTCCTTGCACGCTCCATTATTGTCCTATTCATGCGTTCAGCCACTCCATTTTCTTGTGGAGTCCCTGGAACCGTCTTCTGCCTACAAATTCCATTAAAGGAACAATAATCTTCAAATTCTTTGCTGCAATACTCACCACCATTATCAGATCTGAGACATTTTAATCTGTTACTCGTCTCATTCTCAAGCAAGCTTCTCCATTTTTTGAATGTTTCAAATACATCAGATTTTTGCCTAAGGAAATAAATCCATACCTTCCTAGTTGCATCATCTATGAATGTAACATAATACTAAGAGCCACCAAGAGAAGATACCTGAGCTGGCCCCCATACATCTATATGCACAAGCTCCAACTTTTCATTTTTCTTTTGCTTCCCATCCTTGAGAAAACTAACTCGCTTTTGTTTTCCATACACAACTTTCACAGAAATCCATATTTATACATTTCAGACCTGGTAAAACTTTCTTAGAATGAAGTACCTTCATACCTTTTTCACTCATATGCCCAAGTCTGTTATGCCACAGAGTTGTCTCAGAACCTACAGCAACTTTTCTAGTCTCTTCCTGCAAACCTACAGCAACTGTTCCTGAACCTGTTTGTTTTTTCTCTATAACAGCTAAAGTAGAAGGAACAGTATGACCTGTACAAAGATATAAGGTGCCTACTTTCACACCTTTTGCTACTACTAAGGCACCTTTTGAAACCTTCCAATTTTTATCAGTAAATGTAACAGTGCAACATTGTTCAGTTAGCTGCCCTGCTGAAATTAAATTCCTACTAAGCCTTGGAACATGCCTTACCTCTTGTAGTAGCCAGTGATTTCCTTTCTGCAACTTAATCCGTATTCTTCCCTTTCCAACAATCTGACAGGGTTCATTATCTCCCAAATAAACCAACCCAAAATCCCCTTGGACATAATCAAGAAAATGACTTCTATGGGGTGTAGCATGAAATGAGGCCCCTGAATCTAAAACCCATGAATTATCAGCATTATCTAGGGAAAGAATCAAAGCATCATCTTCAGACTTATTGCTTACCACATTTGCTTCCTTATTGCCTTCTTGTTTGTCTCCTTTGTTCTTCCGAGACTAGCAATCTTTCTTCAGACGACCTGGTTTTCCACAATACCAGCAATCCTTCTATCCTCTGGTTTGGGATCTTTTGTCCTTTGATTTTCCTCGTGACTTCCCATGACCTCCAGAACCTTTTCCTCTCTCCTTTGATCTACCCCCGCTTTCTACATTCAAAACACTGCCTGATGTGGATCCACCTGAGTTTTTCCTACGAATTTCCTCACTCAGAATAACACCAACAACATCATCAAATTTCAGGGTAGTTGAACCAGAAACAGAGTTACTAATCACCATTACCAAACTATCCCAGCTTTCAGGCAATGAACATAATATCAAGAGAGCTCTAACTTCTTTATCAAATTTTACATTTATAGAAGTCAATTGACTAACAATCGTATTAAATTCATTTAAATGATCTATCACAGTTCCACCTTCAACCATTTTCAGATTAAACAAACACTTCATGAGAAATACCTTATTTGAGGCTGAGGGTTTTTCATACAATTTTGCCAAAGCTTTCATTAGACCATCTATTGTCTTTACTTCCGTTATATGGAATGCCACCGATGGTGCCAGGCACAACCGAATGGTTCCCAGTGCCTTTCTGTCAAGAAGATTCCAATCCTCATCAGACATTGTTGCCAGTTTCTTGGCTACTCCTTCCAACGGCATCCATAAATCCTTTTGATAGAGGTAGTCCTCCATCTGCATCTTCCATAACTGATAGTTCTTCCCATTGAATTTATCGACCTTCAATTTACCCTCATCCACCATTACTCCCACTCAACCATGAGACTTTCCTACAGACGATAATCGAACACAACCCGCTCTAATACCACTTGTTAGGGTTAGCCGGAAGAAGATATCAATTAAATGCAAATAAAGATTAAACAGAGGAATGGAAATACACAGAAATAATAACAGTGAGAGACAAGTTTTAACGTGGTTCACCCAAACTCGGGCTACATCCACCAAACAGAGAGTCCAATATTATTATCCAGTAAATCAAACTGATTACAATCAGCAATCCTTGCAACTCAATACCACTGCAAAATGCTACAATACAATACAAAAACCCTAACCCTTAGCCACTTTTTATCAAGCTTTTTGTCGGTTACAAAAATAGGGTTTTCTTATGTCGATCAATGAAAAAATAACTCTCGATGCATTATAAAATAATAAAAAACCATGTGAGGTTCGAGGGCATTGCCCTTGAGCCCCGACAGGGGCGCTGCCCCTTGACCCCGCCCTGTATCACGATAGGGAATGCGCCAGGGGCGCTGCCCCTTGACCCCGTCTTCAGGGCGCTGCCCCCAAACCCCTCACAAGGGGCACTGCCCACTAACCCCGTAGGAATTTGGGGGGAAACCACACCGATAAAAGTGGGGTAAATATAACTTCTGAGTCTGATTAGGCTCCATATAACAACACAGATAACATGCTCAGGAGAAATGAAAGACTTAATAGAAATGAGTATGATGTTAGAAGAAATGAAAATATTATTGGCAAAGGAAGTAGAGGTAGATCGCATGATCCACATTTGAGAACATTTGGGATGCCCAATGATAATGAAGAAATATATTAGCATACTAGGCACCTTAATTCTCCCACGGGATTACTTGGAAGTCAGCATGATACCATTCCTAATGAGGAAAATCAACAGCAACATCCTGCTAATGAAGAAAGAGAAAAAAGAATCCAAGATGAACTAGATTTGCTTGATCATATCAAAAACGAATAGAGGGAAGTGTGGGCCTCACTTGATCAACAGCAAGCTCAACTTGCCCAGTAGGCCCAGCAAAACTAGAATGCACAGCAACAGGGCCTAAATCAAAATGCAAATCAGCAACGTGCACCTCAACAACACTACAATCAAGAACATAACCAAAGACAACAACAACATCGAATGGGACAGTAGGGTGCAAATCAGGCTCGTGCTCAAATTATCAACATTCCATCGCAATAGAATCAAGCCAATTAGTAGCATGGCAACATTTAGAACGTTGGACATGCACAATGAAGACAAGCACAGAGGCAGCCATTGGGAGCTGAAAGGTATAACAAGCTTGATTTCATTGGCATACCTGATTTTCCTAATCCTATTCCAACTAAGATTAGAGGGAAGAATCCTAGATTTTAGGGTTATAATGTTGTCACTAGTGAGGAACACTTGAGGTATTTCATTAATGTCACTGATGAGTATGAGATTGAAGACGAAGATGTGATGATGAAGTTATTTGTGCACTCATTGGAAGAAAGTGCCAAAGAATGGTATAAATCTCTCCTTGATAACAACATTGATTCTTGGGAGGAATTCATGAACTCACAGCCATCAAAAAGGCCATAAATGAGATAGTAGCTAATTTCAATAGTTGCTTCATCATGACAATGAGAAAGGTACCTCCTCATATGAGACCCAATGAATCTATGTGCTTAGTTTTATATTGTGGTGCTTTTGATTCAAAATTAGGTTATTGTTCAAGGGACAAGAGTCCACAGACATTAAGAGAGGCTTATGCTACAGCAATAAACATAGAAAGTAATATGAGAGCTTTAGGGAAGCACATCAAAAGATCTGATGTAAAATTGCCCCAGCCAGATAAGTCTACTTTCAATAAACCCCCCACTACTCATGACAAATTAGATAAACTCATGGGGTTTGTGAAAGATTTGTCATATAAAGTTGCTAGGAATGATAAAGAGTTACCACCTCAAGGTGCTGCAACACATTTTAATGAAGGTCAAAGATTGCATAACAGACCTTATAATACTGATTGGTCTAAAAGACCACAGCAAAATGATAGACAGGTTGCCCCCAAGCATGTGAGTTTCAAACAACCTGAAAGGGACACCCCTAATCATTTGAGAAAGGATCAAGTTAGTTTTTAAGATGAGTCTTTATAGTTCCAGGCTTGCTTCCTCCCCCATGATCCAACAAATTGTGTGGTGGCTCATTCATTGAGTAGAGAAGAAGAATTTCCAAATAAAGAGGATGCGGCTAAGTACTATGAAGAAGAAATAAATCAGTTTGATGCAAAAGATTGAGCAAATGGGTCAAGGTGCTAATTATGACAGTTATGAAGAAGATGATCATATTTTTCAATATGATTATGTTGAAGGTCCAAAAAAGTATCAATTGCTAGCTCATGATTTTGGGCATTGGGACCTTATGCAAAAAAAAAATCAGTAGTCTAAACCTTCAAAAGAGGATATTAAGGCATTCACTGATGCAACCATCTTGCAAGTCCAAGGAGGCTATCAACTAAGAAACAAAAATGTCCCTGTGCATAACTCCCCTTCCAAGGAATCAAAACAAAAAAAAAGTGATCAACCAAGGGATAGATCCAAGGGAACATGGAGCAAAAGAATAGCAGTGCTCCAAAGAAAAATGTCCCTGAAAAGAAGAAAACCTCAATGCCATCTCCAATAGCAAAACAGAAGTATGTTCAAAAGAATCCAATGCCAACTATGTAGTCTATAGATACTATGTCTATTTTATGGGTTCATTATCCAAAAGGTGGTTATAAGTGTGATTAGCCTCAGACATAAAAAGGACCAGAAAAGGAGAAGACAAAGGAAGGTAAGGATATCTCATCCAATCAAGTAGTACCTTGCATTCCTTCTGTGAATGATGTGACTATTTTATGTGATACTTCTTTGCCCAATTATCTCCCTATTGAAATGGCTCAAGTCTTTAGCCAAATAAGATTTTTTGTGCCAACAGTGGAACCCCTTAGAATCCCTAAACACAGAGATAGGGCAAAGTCTCTTATTACTGCTATAGATGCACAAAAATAGCCTGTTTTTGTTCCCAGCAGTAATGAGGAGGCTATGGGTATTGAGAAAATATTAGAGGTTTATTTAGGGTCTTCCATTGTTAATAGCAAGATGGGAGTTGACCCCTTTTATACCACTCTTATTATAAATGGATGGTTGTTACACAACTATATGCTTGACTCTGGGGCATGTAGTAATGTCATGCCACTAGAAATTATGAATGAGTTGGGACTGAAGGTGTCCAAATCCTTTGGTAAGTGTTTTGCCATGGATTCTAGGGAGGTGAATGAGATTGGTCTTGTCAAGGATGTTGAGGTCAAACTCACTGCTTACCTAGGCAAATCTTCCCTCATGGACATAATTATTGTGGATTGTCCTGCCAAGTGGGGTATGTTGTTATCTAGAAATTGGGCAGCTTATATGGGTGGTAGTATTTAGATGGACCTGTCATATGCTACCATTCCTATCTAGGCTGTGGAAGTGAAATTATATAGGGAGAAGAAGGTGGAAGACTTGAACATTGAAGACAGATATAAAATAGAAGAGGATCAGGTAAATTTCTTTGATACTGAAATAGACCATTTTATGGCATATTGTAGTGATGATGGTCCTTGTATGAATGTTTTACATTCTAACCCTATTACAATTTTTTGCGATGCATCTAATTTGTGGACGTTGCACTTTGATGGTGCATTTTCCAAAGATGCCTCGAGTGTTGGGATTATTTTGACATCCCTAGATGGTGAGAAATTTGGTATGTCTTCCAGACATGATTTTCAGTGCACTAATAATATAGTTGAGTATAAAGCATTGTTGTTGGGTTTGAATGTTGCTCACAACCATAAAGTGAAGTTACTGAGAATATATGGTGACTCAAAATTGATTATACAGCAGATAAGAAAAACTTTTGTTGCCAAGGACAATAGGCTCAAAGCATACAGGAGCGTTGTATGGGATACCATGGAGTTATTTGAAGCCATTGGTATTGAATGGATAGACACAACAAAAATGATGAGGCAGACTCCCTGGTTGTAGCTACGTCTAAATATGATCCTCAGTCAGATTTTATCCATGGCAATCATGTTGCTGAAGTACTTACAAGGCCAACCATCCTAGCTAATATATACAATTGGCAAGTCTTCAATGATAGCAATCAGATCTTTAGTTTCCTAAACTATATGGATGAGTTTGACAGTCAAGTAATTGACTAGAAGCCTATGGTAGAAATGGAGAATGGCAAGGAGACATTATTTGGCAATGAGGTCATACAACTAAAGACTAACACCAATCCTAAGGGATTGGTGGCATTGGAAAGAATGTTTGACAATGCAGACCACTGGAAGAGTAAAGGTAAACCGTTTAAAGAAGATAATGTTTAAGGTGTTAATCTTGGAACTAAGGAGGCACCTAAGATGGTTTACATAGGCAAGAAGCTAAAACTTCATGAAAAGAAAATACTAATTGCTTTATTGAGGAAATTCAAAATATGTTTTGCATCGTCATACGATGAGCTAAAAGCTTATAGGGAGGATTTGTTTCAACATACTATCCCCCTTCAACATGATGCAAAACCATTTAGGTAAAAAAAAAAAGGCCTATAAATACCAATAGCTTCCAAAATATAAAAGGAATTGTTAAAGATGAAAGAGGGAGGTATTATTAAACCAATCAGACATTCTGAGTGGGTGTCTAATCTTGTCCCAATTAGAAAGAAGGGGGAGATTAGATAGTGTGTAGATTTTAGAAATTTGAACATCAAGTCCCTCAAGGATAATTATCCTCTTCCCAGCATGGATCATCTAATGCACAGGGTGATTGGTTCAGAACTAATGTCAATGATGAATGGATTCTCAGGGTATAACCAAGTGTTGGTTAAGGAATCAAAATAGTACAAAACAACATTCACCACTCCTTGGGGTACATATGTGTATCTGAGAATATTACCTGTATACGCCTAAAAATGGCATGATTCATCCTAAATAAATATTCTAAATATTTATTTCCCTTCTGAATTCCTCCTACCATTCTAAACAAATATTCTAAATATTTATTCCATTCTTCTATCAATTAAATAAATATTCTAAATTTATTTAATCGATTCACTGTTCCATAATTAAATAAAATCTATTTATTTAATTAAAATTCTTCTAAATGTCCTACACAATTAAATAATCATAAATCATTTATTTAATCCAAATTCTTCTATCCTAAGTTCTAATTCCCAAAAATCCACCTCACACTTACACCTTATTTTCCACCTCACCTTGTCCACCTCATCGGGTTGCACATGTAATTAAATATATTAAATATTTAATTACCTATTTTCCCCCTCACCCACATGTCCTATTTCTTCTCAAATCAAAAGTTAGTTAACTAATCAAACAAAAGTGTTAACTAATCAGTCAATTGAGTTAATCCCTCAATCAATTTAGTCAATTCCATAATTCATTCTTCCAACTGACTAATCAAGTTTGTTAACTAATCAGTTAAAGGGGTTAACTCTCCAATCAATTTTGTCAAATCCCCTCTTTCATGATGGAGCTGAGACACTTGTCATATTTCCACTGGTTGCACATTCTTCAACCATTCTCAACCATTGATCATCATACTTCTCCTCAAGCGTTGATTCTCATTCCTCTGAGTCTATAAAAGAAGCTTCATCCCTCCATTCTAATCATCCAGGTTATTTGTATTGTTACTCTACAGAAATTCACCAGCACGCCTTTGGCACCCCCAATACAATCTACTTGAGATCACCCTTTGCTTTGAAGCTCTACTTCATAGCATTATTTATCCATACAGCCATTTATTATTGACATCCTACAACACAGCTAAAAGAGTGCACTCACTGAGGGCCTACTTCATCAGCAAAGGACGGTTGTAATAGGTGAACAACAGAAGCTTTGAAATAGGGAAGGTTTGCATTGTGTTATTCATTGCTCTTTTCATTCAAATCTTTCTTGTTTTCATCATTCTGTTGATGTTTGGGTTTGTTATTATTCATTTGATTAAACCACATTTTACCCTAACATTTTTGGCGCCCACCGTGGGGCTCTAAACCCCATTGTTGAGTTTTGCAAGGATCTATCAAAAGGTGACCTCCTGGGCTGAAACTAACATCACCAACGTGCTCAGAAGGGTCGAAAACCTTAGAATCACCTGTAAATTCACAAAAATCAGAGACTGAAAAAAATCTCTGTGATTTTTTTGAGGGTGCATCCTTTTATCCAGCGGTCCAAAGGGTGCTTCCGCAGGGTGCATCGCTTTATCCAGCGGTCCAAAGGGTGCTTCCGCGTCCTTTTATCTAACTGTCTAAAGAGTTTTTTTGCAGGGTGTATCCTTTTATCCAGTGGTCCAAAGGGTGCTTCCGCAGGTGCATTGCTTTATCCAGTAGTCCAAAGGGTGCTTTCGCAGGGTGCATCGCTTTATCCAGCAGTCCAAAGGGTGCTCCCACATACTTTTATCCAACTGTCCTAATAGCTTTTTCGCAGGGTGCATCCTTTTATCTAGCAATTCGAAGGGTGCTCCCACAAGGTGCATCATTTTATCCAGTGGTCCAAAGGGTGCTTCCGCATCCTTTTATCTAGTGGTCCGAAAGGTGCTTCCGTAGGGTGCATCGTTTTATCCAACAATCCTCCATCCTGCCTTCTTCTACATGTCATAAGGGTGGTATCTTTTTCTTTTTGCCATAACAGGAGCATACGAACTCGTAATCACGCAAATAAACACTCGTTGGAAAGGTAATTCTATGAACTTCACAATGGAGTAGGTTTAATCAAGTGATTTTATCATTTTATCAGCTATTTTTATAGTCAAAGTTCATCTATCTTTCTAAGCTTGAATCTAGTGTTTTTTTTTCTAACACTGACGTCTTTGCAGGAATTCTCTTATCTGTTTTGTAGGATAGGTTCAGGTTTAGTTCCATATAGTTACATTTTGATAGTTCACACTTCACTTTCTAAAGGGATAGTAAAACTGATATTCATTCAAAAACCCTCATATAGCTTTAATTAGGAAAGAAGTAACTGGATCATTTGTTTTCTTGCATTACAACACTTTCTAAGTTATTGCTATCTGGGATTAAAACTGAACTCACCATTGATTTCTGGATTAAAATTGAACTACTGCTATCTCGTTGGACCAAAACTTCAAAGTTAACTATTTTGTGCTATGAGGATTAAAACTAAACTCATCACTGATTTCTGGATTAAAATTGAACTACTATTATTTCGTTGGACCAAAACTTCAAAGTTAACTATTTCGTGCTATGAGGATTAAAACTGAACTCACAATTGATTTCTGGGGTTAAAACTGAACCAATGCTATCTTTCTAAAATCACTTCAAAGTTCTGTGCTTGCCCAAGTAGATTAGCCCATTTAGTTTTTCTACTTTTAAATAGGTTGTATTAATCAGTGTCTTTTGTGCTTAACGAATGACAATAGGCTTATGCTCTCCCCTTTACTGGGTGATCAAAGTGCCAGACTTGTCATTCTATTTGTTTAACCTTTAGAAGGGGCCTGCCCTTGGATGCACGCTTGTCCAAGTGGGAACGACCCTGAGTGGTAACAGGCTAAAGCCAAGCCCTACCAAGCCACTTAAAATAAATGTGCTTGAGGTGAAAACCTCCTGCAACGAGTGCTGCTGTGTTACACCAACGGCCAACCTCCCCCAAAACCCTCTAAGGCGTAACCCTTTGAGGCTAGGAGACTCCATAACGGAGAGTAGTGCCACCGCATGTGTAACCACTCAAACGGTTGCCCTCATTAAACACCTCTTCTTCTAGTGGCCAAAAACCCTTGTAATCCATTTTCGAGCCTAGGATTTTGTACTTACTTTTTTTCTCTTAGTCCAAATAGAGTCAAAAAAATCTCAAAAAAAAAATTTAAAAAAAAAAACTATAAAAATATCTTTGTGTTTGCTGTGTCTTCTTGCCATAAATTCATAAAATCAGATCAAAAAAACCTTTGTTGCAACCAAAGCACCAAAAACATCAAAAAAGCCCAAAAATTACAAAAAAAAAAAATTGAGAAAACACCAGAGCGGTGCATCTATTCCAGCGCATGCATAACAGTGAGTACTTCTGCGTCTTTTGCGAGAAATTTTTCCACCTTTCTGAGTACCCGTTTTAGTTTTGTGTTAGTTTCTGTGGAGATGACAACCAAATTAGAAGAGCTTGCTCAAGAACTCAAATACCTAAAATTGCAATTAACCTTAAATACCTCACCCCAAGGTCGTATAGCAATTGCTAAAGAACTCCAAGTCATACAACAAGAAATGGCAATCTTACAAGCTAAACGTGTCAGTACTAGCTATGCCTCACCCCAAACTCATACATCTATTTTCCATCTTAATGATGCTCATGACAAGGCAAGCACCACCTCAAGTTGGAACTCATACACCACCCTGTCTACTAGTCCTCCTTCACTGTCTTCTAAGACACATATTCCAAAGCATACCGATCCTACACCAACACCGCCATTGAATTCCCCAAGCTCTAAATGGGCAACCAAAAAGGCCTTAGATGATTTTTGGGAAAAATGTTTTCCAAATTTACACAGCAAAAGAGAAGCTAGGGAGAACTCTAAATTCACTCATCCATTACCTCATTCATCTACCCTTACACCTATGCAGGATGTGATCCAAGGGCTACTAGCAAAGAGTCAACCATGTCCCCAAATTCTGATCCTTGACCTTACAAAAGATGCTTCCAATAACATGTCAAATCCTACAACCCCTTCCTGTGACCCTCAATTCCTTGAGCTTATCAAAGAGCCTTCTACCATGCACCAAAGTCAAGGTCCGTCGCACCTTCATGTTGTTGCCCAAGATCATATCCAAGAGTCTTCTATCTCCACTCCAATTCAAGCACATCCAAAGTTATGTCAAGAGCACACTTTAGAGCATGTGGAAACATCAACCCCTTGTCTAAATCAAGATCAAAGCATTCCCATTCAACCCTTACATAGCCTCTATCTTTTCGATAATCCTATACCTATACATGAGCAAGAGATCCAATTTCCAACCATGCATAACCTATATCTCTTCCATGATTAAGATACTACCTTTGATGAAGAAGCTATCCATGAGCAACTTGATCCTATGCATGAGCTAGAGATCCAATTTCGGCCCCTCCATAACCTATGTCTTTTCTATGATCAAGATCTTATCATTGATGAAGAACCTATACATGAGCACCTTAATCCCATCACGCTAAATCCTATCTATGATCAAGATCCCATCTATGATGAAGAGCCTATCTATGATCAAGCTCTAAGCCCACTTTATGTGTTCCATGGTCCTGAGCCTATAACCCCATCTAGTCATATCCAAGTTCCAACAACTTCCACTTCCCTTGATGAGACACTTGCCTCCCAAGCAAGCATAGAAGATCAAACCAAAAATACTCCTCCACCATCCAGTATCGACCATGTTGTAAATCCCCCACTGTATATTCTTGGTCTTACTACCTTTATTCATGAGTGTTCCTCCTTAGAACACCAACAACCATTATCCTCTATCTCGTCTTCTCCATCCAATAAAGAACTTGTGTCTAGTGTTCCACCTACACATAATTCTGTTGTCCACCGCATACTCCAAAATATGAACTATCAAGGTAAAGGCTTAGGCCTTCATGAACAAGGTATTTTGGAACCTATCCATGTCAATGTTCCTCCACCTTCATATGGCCTTGGATACATACCCCAAGGTGAGAAATCTCAAGATGTTGGTGCTTCCTCCACTCCTCCTAAGTCTACCACTTTCCATCGCAAACCCTATCATATCCCCAAAACATATGTTGCCATTCCACCTCCATCATCCTACATTTGTCAAACACATGTGACCATACACCTTCCACCATCCAATCTACCTCCGCTACTTCCAACTCCTAATAGCCTTCCATGCATCCTACCTCCACTTCTTCCAACACCTTATCCATCCATCTATAAATCCTCTAAATGTCCCAATCATGGCCAACAAATGCACATGTTGTCTAAACAACAAGCTTCCACCAACCTCACTTCCGCCATCCCTAGGGGATTCAAATGCACAAATCTGGATGCCCCTACCCATAAAGTCAAAAATCCTAAACATCCTCATGACCTAGGATATAAAAGATGAGAATTAAAGAATTATCCATATCAAAAGCTACATACACCCATACACCTCAATGCCAAACTAAAAAACGTGTGGGTCCCCAAGCAACAAATAATTATCTCAAAAGCTACACAAAAGCTGGATATACCCAAGCCCATACCTTCACAGATACAATCTACAAGAAAAATGGTTTAGGAACCCAAGCAAAAAGCCATCAAGTCAACTGAGGCATCCATCTCTAAAACATCCCGACCATCCACTTTCTCCTCTGTTATCTGCAAATATCTAATCTTTTTATCCCACAAGACAAGCAAAAATCAGAAAAATACTAAGTCTGTGTGGGTCCCTAAAGGCTTATATCATTCATCTACCAAGCAAAAGTCTTCATTGCTTCCCACACCACCTGCCTATCATAAGCTTCATTGTTTATCACAGTATGTGCAACCGTTGGTCATGGTTCCCTTCCATTCCACAACACTTCTATATAACTCCATCTCCCCTTCCTTCGACTACTATCCTACATATCTCCCTCATCCTATGGTCCCTGCTTTTGCATAAACCTTCCTTCCATCCTGGCATAAGTCCTTCTGTATTCTGCACCATCATCCACTATCGCACCTTCTATAATCCACTATCTACCTACTTCGTCTCACTTTCATGCAATCCCCTACCAACATCTATGAGCACACTTGACATGGTCCATGCGACGACATCTTTCTAGCAGGACTATCACATTTCAAGGAACTAGATACCAGAGTCCCTCTCTTCCATATTCCACCTCCAAATATTCAAAAAAAAAAAAAGAGAAAAAAAAAATGAAAAAAGTAAAGAAAAATCCCTTCATCCAATGGTGAAAATCTGGCAAACAAACGCCTTGGATAAGTACCATGATGAACACCTGGCAAACAGGCGTCATGTGTAAGTTGATCTTCTATGTCACCTACACTTGGGGGCACCTTGTCTCATCAGCCTATCACTCTTCTCCTATCAGTTTCCTTCCGTACCATTTCCTATCCTATCCTACCTATATTATCTAGTCTATCCATCCTAATCTTCCTTTCCTCTATTTTCTTTGGTCTTGATAAAGATTGGAGGCACAATGTTGACAAATGCTTTAGATGTCTCTTGACGTACCTTATCCCTCCAGACCATGCAAATCCTTCATTACCCTCTCATCCTCCTATCGTCGTAAGCATTGCCATGAAAAATCCTAAGTATTCTACCTACAATGGGGCATGTTATTCTTATCTGACATAGTCCTTGGAGATCACATCCTTGTTTCCTTCTATCCACTATTACCCATCCTCATACCTACCTGTTCCATTCTTTATCACCCGTACATCTACCTATCCGTGGTGTTTCCTTGTCATCGGTATCACCTGTTCCATATCGTGTCTTGCCTAATCCATATCCAGTTCATGTCATGTCTTATCCGATCCATATCAGTTCCATGCCTGATCCATATCTGTTCCATATCGTGTCTTATCTGATCCATATCATGTCTTATCCGATCCATATAGGTTCCATGTTTGATCCATATCTGTTCCATATTGTGTCTTATCTGATCCATATCTATTCCATGTCTGATCCATATCTATTCCATATCATGTCTCATTCGATCCATATCTTAGGTCCATCAAAGTCCAAGTCCATGAACTACGTTGCCTCTACGTCATCACGTAGGCAAGGCCATATTTCCATGCACCCCCGAGGCACTAGGTCAGTCCCTTCGAGTCCATCTCCCCAATAAAGATTGTGGAATCTTTCACTAGGCAAGCAAGTGCAAGCAAAACCCACTCTTTTCAAGCAAAAATCCTGATGCAAGATATTAACCTATCCAAGGCAAAGCAAACAAACACCTAAGGCATTCTAACTGATTCTATCTAAATTATGGCAAGAAAAACACATCTAAATGCAAGAATGTTTTGTGAATTGGAAACATGGTTAAAAACATTGAGTCTTGATTTATGCTATCATGCCTTTCTATGCTACTCGAGGATGCCAAAAGCTAGAGATGCTATGATGGGGGCATGATTATTTTCTTTGTTTATTGTTTGTGGATTAATCTTTAGTAATGTGACACCTTGTCTAACGACATGATCAGCAAAAGATCATCGAGGACATCAAAGGTCTAACATGAATGGGGGCAATCCTTGTTTGTTGATACGCAAGAAGTACTCAGGTCATCTCGGTTCAATTATACCTCGATGCTTGTATTAACTTGCTAAATCAAAATCCATGTAAGCAGTACTTAGGTCATCTCGGTTCAATTCTACCTAGATGCTTGTATTAACTTACAACATTTCAGAAGAAGTACCAAAAAAATAAATCGCCCAATGATGAAATAAAGCACTCTAATAGCAAAGCATCCATCCTATATCCATTTATACATCCATACCATACCCCATGCAATAAAGATCCAACAATGCAGAGTATCAATACAAATAAAAGCTTGTGAGTCCTATCGAGTCTTTCTTCTATCAATCAGATTTCTATCTATCATCATATCTTTCATCCTTGTCCAGTCAGTCTGAGCAATGATCCAAATGCAAGGTCCATCCTTAATCCATACCAATCAAGTCAAGTCAATCTTGCACAAATGATCCAATCACAATCAATGGTCTTGATCCTTGTCTGGTCGTAAACCAACTCGATCAGTTAATCAATCACTTGTCTTATACAAGATGTAACATTGTCGAAATCAAACCAACACACGTGTCTTACATGACATGCTTCATTTCTTGAAACCAGACACTATCCTTCATGTTGCTCTAGGGATCTATCATTCCCCGCCATGACAACACGCCTGTCGTGTTGGTCTAGGGATATATCGTTCCCCGCCATGACAACATTGTTGTATATTGTTATTCGTATATCGTTGGTTTACCACTTGACAGGGGCAATACCTTGTTTGTTCTTGTATCATTTGTGCATACTTGCTCACTTGCTTGTGTGTGTCATCATTCTTCTTGCATCACGTATCATTCGACTCTTTTCTTCATCCCATCTTCTTCAAACCTAACCTTCTTCATCGTGAGATTGTCCATCTCACGCCTTCGCCTTTTTCCCATCTAATCTCCCGAGGGGGCATCCTATCGTCATTAAACTTGTACTAGGGGCAAACTAGGGCATGTATCACTGTTAGACTATCGATTTCTTTGAAGCAACGTTGTAAACAACATTGCATCAAAGAGGGGCAAAATGTATATGCCTAAAAATGGCATGATTCATCCTAAATAAATATTCTAAATATTTATTTCCCTTCTGAATTCCTCCTACCATTCTAAACAAATATTCTAAATATTTATTCCATTCTTCTATCAATTAAATAAATATTCTAAATTTATTTAATCGATTCACTGTTCCATAATTAAATAAAATCTATTTATTTAATTAAAATTCTTCTAAATGTCCTACACAATTAAATAATCATAAATCATTTAATTAATCCAAATTCCTCTATCCTAAGTTCTAATTCCCAAAAATCCACCTCACACTTACACCTTATTTTCCACCTCACCTTGTCCACCTCATCGGGTTGCACATGTAATTAAATATATTAAATATTTAATTACCTATTTTCCCCCTCACCCACATGTTCTATTTCTTCTCAAATCAAAAGTTAGTTAACTAATCAATCAAAAGTGTTAACTAACTAGTCAATTGAGTTAATCCCTCAATCAATTTAGTCAATTCCATAATTCATTCTTCCAACTGACTAATCAAGTTTGTTAACTAATCAGTTAAAGGAGTTAACTCTCCAATCAATTTTGTCAAATCCCCTCTTTCATGATGGAGCTGAGACACTTGTCATATTTCCACTGGTTGCACATTCCTCAACCATTCTCAACCATTGATCATCATACTTCTCCTCAACCATTGATTCTCATTCCTCTGAGTCTATAAAAGAAGCTTCATCCCTCCATTCTAATCATCCAGGTTATTCGTATTGTTACTCTGCAAAAATTCACCAGCGCACCTTTGGCACCCCCAATACAATCTACTTGAGATCACCCTTTGCTTTGAAGCTCTACTTCATAGCATTATTTATCCATACAGCCATTTATTACCGACATCCTACAACACAGCTAAAAGAGTGCACTCACTGAGGGCCTACTTCATCAGCAAAGGACAGTTGTAATAGGCGAACAACAGAAGCTTTGAAACAGGAAAGGTTTGCATTGTGTTATTCATTGCTCTTTTCATTCAAATCTTTCCTGTTTTCACCATTCTGTTGATGTTTGGGTTTGTTATTATTCATTTGATTAAACCACATTTTACCCTAACATTACCATTTGGACTAAAAAAACAAGATCAACATTTCAAAAAGCAATGGATACATGGCCTTTGTTGGCCTCATTGATGAGATCATGGATTTTTACTAGGATGATCTAATTGCATTTTCAAAGGATAGAAGTGATCATTGCAAGCATTTGCAATTGATTTTTGAGAGATGTTTGGAGTATGGGATCTCTTTAAATCAAAAAAAATGTCAATTTGGAGTTGAAAAAGGAAAGTTGTTGGGACATATTATGTCTAAGGATGGGGTCAGAATTGATCTAGAAAGAGTTAAGGCCATTGACCTTATCCCTCAAACCAAAACAGTTAAAGGTATTCAATCCTTCTTGGGGCAGATTAACTTTGTGAGGAGATATGTCCCTAACTTCGCTGAGAAGACTAAAGCCATCTCCAAGATGCTCAAGAAGGGACAATCCATCATATGGGACTAAGAATCAGCTGAAGCTTTTCTTGACATCAAGGAGGCTCTCAAAAATGCACCAGTGCTAGTAAGCCTAGACTATTCCAAGCCTTTCTAGCTCTTTTCCCTCACTTCATTTTATATTGTTGTTGTCGTGTCATTACAAAAGAATGAAGATGGATTTGAGAAGCCTATAGGATTTTTTAGTAAATCCTTACAGGCTGTTGAGTTGAATTATTCTATTATGGAGAAGCACGCCTATGCATTGGTCAAGGCCACAAAAAATTTCAAATCTTATTTCACAGGTGCCAAGATCATTACATATATACCACACACTGTAGTTAAAGACATATTCATGCAACAAGAGGCTTCAGGTAAAAGGTGTATATGGATCAACAAGATCCAAGAATATGATATGGACATACAGGTCACCAAGTTGGTAAGAGGCCAAGGTCTAGCCAAGATGATGGCTAATTCTAACCTTGAAGCAATGGCTTAGGTAAACAAAATTGAGGAAGATAATGCAGCTCCTCATTGCTCATTGGCTCACAATCCATGGTATAAAGATATTATCTTTTACCTTGTCCACATGCAGTGTCCTCCAAGCATGAATGTCACTCAATAGAGGACCCTTAAGCTTCAGTCTCAAAGGTATTTCTTAATTCAAGGAGTACTAATGTGGATAAATCATGAGGGATTGTTGTTGAAGTGTCTAAACCTACAACAATTAGAGGTAGTTATTGAAGAATATCATCAAGGTATATGTGGTGGGCATTTTCATGCAAAAACCACAACACATAAAATTATCAAAGCAGGATTATGGTGGCTGAGTCTCTTCAAAGATGTTGCCAAACAGGTTAGAAAATGTGATGCTTGCCAATGTTCCTCTGGCAAGATGAAATTCGTTGGAGCATTACCCCTTTTGCTAGTCTCAATTAAAGCATCATTCTAGCAATGGGGTATTGATTTTATAGGAGAAATTTAAGAGAAATCTAGCAATGGATTTAAGTGGATCCTTATGGCCACTGACTATTTCACCAAGTGGGTTGAGGCTATCCCTAGTCACAATGCCACATCCAAGGTGGTGATTGATTTTCTAATGAACAATGTGATAACTAGATTTGGAGTGCCATCCAGAATTGTTGTAAATAATGCCATGTGCTTCAGATCTCAAGATATAATGGACACGTGTTCCAAGTATGGAATCAAGATGATTCAATCGTCACCATATCATCCCCAAAGTAATGGACAAGCTAAGTCCAGCAATAAGAGTCTCATGAAGATCATAAAGAGGACATTGGATCAAAATAAGAAAAGATGGGATAATAAATTGAAGTATGCTCTATGGGTTGATAGGATAACCTTCAACAAATCCATTGGGAGGAGCCCTTTTGAACTGGTGTATGGAGCAAAGGCAAAAATGCCAATGTCTCTAGAATTTCCAGTATATCAGTTGCTACAACAAATTGGATAAAATGAGGATGATGCTTTGATGCTGAGGATGCATGAATTGACCGAGTTGGACGAGGCCAGAAGGATGGCACATGATAAAAACTTGCTTCAATAGCAAAAGGTTGAACATTTGTTCAACAAGAAAATAATAAAAAGGAGCTTTCAGATTGGTGATATGGTTCTCCTATGGAATGCAAAATCAAAAGACAAGGGTAAGCATGGAAAGTTTGATCCTTTGTGGCTAGGCCTTTATCAAATTGATGAAAGAGTTGGTTAAGACACATATTACATCAGAAATATGGAGGGATAATTGCTAGAGCTGTCCATTCAAGGACAGCATCTAAATTTTTACTTCTTGTAGGTAAGTGGTTCCTTTGAATTTTGAATATAGTCAATAATCTTATTGTGCCCTAATCTTTATGATTGTATTTTACTTTTTATATAAGCCATTGTTGTAAATATGTTTTGTTTGTGTTTTCTCTTCTGTGTGTTTTGTGTCCTTTTGGTCTACCCATAGATCTGAATTCTCGTTCTGACATTGCTTGTCACACATCCCCAACCAAAGCTAGTGTTGGCACCTATATTTTTCTACTCCCAAACATGCATTATTTTGCCCCAAAATCTCTTAAAAAATCCCCATTTTGCTATTGCAAGTGAAAACCCCTTGTTTAAATCTGATCAGAGATAGTTTTCAAGGGTCTTTTTCCTCAAAAAATGACTAAGTTAAGTCCCCAAGTCTTTCCCCTTTCTCCCCTTAGAAAAATTTATCATTTTTTGCCTTTAGTTGGCTAGTCGGCATTTTCTTGAACTCACTAACTATTTTAGGAGTTCAAGTATTGGCCAACTTACCAATATGGCATCAACAACAGTAAAGGAAAAGGCTTGTGGAGCAAAGGAAAAACTTCTAAGTAAGCAATGTGTTGGATTCTGGATCAACAAGCAGTAAACCCTAAAGGTTTGCCATTTCTTATCAATAGGTTCACTACATAATTCAACCAACAGAGATGGGAGGTTGTTTGCATGCGCCTCCCCTTCACTTCAGGTTCTGTCGCACCTAGGGGGTATCCCTACAATAAAAGATTTAACTTTGGCTAGCTTAAAGAAAAAGATTTAACTTTTCAGTATAGGCAAAATGCTCCAATTTCCACACCAATATCTGCAAGATGAATCCCAAGCTAGCAACATTCTTGGATTATCTACCTTGGTTTAAAATAGAGAGCACGCAGGGTCCTAATTCTACTCCTACAAACTAATGGGTGGAGGTGATAAGATGGTTTGTGAGTGGAATCGTGGGACTTCCCTAGACCCTTTGAATAGACAAGTCCCTAGACCAGTGTCTTATTTGGACAACAGAGTCAAACCTAAAAATGTGAATGTTCTCCAATGATAATCTAAACTCGTATCCAAGGGACCTAAGAAAATATTGCTGCCTTACAACAATAAGTCCACAAAAGAATAATGCTTATGATCACACTTTATAAATCCTTTGACATGACACTCCTCCCTATATCCGATTTAGAGCCTATTTAATCTACTCATCAAGCAGAAGCAGAAAACCAAACATACAGTACACCAAATGTATACTGAAGAACTCAGATATCCTTGATAACCTTATTCAAAAGAGAAAAGACAATGCCAGAGGAGACAATCATGAACAAGACACACATGCAGTGTTTTTCATTTAATTCAACCTGGATAGAACATTACCATACAGGAAAATATCATTTACAAACTAGAGACTACTCTATACCCAAACAAAGAACCAACTCTATAGTAGGACATGCCTTCCAAAGATGTGAATACCTTGTATTCAAAGTCCAAAGGAGAAGACCAAATGAACTCACCCACTTGGTAGAGTGGCCATGATTCCTTTTTAAGGAGTGAATAAGCTACCAGCCATCTACCTCTCACCTTTCCCTTCTACACATCGGATGCTACCACATGGTGTCATCTCATGGCATTGCAGCCAGAGATGGACCATTGCCTTTAGGCTTTGCGTGATTATGCTAAGCCATCAACTTGTTCCTTCATCATTCACTCTGCACTCCTCTAAATGATACCAGACCACATGTCATCCTGTCACGCCAGTGCGTAAAATATTCTATTTTGAAAGATTTCCTTATGCACTTGCGCAACCATCAGATTTCATCCTCTTTGCATATCTCCTTTCATTTCAACACTTGGAAATGCCTAATTTGTCATCCAAAGGTCCTCTATTGAATGGTTGTAAGCCACATTCAATCGACAGTTGGCGCTCAGCCGCAGCATCGCAAGGGGTGAATGACATAATCAAAGATTCTCTGCAATGGTGTGAAATGCATATATATGGCATCCCCCGACCTCCTAAAGACTTTAGACTTAAAATTTTTACGTTGCAAAGGGGAATAGGAGGTAACTCTAGGCAAACGGGGCTAATCACCCTATGAGTTAGAAGTTACAACTTAAGTGACCAGAAACCCCTAGCAAGCTGTCAACAACAGAATAGACTAAAAAGTGAAAGGACCATAGGACTTTAAGGAAAATGAAGAACACTTGTATGAACACACTTAAAGCCCTAAACTTAAGTGGGGTACCACTAGTAGCTCTGGTTGGGGTCGCATGCCTCTTGCAGGCATGGTGATGACCTCAGACTTCTAGGATGCAGATCAGATTCCTTATCCATTGGGCCATTGAGTCACCTACACCCACATGCATCACAAATTACACTTTCAAAGAAAGAACTAGTACTCCCTCATTTTCTTTTGATTTCTTCAAGCAAAGCCTGAAAACACTAAGTTGTCTATAGCACCTTGCATTGTTGTTGTTTGTGTCTCTGCTCTTACAACAAAATTGATCTGGCCTTACTATCTATTACTTTAGGCAGACTAGTCGAATCCTCATCTGAAAATTGCCTTTCCAATGAGAGCTCCTATGTGTTGAACAAGCAATATTCAGGTACAAGAAACATTTCATATAAGCTTTTAGTAACTCCCAAGTATCCACCACCATCAAGCTCAGCAGTTTCATCATTGAGTTTCTCCTAGAATGTCCTGAGAAAAGGCATATAATGTAGCCTGTCGTTTGAAGGTCCATAGTTACCCGAATAGTCAATACTATCCCCATGTGTATGAACATCTGCAACTGATCTATTCATCTCTGAATAACGATCATGTTTTCCTTCTTCACCAATGCAATGAAAATCAAACATTTCAATCCCTGCATTGTGAAGGTGGCCATCATCCTCAAGGAAGTATCCATCCAGATATATTCCATCATCTGAAAGGCTAGGATCTAGATCTTTACACTCATTGAACCATATTTCCCTGTATTCAGAGTGAATACCTGCATATCCTCCTCATGTAGATATTCATGATTAGCCAGGATATGCCTATTACTGTAGGACACACCTTTTATTTCATCATCTGAAAGGCACTTTGCATCTGCAGCTTTCTCTCCCTGAGGCTGAGTAAGATCTTTGTTCCCATCATTATAGCATGGACCCACATTGAAAACCAGACTCTAGCATTATCCTTTAATGACTGAACAAAGGGCTACATTAAAACATCTTTAGCCTCTAACAGATTTTGCAGATGTTTGTTTGCTGATTCAAAATTTATTCCACTACATTTTGGCAAACACTTTATAAGCTTATTGGGAATAGCATTCTCGTAACCTCCAATTTATTTGAAATTTAGGGCTTTATTCTTTTTGAAAAGTGGCCTTTTTCTAGGAGCACAACCAAGGTTGCTGCTTTATTTTTATCATTTTGAGTACAAAAGAATGGAATACTTGGAAATGTTGTTGCTACAAACAGGTTCAATCAATAGAGTCAACAAATCATGAAGAAGGCACCTTTATTTTCTGGATTCACCACCAGCAGAGCACCTCACGGTCTTTCTTATTTCTTGCTACAACAACAGTAAGTAGAGTCGCCACCCTCTAAAGGGAAATTATAAACCACTATTCTTTTACAGACTCTCCATGGGCCAACACTGGTACTTCAGAGACTCCGTGGCAAAAGATGTGACAAATTGTCCCCAGTGGAGTCACCAGTTCTGTTGGTTTCCAGATCAACAAGTAATAAACCCTAAAGGTTTTCTATTTCTTATCAACAAGTTCACTGCATAATTCAACCAATAGAGACAGGAGGTTGTCTGCACATGCCTCTCCTTCACTTCATGTTATGTCGCACCTAGGGGAGTATCCCTACAATAAAAGATTTAACTTTGGCTAGATTAAGCAAAAGATTTAACTTTTCAGAACAGGCAGAATGCTCCCATTTCCACATCAAGATCTACAAGATGAATCCCAAGTTGGTAATATTCTTGGATTATCTACATTGATTAAAACAAAGAGCACGTAGGGTCCTAATTCTACTCCTACAAACTAATGGGTGGAGGTGATAAGATGGTTTGTGAGTGGAGCCATGGGACTTCCCTAGACCCTTTGAATAGACAAGTCCCCAGACCAGTGCCTTATCTAGGCAACATAGTCAAGCCTAAAAATGTGAATGTTCTCCAATGATAATCTAAACTCGTATCTAGGGGACCTAATAAAACATTGCTGCCTTACAACAATAAGTCCACAAAAGAGTAATTCTCATTATCAGACTTTATAAATCCTTTGACATGACACTCCTCCCTATATCTAATTTAGAGCCTATTTAATCTACTCATCGAGCAGAAGCAGGAAACCAGACATTCAATACAACGAATGTATATTAAAGAACTAAGATATCCTTGATAACCTTATTCAAAAGAGAAAAGACAATGCCAAAGGAGACAATAGTGAACAAGACACACATATAGTGTTTTTCATTTAATTCAACCTGGATAGAACATTATCATATAGGAAAATATCATTTACAAACCATTACTACTCTATACCTAGAGACAAAGAACTAACTCTGTAGTAGTACATGCCTTCTGTAGTGCCCCTCCATTCTCACCTTGGATGTGCAGGTGGTCGGGCTAAGGAGCATGAAGATGAAGGTAAAATAATTGGAATACTTAGGGTATGTTAGACATGTTGATGGTAGGTTTACTATTTTGATGTAGTTGATGACACTCATTGATATTTACTATGATGACATTGATGATTTATGATTGGTATATTATAATTATGATGTGTTCGGCTATGGGTTTAATGGATTAGGTGGATTAATTTTGTGCTTCATGCAACTATCTGATGATATGATATCTAGTTGTTTAGTTATTGTTGAAATTGTTTAATGTAGATATTTGTGATGTGTTTTGTGAAGGGACAGTGTAGTATTACTCATGATGAGTACCCTACTACACTGTGATTCCCTGTCACAGTGTGCCTGTTGGATGATTATACATTTATGTTGTACTTGACACTTTTGTTTGCTATAGGAGTGCAAGTACCAGGCATCGACTCCACCTGAATTGGCAGGTCTAAGCATGCCTTCATACCAATGGATGTTGTGGAAGGGAGATAACATGAGGTTCCTCAGTTTGTCAACATCCTTGATGAGGATGAGGGCACAGTCTTGGATTTTGTCAGTTGGATCAAATGAAGCATGATTATCGAGTCTTTGTTGCTCTTTGGTAAGTTGTCCTTGAGTTGTTTTTTATTACATCAAGTGGTAAAAACAAGGGGCCAAACCCTTAACAGAGATTACATAAGAAAAAGCACAGGCTCAGGAAACAAAAAGAGGCTGGAACCAAAACCTAAGAAACACCAGCTTACAAACGGCAGATAGTAAGCAACAGCAAAAAACTAGCAAACAGACAGCAGAAGGCACACTAGGACATAGAGTCCTCCTAGTCTTTAGCAAGAACTTCAAAAACTTTGTCCAGCTCCTGAGTTCTGTCATTGTCGGCTCCCTGGGAGAAATGTTGAATATCCTGCAAAAGGGTTAAGTTGATCATGGAAGACCTACACAGCATGTGGGTAATGAACTTATAAAGAATAGACAGCTTGAGTTGCAGAGCCACCATCTTGTCCTTTAACTGACCCCTCCTTGTAGTAATGCCAAACAATGGCATTTTCTTTGAATTCATTACAAGTGTTTGGTTCAGTGCGAATTCTTTCACCACCCATAATGATAGCCCACGCCGCAATACCCAGCAGGAGAAGACAAATAAATTACAAAATACCCTTTAGAGGAATCCACCAAGTGATATTCATGTGAAGAAAAACCAGCTGACGCCAATCATGATACTTTAAGTTCCAAAATGCAACCCAAATAATGAGTATTAAGTTCGCATGAAGGGAGTACAGACACCGCTGCCAATTTGCATGGGGATCGTGCATAAGCCTAGACAGGGTGGAAAAACATGCCACCTCATCACTCGACACTTGAGTAGACATCATGTAATAATAGAATTCTTCTCCTTATGAATAAGCATTCCAATGTGACCAGGAATGCTGCTAATTTGGCGCCAAACCCGCCAGATTTGAAATTCCTGACCAAAGTTGGCAAGACCATCAGCAACCGAGTTGCCTTCCCTATAAGTATGGGAGAAAGAGACATTCGGGATGCCATGGAGAATGGTTTGTATATCAGATATAATGTCACTCAGCTTCCACCCACAAGTAGAGAGACTGGTAACCGCATCCAAAATGATTCTAGAATCACCTTGTATGTGGAGATGGCTAATCCCCAAAGAGATCGCCACTTTGAGACCCCAGAGGAGGGCCATTGCCTTAGCAATGTTGTTAGAATGCTTTCCAAGTCCTCCGACATAAGCCGCAACAAGATCAACATGTTCATCCCTTATTATACATCCTCCGCTGGCACATCCATCAGCTTTAGCAGCACCATCAAAATTAAGTTTCAACCACCCCAGCTCAGGCGGGGCCCAAATAGTTTAAGTCTTTTCTAAAGTTTCGTATCATCAAAAGCCAAGATTTGGTTCAGCAAACCCCAGTTAGAAGCCACCCAAGATTCCTATTTGGTCAAAGGTTGATTTGCAGGTTTAATGTTAGCATTAGAAACATTTTCAACAAGAGCCTTAAATAAAGAGATCCAAACCTACATCAAAGACCTATGAGTGTCCCAAAAAATCCTATTGTTTCTTTCTTTCCACAGGGCCCACCCAAGTGAAGGAAGGGTCTGCTTCCACAATTCCTGCAACCAAGGGTGTTTAAGGGGAACATTCCAACTGGCGATACAATCACGAATCTCTTTGTTAAAAACCCATTGTATACCAAATTTTTCTAGAATTCTGCTCCAAACTTCACGGGCATAATCACAATGAATGAGGAGATGTGCCACAGTTTCTTCTTGATTGCAACAAAGAACACATCTGTTGACAAGCTGCAACTCTCTACGTTGGAGGTTACCCTGAGTCAAAATTTTATTATGGGTGGTAGTCCACCAAAAGAAGTTAATTTTAGGAAGACTTTTACAATTCCAGACTTTCTCCCATATCTCATCTTTGTTGACATCCTCCACCAGCAGAAGGTAAGCAGATTTTATCGAGAACCTCCCTTTTTTGTCAGCATACCACAAGAGTTCATCCTTCTGAGGGAATAAAGGAAGTCTGATATCCATCAGTAATTGTTGAACCATATTCAGTTTCTGATGAAACTCAGGGTTATTCATGGTACATTGTAACAGATTCTTCCACCTTTTAAGCCCATGGTCTTGCGTAAGGTAATTACTAACTTTAGAGCCAAAAAATTGCTTGGCCAAGGCAACAATATCTTTATTATCAATTTGGGATGAGAGAGCCTAATTAGTTAACCAGGGGTCTTCCCAGAAGTTGATGAGAGAACCATCTCCTAATTTCCATCTCATTCCTTTTCTAATGATGCTCCTAGTTTAAAGCATTTTATTCCAAATGGCAGAACCTAGCAGAATACCTTCTTGTAGAAGTACCGAGTAGCTATCAAAATCTTTGAGATATTTAGCCTTCATTATATCTCCCCAATCTTTATTTTTGTTGATAAAGTTCCACATTACATTGGACAGCAAAGCTTTATTCATGCTTTGGATAGTCCTGATGTTAAGATCCCCATGAGATTTAGGACAACAGACCTGCTCCCACTTGACCAAAGAAATCCTTTTCTTTTCCTCCATTCCAGTCCATAAAAAAGTCCTTTGTATCTATTCCAGTTTTTCAACTAGGTATCTAGGCATCTTAAAAAGAGATAGGAAGTACATGGGAATGCCTTGAAGGGAAGCTCGTAAAAGTTGAAGTTTCCCAGCATTGCTAAGAAGTTTGCCTTTCCAACCCATGAGCTTTCTCTGAGTTCTTTCAATAATGTTGTACCAAAAGGCAGGATGACATCTTTAACAGTGAGGGGTAGGCCCAAATAAACAGAAGGGAGATTAGCAGCAGCACAACCAAGAATCTTAACAATTTTTCTTTGAAGATCATCAAGAGTATTAAAGAAAAAAACATTGCTCTTCTGAAAATTTATATGTTGCCCAGAAGCCTTAGCATACTCATTCAGTAATCTTTTCCAAGCAGAAGCCTCCACCACAGAAGAAATGCCAAATAGAATAGTATCATCCACAAATTGTTGGATCGTCAAAGGAGTAAGGGAGGTGGCAGGTTTAATCCTAGTGATAACTTTAGAAGAGACTTTGTTTAAAAATGATCTACCCAACGCCTTAGCAATCATAATAAAAAGGTAGGGAGAGAGAGGGTCTCCCTGTCAAATCCCCCTAGAAGGGGAGAAAAACCCTCTTGGGATACCATTCACAAGAACTGAATATTTTGCAGTAGTAACAACTTCCTTGACAAGAATGAGGAGTTTATCATTAAAACCAAATTTGTAAAGAATTTTAAACAGAAACTGCCAAGAAACCCGGTCGTAAGCTTTAGAGATGTCGAGTTTGAGAGCCATGCTAGGTATTCGACTTTTTTCCATGGAATGAATAGTCTCATGAGTAGCAAGAATGGCATCCAAAATCTGCCTGCCTGGGACAAAACCTTTTTGCGTGGGAGAAATGATCTTATCCAGATAAGGTTGCAATCTGAAAACCAACAACTTAGTGCATATTTTATAAAAGGTGTTACAGAGGCTTATAGGCTGGAAATCCTTGAACATATCAGGGTTGGGTTTTTTAGGAATCAAAGCAATATAGGTGTTATTAAATTGTCTAAGGAGCTTACCAGTCCTGAAAAAGTCTTTAACAGTAGCAGTGACATCGAACCCAATGATTTCCTAGAATTCTTGAAAAAACACCGGAGGAAATCCATCGGGACCAGGAGCTTTATAAGGGCCCATAGAAAAGACAACAGCCCTGACTTCTTCCTTAGTAACAGTTTTCAAAATGTCAGTATTATCTTCCACACTCAAAATAGAAGGTATCTCTTCTAACAGCTGAGAAATAGACAGCGAATTGTTAGCAATTGGCTCAGACTCCGACAGCAGGTTGTGAAAGAACCTAACAGCATTATCTCCAATCTTCTCATCTTTAGTAATAAGACTACCATCTTCCAATTTAATAGAAGATATGGTGTTGGATTTTCTATGTTTAAGGGCGGATTTATGAAAGAAGGTCGTGTTCCGATCCCCTTCTTTGAGCCATTGGATGCGGGACTTTTGTTTCCAAAAAATTTCTTCCTTGTACATGATATCCTTCCAATCCTTAATGAGGTTGTTAAGATAATAATAATAAATTAAGGGTTTACTAAATATTTGTCTTTAATAGTAATTAATAATCTTTGTTGTTAAATAAAATAATGTGTTATTGGGTATACTAAATATTGTTTAAATAAGAATTAAATTCGTAATTGTAATAGGTAATAATAATAACAATGATAATAAGTAAACTAGTATATTTATATTTAAAAAAATATATCTACAGTACGCCGAGAGATATCTTCCAATTTGTTGGCATTTATAAATTACTTGCAGTTAGAATATTTGATACGCTCACATGAGTTAATTTAAAGAGACTATGCTGCGAGACTTTTCATATTCTTCAAACGTAATAAAGATTTCACTCCATAACTATCCAAGTTTTTATATTTTTCTATCCATTTGGCTTTCACAAATTTATTTATTTACACATTTTATAAATTTTGTTTACATGGGAATCTAAATCTTAATTGTTTACAAGTATCTGAATCTTTGAACCCTTGTTGTGAGTGTAGAATGCCTCTTGGCGTAATTATGAATATTTAATATGTTTTTTTTTATTATTAAGGATGCATAACATCATAATATTATATTAATATAGAAACAATATTTACATATTACAAAAAAAGCCCTTTAGGCCAATATATGATCAAGATGATCCATATACGATCAACAAAAGAAAAGTCCAAAAGGCTAGATATTTCAAATGAGAAGCAGAGAACCAAAAAAAGACCCATAGAAGAAAACCCTAAGCATTTCCCATGTTAAGATCAGTAACCTGGAAGCCATGAAGAGCAGCAGGAATGAATATTATTTTATGTTGATATATGTGATATTATATTATATTACTTGTAGATTTATATTAATGTATTAGTGGGTTGACGTGAATGATGTAAATATTAATTTTCAAATTTGAGAATCTTCCTATAGGTGGGGAAATTAATGCATTTGTTTTTGGAAGAAGTGGATTCCTGTAATGGGTTAGTTATGGGATGGAATTTATTGAATTTGGCTATTTTTGTGTGAGGAAAGATATTTGAAGTAGGGAATTTTGCAGAATAGGGGACACAGTTAGATTTTGGGAAAAAGTTTACATAGAAAGAGATTTGGGGGAAAAGAAGAACGGGAATCATCGGGAAAGAGGATTCGAAAGTTCATAGATTCATTCTGGGTATGTTTGAAATAGACTTTGTTGAATTCAATTAGCATTTTTGTGTATGACTAATCCAGTCCAGGGTCATTTGAGTGGTATTTTTGGGAAAATATCAAAAATATAATTTTTGGTATTTTCTATATCTTAGTAAATTGCATTTTCGGAGGCCTTCGAAGCAAAATTAGGGCTCAAAACTCCATGCTTTAGTGATCGAGCAACTCAAACTAGATAATTAGTTTATCTTTCCAACAAGTCCAAGAAGTTTAAATTCTAATAAAATAGCTAGGAGTTATGACCCTGCCAAGGGGAAGATCAAACATTTCCTAATTTTTAAAGTTTTTTTTGAATTTTTGTAATTAGTTTCACCTTCCAGTAGCTCTTTTTGTATTCCAAGGGTAATGTGACCCTTCATATCATATGTAAGCATATATATTTCAAAAGGAAATGAATAAAAATCAATTTTTCAAAGGCAATTCACAACTCTCAGCGAGTTTGCCTATTTGCAGAAACTCAAGTCTTCTTTGTTTATTTTATTGCATTTCAATAATATAGACTCAGCATTAGGTATTGTCTAGATTAGTGGTATCAGAGAAATTCACTCATGTATGTCACACCATACATGATCAGGTTATCAGAAGTTGGGGTTGAAGACACATGACCCATCAGATTATCTTCCTTTGAGGAGCACTTGATCAATAATGTCAAAACAAGGGGAACATTCAGACTCTTTTAAGGAGATGGTGGAAGAAGCTTTAGCAAAATAATGTGAGGAGATGATGAATCAGTTTTCTTATCTGCTTCAAAGAAATCAACAACCCAACATGGGTGGAGTACTGTTCGGTGGTCACACTCCTTTCAAAGTGTGGGTAAATTTTGATATTCCAAATTTTGAATGCAAAATAAATGCAGATGTTGTTGATGATTGGTTGTCAAAATTAGAAAGATATATTTTTGTGAATCAATTTTCTAATGGTGAAAAAATAGCATTCACTCTCCTCAAAGTTGAGCATCATGTAAAACAATCATGGGAAAATAGAATGTTGTTTAGAGAAAACCTTGATATAGAATTTGATGAAGCGACTCAAGGTGAACCCTCATGGGGAGAGTTTGTGGAACATATCAAGGGAGAATATTGTCCTGGAAATTCATATGAGGATAAATATATGGAGTGGCAGATGCTTCGCCAGAAGAAGGATCAATCTGTTCAAGATTACACTAATGTGTTCCATGCTCTTTCAGCAAAGCTTGGGATCATGGATATAGAAAAGCATCAAATTATGAAGTACCACAGTGGACTTCATCGCTATATCCAAATAGAGATGGATTTTCTCAATAATGAGACCTAGGGGACTGCCTACAAATATGTAGTAAAGATTGAGGAGAAATTCAAACAAAAGGGAAAAAAGATTATTTTTCAAATAATAAATCCAAGAATGAAAGTGGTAGCAAATTCATGGGAAAACAGCCAACCAAGGATTCCACTTCACAAGCATCATCAACAGCAAACAAGAGTGGAAAGAAGATATGGTGTGAATTCCATAGAAGCCCAGGACATAACACGAAGTACTATCGAGCTGCCAAGACATTGATGATAGGGTTGCAAGAAAAAGAAGTTGAACCTAAACTTGAACCATTGCCTATGGACTCTTTTGAGCAAAGGAGTGATAACCACGTAATTGAAGCTGACCCCTATGCCACAGTCACTACTGCCAAGATTTTGCCTCGAGAAGATAAGCAACGTTTATTCCACTCACAAATGTGGGTAAACAACAAGGCCCTCCATTTCATTGTTGATAGTGGAAGTCAAAAGAATCTAATCTCTGCTGAGACTATTAAAATGTTGAACTTGTGGACCACACCTCATCCATAGCCATATCATGTGGGATGGGTAAGCAATCAAAGTTGAGATATTCAAGTAAATAAGCAATGTTGCTTACCTTATTCTATCAAACCATTCAAAGATGAAGTCATATGTGATGTGGCACCATTGGATGTGTGTGATGCATTGTTGGGGCACCCATATATGTACAAGCATCATGGTGTATATGAATCCAAACCTCGCAGTGTCACTATCAAACTAGGAGAAAAGAAGTATCGAATACCTAAGGTAAATCCTGCACAACCAGCATCTTTGATTACTGCAAAACAATGTAAGCGATTAATTGCTCATAATGGAAAATTTGTTCTGTTAATGGTTTGAAATGAGAGAAAGAGGTCAATTATAGCCAATACCCATGGCAAAATGGCCACCACTTCCACTCATCAAAAATAGATGGATAAAATATTGTCATCATATGAAAATGTTTTTACCTCACCAACAGGGGTACCACTTCACTGTCAAGTCAAGCATTCAATTGATCTAATTCCAGGGACACCATTACCAAATGGGTTATAGGTAATCAATTTTGGAGAATGATGAGATCAAGTGGTAGATCCAAGAGTTGATTCAAAAAGGACATATTCACCCAAGTGCTTCACCATGTGGCAGCCCAATTGTTCTTGCCAGAAAAAAAAGATGGAACATCGCAGCTTTGCATCGATTATAGGGTCCTCAACAAGATCACTGTGAAGAACTGATATCCACTCCCTCGCATTGATGACTTGCTGGACCAACTTAGAGGGGCTATGTTTTTCACCAAAATTGACTTGAAATCTGGATACCATCAAGTGCCAATTGAACCAGCAGATGTATGGAAAACTACCTTCAAATCCAAGGAGGGTTTGTTTGAGTGGTTAGTTATGTCGTTTGGCTTGACTAATGCCCCTGCTACCTTCATGAGAATGCTAAATGATGTTTTGAGACCATTCACTAATTCTTTTGTTGTTGTGTACTTGGATGACATCCTCATTTTCAGTAAGACATGGGGTGAGCATTTGCAGCATGTTCAACAAGTACTGTCAACCCTACAACAACATCTTCTCATTGCCAACAAAGATAAGTGTTCATTTGGAATGGTAAGTATTCAGTACTTGGGATACATTGTGGACAGCAAGGGTATTCATGTGGATCCTAAAAAGATATAAGTCATCAAAGACTAGCCATCTCCCAAGAATCTCACAGAACTTCGTAGTTTTTTGGGATTGGCTAACTTCTATCACAGGTTAGTACTTGGATTTTCACATTTAGCATGGCCCATGAATCAGGCACTCAGGGGAGGAGCAAGAGCAAGGTTCTGTTGGATAGAAGCACAAGAAAAAGCATTTACAGAATTGAAAAAGAGGTTATGTTCTGCACCAGTATTGATACTTCCTAATTTGACACAGTCTTTTGAAATTGAAATAGATGCATCAGATTACGCACTTGGGGCAGTGCTCATGCAACATGGGCATCCAGTTGCCTACCATAGTGCAACCTTTTCTGATATCGTACGAAGGTATCCTACATATGACAAGGAATTGTATGCCATTGTTCAAGCCTGCAAGCAATGGAAACACTATATCTTGGGGAAGGAGACTATAATCCACATAGATCACAAGCCTCTACATATCTTACAGACACAAGTAAAGCTATAAAATGATAGGCATCAAAGATGGGCTGCCTACTTGCAAAATTTTCACCTCAATATTTGCCACAAAAAGGGAAGTAGTAATAAAGTTGCAGACTGCTTGAGTAGACCTCCAATCAAAGCTTTAACAATAGTACTAGATGCTTGTGGTCACCAAACCACAAAATGGTCTCAACTATATGCTTTAGATGATGATTTTGTTGATATTTACAATAGGCTAGTAGAAGGTACACTAGTTCCTAACTTTTATTTGTAGGATGGTATTCTCTATCACATGGGACAAATCTGTGTTCCAGCTAAGGAGTGACAAAAGATGATATGGGAGGCACACTACAGCCGTGTTGCAAGACACTTTGGAAAGGAGAAAACCATTGTTGTACTTCAAAGGTATTTCTATTGGCCCAAACTATGACATGATGTCACTTTGTACATCCGATCTTGCACAGCTTCTGCCATTGCAAAGCCTGCCAATCGTAAGCAAGGACTATACACACCTCTTCCTATTACTACCAAACCTTGGCAATCTGTTTCAATGGATTTCATGTCTGGCCTACCATCCACAAAACATGGATATGACTGTGTGTATGTGGTGGTAGATAGATTTTCAAATATGGCTATCCTAGTAGCTTGCAAGAAGGGGATATCTGTACAAGAAACTGCCAAGCTTTTCTTTGAAAATGTTTGGGTTCATTTTGGTCTACCACTAAGCATCATTTCTGACAGAGATAGTAGGTTTCTCAACAACTTTTGGATAGCACTATGGGATTTGATGGATACCAAATTGACCAAGTCTACTGCATTCCATCTACAGACGGATGGGCAAACTGAGGTAGTGAACCAAATGATTCTTCATATTTTGCAGATGTACCACTCTAAACATCCTCGCACTTGGGATGAGAGTCTACCATATGTGCAGCATAGCTACAATCGTGCCTTGCATGGTTCCACAAGGCATAGTCCATTTGAAGTGTGTCTTGGGCATCAACCATTGGCTCTTATTGATGTGGCAATGCCATTCATTTCAAATGCTTCCTCATCACATGCTAAAAAGGAATTAGATAAGGCAACCAAGTTTGTTGAGAAAATTTGCCATATCCACAAGCAAGTTTAGGAAATATTACAGCATACTAGCCAAAAATATAAGTGCAGGCATGATCAGCATCGTATACCTCATCAATTCAATGTTGGAGATAAGGTATGGCTTCACCTTCAAAAAGAGAGGCTTCAAGGGCCATACAAGAAACTTATCCCCATTCGATATGGGCCATATACCATCACAAAGCAAATAGGTGAGAGTGCTTTTGAGCTTAACGTGCCATCTTTTTTGGGACTGCATCCTGTTTTCAATGTTGAGTTATTACATCCCTAGTTTCTGCCATTACTGGATACTTCAGAAGTGGTAGAACATATCAGCAGCACAAAATTGAATCCTAACACTACTGCTCCACTCACAACTAATCAGATCATTGATGTCTTGGTCAAGACACTGAAGAAACAACAAATTCCCCTTTACTGTGTGGTTCAGGTAGGCAGACTTCCTCATTAAGGCAAGTGATTCACTAGGGATCAAATTGCAAAGTAGTTTCCTCAGTTGTTGCAGACTATAGATGCAATGGGGCCCATTTCCTCTTAAGGGGGAAGCATTGATCCAGTCTAGGGTCATTTGAGTGGTATTTTCTACATCTTAGTAAATTGCATTTTTGGAGGCCTTCAGAGTGGAATTAGGGCTCAAAACTCCATGCCTTAGTGATCAAGCAACTCAAACTAGATAATTAGTTTATCTTTCCAACGAGTCCAAGAAGTTTAAATTCTGATGAAATAGCTAGGAGTTATGACCCTACCAAGGGGAAGATCAAACATTTCCTAATTTTTTAAGTTTTTCTGAATTTTTGTAATTAGTTTCACCTTCTAGTAGCTCTTTTTGTATTCCAAGGGTAATGTGACCCTTCATATCATATGTAAGCCGATATATTTCAAAAGGAAATGAATAAAAATTAGTTTATCGGAGTCAATTCACAACTCTCAATGAGTTTGCCTATTTGCAGAAACTCAAGTCTTCTTTGTTTATTTTATTGCATTACAATACTACAGGCTCAGCACTAGGTATTGTCCAGATCAATGACATTGTTTGTGTATGTATATAATTTTGAGCATTGCTCTTTAAACCTATCATTATCTTATGTCTCCTGTCGCCATTTGAATATGTATTGTTATGTCTCCTATTGCATGGCAGGGCATTACACTTGGTATTAGAGCCTAGGTTGCAACACTGAGACCTCTAGATGGTTGTTGTTGCTCTAGGTTAAGTGATTTTCTCTTTTTGGTAAGTTGGTAATTGTACCTCCTACTTGTGTGCATTAGTATGACATTAGAAGGTTGATAAGTTTACAGACTTGCTCTTTAGGAAATGAATTATTTATGTCATATTTTACTTATATGTCTATAATGTATTCTCTCTCCTTTTCTGAAAATGTGATGATATATCTACCAATATGAGTTTCCTGAATGTGAGTGCATATAATTAAGTATTGGAATGATTTAATCATTTGGTGGCACCATGCAATGCAAGTCATGTGGTTATGTAATGTTGTCATGTGTGGGGTATCTCTACGTGGTTGCTTACTAATCTATATCTATTTCCTAGTTGATCATGACCGCATGTGGAAGATCTGTTAGTATCATTATATATGCCTGTGTAAGAACTGTGTGCAGGAGATCAAACAAGAGCTTGAGTTGGGCCCACGAGATCATGAATGTGATAATGTAAGTCAATTATAGTTTTGAATTATTCCTATGTGTGACACCTACATTTCCATCCACAATTCACTCCATAATTATCTAAATTAAATAGATTATCCACTTGTACTTAATTATTAATTTAAATAAATTAAATCAACTTTCCCACTCCATTATTAAACTTAAATAAATTAAATCCATTTCCATTTAATTATTAAATTAAATAAATTAATTTAAATCCACTTTACCCTATTATTAAATTAAAATAAATAGGTCCACTCCCATCCACTTAAAATAAACTAGCACTTGCACCCATTGGAGATTCAAGGAATACGCCGATAGGAACAACCGACGAGTTTAGAAAATTTTCTAGCATGAATATTTTTTAGGGCGTGAGATAATTCCAAGCACTATAATGCTCACATATAAAAGCCTATCGGCTAATAAATAAAATTTAAATAAATAAATTTTTGCCTCCAAAATCACTTAAATTAAATTAAATGAAAGGGCCCCTTGCACATGATCCAATGCCCCAAGTTGTCTCATTTAATCTCAACCATTCATCTATCATTTAATTCTATCCATCCACTCCCTCGTGCAAGCACCTATACATACAATCCTCAATCCTTCATCTCTCATGAATGAAGCAAGAGAAAACATTTCCTCGTGAACAAAAGGTGACAACAACTCAAGAGGAGATAGTACATATGATCAAGATACACACATGAATGCTTCCCTTCACATTCATACATACATATTCAGGTAAGTGCATGTAAATGGGATACAAAAAGGGGGTCAAAAGTGACCACTTTTTTTTTGAAATAAGATAAACCTGAACTGGGATGAGTAATTTGATATGCATGTACTCAAAATTTGAAGAAATGAAAAGAACAAGAAGTGTAGTACTGTAAATCTAGTTTCTAAACTACTAAAGTTTTAAAAAAATAGTTAAGATTAAGAGGGTGAAATGTTGTGCACACACAAAAGTGTTCATGTTTTTCTCACTAAAATATAACATAGTGTCTGGTGTGCACCCCCCTATTTTTTGTTGCATTTAGTATTTTTAAAAACTAGTTGGCAAAAATATAGTTAAGAGTGAGTACTAGAAGTTGTGTATTTTTTGTAATTTTTTATTGAATATATTTTTTGTGACTTTTCAAAGTAGATGCATCCTAAAAACTACATCACTGAGCATGCATGTCATTTAACTTGCACAAAAATAAATGAAAATGTAAACATTTTTTTTTAATGTACAAAGAATGAAGTATAGAACTATCCTATATAATTTTTTTAAAATTTTGATAAGTGGATCAAAAGTTATAAAGAAAAATCAATACATGTGTGATTGAAGAATATGAGGACACTATTTAAAGAAAATAAAAATAAATATCTTAACTTATTCAAATATTTTTAAAAAAATATATGGTTAGAAAGCTAAGAATTAGCTTGTCATTTTGGTGGTGGTTTCATCAAATTTTGTTATCAAATGAATAAATCTGACGATGTTGAAGTTCAAAAATGCTATTGACTATGAAAAATATGTCTTTGGGAGGTCTCATAGAGGTCCAATCCTTACGGTTGGTTGCCCAAGCCTAAAAAGGAAGGATAAAAATATGAAAAAAACAAAATGCGAGTACATTTTGTGTTGCCCAAAACATGAGCGTGTTTTAAATTCCACAAAATACACTTTATTTTATGAAACATAAAATGCACTCACATTTTGTGAAACTCAAAATGCACTCGTGTTTTTTGGTCCACAAAACGTGCTTGCATTTTGGCTTGGTATTCACCAAGCCAAAACATAATCGTGTTATGGCCATTTAAACATAACGAGCGCATTTTGCCAAAAAAATTTGATGTGGCTGCTTTTTTGTATACTATTTCCATGCACTTACCTATTCATGTGCTTATGTGACAATTACATCATTCAATGAGGTACATGCTATCAAGATCTTGAAGAATCCACTACATCACCCATATCTATGAGTAAATCCACTCAATAAAGGAGGTCTCTTGCTTGGTAGGTGAAGGTAAGAATTTGATTTGATCTTCTTTATGCTCAATCCAAACGTATTTTGCTTGATTCAGAATAAGGGTTTAATATAGATTTAATCTCTTGCATTTAAGTTCTAGATCTAGCATGTGTATACCTTCTTAGAGCTTTCCTTCACTTGCACTACACATGAGATAGCATAGTGTGAAGTGTAAGGATCGAGTCTCTTTCCCTGTAGATCTAGGTTTAAACCTTTGCAATTGAAAAAATAAAAAAGACTAGTTAGCAATGAAATGTGAGCGTAGGAGGAGTGATGTACATATGGGAGGGTGAGTGCAAGGTAATGAGGTCTAAAATGGCCAAAAAGGGGAAATATTTTCCTAATTAGAGTTTTTTGTATATGGTTTAAAATTATGAAATGTAGGATTTTGTTTCTAGTTTTCAAATATATATTTTATTGTAATGCCTAGATGATAAAAATTGGTTAAGTAAAGGGTGTGTAAAAGAGACCTTTTTAAAAAACAATGTCAAACGCCAAAACATGCATGTGTACAACCCACCTAAACAGAAATAAACGAAAGTATTTTTCAAAATACTTTTATGGAGATATGCATATGAAGTTGAAGTTTGGTTCAAGATATTTTTAATATTTTTTTAATTCTTTTATTAATTATTTAGTAGGATTAATGTATAAATTTGAAGCCACTCATGTACAATCCACATATTTGACCTAAAATTATTGTAACATATTTTTTTGTGTAGAGAATGATGTCTAGATTGGTCACATCTAATTTCAAAAAATAAAAAATATATATGTCATTTCAAGTTTATGAGACTTTGTGTTTAAAAACTATAAATAAATAGAAAAATATGTTTAAAGTTTAAAAAATTACATATTTGGAAACTAGACATTCTTAGTTATAATGAATTTTAGTATCATCAATAAATTATTGAAAATAACTATTCATTCTCATGTATAATGAGTTTTAATTTCATCAAAAAATATTGAAAAATAAAGTCATCAACCATGTTGTTAAAGTTAGTTTTAGTAATAGATGTTATCATGACATTGTACTTCCAGGTTCAAGGCTTAGGGTTAGATTTCCAAGCCTAAAACCAATGCAAAATTGGAGGAGGGGTATTTTGCATTTAAATGCAATGGATATCTAATCAAAATGGATGTCCATTACATTTATATTATATATGCATTTAGATAATAGTGAAGAAATACCCACTAGAGTGGGAAAAAATAAAAGTAAATACTTTTTTAGAATGTGCATCCCTTAGTGACAGATATCTATTCCTAACAAACATCTATTTGTAACAGATATCTATTCCTAACAAACATCTATTTGTAACAGATATCTATTCCTAACAGACATCCATTTGCAATGGATACCTTCTTAGGTTTGAATTCAAACCTAAATGGATATATGTTTGTAAAAGGCAGGCACTTTTTTTACAAGAAATATAATATCCATTTTGCTCGATGATTTTTTACCCCATATTTTTCCCCTCAAAAGACCTCAACTTCTTGCACTTACTTGAGAGGAGCTCTAGTGGATAGCTTCCAATGGTGATGCAATTGTCATTAGAACCACTATATCATCACAACGTGCTTAATCAAATAGACAAACACATAATAATAGTAATAATAACTATAATTCTTTAGGAGTGCAATGGCTGCACTTGACTGCAACATAAAATTATTTCTCTTTTTCTCTATTTAATGTTTTTTAAATAATTATCATCAAAAATTATAAAATGTCATTCATACCCTCCACAAGGAAGCCATAATGACTCATATTTAGCATTCACATTGTAGACATCTGGGAATGGGCGAGCTGACACCACCCTTTCCGCCACCTCACTAACACCACACCGATGTTGTCTTCACACTAACTCAGCCCCCTTTTCATCCATTTATCTGAATTAATTAGATAAATTCCCTTTTATTTAATTAATTTCCCCTTTCATCTACTTACCCTAATTAACTAAATAAATTTCATCTTTATTTAATTAATTCCACCTTTCATTACCCCTTAGCCCTAATGAATTAAATAAAATTCATCTTTAATTAATTAATTATCCATCATCCCTAATTAATTAAATAAAGTCCCCTTTATTTAATTAATTCTAACATTAACCTTCAACAACCTAGGTCAATTAAATAAAATCCTTTTTTATTTAATTACCTATCATCCTCTAATTTCACCCTCCATGGTTAATTAAATAGACACTATTCAGTTAAGCCTAATCCCCTTCTAATCACCATCTTCCAACTAATCAAATCCTCTCACAATAAATTTAAATTTTTAATTCCTCCACTAGAGGACAAAATACAAAAGTCAATTCTCTAATCAATCCACACCCTCCATTTTGAAAGATGCTCTAGGATTCAATCCAAACCCTCCATTCCATCTCCATCTTTCATTGGTCCATACCACCTCCTCCTATTTTACCTCCTCACCACAAGATTTCAGCCCTCTATCCTGAGGTAAAATCTCAGCCCTCCATCCCAAGTCAACTTCCATCTATAAATACAAGTCCAACTCAAGGCTTTATTCACACCATGCTTTTTTACCTTAGCCTTATGTTGTCCATTTATGAACTATTATGCTGGTAAAATCTTAAGCAGACCACATAGTATCCTATCCATGCAATGGAATAGCTAAGTGAGTTGGGTGCATCACTCCCATCCTATCAAGGAGTAGGCAAGGTTGAGGGCATGAAGGTATAGAATTTTATAGTTTTTCTTTCTATTTATGGTCCTTTTCCATTCACTTGTCTTCATTTTCCATGTCCGATGGGGCTCCACGTCCCAAAAACTAATGATTTTTGGAAGTGTTTCCATGTTTTTACGCACAAGTGAAAGGTTAGTGCTTTTGACTATTCCCTAATGCCTTTGCTTGCAGGTTTAGCACTTATACGGACTTTGTTAGCACTTTTGATAACACTAATCCCTTTATCTTACAGGTCAGTGCCCTCATGTTTTGTTTTAGCACTTTTGGTTTAGTTTAGCATCTTTGCTCATTTACTTAGTGTCGTGGCTAGCTTCCTTAGCACCTTTGTGTCTTATAGTAGTGCTTTTGTTTTCATCAACTGACTCTGTTATTTGGTGGAGTTTATCTCAAATTTTTATCATTTATACGCTTTCTATTGAGCTAACATGTGTCTTTAACCTATTTAGTGCCTTGTATGAAGGAATTTAACATTTTATTTGTAGGTTTTTGAACAACGGTTTTTTTTTATTGTTCTCTTGGTTGACCTAGGGTCTAACATTGTTGGCTTTTGTTTACATTGTCTATTTTTATAGCCTTTTAAGCTAACACTAACACTTATATGTATTTCAAGTCACCACTTAACCTTTGATTCACAGGAAACCTAGTCATTTCTACAAGTCCTTGGTCTCTATTCAGCCTCAGCGTCTACACCAGCTCCTTTAGTGCCTTCGCTTACAAGTTCAGGTATAGTGCAGGTATAACACTCAACCCCTTTAGCACTTGTGTTACATTGTTTAACACCTTTGACATATTCTTTAGCACCTTTTTGTCATCCTTTAATGCTTTTGATATTATCTTTAGTCTTGTTTATAACCATTTAGCACTTTCGTTCTTATTGTTAGCACCTGTGCTCTACCTTGCAGTACCTATGCTCTGACTATCAAAATTTACGCTCTGTCTGTTAGCGCATTTGATCTATCTATTAGCACATATGCTTTATCTATTAGCGCTTTTGATTTTGTTTTCTCATAAACTAACTCTGCTTGTTTGTCCTAAGCTAACCAATCTATGTAGTTGTATCTCGTCTATCTAAGATTGAAAAAACAAAGACTACTAATTGTTTCCTACAGCACCGCGGTCAAAGAATCTTGTTTTTCCAATAGTTTATATCTCCACATTAGATTAGTGGGATTAAAAAGAATTGTTTTTCATGTCTTGAGATTCTTGATTAGACATATGCTCTCCCCTCACACCTTTTCATGATCTTGGGGATCAAAAGACCATCATTATCCTTTGTGTTCATTAGTTATCCCAAGGTTCACTTGAGTGTGTATGCTCTCCCCTTGCACCTCATGTGAGCTTGGGATCAAAAACACCAAGTGTAATCTTTCCCTTTAGGATGCCTACTTGGGGATCTCATCCCCCCAAGGGATGACCTCAACTACATGTTTTGGTGAGGTATATAAAGGGGGAGCAAAATCTATACCTGAGCAAGTGGCCATTGTCATGCTTCAGGAAGCCTCAGGACCCTCAATCTGTCAAGATTTGGTAGTGAAGAGAAGAGAGACCCTCCTAATCTCACCCTTGTTGGCACCTATATTTTTCCGCTCCCAAACATGCATTATTTTGCCTCAAAATCTATGAAAAAATCCCCATTTTGCTATTGCAAGTGAAAACCCCTCGTTTAAATTCGATCAGAGATAGTTTTCAGGGGTCTTTTTCCTCAAAAATCACTAAGTTATGTCCCTAAGTCTTTCCCCTTTATTCCCTTAGAAAAATTTATATTTTTTTCTTTAGTCGACTAGTCAGCATTTTCTCAAACTCGCTAACTATTTTAGGAGTTCAAGTATTGGTTGACTCGCTAATATGGCATCAGCAGCAGTAAAGGAAAAGGCCCGCAAAGCAAAGGGAAAAGTTCTAAGTAAGCGGCAAAGGAAGAGGAGTCTTCAGTCAATAAGGTGTTTTAGTTCGAAAGTCTGAAAGTTCACCGATATGAGGTTTGATTGATAAAGAAATTGCTGACAAAGGAAGCGAAGTGATTTTCCCATGGTTTGGGAAAAATAATATTTTTTGATAAAGGTAAAGGTTTGAAAAGTCAATGGTTTAGCATGGGCCACTTTTTTTTATAAAGAAAATATGGAAGATGAGATTTTTTCTAAGGCATAAGAAGTTTAGAAAAGGGAGAGATCGCTAATCAAGGAGGCAAAGGTAAGAAAGAATAGCGAGTTAGGAAATTTTGAAATTTGCTAATAAGGAAAATAAAAGGTGCAGAAGTGTAAAAATTGTTAAGGAAGAGTTGTCGAGGAAGTAGCAAAATCATGAACTTTCTAAGAGTTTGATATTTCCATAGTTTGTCAATAAGGTGTGTAAAAGAAGACAAAAGTATAGTTCAGACTAGGGCAACTTTGCTAATAAGGCAAAAGAGAATGATGGGAAAATTTCTAAGGCATGAAAGAAGGGGAAAGTGGCAAGTTAGAAAAAAGGAAGATTTGCCAATAGGAAGAAAATTTGACTAAGGAAAATGTCTATCGGCAAATCGAGAGAAGAATGAACTAAAGAAATAGTTCAAAAATTTGGAGATTCGTCGATAAGGCGATAATGAAGTGCTTTTCTCTTGGTTTTGAATAGGCAATTTTTGTCGATAAAAGGCAACAAAGCCCTTGCTTCGGCAAACAACATTTTTGTTGATAATGCAGAAGAATAAGAAATGGTACTAAGGCTCTTGATTCAAAAAAGAGCAAGTTTGCCGATAAAAAGAAAAATGACTAAGGCAAAAGGTTCTCAAATTTCACTTTTTTATGATAACAAGGCAAAAGGCCCTTGGTTCAAGAAATCAGATATTTGTTGATAAGGTAAATTTTGGAAAGAAGAAAGCTAGAATCGGCAAACTGACAAAAAGCAAAACTTTTCATAATGTTCGAGATTTTGAAGAATCGCTGATAAGGTGATAGATAAGGAAAAGAGAAAGTAAGGCTCTTAGATGAAATTTGAAGATTTAGAGATTTGTTGATAAGGTAAATAGATGAAGGTGCTAAAAGGAAAAAGGGAGCTTGGTTCAGCAAATGTGAAAATTACCGACAGGAGAGAAAAAAGAAGAATGAGGTGTTGCAAGGCATGGTTCAAAAAATTGATATTTTACTGATAAAGGGTAAGTAAGGCCAGTTCGAGATTTTGAGAAATTGTCAACTAAGGGATAAAATAAGAAGAAAAGGAGGATAGTTTGGCAAAGGTGAAGTTTGTCGACAAAGCAAATAGAGAAAGGGGGGAAATAAGGGAAAGTTTGCCAAAATGCAAAATGATTGTTAAATATAAGCAGAAAGATAGAGGCAAACAAAAATACAAAAGTTGAAGAGGATTAGCCAATGGAGGCTGCCCAGCACGCAAGATGGTACATTCAGAACCAGATGGTTTAAAATAGAAAAATAGGACAACATATTGGGAATGTTATATATGCTTGAAATAGGTAATTCCCTGAATGTACGCCATGATTACAGGGATATACAAACTAATTTGTACTAAGATTTTAATGAGCCTATAGAACAGTACCATGCAGGTGGTTGGCATGGTGAAGTTCTTCAATGCACAAAGGAAAAATTAGCTAAGTCAATGTTGCAGGTAGCAGGAAAAGGGAGTTGAACCTTCTCTCTTCAATGCATAGGTATAGGAAGAGTGCAAGCAATCTTCCTCTATCATCTTCAAAATTAAATGAGCATGGGTTCTCTCCCCAGCATGCAAATCTTCTAATAGACTGGGATTGGAATTAATACAACGTGGGTGTGGTCCTTGACATGGTGCGATGCCCAGGAATGTGGAGTGCGTTGAACACTATATATGCAAAAGTTTGAGTTTATGTAACAGTTGGTCAGTTGTGTAATTTCTCAACAGGGTTGTGAGCTCTGGAAGGTAGGATAGAAAGGTTATTTTTGTATTCTTTGTTTAACATGAAACAGTCATGAATTGTATGTAATAATTTGCAAATCTTTTTATCATATTACTATTTTTCTCCATTGTTGTAGGTGTTTTCTTAGAAAACCATAATCGTAGTTGTAGTTTCCTTTTGCCACATTTAGTGGTATAAATGTAAGATTTGATTTGAATGAATGTGACAATTCTTAATCCATTCCCAAGCTTTGTAATTGGTCATTTTAGTATTTCATAGGGAAGAACATTGTCTGGTGTTGGATCATTAAGTATTTTAAGTGATTTGATATTGATTTCCTTGCATTTGATTTATCAAATAGGTAGTTATACACTTGTGTGTGGTTGTTTTTCCTCTATTGAACAATAGATTCTGCAGCCCAATGGATAGGCACCATTCTAAGTAGCCTTAGATCACTGAATCTTTAAAACAAAACAATAGAACTATCTTTAAAAGTAGTATAAGTATTATGCATCCTCATTGTGTAGGATTGCCATTATCAGCTATATAGGGGTCTTATAATAGCTAGTTGTTCTTAGTTTAGTGAAATATTTGGGGCTAGGAAAGTGATTTGGGTTTGGTTAATATTTTTAGTTGTTTATCTAGTTTGAATGTTAATACCTACTTAGGTATACCCCTTGGAATATCTCTCCAGAGTTTAAGCTAAGATCAAAGAGTAGAGGAGTCTAACCACTCCTGTTAGTTGGCCAAGATCACCCAAAACTTGTTGATAAACCTCTTCCTATCACCCTGACGACAGTCCTTGGCCTAGGTGATTTAGGGATGTTTTAGAGTTTTGGGTTGCAATTATTTTGGGTACCAACATTTGGCGTTGTTATTGGGGACATAATTCTTTTGCTCAAATTAGAAGTCCTTGGTAATAGTGAATCATTTTTAGTTCTAGTTGTTGATATTGAAATATAGTTTTGTTTAAATTTTTCTTCCCAGTAGGGGAAGTGGCGACTCTGTTTTGTTAACCCAAAATTAATTTTAGTTTGGAAAAAGTTTCATAATGGATAGAGGAAGAAACTAGGAGCAGCCTGGACATGAGGAGTCCTTTAGTAATGCTAGAAATAGAAGAAGTAGGTATAGGGTAAGAAGACCCCATGTGGTGCCTACAAGAAATGCCCAAGACAATATATTTGTCAACCTCATAAGCCAATACAACTACACTTCTAAGGATTCTGCAAATAACATGCTTAGGAGAAATGAAAGATAGAATAGAAATGAGTATGATGTTAGAAGAAATGAAAATATTATTAGTAGAGGAAGTAGAGATAGATCGCATGATCCACATTTGAGAACATTTGGGATGCCCAATGATAATGAAGAAATATATTAGCATACCAAGCACCCTAATTCTCCCACAAGATTACTTGGAAGTCATCATGATACCATTCCTAATGAGGAAAATCAACAGCAGCATCCTACTAATGAAGAAAGAGAAAAAAGAATCCAGGATGAACTAGATTTGCTTGATCATATCAGAAACAAATAGAGGGAAGTGTGGGCCTTACTTGATCAACAGCAAGCTCAACTTGCCCAGTAGGCCTAGCAAAACTAGAATGCACAGTAACAGGGCCTAAATCAAAATGCAAATCAGCAATGTGCACCTCAACAACACTACAATCAAGAACATAACCAAAGACAACAGCATCATTGAATGGGATAGTAGGGCGTAAATCAGGCCCATGCTCAAAATATCAACATTCCATCGCATCAAAATCAAGCCAATCAATAGCATGGCAACATTCAGAACATTGGACATGCACAATGAAGACAAGCATAGAGGTTTATTGCACAGAGGCAGCCACTGGGAGCTGAAAGGTATAAGAAGATCGATTTCATTGGTAGACCTAATTTTCCTAATCCTATTCCAACTAAGATTAGAGGGAAGATTCCTAGATTTTAAGGTAATAATGTTGTCACTAGTGAGGAACACCTTAGGCATTTCATTAATGTCATTGATGAGTCTAAGATTGAAGATGAAGATGTGATGATGAAGTTATTTGTGCACTCATTGGAAGAAAGTGCCAAAGAATGGTATAAAGCTGTCCTTGCTAACAACATTGATTCTTGCGAGGAATTCATGAGGGTGTTCAAACTGCAATATGGGGATAGGATTGACCCCAAGTTTGTCGTTCATGAACTTATATCAATCAAAAAGGGAATAAATGAGACAGTAGATGATTTCAATAGTTGCTTCATCATGAAAATGAGAAAGGTACCTCCTCATATGAGACCCAATGAATCTATGTTCTTAGTTTTATATTGTGGTGCTTTTGATTCAAAATTAGGTTTATGTTCGAGAGACAAGAGTCCAAAGGCATTAAGAGAGGCTTATGCTACAACAATAAACATAGAAAGTAATATGAGAGCTTTAGAGAAGCACATCAAAAGATCTGATGTAAAATTGCCCCAGCCAAATAAGCCTGCTTTCAATAAACCCCTCACTACTAATGACAAATTAGATAAACTCATGGGGGTTGTGAAAGATTTGTCATATAAAGTTGCTAGGAATGATAAAGAGTTGTCACCTCAAGGTGTTGCAACACATTTTAATGAAGGTCAAAGATTGCATAACAGACCTTATAATACTGATTGGTCTAAAAGACCACAGCAAAATAATAGACAAGTTGCCCCCAGGCATGTGAGTTTCAAACAGCCTAAAAGGGACGAGCCTAATCCTGTGAGAAAAGATCAAGTTAATTTTCAAGATGAGTCTTTATGGTTCCAGGCTTACTTCCTCCCCCATGATCCAGCAAATTGTGTGGTGGCTCATTCATTGAGTAGAGAAGAAGAATTTCCAAATAAAGAGGGTACGACTGAGTACTATGAAGAAGAAATAAATCAGTTTGATGCAGAAGATTGAGCAGATGGGTCAAGGTGCTAATTATGACAGTTATGAAGAAGATGGTCATATTTTTCAATATGATTATGTTGAAGGTCCAAAAAAGTATCAATTGCCAGCTCATGTGATTTTGCGCATTTGAGGGACCTTATGCAAAAAAAATATTAGCAGTCTAAACCTTCAAAAGAGGATTGAAGGCATTGACTGATGTGGCCATCTTGCAAGTCCAAAGAGGCTATCAACTGAGAAACAAAAATGTCCCTGTGCATAACTCCCCTACCAAGGAATCAAAACAATAAAAAATTGATCAACCAAAGGATAGATCCAAAGGGAACATGGAGCAAAAGAACAACAGCGCTCCAAAGAAAAATGTCCCTAAAAAGAAGAAAACCTCAACGCCATCTCCAGCAACAAAATAGAAGTATGTTCAAAAGAATCCAACACCAACTACGTAGCCTGTAGATACTACGTCCATTCTAGGGGTTCATTATCCAAAAGGTGGTTATAAGTGTGATCAGCGTTAGACACAAAAAGGACCAGAAAATTAGAAGACAAAGGAAGGTAAGGATATCTCATCCAATCAAGTAGTACCTTACATTCCTTTTGCAAATGATGTGACTATTTTGTGTGGTACTTCTTTGCCCAATTATCTCCCTATTGACAAGGCTCAAGTCTTTAGCCAAATAAGATTTTTTGTGCCAATAGTGGAACTCCTTAGAATCCCTAAACACAGAGATAGGGCAGAGTCTTTTATTATTGTTGTAGATGCACAAAAACAACTTGTTGTTGTTTCAAGCAGTAATGAGGAGACTATGGGTCATGAGAAAATAGTAGAGGTTTATTTGGGGTCTTCCATTGTTAATAGAAAGATGGGAGTTGACTACTTTTATATAGCTATGATTATAAATGGATGGTTGTTACACAACTGTATGCTTGACTTTGAGGCATCTAGTAATATCATACCACTCGAAATTATAAATGAGTTGGAATTGAAGTTGTCCAAATCCTTTGGTAAGTGTTTTGCCATGAATTCTAGGGAGGTGAATGAGATTGGTCTTGTCAAGGATGTTGAGGTCAAACTCACTACTTACCCAGGCAAATCTTCCCTCATGGACATAATTATTGTGGATTGTCTTGCCAAGTGGGGTATGTTGTTATCTAGAAACTGGGCAGCTTCTATGGGTGGTAGTATTTAGATGGACCTGTCATATGCTACCATTCTTATCTAGGGCATGGAAGTGAAATTATATAGGGAGAAGAAGGTGGAAGACTTGAACATTGAAGATAGATATAAAACAGAAGAGGATCAAGTAAATTTCTTTGATACTGAAATAGATCATTTTGTGGCATATTATAGTGATGATGGTCCTTGTATGAATGTTTCAGCTTCTAACCCTATTGTAGTTTTTTTTTATGCATCTAATTTGTGGACATTGCACTTTGATGGTGGATTTTCCAAAGATGGCTCGAGCGCTAGGATTCTTTTGACATCCCCAGATGGTGAGAAATTTGGTATGTCTTTTAAACTTGATTTTCAGTGCACTAATAATATAGTTGAGTATGAAGCATTGTTGTTGGGTTTGAATGTTACTCACAAGCATAAAGTCAAGTCCCTGAGAATATATGGTGACATAGAATTGATTATACAGCAAATTAGAAAAACTTTTGCTGCCAAGGACAATAGGCTAAAATCAAACAGGAGCATTGTATGGGATACCATGGAATTATTTGATGCCATTGGTATTGAATGGATAGACAAAACAAAAATGATGAGGTGGACTCCCTGGCTATAGCTAAGTCTAAATATGATCCTTAGTCATATTTTCTCCATAGCAATCATGTTGTTGAAGTACTTACAAGGCCAACCATCCTAGATAATATATACAGTAGGCAAGTCTTCAATGATAGCAATTAGATCTTTAGTTTCCTAAACTATATGGATGAGTTTGACAGTCAAATAATTGACTGGCAACCTATGGTAGAAATTGAGAATGGCAAGGAGACATTATTTGGCAACAAGGTCATGCAATTGAAGACTAACACCAATCCTAAGAGATCGGTAGCATTGGAAAGAATGTTTGACAATGCAAACCGCTGGAAGAGTAAAGGTAAACCTGTTGAAGAAGATAATGTGTAAGGTGTTAATCTTGGAACTAAGGAGGCACCTAAGATGGTTTACATAGGCAAGAAGCTAAAGCCTCATGAAAAGAAAATGCTAATTGCTTTATTGAGGAAGTTCAAAAAATGTTTTGCATGGTCATACGATGAGTTGAAAGCTTATAGGGAGGATTTGTTTCAACATACTATCCCCCTTCAACCTAATGCAAAACCATTTAGGAAAAAACAAAGGCCTATAAATCCCACCATAGCTCCCAAAATATAGAAGGAATTGTTCAAGATGAAAGAGGGAGGTATTATTAAACCAATCAAACAATCTGAGTGGGTGTCTAATCTTGTCCCAATTAGAAAGAAGGGGGAGACTAGATAGTGTGTAGATTTTAGAAATTTGAACATCAAGTCCCTCAAGGATAATTGTACTCTTCCCAGCATGGATCATCTAATGCACAGGGTGGTTGGTTCAAAACTAATGTCAATGATGAATGGATTCTCAAGGTATAACCAAGTGATGGTCAAGGAATCAGAACAGTACAAAACAACATTCACCACTCCTTGGGGTACATATGTGTATCTGAGAATATTGCCATTTGGACTAAAAAAAGTAGGATCGACATTTCAAAAAGCAATGGATACATGGCCTTTGCTGGCCTCATTGATGAGATCATGGCTTTTTACCAGGATTATCTAATTGCATTTTCAAAGGATAGAAGTGATCATTGCAAGCATTTGCAATTGATTTTCGAGAGATGTTTGGAGTATGGGATCTCTTTAAATCCCAAAAAATGTCAATTTGGAGTTGAAAAAGGAAAGTTGTTGGGACATATTATGTCTAAGGATGGGGTCAGAATTGATCTAGAAAGGTTTAAGGCCATTGACCTTATCCCTCATCCCAAAATATTCAAAGGTATTCAGTCCTTCTTGGGGCAGAGTAACTTTGTGAGCAGATATGTCCCTAACTTCGCTGAGAAGATTAAAGCCATCTCCAAGATGCTCAAGAAGGGACAATCCATCATATGGGACTAGGAATCAGCTGAAGCTTTTCTTGACAGCAAGGAGGCTCTCAAAAATGCACCAGTGCTAGTAATCCTGGATTATTCCAAGCCTTTCTAGCACTTTTCCCTCGCTTCACTTTATATTGTTGCTACCATGTCATTACAAAAGAATGAAGATGGATTTGAGAAGCCTATAGGAATTTTTAGTAAATCCTTATAGGTTGTTGAGTTGAATTATTCTATTATGGAGAAGCATGCCTATGCATTGGTCAAGGCCACAAAAAATTTCAAATCTTATTTCACAAGTGCCAAGATCATTGTGTATGTACCACACACAGCAGTCAAAGACATATTCATGCAACAAGAGGCTTCAGGTAAAAGGTGTAGATGGATCAACAAGATCCAAGAATATCATATGGACATACAGGTCACCAAGTTGGTAAGAGGCCAAGGCCTAGCCAAGATGATGGCTAATTCTAACCTTGAAGCAACGGCTTAGGTAAACAAAATTAAGGAAGATAATGTAGCTCCTCATTGCTCATTGGCTCACAATCCATGGTATAAAGATATTATCTTTTACCTTGTCCACATGCAGTGTCCTCCAGGCATGAATGTCACTCAGAAGAGGACCCTTAAGCTTCAGTCTCAAAGGTTTTTTTTAATTCAAGGAGTACTAATGTGGATAAATCATGAGGGACTGTTGTCGAATTGTTTGAACCTGCAACAATCAGAGGCAGTTATTGAAGAATATCATCAAGGTATATGTGGTGGGCATTTTCATGCCAAAACCACAACACATAAAATTATCAAACCAGGCTTATGGTCGCCAAGACTCTTCAAAGATGTTGCCAAACAGGTCAGAAAATGTGATGCTTGCCAATGTTTCTCTGGCAAGATGAAATTCGTTGGAGCATTACCCCTTTTGCTAGTCACAGTTAAAGCATTATTCTAGCAATGGGGTATTGATTTTATAGGTGAAATTTAAGAGAAATCTAGCAATGGATTTAAGTGGATCCTTGTGGCCACTGACTATTTCACCAAGTCGGTTGAGGCTATCCCCAGTCGCAATGCCACATCTAAGGTGGTGATTGATTTTCTTATGAACAACGTGATAACTAAATTTGGAGTGCCATCCAGAATTGTTGTAGACAATGTCATGTGCTTCAAATCTCAAGATATAATGGACATGTGTTCCAAGTATGGAATCAAGTTGATTCACTCATCACCATATGATCCCCAGAGTAATGGACAAGCTAAGTCCAACAATAAGAGTCTCATGAAGATCATAAAGATGATGTTGGATCAAAATAGGAAAAGATGGGGTGATAAATTGAAGTATGCTCTATGGGTTGTGTAAAGTAAAATACTCTACATTTTGTTCTAGTTGCAATGCATCTTTGCAGCTGTGCAGGTTCTAGTTTTACCTCTTGGCCGCGAAGGTTAGCAAACAAGGGTTTCAGTTTTGCCTAAGATTTTTGCCTAAGTCTCAGAGTCACGCAGAGAATGCCACGTATCGTCAGCCGAGACACATTTTAAGAAGTCTCAGACTATCGCAGAAGAGGCCAAGTGTCCTTTTACATTAATGCGGAGCGTAACAAGTGTCGCTATCCGCATTAAGTTTCAAGACCCTTTTAATGTTTCCAAGGGAGTCTGGTGGGCCCCTGTTTCTAAGTTTCTCCCTGCGCGAAAAGTGCCAAGTGGTAGATTCTGTCGAGTTTTCGAAAGCCCCTTTTAATGTTTCTCAGTGAGCACGGAACGTGCCATGTGTCATCGTACGCAAGGTTTGCCCTTTTTGGTTTCATGGTTAAGTAAAGGATGGAGGTGGGCCCCAGTGAGTTTCAAGTAACGTGGAGCGCAACAAGTGTCGCTATCCATGTTAAGTTTCAAGACCCTCTTAATGTTTCTAAAGTGAGGAGGAAAGTGCCAAGTGGCAACATCCGCGGGAGTTTCAGTAAAGTTTCTTATGAAGTATCAGTAAGGCAGATACCGCCAGGTGTCATCTTCCGCGGTACTCTCAAAAGGTTCCTACAGTTTCAAAGAAGATAGCGGAAGCCACCACGTATCATTTTGTTGCTGCACGGAAGGCACCACCTGTCCCTGTTTCCTTTTTTTTTTTGAAGTTGCCTGAGCAAGAAGTGTGGTGGGTCCCATCTTTTATAAGTGATTAAAGTTTCAAGGCTTCAGACTGTGACAGATGTCACAGGCGGAACTCTCCCGACTACAAAGACATAGTAAAGTGTAGAGATAGTGGATAAAGCCACGTATATGTTTCAATTGCAACGGAAGCTCTCACGTGTCGAGTTCCTATTTTTTTTGGAAAGATGAAGGAGTTTCAAGTAAAGAATGCGGACTATGCCATCTATTTCTGGGTTTATAGTCGCAAAGAAGCAGAAGCTGCCAAGTGTCCCTACCTAATTCAAAGAGGAGTGCTACATGTATCTGTTTCAGCCAATGGGCTCGTGGGGAAGGTAACTATTTCAGATCTGAAAGATATCTTCTGTCAGACACTTCCAATTATCTCCAGTTCGGTTTGGTTGTTGAGATCCGGTTGTTATGGACAATCTAGGGATGTTCTATGCTATAAATATGTAACATTTATAATGATTCAGGACACTTAGATTGAGATTGGTTGTAAGTTTCCTTTCGAGAGAGTTGTTTCCATCAGAGATTTCAGAGAGAAGTTTGAATACTTTTTGTTGTGGCCAGTAATATCATTTGCCTTTGTTTCTATTTTCTCGATTCAGAAAGTTTATGTAACTGTGCATGTATCTGTGCCTTTTATGTGACTAAAAATTAACAAGAAGACTGAGTTCTGTGCCTTTGCTGATATTCTCTGTGTCATTGCAAAATTGTCTAGTTGTGAGCCTTTGATTCTATTAGTTTTATCTATTACATTGATCATGCATTGACTGCTCTTTAATGTAACTTTATCTTAAAGATAGCTTCACTGTGCTTAGTGGTAAGAAACAAATCATATTCAGGTGCATCGCCATAGTTAGATTTACTTTCATTATAGTTACAATTCTGTTCAATTCCTACCCTTTTCCCCAAAACATATTTGAGATAAAGAAGAGCCAGCTTCTTTAAAATCTGGAGGTTGTTTTAGGTCGCAAGTCCCACATTCCTGAAACTTCCCATGTTGGTGTTGGAATCAGCACAATTTTAAGCATCAACAGGTTGATAGGATAACCTTCAAGAAATCTATTGGGAGGAGCCGTTTTGAACTGGTGTATGGAGCAGAGGCAAAAATGCCAATGTCTCTAGAATTTCCATTATATCAGTTGCTACAACAAATTGGATAAAATGAAGACGATGCTTTGATGCTGAGGATGCATGAATTGACTGAGTTGGATGAGGCTAGAAGGATGGCACATGATAAATACTTACTTCAATAGCAAAAGGCTGAACATTTGTTCAACAAGAAAACAATAAAAAGGAGATTTCAAATTGGTGATCTAGTTCTCCTATGGAATGCAAAATCAGAAGACAAGGGTAAGCATGGCAAGTTTGAGCCTTTGTGGCTGGGCCTTTATCAAATTGATGAAAGAGCTTGTCAAGACACATATTACATTAGAAATATGGAGAGAGAATTGCTAGAGCTACCCATTCATGGACAGCATCTGAATTTTTACTTCTTGTAGGTAAGTGCTTCCTCTAAAATTTGAATCCAATCGATAATCTTATTGTGCCCTAATGTTTATGACTGTATTTTACCTTGTATATAAGCCATTGTTGTAAATATGTTTTGTTTTTGTTTTCTCTTCTGTGTGCTTTGTGTCCTTTTGGTCTACCTAGAGATCTCAATTCTTGTTGTGATATTGCTTGTCACACGTCCCCAACCAGAGCTAGTGTTGGCACCTATATTTTTCTACTCCCAAACATGTATTATTTTGCCCCAAAATATGTTATAAAATCCCCATTTTGCTATTGCAAGTGAAAATCCCTTGTTTAAATATGATCAAAGATTATTTTCAAGGGTCTTTTTCCTCAAAAAATGACTAAGTTAAGTCCCCAAGTCTTTCCCCTTTCTTCCCTTAGAAAATTTATCATTTTTTGCCTTTAGTCGGCTAGTTGGTATTTTCTTGAACTCACTAACTATTTCAGGAATTCAAGTATTGGCTGACTTGCTAATATGGCATCCACAATAGTAAAGGAAAAGGCTCATGGAGCAAAGGGAAAAGTTCTATGTAAGCAGTGTGTTGGTTTCTGGATCAACAAGCAGTAAACCCTAAAGGTTTGCCATTTCTTATCAACAGGTTCACTGCATAATTTGACCAACAGAGATGGGAGGTTGTTTGTGTGCGCCTTCCCTTCACTTCAGGTTCTACCACACCTAGGGGGGTATCCCTACAATAAAAGATTTAACTTTGGCTATCTTAAAGAAAAAAATTAACTTTTCAGCATAGGCAGAATGGTCCCATTTCCACACCAAGATCTGCAAGATGAATCCCAAGCTGGCAACATTCCTGGATTATCTACATTATTTAAAACAGAGAGCACGCAAGGTCCTAATTCTACTCCTACAAACTAATGGGTGGAGGTGATAAGATGGTTTGTGAGTGGAGCTGTGGGACTTCCCTAGACCCTTTTGAATAGACAAGTCCCCAGACTAGTGTCTTATTTGGGCAAGAGAATCAAGCCTAAAAATGTGAATGTTCTCCAATGATAATCTAAACTCGTATCCAAGGGACCTAAGAAAATATTGTTGCCTTACAATAAGTCCACAAAAGAGTAATCCTCATGATCATACATTATAAATCTTTTGACATGAGACTCCTCCCTATATCTAATTTAGAGCCTATTTAATTTACTCATCGAGCAGAAGTAGAAAACCAGACATACAATACAACGAATGTATACTAAGGAACTCACATATCCTTGATAACCTTATTCAAAAGAGAAAAGACAATGCTAGAGGAGACAATCATGAACAAGACACACATGCAATGTTTTTCATTTAATTTAACCTGGATAGAACATTATCTTACAGGAAAATATCATTTACAAACCAAAGACTACTCTATACCTAGACAAAGAACCAACTCTGTAGAAAGACATGCCTTCCAAAGACATGAATACCTTGTATTCAAAGTCCAAAGGAGAAGAGACAATGAACTCACCCACTCGGTAGAGTGGCCATGATTCATTTTTAAGGAGCGAACAAGCTACCATCCATCTACCTCTGACCTTTCACTTCTACGCATCGGATCCTGCCACGTAGTGTCATCTCGTGACATCGTAGCCAAAGATGGACCACTGCCTTTAGGCTCCGCATGACTATGCTAAGCCATCCACTTGTCCCTTCATCATTCACTCTGCACTCCTCTAAATGAGACCAAGCCATGTGTCATCCTATCACGCCAGCGCTCAAAATATTTTGTTCTGAAAGATTCCCTTGCGTGCTTGCGCAACCATTAGATTTCATCCTCTTTGCAGATCTGCTTTCATTTCAACACTTGGCAATGCCTGATTTGTCATCCTGAGGTCCTTGATTGAATGGTTGTAAGCCAGATTCAATCGACAGTCAGCACTCCATCGCAGTATTGCAAGGGGTGAATGACATCATCAAAGATTCTCTGCAATGGTGTGAAATGCATATATGGCATCCATCGACCTCCTAAAGACTTTAGACTTAAAATTTTTATGCTACAAAGGGGAATAGGAGGTAACTCTAGGCAAACGAGGTTGGTCACCCTATGAGTTAGAAGACTTAAGTTACAACTTAAGTGATCGGAAACCCCTAGCAAGCGGTTAATAACAGAATAGACTAAAAAGTGAAGGGACCACAAGACTTTAAGAAAAATGAAGAACACCCGTATGAAGACACTTAAAGCCCTAAACCTAAGTGGGGTACCACCAGTGGCTCTAGTTGGTGACGCATGCCTCTTGCAGGCATGGCGATGACCTCAAATTTCTAGGATGTAGATCAGGTGCCTTATACATTGGGCCATAGAGTCACCTACACCCACCTGCATCACAAATTACACTTTCAAAGGAATAATAGTACTCCCTCATTTTCATTTGATTTCTTCAAGTGAAGCCTGAAAACACTAAGTTGTCCGTAGCACCTTGCCTTGTTGTTTGTGCCTCTGCTCTTACAACAAAATTGATCTGGCCTTACTATCCATTATTGTAGGTAGACTAGTTGAATCCTCATCTAAAAATTACCTTTCCAATGAGAGCTCCTATGTGTTGAACAAGCAATATTCAGCTACAAGCAACATTTCATATAAGCTTTTAGTAACTCCCAGGTATCCACCATCATCGAGCTCAGCAGTTTCATCATTGAGTTTATCCTAGAATGTCCCAAGAAAAGGCATATAATGTAGCCCATTGTTTGAAGCTCCATAGTTACTTGAATAGTCAATACTATCCCCATGTGTATGAACATCTGCAACTGATCTATTCATCTCTGAATAACGATCCTATTTTCCTTCTTCACCAATGCAATGAAAATCAAACATTTTAATCTCTGCATTGTGAAGGTGGCCATCATCCTCAAGGAAGTATCCATCCAGATATATTTCATCATCTGAAAGGCACAGATCTAGATCTTTACACTCCTTGAGCCATATTTCCCTATATTCAAAGTGAATAACTACATATCCTCCTCATGTAGATATTCATGATTAGTTAGGATATGCTTATTATTGCAGGACGCGGATTTTATTTCATCATCTGAAAGGCACTTTGTGTCTGTAGCTTTCTCTCCCTAAGGCTGAGTAAGATCTTTGTTCCCATCATTACAAGATGGACCCACATTGAAAACCAGACTCTAGCATTATCCTTTAATGACTAAACAAAGGGCTACATTAAAACATCTTTAGCCTCTAACAAATTTTGCAAATGTTTGTTTGCCGATTCAAAATTTATTTCACTACATTTTGGCAAACACTTTATAAGCTTATTGGGAATAGAATTCTAGTAACCTCCAGTTTCTTTGAAATTTAGGGCTTTATTCTTTTCAAAAAGTGGCCTTTTATCGGAGTACAACCAAGGTTGCTACTTTATTTGAATCATTTTGAGTACAAAAGAATGGAATACCTAGAAATGTTGTTGCTTCAAACATGTTCAATCAACAGAGTCGACAGATCATGAAGAAGGCACCTTTATTTTCTGGATTCACCACTAGCAGAGCACCATACGGTCTTTCTTCTTTCTTGCTACAACAACAATAAGCAGAGTCACCACCCTCCAAAGGGAATTATAAACCACTATTCTTATATAGACTCTACATGGGCTAGCACTAGTACTTCAGAGAATCCACAGCAAAAGATGTTGCAAATTGTCCCTAGTGGAGTCACCAGTTCTATTGGCTTCCGAATCAACAAGCAATAAACCCTAATGGTTTTCTATTTCTTATCAATAGGTTCACTGCATAATTCGGCCAACAGAGATGGGATGTTGTTTGCACATGCCTTCCCTTCAGTTTAGATTCTAGCGCACCTAGGGGAGTATCCCTATAATAAAAGATTTAACTTTGGCTAGCTTAAAGCAAAAGATTTAACTTTTCAGCACAGGCAGAATGCTCCCATTTCCACACCAAGATCTGCAAGATGAATCCCAAGCTGGCAACATTCTTGGATTATCTACATTGTTTAAAATAGAGAGCACGCAGGGTCCTTATTCTACTCCTACAAACTAATGGGTGGAGGTACTAAGATGGTTTGTGAGTGGAGCCATGGGACTTCCTTAGACCCTTTGAACAGACAAGTCCCCAGACCAGTGTCTTATCTGGGCAAAAGAGTCAAGCCTAAAAATGTGAATGTTCTCCAATGATAATCTAAACTCATATCGAGAGGACCTAAGAAAATATTTCTGCCTTACAACAATAAGTCCACAAAAGAGTAATGCTCATTATCATACTTTATAAATCCTTTGACATGACACTCCTCCCTATATCTGATTTAGAGCCTATTTAATCCACTCATCGAGTGAAAGCAGGAAACTAGACATACAATACAACAAATGTATACTGAAGAACTAAGATATCCTTAATAACCTTATTCAAAAGAGAAAAGACAATGCTAGAGGAGACAATCATGAACAAGACACACATGTAGTGTTTTTCATTTAATTCAACCTAGATAGAACATTATCATACAAGAAACTATCATTTACAAACCAGAGACTACTCTATACCTAGAGACAAAGAACCAACTCTATAGCAGGACATGCCTTCTGTAGTGCCCCTCCATTCTCACCTTGGATGTGTAGGTGGTCGGGCTAAGGAGCATGAAGATGAAGGTAAAATACTTGGAATATTTAGGGTATGTTAGGCATGTTGATGGTAGGTTTACTATTTTGATGTATTTGATGACACTCATTGATATTTACTATGATGACATTGATGATATATGATTGGTATATTATAATTATGATATGTTCAGCTATGGGTTTAATGGATTAGGTGGATTAATTTTGTGCTTCATGCGACTATCTGATGATATGATATCTAGTTGTTTAGTTATTGTTGAAATTGTTTAATGTAGATATCTGTGATGTGTTTTTTGAAGGGACAGTGTAGTATTACTTATGATGAGTACCCTACTATGCTATGATTCCCTGTCACAGTGTCCCTGTTGGATGATTATACATATATGTTGTACTCGACACTTTTGTTTGCTGTAGGAGTGCAAGTACCAAGCATCAACTCCACCTAAATTGGCAAGTCTAAGCGTGCCTTCATACCAATGGATGTTGTGGAAGGGAGATAACATGAGGTTCCTCAGTTTGTCAACATCCTCGATGAGGATGAACGGACAGTCTTGGATTTTGTCAGTTGGGTGGAATGAAGCATGATTATTGAGTCTTTGTTGCTCTTTGGTATGTTGTCCTTGAGTTGTTAAGGTTGTTCTATTGTTCATTAAATAGATTCTTAACCTAGCTTGGTAAGATAATAATAATAAATTAAGGGGATACTAAATATTTGTCTTTAATAGTAATTAATAATCTTTGTTGTTAAATAAAATAATGTGTTATTGGGGTATACTAAATATTGTTTAAATAAGAATTAAATTCATAATTGTAATAGGTAATAATAATAACAATGATAATAAGTAAATTATGAATATTTAATATGGTATTCAGTAAATGAATATTCTTTTATGTCGATATATGTGATATTATATTATATTACTTGTAGATTTATATTAATGTATTAGTGGGTTGCCGTGAATGATGATAAATTTGAGAATCTTCCTGTAGGTAGGGAAATTAATGCATTTGTTTTTGGAAGAAGTGGATTCCTGTAACGGGTTAGTTATGGGATGGAATTTATTGAATTTGGCTATTTTTGTGTGAGGAAAGATATTTGAAGCGGGGAATTTTGCAGAATAGGGTACACAATTAGATTTTGGAAAAAAGTTTATACAGAAAGAGATTTGGGGGAAAAGAACGGGAATCATCGTGAAGAGGATTCAAAAGTTCACAGATTCATTCCGGGTATGTTTGAAATAGACTTTTTTGAATTCAGTTAGCGTTTATGTGTATGACACCATTTGTGTATGCATATGAGTTTGAGCATTGCTCTTTAAACCTATCATTATCTTGTGTCTCTTGTCACCATTTGAATCTGTATTGTTATGGTGCTCAATGGATTGGTTGATTTTTTACCTCCCAATGGGCCATACTAGAAACCGTAAGCTAAAATCTTGAATCTTGTAAATACTTGCCAAATGTGATCTGATTTCTCTGTGAACAACACATGACTTTTGTGTCCCTCAATATAACTGCAATTAGGAACCTTTTAACCCTTATATCCTCCATTTTCATAGCTGAGTCTTCCCTAAAGGCATTGCTGATTGTTCATTTTTCCCATTCTGCATTCCTCAAATTATGAGATATTCTCCTCAATTCTAGATAAGCGATTGATATGTTCACTTGAGTCAGTTGCTTTAAACCATTTTGTGTGAGAGGTAAGGGATATTTAAATGACATGGGACATTTGATCCCTATATAGTTTACCTCTCTCAAAACTGTAATAGATAATTTTGAGGGGTATGTCAAATTGCATTAAAGGGAAATTGCTAGAAGTTTAATATCTCGAGGCCCTGTTTAAACTATTTCTATCAGCATTATTCACTCTATTGTTGTCAATAAGATTGCATTACTAACCTGCTAGTTACACCTCTCCTAAATGAGATTTCAATTAGTTATCTCAACAAAATTGGATCTACCTACCAAATGGTCTATTTGAAGGCATCCTAACGATAAATAATGAATTCTATTGCATACTATAATTTTGTTTAACCGATTTCAAAAGTGCATTTGATATTCTCAATAGATACGCGCTTGGGTTGGATATATATATATATATATATATTCATGTACTGAATTCCTTGAGTCGCATCCCTAACTAATCGGCCTGGCAAATAGCCTCATAACTATTATTTCTTCTCTCAACATTCTGCCTGCAACATTGGCATCGCATGGTTTCTCTCTAACCTAGATTGTACACATAACTTGATCTAATTTATTCCTGCAATCATACAGCTCTCCTCGTATCTTGCATGTTCATGTGAGCTTAACACTTCACCGCTCTACAGAAACAACGTTGGCATTCCATCCCTCTAAAAACCGTCCCGTGATAAATTGAAGGATTGGTCGATTGACCTTAGGGGGACTGGTGATCAACCTTGGCAGTTACTAGCCTTGTCTACATGATTTTTTTATCTGCATTTGTACCAAACGTGAAATCAGGTTAAATCAATTATATTCAATAACACTTCCTAATTCCTTAACTTTCTCCTGATGCTACGTTCTTCAAAAATGGCCTGGACGTTGGCCTGGGGAAGTCACAGCAGGCATCTTTATTACTTTACCCATATTTCTTTATCGACCAACACTAATTCATCTGTGCACCTCTTCAACCAACATACCAGCCATCGTATGACCTTTCTAAGTGAATCTTCTCCCAGATCGAAGGCTCATACAAGTCTTCTAGTTTCTTTTCTTTAAAACTCTCTGATATCTACATATATTTGCATCCTTATGATCGGAATCATTAAATTCATTTCTCTAAAACTTATTTGCTAGAAATAGTCAGTCTCTGTTTAAAAGGAATTAGTTTATTAAGATGGTTAGTAAACTGGAGTTGTATTAGAAAGATTCTATGTTAAAATTCATTTATTTCAGTTAGAATATATGTTTATTGAGTTTCAGATTTTGTTACTTTATTTATTAGATTAAAGTCAATTTCCTATGTTAGAAGGTAATTCAAGTCCAAAATTAGCACATATTTATTTTATTGGATATGGACTTGACCCTTTTTTAAGATTTGTACTTAGATATTTGAGTAGTAGGTTTATTATTGAAAGTATAGAATTAGAGATAATAAAAATGCATAACTTAATTGTATAGTTAAGTTAATATAATTGGTTTATCCTAAATATTAAATTGTTATGTTTATTTGTATATATCTACTTATGTATAATATCAGAAGAATGTCAAATCCATTTTAGCCATTTATGATATTAGTAGTTTTATATAGGGTAAGAAAGTAAGTTATGAAATAATAACTTTCCTAAAACTAAATATATAGTTGGCTAAATGGAACCTGTTATGATTAATACCTAATTTATGTTTAAGAAATTATTTGTTAATTACCCTTTTTAGATATAGAAGTAGTTATAATGTCTTTAGTTAAAATGTTAGATGAGATAATTTGTCAAGCTTGTGTTGTGAAATAGTAGTTATAAGATAAATATATCTTAGAGCAAAATTATGATTAGTGAAGTCTCATTGTTACTAAATCAAGTATAGATTAATTATTATAGTTATTTCATTTGACTTATCTAAATCAAGTTATTGAAATAGATATGATTTAATAAGTTAAGGAAAGATCGAGACATAGATTGAATAAATGGAAAATTCATTATGTTGAATATTAGTAATTTTGGTATTGGATTTATTACTTTTTCTGTTTAATATTTTGCTGAAATTTGATTAAGGGGTTAGAACTAGGTTTACAAATAATGTGATTGGAATTTGACTTATAAGTTTTTCTATTAGAAGATTGGTCGTTTGTGAAGGGTATTGTATCATGTAAATGAATTTTGAGTTAGTCAGATCGTTGGTCGTAATAGGGACATGTTGTCGAGTTTAGTTTTCACAGAGGCATAGGATGTTATGTCTGGGTTTTATGACCTTTGTTGTGAATGTATCTTCATATGGAATGAAGTTCTTCATGGATGTTGTGATTCATTATATGTATTGAGCATGTAGTAAAATATTGTGTTGGATTTTGTTTTTTTGGGAAATCTCGGTAATCGTAAGGAGAAGGTAATTTGTTTATGGCTGAGATTTGGAAGCAAGATGGCCCATGCCTTGCTCTGGATATGTGTTGTTTATGATTGTCGTGATTGTGTCAACTGAAAGTTTGGAACAATGATTTAAGTGTTGATCCTTGTGATTATGATTTGTATGCAAGAAGGTAAATGCCTTGCATGATATATGGTTACTTGTCATTATGTCTTGCTTGATGGGTAGGGTTTTCTAGATGCAAGTAGGGGAGTGGCTTCCAATGTAGGGTCGGGGCCCAAAGTGGCTAGCCAGGATAACCCATTGGAAGTTGGTAATCAAATGATAACCTAATTAATGAATTAAGGGGTTGGGTAGTTAAACACATTAATCAAGATAAAGTATGCCTCACTCATGGCTCAAGTGCTCTTTTAGGCTTGAGATGAGATGAGAAGGCCTGGAATGGCAAATCAACTGCCTTATCCTCATGGAAGGTATCTTGGTTCTGCATGAGTTGTATGGGGGCCGGTGGCCGGCAGAGGCTACCAGAATAACCCAAGATGGGGGCCGGTGCCTAGGAAGACCTGCCAGGATAACCCATGACAAGCTGTGTGATGACACTCCTCCCTATTGCAGTCTAACACTCCCTAGTTGTACTTTCTCCTTTAGTTGTGTGAGTGCCTCTAGAAGTACAGTTAAGTGTGTAAATGATGTTAGAGTTACTTGTGTTGTTCTTATTGATATGTGTTGTATTGGAGTCATGTGTAGTCCTTGCACTCGTTAGCCTACTGTCTGCTTGACTGTTTATTTAGTGGGACCTCATTGTTATCTCCTAGCATGGGGGGTGGACCTCAGGGTTCCACATGGTCAGGTGGTTGTGCTTTATTCCATTAGTTTTCTGGCATCGTGGCTCACATGTAAAGAAGATGTAACTCTCCTGATTCCAGTTTGAACCTGTATTTACAGACAGACATTTGTGTTGTTTGTATCTAGATTATTTGTATCAGTGGAAATCATTATGTAAATTGATGTATCCAAAAAAAGGAGCTTTTGTATCATAGAAGTTATGTGATTTCTCTTGTAAGGTAAACTATTTTGTATTTGAAATCTTTAATGCAAAATTTGATGCATTTATCTAATGTGGTAATCAAAGATGCTAGTTGATTCAGTTGGTTTATTTGATTAAACTATATAGGTTGTTGATTGTTGTTATATTTCAATAATGCAGCTGTGTAATCCCTACAGATGTTAGTTTAATTTGTTGCTATTAGACCATGTTATGCTTTGTTATCATTACTTCTATTTAAAAAATATATATTTCACCTTTTTATTACTTAGTTAAACTTATCTTTAAGGTTGCATGGCGGGGCATTACACCTTCCAAATACATGAATACCTTATATTCAAAGTCTAAAGGAGAAGACCCAACGAACTCACCCCCTCGGTAGAGTGGCCATGATTCCTTTTTAAGGAGCGAACAAGCTACCGGCCATCTACCTCTGACCTTTCCCTTCTACACATCAGATCCTACCACGTGGCATCATCTCGTGGCATCACAGCCGGAGATGGCCCACCACCTTTAGGCTCCACGCGACTACACTAAGCCATCCACTTGTCCCTTCATTGTTCACTTTGTGCTCCTCTAAATGAGACCAGGCCATGTGTCGTCCTGTCACGCCAGCACGCAAAATATTATGTTCTAAAACATTCCTTTGCGCTCTTGCACAACCATCAGATTTCATCCTCTTTGTAGATCTCCTTTCATTTTGACACATAGCAATGCCTCATTTTTCATCCTGAGGTCCTCGATTGAATGGTTGTAAGCCACATTCAATCAACAGTAGGCGCTCTGTCACAGCATCACAAGGGGTGAATGATGTCATCAAAGATTCTCTATGATGGTGTGAAATGCATATATATGGCATCCCCTGACCTCCTAAAGACTTTAGACTTAAACTTTTTACGCTGCAAAGGGGAATAGGAGGTAATGCTAGGCAAAGGGGGCCAGTCACCCTATGAGTTAGAAGACTTAAGTTACAACTTAAGTGACTAGAAACCCCTAGCAAGCAGTCAACAGCAGAATAGACTAAAAAGTGAAAGGACTGCAAGACTTTAAGGAAAATGAAGACACCCATATGAACACACTTAAAGCCCTAAACCTAAGTGGAGTACCACCATGGCAAAGGAAGAGGAGTCTTCAGTCAACAAGGCATTTTGGTTCAAAAGTCCAAAAGTTCATCGATATGAGGTTTGGCCAACAAAGAAATCGTTGACAAAGGAAGCGAAGTGCTTTTCCCATGGTTTGGGAAAAATAATATTTACTGATAAAGGCAAAGGTTTGAAAAGTTGATGGTTCAACATGGGGCACTTTTGCCGATAAATCAAATATGGAAGATGAGATTTTTTCTAAGGCGTAAGGAGTTCAGAAAAGGGACAAATCGTCGACCAAGGAGGCAAAGGTAAGAAAGAATGGAAAGTTAGGAAATTTTCAAATTTATCGATAAGGCAAATAAAAGGTGTTGAAGTGTGAAAATTACTAAGGAAGAGTTGTCAGGGAAGCGGCAAAATCATGAACTTTCTAAGAGTTAGATATTTCCATAGTTTGCTGATAAGATGTGTAAAAGAAGACAAAAGTAAAATTTAGCCTAGGGTAACTTTGCCGATAAGGCAAAAGAGAAAGATGGGAAATTTTCTAAGGCATGAAAAAAGGACAAAGTGGCAAGTTAGAATAAAGGAAGATTTGTCGATAGGAAGTTAAATTGACTAAGGCAAATGTCTATCGGCAAACCAGGAGAAGGACGAACTAAAGAAATAGTTTGAAAATTTGGAGATTTGCTGATAAGGTGATAATGAAGTTCTTTCCTCTTGGTTTTGAAGAGACAAAAAGAAGGCCCTTAGTTCAGCAAACAACATTTTTGTCAATAATACAGAAGAATGAAGAAATGGTGATAAGGGGCTTGATTCCAAAAAGAGCAAGTTTGTCGATAAAAGGAAAAATGACTAAGGTAAAAGGTTCTCAAATTTCACTTTTTGCCGATGACAAGGCAAAAGGCCCTTGGTTTAAGATATTAGATATTTGTTGATAAGGCAAATTTGGCAAAGGAGAAAGCTAGAATCAGCAAACCGAAAGAAGGCAAAACTTTTCATAAGGTTCGAGATTTTGATGAATCGCCGATATGGCGATAGATAAGGAAAAGAGCAAGTAAGGCACCTGGATGAAGTTTGAAGATTTAGAGATTTGTCGATAAGGCAAATAGATGAAGGTGCTAAAAGGCAAAAGGGAGCTTAGTTTGGTAAATATGAAAATTGCCGACAAGAGAGAGAAAAGAAGAATGAGGCACTACAAGGCATGGTTCTAAAAAGTGATATTTTGTTGATAAAGGGTAAGTAAGGCTAGTTTGAGATTTTGAGAAATTGTCAACTAAGGGATAAAATAAGAAGAAAAGGAGGATAGTTTGACAAAGGTGAAGTTTTCTGACAAAGCAAATAGAGAAAGGGGGTAAATAAGAGAAAGTTCGCCAAAATGCAAAATTATCGATAAATATAAGTAGAAAGATAGTGGCAAACAAAAAATACAGAAGTTGAAGAGGATTGGCTGATGGAGGCTTCCCAGCACGTAGGATGGTATAGTTAGAGCTAGATGGTTTAAAACATAAAAATAGGACAACATATTGGGAATGTTGTATGTGCTTGAAATAGGTAATTCCCTAAATGTACGCCATGATTGTAGGGATATACAAACTAATTTGTACCTAGATTTTAATGAGCCCGTAGAATAGTGCCATGTAGGTGGTTAGTATAGTGAAGTTCTTCAATGCACAAAGTACAAATTGTCTAAGTCAATGTTGCAGATAGTAGGAAAAGGGAGTTGAACTTTCTCTCTTCAATGCACAGGTACAGGAAGAGTGCAAGCGATCTTCCTCTATTATCTTCAATATTAAATGAGCATGGGTTCTCTCCCCCAGTGTGCAAATCTTCTAATAGACTGGGATTGGAATTAATACAACGTGGGTGTGGTCCTTGACATGGTGTGGTGCTTGGGAATGTGGAGTGAGTTGAATTCTATATATACAAAAGTTTGAGTTGTTGTAATGGTTGGTCAGTTGTGTTAGTGTAGGTTTTTTAATTTCCTTAGGGATATTTCTTTTTCCTACATATTATTAAGCTTGCTTAGGTTTATTATAAGTGGTTAATATGAGGACACATGGCGAAATACATCAGCTACATGTGTCACTCTCTCCCACACATGGGTAGTTCAGTTACACATCCTTTTTTGGCTTTTTGTGCCACATGGGGTATTGTGCCACCTCTCATAACCACTATTTTATCCTTACCTAAGTAGGTTATGGGGTATTGTACCACCTCTCATAACCACTATTTTGTCCTTACCTAAGTGGGTTATGGGGTAGTTAGAGTTCTCACACTCTTTTGTCTTTATGTGCCACCCCTTAATAACTCTTTTTTTGTTTTCATGTAAGGAGGTTATGCCACATGTTTTGGCATTTACCAAGTAGGTAAGATCTCCCACCTTTTATGGGATATGGGAGTTATTACACCTCTTGGATGTATATGCCCCACATGTTTTGGCATTTACCAAGTAGGTAAGATCTCCCACCTTTTATGGGATATGGGAGTTATTACACCTCTTGGATGTATATGCCCTATTTTTGCTATATATACATTACTCTCCTCTCACAATAGCAAGTTCATGAGCAAGTTCACAAGCTTGACTATTAAGTTCACAAGCTTGAATATCAGTTCAGTGATAGCTCAGTGAAAGTATTGAGAGTCTTCTCAAAATTCTCTTTATTTGTCTCTATTTTTCTCTCATTATAGATATCTCTTCATTCTACTATTTTGATCTTCGATCACCTGTTGAGTGGAGGCGCATATGATCTATGACCGACAACGGATCCTGGCTCAGTTCTCACTTCTCGCAGAATCTAACATGGTATCAGAGCGCAGGTCATCGGTTCGAGTCCCTCGAGCCCTCGACCCTTCGTCCGCATAAGCTTGGCTTATCGACGTGGTACATAGTGGGTACGAATTCCATATGGTATGTGGTTGTATCCTGCTCTAACCTGGTATCAAAGCTCTTCTCCTGATTTATTTGAGAATCTAACATGGTATCAGAGCACAGGTCATCGGTTCGAGTCCCTCGAGCCCTCAACCCTTCGTCCGCGTAAATTCAGCTTATCAACGTGGTACGTAGTGGGTACGAATCCCACATGGTACGTAGTTGTATCTAGCTCTATCGTGTGGGGGGTGTTGGCTCGCTGAATGTAACATGGTACCAAAGCCATGTTGTCTGGTATAGCTCATTATTTTTCTGATTTATTTGAGAGATTTGAGATTATTAGATCGCTAATATTTTTCTTAAAAACCAAGTATGCTCTTCTCTTGCATCCTTGAATGAACTGGAGAATCAGAATAGTTTAAAGAAAATAGGCATCTGGGTAATCCGGTTTGCATATATGTGTTCTTGTGAGATCTGGGTGATTGCAGCTTTGTGGTAATATTAGAGGCATCTTTCAGTACTTCCAGAGTGTCCAGAAGGCTTGAGAAACTCAAAAGTGACTTTTACTCCACCAAAATCAGAGATTGGAAGACACAGTAACAAATCGGGTTATTTTTTAAAAAAAAATTTACTGGAGCCATTTTCATTTGTGCTTCAAATTTCTAGCTTCTACTCATTTTCAGAAAAAAAAGATTTCTGAGTTTTGTTCCTAGGGTCAAAAAACTTTCTGGGTATCTATTAGTTTTTGCATACAACTTATATATTTTGCAGAAACGACGTCAGAAAGCTATAGCAAAACCCCTCTCCATTGGCATTTTAGAAATTGCAGTTCAACTTCCAAAGGCCGTAACTTGGGCTCCCAACCTCCGATTTGCGAGATTCTTTTTTTGATTTTGGCTAATTTTTTGTGCTCTACATGATGGTACAATCATTTTTTGATTTCAATGTATAGATTTTTTAATAATCTCATATTCTCACACGTGACATTGCACAGTTCTAGTTTTTGGGAACTTCGGAGGATCATAACTTTCACATACGACCTCGTATCGAGGCGATTCTTTTTTTGAAAGTGCATGATTTTTTGAGTAGATCGCAGTGGTACTATTTATTTATCTGAGTATTGTGCCAAAGTTGTATTTTTTAGCATATGCTCTTTGTGAGGGTTTTGCAATGCATTGAAATCAAGACCACTTAGTATTTCTTGCTAGTGGCAGCTGTAAATGCACTAAATATAAAGTCCCAAATCAAATTTTCTTGGGGGCGTTCTTTGATTGAGTAGAAAAGGGGATGTCTTATGTGCTCTCTTTAAGTCACATCTTTTATGGGGTTATTGTAATCATTTTGGGGGTTCATCATGGATTTCAGTTATTTCCATCCTTCTATTGTTAAGCTAACCTCAGAGAACTATTTGTCTTGGAAACAAGGCATAAAGAATCAATGCCTTGAGGAGGATCTATTGCCCTATCTCCTTGGACTCGTTCCTGAGCCAAGTGACTATGAATAGAAGAATGCATGGTTTAACAATAGTGACATGGTCTATGGACTAATATGTATTACTGTTTATGAGGATACTCTACATCACATAGAACACACTGAGTGCCCTTTCACTACTTGGACCATCATCCAGCAGTTGTATGGAGACTTTGGATCTTCATCTGAGAGTGATGTTTCCTTGGATGACCAGGCTCTGGTGGATGACACTAAGTCTTCTTTTACCCCATCTTGTGTGACATGCATTGATACCCCATCTTCAGATACATCACCTGTTGCTTCATCAGATTCCAGAGATGCTTCTTTAAGAGCTTCCAGTGATTCTTTGTAGCAGGATCATCACAGTCTTCCTGATTGGGATTCCTATCTATCAGACATTGCATCTTTGTTTGGGGAGTCTCACATTTCAGATTTGGAGGACACATTTGAGGGGCTATCTCTCCTCTTTCATGACAATTATTTTATCCTTACACCTGTTGCTACTACAGAGTTCAGAGAGGCTTCTTCGAGGGCTTCCAGTGATTCTTTGCAGCAGGATCATATTTGTCTTCTAGATTCACTTCATTGGGACCAATTTCTACCAGACATCTCTTGTTTGTTTGTAGAGTCTCACATTTCAGATCTAGATGACACTCTTGAGGACATTCAACTCCTCTTTGATGACAATCATTTCATCACTGTTATCCCATCTTCCTTGTCTTTGGATCTTGTACCTCCTAGTTGTACACATGGGATTGGATTGCTTCTACCTTCGTGCATTGAGGCATCTTTTGATATTCACATGGGGACACTTGAGCAAAGTTCTGAGACAGGATACATCTTGAGACTTCCTTCCTCACCTTGCTTCTTTGAGTGGGAGTTACTTTGACATTCACCATTGGAGTTGTTTCTTCCTAAGGGGAGAAATGTCATTTGTCACAAATGGATCATCTTCAGCATTCATATATGGGCATCCTCTTCTGGCACAGGAGCTACATTGTTGTGGGGGGGTTTCATAGTCTCTTTCACTCTCTCTACTTTTGGGGGGGTCTCCTCTCTCTCTATTTTTTTTGGGGGGGGGCTTTTCTCTCTCTTTGGGGGGAATTTTTTGTACATGGGTACCTAACATGGCCTAGTAGCCGGGACCCATCTTGTCACCCACCTAAGCTACGCTTAAGGGGGGTGTTAGTGTAGGTTTTTTAATTTCCTTAGGGATATTTCTTTTTCCTACACATTATTAAGCTTGCTTAGGTTTATTATAAGTGGTTAATATGAGGAACATGTGTCACTCTCTCCCACACATGGGTAGTTGAGTTACACATCCTTTTTTGGCTTTTTGTGCCACATGGGGTATTGTGCCACCTCTCATAACCACTATTTTGTCCTTACCTAAGTAGGTTATGGGGTATTGTGCCACCTCTCATAACCACTATTTTGTCCTTACCTAAGTGGGTTATGGGGTAGTTAGAGTTCTCACACTATTTTGTCTTTATGTGCCACCCCTTAATAACTCCTTTTTTGTTTTCATGTAACGAGGTTATGCCACATGTTTTGGCATTTACCAAGTAGGTAAGATCTCCCACCTTTTATGGGATATGGGAGTTATTACACCTCTTGGATGTATATGCCCCACATGTTTTGGCATTTACCAAGTAGGTAAAATCTCCCACCTTTTATGGGATATGGGAGTTATTACACCTCTTGGATGTATATGCCCCACATGTTTTATCATTTACCAAGTAGGTAAGATCTTCCACCTTTTATGGGATATGGGAGTTATTACACCTCTTAGATGTATATGCCCTATTTTTGCTATATATACATTACTCTCCTCTCACAATAGCAAGTTCATGAGCAAGTTCACAAGCTTGACTATTAAGTTCACAAGCTTGAATATCATTTCAGTGATAGCTCAGTGAGAGTATTGAGAGTCTTCTCAAAATTCTCTTTCTTTGTCTCTATTTTTCTCTCATTTCAGATATCTCTTCATTCTACTATTTTGATCTTCGATCATCTGTTGAGTGGAGGTGCATATGACCTACGACCGACAACGGATCCTAGCTTGGTTCTCACTTCTCGCAGAATCTAACATGGTATCAAAGCGCGGGTCATCGGTTCAAGTCCCTCGAGCCCTCGACCCTTCGTCCGCGTAAGCTTAGCTTATCGACATGGTACGTAGTGGGTATGAATCCCACATGGTACGTGATTGTATCCAGCTCTAACCTGGTATCAGAGCTCTTCTCTTGATTTATTTGAGAATCTAACAAGTTGTACAATTTCTCAACAGGGTTGTGAGCTTCGGAAGGCAGGATAGAAAGCTTATTTTTTTAGTCTTTGTTAAACATAAACAATCATGAATTGTATGTAATAATTTACAAATCTTTATATCAAATTACTATTTTTCTCCATTGTTGAAGGTGTTTTCTTAGCAAACCATAATTGTAGTTGTAGTTTGTTTTTGCCACATTTAGTGGTATGAATGTAAGATCTGATTTGAATGAATGTGATAGTTCTTAATCCATTTCCAAGTTTTGTAAATGGTCATTTCAATATTACATAGGGAAGAACATGGTATGGTGTTGGATCATTAAGTATTTTCAGTGATTTGATAATGATTTCCTTACATTTGATTTATCAAATAGGTAGTTATACACTTTTGTGTGGTTTTTTTCCTCTGTTGAACAATAGACTCTACAACCTAATGGATAGGCACGAGTCTGAGTATCCTTAGATCACCCAATCTTCAAAACAAAACAACATAACTATATTTAAAATAAGTAGTAAGTATTATGCATCCTCATTATGTAGGATTGCCATTATCATCTATATAGGGGTATTATAACAGTCAGTTGTTCTTAGTTCAGTGACAGATTTGGGGCTAAGAAAGTGATTTGGGTTTGGTTGTTAATATTTTTTGTTGTTCATCTAGTTTGAATGTTAATACCTACTTAGGTATACCCTTTGGAATATCCCTCCAGAGTTTAAGTTGAGCTTAAAGAGTATAGGAGTCTACCCACTCCTGTTAGTTGGCCAAGATCGCGCAAAACTTGTTGATAAACCTCTTCCTATCACCCTGACGACAGGCTCTGGCCTAGGTGATTTAGGAATGTTTAGAGTTTTGGGTTGTAGTTATTTTGGGTACCAACAACCCTTTAAAGGCAGGCCCTCCGTTCATAGACTTGGGCCTCATTGTACCTTGTGCATATCGAGGACTCCCTTAGAAGCCTTGTCAAGCCTAGTTAAGACCTTTAGTCAGTTTCTTGTTGTGGTGCAGGGTTAAAGAATCTAACCTGAAGTTACTCACCATGTTCCTCATAGTAGGGATGTAGAGTTCTTCCTTGGGTAAGGTGTAAAAACCTCCAAAGGAAGAGGGATACTTGGTGCAATGCCTTTATCCCTAGGTACTCTCCCTAAAAGGTGTTCCTAGTAGGTAAGAGCATTAAGAGAAACTAAGTGTGTGCCCACATTGATAAATCACTTCTACTTGAATAATTTTAGGCTTTTTTATGTGCTTGGAGTGTCTTCTATGTGTTAGACTTGTATAATCCTTATCAATCGTGAAGAAATTCGCACCAATCTCCTTGAAAATTTGTGTCAGCCATTATGTATTTTGTTTACAAATCTCTTGCCAAAAATCCATTAAATAGTAAACCTCTTATAGAATAGCACCCCTAATCAATCTATTAGCATTTTTAATCACTTTGTCAGTGTCTACGATCAACCTATTAGCACCTATGGTTGTCACTTAAAATTATTAGACTCAAACATCTTAAACTGCCAAATTAGCGACCCTGATTTGGATACTAGTGTTTTCGATAACTGTCTTAGCACCTTTGACATATCTTAATGCTTCTGACAAATTTGTTAGTCCTTCTGACTACTCTATCAATGCCTTTAGACAGTTTATTAGTGCTTCCAAGCTAACTTTTAGTGCCTGATATTATCATTAGACCACTTAGAAAATATTTGTAGGTTGTCTTAGCACCTATGATCATCTTTTTAGTGCCTGTGATCATCCCTTTAGTATCTATGATTCCCCTTTTAGTGCCTACAATCATTTTGTCATTGCTTTTTATTTCTTTAATAGTGCCTCTAGCTACTCTATTAGTGCCTACAAATGATCTGTCAGCATTCTTGGTCCCTTCTTTAGCGCTTTTGCATGTACCCTTAGACATTTGAACCCATCACTATGAAAGCCAAAAATTAGACTTCTTGCATCTGTAATTCAAGACACATCAGACCTGATCTAGCTTCACCACATTAGTCACTCCATTGCAGATTTCCATTTCCCAAAAATATTATATTCATTACATCCATTTGTCATCTCACCCAAAAAGAATCAAACCTTTGAGAGTTTTTGTGCCAAAACCTCAAATATATGTTGGACCAAATTCATTAATCAAAACCTTAGCCAATCCAGTTTAGCCAACAAAACCAAATTTGTGAGTCTAAATCTAGATCTTTTCATCTCCCACTAGTTTGAATAGTGTTTAATATCTTGTCTACCTTTGAAGTATTGTGTAAATTAGCCCTATCTACCTTAGATAAATTAGCTTATGAGCCTAGACTACTCCTAAGTTGGTGGACTCTAAGAATCCCAATTTACTTAGGTGTCTTGTCTACCCCAGGTAAAATTATCCCCTATCCTCTTCTCTACTCAGGCTCTTGTCTACCCTAAGTAGGGAAAGGGTAAAACCCTTGAATCCACAAAAGATCTAGATTTACCTTAAACACTTTTGATTTTTATCCAAAGTATCTAAACCTTTCCTAAATCATCACCTCAAATCATAAATCATATCATCCTCATCCATTTGGTCCAAAAATCTTGAGAAAGAAATTAAACCTCCTCCAAAGTTTTAAAAATCCCAAAAAATGTATCCAAAACAAAATCCACCCATCAAACTAGGTCACTCTCTATTGTACGCCCATTATCACAAGTGCACAAGTAAAGAAAATGGCATCTCAAAAACCAAATGAACTTTGGAACACAAATGACCAAGGAGAAGGTACATTTTCCTCTCTTCCCCAGAGTCCACAAGAGCCTAATCAATACCAAGAAGTGCTAGAGTTTACACCTTGAGTGCACGGACATTATGGACCAAGTCCTAAGGTCTGACCCAAATCATTATCTTGCAATCTTACTCCAACATGGTGCCACCTTGCCTAGCAATGCAAGCATCCCACAACAAAACCCATCCACTTCAAACACAAACCCCACAAACACCTCACAACAAAACCCTACCACAACCTTTGACATAAGTAATGTTATAGGTGGATCTAACAATTTTATGTCAATCGCTCACACTCTCAGCATGCCATCAAGCCCAAACACCCAAAACATCTCATTACCCTCTCAACCCTTTTCCAATCCAAATCCATCCCTTCACATAAATAGCCACATCCACCCTGATCAATCTAGCACCATCACAAGCACCCCACAACTTGATCCCAACACTATAGCATTCTTAAACTAATTCATGTCCCAACCCTTAGTCTCATGCACCCAAACATACATCCCTTTAAACAACACTCAAACATCCATCCCCTTAAACAACACTCAAACATCTATCCCCTTAAACAACACCCAAACATCTATCCCCCTTAATAGCATTCAAACATCCATCCCCTTTAACAACATTCAAACATCCATCCCTCTTAATAACACCCAAAAATCTATCCCATTGAACACAACATCTTTCACCCCACCCCTCAACTCTCACAACACCCAACCCAACAAATCCCATACACAAATGATATCATTTCTACAACAAATCTTAAATCAAAATACTAACCACACTTTACAACAACAAAACCCCATTAACACATCTCAACTCCAACTCTTAACACAACATCACACCAACACACCACAACCACAACCACCTACCTCCAACTTATCACAAATTCTCCAAGATTTAATCAAAAGAGTAGATGACCTACATAATGAAAAAAAAAAAAAACAATACTCTTTTGAATATGTATGCCCTTACCCCTTTGATCACTCAATTATCATGACTCCTTTTCCCCACAACTTTAAAACTGCTAAGTTTGATAAGTACAAGGGAAAAGGGGACCCACGTGAGCATCTTAAGGAATTCTATATTTCTTACCTTGAAGTCTCCCATGACGATACATACCTTATGCAACTATTCCTTAGAAGTCTAGGAGGACAAGCTATAGAATGGTTCTCCCACCTACCTTGAATGGTATCAAAACATTTGAGGAACTCACAAAGAAATTCATTAACCACTTCTCCTACAACATTGAACATGAAGTGCTAATGACAGATGTTTGTAATACCAAGCAAAGAAATGGAGAAGCCTTTTCGTCCTTCCTACAATGTTGGAGGAGTCTAGCAAGCAAGCTTCCCTGGTCCATCCCTGAGAAATAATTAGTAAACATGTTTGTCCAAATTTTGAATTAGGAGATGGGGTTCCATTTAAAAATACAATGTGCCTCAACCTTCAAACAAATCATATATAAAGGCACTACTATTGAAAAGGCCCTCATCGCCAAAGGGGTTGTCAAACTTTATAAGGACAAAGACAACAATAATAACAACAACAACCGCCAATCACAAGATAAACCATGATTTTGGGCCAAAAATAAAAACATAGTCAATGATGGTGTGACCAACGTAAATAATATCCAAAATATACAGCCTCCCACACCATCCAAAAATCCACCAAACAACAACAATAACAACATGAACATACCTAAAGGAAAACCTAAGCAAAACACTTCACCATGTTGGGGGAGCCTATCAAATCCATTTTGTGAAAATTGGTCCAAGCCAACTTAATTAAGCTTCTCTCCATTAGGTTCCAAGCCAACTTAAAACCTCATGGTTCAACAAAAATTCTTATTGCAAATACCATAGGGTCAAGATCCATAAAACACTCGATTGCATGAAATTAAAGAACTGTATACAAGACCTAATTGATAGGAATGAAATTTCAGTTAATGATCCCCCAAATCAATCACCTAATGAGAATCTTGGTGCATACAAAGACCCCCTTCCTGAACATGGTAATGGGAAACCCTCTAATCCATCTAGTAATGTTAATGCTTCCTCTTCTTCTTATGACTCCATTGTGGGTTGTATAGAAGAATGCATCCTTTGAATAGCCACCATAACTATCAAATCCAAGACTCCTAATTGTGTTCTTACCACCCTCCACAGGCATGTAACTATCCAAGGAGCCCCATATATATCCACATCTCCAACCACATCTACATCCACATCCTCTAGCAAGTATAGTATCCTTGACCATCTTGGCAAAACTCTAGCTCAGATATCCATCCTGAAGTTACTTTGTACATCGCCCATCCACAAAGAAATACTTGACAAGGTCTTGCAAGAAAATTGCGTCCCTAACAACCTTAACATAGACCAATTCCAGGCCATGGTAGGACATCTCTCATCCCCACATAATCTCACATTCTCTGAGAAAGACCTCATGACATCGAATCCATCCTATAATGATGCCCTACATATTGAAGTTTGTATCCATAAACACATCATCAAATGAGTCCTGGTAGATGGTGGATCTAGCCTAAATCTTTGCACTCTTAAACTAATAAAGCATTTGGGATATTCTGACGAGGTTGTAGACTCCAATAGAAGCATCACCATAAAGGGATATGATGACAATGAGTATCAATCAGAAGGAACAATCAAGCTACCCATTCAGGACCTATGATTTTGGAAACTACATGTCAAGTACTTGACCTTGACCTCTCATATAACATCCTCCTTTGTCGACCATGGATTCACACCACGCAAGCTATTCCATCCATATTCCATCAATCCCTCAAACTCCACAATGGGACTGAAGTAACTATCTATGTTGATCCTCATCCTTTCCAATACTTCAAACTCTTAGAAGGACGTTACAAGAACTTCAACCAATGTCCCATTAATAATGCTACCAAATCTCCACCATCATACATTGACCCATCGACTCTTGCTTCATCCTCTAGCACCACTTCATCTTCCAACACACAAATATTTGAGGTCAAGGTCAAGATAATTGACCAAGGGTGAGGAGAATATAAAACACATGGATCCTTCTACGTAGGGAAGCTCCCACCCTCTCCAAAATCATATGGGAAACCAAAACCTTCCAACTCAGTATCGACAATAATCATAAAAGGCATTTTGGAATGCAAGCACTTCATGGACCAAGATGACCTTGAAGACATATCAAAGTGGCTTTATAGAGACAATGAGGATAATCATGTCTCCATACCTTTAGAAAAATATAGAAAAGGTCTTCACATCATTCAAAACATGAGCTACAAAGGACACAAAGGTCTAGGCTTGCATGAACAAGGTACCATTGAGCCCATCAAGCCTACACAAGTATATTGCCATCAAGGCCTAGGGTATGGGACACCTGAGCCTTAACCCTTAGAGCTTGAATGTATACTTAGTGAGGTAGCTAAGGCCTTTCCCAAAATTGAGAGCACCAACGGGGGTTCCTACAATGACTCCTTTGAACACAACATCAATCTCTTCCAAGAAACCACCATCTGCACCATATCTATCTTTCTGTCCACATCATCCTCATCCAATGATCTTCCCCTCATCTATCTGAAGCTGATAGACTGGGACCAGCAAGGGCCTCCCATCCTCAACACATCTTAGAATGACGTGGCCATAGCAAAACTTATGGGGGTTAGAGAACATCTTCCCTTAGGGGATCACAAAGTAGGATATGCCATTGAACTCAACACACATGCATACTTTGGGGAGACTGTAAAGTTCCTTAGTCGCAAAAGTAAAAATATTAAAATAGTTTCCCTTAGTGAAAACCATAATTTACCACTTTTGAATGACAAAAAAGTAAAAATAAAGTATGTATCCTCTACTGAAAACCTCCTTGAGGCACTAGAGGATTAGGAACTTGATCTCCCTGAAGTACCTAGGTTCTATCAAGGGAAGTCTGTGATCTTGGTAGAAGAAGTAGAAAAAATGAATCAGGGGACCATAGATACACAAAAGATCATCTTTAAAGTTGCATCATTAACCCCATTGGAGCAATTAGAGTGTTCCACATTCTTCAAAGAAATATCTCATAACTTTGCATGTACATATGCAAACATGTTAGGATTAGATCCCACACTTGTCATGCACCATCTTGCAGTCTACCCAGATGCTAAGCTTGTCAAACAAAAACTTAGAAAGATGCATCCATAGATCTCACTCCTGGTGAAGGTTGAACTACAAAAGTTACTACAAGATGGCTTCATCCACCCCATTGATTATCTTGAATGGGTGTCCAATCTTGTTCCAGTAGCTAAAGTAACAGGGGCATTCGCATTTGCACTGACTTCAGAGATCTCAACAAAGCATGTCCCAATGATGACTTTCCCTTACCAAACATTGATATCATTGTGGACTTGATAGTTGGACATGAAATATTATCACTCATGGATGGATTTTTCAGGCTATAACGAAATTCTCATAACACTAGAAGACTAGCATAAAACAACTTTCACATGTCCATGGGGTATGTATTATTGGCAAGTTATGTCGTTTGGGCTTAAGAATGCTCAAGCCACCTATCAGAGGGAAATGAATGTGGTATTACATGAAATGTTACAAAAAATAATGGAAGATTGTGTCGATGATTTCCTGGAGAAGTCAAAGACAAGAGAGAGCCACTTGTAGGTTCTAGGAAATATCTTTGACTATTTAGAAGAATATAGCTTGCGCCTTAATCCCAAAAAGAGTGTCTTTGGGGTTACATCTAGAAAGCTATTGTGCTACATTATTTCTTGAAGAGGCATTGAAGTAGACCCTGCAAAAGTCAAAGCCATAGTCAATGTCTCCACCAAAGAATCTAAAATAGCTATGTAGCCTTCAAGGAAAACTGGAAACAATCAAACGATTTATTACACAACTAGCTAATAAGTGTCATCCCTTCTCACATCTCTTGCAGAAAAATGTAGCATTCCACTGGGACAAAGAATGTCAACAAGCATTTGATCAACTGAAGGAATACGTTGCTTCTCCTCCAATCCTCTTGCCTCCTAATTCATATCAACCCTTACTATTATACATTTCAACAACATCAGCAGCACTAGGTGCTCTTTTAGCACAACATGATGAGACTGGAAAAGAATGAGTAATATATTGTACATTAGTAGAACCTTAGTGGGATATGAGATCAACTACACTCCCATGGAAAGAGCATGCCTAACAGTTGTCTTTAGTACCCAAAAACTAAGACATTACAGGGTTACTCATAAGATTAAGCTCCTCACCAAAGTGGACCCACTTAAATATTTGTTGTCAAAAGCAACACTCACCAAACACATGGAAAAATGGATAATGATCCTAAGTGAGTTTGATATTGAGTATGTTGACCACAAGGCCATAAAAGGACAACTAATTTCGAAGCAGTTAGTCGATGCACCTATTCAAGCAAACCATCCTCTTATCACATAATTCCCTAATGATCTTATATCTACAATAACTCTAGCCATCCCATGGAAGATATATTTTGATGGATCATACAATTATCATGGTTCAAGATGTTGGTGCCTGCATGAGCAGTCAAGTTTCAAGCAGTTAGCATGCAGGTACCCTCCCAGAAAATCCAAAAAAGGTTCTAAGTATTTAGGCCTCCTCAGCATTTTTCAATGTCAGCATCATATTTTCTTCGGAGGAGGTCATCATCATCATGTTCCCGAACATCCCCTTGATGTTTCTTGCATGGGTCGTTTCTCATCACATCCAGATATCCTGTGGGGGTCATCATGCATTTGCCAACCTGACCTTTACCGCAGAGTGATATTTTAACATCGGGTGATCTTAGTCAAGATCATCCTGATGTTAGCACTATGAAATTTCTAAGTATGACCCCCTTTTCATCAGGGTCATCATATTTGAATATCGGGTGATCTTTGTTAAGATCACCCTGATGTTATTTTATCACCTTATGTTTGTTCAACATCAGGATGCTGCTGATGTCATGTTCCTACGGGGGTGATATCCGCTTGACCTTTGCCTTCATCTTTTCTCTACAGGATGATATTCTCAATATCGGGTGATATTCCAAATATTAGGTCATTTTCTGAATATCACCCTTGCTCTAAATGTGATGATGATGTTATCTGGACATTTGCAGATATGATGATGAGGTTTATTATCAGGATGATATCTTTTATCAAGTGGTGCGAATTATCCGGATGAGCTCAGTAGGATGTTTGCTGACGTCAGGATAATTTTTGAACATCCGGGGGATGTTTGCATATGCAGGGAGTCCATCGGCGTAACATTGCGTATCGGCCTAGCTGATGGAGGATCTTCCGATGTGTTCGATCTGGCCGATGGAGTTGTCATCGGTGTGACTTTTGCTATCGGCAGAGGAATCTTGTGGTTTGCTAATGTTGGGTGTTTGGCCGATGGGATGTGCTATCGGTGTGACAGATGATATCGGTGAAGGAGCTTTATGTTGCTTCGATGGTTAATGTCTCGCCAAAGACCTAGCATGGGATGTTCATCGGTAGGAGTAGTGATGTCGGTAGGAGAGTTTTCAAGCTCGCTGATGGTTTATGGTCTCACCGATGGAGGTTTGGTATTAGTGAGAGTTAGGCAATGGAATGGTGACCGCTAGCGGTGGGTTCGTGGGTCAAGCGGGGCAAAACGCTCGACACTTAGTGTTTATGTGGCGCGGGGTGCATGTGGGACAAATGCTTCCTGCATGATTTGAAATATCAGGATGATACATTTTGGTGGGAAGGGTTTGCGATGCATAGTATTCTGCATTTCCCAAGGCTGCGGGTTGGTACGCCATTAATGGCGGTTGTTACAGAGGTATGGGCGATGGTGTGAATGGTCAAACCGCCCGATTGAAGATGTGGATTCCCAGGTGGCGGCGCAAGGCTCGAGACTTCCCCTGTCTCCTCCCCTACCTGCTGCATTCAATGTGTTGAGCGCCATTTTCTCAATGAACTGTATCTGGTGAATTTTGAGTTTGCCTGGTGGTTAAGGCTGAGCACCTCCTTGCTATATATAGCAGGTTGTGCTGCTCATTTTTGAGGTTGTTGAAGGCCTAGGGCATTTTTGTGTAAATAACAAAAGACAGGGCATGACCCTGGTTGTTCTATCCCATTTTGGAGTTTATGAGTTGCAGCATGAATGTATTTTGCACATATGTTCAGTTTCAATGTTGATTTTATATGAGAAATGCTTCATTGCATGTGTTTATATGCTTGTGTCCATTTGCTACATGTTATTCTCCTTCTTCTGAATCTGGTTGCTAAGGGTTTCTCAGGTTCTAGGGTATGGTTTTCTATATCACATGTTTGATCTCTAACTTCCATTCAAGGAGTGGATTAAATTGTTTTAGGTTGAGCATGGGGAAGGTTGCATGTTAGCAGGGATATCTGTAAGTAGAGGTGGTTAGATACCCATCCTTGGGTGATGTTTGTAAGGCAAGCATCAGTCCAACCCCCTGAAACTTGAGTGAAAGTTGCAAACCATCTGTTGTATACGTCTAGTTGACTCCTTGCCCTGAGATAGGCACCGGTCTGCTTCTGGATTAGTAGTTATGATACACATCCCCCTTGTCTTGCATCCAAACATCACTTCCAACCATTTCAACACCTCCACCTGTTAGCTATAGGAGTAGGATTAGGACCTTTGCATAATCTCATACCCAACTAGACATATATGTCCAAGAATGTTGCCAACCTTGTGATCTGTCATGCAGATCTTGGTCCATACATGAGAGTATTCTGCCTGTTGTTGTCAAGTTAGATCTTTCTATCATTTAGCTAGTCAAGGTTACATCTTTAGCTATAGGGATACCCCCCTTGGTGCGGCAGAACCAGAAGTGAAGGGGAGGAGCTCGTGCAACCTCCTGTATTAGTTGGCTGAATCTACTCGTGCATTAGAATTGGCAAACCCTAATGCTGATTCAAAAGAAAAACCAACACAAGAGTTGTGATTTCCTTTATTATGTGGCAAGGTGACTACATCCCTAATGCTTACATGATTACTTTTGCACAAACAACATAGTTGAGTATGAGGCTCTTATCACGGGACTAAGAATGGTCATCCAATGGAGGATTGAGATGTTTAATTCATGTCTATGGAGATTCCCAACTTGTGATCAAGCAGGTTAATGATGAATACCAAACAAAGGATGACAATTTGATTCCATATAAAAGAATGGTAGATGAACTCAAGGAATATTTTCATGAAATTCAATTTGAATAGGTTCCCAGGGCCAACAATAAAGTTGTTGATGCCATGGTCACCATTGGATCTCTCCTAGACATTGCAAATAATAGTCACAATTTTGAGTTCCTTGTCGAACAACTATTGGTTCCTACCTATGATGTCCCAGATTAAGAACTCGCTTGTGAACTTATCGGTCCCTTATCCCCTTGGTACCAAGACATCTATCTTTACCTCCATAATAACATTCTCCCACCCAACCTAACCAATTCCCAACGTAAAAATTCATTCGTCGCTCATCTCATTTTACAATCCTGGATGATACCGTATATCAAAGGAGTCTAGACAAAACCCTTCTTAGGTGCCTTAACTTGGGAGAAGCCCAAACTGCCTTATAAGAGGCACACAAAGGTATCTATGGGTCACACTCTAGTGGTCCTACCCTAGCCAAGAAGTTGTTGAGAACAAGTTATTACTGGCCAACCATGGAACAAGATGCCTAGCAGTTTGCCAAGAAATGTCTGCAATGCTAAAAACATGGTGATTTAATTCATGCACTGTCTCAAGAATTAATCATCACTCCTTGGTCCTTTTTGCAGTGGGGAGTCGATCTCATTGGAAAAATCACCCCTTCATCATTCAATGGTCACAAATTTATCATAACCACCACTAAATATTTTACAAAGTTGGTTGAATCCATTCCACTCACTTACATCACTGGATAGCCAAATTCATCTTGCACTATATCATATGCCATTATGGGATACCTCTTTCCATTGTCATGGATAATGTTAAACCCTTCAAGAACCAAGAGGTACGAGCCCTTTGCCAGCAATTCAATATTCAACACCATTTCTCCACACCATATTACCCGTAAAGTAATGGCCAAGCTGAGGATTCAAACAAAACCATCCTAAGATACTCAAGAAAATAGTCAACTAAGTTGGTTGTGATTGGTATCTACAACTTAATCCCACCCTTTGGGCTTAGTGCACAAACATCAAGAAACCTACCAGAGCCACGCCATATTCCCTTGTTTTCGATTCCGAAGCCATTTTTCCAATCGAGGTCCAGCTCCCCTCACTATGCATATCCTTGCAAAATCTTATTGATGAGGAAGAATATCAAGTTTCCATGCTATATGAGTTAGAGCTATTGGATGAAAGGCATCTCAATGCGTTAAATAACTTGCAAGTCTATTAGAATCGTCTCTCTCATAGATATAACAAAAAGATCAGAACCAAAAAGTTTTAAGTAGGCAATCTTGTCCTCAAAGAAAATCAGAAGAATCAACAAGATTGAGAGAAAAAGGGTAAGTTTGAGCCTAATTGGTTGGGTCCATTCATCATCACTGCCAATAATGGGTCAGGAGCATATTAGCTTGCCACACTAGAGGGCCAGCCTCTAGAAGAGCCAAATAACATCATCCATCTAAATAAGTTCTATACCTAGGCTCGGGTATCCCTAAATGTTCAAAAAAATCCAAAATCCAAAAAATAAAATTCCAAAAGAAAAACTGAGTGCAACAAAGTCATCCAATAGTGAAAACCACCATGGTGGTTCCTTAGATAGGGACCATGGTGAAAACCTGGGTTCAAGTGCCATGTGTTGCAACCATATCCACCATCCTCTAGGTTCTTGTCCATTTCATGTTCCATGTTCCATCCATCTATTCCCTTTTCTACCATGGCTTGATCTTGTATATGTTAATCTCTTTCCCTTACATCCCACATCCACCCATTCCCATCACTCCATACTAGGGTAACCTCCTAATCCTAAAAGGACAGGATCTTTGTATGCACATCACTGATTCTTACACAGTTATGTTTAATGCATTCCCATAATAAAAACATAACACACTTTTCCATCTCACCTATTATCCCATAATAAATTTCCATCCTTTGAACATAATAAAGTCACCTTACCACTTTCAACCACCTACCATCCCATTTCCTAAAATGACATTACCTTTCGAAAATTCAAGAATACTGACATGCAAAAACAACACATCCTAATGCAAATCACAACATATGACTAGTTGTTCCAATCACCACACAGTGGTCCTATATTGTGCCTATCAACTAAACACTTATCATCACAACTATGTCTTAGGGATATATCTTCTCATAACAGGCATAATCCTATCTTACCTCATCTACCCATCATCTTGGCAAGAGATACAATGGCTGTTTGGTCAGTTCGTTAGTTGGTCATTTGTTTTGATTTATCTTTTCATCCCCCTTATATGCTTCCCGCAAGGCCACCTAGATCTTCCATATCTTAGTGTGATATTGGATAAAGCTTAGACTGGGGCAGAATAATTTGTTGTTGTATGTCGTGTTTGTGGTTGTTCCTTTGCATTTAGGTTAATATTGATCTTAGGTGTGTTGGAAAGGTTGTAGGTTTGAAGCTTGATTCCTTACACTAAGGACAATTCCTTAGCTATCTAAGGACATTCTCATTCTATATGTATCTACCTTCACATGATCTTCTAAGGTTATATTACATCTAACATGTCTAGGGATGAGGTGCATACTATCCTTTGCTATATTAAAACTTAGGATTACCCTAAAGATACCAGCATAAACACGCCTCCTTTTTACCCTATCACATTCCTACTTCCATATATCCTAATCAATCCAATCCATAAATCCATCATACCATCATTCCTCCCATATATCATTTACCTTGTACCTTGAGGTATTTTTCTAACTTCAGCCCCCCACATAACTAACTTCCACTCATCTAACTATCCCTCGCCATTATAATGACCCTTTGTATTATGACCTACAAATCACCACATCATCATTGCCATCACCCGCTACATACACCTGCATCAACGTGTTAGTACCACATCATACTCATGATCATAATCATCATGTCATCACTCATCCTAATCACTTGCATAACCATCTATATCACCAAATCCACATCATAATCTATCCATTGCATAAACATATCAATACCATAAGCATTTATCCATCACATAATCCATCATAATCATAAAAATGTAACCATCATAAGCATCACATAAACCTATACATTTGCATCCATACATCACATCACATCATATCATAATCATGACATGATGAAATGCAAGATTGAATGCTTTTGTCCAAAAATCATCAAAAACATCCATAGCCATTATATACATACATATGTACCATAATCATCCATACACCAAAGTACAAGAAAGTTATTAATGGTGATTATACATGTCCAATAGAAAATAGAAATACCTCACACTTACATTTAGCATTAATGTGAAATTAAAGAACTTTAATTAGATTAGAACTTGATTTGGTGTACAAAGCACCAAATTAAAGGATTCAATCTTGTATTCCATCAGAAATCATCCATAACATCATATAAATATCCATTAAATAGTCATCTAATCATACATCACAATATATATATATATATATCGATAAAAAATATGCTCATTGTGATTGAACTTCTGAATCATAGTAAAAATTACTACATATCCAATAACTTCAATGAAATTGATGCAAATACAATAAACAAAGATATTACCTTTGTAGATCCTATTCACCTCGTAACTTCAATTGTTGCCTATCTCGTATCGATCTTATGTATGAGTTGAGCTCTCAGAAGTGTGTACTTCCTTACTGTTGAAGATGACAATAGGAGTATGATTGGATTGTTCAATGGAGATTAAACTAACAATGCAACTCTATGAAGATGGATGGTGGAGATATGGAGACATGATTGGATGATTATGATGATAATGAGGTTATACAAATGCAATGAGGATACTTTGCCAAAAGCACGCTGGTAAGATTTCTGTAGAGTAAGATTGCTAAAGCTTGAGTGGATGGATATGAGTGTGAGTACCTTACATTTATAGGCTAAGGATGGACTAATTCCAAGTGTCATAAGATCCATGATCGGAGGAATTATCTGTGAGGTGTACAGTTGAGGAAGATTGAGAGAATGTGCGCGAATCAAAAGAGGACAAGTGTCTAGGCCTCTTTCATGAGTTATGGGAGTTAACTAAATAGATTGAGGAGTTCACTGAATAGACTGACCAATTAAGTGAATTGATTGATTAGATAAATGATTTAACTGATGAGTTAACTAATCTTGATTGAAGGACAAATAGGACATGAGGGTAAGGGAATATTAGCTAATTAAATATTAAAAATATTTAATTATGTGTGCAACATGGTGAGGTGGAAGATGAGGTGGAAGAATGACATGGATGAGATGATGTGGAATTATGGAATTTAGGACTTTGGAATAGAGGAATTTGAGATTTATTAAATAATTTAGGATTATTTAATTAGATGAGATATTAGAGGAATTAGGGAATATTAATTAAATAAAGTGATTTTTATTTAATTTTGGGATAATGAACCAATCAAATAAATTAGAATATTTATTTAATTGATAGAAGAATAAGAATAAAATAAATATTAAAATATTTATTTAGTTCAACACGAGTCAATTTTAGGTGTATACATTTTGCCCCTCTTTGATGCAATGTGTTTATCACATTACTTCAAAGAATAAAAGTTTTCTGACTATGATGCATGCCTCAGTTTGCCCCTAGTTTTAGGTTCAGTGATGATAGGATGCCCCCTCGGGAGATTGGTTAGGTTGGACGATGTTGGTGAAAGGTGGATGAACAATCTCACGATATGTAAGATTTTACGACACGGGCTGCGGACAAAAAAGTTTGGGTGACGGAGAAAGGCAAATGGGTGAAAAACATGCCCCACACTCACAGGGTCAAACACTTCCCATTAGGGTCCACTTTGTTATATATAGGCATGTGGGGTCACAATCCTAGTCATTTGTACACTTGTCTTTTGTGGAGAGATTTTAGGAGCTCTTGTGTGGTAGCAGTGCAACACAATCAACAAAGATGGGCCATATTCCAATAGCGAGCCACTGATTTGAGAGGATCTGATGATTCAGGCGTCCAGCAGAGTATGGACCCCCGTTATGTATCCTTCAAAACTTAGTCTTTTGCACATTTATGGTAGTCAAATCATAGGTCAAAGTTTGTGTTTATGAATGAGTGATTTAAATGTTTGGGCACTTTTGAGAATTATATTTGTGCATACGCTCCGATTCTATGCATATGCTACTAGAATCAAGGCATGTGCAAATTTTTTACATTGGATTTGTATGTAGCAGCATTTGAGTAGGGTTTACACACATATAAGTCTTTATACACAATCCATCAACAGTCTCACGCATGCATTGTAAGGTTGCGCAAGCGTTTTAAAAATGCACAAATGATTAGGGTTTCTGCACAAATGTTAAGATAACACGCATTTGATATAAAATAGCACATATGCCTCTTGATTCGACGCATGTGGTTAAAGCAATGCAAATGCATAGGGGTTTAGCGCATCTGTCATAAAGCCATGCATCTGGCAAACATAGCTGCACATATGGATAAAGTAGGTAAATTACTTACCTAAACTGGTGAAGTCGGCATCGAGTGTGATGTTGGCCAACTGGTAGGTCATATTGGAGATTGATAGAATCTCTGAAAAGATGATAGGATAGAATCTTGATAGGAAATCTAAGTAACTTGTTTGATTGGATAGAAATGTAGCCTGATTGTGGTGTGTTTAACATGCTTTGTTATCGATTGTAGGAGATTCCAGATCATGTACTGATGTCAAGGGAGAGATTCCCTCTAACACAGTTGTTGAGGCCCTATTTGACCAAGACTAACCACTTGGTACTTGGATCTACTGGTTTATGGTATGTTTTCTTCATGCCCAAGATGCAGGCTAATCTTGGATTACTGATTGCATTGGGTGAGAGGTTCCACAGTGAGACGGGCACGTTTCACTTGCCCACAGAAGAGATGATGGTGACCTTAGAGGATGTACATCGTATTCTATGGATACTGATTCAACGTGAGTTGGTCGAGTATGAGTCGGTGACATGAGCTGGTTTGGTTGAGTGCAGATGAGTGTTTGATGACCCAGACCTAGAGGGTACAAAGATCAACTGGGCAAACATTGCGGAGTACTACAAACCCCTACCAACCATATTAGCAAGTTTGATCAGTGGTGTTGTGTATCTTGACAGGAGATTGTGCGACTTCCAGGTTGGATGGGGACAGACCCTAGAGAGGATGGTTTAGGAGGGGACATGGTCTATCTGGGGTCCTTGTATCTTGGCCCACTTGTACCATGATTTGTATCAGTTTGTTTATGATGGAGCTGGTAGTCTTTCTGCTGGTGTTTTGTTACTTTAGATTTGGGTCTAGCTGCATATAGAGGTGACATGGCCTATTGGCATGGGAGTAAGGGGACATGACAGACCCTACTCTTATATGTTTCAGGAGACTCTTTCCCAGCCCAAGCTAGGAAAGCTAGAGTACTAGCGTCACACATTGGATAATGTGGACGAGGTTACATGGTGACCATACCTAGAGTACGAGGTGTGGGAAAAGGATGCAGCAGAGTTGCCTTACTGTTTCTAGACTCGATGGCTGATAGGGAGGACTCCCTACATACTAGAGTGGCACATTGTTACTCATGTGCTCCGACAATTTGGCAAGATTCAAGGCATGCCCCAGGGTACTGCTATTTTTTCTCAGACACACAAGGAGAGTCTACTGTGGGGTCCTGTGGCATCATATGAGATAGTGAGGACAAATTTTATGTAGATTCCCTGCCAAGCATGGGATATGAGGCAACAGATAGTGGATGCAGGCATCATAATGGATTTCAAGGCACACTTCACTACCCATCTGATTCCTAGATACTCTGGTCCTAGAGAGCTAGCACCAAGACTCAAGGACGATGATGAGGATGAGGACGATGCCCCTTGATAGAGGAGGGGATGATGGCGAGGTGAGAGGGGTGGCCGAGGTGGCAGGGGAGGAGGGGATGATGGTGGGGATGATGGTAGGCAGAGGAGGTTTAGACAGAGGAGAGTGCCCTAGATGCAGGCATAGGCATAGGTACATGCACAAGTGCAGCCACAAGTACAAGCACAGGTTCAGGCACAGGGTGGACAGGGTGATGGAGAGACAATAGCATTGCTAGCCCAGGTGGCTTAGTTACAGGCTCAGGTGGCACAGTTGTAGGGGCAGGATGCTGGTGAGATGGTAGCCTTACGAGCCCAGGTGTCTCAGTTACAGGGGTAGGTGACACAGTTGCGTCTGCACTGTGATTTTTGAGCAAGACACAGGCATACAGAGATAGACTAGGGTAGAGATCCTATTATAGCAGATGCAGCAGACTACATCCCAAGGTCCACATAGTTAGATTTGATAGATATGGTTAGGGCATGGCAGGAGATTTTTTACTAGAGGGCGTTGTATGAGCAGGTTGTGCCAGGAGAGTAGAGGGTCAGCAATTTTCACCCTAGCTCACATAGCAGGTCAAGACGGACACAGATAGAGAGCATAGGGATAAGGCCACCACTTCCTTATGGGTGATCAGGGATGGGTCCTATAGGTTTGAAAGGTCCTATAGGGCCGCAACCTCCCCCTCAGTAGCCACAGGATCCTGCACCCTCTAGAGCCAGTTCCACATAGCCACTGTTTTGGAGACATGCATCATGTGTTGAGCAATTTATTGGTTGTATACACCATTTTTTACTGGTCAAGATAAAGACTATTATGACATCAATGTATACTTGGACATTATTATTATTTTTTATTTATGATGATGATCTACCTAAGTTCAGCGTACTACATGCATGTGTTCTTATGGATGGATGTTTATTTTATATGCGATGGATGTTATCTATTATGCTTATACTGTGATGATTCTAATGTGTATGCATTTTGTACAATGATTTTATGCATTTGTAGTTTTATGATGTCTTAATGCATATGTGGATGATTTCCTACATGTATGACATGATGTATGTTGATCTAATGCAACTGTTTATGAAAATGATATCTATGTTTTTGGATTTTTCCTGATAATAAATGTTATGTCTGAAACCTATGTGGGTTTAATGATGTCACTAGTATGAACTAAATGCTTAATACAACTAATGCACCTAAATGATAATGACTTGATGATGTACATGCGTATAATATGCAAAATGATTATGATGTGTTTTTGTTATGCCAAGTATACTCAATCATAAATGAAACAACACTTAGAAGAATTTAGACAAAAGATTTGGATGAATGGTTAACTGACAGTCATGACGTGGATCTTATGACACTTGGATAAATGGTATGTATGAAATTTCTATAAATGAAATGAAATGTAGACCTAATATGTATGAATAAGGCTTTGTCATCTTGTTTTTGCAAGTATTTGAAGTACTTTTTTTCATCATTGAGCTTTTTAAAATGTTGTAAGAAAATACAAGCATCTAGGTATAATTGAACCATGATGACCTGAGTATTTCTTACATAGATTTTGATTTAGCATGTTATTACAAGCATTTAATCAAAATTGAACCTAGATGACCTGAGTATTTCTTGCATGTATCAATAGACAAGGATTGCCCCTTTTCATGCTTAGACCCATAATGTCCTCAATGATCTATTGTTGATCATGTTGTTAGACAAAGTCATCACAGTACTAAAGATTAATCCACAAACAACAAACAAATAACACAATTATGCCCCCATCATAGCTCCTCTAGTTTTTTACTGTTAGAAATGAAAGCAACACTACCTCAATGGAAATCTAATTCAATATAAATTTCTGCAATCTTTAACTATGTGTTATTAATAAAGATTGTAACACAGGAAAAAAAAACAAAAAAACTATGCTTCACAGAAATGCAAAATTAGAAATATGAACACATAACACAATGTTTAACATGGAGAAAACCCTTTCAGGTAAAAAACTCTACATAGGAAAGAGGTCCAATGTTTGTATTAATCTGAAAATGATTTACAATACAACAACACTTCAACTCTCTCCACCAGTCTTCAATCCGACAGCATTTCGGTAGCACATGAGTACCTAAAATCTGTATTGCAGCAACTAATACATGGCAAAATGCTAATAGAAACATTTTCTAACTCATCTTAGGTGTTCACCTTCTCTCTCATGAGATTCCCCAACATACAAATATTAAATGCCATCTTACAAGCACCTTCCACTTGTCCAAAAACAACCATGCAAAGGTCAAGTGCCCAAGACTAAATCTAGCCTCTTCCAACATCTTATGATGCATCATAACCATCATAGATTCTAGCAAAAGAGTATCTTTCCAAGATAGGAACCTTGGGCTAAATATAGAAAATATACAACTAACATATCTGTCATATGCGTCATAGAATCACAAAATCTTATGACAACTTGCAACTGCCATAGATTCACTCACCAAACATTATGACAGTTGTCATACGTGCCAAAAATAGTATATTCCTCAAGGGAACATGCCTATCCTCATTTACCATGAGTTTTTACATTTGCCAATAGTAAGTCACTCCGTAATAACTTTCGATGACTCTGAAATTACCCCTGCCAGTGAAACTAGTACATCTCCTCATGGATAATTACAAATTACATATAATAATTGAATAAAAACAATATTGGGATTTACAAGGTTAATGGCACCTTAACCCAACATTGACATCCTTGAGTAGCATAAAAAGACATAATAACATAAATCATGAATCCAAGACTTAAACATATAACAAGCATCAAATCTTCTTGCCATAGATGATGTTTTCTTGCAACAAAAACATATAAAATCATCATGATAGTTTAGGCAGATTGTTGTTTGATATAGGTCAAGTTCTTATGTCAAGTGTTTTGTTGAATAGGTGCATTTGTAATGCTGCATATTGTCTAGAGAGATATCTGGGACTTGTGACATTCAAGAATCCAATTCTCAACTAGGTTGAGGATCTTGCCCCCAGTCAAGTAAAGGTTCTAGTTATTATAGAGAAAAAATAGTGATAAATTGATGGTAGACTCGATTGTGATGGGCCCTAAGGGACTGACCTAGTGCCTCAGGGGCTCATCTATGATGGGCTTGCCTACGTGATGACACAAAGGCAACATAGTTTGGGATGCAGACTTTTTGGACCTAGGACCTAGGCAATGGGAAACGGTGCATAATTAGATGGACAAAAGGATGGGTGATAGGGGATGGAATGGATGGGAAACCTTGGGAGCTCATTAATGATGGCCTTGCCTATGTGATAGCTCAAAGGCAATGTAGTTTGACAATGGTAGCAATGATGGAGTTATAACAGATGACAAGATGGACGAAGGTTTGGATGGATAGACTAATGGGGCAAGATGATAAGGGCAAGTGGGCAACAAGCCATGATAGGTATCTTTATGCAATTTGATGGATGCGGTAAGAAAAGATTGGATGAGGACTAAAGTCCTAAGAGATGGAGGGAATAGTTTATCACAAATAGCGCCTATTTCCAAATTTTCACCACTTGCTTTTATTTGCATGATAGTTAAAATACACATGACACTTGTTTGTGAGGTTTTCATCATGGTACCTATCCAAGGCCCCTGTTTACCAGGTTTTCACCAGAGGATGATTTTTTTGTCATTTTTCTATTTTTCTATTTTTATTTTTTTGTTGTTTTTGATATATGATCCCTTGCATCAGGGTTTAGGTATAGAACTTGCGAAGATGCATCTTGTTGATGGGATCATCCAACAGTTCATCTTCTGATGTTGCTAACTGATAAGCTCCTGATCCATAGGCAGCAACGATTACATAGGGACCAAGCCAATTGGGTTCAAATTTGCCTTTCTTCTCCCTGTCCTACTGATTTCAGGGATTCTCTTTAAGAACTAGGTCACCAACTTGAAAGACATGGGGTTTGACTCTGTGGTTGTAGCTTCATGACATCCTCTGTTGATAGGATTTTAGATGGTTAAAGGCGTGTTGTCTTCTTTCCTCTAGTAGCCCTAACTCTTGTAGTCTAGAAAATCTATATTCGTCATCTAATATGAGGCCTTTTAATGAGACTCGCAAGGATGGTAACTCAACTTCAATGGGCAAGATGGCTTCATAACCATAAACTAGTGAATATGGTGTTGCACCTGTGGGAGTGCAAATGCTTGTATGGTAGGCCCATAGAGTGAGATTTAGTTGCATGTACTGATCACGACTGACATCATTGCTAGTCTTCTTGAGGATTTTCAAAATGGTTTTACTAGACATGCCTCCGCCTGGTCGTTTCCTTGGGGGTAAAATGGGGTGGAAAAGCAGTGTTGGATGTGGAATTTTCCACATAGCTCTTTGACATCTTGACTCTTAAAGGGTTAGCCATTATCAGTGATAATGGATATAGGGATGCTATAATGACAAATGATATAATTCAGGATGAATGAGGCGATTTGTTTTCTTGTGACATTGGCGAGGGGTATGGCTTTGATCCACTTCGTAAAGTACCTGGTGGTGGTGATACTGAATTTATGGCCGTTGGATGATGGAGGGTGTATCTTGCCCACTAAGTCGAGTCCCCATTGACAGAAAGGGCAAGGAGTTGTTAACGGCTACAGCTCTTGTGCCGGTGCATGTGCTAAGTTCTAGTGGATTTGGCATTTCTTGCACCTTTTCACAAAATGATAGGAGTCCTTTTCCATAGTTGGCCAGTAGTATCCCATAGGTATGATTTTCTTAGCCAGGGTAGGACCACTAGAGTGGGTCCTGCATATACTGTCGTGAACTTCGCTTAGGGTTGTTTGATAGTCCACATTGTTGAGACACCTAAGGAGAGTACCATCTAGTCCTCATTAATACAGGGTGTTAGCGATTATGGTATAATGGGAGGCTTGGCAGATGAAGGTTCTTTTTTGGTTACTAGATAGATCGAGTGGTAGGGTGATCTCTTTTAGATAAGTATATACTTTTTTGTATAAGGGAGAATATGATCCTATGATATGGCATATGATGTTGGATTCGGGGGTGTCATATGCAGGATGGGATACTGGCTCTACCAAGGACTCATAGCATGACTGGTTTTCAAGGATATCAAGGAGATATGCAATTGTTTCCATGACGTCAGCTACTTTGTTCTCCAATCTGGGTATCTGCTCAAAAGAAATCACAACAAAGTATTCTTTGAAGTCGTCAACCATACACTTGTACGGTATTAACTTTTTATCTTTAGATTGATAATTGTCGTTCACCTGGTTGATGACAAGTTGTGAGTCAGCATACACATGAAGTTATGTGACTTTCCATTCTACTGCCATTTTGATACCACTGACTAGTGCTTCATATTTGGCCACATTGTTGGTACATGGAAATAGTAGTCTGAATGACTTTGGAATTGTGTCTCCATTAGGTGTGACCAACAAGATACCTGCTTCAGACCCATGCTGGGTATATGATCCATCAAAGTAGAGTTTCTAGGATCATCTAAAAATTCAAAGCTTAAAGGGTTGTCATCTATCAAAGGTGTGTTTGCTAGCTGATTTGCAATCACTTGTCCCTTTATTGCTCATCTATCTACATACTCGATGTCAAATTCATTGAGTATCATGACCCATTTTGATATTCTACTAGTTAGGGTAGCTTTGTTGAGCAAGTATTTCAATGGATCTATCTTTGATACTAGCTTGATGGACTGTGAGAGCATGTAATGTCTCCATTTTCGAGAAGCAAAGATGTCAGCAAGACATGCTCTTTCAATTGGTGTATATTGTAGCTTGTACACTACTAATGTCCTGCTGATGTAGTAGATTTTTGGCTCCTTTCCTTCATGGTTTTGTTGTGCTAGCAAAGATACCAGAGCTGTTGATGTAGCTGAGATGTAGAGTAGCAATGGCTTGCCCTGGATTGGCAGCATCAAGATAGGTGGGTTCATTAGATACTCCTTTAGATGTTGAAAAGCTTGCTCACATGAGTCATCCCATTTGAAAGGAATGTTTTTGTGTAGGAGATGTGTGAATGGATGACACTTATCTACCAGCTAAGAGATAAACCTTCTGATGGACTGTAGCTTTCCTTGTAGAGATTGTAACTAACTAAGATTTTTGGGTGGCGGCATTTCCATGATTGCTTTTACCTTAGCTGGGTCCACCTCAATTTCATTTGCTGACACTATATATCCAAGGACTTTACCAGATGTTACTCCAAAAACACACTTTTTTAGATTTAAGCATACATTGACTTGTTCTAATCTTGTGAAGATCTTGTCTAAGACCTGAAGGTGTCCTTCTCTGGTAATTAACTTGGCTAGAATATCATCTACATAATCTTCCATGATGGTGTGCATCATGTCATGAAAGATTGTAGCCATGGCTCTTTGATATGTTGCCCCCGCATTTTTCAATCCAAATGGCATGACGCACCAACAATAGGTACCCCATGGACATGTGAATGCGGTCTTATGTTGATCTTCTAGCACTATTTTGATTTGATTATAGCCAAAAAAATTCATCCATTAATGACAACATAGTGTGCCCTGTTGTTAAATCTACAATGATGTCGATGTTGGGTAGTGGAAAGTCATCCTTGGGGCAAGCCTTGTTCAGATCTCTACAATCATTACATAGTCTAACCCTTCCATTCAGTTTGGAGATAGGAACTATATTTGAAATCCACTTTGGATAATCAATTGGTCTGATGAAACCAACATCTAGCAGCATCTTCAATTCTTCCTTCACTAAGAGTGCGATATGCAGATGCATCTTCCGTAGTTTTTGTTTGACTAGCTTAGCTCCTAGAGCTATTGACAAATGATGCATTATAAGGTTTGGATCCAGTCCTAGCATATCCGCATATAACCAAAAAAAGTTAATCTATTTCTGCTTGAAGAATTCGGTGAATTCTGGCTTTTCTTGTGCAGATAAAGATTGTGCCATATGGATTATCCTTGGGTTGTATCTTGTGCCAATGCTGATAGGTTCTACCAGTTCAATCAAAATTGAGTACCTCTCCTGATGTGTCAGATTGGGAAGAGTGTCAAGCCTTTCATCCTTCAGCGCTTTAGAGAGGTTTTCACCGTTGGATACATCTTTTATTTTTTTTTAGTATTTTCACATCTAACACTACTGCAGAGCGGTTTTCACTGTTAGATCTATCTTTTATTTTCACATTTTTATGACTGAAAGACTTGGCACTCTCTCCAAAATATGCCTTGTTGTTGAGTTCTATAGCATAGCTAGTTTTGTGATCCCCTGCGGGTAGATGGTCTCTAAGTTCTAGATAATCTATGATTGCATCATCATTTTGGAAAGTATCGAGCTCAGGGGGTTCATCTTGCAAATCCCAATCTATGAGTTTAGGATGCACTAAGGGTAATGGGTCATCGGGTTGATCGGGTTCGAGGGTAGTGATGGTTAAGATAGAGGAGTTGTCCAAATTAGTGTAAGTATTTACAAAGTCTATGATGGTACTCTCCTCAAGTTGATCTGTCAAGTGTGAAATCATTCTTTCTTCAGAAAATTCATTTTCGGTATTTTGCGGATCGAACTCTAGCAGTCTAGACCTAGAGCTTCATCCCTTGGGAGGTGTATGGGTAGAGATATATTGTTGAACCACATCAACATCTTTCTCATCACAAGATAGTTTAGAAAGACTATCCCATTTATATTCATTTGAGTCTGTCTCACTCCATTCCTGTAGTCGATGAATATGCTCTATGAAGTTAGTAGTAGCTGTTTCTTTTTCTTTTCCTTTGTGCTTGTCTTTACCTTTGACCTTTTCTTTGCCTTTGTGACCTAGCCCTATAGTGTCTCAGGCTATTAAAGAAGGAGGTTTGATAGGTTCGATGATACCTTCTTTCCTTAATCCTATGGGACCATGACCGTCATATCCCATTCTCTGTAAGATAGAGAATCTTTGACCATACTATTCAGTTTGCAATTGGGATTGAGGGTCTAGTGGTTTGGATTCACTATATTCATCTTTATATAGCCATTGTAAGATGTCGTTCTCATCACTCTCATTTGATAGACATCCCCATTTAACAAAAGGACCTTTAGGAGTTTCCAATGACTTGGGTTTGTTCATGGAGGGTTTTCCATAGGACTTGGGAGATATAGGTAGTTGTGCTAGGTAGAAGGATTTGCGATGGTACACTCTCCTACACCCTTGTCTTTGAGTTTGAGTTTGAGTTTGGATGTCTTAGATGTAGAAGGTAGTGAAGCTGGGTCGACATGAGATGAGGATGAGGCAGATGCACGGTTGGTGGGAATTACAAATTTAGGCTTGGATTGGATGGTATTGCAATATTGGAATGGATTAGGATCACCTTGGATAGTGATTTCTTGGCCATTATAAGGACACTTGATACACTAATTGTAACATCCATAACTGATTTTACTTGAAAACTAGGTTTTAACATAGGTATAAATTTTTTTTAAATCAAACATAAAAGAATTCACTACTATCAAGTATAACCTCCTTCAATTTATCAATAAACATGATTTCATTTTTCACAAAACTGAAAGAAATGATAAACCATAAACATTTAGTTTTCTTACTAATTTGAAAGTTCTTAAAACAAATACAATATTAGAAACATACCATTATCACCGCATCTCAATTGTCGACCAATCACATTCAAGACTCAGCAATCCTCAATATCTGGAAGAGAAAGTATCTTTAAGGAGCTTAACCTCCAACCACAAACCGTCGGTCTCCTGCACTCCTTCCTAACTGGAAGTGGCCCTACCCTACTCAAGAGGATAGACTTAGGATAACCATCAGTGTTTGCCATCTGAGCTCTGGTGTTGTAACTTACGTGTCTTGTTATCATGCAGATCCCTAGATACCCTCTAGTCATGCATGACCCTCCACAAGAAACGTCATCCAGTCACAGTGAACATTCAATGCACTTGAGGATCATGCATCACCTGGGCCAAAGGATTTGAATTTAGATAGCATTGTATGAATGCATGAATTAAGTTCACCCACCCTACTCGACTTGAATTAATCGCAATCCTATAGTTTTCCTATTTGTAAGGTTTATATATATGTTGACCTCGATGACCTCAAGGTATTTGAATTTCCTCATGCAATAGCGCATGGCGCATAGATTTACTCTATTCTTAAGCTTATGGAATCATCTCCGTTTTCACGATGTATAAAGGGTTTTCTATTTCATTGTTTATACAGATAACATTTGTAATGCAATAATAATCCCATAACCATTTAAAACATTGTTTAAAAATATCCACTCCTAAGTGGTCTCTAACTTGGCTATACGGTTTTTATAAGTTTATACAAAATACCCAAGTATAAAATACGATTAGCCGTAAGCCTGGAGTTTTAAGTTTTTAGACTCATAAAGGTCTTCAAGGTAATAGTGATAGAAGGAACATCGCATGCAATTTAATTAACTCAAACACAATATGTGGGTTTCCCACCCTTATCTTTTCATTTATAAGCAAGACGGTTTTTGACCAAGGATAATTACTTATACTACAACTCTACACCCTCCTTCCAAAACAAATAGTTTTAAATGGTTCAATGAGGTAAGAGTTATATAATAAGGATATTAAAGGACTGGGAATCTATCTTAAGAATCTATAGATGATCAAACTCATATATCGACCTCTAACTGAAGATCTAATACCAGATAAGAAACTAGTTAAATTCATTTGTCGGCATTCAATCACTTGTTTTCAGGATTCTAATCTGTTTGGACAGAGAGACATTTTGTAACCTTATCCTACTCTAGTTTTTATCTCCTGACACCACAGCCAGTTAAAATTACACCTCCGGCTGTCAAAACAATCTAAAACTACATCAAAAACATGCATTAAATCTGAGGTTTAGAATCCTTCACAGTAAGCATGTGGTGCAATGTGGCTCTTCACTAAGAAACTAACATTTCAAAACATACAAAAGACAGTTCGAGTTGGAATCACAGTCATGTAACGTAACAACTCAATGCATACATCATCACCAACTCCCAGTATAATGCTTACTAGAGGTAAATGAATGTAGTACATTTCATTACCAGGTTGTGGTTTACATTACGACCATCATAATGATATGCATACAAGGATATATTCATGGTAGGTATATAGTTTAAAGTTTGCACCCTAATACTACAGAGTTATCCTTTAGGCTATAATTATCGTTCACAACTTGCATCATACATTTAGCTACCTTGGTGTATACATATGTGAACCTGTGATCTACTATTATTATGGTGTCATTCATGATGTATAATGATAACGTATTCTGAGAAGACAACTCCACTCAACTTATACAGAAACATAACATTGTTTTCATTATCCTCTACGTTGAAAGATTTAATACAAACATAGCCAGCAATGAGTGACAAACAGTGAAAAGAATCTGTGCAGAAAGGAAAGATTGAGAACCTGTCGTTGTTCTCACGAAATTACTCAAGCAAGGACGACCTTGCTGACCTCTTTGTGGCATCCTTCCGCCTAGTCTCCCCCGTTTCCTTCTCCTATCCGGTTTCTGTCCTCTCTCAATAGAAAAATACTCTCCCCAAAAACTCCCTATGGCGAAGGAGAACAATGGCATTTACCTCTGCCATCCATGCCTAAACACAAGGAAATCAGTTTATCTACATGCCACCCGACTCCCTAACCTACATCGACCATAATACATGATGGAGGTTCCTTTATGGCGACGTGGCAGTTGTGGCACAACAACCCCTGTCCACTTACTCGAGCATCATGGCTTTTAAACCTCTAAGTTTGCACTAATAACCGAATGCTCTTACAAGGTGGTGAATAATAAATACATAGAGTGCCTCCAAGGTCGAAAAAGAGAATGAATTAAGGCCAACCTAATAAAGAAAACAAAGGTTAGATTAATGATATCTCAAAGTCTTAAGCTCGAAGGTAGAAGATGCATTCGAAATGGAAGACGTCCAAAAACAACAGAACTTGGGCGTAACCCTACTCGACTTTGATGAGAAAACTGACATCAAACAAACTGAAGGAAATACCTCACGTTTTACCAAAATATAACTAAGGTGATTTTGGAATATTGTTCCAAATGACGACCAAAACAGGTTATAGCTCATCTCAGCTTCAAATTCAACTTCCGTCAATTTTCAAAAAGAAATAAATTCACAACACATGTTCAAAGCATTTTTACGGCAATCACGACGAATTGGGCGTAACGCAAAACAAGTTTTCTAGATCGTTTAATGCACAATAACGACTTCTCGCGTCATTCGACTACGAGATGCAACTCACAAATCTGCCACAAATAAGTTTATTTATTTACCTATAAACAGAATATTAGTCATCTCTATAAGATGACTTGATTTAGCGGACTTGCGACAACAACGTCGATTTCCAAAATTCTATATGACGACTTACGAAAGGTGTTAAACCTTAACTTCAGACGTTGACATCTAGTCTTAAATTATCTCAGTCGTAAACATGACTAAATTTAAGGCTTCAAGGTTTATCTACCTGCTTGGCGTTTTCAGTAACAAACACCCATGGTTAATTTCCAGAGTCTATTCCCTTTCTCAAAGATACTTTCTCTTCCTGTCGAACATGGTTCACCCGTTCTTGCAACGATAGTCTCACATATAATTTTTGTGGTTAAAGCACCTATATTCCAAATCAAAGCATAATATATCCAAACATCATTTTCTCCTAACAAAAAGACATTTTAGTTTATAATATCACATTGATCATAATCAATAAATTCCAAAATTTCATAGAACTAACTTTGTCTATCTACATCACCAGTTTCCATGACGTCAACAACATATTATATAACTGAAATTTGCAAGAAAAGTAAATAACATTATTGACTCCAAAAAGAGGGATGTAACATATCCTTCCCCTTTAAAAATCATCGTCCCCGATGATTGAGTTTATCAAGCAAAAATTAAACTTAAAACAAACTTTTTTATAGTTCAACATTAATGTCTTTGAAAAGTTTAGGAAATCTTTGGTAAATATCTTTATAGTCTTCCCAAGTGGCGCTATCCTTGCCATATTGGTCCCACTAAATTTTACATTGCAAAACTTCTCGATTACGTAAACGAAGTTTACGCATTTCGAGCACCTTGAGTGGCTCGATCACAACCACCCTGGGTTCTTGCATCTGTAAAGAATTCCAGTTAAGGATGTGGTTATTACCTACAAAATATTTCTTTAGATATGAAACATGAAAAACATTATGCATCTTGGACAAGGCTAGAGGTAGAGCAACTTTGTAGGCAACTGGATTGATAATCTCAAGAACTTCAAAAGGGGTCTGACATAACGAGGAGCCAATTTTGATGATTTACCAAATTTTATTGAACTCTTATGGGGTTTCACTCGTAAAAGCACTTTCTCACCAACAGAGAAATGTTTAGGCACTCGTTTGTGATCTGCATAACTTTTTTGCCTGTCATTGGCTTCTGCCAACCTCTTTCTAATCATTTTCACTTTTTCTTTCATATCAGCAAGCATTTCAGATCCAATGCGTATCCTATCTTCCAACTTATCTCAGCTTATAGGAGTTCTGCATTTCCTTCCATATAATGCTTCAAATGGCGCCATCTTAATGGCAGAATGATAGGAGTTGTTATAGGCAAATTTGACAAGAGGTAAATATTCCTCCCATCTATATTGCTGATCCATGCAATACATTCTTAAAAAGTCTTCTAATACCTGATTCACTCTTTCTATTTGTCCATCAGTTTCAGGGTGATAAGCAGTACTCACATTAAGTTTAGTCCCTAATGCTGAAAATAAGGTTTGCCAAAACTGAGAAGTATTTGAGCATCTCTATCAGATATAATATTTTCAGGTACACCATGCCATCTAAAAATTTCTTGCACAAATTTCCAAGCCAAAAGATGCATTCCATCCATCAAATTTCCTGGTATGAAATGTGCGACCTTGGTTAGTTTATCAACAACAACCAATATTGCATCATGCCTATTCTTAGACATTGGTAACCCCTGGACAAAATCCATACTAACAACTTGCCATTTCCATTCTGGAACGTCATGCAGGTATAACAATCCAGCAGGATGTTGGTGTTCTGCCTTAACTCTCTGACACTCCAAACAACTAGCTACAAACCTTGCAACATCACTTTTCATTCCCTTCCAGAAATATAGCGGCTTGACATCAGCTAACAGTTTTGTTACACCAAGGTGTCCAGAGTATGGTGCACAGTGAACTTCCTTCCAAACAAGGTTTCTAAGTTCTACTAAATTAGGAACGTAGATTCTTCCCTTGAATCTCATCAATCCATTCGATTCAAAACTAAATCCGTCGTATCTTGGGTCCTCAGGGTTTAAGTGTAGAGCCTGTTTCACTTGCTCATAATACTCATCTCCAGACAAGCTTTGCATTACTAAATCTTTAAAGTTAGCATGTATGGAGATTATAGAAGCTATATGCCTTCTTCTGCTTAAGGCATCAGCTACTCGGTTTTCCTTGCCTTTGATATAAGAAATCTCAAAGTCATAATCTGATATTAATTCCAACCATCTCCTCTGCCTTGCATTGAGATTAGGTTGTGTAAATATGTAACGAAGACTTTGATGATCTAATTTTAGTATAAAAGTCTTTCCCAACAAATAATGTCGCCACATCTAAAGGGCGTGAATCACTGCTGCCATTTCTAAGTCATGAGGAGTGTAATTATGCTCATAGTTTTTCAACTTCCTTGATTCATAGGCTACTACCCGGCCATCTTACATAAGCACACCTCCTAACCCTTCCCCCGAGGCATCAGTAATAACCTCAAAATATCCCTCAGGATCAGGAACTTTCAAAATTGGAGCAGTTGTTAATTTTTCTTTTAACAAGTCAAAGGCCTTTTGACATTCTTCTGTCCAAACAAACCTTTTTCCTTTTCTTTGCAAGGAGGTAATTGGGCTAGCAATGCTTGAGAAATTCAACACAAATTTCCTGTAATATCTGGCCAATCCCATAAAACTTCGTACCTCTGAAACATTGGAAGGTTCAGGCCATTCCATAATAGCTTTTATTTTGGCTGGATCAACTAATATCCCTATTAGATCTAGGGCACACAACTAAGAGGGGGGGTGAATCAGTTGTACAAAAACTTGCTTCTACTTCAAACACTTGATTCTTCTTTGTTAGTTAATAGCATATCAGTTAACCATTCATGAAAGCATAACGCATAAACACAGGAGCAGACAAACATCAACACATTGGACACCAAGATTTTGACGTGGAAAACTCGGTTAAGGGAAAAACCACGGGGTGATTAACCCAAGGATTATTCTCTATTAGAAGAATAAGAAAAATGGATGGCACATGCCCATTAGGGCTCACTGCCTGAGCACACTGCTCACAAGGAGGCACACTGCCTACAAGAGACACACTGTCTACAAGATCATAAGTATTACAAACTTGAACTAGAGATTGACATCTTTACCATGTCTGGATCAGTTCCATTTAAGCCTGAGACACTCTTGCTCTGCCTTTCACTCTTTCGCTATACCACACACATCTGCTCCACAACCCGCTTCGAAATGAATTCACAAACCTTTATTTATACAAGGCATCGACTTAGGAATAATCATCTAAGTCGGCAATCATCCACAAGAACATTCGCAAGATGAATTACTCATCCAGTCAGCCAGCCTGAACAAGAACATCTTCATCCAGAAGTATATCTCCAATTCCTGGCTCTAACACTAATGTGGACTGACAACACATCCTCAACATGATCCAAGAACCTTCAAAGGCTTGCCTGAATAACCAGGTACATCCGCACTTCCTCCACTTACTAGAATTCTTTTCTTCTTCATCTGAAACTTCAAGAACGCAGTCTATCGCCACTGTCAAACTGTAATAGGCGCTTCCAATCCGCAGAGTAGGACAATGCACTTCCGGATCACACCAGACCTTTTTGTAACACTCTGTCACTCCGGAGCATCTCCTAGAACCGGTTCCACTTGATCGATCATAACTTCTTTAGATCTTCATGCAGACCTCTGAAATCTTAACTGGAACATCTCAAGACACATATCTACAAACCCTTTAATCCGCATCCTCTGATCCTCAACCTATTGAGTACTTTTGCCTTCTTCTCATCACTGTTCTTCACTGTTCCTGATTGAGACTAATTTTCTCAATATCCTTAGCACACATCTCATCCAATTCTTCTTATCAATGCAATATGAGTATGTTGACATCAATGACAACACTGGTTAACCTCATACTTGCAACAATCTCCCCCTTTGTCATTGATGGCAACATATGATGTGAAAAACCATCAAGACAAGAACTTCTCCTTTCTGTCACAGCTCCCCCTATCAGCAGCAACTCTTCACATGTCTTCTCTTCCTTTACTGCTCCCCCTTTGATTATCAACCACTTGTTTTTCACATGTCTTCTCTCCCCCTTTGACATCAATGGCAAAGGGCTCATACTTGCAATTCTAACACATCAGAATCATACCAGCTGCTCCCCCTTAGTAGCAGCTCCCCATCATCAATCCAGATCATAAGATATGACTGTGATATCCACCGGACCGATGCACATCAGTGCATCCTAGTTCATCACCGGAGGGGTCATGACCCCTAACTTCTTCCTGAGATACTCAAAAGAGTCCTTAGGAAGAGGTTTAGTAAAGATATCTGCAATCTGATCCTTGGATGGTACATACTCCAATCTGACTTCATCCTTCTTCACTTGTTCTCTCAGAAAGTGAAACTTGATAGATATGTGCTTGGTCTTAGAATGCAACACCGGATTCTTAGAAATATTTATTGCACTTGAATTATCACAGAAAATTGTGATAGGCTCCTCATATTCTACTTTAATGTCTCTTAGCATCTGCTTCATCCATAAGATTTGAGTGCAACTACCTACTGCTGCAATGTATTCTGCTTCAGTTGTAGACAGAGATATTGCCTCTTGTTTCTTGCTTAGCCAAGAAACCAATCTTTTTCCCAAAAAGAAAGCTCCACCACTGGTGCTCTTCTGATCATCCACATCTCTTGCCCAATCTGCATCTGTATATGCATGAAGAGAGAAATCATGATCTCTAGGGTACCATAGGCCATACTCAACTGTCCCCTTTAGATATCTAAAAATCCTCTTAATTGCCATAACATGAGATTCTCTAGGATCAGCTTGGAATCTTGCCACAAGACCGACAGCCTGCATTATATCTGGTCTAGTCTGAGTGAGATACAATAGTCCTCCAATCATTGATTTGTACTTGGTCTGATCTGTCTTAGGAGAGTCATCATCTTTGCTCAACTTACATCTGATTGCCATAGAAGTGTTCATTGGCTTTGAATCTTCCATTCTGAATTTCCTCAACAATTCTTTCACATATTTGGTCTGAGAGATAAAGATGCCTTTCTTTGTCTAAGTAATTTGTAGACCCAAGAAAAAATTCATTTCACCAAGCATTGACATTTCAAATTCACTTTTCATTTGATTTGCAAAGGTTTTACACATACTGTCTCTTCCTCCAAAGATGATATCATCAACAAATACTTCAACAATCAAGATGTTTTCATTATCTATTTGAAAATATAGATTACTATCAGCAGTACCTTTGTTGAAACCAATCCACACAAGATGCTTATCCAATCTTTCATACCATGCTCTTGGGGCTTGCTTCAATCCATACAGTGCTTTCTTCAACTTGCAGACCATATCATCATGATCAGACAATTGAAATCCATCTGGTTGTTCAATGTATACTTCTTCCAAATCACCATTTAGGAAGGCAGACTTGACATCCATATGATATACCTTGAAGTCTTTGAAGGCAGCAAATGCAAGAAATAATCTGATCAAATGTTTCTTCAAAATCAATTCCTTCTATTTGAGAGTAGCCTTTGCAGACCAATCTGGCTTTGTTTCTGATTACTTCACCAACTTCATTTAGTTTGTTCCGGAAGACCCATTTGGTTCCAATCACATTCTTGTTTCTAGGTCTGGGAACAAGATCCCAAGTGTGATTTTTCTCAATTTGCATCAACTCTTCCTCCATTGCTTTGGTCCAGTTTTCATCATTGCAAGCTTCATTAATTGTCTTAGGTTCAATCTTTGAAATCAGACAGTATTCATTTGAATTTTGAGCAATTCTCCTCCTTGTTTGTACCCCTTTGCTTTTGTCATCTATGATCTGATCTTCAGAGTGGTTTAGAGTTACATATCTTGGAACTTTGGGAGTTTCTTGCATTAATGTTTCTTGATTAGGCTCATTCAGACAAACCTCTTCCTAATTTACTGGATCAGTCTGAATCTAACTTTTAGAGGAGGATTGAGGTCCTTGAACCAGAGAATCATTCTGATCATCTTCATCATATTCATAAAATCTTGAGGGCTTCTCAACTCCTTCATCAACCTTCACATTTGTACTTTCTATCATCTTTCTTAGTCTCTTATTGTAACACCGGTATGCTTTGCTTTGAGTGGAGTAACCCAAGAAGATTCCTTCATCACTTCTAGCATCAAACTTTCCTAGATCTTCATCTCTTTTAATGTAACATTTGCTACCAAATACTCTGAAATATCTCACAGTAGGAGTTATACCAAACCAAAGTTCATAAGGAGTCTTACCGGTATTGCTTCTGATTTGAACTCGATTGAGAGTATAGACTACAGTGCTGACAGCTTCTCTCCAAAACATCTAAGGAACATTTGCTTCCATCATCATTGTCCTGGATGCTTCCTGAATGGTCCGGTTCTTTTTCTCAACTACTCCATTATGTTGTGGATTCCTAAGAGCAGACAATTGTCTCTTTATACCAAGCTTCTCACAAAAGTCTATGAATTCACTGGATGTGAATTCACTACCTCTATCAGACCTCAGACATTTCAGTTTCAATCCGGTTTGATTCTCTACCATAGCCTTGAAGATTTTGAACTTCTTAAAGGCTTCTAATTTCTCTTTTAGAAAGGTAACCCACATCATCCGGGAATGGTCATCAATCAGTAACATGAAATATCTATCACCTTGCATACTCTTGATTCTTGTTGGACCACATAGATCAGTATGAACTAATTCCAATAATTCGGTAGAGGACTGATCCTTGCTTTTGAAAGAGACTCTGCTCTGCTTACCTAGTTGACATTCTTTGCACAAACTATTTGTAGGTTTTACCAATTTTGGAAGATCTCTTATAGCCTGAGAATTGCTTATCTTGATGATGTTGTCAAAATTCACATGACACGTCCTTCTATGCCATAACTAACTCTGATCAACTTGAACAAACAAACAACTTTTATTAGAACCAACTAGATGGAAGATATTACCTTTTGTTTGAGTACCGGATGCAATCTCAGTTCCGGAGCTTTCAAAGATCCTGCATCTTCCATTTTTGAACTGGAGATCATAACCTTTGTCTACTAACTGTCCAACACTGAGAAGATTGTGCTTCAATCCTTTAACATACATTACATTACTAGTTTTGCTCTTTCCATCAAAAGAAATAGTTCCCCTACCTCTGATTCTACTTGCAGAATTGTCACCAAACTTTACCATTCCTCCCTCATACCTTTCCAAATCTAAGAACTTGTTCTTGTCATCTGTCATATGGTGAGAGCATCCACTATCAATAACCCAATCATCCTTTTCTTCAACTTGGGCAGCCAAAGCTCTTTCTACAACCTTATGCTCTTTCTACAACCTTATGATTGATAGATTCAGAGGATATTGGTTCTTCTTCCTTGATGGCAATAAACACCCATTCATTTCTGAATTTGTCTCCTATCTCTGATTCATCATCTGTTACTCCTTCATTATCAGCTTCTTCATGAACATAATAACAGTTCTTTTGGAACCTTTGTCTGTTAGAATTTGACCTTGCAGATCTTTCCGAACATCTTGAAGCAAAATGACCAATCTTATTGCAATTGAAGCACTTAAAAGGTAACTTTCCTTCATACTTACCAGATCCTCTTGGGAGTCTCTTTGCAATGAGGGCTTCAAGTTGAGCTATTTTTGCTTCTTCCTCTTCCATGTCTTTCCTTGCTTGATCATACCATGACAGCTTCCTTGAAGAGTTTTCTCTCAGATCAAATCTTTGTTTTCCTTTTACATAGGCACTAGCTTTAAATGCAGATTCAGTCTTGGGGGGATCATCTCCAAACTCGGTCATTTCAAAAGCAGCCAATTGCTCTCTTGTGATAGTTGTATGGGCTCTGAATTCATCAATGGCAGCAACCTTGATCTTGTAGGCAGTAGGAAGGGATTTGAGAATTTTGCAAACAATCTCATTTTCATCAAGAACTCCACCAACATTCCTAATTCCACACATCGGCTCATTTACTCTTGGCATAAAGGTAGTGATATTTTCATCATCTCTCATCTTCAATCTTTCAAATTTCCCTTTGAGACTTTGCAACCTTGCACTCTTAACAAACTCATCTCCTTCATGCAGAAGTTCCAGTTTAACCCAGATCTCATAGGTAGTTGGTAGGTCAATAACATTTGAGAGTTCTAAGTCAGTCAATGCGCTTAGAAGAGCTTATTTTGTCCACATATTGTTTTCAACATCTGTGATTTCATTTAGAGTTGTTGGACCACCCTGTGGAGGAACATATGCTTTTGTGACCATGGACAAGTATGCTTTTCCCATACACTCCAAGTGACATTTCATGTGACCTTTCCAGAGAGAGAAGTTGGTTCCATCAAACTTTAGACTGTCCTTCTTGTATGACAACATCCTAGATCTCCTTAAGTGGTTAAGCTCCTTTTAGAGGAACTTAGCTCTGATACCAATTGTTAGATCTAGGGCACACAACTGAGAGGGGGGGTGAATCAGTTGTACAAAAACTTGCTTCTACTTCAAACACTTGATTCTTCTTTGTTAGTTAATAGCATATCAGTTAACCATTCATGAAAGCACAACGCATAAACACAAGAGCAGATAAACATCAACACATTGGACACCAAGATTTTGACATGGAAAACCTGGTTAAGGGAAAAACCATGGGGTGATTAACCCAAGGATTATTCTCTGTTAGAAGAATAAGAAAAATGGATGGCACATGCCAATTAGGGCTCACTGCCTGAGCACACTACTCACAAGGAGGCACACTGCCTACAAGAGACACACTGTCTACAAGATCATAAGTATTACAAACTTGAACTAGAGATTGACATCTTTACCATGTCTGGATCAGTTCCATTTAAGCCTGAGACACTCCTGCTCTACCTTTCCCTCTTTCGCTATACCACACACATCCGCTCCACAACCCGCTTCAAAATGAATTCACAAACCTTTATTTATACAAGGCATCGACTTAGGAACAATCATCTAAGTCAACAATCATCCACAAGAACATTCGCAAGATGAATTACTCATCCGGTCGGCCAGCCTGAACAAGAACATCTTCATCCAGAAGTATATCTCCAATTCCTAGCTCTAACACTAATGTGGACCGACAACACATCCTCAACATGATCCAAGAACCTTCAAAGGCTTGCCTGAATAACCAGGTACATCTGCACTTCCTCCACTTACTAGAATTCTTTTCTTCTTCATCCGAAACTTCAAGAACGCAGTCTATCGCCACTGTCAAACTGCAACAGGTGCTTCTGGACCTCCAAACTATGTACAAATCAAGATGACACATCACAAGGACATCCCAAACACTCCTTCCAATCCACAAAGTAGGACAATGCACTTCCAGATCACATCGGTCGTCTTTGTAACACTCTGTCACTCCGGAGCATCTCCCAGAACTGGTTCCACTTGATCGATCATAACTTCTTCAGATCTTCATGCGAGCCTCTGAAATCTTAACTGGAACATCTCAAGACACATATCTACAAACCCTTTCATTTGCATCCTCTGATCCTCAACCTATTGAGTACTTTTGCCTTCTTCTCATCACTGTTCTTCACTGTTCCTGATTAAGACTAATTTTCTCAATATCCTTAGCACACAGCTCATCCAATTCTTCTTATCAATGCAATATGAGTATGTTGACATCAATGACAACACTGGTTAACCTCATACTTGCAACAATCCCATCAGCTGATATTATATGCCCCAAATACTGCATTTCTTTCTGAAAGAAAGTGCACTTCGAGAGTTTCGCATACAATTTGTGTCCTCTTAATCGTTGCAAGACTATTTGAAGATGTTGTCTATGCTCCTCTTCATTTTTGGAATAAATTAGAATATCATCAATGAAAACTAGCACAAATTTATCAAGACAATCTCTGAAAACACTATTCATGAGATCATGAAAGAAGCAGGTGCATTGGTCAATCCAAATGGCAACACCGTAAACTCATAATGACCATATCTCATTCTCAATGCCGTCTTGGGAATATCTTCATCTTTCAACCTTAACTGATGGTATCCAGATCTCAAATCTATCTTAGAAAAGACTGATGCACCACGCATTTGGTCAAATAGATCATCAATACGTGGCAATGGGTACTTATTCTTTATTGTCACCTTATTAAGCATCCTATAATCTATACATAGCCTAAGAGTTCCATCTTTCTTCTTGAAAAATATAACCGGGGCTCCCCATGGTGATACACTTGGCCTAATTAGATTCTTAGACAATAGCTCCTGCAATTGAGCTTTTAATTCCATAAGTTCAGTGGTGGTCATACGATATGGAGCTTTAGAGACTGGCTCCAATCCTAGTTTAATATCTATGCCAAAATCAAATGTTCTTTTTGGAGGCAAGCCTGGTAGCTCCTCGGGAAATACATCACTGAAATTGCAAAGATATGGATAATTTTTCCTCAAATGTTTGTTTCTCCAAGGTTTCCTCTACTAGGTCCATTTTGACTGCAAAAAGTTGACATCCCTTTCGCTTAGCCCATTTTAGTTGTTTTGAAGAAATGGATCTAATCCTTATTTCCCTTTGAATTCCTTGAAGATTTATTGAATTTCCCTTCTCATCCAGACACTCAATTGTTTTATGAAAATAATCTACCTTGGCCCGATGTTTCCACAACCAATTCATTCCTAAGATGACATCGTAGGACCCTAAAGGTGCTATGTATAAATTTGCCTCAGTGGTGAAGTTAGAAATATCAATCTTAGCTTCGAACAAACATTGCTCTACCTGAGCCTTTGAGTTATTTGCATACTCAACTGTCCATGGTTTTGACATAAAACCAGCTTTTCTAGAAAATTTACTTAAGACTCTAGGTGACACAAAAATTTTTGTTGCACCAGTATCAAATAGAATAGAAACAGGAACTCCAAATAAGGTACCTGTCATCTCAATAGGGGTGATCTGATACTCCGCTTGTCAATTGTCAAAAGCAACATGAATCCTTTGTTGAAAAGCTTCCTGCTGCGAAGGAAGTTTCGTGTTCCTAGGCTTCCCATTCCGCTTCTTATTAGGGCAACGATTGGCATAATGATCTCCTCCACAAGAAAAACATCCTCCTATAGGTCCTCGCTTCTCATATGGCCTTCTTGTAGAATCATCATTCTTCTTAAAATTGTCATTTTTCTTATAATCTTCACCTCTTCGCTCATTACCAAATCCCCCTTGGTTCTTTTGATTTCCTTTATCAAACCTCCTATTTCCATATCCCTTCTCATTCTTCCTTTTATATGACTGATCATTGTAATTCTTATCAAACTTCTTACGTTTCTTTTCACGGTAAGCAGAGATAGATTTGATCTTCTGTTCTTGCTTAATTGCTTTCTCATACACTTGATCCATTGTGCTTGGACCATGCACCTCCACCTCGCTGCCAATCTAAGGATTGAGTCCCATGATAAATTTTCTGATCCTAAATCTTTCATCCTTTTGGTATTGAGGAACATACTTCAGTAGTCTAGTAAATTTTTCTGCATACTCAACCACAGATAGTTCACCTTGCCTGAGGTTTTGGAAATCTATTAAATTTTGATCAAAATATAATTGAGGTAACCACCTTTTTTGGAAAAGTTCCACGAACTCATTCCATGTCACCTTCAAGGGACTTAATTCCAGCTCCATTTTCTTATTCATCCACCAAGTGAATGCTTCCCCAGATAGCTGATATGCTCCCCACACTACTTTAGTAACCTTAGAGTAATTTCTGATCTCAAAGTATTTCTCCATCTCTGTTAACCATGCTTCTGCTGCATCTCCAGTTTTCGTTCCATCGAACTTAGGAGGGTTAACCTTTTTCATATCCTTAGATAATTCTAATGTAAGTTTATCTTTGGTTTTTCTTTGAACTTCACTGTCATCAGGGTTTTCACTTGACGTGCCATTTTCCCAATGTTTACTTTTGCTTGTATTATGAGAATTCTCATTTTCACCCTCTGTGTTCCCAGTTTCATCCATTTTATTTTCCAGTTTGTTCAACCTTTCCTTGGTTTCAGTAAGCATATTAAGAATCCTATCCAACTTGTCAGTGGAGTTTTCCCTAGAGTTATGACCTTCCCAATCTTCCCCCTCATTAAACTCTGATTGATCCATGATAGTTTAGTTTCTCACCTGATTAAAAATATACTAATCAGTTTTATGCTTATCATATTATATATCACCAAAAGAAAAAAATTAACAATTGATCATAATCATAATTGTTCTCAAACCAAAAATTTGTCTTTATTCAATTTGCAAAATTGTTCCTACATTCAATAGAGATAGACATATCTCATGTTTTTACTCAGTATTATCAAGTGGGGTGTAACCTTCGGATTCATTGTCTAACACATAATCATGAGGTGTATACCCCTCAGACTCACTATCAGATGATAGTTCAATGATCTTAGCTCTAGGCGCTATACGGGGATCCCTAGTGATCATTGGTATACTAATAGGTACACTCATAGGTATACTAACAGGTACACTATTAGGTACAATAATAGGGCAGCAATTGACCATGATCCAAGCCGTCGTCGTCGCTACCTATAGGAGTTCTCTTCTCATTCGTTTAAGTCGTGACAAGGCATTGGAAAAGGTTTCCACATCATCAAGCCAAATGTCATTTTCGTCATTAGTTTTCTCAATGGTCTTGATCATCGCAAGCCATTTCTGCTTAGCTTGTAGATAACGTTCCTTACCCGCGAAGGATTTTCTTGCAGTTTTCTTGATGTGTACCATCCTAGCACAGTAAATCAAATCATTAGCTACCCGTGTAATGTTGATTTCCTAATCAGGTTAGTGGACTCATCAGCCCTAGTGCTGAACCCGGTTAGCTCTGATACCATATGTAACATCCATAACTGATTTTACTTGAAAACTAGGTTTTAACATAGGTATATATTTTTTTTAAATCAAACATAAAAGAATTCACTACTATCAAGTATAACCTCCTTCGATTTATCAATAAACATGATTTCATTTTTCACAAAACTGAAAGAAATGATAAACCATAAACATTTAGTTTTCTTACTAATTTGAAAGTTCTTAAAACAAATACAATATTAGAAACATACCATTATCATCACATCTCGATTGTCGACCAATCACATTCAAGACTCGGCAATCCTCAATATTTGGAAGAGAAAGTATCTTCAAGGAGCTTAACCTCCAACCACAGATCGTCGGTCTCCTGCACTCCTTCCTAACCAGAAGTGGCCCTACCCTACTCAAGAGGATAGACTTAGGATAACCATCAGTGTTTGCCATCTGAGCTCTGGTGTTGTAACTTACGTGTCTTGTTATCATGCAAATCCCTAGATACCCTCTAGTCATGCATGACCCTCCACAAGAAACACCATCCAGTCATAGTGAACATTCAATGCACTTGAGGATCATGCATCACCTGGGCCAAAGGATTTGAATTTAGATAGCGTTGTATGAACGCATGAATTAAGTTCACCCACCCTACTCAACTTGAATTAATCGCAATCCTATAGTTTTCCTATTTGTAAGGTTTATATATATGTTGACCTCGATGACCTCAAGGTATTTGAATTTCCTCATGTAATAGCGCATGGCGCATAGGTTTACTCTATTCCTGAGCTTATGGAATCATCTCCATTTTCACGATGTATAAAGGGTTTTCTATTTCATTGTTTATACGGATAACATTTGTAATGCAATAATAATCCCATAACCGTTTAAAACATTGTTTAAAAATATCCACTCCTAAGTGGTCTCTAACTTGGCTATACGGTTTTCATAAGTTTATACAAAATACCCAAGTATAAAATACGATTAGCCGTAAGCCTGGAGTTTTAAGTTTTTAGACTCATAAAGGTCTTCAAGGTAATAGCGACAGAAGGAACATCGCATGCAATTTAATTAACTCAAACACAATATGCGGGTTTCCCACCCTTATCTTTTCATTTATAAGCAAGACGGTTTTTGACCAAGGATAATTACTTATACTACAACTCTACACCCTCCTTCCAAAACAAATAGTTTTAAATGGTTCAATGAGGTAAGAGTTATAAAATTAGGATATTAAAAGACTGGGAATCTATCTTAAGAATCTATAGATGATCAAACTCATATATCGACCTCTAACTGAAGATCTAATACCGGATAAGAAACTAGTTAAATACATTTGTCGGCATTAAATCACTTGTTTTTGAGATTCTAATCTATTTGGACAGAGAGACATTTTGTAACCTTATCCTACTCTAGTTTTTATCTCCCGACACCACAGCTAGTTAAAATTACACCTCCGGCTGTCAAAACAATCTAAAACTACGTCAAAAACATGCATTAAATCTGAGGTTTAGACTCCTTCACAGTAAGCACGTGGTGCAATGTGGCTCTTCACTAAGAAACTAACATTTCAAAGCATACAAAAGACAGTTCGAGTTGGAATCACAGTCATGTAACGTAACAACTTAGTGCATACGTCATCACCAACTCCCAGTATAATGCTTATCAGAGGTAAATGAATGCAGTGCATTTCATTGCCAGGTTGTGGTTTACATTACGACCATCACAATGATATGCATACAAGGATATATTCATGGTAGGTATATAGTTTAAAGTTTGCACCCTAATACTACAGAGTTATCCTTCAGGCTCTAATTATCGTTCACAACTTGCATCATACATTTAGCTACCTTGGTGTATACATATGTGAACCTGTGATCTACTATTATTATGGTGTCATTCATGATGTATAATGATAACATATTCTGAGAAGACAACTCCACTCAGCTTATACAGAAACATAACATTGTTTTCATTATCCTCTACATTGAAAGATATAATACAAACACAGCCAGCAATGAGTGACAAACAGCGAAAAGAATCTATGCAGAAAGGAAAGATTGAGAACCCGTCGTTGTTCTCACGAAATTGCTCAAGCAAGGACGACTTTGCTGACCTCTCTGCGGCGTCCTTCCACCCAGTCTCCCACATTTCCTTCTCCTGTCCGGTTTCTGTGCTCTCTCAACAGAAAAATACTCTCCCCAAAAACTCCCTATGGCAAAGGAGAACAACGACATTTACCTCTGTCGTCCATGCCTAAACACAAGGAAATCAGTTTATCTACATGCCACCTGACTCCCTAACCTACAGTGACCATAATACACGATGGAGGTTCCTTTATGGCGACGTGGCAGCTATGGCACAACAACCCCCGTCCGCTTACTCGAGCATCATGGCTTTTAAACCTCTAAGTTTGCACTAATAACTAAATGCTCTTACAAGATGGTGAATAATAAATGCATAGAGTGCCTCCAAGGTCGAAAAAGAGAATGAATTAAGGCCAACTTAATAAAGAAAATAAAGGTTAGATTAATGATATCTCAAAGTCTTAAGCTCGAAGGTAGAAGACTTATTCGAAATGGAAGATGTCCAAAAACAATAGAACTTGGGCGTAACCCTACTCGACTTCGACGAGAAAACTGACATCAAACAAACTGAAGGAAATACATCACGTTTTACCAAAATATAACTAAGGCGATTTTGGAATATTCTTCCAAATGACGACCAAAACAGGTTATAGCTCATCTTGGCTTCAAATTTGACTTCCGTCAATTTTCAAAAAGAAATAAATTCACAACACATGTTCAAAGCATTTTTACGGCAATCACGACGGATTGGGCGTAACGCAAAACAAGTTTTCTAGATCGTTTAACGCACAATAACAACTTCTCGCGTCATTCGACTATGAGACGCGACTCACAAATCTGCCACAAATAAGTTTATTTATTTACCTATAAACGGAATATTAGTCATCTCTATAAGACGACTTGATTTAGCGGACTTGCGACAACAATGTCAATTTCCAAAATTCTATATGACGACTTACAAAAGGTGTTAAACCTTAACTTCGGACGTCGACATCTAGTCTTAAATTATCTTAGTCATAAACATGACTAAATTTAAGGCTTCAAGGTTTATCTACCTGCTTGGTGTTTTCAGTAACAAACACCCATGGTTAATTTCCAGAGTCTATTCCCTTTCTCAAAGATACTTTCTCTTCCTGTCGAACATGGTTCACCTGTTCCTGCAACGATAGTCTCACATACAATTTTTGTGGTCAAAGCACCTATATTCCAAATCAAAGCATAATATATCCAAACATCATTTTCTCCTAACAAAAATACATTTTAGTTTATAATATCACATTGATCATAATCAATAAATTCCAAAATTTCATAGAACTAACTTTGTCTATCTACATCACCAGTTTCCATGATGTCAACAACATATTATATAACTAAAATTTGCAAGAAAAGTAAATAACATTATTGACTCCAAAAAGAGGGATGTAACACTAATGGTAGGTGGAAGGTACAACCTTCATCACATTTATCCAAGGTCTACCAAGGAGAATATTATATGCTAGTTCCATATCAAGTACTTGACACACCACATCTTTCACTACCAGTCCCACTCTTATTGGCAACACAATAGTTCCTTTTGATGTCCTTTCTTCTTCATCTTAAGCCTTGATGGTGATTTTCTTTTTAGGATCAATGACATTCTCTGAAAACCCCAATGCAAGGATTAGTTTTTAAGTGCAGATATTTAAACCGGCCCCTCCATCAATTAGGACACATTTTATTTTATGCTTATGGATGAAGCTTTCAGTATGGAGGGACACATTGTGCGGTTGGGTGATAGACATGTCATCTTTTTCTATGAAGGATAAGAAATGGGGTGTAGTTAGATGACCTACCATGGCCTGAAATTACTCTTCAGCTAGATTGGTTGGGGCGATGGTTTCCAAGAGAGCTTGTTCAAGTATGGCTTTGTGAGATGGGGATAGACACAAAAGCTCCAAAATGGATATGTGTGCAGGTGTTTTATGGATTTGGTCAAGGACATTGTATTGGTTAGATGTGGAGGATGGTTTGGACTGAGCCCCTTGAAGAGTAACCTTTCCACCGCGAGTGGTCACGTTACAATCGGGGTTTTTATTTATAGTGATCACATTGATATGTGAATCACTTTCAAAGATGTGGTTAACAACATAGTCATATGACACATTTGTATAGTTGGCATTGTTACCACCACTTTTATTTTGATTTGAAGAACTTCCTTTTTCATAGTTGGGGACCAGATTCTTGAATGCCAAGTGGTCCTCATTAGATGTGTGTCCCTCCACTTTTATCACTTTTTGATCAACTAAGTCTTGAATGGTATTCTTTAGTTTTTGACAGTCATTGGTCTTGTGACCCTTGCTTCTATGATATTTGCAATAGTTTGAGTCTTTCCACCAAGGAGGTTTAATTTTTGGTTCATAATCTCGCACCGTTGGAAGTGTTATGAGATTGTTTGATGTTAGCTTCCATAGGGAAGATTTGAGTGATTCCCCTAGAGGTGTGAACTTTCGACGAGGAGGAAAGTTTGTGGATCATGATTCATTATTTTGAGGTTTGTTTAATGGTGTGTTGTTCTATGGGTTTGATAGATTGAAGATTGGTTGTTTTGGTACCACATTTTTAGCATCAACAACACCATCATTTACAATGTTTTTGTTTTTGGTCCAAAACTGAGGCTTGTCCGTGTTATTACTTGAGCTAGGGATGTCTTTGTAGAGTTTGATTTGTCCCTTGGCGAACAAGGCCTTCTCAATGAGTAACCCCATGTCAATGAACTTGCTAAAGGAAGTAGGACATTGTATTTGTATTTGATAGCTCAAGTTAGTGTTTAGGTTGTGGACAAACATCTTAATCATTTGTTTCTTCGGTATATCGTATGGACACTTGCTAGCCAATTGTCTCCATCTTTGTAGAAAAGAGGCAAAATATTCTCCCCCTTTTTGCTTGTTGTTACAAAGGTCCAACATTGATTTTATGCTCAATGTTGTCAGAGAAATGGGTCATAAATTTATCCACTAGCTCATTAAAGGTTCGAATGCCAGGAGGTAATTGAGAGAACCATTCCATTGCTTGTCATTCTAGACTGTGTGGAAATAGTCGCATAAGGTATGTTTCAATGTGAGCAACTTCCAAGCAAGCAGCACTAAATTCTCTTATATGGTCACGCGAGTCACCTTTTCCTCGATATTTATCAAATTTTGGAAACTCAAATCTTGAGGGGAAAGGTATCACAACCAAACTTTTATCAAAAGGATATGGTAAGATATCCTCTAGTGAGTAGTGCTTTGTTGAAGTTCTAGTTTGGATGTCCATAAGTTGTTGTTGCAAGACTTGGATTTGTTGCGTTAATGTTTCCAAAGGGATGGATGGCTCTATCCGTAGTCTTGTCATTTTTGGGAGCATTAGTGTCATTAGATGGGGTTTCTTCTCTCAAATTTGAGATATCAAAATCATGGGGTAATTTAATTCCTTGTTGTGCTAGCATGAGAAGTACTTTTGGGGGTCTATGTTTATGACCTTGTCCATTATTTTTTGGAATTTGGGATCTTGCATAGCACTAACAATTTCCTCTTGTGGGATTTCTTCCTCATTGTCACTAGATGTAGTGGAGTGCTCACTATGGTTTGAGGTATCCATTTCTTCATTTTTGTTTTTGTCAGTTTGGGATCTAGTTTGAACCATGAGACTTTTGAATATGGGAGAAGTTGGATGAAATGCTTGTGAAAGTAAAAGGAATATTCTTGGGAAGATTTAATTGGATTTGGAAGTTTTGTGATAAGATTTTCTAAGGTTTTCTTTTGATCTATTTGGTCAAACAAAGTGGTCTTGAGCTAAAATGGTATTAGCTATCAAAGTGTTGATATAAAGGAAGTCAAATAGGGATGTTTGGTAACCACTATTGATGTAGACTAGACCTTTATCAAGATGTTGTTTGATTTAGAAGATCTCAATGAAAGCTTAGTGGAAATCTTGGTTTTTGGTTTGAATTTTTGGATGGCTAGGTATGCTATGGTAAGTGGAATGTTAGGAAATGGATACGAAATGAATTTTCAAGGTTCAACTGAGTTCACAAACTAGATCTAAGTAATAATGGGTACCTGAAAAGGATTTTTTTTTTCTTTCAAAATGTCAGGAACAAGCCACTGTCACAAATGCACAGGAGTATTTATGCATAAATAGAGTTTAAATGTGCACTTCTGTGGATTGAATGCGTAGTTTTGAATGCACACTTCTGCAGTTTGAATGTGCCATTTTATGTATGCGCAGGAATAATGCTCAAATGTGAAACAATAAGGTTTAAATGAGTAGCAAGATGCAAATGTCTGAAAGATTTGTTAATGTTGGAATAATGTGCCATTAACCTTGTAAATTCCAATATTGTATTTTATTCCATTTATTATTTGTTATTTGTAATTACCCATAAGGGAATGAGGTAGTCTCATTGACAGTTGTAATTTCAGAGTTACCGATGGCAGTTACGGAGTGACTTTTACTATTGGCAAATGTAAAAACTCATGGTAAATGAGGATAGGCGTGATCCCTTGATGAATATGCTATTTTTGGCATGTATGACAACTGTCATAATATTTGGTGAGTGAATCTATGACAACTGCAAGTTGTCATAAGATTCTGAGATTTTATGATGCATATGACGGATATGCTAGTTGTATAATTGCTATATTTAGCCCAAGGTTCCTATCTTGGAAAGATACTCTTTTGTGGGATCTATGATGGTTATGACGCGTCATAAGATGCTGTAAGAGGCCATATTTAGTCTTGGGCATCCAACCTTTGCATGGCTGTTTTTGGACAAGTGGAAGGTGCTTGTAAGATTGCATTTAATTTTGTATGTTAGGGAATCTCATGAGAGAGAAGGTGAATGCCTAGGAGGAGTTGGAAAATGTTTATATAATTATTTGCCATGTATTAGTTGCTACAATACAGATTTTAGGTACACGGGTGCTACCATAATGCTGTCAGATTGAAGACTAGTGGAGAGAGTTGAAGTGTTGTTGTATTGTAAATCATTTTCAGATTAATACAAACATTGGGCCTCTTTCCTATGTGGAGTTTTTTACCCGAAAGGGTTTTCTCCATGTTAAATATTGTGTTATGTGTTCATATTTCTGATTTTGCATTTCTGTGAAGCATAGTTTTGTTCTGTGTTACAATCTCCATTAATAACATAGTTAAAGATTGCAAAAATTTATATTGAATCAGATTTCCATTGAAGTAGTGTTTCTTTCATTTCTAATAGTTAAATGTGTAGTAATATGTCTCAATTGTGCAATTTTATTTTTCTGCCAGGTTTGCTCAAATTTTTATTGATTTTCAAGGATGTTTTTCTAAGCAACTTGAATGTTTTGCTGATGATTTTGCTTCAGTTTGTTGCAAGAAAACACAGTAGACAAGAAGATTCCATAGTGTTATACAAATTTTTGATACACATTTTTGCAAACAAGCACAATTCCTATGGTTGGCAAGGGCAATATTTGTCGAATTCCAACTTGGATTTTACTCCAGCCACTTACATAAAGGTGGAAAGTTAGTAACTTTGTAGCACCGGCTCCCCCTTATAATGCACTCACTTCTCACGCATACCAAGTTACAGTTCCTCCGAAGAGTTGAACTTTTCTGTCTCCACACTAAATGAGTGTATGACATTGGATGGCTTCAAAGGACTTCCTCTTGCATCAACAAATAGGGGTTTTTAGCTTTCTACAACAATTGACTTTTTAGTTTGGGCATCCATTTAGGTGGTTATATGTGCAGCAATTCACTCCATTATGGAGGCTTCCCAGTCTAAAGAGGTTAGGTTCAATAGAGTTAAACATACCATAAGGGTACTATGGGAAACATTTGTCGGTATAACACAACATCACCTATTGTTTGTGCCTTTCGACACAAACACAATTTATTTATAGCGGCTTAGAAGTGGCTTGGCTTTAGTGTGTTACCGCTTGAGGTCGTCCCACTTGGAAGAAATGCAATCCCAAGGGCAGGCCTCTTCTAAAGGTTACACAAATAAAATGATGAGTTTGACATTTTGGTCACCCAAGAAGGGGAGAGCATAGTCCTATCATCATTTTCAAGCACAGAAGACACTGGTTCTTTATCCTCCTAGAGTTAAAAACCAAAAAACTAGGTGTGTTTTACTCTACCAAGCACACTCCATTGACAAGATAGCAAAACTTGGAAAAGATGGTTAATTTTATCCTCCTAAACAAGTCTATGTGAAGATTGTTGTTGAAGAATTAAACAAATTACTTTCCCCAATCTAAGTTGAATGATAGTTTGTAGTGCAAGATAGCAAAATGAAAAATTTGTTCACTTTTATCCACCTAGGTTGGGACTATGTGCGAGTTGTAATGCAATAGTACAATTTACTGCCTCCTAATTAGATCTAGGTGAAAATTTGCATGAAGATGTCGAATTACTTCCTCCTAATTAAGTCTAAATGAAGATATGATGCAACTAAATGACTAAACCAGCTTTCTACACCTATAAGATCATTTTGTCAAAACCCTCCATTTGATGATCAAAATACCTGCAACAAAAGTTAGTAGAAAAATTTTACAAATTCCATACAACTCTTTGACAGGAATCAGATGCATTGAAACAGAAAGTGGATGTGCAAAAAGACAGAACAAATGCGGATGAATACAAATGCGTGGAAAGATCCAACATATGCGCAAAAAGAAGTTTTAAATGCGTAGACAGAATGAATGTGCTGTTAAAGTGATCAGATGCGCAGAAAGAATCTTTATATGCATCGAGCTGTCATTTTCATCATGGATGCGCAGAACTGGAACAATGAATGTGCCGGATTGACCTATCATGACTACAACTTGACCAAAAACTCAAAATAGAGAATAGAAATGGGGCAGTGGCCCCACGGTGGGCGCCAAAATGTTATTGAACTTCTGAATCATAGTAAGAACTACTAAATATCCAATAACTTTAATGAAATTGATGCGAATATAATAAACAAAGATATTACCTTTGTAGACCGATTCATCTCGTAGATTCCATTGTTGCCTATTTCATATCAATCTTATGTATGAGTTGAGCTCTCAGAAGTGTGTACTTCCTTGCTGTTGAAGATGACAATAGGAGAATGGCTATGATTGGATTGTGCAATGGAGATTAAACTAACAATGCAACTCTATGAAGATGGATGGTGGAGATATGGAGACATGATTGGATGATTATGATGATAATGAGGTTATGCAAATGCTATGAGGATACTTTGCCAAAGGCACACTGGTAGGATTTTTGTAGAGTAAGATTGCTAATGCTTGAGTGGATGGATATGAGTGTGAGTACCTTACTTTTGTAGGCTAAGGATGGACTAATTCCAAGTGTGATAAGATCCATGATCGAAGGAATTATCCGTGAGGTGTACAATTGAGGAAGCTTGAGAGAATGTGTGCAAATTACAAGAGGACAAGTGTCCGGGCCTCTTTCATGAGTTATGGGAGTTAACAAAATAGATTGAGGCGTTAACTAAATAGACTGACTAGTTAAGTGAATTGATTGATTAGATAACTGATTTGACTGATGAGTTAACTGATCTTGAATGGAGGACAAATAGAACATCATGTGGGTGAGAGAGTATTAGCTAATTAAATATTAAAAATATTTAATTATGTGTGCAACATGGTGAGGTGGAAGATGAGGTGGAAGAATGACATGGATGAGATGATGTGGAATTATAGAATTTAGGACTTTGGAATAGAGGAATTTGAGATTTATTAAATAATTTAGGATTATTTAATTAGATGAGATATTAGAGGAATTAGGGAATATTAATTAAATAAAATGATTTTTATTTAATTTTAGGCTAATGAACCAAGCAAATAAATTAGAATATTTATTTAATTGATAGAAGAATAAGAATAAAATAACTATTAAAATATTTATTTAGTTCGACACGAGTCAATTTTAGGTGTATACACTCATGATACATAATATGCCCGTAGGATTAGTACATCAAAAGTATAATACATAAAAATGAGCCCGCGGGCATATAGGATATCATATCATCTAACATGAGCTACCCTGCCCAGATGACGAAGGTGAACCTGGCTGCCCTACTGGAGGATCTTGTTGTGGTAGTGATCCACCTGATGGCCATACCCCAGATGGCCCTACTCTTAGATCCTACCATGCTAGTGGTGGTCCCATAACTGATGGTGTCCTTGTCTTGATCGACCAACTAGCCCCTAATAGGTTCTATGCATTGAAACTTAGTTGCCTCTTCGGTGCAGGTACCACAACATAATACAAACCACGATATTACTCACCCCTACAAATAACCTATGTCAGCTCCCCTTGAATCCACACCATATCTCTCCACATGTCAGTCATCCCCTGAGTACCCAGAAGATCTCTGGTAATGTCTCGCTCTCAGTGAAGCCGCGTCTCCTATGCCTATGCCCTTTACTACATCACCCTGGTTGCATCCCTCTCCACCTATGCAGAATCTCTCTCCTAGATAACTCAAGCCAACTCTTCTCCACCTCCAACTCCACCCTCAACCACTATAAGTGCTTGAACCTGCCTCTTAGCTATCCTCAACACATCCTAAAGTTGCTCAATCTCCAGCTGGTCAGCCTCTCATAGGGCCTGCATAGTGGCATAATCCACCTAGAAATCTACCAACTCTATCTCTAGCCTTGCTACATCAGCAAGAGCCTGTGCCAGCTGACCATCCCCATCCCAACCCTCCTCCCACCCCTATACCCTCCTCATACGATCTGGCTCTGTTTGGAGACTATCATGCTCCACGCGTATCTCATCTCTCTCTTTCATCTGCACTCCTCCAACTCAGAAGTCACTACCCCCATCTGAATACGTACTACATCTATATCCCCCTCCTCCTCCCCCTCACCCTCTGCAACCACCTCCACTCTCCATCTCACTCAATGTCCACTCCATCTCCTCCCTCATCTCCATCCCCTCCATCATTGCCTCCTCCTGTTGCCACCATCTCTCCGGTTAGAATGGTCTAGCGTATCAATTGCTGCCCTACCCACCAAGCATCATAGTCTAGAGTCATCCCAACATCAACAACATCTTGTACAATAAATCCCATGCAACTGACACCAAGGCATCAAAAGCTGCAATAACCCCTGCAGGATCCATCGACACTCCCCAATTAGGAGCCTTTCTAGTCACCTGTGGGAAAATGGCCTCATGCTGAGACAATATCTGTTGCCTCCTGAACTATCTCAAAACTTGACCAGGTATGTACCTATCCATAATGTGCTCTATGCACCCCTTGATGTAGTGATTTTGGCGCATGTACCCCAATTGATCCCCATCATCCACCCATACCTCACACTTCCTCCAAGGCCTCCAAATCACACCATCTAGCTCATCCAATGCTCACCTCTAGTACTCCAGATCTCCCAATCATTGATGTTGTAGCACTCCATGGTATGCATACACCCAAGGCAGATGCTCACCTTGTGCTTTGACTGATATTGGTCAAGTCACCACAATATGCTCCCATGCCCAAACATGGAGCAACGTCACACTACATCCCAAGCTGGCTCCTCATTGATACACTGCAAGATGGATATCATGATATAAGTGAGCAAGGACACATGGTCCCCATGCAAATCGAGCACACTCTTGTATCATCTGGTACATGGCAATCCCCCATCCGATAGGGAATCTGCGAGATCTCCTATCTGGTACTAGAAACTCTAAGATCAGTCCTGCGATAAACAAGGGTAACTCATATAAACACTCTCTTAGAGCGCCTGCCCACAACATCTCTGTCACCACTATCAAAAGGCAGCACCATCGGCACAAACACCTCTCAAAAATAAGTTACACCTTTGTCTGGACCATAGGGAACTCGCTCTTCATGGATTGGGATCCGTAGGATCTGCCACACGTCCTTCAAAGTGACAGTGATCTTGCCTGTAGGCAACAAAAAAGCACCTCGCTCACTATGCCAACACTCCACCAAGGTCGTCGTCATCGCCCTATGTGCTTGAATCATAGGCATACATGCAATATATCGCAACCTGACTATATCCAACAGCAAAAGGTCTATCCCCCTCAACCACTCTTGAAATGCCATCATTGGTGCCTCCTCTCCCAAGACTGGAGTGCATCTAAGTCCTCCTACATCCATGGCACCATCTCATTAGTCTTTCATCCCTGAGCAGGCATAAGCATTAATCCTTCTAGAACAAGCACTAAAAGGCACATAGGCACTTTGCCCTATCGCACAGGCACTAAATATCCCAATGCATGCTCTAAAAGGCGCGCACATGCTAAATCTTAATGCATATGCGCTAAGAAGCACATAGGCGCTAAAATGCCTAGCAAACACTCTAAAATGCTTCATAAGTGCTGAAATTTTGTAAAAACACTAACCTACAACAAAAGCACTAAAGCACTCAACCTAAGCGCTAATCACAATGCACGGGTGCTAATTCACCCTGTAGCGCTTCTGTTTTCACCTACTCTACCCGCATTTATTATGTAATTAATAACCCATAAACAAAAACCAAAGGCTAGAGAAGGGGAACATACCACTAGTCCAGTGCCTGGAGGTCTCTGGTAAGCCCTAACCCACTCTGCATGATGCTCGTCATATGGAATGCCAACCATCTCTGTCAATCGCTATCACTCTTTATCACTCAAAGTTTTCAAAGTTGAGGCATACAAATGAGCTTTATGGTGCCCCCATCACATATTTATACATGCCATGTGTGCCCTAATAGCCTTCCCAACCCTAATTTTCTAACCCTAAACCCAGGGTTTCACCCCACACATCTATTTTTCCTCTATTTTCTTCCATTCTTCTTCCCGTCATCTTATTTTCTGCATCCCCAATCCATATCTCCTGTCATTTCATCTTTTCAAGAGTTCCCTTGAAAAAATATATTTTTCTGGATGATCTCTCAAGGGGCATACCCCCATCCCTCCTTTGATTAACTGGGGCAAAATCAAACTCTTTGATTTGACATCACTCTCACTTGGTCATGACACCACATCAAAGAGGGGAAAAATGTAGACATCAAGAAATGGCCAGGCTGACACCACCCTTTCCACTACCTCACTGACACCACATCAATGTCGTCTCTACACTAACTTAGTGCCCTTTTCATCCATTTATCTGAATTAATTAAGATAAATTCCATTTTATTTAATTAATTCCCCCTTCATCCACTTACCCTAATTAATTAAATAAAATTCATGTTTATTTAATTAATTCCATCTTTCATCACCCCTAACACTAATTAATTAAATAAAATTCATTTTTATTTAATTAATTATCCATCATCCCTAATTAATTAAATAAAGCCCCCTTTATTTAATTAATTCTAACATTAACCTTCAACACCCTAGGTCAATTAAATAAAATCTTTTTTTATTTAATTACCTATCATCTTCTAATTTCACCCTCCATGGTTAATTAAATAAACACTTATTTAATTAGGCCTAATCTCCTTCTAATCACCATCTGCCAACTAATCAAATCCTCTCACAATAAATCTGAATTTGAGAGGACAAAATCCAAAAGTCAACTCTCTAATCAATCGACACCCTCCATTTTGAAAGATGATCTAGGATTCAATCCAAACCCTCCATTCCATCTCCATCTCTCATTGGTCCATACCACCTCTTTTTCCTATTTGACCTCCTCACCACAAGACCTCAACCCTCCATCCCAAGTCAACTTCCATCTATAAATACAAGTCGACCTCAAGGCTTTATTGACACCATGCTTTTTCACCTCAACCTTATGCTATCCATTTATACACTTAACTCCATTTCTGCACTATTATGCTGGTAAAATCTTGAGCAATCCACATATTATCCTATCCCTGCAAGGACAAAATTGAGTAGGTTGCATCGCTCCTGTCCTATCAAGGAGTAGGCATGGTTGAGGGCATGAAGGTATAGCATTTTATTGTTTTCCTTTTTGTTTATAGTCCTTTTCCATTCACCTGTCTTCACACATCACAATATTTTTTTTTCTTGGTGTCCTTTCATTTTTCACCATTCTAAACATGTATTAGAATGCTCAAAAGTGTTTCTAGAAGTAACTATGCAAAGTTTTCTAAAATCAATGTTTTGGATTATAGTCCATGATCCATCATCAGGAAGAGGATGAGTTTGATGTAAACACTGATTCTAAAAAACTTTATACAATTATTTCTATAAACACTTTTGAGCACTATTATAGACAATGAAAATATCACATATCTATGTGTTAAAATGTTGTTGATGCTTTGTGTTTCCTTAGACTATTTTAAAATTATGGACACATAGAAAACCATTGATCTCCTTCTTCATTTCAAATCTACGTTGTCTTTTAGGTCTGTGTAATTTTTTAGCTACCTTTCAATCTTTTTTTGAAGTTAATATATCCCCTTGTCTATTGTCCTTCAGTATAGATCATGCCATGATTGAAGGGTATATATTTTGGTCAAATTCTTGTAAGAATTGCAATTAGCCTTGTCCTTTGGGTACTTCTCCATCTCATTGCCTCCTCTAACATATCTAAATGTTTGTTCACCATGAATGCTTCTTAAACCCTCTTTGCTTACATGGTTGTTGAATTCTCATGGTGAATCCCTTAAATGATAGATGATATCCCTAGAACTTAATTCCAAAACTAAAATTAAGACGCCTAATATGATTAATGTAACTTTGGTATATTTCCTTAATATAACTCCCACACCTTTGTGCTCATTTTATGCCTAAATAGAAATGGAAATGAATTGTCTTAAAGGGGTTGTGTAGTGTGTGACTGCATTGGAGGCGCTGTTCTCTACTCGATGGTGATTTGAATGTTCGTGTTTCTTGATGCTTTTTTTCAAAAAAATTGGTTTGTGTTAGTTTACAACATGAGTGACATGTAGTGTGCTTTTGAAGACCAATCTCTCCACGTTGAGTTTATTTTGGTAATACCTACATAGGAATAACATATCAATTGAGTAAAATATTTTTGAGATTTTAGAACATTTACTTTCCCTACCTAGCAGTGGCAACATTGAAACTTGTCCTTCATTTGTATCTTCTTCTTACATATCATTTCTATACCATTTCTATAAAATAAATGTGGGTTTACTTAACAAATATTTTTCCTTTTCTATAAACTACAAAATCATAGTTAAGTGATGATAAATTTAATTAACTCTAAAATGATTGAAATTAGAATGTGATCTATGTATGCAACTTGCTATACTGGCAAAATTTGTCTTCTCATTGAACTCACTAGAGTTAAGGAAATATTATAGTAATTCTTAATATTAAAAAGATAAAGATCCGTTGAAGACCAATCCCTCCACGTTGAGTTTATTTTGGTAATACCTACATAGGAATAATATATCAATTGAGTAAAATATTTTTGAGAATTTAGAACATTTACTTTCCCTACCTAGCAGTGGCAATATTGAAACTTGTCCTTCATTTGTATCTTCTTCTTACATATCATTTCTGTAAAATAAATGTGGGTTTACTTAACAAATATTTTTCCTTTTCTATAAACTACAAAATCATAGTTAAGTGATGATAAATTTAATTAACTCTAAAATGATTGAAATAAGAATGTGATATACCTATGCAACTTACTATATTGGCAAAATTTGTCTTCTCATTAAACTCACTAGAGTTAAGGAAATATTATAGTAATTCTTAATATTAAAAAGATAAAGATATGCCTCCCATAAAACAACAACCGTAACTAAAGTAATGCTTAAAAGGAAACGATTCCCATCAAATTCAATGTATATGTAGTACACAAAGCACTACTTTTGAAAATATAAATATATGGCTGGGAATGTGTGACTGGCTAGATAAGATAGATCATGGGGCTAAATTAGATGGTCGTGTTTATGCAATTTTGCCATAAAATACAATTAAAATTTTTGGAAGATTGTATCACATGAGAAGGGAGATTTTAGGCACATTGTCAAATTTTTTGCCCATTTAATGGGTGACAAAGTCATGTTGATAACTATTTGAGACAATTTTAATGTGTCTTTGTGTATTGTTTTTGCCAACCTTCATGTCTTGGGTTCATGAATTTTGTTCTAAGGTGAAGTATTTCCTATCATCTACAAAAATGAGAGCAAGCCACTTGATCTACCTCTCTTTATTGACATAAAGTTATAGAGTTCTAAGAAAATGAGAGTTGACCACCTCATCTACCTCTTTGTTGTTGTGAATGGGACACACAAGAGCCACAAATAATTCTAGTTGTCCTTGTCACTTATTGTCACTTATGGTCGCTGACAACAAATCCCACTAAAAGTGGCTTGGGCATTGACAATCCATAAGGTATAGCATCAAATAATCACTAGAGTAACAATCGACATTGGAAACACAAATCATAAGGGTCCCACCTTCACTGTGGTGTCATGAGTTTGAAGATTGTTAGATCTATGAATATCCCTTGCTTTCTTATTCCAAAGATATACACACATACAAAACAATATGTATGTAATCTTACGGAAGTAAGAGAAAGATCCTCTTCAAAAAAATGTTAAGAAAAAATTGATAGAAATCCTATTGATTCATCTAAATATATAATGTACAAAACAAATTTGACATACGCTCATCTCACTATATAGTGTGAAAAATTTTTAGACATATAAAGTGAAACAAAGTAACGTTGTCAATGAGCCCTTGGTCTACTGGGGAAGTTGAATGGTCTAAATGACCCGACCAAGTATCAAGTCTTGTTGAATGCAAGATCTCGACACCATAAGGGACGAGGTTGGGATTATGCCCCAAACGACTTTGGTGGAATGGATAACCCTTAATACTTGACTCTTAATAGAAGAGGTTTCAACCTAAAACTCTTACTTCAATATTATATAATTAAACAATTTAAAACAAAACAAAACAAATAAAACAACATTTTAAGATAATGAAATTTGAAAAAATAATAATAACATAATTTAATAAATTAAATAATTTATAAATTAATAAATAAAAAAATACTTCTAGATTTTTTGAAAATATCCACGTGTCCTTTGAATCCAATTACTACATCCATGCTCTTCAAATATTTTTGTCCCCATAATTAAATCTAAACCAAACCTGTCAAATCCCTTTACAACCACGAAGTGCACATAACCAAGAACCACCTAAAATCTTTAAAAAATATTATAAAAGAAAATTCAATGTAAAAATTGTTATACCTTGGAAATAAATACAGCTAATTCCAATAGACCAGACGTTCGCTGTGGATATGATTCTGTTTGCAAACTGGTTATTGTTTAGGTGTCAGTCCACGTCCTCCGTGTCATAATATCATGCATTGGTTATAAGCAATTCCTCCGTCAGACCATTCAAGCCATTGGTATATATACACATGATCTTTCGGAGACACAAAGCCCAGGAAGGAGGGAGCAATCAATTAATGAATGGACGGTAATGGCACCACCTCATCCGGGTAAGAATGTCAATATAACAGACAAACTCATAGCACCTTCAACTTCATTCAAACTGTATTTCTTTAGGATTTGCTTTTCCCTTCCCTTTGTAATTAGTGCAGGTCTTGTTCTTTTTAGGCGTATTGGGGTTTCTTGTTCAATCCACATGGGGTTTTAAGTGAACTATACGACACACAGATCTTGTTCTCTTCCTTGTTTTGTTTGGGTGAAATTGTTTCTTCAACGAGGAAATTGTTAGCAATGTACTTTCTGATGTGGCCTCAACTTTATTGTTTGGATTCCATTGACTTTCAATTGATATGGATCTCGGCTCAAATTTCAGTTGATTAGAATCAAGGCTTAAACACTAACCAACACTTATTAGGATCTCTGGGTTTCAAACTTGCTAGAGGGCAAGTTTTCTGTCATGGATGCACACCGGTTTCCAGAGGCCAGGCGATTCCCATGACATAACAATTTCAAGTAATAGGAATAGGAATCACCCCAGCCCTGCAAATGACAAAACCAGATAATATCACCTGTTTGTACTAGGCAAAAGTGTCAGCCCTACCAAATTTGGGCATCCACTCCAATCTTCTATCAATGCCCAATTGTGTCAAATCCCAGATAACTATCCACTTGAGCATCCAATTTCCATTATTATATTGGTCCTGGGAGATCTCTTGTCTATGCCTCTTTGTACTTGGAAAGAGGATGAGCTCTACCCAATAGGGCATCCAATCCCAATCAGGTGTAACTATCGAATTGGGCATCTGCTGCCAATCATGTATATGCAAATTGGGGATCACACTCAATCAAGTGTAACTACCCAATAGGACATTTTGCCCAGAAATCAGAGGGATTAACTCTTTATACACTAAACATTGAGTATTCTTAGACGGAAAGTGTTTGCTATTATATATCGAGCTGAAAGGTCTCTTCTCCGTAGGTAGTGTCCACTTGATGAGGGTGCTAACCTTTCTTTTGCCCTCAACTTAGATGCAGAGTAGGGATTTTTTCTCCATTGGCTCTTTCCTTTTGCAGATTCTTTAAGCAAGGGGGCTCCCTTTAACAAGATTGATTTGTATTTTATGGCTTATATATATATATATTGACTTGCTGAGGCAGTATTCATTTGGGTCTAGTCATGTGTTATTCTTGTGCTCCCGAAGTGTAGTTTTAGATATATTATTTTTTGTCGTTTGAGCTTTTTTTAGGTCTTCTGACTAGCAATTTTAATTTCTTGTATTTTTTTATCCCATTGGCATGCTCTGGTCATTTGTGGATGTTGATATAATTTCTTTGTTTCTTTGTTATTCTGCCTCTATGTTATGTGATCTACATGCTTGTTTGTGTGCATACAGTTGGCAACTATTGGACATACGAGTCCATTTGGAAGTGATTTCTACAATTCAGGAATTTAGGGCAATTGCTGATGTGCCTTTACTATGTACGAATATTATTTAATGTTAGCATTTTATTGAAAATAATAGGTTTAACAGTCAATTCAACATAACCTCAAGTCTGGCAGTCATTTCATTTTAAATTTCAGTACGACTGATGATTTTCTCATTGAAACATAATTTTGGTAAAGGAGCAGGGTGATGTTGGCATGGAGCAAATAGAAAATTATAGAGCACAAAATCCACCATTCTTCAATTTTCTCAAACTCTTTTCCATTTGTCCGTTTAATTGTAATCAGTCATACCTTAAATCATCTTTGGAAGTGAGGCCTGAGTTACCTCTCCAACCGCTGACATTAACTAACAAGGTAGATTCCTGAAATATGAAAATGGGGACATGCCCTGAGCCATGGCATGAAAGTGACAGAACTAATATAACTAATGCAGCAAAGGTTCAATATACCATGCAATAGGTTGCAGAAATGCTCTGTGCCATGGCATGACCAAGTGAGAATACTAAAATAACTAATGCAGAGAAAAAAAAAAATTATATAACAGGACACTAGTCCTGAAATCATCTAGCCCTCCTGTCTCCTTGAGTAAAGATAATGCCACAAAACAAACTATTGCAATCATCTTGCATTGTTATGCAACCAGGAAATAATCCTTCATCTCTATATTCTGAACCAGAACAAGTGGTAAAATAACTGTTTTGTTTTGCCAGTTTAAGTTGCACTCAAATGTATAATGTCTAGATTCTAGAAGACCTGCTGCCTTTCAATTTTTGCAGTTCCCTTTGGAGGAACCTGTTACATAAGTGTCCACAGTATTCAAAGACTAATCTATAAGAACAAATATCATTATCATTTTAAAATTTTTAATTAATCTTTGCACACATCCAAACAATCTTTATTCTTGGTGAATTAATTCTAGTCGTTTTGAGTCAAACAACTTTTGCAATAAATTTTTGTTTGTTCGCATTTGCCATTTGCTTCTTGCTATTTTAAATTTTTTAGTACCTTTTCTCCTTAGTCTCTCTTGTGATCTTTGCTGAGTTTGTCTCTACATTGACTCCTGTTTCTTGCTCTCTTTGTCTGTCTTCTCTCTTCCCTCTTGTTGTTTCTCTTGTGCGGGTTTTAAACAGCTATCTGTTGAAGAATAGCTCAACCATTTACAGTAAAAGCATCATTAACTCAACCTTTTCTTTTGTGTTTTAAATTTTCACAGACTAAGGCACTTCCTGCAATTCCTAGAATTAGAGGTTTTACATGGATAAATTTAATATGATGCATACAAAAGTGGGGGCTTTTCTTTTTTATATATAAGTGAGAATCAGCCTGTGTCTAAACTACCATGTACCTTGCCTGTGGTAGTCAATCACATAATATTAAAGGTGGAAAATTTAGGTGCCGCAAATCAAGCTAGGACCATGAATTTATTAAAAAAATTTCCCATCATCTTATAATGCTGGGTTTAGCCACATAACATGAGACCAATTAGATCATCTTTTCATCTTTTACTCTATTTTATTTGGAACAGTTCAGATTAAGCTGAAAAGTTCAATTTTCCATATGAAAACTATTGTTGCTCCATTTTTTTAAGTTCATTATTCTTCAGAACTGGAGAAAGTGGTCCTCTAAATAAATATTAAAAATAGTGTCACTTCACTAAATATATTTGTGGATAAATTTGCATGCCTTTCTTTCAACTATTGTTGCTCTACTTTTTAAGTTAGTTATTCTTCAGAACTAGAGGAAGTGGTCCTCTAAATAACAACAGAGCTACTCAACTAAATATATTTGTGGATTAGTCAACATGGCACACACCTTTCTTTCCTTGCTGTTAATTTTCATCAATATTAAATATCAAAAATCAACAGATTTGGTTGCTGTGAAGTAATTTTATTTTTACGTTAGGTGGGATGTAGACTGTGAGTTGTGCAGAGCAGGATATTCTTACATTTGTATCAGCCATGAAGAACGAGTAACTAACCATTATTCAAGCTGTAATTGTTGAAACAGAGTTCTGTCATGACCACTAGAACAAAGTTCACATTCCCATATATGTATCACTCAGGAAATCCTATAGATATCTCCTAGGTGTTGCCTTTGTCCTTTTTTCATTTATATTTTTGCCTTATCTCCAAAGAAATCAATATGTTGAGTCAAACTATTTTACCATTATGTAGAGATATATGTTTGTTTCGTAGACTGTTTTATTGTTTAGATCTGACAACAAAGACATGGACAGATTTATCCTTTGTTTGCTTGAGTTTAATAATCTGCATCAAATACCCCCATTAATGGGGATGGGGGTGCTGATACCCGCCAGAAGAGAAAGGAGACGAAATGGATACCGCCTACGAAGGGTTGGGCGAATATGAATTTTGACGGCACTTCCAAGAGCAATCCGGGTGCTTCTAGTGCAGGTTGTCTAGTGTGGAATCACAATGGCAAAATCTTAGGAAAGGCGGCAAAAAAGCTCCTGGATGGATCTAATAACGAAACTGAAATTCAGGCTCTAATTTTGGGCCTTAACTTATGTAGCTTCCTCAAGGTAAAGAAGGTAGAGATCGAAGGGGACTCCCTAGTGGTAATTAATGCCTTGAGAAAAAGGGGACTGTCAAATTGGAAATTAAATGGTCTCTTATTGGAGGCAATTAGCATTATGGATGGTTTTGAGAACGTAGTGATTAACCATGTGCTGAGGGAAGGCAATAAAGAAGCGGATGAGTTGGTCACCCTGGCAATCAACTTGGAGTGAGCTTCTCTTTGGGAGGTAATGTATAATGAATATGCCAGCCCTCTTGACTGACAATTAGTCTTTTCCTAGCGTTAGGATGATGGAAGTGAAGCGTGCGGAGTGGGTTTTATGGCGGCTTGTTGGGCTTTGGCGCTAGTCAGTTTTTCTTTGGTTTATGTGGAGATTGATAGTTGGCTATCGCACAGTATGGACACCCCAATTAGACTTACATGCAAGAAACGACAGATGTCTTTCTTGGGTTGTATCACAAAGAAGTGGTTGAGGCAGGTTTTCAAGCCCAAGAGTGGCATTGTGCTCTTTGCAATAGAGTGGGTGTTGGGTGAGAGATTCATGGCGGCAGAGCATAGATATAGGGTTAATTCCGACCCCTTGCTATTCTCCTAGATGCTAATGAAGAGAAAGCAACCATTATAACTCTCATGGACGTGTTGATGATTGTTTTTGGACAAGTCAACAATTAGAGTAAAATACTGAGTATCTGACTCCCTCTTGAGCAAAGCCTCTCAGATGCTGAACTAGGTGATCAAACGAGATGACTCCAAGGTTCCTTCTGATGGTTTCGGTAAGAGACAGCTCAGTGACTAAGTATGATTTTGCTGTTAAACACAAAGGGACTTACATAGACTCTTCTCCTTTCATTCAACTTATTCCTCCTTTGATGTGGATGATGTATATACAAGGTTTCTATGATAAAGAAAATGAAAAAAGGGTTAAGGGTTTAGGAATCTAACCTAAGGTCAATGAGGCAATGATGACGATTGAATAGACAAACTTCCTGATTAACCTAACTTCACTTCGCCAAGGATGCCTACAACTACATGAAGTTGGTGCAATCTCCTAAGGTTACGCGAATGGTTTTCAAATCATGAAGACTTATACAAACACCCATCAAATGGCGCAGCTCAAACAAGCATCCACAATCGAACTTAAGAAAGTAAGCTCAGACTAGCTTTACACAACACTTCATCAGCGATGAATGTTAAAAGCATGAGCTAGGAGTTGATCAAATATTCAACACATACATACATTACAACAAAGAACTTCTAATCTACTGCTAATCTACTTGAAACATCTCTCCATTCCATTGAAGTACAGGAAACCAAGTTACTCCACAAGATAACACTTAACACCAAATAAACTTCCAATGTTTTGCATTACTCTTGAGAAATATTTACAACAATTCCAAGTCCTCTCAGAAAATTTCGAGAGTCTCCTATTCTACTCCTACTTGCCTACAATCTAATTTCTATATTCTATCTCTTTTACAAATGAGGTAACAAGGCCTTTATATAGTGCTCCAGAATACAATGAATGGCTAAGATCAATTCGATAGCCAAGGGTCTAGATCGTGCCACCTCACAAGTAGTTACAACAAACTGCTAATTTTAGCACAAAAGAGAGAGGCAATGAAGGCACATTTTCCAATGTGATAAGGTAAGGCAAAAGCATTTAAAATATTCTTCCACATAGGAATCCCTTTGACTTCTTTTATTAAATGATACATTTAATGCATTAAATAATGTGGCTAATCAAAATTAAATGATGTGTACTCGCCACATAGATGCCAACTCATCATACTTTGAAAATTGTATCATCTTTGTGTGATGTATTCAATGTAATTGCTTGAACTTGTATGTTTAGGAATACAACTTGTAGATCTTGCCTTGTTCATTCTTCATGTAGACTGGATGTATGAAACTTGTAGCTCATTTGATTGACTTCATGATTCCTTCTTCTTGCAGGTAAGATATATGATGATCTTCTTTGTAGCTTCTTGATGTAGATGATGATGACCTCATTGACGACATGGAGTAGGAGACTCTCTTAAACTTGAAGTTTCAAGAGGAACTTGAAGTATGATAGATGAAGTGTCTTTGACATGATGTAGAAGTTGATGAAGTATACTTGAACGATGATCTTCGAAGTGTAGAAGACAACACCTTCTTTGGATGTAGAGTAAATGACCTCTCAAGGATACTTGAAGTTTGATGAATCTTTGAAGGTTGGATAAATGGATGCTTCAAATCATGTTGCTCTTGATGAAGTACACTTGAACTTGATATGCTCCAACATGATGTTATTGATGTAGGAGACTTGAGGTGTGATCTTTTAGAGTGGTGTTCCCTTTGCAACTTGAAGGTGACTCAAGTACTTGCTTTTGATGATTCCTTGACTTCATCAACACTCTTCTCAACTTGATGATGATCTTGAAGTAATCTCCAAAGGTGGCTAGCATGATGCTTCTTCTTGCAATAACAATTTCTTGACTTCACTCCTTGGATGAAGGTAACTCCGGACTTCTCGCTTGAAGGTGACTCCTTGTATAACTCCTTAGCCTTGATTGATGATCCTACAAGACAAGATAAACACTATATCAATCACTTCATAAGATAGGAATAACTTTAAACATGTAATAATCCTTTTCAAGCTTAGGCGCAAATATAGGTAAAAATAAGAACAAAGTGCGCCTAACATCATTTAGTCCCACATTCATTATTTTAATGATCTCAAACAATTACAATAGTTTAAAAAGGTCAATCCTACTTGAGATATTCATTCAAAAATGTCTTTTAATGCAATTTCTTCCAGGGCGCCAATTGAGTCGACAGAGGCAAGAATGAGCGCCCAACTTTTAAACATAGATTTGAGTTATTTCCATCAAGGCGCCAAGACTAGATGTTTCCCCCTTAGGTGCCAAAAGAGCGCCCAAACCATAATGATAACTTCTGGCGCCAATTTGATTATCACTTGGACTTGAAAGGCGCCTAGACTCTTCATACATGCTCCTTGTCAAATTTTCAATTCTCGAAGTCTTTTATGCTATATTCAATCTCTCAGGAGACCTCTTGCCTTTGGGCGCTCATCTAGGTGATTAGAACTCATTTGATTGCTAGGCGCCCTCTAAGGTCTCCTTAGGCGCTTAAACTCTTCTTATGGACTTCAAAATACTAAATCCTCCCTTCTAAGCGCTCCAACTTCAAGGCGCCTAGCTTCAATAGAAGCAATCTTCAATTCAAAATGTCCATGCCTATGAACAATCTTTAGGTACATATTGATGTTTTCATTCACTTAGGCGCTAGAATGGGGTGATGGAGGGATGAAATACGCCTAGAACTTACAAGTTTGATCTAACCACTTGGAGGCTCTCCACTCCAGGCGCTCTTTTAGGTTGGTGCAAGTAAGGGAATGCGCCTAACATCAAATAGTTGATTTCTTCAAAAATTGGATCAAAACCTCATTAAGGCGCTCATATTAGGTTGGCTTGAAGTGTATCCTTTTAGGCGCTCATATTAGATACTCAAGGTGCTCAATTTTTCAAGATGCCAAAATACTTTCACTTGAAGGGCGCCAGAGTGAACTAGGAGGAGGTATAAAATGTGCCAAGATGCTTCTGGTGACAAGGAGCGCCTAGGTTTGATTGTGTTCTTTTGGTGACTAGAATTCCCTTGGGTGTTGGGCGCAAATTGGAGGTAAAAGTGACAGGTCAAAAGCGCCTAACACACTTACTCCCAGTTAGACATCCTTTTGAGTGTTGAAGGGCGCCTAAAGACAATAGCAACAATGCATTGGCGCCTAAACTCATAGACCTCAACTTAAGGCGCAATTCTTATGATTCTCTGAACATGCAATGGGCGCCTAAACTTGGGCGGAATTTTGAGGTGATCCTAGAGCAATTTCGCGCCCAGAATTGACAGTGCCCGAGGTAAGGTATATTGAAAAATATATTTAAGTATAAGTTTAGAGATTGAATTTCTTATACTTTAAATATTTTTCAATATACCTTTCAGGAAGTTTGAGATAGGTCTCAGATCCACTGGATTTAACATGTAGAATAGAGAATTTGGAGGATCCACCAGATTTCAGACTTAGCCAATTTTTCAGTGTTTCAGGATTTCAGGCTACCAGACTTAGTCATTTTCAGGATCTCAAACATCATGATAGGAGTTAGCTTAAACATATCATACTCTTTCATACTAAGGCACAACTTTGGGTTAGTTTGAACATTTCTTCATGCTAAGGCGCTAAGTGAATGGTGTTTTCCTCCTAAATCTAGGCGCCAAAAATCATCTTCATCACCAATCCATTCCAGGAACTTTGATATAAGGCGCTCCACTAATGATTTGCTAGTCTAGGCGCTAATACATGTTGATATCAACGGCCAAGGGCGCCTCAAACTCTTAATCCACTTCCAAATTCCCTTAGGCGCCATTTTGATGATCTACTTAAACTCTCTGAATTCAAGACACTCTTCACTTGATGATGACCCACTTACCACCTTCCAAGGCGCCAATGTAGGGTAGGCAATGTACTTATCATACTTGCATTCTTGAACTTGTTACCCGGGCGCTCAAAGTGGTGTGTTTCAAAGCATGAAGGGCGCCTAACTTGATGTGAGTTATTCTTTGCTATTTCAAGGCTCTTTAACACCTGGTTACATCCTTGTTTGATTATATCACCTTGGGCGCTATCCATGACCTAATCCCACATCAAGGCGCCCAAAGTGGCAAGAGCAACAAGGATGGGCGCCTAAACATCACACTTCAACTCAAGGCGCAATCTAATGATTGTTTAAACATGGAAGAGGGCGCCTAGACTCCTAGATCACTCCTTTGTCGAATTCTTGGAAGTCTTTTATGTCAATTTCAATCAAGGCGCCTTCTTTTGACGTGGTTGGAAGTGCATTCTCCTCTAGGCGCTAATGATGATCAACTGAAGGCGCTTATTTGGGTCTCTGCAGACGCGCCTAAGTACTAGAGCAAATTCGCGCCTAGAAATGTAAGTCGCCAAGGTAAGGTATATTGAAAAATATATTTAAGTATAAGATTATACTTTAAATATTTTTCAATATACCTTTCAGGATGTTTGAGATAGGTCTCAGATCCACTAGATTTAACATGCAGATTCTAGATTTTTGAGGATCCACCAGATTTCAGACTTAGCCAATTTTCAGGATCTTCAGGATCAGGATACCAGACTTAGTCATTTTCAGGGTCTCAAACATCAGGATCAGGTCATCAAGGGGCTCTAAAACTCAAACACCACTGACTTCATCATGCAAAGGACATCATCCTGGACTTAGCAAAGCACTGGAATTCAAAAAAAAGGGGGTCCCCATTTGCAATGGGGCGATGTGTGATTTGGTCACAACAGGACGCCTTTGTGGAGAAATAATTCTGTGGTGGTTGGAAGGAGGTGGTGAGTTTGGCTAGGTCTGGAGTTGGCATCCCTCAAGCGGACAAGTTCCACAAGATCAACTTGGCAGGAGATGCTGTGGCCTGGTTGCTGCTTGTGGAGGAGGCTGGGGTAGAGCATATTGCTGGGAGAAGGAGGTGCACCGCGAGAGGAATTTCCTTTTTGAAGAGGTTTGCTGGGCTCGTGGCAGAGGACGACTAGATGCTGGAGGTGCTGGAATCATACTACGCAGTGGATGAAAATGCTTAGCCGGGTCTGTTAGTTTGTAGTTTTCATGCTGTTAGTTTGCGGGTGGGATAGATATAAGTATATGTTTTTTAGTTTCTGTTTCAGTATGGCTGGTAGGATGGCTGTAAGCAGGGATTCTGTATTTCCCCTGCATTTTGTGTTTTGGGGTTCTTATGTATTGTTCAAAACTCTGTTAAAACTTTGTTAATTTCAATGTAAAGGGAGCAGGCCCCAAGCCTGCAATTTACCAAGCAAAAAAAAAAAAATTTGCATCAAATGTGTTTATTTGATTGATATTGTGCACAAAGTGGATTCATCCTGTTTGTTAGAGTTGTACTACATATATCTAATGTAATGTCCCTAATATATTGTGTGTATTTTCTGATTCTTTTTTTTGGTATTTTTTTGAGTTCACAGTAAACAGCTACTACATAAATAACAGCATATATAACCCAAGTGATATTGAAACTTGCAATTACAATAATACTCACAACCCTTTATCTTAATCCACCAATCACATTTAGATCAAATTACTTTGTAAATCACTATCCAACTGAGATGAAGCTGCTGCCATAAATCATACTGTAAAGTGTAAAGAATGAAGTACATAGATTCTTCCAATTATATCTCATCCAGATTGCCTATTGACTGCATACTGCATAATTAATGTTGATGAACACAAAGAAAGCACCTTATATTTGGTGTCCTAACTGGACCCACAGCTGCAGTAGGTAGCAGTGCCCTTGGTATGGAATCCTTCTTCAACTATTTGAAACAGCAGTCCAATAGGAACTCACAGATAATAGCAAATATGCTTCACAGTACCCTGGATTACGATAAATACCTGACAGAGAAAGCATAAGGCACCTGAGACCCTGTAATGTTTGATTTGCAGCACCCTTTTCACTGCAATCTGCTTGATGCCACTACTGGCTGGGACTTGTTTGGGTCTGCAATTAATATTGCGGCCAGCTGATGATGTTGCTGACTCGCTGGTATGTGGAGGCGACAAGGGGTGTGAAACTCTCTCAAATCCTTGCGGACCACCTTGCTGTTCTAATCATCCCTTTTCTATTGGTGAATTGCTGTTCTGTTGATGTTGCGGTGGGACTGTGCGTTGCTGATGATTGTAATTTGGCAGCGGATCAGGTACAGCGCTGAAAACTTGCCCTGTAGGCCTCCAGAATGGTGTATTATACCATTGTTCTCCCCAAAATGTATGAAAATTAGCAGTGATGAATGAAATTGACTCTCCCAATGATGGCGCTCAGAGGCAATGATGCTGAATAGCTCCCACTATCTCTGTCTATCTATAGTTAATGATTTACATAGCAAATGTCCTATTGCTTTGATGGTGATCCAGCCAAATCTCTAGAGGTGGCTCCTACTATATATGCAAATCGTAGCTCCAAATGTTATGAAATCTGCCCTGGAAGTCCAGCGATCAGCTGGGTGAAAATGGCACTCAAATGGTGATGCAATCTGATTTTACAATCCTTCAGGGTCGCTCCAAAATGATGATGCAAATTCAGCTCCAAAACCCCAATTCGGTTTTCTTGCAAACACCAATTTGCTTGACCTGAAAATGATGACAAGTTCTCCAATTTAATCCACCATGCAATCCCTGAAATGGAATTGCCAGTGCAAGAGGCAAGGGTTTTCGTCCTAACCTCTCGAAGAAGTAGAGTCAAGAGGGTTTTCGTCCTCCTGAATCGCACACTTGCAGCCAAGGGTTTTTGTCATTGAATGCAAGATTGAAACTCAAACTCAAAATGAAGAAAGCCAAAATGAAATCATGACGCTCAAATGAAGATAGGCACCTCCTTGATATACCTTTTCAATTTGGGCCCTTGGGTCCTAAAATTTCCTCCAAGTATTTAAAAATACTTTTTAATTTTTATTTTATTTTAAGTATTTAAAAATACTTATTTTAATATAAGTGTTAAAAAACACTTTTTATTTTAATCATAATAATATTATTAAGTTGCCCCTAAAATTAGAAATTACCGGCCCCAACTTAAATAATATTATTAATTATTTTAATCCAAAAAAGGGGACATGACATCTAAGACGTTGAATTTATTTATTGGCTTGATACTTTTGCAAGAAATTTCCAAAAACTCTTGCTCAAGACTTGTTGAAACCAGTGTGTGGGCTTGTCTAATGTGAATTCTACCTTATTTAAACTTGGAAGACTCAACTAAATATGTGACACTAATTCAGAAGGATAAGCGGTTATGTTCAGTGGTTCATTGTTGGCTTACATGTGGTCAAGATGTAGTACATTTGGTAAAGATGTGAAAGACTACATAAAGAAATCTACTTAAGGCATTTAAATATGTAAAGAAGAAAAGCCCTGAATAATGCCCGAGAGAAAAATAAATTGATGAAACTTTTTTTCGAAACTTCTTTTGGATGCTATGTAGTCCTAAAACAGGAACTCTGCAAAACTCTCGAGTCCAACATACACCATTAATTAAACTTCACCTGGGAAGTACAATTCCAGCTACACCCAGATCATTAGAACAGATTTCAAGTTTTGACTTTTACTTCATTTATTAGACAATTCTCTAGATGTGCCTTAGGTGTTCTAAATGTCTACAGTTAATTTAATTTTGTCATGCAATTGAAATCAATTTACAGTAATTCTATTTACAAGGCAATTTCCATAAATAGCCTAAATAGCCAGAATTTTGGGCAAAAACTGAATAATGATAGACACATAGGTAAAGTAGTTCCCTTGATCACGTCCATAACAATGTCTAAAACCTTTAATCTATTTAGTTAACATGTCCAATACTTTAATCATAAGTTTTTCACTGGGGTTCATTAAAAGTTTGTCATTCAATAAATCTAAACGCATATATGACGATTGATAATCAACCAGTTTAAAATTTCCCTTCAAAGACAGTTGACTGAGTTGCATCCAGTCTTTATATCACATAAAACTGATATTTTTTTGTTTTTACAGTGTATTCTACATGCAACAAAATAAATCTTAATGATGCAAAAGCACAAATTGCATTTAACTGCACACAAAAATCATATGTTCTAGACTATGTTACACCAACTTTCTAGGATGGGGATGGTAGGGTATGTGGGGACGTGTTTCTTGGACAGATTTTTTGGGAGGCCATTTTTAGGGGACAGCAGGAGATGACTATTAAAAATAGGGAAAATTTGGAAAATATAGAAAATTTCAAATATTTATATGATAGCATTGATAAGGCATTCATCATATACAAAATATAACCTTAACACATAATATTAGAGTTGAATTGAGATTTCATATGAGAGCGACAAACAAATTAACAAAATTTAATTGCTTTCGTTGTCAATGTGCATATATATTATATAAAAATTATAACAAAATGCCCCAAAGAATGCAAGTTTCAACTACAAAATGACAAAATATAGAAAATATAAATATGCAGCTGTCCTGTTGATGAGGTTTTTGTGACTACAACAACATTAGAATAAAACACAGAGTATCCTATCCTCTCTTGAATAAAGCTTCTCAGACGCTGAACTATGTGATCGAATGAGACTGCTCCAAGGTTCCTTTTGTGTCAGGTCTTGACGTGCATAGGGATAGACTCAGTGGAATGATGTGATTTGTTGGTAATCACGAGGGGGACTTACGTGGGCTTACTCCTTCGTAGACATGGAATTCACTCTTGGGACTCGGACTTGTGGGCAAATGGAACTCTTTCACAAATGGACAGCATGGAATTCCTAGGTTCCACTCTCTGGTTTAGGCGGATGATTTGGCAATGAAGCTTCTAGAAAACTAATCCTAGTGAAAATCTAAAAGAAAATGCAAAAGATGAGGTAAGGGTTTAGGAATCTAATCAATGGAAATGACTGTTGTTGAAGATGAAACTGGAACCAGTCCTCTGCTTCGCCGTGAGACAACAACTAGGCAGAGATGGTGCAATCTTCTGGGGTAGAGGTAGAGGTAGAGGTTTTCATACTGTCCTGTCATGGAACATGGAACTGATCATACAGAAACAGCCGAAGTTAAGCATGGATCACGTTCAGGCTAACCATACAAAGTGATTTGCAAGCCATAGATCACAAATGGTATGAACAAATCAACTTCGATCATTCAACAAGAACATTTCCATCGCATCTATCTAATGAAAGTAAGAAAATACAAGAGAGAACTTCAACATCTTTCAGATTTGCTCCAAGAAATCAATAAGACCATGTCAAAAATCTAAAGAAATATATGAACACCATTCTTCAATGCATATATTATTGCTTCAGAAGTCTGTATTACAACAATCCAAATGATTTTGGAGTTTCAGCTCATAAAAAACTATACAGAAATAAAAGCTAGCTACTAAGGTGCTCTAGGAGCATCAGACTGATGGAAAAGAGAGAGAGATAAAATGAAGCATCCCTCAACCTTTATATAGGCTCTCAAAAATATCTTAGGGCAAAAGGAAATCAGATTTCCTTGAAACATGTGCCCTAGGTTACAAATCCTACAAAAGCAGGTGGGGTCGTCAGAATGTTCATGCAGGAGACTGCCACCTGTCTAGGACGTCAGAATGTGTAAGGAAACTTCCAGCTGTCTTGGTCGCCACCTGTTTAGGACTCCTGGATAGGACTGTCCTGTCTGTCTGGAACTTTCTCCTGTGCTTTTGTCTCTCTACCTGTAGGAACCTGGTCAGGACAACTTCCAACTCCTCCATAGGAATACTGGGCAGGTTCTCAATCTGGAACTCCATGATGGATGCGGTGGTAGTGCAGGCGACGAGGACATTTTCCCAATCCGCCCTCAGCTCCTGGATACTGTTAATGAGGATTAGAAACGAGGATGCATCCTCAAGATGGGATTCCTCAGTAGGATAAGCTGCTTTGAAGTATATGCTCCGCATCTTGCCTTTCACTTCTTCCAAGTCAATGATCCCGTCTGGTGCTACATCCAGATCAAACCAGGTCTCCAATGATACAAGGATTTTATCTTGGATTTCCTTCAACATGGTGTGGGCGTGGGAAGTGTCACCTTCAATCTTCTCCAAGTTATCCCTCTTCATGAGCAAGGCGGAATACCAGCTGAGGAAGTCATATACTGATCCTGCCTGTATTACCTTGTTCTTGATCAAGTCTGGCTGCGGAGTGTTCATTAGTGCCTTCAGTCTAGGGATAGTTTCCTCCCGGACAACCATGAACTGTTGACATGTATCCAGAATTGCTTGAGTTCTATCCATGAGTGCTGTAACTCTGCCATTCACTTGGACGAGGTCCTCTATGAATCCATGGGCTCTATCCAAGACCTTCTCCATCCAGCCCTTTGTTGTGTGGCCGACTGTCCTCAGAACTTCAACCTCAGCTAAGGAATCCTTAGTTATGCTTAGAGGTTGGGATGTTGCTCCTTGGGCGGATTGCAATGGGCCCATGAGTTGCTGGATGTGCTGCCGCAGCTGCTCATTCTCCTGTTTCAACTGGTTCTTCTTTTCTTCTTCCTTAACCTTTCTTGGATGACGGCGACGGAATCCTCCAGTTCTGCCATTTCTTGATCCTTCGTGGTTGGTCCAAGGTCGACCTTCAAGATGTCAAAGGCATCAGGATTGATGTCTTCCTTTGCCTCGGTTATCCTAGGAATTGCCACTTCTACTTGGCGGGATCCAGACTCATCTCTAGTAATCTTGGAAAACTTCTTCACCTTCTTTGGAACTGCAGACTTCCCTATCCTGGCAAGAAAATCACCAAGTGCAGTGGAAGGATTATCCTTCCTGATTGTCTTCTTCCGCAACCTGTCCTGTAACCAGTTGGGCTTTGTGGATGGAATGGCTTCTTCTTGTGCTTCCTAAGGTCCTTGACCAACTTGTGGCGTGGAGGTCGGTACTTCTCCGTAATTGAACTCCTCATCGAGGAATTCCAAATCAGGATGACGGAGCATGTCTTCAAGATGGGCCTCCCCTGGATTCCGCGGTAGAGGTTTAGGCTGATTTCCCGCTATGAGGCTGGGAGTCCGTTCCCGGGTGGAATCCATGGACTCATTATCTCTCTGATCATCCGGCTCCTTTGGGACCACTTCCTCCTCCATGGGTCTCTTGCCTTTAACTGTTTGCATATCTCCAAAAAGATCCACCTCCCGGATGGAAGAAGTGCTGGCAGAGTGAGGTCTGGATGCATTCCGCTCCTCTTGGTTGGGTTTGCTAATAAATTCCTTCCGAGCCTTCACCCTCTTTGCTGGTGGATCTTCTGTAGCCCGATCCTTTACTTCCTGTCTTCCCGCCTCTTGTGCCTTCTCAGGAGTGTCCTCGGCCATATCTTCTTCGGAAGACTGAGAATCCAAGTCTCCCATCAAGTCGTAAGTTGGACGGATACCCATCTTATGCATTTTCTCCGTCTGTTGACTTATCCATTTCTGTGTTATTGTCAGCATGGGTGCCATTAGGTCGTCCAAGTGGGTGACCTCTGGATCAGACCAAACTAAGGGTGGAAGAGGCTTATCCTTCTCCTGCTCGAAGAATGGCTGGACTAGCTTACCATCTTCCTTGACTTGGTCAGGGACTGGAAAGATCCCGGTGGCTCTGATCAAGTTAATTGAAAGTCGGGAACACATCCTCCTTTGCACCTCGAAGTCATCCTCGGCATTTGCCCAATGGTCCTCCAGGTGCATCTTGTGTCTATGTTTCCTTTCGCATGCTATCCTGGTGGTGTTGAACGGGTCAAAGTTCTCCCGTAAGGAATGAGTTACCAAGTTGTAGAACTGCAGCTCCTCCTCGGACTTTTTGGCGGCTAGGAGAGATGGGCATGACTCGACTTCATCTTCTGTCTGGATTGGATAAGTCACCCCAACCTTCTTCTTCTTCTTTTGGACTTTGTCATACGCTGAGAGTTGTCTTGTTAATTCCAATAGGACTATTTTGTCCGACGGATACCTTGGTAGTCTGTATGGATAGCCGGAGAATCCTTGTACCCTGATATATGTGAACTTTGGGAACTGGATGAACCAAGAGCCATATGTCCTGACCAACTGCTTGGCCTCGGGTGATAGCCTCTGGTGAATGCCTCCCTGGAGGGTCCTGGTAATATGCATGGCGAATGCGTCATTGAATCTCCGGAAATGGTTTATGTTCTGAAGATGAAGCTGAGGATAGCAATTGTAGACCATGACCTGTCCTTCTTGATTGCCGATACGTCCTTTCCATGACAGTCCTCAATATTTGTTGTTCCTCGCCAGCATGTAGATCAGATAGGAACTCATGTAAAAGGTCTTCGATTCCTCCAGGTTTTGGAATTGTGCATCAATGCTGTCACTGAGGAGTCGAGCCCAATCAATCATCTTTGTTCCAGCAAGGACTTCTTCGACGTAGTAGAACATCCATGGCTCAAAGGTAGAGGACTGCTGACTTCCCATGATCCTGTTCAGCATGACGACGAGGTCTCCATGCTCTTGCTTGAAGTCGGACTTAAGGAGTGTCCTTGGCAACTTGGAACGGTGAGACCTTTTCTTCTGCATCCATGTCTTGTTGACGACTTCGAAACAGGTTGCCGGATCGGCTTGGAACATTTCGGCTGACTCCTCCTGGCTCTTGAACTCGACGGGATTATAGACAGGGATATTGAAAGCCTCCACAATCTTCTTTTTGGTGAAATAGGCCACCACTGTGTTGTTGCGATCAACGACCATCCTTTGTTCTGGGTCAGTGCATGAAACATTCCACGATCAGCTCGGGACAAGGAATGGCGGGTGGGAAGCATGCGGCGGCGGCAACTCCGTTCCGGACGATCTTGGCTGTAAGCAGGGATGGAGGATGTCTAGCTGTTCCATACATTCGCTTCCCAATTTCTTCCATGACTGAAGGATAGATGTTGGTGTCTCCGACATTTGCCCATTTCGAGATGATTTTGGACTGTGGAAGTGTTCCCTTGAAGGCGGCCTTCACTTGAGTTTGTCTGGAGGAGCCCGCCTTGGCACTTGCCATTTACCTGTGAAATTAAGAAAAGAAAAGCAAAGTATGAGTTTTCCAAAGGGGGAAGGATAGAGGTAAGACGTGGATTTTTATTCCCACACGTGGGAAGTTGGTAAAACGTTTTATGCATGTGGGACTAAAATTAGGAATTTTCAAGTACATAGGAAAAAACAAAAAAATAACGATTTTCTAAGTAAAGAATTTCTCCTATGCAGTGACATACCTCTCCTTGCATGAGGAACTTTTGACCTTCTATGGAATTTCTGATTTTTTTTATGGATTTCTTGACCTACTAATGGATTTTCTGATTTTTTTGTAGAAATTTCTGAGTTTTAATGGATGCTCCAACAAGAAATCTGCCTTAGGAATATTCAGAAATATGAGTTTTTAGTGAAAAACTTACCTTGGAATGGAAGATTTTGTCTTGAAGAAGGAATTTCTGCTCTTGAAGGATGAATTTCTGCTCTTGGAAGGTTCAAAAATCTGCCTTAAACCTTTAGAAATTTCTGCCCTAATGACGAATTTGTTCTTTGGAAAGGATAAAAATCTGCAATTTCCTTGGATGAAGTTGTCCTTCTCTTGATGAAATCTGCCCTTGGACTGAATTTCTGCTCTTAAAAGATATATTTCTGATTTGGATTTGGATTAGAATGTTTTGGAAATGCCTTGAGCGCCCTATATATATAGGCAACTTCACCTCCTTGACTTGGCCGACCTAGGTTAGAGGAGAAGAATTTCCTAACCGCCAAACTTTATCCCTAGCCGACTTGGTCTTTTGTCCTTTTCTCCCATGTCGGTGGTCGGGGATTTATGAATGTCGGGGAATTTGGCATGTCGGGGATTTTGCAATGTTAGGGAATTTGGCATGTCGGGGATTTTGGCATGTCGGGGAATACCTGAAGTCTAGGATTTTGCGACGTCGGGGATTTCCTGAGGTCTTGGATTTTCTTCCCTAGCATAACTCTTGAACTTTTGCCAAAATCTAGCTAAGTCTTGGAATATTTTCTCCTATGGAATCTCACTCAGATGGAAGGTTGTAATTTTGCACTTTGAACAGGAATCTTTTCATGTGTATTTCAGAGTGGACTGGATTTCTTGGAGCGCAATTTCCTGAAGGTACTGGAATCCTTCAGTCTAGGTCACAGAATCCACCCGGAACAGGATTGTGCGACCAGGACAAGAAAACTTCCCAGGCGCAGATTCCTGTTGGTCCTGGATTTTGCGCCACAGAACAAATTCATGTTCAGTTTCCAAGATATTTGCTAAGGGTTTCATTACTTTGTTTTGGCAGGGACAGATTTTCTTATATTGGGATCAGAGACTCCATCTTTTTAAAACCAGAAGTACCTTCTATCTCCTTTAGGGATTCTGGATTCCAAGGTGAGACTGATAACAAGCCAAGAATTTTCCCATGTAGGAACTTGCAGACTAGATTCCAAAATTTCATTATGCAGGTCCCATATTCCAGACTGGATCAGGTACCTTCAGGAGCGCAGAATCCAAGGAGTTAGGAATTTTGCGCTCAAGGACAAAATTTGTCCTGGAGCGCACAATCCTGAAGGTACTGGATTTTGCGCCCAGGAACAAATTTGTCCCGGAGCGCATAATCCTGGAGGTACTGGAATTTGTGCCACTTGACCTTGGAATTCAGTTTTCAGGGATTTTAAGTCAATGACTTGCATTTTCTTCAGTTTTGGACTGGGATTCCAGTTTTGTAGCAGGTCCGCTCTCTTAGCTATTCCATGGAGGTTCAGATGTTGATACGGGATCATAAAAACGGAGTTCATTTCTTCCATCCTTCGTTCGTTCCATCCTCGCGGAATCTGTTACTTCTAAGGCGGGATGCGAAGTTCGTTTGTTCCATCCTTCGTTTCTTCCATCCTTTGAGAGTCTCTTTTCGATGGCGAGACACGAAGTTCGTTTGTTCCATCTTTCGTTTCTTCCATCCTCTGAGAGTCTCTTTTCGATGGTGAGACACAAAGTTTGTTTGTTCCATCTTTCGTTTCTTCCATCCTCATTTGTTCCATCCTCTGGGAATTTGCTTTCGATGGCGAGACACGAAGTTCGTTTGTTCCATCCTTCGTTTGTTCCATCCTCGTTTGCTCCATCCTCCGGGAATCTGCTTTCGATGGCGAGACATGAAGTTCGTTCGTTCCATCTTTCGTTTCTTCCATCCTCCGGGAATCTGCTATCTCCACGACTGAAGGATGGATGTTCATTTGTTCCATCCTGACTGTGAATTCCAGGATTCCGGCATCTACAGAGGAGTCAGAGGAAGAATTCCAAGGCAGGAGTGACTGGACAAATCAGGTGGGGGAAACTGGATACTCCCAGTCCTTGGGCGCAAAATCCAGTAGGTACTGGATTTTGCGACCAGGACAAAAAGTTGTCCTGGTCGCATAATCCAGTACCTATTGGATTATGCGCTCAAGACAAAAAGTTGTCCTGGGCGCATATTCTAGTTGGTATTGGAATGTGCGACTAGGAATTTTCCTAGGTTTGCTTTTTCCATTTTCCTTCTGGTGTCTGGAACATCTTTCGCCCTGAAATCATTATTGGTTCCTGAAACAGGATTTCATTGTGGTGGAATATCCTCCGAGAATCCGTTTCCGACGTCGGGACACGAAGTTCAAACCAGACTGTGAATTCCAGGGTTCAATCATCTGCCGAGGAATTAGGAAATGATTTTCAAGCCTCCAGATTGACTGGACAGGCCAAGAGGCTGAACTGGACAACTTCAGTCCTAGGGCGCAAAATCCAGTCCCACCTGGATTATGCGACCAGGGATAAGTCTCCTGTCGCAATTCCAGCCTACCAGAGGGGGATTCATTGAATGCTGATTGTCTCCTGAAATTGTCCTCAGTCTTCGATTTGCGAGTCTTCCGAGCTATGAAATGAGGTTGAGTGCCTGATCGGAATCAGAAAGACGTCTCCTAGATTGATCTTTTGGGCTGGAGCTGTCGGGCCGCGAACTGACTTCTATAACTGAAGATGAACATGCCGAGAAATGACAGTCTCAATTGAGTTCCGCCTTGGTTGGAAGAAGAAAAAACCTAGATAGACCTTGAAACAGGATTTCGGGTAGGAATTCCTTGAACGAGACTCCGGGATAGGTACTTCCGGACAGGACTCCGGTTTGGACCTCCGGGCTGGATTCCTGGACTGGAGTCCAGGAATGATTTTCTAAGTCATACATGGGGTCTTGGACCAGGACTGGAATTGGGTTTCATGCCGAGGATGAACATGCCAAGGAGTGGCAATCTTTGTTGAGTTCGGGGCCTGGTGGGGATGAGAACATGGATAAACCCTGGAACAGGATTCCGAGCAGGAATTCCTTGAACAAGACTTCGGGATAGGCACTTCTGGACAAGACTCCGGATTGGACCTCCGGGTTGGATTCTTGGACTGGAGTCCGGGAATGATTTTTTTAAGTGGGACATGGAGTCTTGGAACAAGATTAGAATTGAGTTCCATGCCGGGAATGGAGAGGGTTCTAAGGTGGAAAGATGGATTTTGACATGGAAATGACAAGCCTTGTTGAATTCAGGACCCTGGATTGGAACTTCGGGACAAGAATCCAGACAAGAACTTTTGGACAGAGACCCTGGAACTGGGACTTGGACAGCGACTTCTGGACTGGAGTCTTGGAACAGGAACTTCCGGACTGGAGTCTTGGAACAGGGACTTCTGGACTGGAGTCTTGGAACAGGAACTTCTGGACTGGAGTCTTGGAATAGGATTCCTTATTCATCACGGAGTCTTATGCTAAGAGCGAAGGATTTGGACTTCTATGGGGATGATGGATTCCGTCCATGGACTATCCAGATTTAATCGAAGAATGATAGGTAGGACATTATTCATCCTCAGGAGAAATTCACTATTTCAAGCATTCCTAATGTTCCCTGTGAGCTAACTGCTTGGACATTCTTTCCTAGCTTCATGGATTCGGGCAAGAAATTGCAAGATCAAAGCAAAAACGACGGTGAAAGCGAGCCAAAGAGGGGGTCCCCATTTGCAATGGGGCGATGTGTGAAAACGTCACAACATGTCCCTAATCAGCATCTCGTAACATTGCATCAAAATCGGAGTCTGAGTTTGAGTCACTGCCACTATGAGAGGCTGCCTCATCGAATGGAACCCCAAACAATGCATCTTATGCCTCCTCATCAACCTATGTGGTATCTTCAAGATCAACATCCCAACGTGCAGTTGAAGTCCGATGATTCTCAGGAGTGTCGATCTTGAAGTTGCAAGGCACTATGCACAACCACCAACTTCTCCAATCATCTAGAGTCAAGCCTACTCCTCTTGATTGACTAGATGAAGCTATATGTAGACCAACTCCTTGTTGCAATAGAGGAACTAACAACATGTGAAAGGGGATGAGTGACAAGCATCCTCAACTCTAGTGCATCCTTGCTATGCCATGTCCACCATTCAATAGGGCTGGTTTGAGTTAATGTAGCTCTATTTCTCCTTACCTTTAGTTTATTGAATTTTGGACCACGAAGATTCACAAAGGCTAGCAACTATGTTCTAAGTAAGGTAGACTCCTTGCTATACATTTTTTGAAGGGCCTTGATGAACCCTTCTTTCAACTCATCATCATTAGATGGAGGCACTCTCCTAGGCCTTGCTGCATACCATTTGGGATTTAGAGGGTAGGTTGCCATATGAAGCAGGGTGTTCATAGTGTTCCATCGCTGCATCACAAAGGGCCTAATATGCTCCTCATAAAATTCCAAATCAGGGTCCTTGCTATGAATGGCTTGCTTCATGTGCCCAAGCATGTTGTCAAATGTTTCATAAATCTCTCATAGGCTAGGAGAGTCTGTATCAACATATCTTATGACCTGCACAATAGGTGAGATGATGGAGCAAACATATCTGCAAAGAATAAAAATAATTTACAAGTTAGAAACTTAGAAACAATAAAATAAAAAATTTAATAACATCGCTGCATCACAAAGGGCCTACTATGCTCATAAAATCCCAAATCAGGGTCCTTGCTATGAATGGCTTGCTTTATGTGCCCAAGCATGCTGTTAAATGTTTCATAAATCTCTCCTAGGCTAGGAGAGTCTGTATCAACATATCTTATGACCTACACAATAGGTGAGATGACGGAGCAAACATATTTGCAAAGAATGAAAATGATTTACAAATTAGAAACTTAGAAACAATAAAATAAAAAATTTAATAATAAAATCAACAAATTATTAATTTAATAATAAAATGAAAATCAGAAATTTAATAATAAATTCAGCAATTAAATAATAAAATCAACAATTCATTAAAAACAACAGTTTCTTACTTCACTATGGACCACCAATCATCATCAAGGATTTTTTGTTTGACACTTTTTCCTTAAGCTGTGCTTGCCTCTACCCATCTACCCCACTTTGAATTACCCACCATTAATTGTAGAGGCTCCTGCACCTCAATCATCCTCTTGAACAAAATAAAGTAGTTGGCATATTTGGTATCTTCAGGCTTGAGAAATTACTTCCTCAAAAAAGTCCTAAACAAAGCAAGTGATGTGTAATGGTTGCAAATGAATATCTGAATGGCTCTAGCTTTTGACACTATTGCCTTCACCCAATCTATCTTCCCAATTTCTTTCAATGCATTGTTCAACACATGAACACAACATGAGGTCCACCTCCACCATAAAGCCAGCTAATGTGCATACACGGGTTGAATAAATCACTACTTGTACAACATTAGACGGCCTTGCCTCTTCTATAGCATCCTTCAAAATCTGAAATTGGTAGTTTGCATCCTTCCTCTTCTTCGAACAATCAACAACTCTAAGAAAATAAGAGTCAGTTGGACCTGTGACAATGACATTGATGAGTGGTCAGTATCTAAAAGCGGTCCACCCATCCATGATGATAGAGCAGCCATCCCTTATCCAAACTTGTCTTATTCCCTCCATCACAATACTCACCTTGGAATACTCCTTATCAAGGAGGGAGGTGTGCAGCTTATGGTCTCTAGGGGGGACAAATGAAGGACCAATAGCAAGTGCATCTTTGAATATTTGTTTAAAATATGGAGAGCATGCCACATGAAATGGTATGACATTGGCATAAAAAAATTTGGCAACAAAAGTTTTAGCCACTTCTTGTGATTGCATATTAAACATGCTTGCAATATTAGTGGGCCTTTTATTTCCTCTTTGATTCCCAACATATATAGATTCTGTAGGCAATGACACACTAGGCTGCATAGATGCTATTGACATTCCTTTATTTGTTGCATCACCCTCCATGTGCAACCTAGTCACCTTGGCCTTCTCAGGAAGGGTTATTTTTTCATATGCTTTTACCCCTTCTCCAGTTATGCCCAAAAGATGAGAGTAAATTCTTGTGTAGCTGCCCTATAGTCCTTTTTGCACATATTACACAGCCATACTCTATTCCCCCCTGAATTTGTTTTTAACTTTTTTGCCTTTGTCTATGGATGTTTTAAATTGTAAAAGAGGTTTTTTGGGATTAAATGGGCCCTTCGCATAAGTTTTCAAGAGTCTAGAAGGGCATTTAAATGGGTTATTTGAACGGATTGTCCCTGCAACACTCCCACTCCCACTCCCAGAAGAACCTCCAGCATGACTTCTAATTCTACTACCATGGGCTCTTTCACTTTCAAAAATCAATTTCAGTTTCTTGACCCTCACTATCCTCACTGCTGCTCATTGTTTTTTTTGGTTGAAAATGTTAATGACAGCCGCAAGAGAAAATGTAGAACCAAAAAAAACAAAAAGACCCTCCTAAGTATTTGAAACTTAGTAAAAAACAAATAAAGAAAATGCAAAAGAATTTGTTAAAATGAACAAGAGATAGTAAACTTACCTCAAATGATATAGATTGGTCCTCTTTTGCCCTCTTCTCACTGCTGTTCCCTTCTTTGAGTTGTTTTCTCACAGCTATGCTTCTCCTTCCTTTTCCTCTTCACAATTTGTAAAATGATAAAAATGAGTTCTTTTTTCATTTTTGGATGTTGAAATCTGTAGTTTAGATTTAGGTTTTGTCTAAAGGGTCCCCACACCCCTTTATTTTTTAATGATTTGGTGTCTTTTTTTTTAAATTGCTTTTGACGTGCTGAGCCATAGACGTCCCCAGCCATTTCCTACCTCTTGGAACCGCGTACCGGAACCGTTTCCGGTCTCTGTCATGAGTTGGGGATGGGGTGGCAGGGGATGTTTCCTACGCGTCCCCGTTCCCGAACCGCCCCCGTAGGGGACGGGTCTGTTTTTGCAGGATTGGTTTTAGAATTTTATGGGTCAAAATGCTTTTTTATCTTTTAGGAAATTCAGGTCAAGAACTTATGAATCAGAAAGAGTATGCTGAGGCCTCCAGTGAGAAGCAACGGCCTAATCATCAATGTGGATGGTGTAGATAAAATAATTTTCCATCACACATTAAATATTTTAAGGACAATAAATTTAACTTTGGTGAGTAAGGTGATTATTATGATAGCGCTTAACAGGCTAATTGTAAGCCATGATTGTGATTGGGGCCTAAATCTGAAATGTGTATCCTTTAGCAACTGCAATGATTAGTAAATGTGATATGTCCCTTTGTTTTTAAGTCTTGTAACAAATATCTTATTGCCATGAGTTCAAATGTAGTTATTTGATAGTCGAAGTTCAATTGTGGGTAGATCCCTGACTGTACTTTGTGTTTAAACAGGTTAAACATAATTCTGATCTGTAGAGTTCTAAGTTCACAGCCTTGTATGTTGATCCATGGTATTTTTGTCCAATTTTACATGCAGATGATGGTTGTGCCTTAACATTGGTTATGGCCTTAGAGCTCCCTATTCTGTGGTAATATTTGTTTTGTTGTGAAATCTCAAACTTCATGACGGGCATGCCAGTCCTGCAAAACTTGGTCGATGTGCTCTTGTGTTTTGGCCATCATTAATCCTACTTGTAACTTTAGCTTCCACACTATGTGCCTGCTTGCAGTTATGTTGATCTTGCAAAATCCTCTATGAGTTGACTATTTTGATCTTACTTGCTACTCTGTTGGCATTGCAACATTTGTGCATTACAATGCTTTCATGTGGCCTCTTCCTGTCGCCACTTTTTGTTTGCAGCCACTCTCAATACTGCTTTGCTATTTGTTGTTGTAAACCTCAGTTGTTGCCTTATAGCCTCCCATGAACTTGCATGTGTGGAATCCTTATCCTATATGCAAAACTTCCTAATAGCAAGTAGAAAGCATAATCTTCTTGTGGTTTATACAAATCTTGTAATCTTAATTGATTCCTTCCAGGTGTGAGCACCGATCTTAGTGCAATATCATGGGTGGAATACCACCATGATTCTGGTTCTTGAATTTGGGTATTTATAAAGGATCTATTCCTATTTTGCAATGTTTCTCCAAGTTCTGGGGACGGGAAATGTGGGATCAGGGGAATGATGGGGGGATGGCTATTAAAATAATATATAAATTTAATAGTTGAATTTTTACAATACAAATAGATAAAAAATGCCTAAAAATAACATTAACAAACCAAAAGAAGCTGAAGTTCTAAAGAGTAAGTACAATAACAATTCACTAATTCCATAATCCATCTAATAGACTGATAATCATAGACATGAATTACATTGAGAGATGCCAAAAACAGAAACGGTGTATCATGCATAATACATAGGTACATTGAGCAAGAAGCTCAAAAATTGGATTCGTCATTGGATTGATATATTGGTAATTGCTCCTTCTACCTTTTCCATCTTCCTCCTCTTCTCTTTTCCTCTTTTCATCCTCTTCTGGTGAATGTAAAACAGCAATGGGCATCAATTTTAAAAGCTTTTTTCAGTTAGGCGGCCTTGGTGGTCCCTCTTTTAAGGTTTTAAAATGTTTTTTAATTTATTTTTGTTGTTTTTTATGTGTTTGATGTTGGGGTACCCTAAAGTCTCAGGGACGGCCAGAAAGTCCCCAAAAAGACCAAAAAAAGGATGTCCCTGGGACACCCCAAAACTTTCAAAGAAAAAGGGGGATGGGGAGGTGATGTCCCCTTCAAGTCCCCAAGTCCCCAGGACTTTCAAGATATCACTCAGATGCTGGGGACATGTCCCCATGGAACATTGCTATCTTGTAATCACTCTAAGTTCAAAATCAGTACAAATCTCTGTGATTGTCTCATCTTTTGAATAACAACCATTTCTCTCACCTAGGACTTGCTATGCAGTTCAAATGTCTTGGGTTTGTAGGTGTCTTCATCTTTTTCTTGAATCTTTATTTCTATTATTAGAACATGGTCTTGTATTGCAGAGGCTATGAATGTAGATAACAAATTTGATGTCAAGACCAATGTCATTGAAAAGTAGACTCTAGAAAATTTTCTGAAAGTAGTTACAATAGATTTTCTTGAGCAGCATTGAGAAAGTTACAGCCTCTCAAGTTGAAGTGCTGGAATAGTCATTTTTTTGACAGGAAATAATAATGCACATTCTTGGAAGCATATATCTCTACTTCAACCTCCAATTATAATGATTCAAAAGGGATTTGAAATGTGTTGTGAACACATGTATACCGAGGTAAGGATTGGATTCATATTTGCAAGTTCTAGGTGGGAGAAATCCCTCGTCCTCCAAGAAATTTGACAACCACTTAAATTTGTATGTATAACAAAGAAAAGATTGATTACAAATTGGGAGATAGATCCTGTATATATAGCCAAATCCTAGACCCATAACCATGGTCATATTGTACTCATAGTATACATGAAGAGTCTTATTCGCTTACCACCACTATCCACCTAATGCCACTACCTATCCCCATTAACATACATAATGAGCACGTGAACAAAATGGTCCCAGCTACAAGAATGTCAAAAGGTACTTTTGTGTTTTGGCTCACAACAGACCGCATTTGTAGGAGAGATCATGGCTTCATATTTTGTCAACTTGTGGTGATGTGCTTGTATTTTGGAATCTGTAGTTACACAAATCTGAAGAGCTTGATGGATACCTATCACCATTAACATATGTAATGAGCATGTGAACAAAATGGTCCCAACTACAAGAATGTGAAAAGGCACTTTTGTGTTTTGGCTCACAACAGACCACATTTGTAGGAGAGATCATGGTTTTATAGTTTGTTAACTTGTGGTGACGTGCCTTGCTTGTATGTTGGAATTTGTAGTTCCAAAGGGCAAAAACCTACAAGGGCTTGATGGATTTGTCAATCATGCACAAATTGCTTTTACATTACAACAATAAGTGGGGATTGTTGTGTGGCCTCTTCAATAAAATGCACTATACCTTGGAATCTTTGTGAAAAATCTTATCTAGTTTCACAATTAAGTCCCCAAGAATTAAAAAAGCTTCGTAGTTTCCATATATTTGGGTGGGTCTATATTGATGCATAATGTCAAAGCATGGCCATGCAGGAGCAATCAACCGACTGCCTAAAAATTGAAATTTGTCAACGATTTACAATCATCTTATAGCTAACCTTTTCATCTTTTAACTAATTCAGATTTTTCTTTTGTTCTCTTATATGTTGCTTTATGTTTTGCATATTTTTGGCTGATTACATGCTTTCTGAAAGATATTACATGGCCTTTGATTTCTGAAATGACAGGTGAGCTTCCAAATGGTCTCTAGGGTTTTCTCTCATATGTCCTAGCAACAGTTACTACTCCCTTTTATAGTGTTTTAGTGGATGGGTCAAGTTGGATAGACTTTTTGTTAGTTTCATGTCAAATGCTTGTCTTTCATTTTTTTCTTGTATTTTGGAATTCGTAATTCTAAAAAGAGCTTGCCAGATTGTCGCATGGCCTTCTCATTGAAGTTTTCATTCAGTTGTTGGACTAAATGCACAATACCTTGGAATCTTCGTGAAAGATCTTCACAATTTAGTCACCAAGAGTTTATAAATCTCCAGAGTTTTCACATATTTCTATATCAATACTGAATGTCAAAACATGATTATGAGGAAGCAGATCAACTCGGACTGCCTAAAGCTTGAAAATTGTCAAGATTTACAATCATGTTATTGCTAATCATTTTCATGCTTCAAAGAAGCATCTGTGTGCAACTACATCAATTTTTTTTTTGTTCTCTTACATGTTGCTATATGTTATCGCATATTTTTGCTTATCTTGTGTTGCATTCCTCCTAAGTATGTTTTTGGCTGATTAAATGCTGTCTGAAAGATGTTACATGACCATTACTTTCTGATATGGCAGGTGAGCTCCCTGTTAGTTTTTAGAGTTTTCTATCCATGTCCTAGCAGAAGGTACTCCATTTTACAGTTTCTTAGTAGTTAGGTCAGGTTGGATGGCCTTTCTTGGCTGTTTCATGTCAAATGCTTGTTTCTGATGTTTCCATGGGCAACACAGTATTTCCACATTTTTTAATCTCATAGATTTCTCCCAATCTTCTTATTTTGTTTTTTCTGTACTCACAAGTATGAAGCTCCATAATCTGCTTGGTATCCTACATCACCATGCAAAGGTGTCAGGTGGTGAGAAACCACAACTCCTACTCGCCTTAATGTTTGCTTGATTCTGGCACCCATAAGCTTGAAGGGAATTTTTTGTAATGTCTCGAAAAGGAGCCAGCACAGTAGTTGTCTTAAATTCTCTAAAGAAAACATTTAAAGGCCTTTGTCAGCCTCAGATTTAACTCTAACCTTTGAATGTTGTCTTTTCCGTACATTAACCTCAAGTTTCAAAGTTTGTATGCACATTATGGAGTGTGACAATTGTTTATGTTTTAAAGGCTTTCTTATAAATTTGAGCATGGTAAAAATTAAGCCGCAAAGTGTATGTTCTGAAAATTATTAATATTATGAAACTTTGTAGTGTTATTCCTGATATTTGTTAGAGCAGCACAAAATAATAGAAAATGGAACAAAACTTATATGTTTTTTTAATTTCTGCTACTCACAATTATAATGTACCATTTTCGCTTAATTTTTCACACTTGCAAAAATCATGAATACTTTTACAAAGTTTCACTATATTGGTACTCTTCTGAACCTGATGAGTTATAATTGTGAGTAGCAGAAATAACTTGGCACTTTTATTTCTACTATGCTAAGGTTTAGAAGTAACCCTGTAAAAACACATATAAGTTTTGTTCCATTTTAAAAATTAAGCCGCAAAGTGTATGTTCTGAAAATTATTAATATTATGAAACTTTGTAGTGTTATTCCTGATATTTGTTAGAGCAGCACAAAATAATAGAAAATGGAACAAAACTTATGTGTTTTTAAAGGGTTACTTCTAAACCTTAGCATAGCAGAAATAAAAGTGCCAAGTTATTTCTGCTACTCACAATTATAAATAATCAGGTTCAGAAGAGTACCAATATAGTGAAACTTTGTAAAAGTATTCCTGATTTTTGCAAGCGTGAAAAATTAAGCAAAAATGGTACATAAATATATATATGTTTTAAAGGTTTGCTTATGTATTTGAACATAGTCAACTTTAAACTGCCAAGCTCTTTCTGACTATCATTAATCAGCAGGTTCCATAGAGTACCAAATTGTAACATGTTACAAAGCACATATATATATATATATGTATATGTTTTAAAGGTTTGCTTATGTATTTGAACATAGTCAACTTTAAACTGCCAAGCTCTTTCTGACTATCATTAATCAGCAGGTTCCGTGGAGTACCAAATTGTAACATGTTACAAAGCTTTTCCTGATATTTGTGAGAAGGAAAAATTAACAGAATATGTTATTCCTCCAAGTTTACAAATTTGAATCCCCAAGGTGTTTTGGGGTTTGGCCAATAGTCAGTTGCACTTTGGAGATTGCTGGCATAGGAATATTGTTGCTTGTTGAATGGTTTGTTTCAATGTGGTGATTGTGAGCTCTAGTTGTAATATTGGCATTTATCATTTTCTTTCTCACATGAGCAATATATAAGAAATAATCTTTATCTACCAAATAAGTGCAGATAACTTCCTTGTACTACCTCAGATTCCATATGTTAGTGGTTCTGGTAGTGCAGATTTTTCCTTCAGATATTGTAATTATAGATATTTTTTTATATTATTAAATATGTCCTCTTCTCCTACACCCCAATGGGTATGCCAGGCATTATAATCTTTAGCTCAACTTCTCAGTCTAGAGTGGTTATTATTTGTGGTATCATTAGTGGTGGGTATCCCCAGGTTCATTTTAGTAATTTGGTGCTTTTTTGCTAAATAGTGGATTATAGGTTTTAATTCAATAGACGTGTGGCTTGTCTCTATTAAGAGAATGGGATAAGAATGTTTTACTTTTACTCACGATTTTGATGTTGAAGGTGATAAATTGCTTTTGAATCATAGCTGATGAGTTTGTTTCACTAAGAACTAGATAAAGGTTTCAAAAAATTTGAATCTCATGTTACCTTAATACCCAGACTCGGTCTTTATTAATTTCAATGTTTTGAACTTCTCCTGGCAGGGATAACTTTTGTGATTCAATTATTCCTGGACTTCCTGATGATTTAGCATTGAGATGCCTGGCAAAGGTATCTCATGGGTACCATGGGCTGCTGGAAGTTGTGTGTAAGAGATGGCGAAATTTAATTAGAAGCACAGAATATGCTCGGTTCAAAGCTCAAGAAGGCTGGTGTGGTAATTGGCTTTTTGTCCTGACAGAAGAACAAATCAGGGGTCCATGGAATGCATATGATCCCGAAGCTGATAGATGGCATCCCTTGCCACCAATACCCTGGTCAAGGTCCAACCAAAGGCACTTGGGATTTTCATGCATCAGTGTGGCAAAGAAGTTTCTAGTGATTGGTGGATACTACACTCCATGTGACATTCTAGGTCAGCTGAAGAAGTTCACTGCAACTAATGAGGTTATACAGTTTGATCCTTTTTCAAATCAATGGAGCAATGTAGCAAGCATGAGAGTTGCACGGTCAAACTTTGCATGCGCTGTTGTTCACAATAAGGTGTATGTGGCAGGTGGTTACAGCCAGTCATGTGCAAACACCCTTTCTCATGCAGAAGTTTATGATCCTGTGGAAGATAGGTAATCATCTGATCTGTATTAGATTTGATTTCTGAAATTTTTCCACTAGTTTAAACTATTTGATGTTGAACATCTTTTCTTGATATTTATTTTATCCAAAATTAAACTATTTCATCCCTTAGCTGGCCGGTATGTACAACTATGGCTTCTTGGTAGTGCCTTGCACAGACTTGGTGCTTACCCAAGGGTTAAAAAAATGCAGAATATTTTATATGATCTGTCATCCTAACGTAGGTCAAGAATAAGGATTGTCTTAAAGTATACAAGGAGGCTCTCTCCAATGACTTATGACCTGATATTAACTAGGCATGTCTTAAGCTCAAATCGCAAGTCAAAATGTTTATATGGCTCTTGTAGATTCTGAAAGGCTTAAGCTCTATGCTACTGGATCTGTGGCATATGCAGCCAGGTCCAGGTCCGGTTTGAACTGGATTTGGGATCCAATTCAGTGCGGCAGGGGGCAACAAATATTAATAATTAATACTTATATATTATTAACATATTATAATTATTATATTTATATTATATTATTAATATTTATATATATTTTTTATATTGCATATCGTTTACAAATATTCTGCTGATACGAGCATCAACATGAGACCAATACAAGCACTTTACAAGAAAACACATTAGATATCACCTATGGAAGACCAAGAGTCACTATTTAGAAATCCACTTCATTTAGAAACCACATGCACATTAGAAGCCAACTATGGAAGACCAAGAGTCACAACTTAGAATTCCACATTAGATGTCTGTATGGGGATTTGAACTTGGGTCTCCACAATGAGAACCCAACATTTTAACCAATTAAGCTCAACCCCTTGGATAAATATTTATATATTATTATTATTATTATTATTTTTTTTGACTGGTAAGTGAGGGATTTTTAGGCTGGCCCACTCCAGCTGAGGTCACAAGGGGGACCTCTTCCCCGTAGAACTGCCACCACCACTGCAGCACGGATCGCCAGCGGTACGGCCTTGCTAAGTCTGCCATCATGCCGCTTGTGGCGCGGATTGCCACCGGTAGATTCGTCATTGTACACCATTGCTACCACGACCTGTCGAGCTACGGAGACCAGAGAACACCAGAATTCGAGCACACTCCACTTAAGGACCTCAAAGTGCCATGCGTCACCTACATAGAGCCACAACCATTTAGAAGCCAAGATGTCTTTGGGGGGACTTGAACCTTGGTCTCCACAATAAGGACCAAGTGGTCTTAACCACTAGACCACACCCACTCGACTATTTATATATTATTATATTATATATTAATCGTATTAATATTTTACAAGGTTTATACTTTATAAATATTTCTGTGTATAAAAAATACTAATAAATATGAATGTTTTTAATATTCCTGTTTTTAGGCTGCAAATATATATATCTATGATTTTTACGCATTTTTTGTACAAACAAACCCAAAATGAACCCAACCCCCCCAAAATCTTTGCCAGATTCACAAACCGAATCCGTGATCCTGAACCAGGATCCGAACCAGAACTGGCAACATAGCTTAAGATAGAATTGAATGGTAGTTCGTTGAGCTTATGCCTAGGGCAGTAGGGATTGGAGAAAAATGCGTAAGGATGGTGTTGGTTCTTTTTAAAGATGCCTATGCTCAACTGGAAATTAACGGGGAACTTTCTTAAGGCATTTCAGCTGCAGAGGTCTATCAAACAAGGGTGCTCTCTTTCTCTTTCTTTGTTTGTTATTGCTGCTGAGGCAATTCATTTCTTGTTAAGAGATGCTTCTCTGGGGCCCCTAGTTAAAGGTATCTCTCTCCCTAATTTCCAATCCTTGATTGAGGTTCAGTTTGTAGATGATACTTTTTTTTTCTTGTTGTGGAGGAAGACAATTTTGTGTAGTTGAATAAGGGATTGAAATTTTATTGCCTGGCATCTGGTTCAAAGCTCTCAAATAATAAGTTGGTCATTCTGGGTTCAAGTGAAGTTCCTCCTTGGTGGGTGGTGGACCAAGGCTGGGTGTCGTATGATCCTTCAGCCTTCCAAAGTTAAAAATATTCCCTTTGCCCTTTTCAAGGATACGTGGTAGTGCATCTTTGAGAAAGTTAACAAGAAGGTGGTTAAATGGCAAGGGCATTTGCTCTTATTGGCAAGAAGATTTCAAGTTTGTCAGAAAGTTCACTCTTCTTATGGCTTATACTATGCTTATTGTTGTTTGTTCTCAAGTTTGAGTTTCTCCCAACTTCTTATAGTCTGATAGTTTGGGGAATAAGAAGAGGCATCCAATGGCTCGGAATTTGTGTCCTCTTAGAATTGTGGGGGCCTAGGGCTTAAGGATTTGAGACTGCAGGGTATCTCTTTGTATGTTAAATAGATTTTAAAGGCCTTCTCAAGTAGTGAACCTTGGAAAGTGCTTGTAAGGGAGAATATTTTTAGAGCCCTCTCCAAGGGGTAGAGGGTAGTGGAAAGGGCTCACTTGGTTGATCTATTTTTTTGGCCCTTTTCTGTTATGCCTGTTGAATTAGACTTTAGTTATATTTGCTTCTATTTGGAAAGCATAGGAAGCAGTGGATACAGCAGTCTTTTCAAGATCTGATTTGAGATGCCAAGCCTTTAGGTGTATTTGCTAGAAGAGCAGCATAAGAATAAGCCCCTTGCTTGTACCATGGGGGTGCTCTACTAGCTTCTGTGATATAATTGTTGATGGTAAACTCATTCCTTGCTCTAATTTTATTTTGGTCTACTAGATTCTGCTACTCAATGTTGGCACAGTCCGTTACGAAATACCCCAAAAGCTTTTCATTGAACCTAGATTCTATGTGGGAGAGCTTCAGGCGGCTTAAAGGCCCTTGTTTGAAATTTCTTCAGAACAATTATATTAAGGCTGGCTAATTGCCTTGAGGTTATCAAGAAACTTAATGCTAAATGGGAAACCTATGATCCTCCTAGGAGAGGCACAAATAAGTTTGTTTTGTGGGGTTTTTGTTTGGAAGCTAAAAAGTCTTGTTTTAGATGGTTGCTGGTACATCAGAAACTTGTTGTGGAAGAAGTGTTGTCAAAGGCTGGGATGAAAGTGACTTAATTTCTTGTTTGTAGGCAACCTAAATCTGTGGTGCATGGTTTCTTATTGTGTTTCTGCTAGATTAATTGGGAAGAAATTACTACTGGCTTAGTCTTTGTAAGCACACAAGGAAATATTGTGGTGTGATGTGCTTTTTGGAAGGATCTGATACTCCCCTGTTAAGAAGGTTTTTTCTTTCATGAGGACTTTATGGCTGATTTATTCCTCTAAGCTGCTCTAGTTCTAATGGAAAGCAATAAATTCTCTTGTTTTTAATGGGTAGGTTAGGTTCCCGACTGACTTCAAGGGTGAAGTTACGGGTGCCTGATTCAGAATTTAGGAGATTTCTCAATGGAGGAGAGTTATTCAATATAATGCTAACTTGGTGATAAGCTATGACAGGTTTCTCAGAATAGGACAAATTCCTGATTGGAATGTGAGCTTGACCTATTCTCCAGGTTCTGTTATGGGGAGTGATGTGCAAGGAAGGGCCTTTGGTTGTGGGGATCCTGCTACTATGGAGAGTGATCCTCTGATGGGGAATTCAGGTCGGGGCACAGTTGGCTTTCACCTGTATGTTACATAGGAGGATCTTGCTCAGATTAAATAGGTAGATGGTTCCAGTTTGGTCAATAATAGTAAATACCATTCTAAAGACAACAGATAGCTTGGAAGACAGGAGGGTGAGGTTAGAGGATATGCATAGTATTTTTTCGGACGAGTCTATGTTTAAAGCCTCTAAAGTCACCTCTTCTAGGTCAGGGTTGGCTTATATTCCACTTCTGGCTTCTGGATATGTTGGGTTTCTTCCAAAGGCTGTGGAAGTCATCATTGAAAGGATGGTGCAGGGCATGATTCCAGATGTGTCCAGTATTTGCAAGAGACTGGAGGTTTCCCACCTGAATATGCTTGCTACTTCTCTGAATTCTGAGGGACCTGGTCTTGTAGCACAGGAACCCGTTTCTACTGCTGCAACTGTTGATATGGATACTGCCAAGGGTTCTGGTTCCTCTATTTGAAAGAATTGTGGATGTTAAGACTATGTTGTTGCCTGTAAACTTTTAATACAATTACTTTACTAGTTTGATGCTTTGACTAAGTTGGCACACCTTGCTTGGGGAGCTGTTTTGGTTTCCATCTTGGTTGGGACTAAGTTCAGTTTATTAGGACTATGCCTAATAAAAAAATAAATATAGGTGAAGAATTGTAATATTTTTATCCATGTAAGTTTTGTACTTGATAGCATGACAATTTTTTTCTTGGCAGGTGGCAGGATATTTCACCCTTGCCAAGTGCACGTGAGGACTGTGTTGGTTTCTCTTCTGGTGGTTTATTCTATGTTGTTGCTGGAATAGATAATCGAGCAGAACAAAAGACTGCAGAAGTTTTTGATCCAGTCAAGGGTAGTTGGTATTCCCAGTTAAATTTTTGGCTGTTTTTTCGTCTCATGCCATGCCCTGTTACAACAGTCAAAGACTGTATCTATGTAATTGATGATTGGGATGGAAACAATATAAAACTTTGGGATACATTGAGTGGTTCATGGATTAATGTTGGGCCAGTTCCATCTGTGCGGTTTTCTGATATTTCTCATGCACTTAAGGGCTTCGGCTTTGGTCTGATTGGTTTTCAAAATGACCTTTATGTGATAGGGGGAAAAGTTCTCAAATGGGAGCCATCAGATGGTCACTGGCGAAATGTTGAAATTGTGAAACTAAATGTGGTGAGAATTTGTAGGATAAATGGAGCACAACCAGAATGGAGGGAAGTGAGACCTATAAGGGGATCCAATGGGGCAGTTGTTGGATGTGCAGTTTTGGAGGAGTGAATGGAATTCCAATTAACCGGTTTCCCTTTAAATACCTTTAGCCGGGATTTTTTTTTTGTTGATTTGTTTTTCATTTTGGTTAAACTGTTGGCGTTATCAATGCCATATTGATATTGAGAAGTTCATTCACAAATAGGCCCATTTGGGCATCCCCAAGGGCTAGAATTGGGGAAACAAACTGTATCTTTTTCCTGTTAATAAAAGTGACAATTTGTGTAAATCTGAACCTAAATGAATAACAGCTGTTAAGAAACAAATTGTTTGCTTATCACTGGATTGTACTAAGTTACAAATTATAAATTTATAGTTTGTTCATTTGGTCTCATAAGCAATTCAAACTATTTAAGATATGGAAGGTAGCACCACTAGTGGTGTCAAATGAAATGGATGGATCGGATCACATTATTCTTTATCCAAAAGATTGCTCACTTTGTTTTTTTTTTAACATTATCTGGTGTTGAGCTTTACTTTTAAGGGAAAAGGCTTTTCGGACATCTAGAGAAGTAGAGCTAAGCTGTAATAATCTGCAATTGCCTAGTGGATCTGGCAAATTGCCAAATAGTATTATGTGATACTGTTGCAGGGATAGCAGAGGATCAGGTTTTCACCGTTTAAACGCTATGTTGGTCTCACTCTGGCCGATGTAACACGATAGAAATTGGCGATAACAAGTGTTTCATGAGTAAAAATCCAGGAGGTGGGGAAATACACAGTCAAGTATGAAGGAAGAAGATTAGTTGTCCATAATGAATTTAGTTTTTGTTATGGAAATTCCATGCAAATATGCCATAAGGGTTGGTTAACAAGATTTGATTCCCTCAAAGCTTCTAAGAAACTCCAGAATAAAGATGAGAACCCAGTACCCACATTTTCTGCTGACCATTGGTGTATAATAGCTGGGATATTTATTCATTTGCTTCTGTACCCTGATATGAAATTGTAGGCCTATCCTTGTACCCCCATGTCTCTAGGTGACCATAGGACTCTTTCCCACATCCCACTTGTTAATGATAACAGGATCAGTAGTAGTCCCTGTTTGGATGTTAAAACAAAGCGACTTAAAATCTTCATATAGAACTATTATTGGAACTTAGCATCTATCAACCTTGGAGGTAGCATAGATGATACGAAATTGTAGGCCTATCCTTGTACCCTCATGTCTCTAGGTGACCATAGGACTCTTTGAGTCTTTCCCACATCCCACTTGATAATGATAACAGGATCAGCAGTAGTCCCTGTTTGGATGTTAAGAACAAAGTGACTTAAAATCTCCATATAGAACTAAGTATTATTTGGAACTTAGCATCTATCAACCTTGGAGGCAGCATAGATTACATAGCATTAAATAAATAAATTTCTGTGTGATATAGGACGAACCCAGCTTTTTAATTGCTGGGGTTGAGTGGCATTGTTCTCATATAAAAGCAACCTTCCAAGATGCTGGCTTGAATCTGTCCAAATTTTGTAACGAGGTTATCTTTTACTGCAGTTGTTTTTCAAGAGTGAAGGCATGACTGAAAATTAAACTGCAACTCCTATGAATATCTTGAAATTCTGTGGTAATTAAAAATGATTGATAATTTTTGAATGTCCTGAAAATTCTGTGATGGTTAATAATAATAATGATAATGGAACATCTTAGACTATATGCTCTCGTGGATAATATAAATTCAAAGACTCGCAATGTCTTATCCAAAGATTTGCAACATCAAGACTACGAGATTACCTTCTTTGTTAGGTGATTTTTTTTCCGAAAAGGGATATAGGTGCCAACTTGTAGACATAAAATCTTGTAACAGATTAATTACTCCACAGATTCCAAGCTGGAATAAAAAAGATGAATGATCCAAAACAGTATACTATGCAAAAAAATTTAGATTGATTCTAAACTACATAGATGAATCCTTAAAAATCATCTTTGCATAATTTTTGTATTGGCTTCTTCAAATTATATGATTAGCATAAGTATTCCCTTACTTTACAACTACTTACTGATATAGGAACAAACACCTATTAAGCATCAATTTTTCACTATTTTTTTATAAACTACATAAAAATATTACCCTTGCCCACTTTCTCACAGATGAATATAGATGAATAAGCTACGTTACATCACTTTCTTCATAATTGTGTTGGATTTTCTAGACATCTTGGATTTTTTGTGATATATTTGTTCTATAGTCATGTTAAACTGTTAAGAAGACAAACCTCAACTGCAAATTTGCAATTTGATTTAAAGCAATATGTAATCTTCTTTATATTGTAATTTTTAATTGGAAACTCTTCTAAAATATCATATTTATAATGGTGAAAATTTCTATATCTGTCTTTTTTTCCTTATGTTTTGGGTTCACTTTGATTAGAGTGTTTAAATGTAATAATGAATATACAAGTGTCATATTCTTTTGTGAGTTTGGCTCATAACATTTCCATAGCCTCATCCCATTAGCACTCGTCCTCATATATTTGGTCTTGGTCCCTAAATCTTCCATCTGTCACCCTAGATCAGATCCACAAGTGCAGACTTGATCCAAGGTATGTCGGTGATCGTGGATATGAACACTAAACTTTTAAAATTAAAATTAAATTTATTTTCATCAATTGCATCTTCCTAGTTGTTGAGTTGACCTAGCACATGCTTGTGTTAATTTGTGCACTTGATTGTTGTATTTAAGGACATGCACTCATTCAGTGAAAATCATGTTGGAGAGCATCTTAGAGTTGACAAAGGAGTGCATGAAAGTTATTAAAGAGCATTTATTTGAGGATTACTTTAGAGAACTTCGTACTAGGTCTATTGCATGATTGTTTATTGTCTTTGAATATTTTTCCCAGAGCCATAAAGGTGATATGTTAGGGTTCTAACCAAGGAGAACTTGACCCTCATGATCCAATAGATTCCCCAAAGGTGTGCAAGTTTCAGTTTAAGTATGTGTATAGATTCAGGCCTACACTCAGAGATTAGGTTTGCACTCATAGAGATCAGGTCCACACTCACATAGGTGAACTTGAACCCCAAAAAAAGTCAATATGAAGAGTCTAAGATCTTTTGACATTTGTCACAACACATCGTCAAATTTCAAGCCAAGTATTGCATTTAATTTATTTCAATTTTTGCATTTAATTTAACATTTATTGTTTCCAGTCCCAACTCATAAACCTTAGGCATTTATTATTGTTTGATTATTTATCCAAGCTAAATTGTAGTGAGAAAATATTTTATTTTCATTACGTTTATTTGTGAAGCTGACTCCTACATCCCCAACGGGTTTTTGCATTGGGTTTTGTCCTTTTATTTACAATTTTATATCTAATTTTTTGATCACATTTATCTTATTTATAGATTTGATTAGGATTTGGGATCCTTTTCTTGGTGCCTTATTTTGGCATTTATTTCTTTCGGGTTTGTGATTCATTTTGTGACCTTGTTTTCACCTTACCCAACCTTGTTTCACATCTAGGGTTTCATTTTTTAATTCTTTCAAATTTGATATATTGCAGATTTTTCCTAATTTTATAACATACTTTACATCCTTTTTATATCATTCACCTCTAGGATTTTGTGAGTTACTTTGTATGCCAAGACCTCATTCTTGCCCTTACATCCCCTTAAGAAGTCCTTGCTTAAATCCTCAAATGGCTCAACCTACTAAAACTAACGAGTTTTTGCATTGGGTTTTGTCCTTTTATTTACAATTTTATATCTAATTTTTTGATCACATTTATCTTATTTATAGATTTGATTAGGATTTGGGATCCTTTTCTTGGTGCCTTATTTTGGCATTTATTTCTTTCGGGTTTGTGATTCATTTTGTGACCTTGTTTTCACCTTACCCAACCTTGTTTCACATCTAGGGTTTCATTTTTTAATTCTTTCAAATTTGATATATTGCAGATTTTTCCTAATTTTATAACATACTTTACATCCTTTTTATATCATTCACCTCTAGGATTTTGTGAGTTACTTTGTATGCCAAGACCTCATTCTTGCCCTTACATCCCCTTAAGAAGTCCTTGCTTAAATTCTCAAATGGCTCAACCTACTAAAACTAACGTTTCTTGTGATGTTCTTGTAACCACGATTGTTCCTCCACCTATTATTGAGGAACACAAAGAAGATTATGATCATGATGCATATATAGCTAAGCAAGATCTATCTCACAAGACAATTGCTTGTTATAGCACTTACTAATGCTCAATCTCTTCAACAAGTAGTGTTAGATTTCCAAAGCAAAATAAACTCAAAACCAAAATGCTTAGAATTAGCTATAAGCCCTATTGTTGGCTCGCAAAATGATACGGGCCAATGTCGGGAGGTGTTTTGGGGTACTTCCTCTATTGAAAGGAGATGGGGAATCTCCCCAAAGTTCCATTTACTAGGCCTTGACTATGCTAAGATAACTTAGGGGTTGAGCATCAAGACAAAACAAAGTATAGGTTCCATGATTTCTAAAAAAATTAGGGTGTGTTACACAAATGATAACAAATGGTGACTCTATTGGAAAATGCTCTTGAGCATTTTGAAATAACAAGATTATTTTAGAAAAAATATATTTTTTTGAAATGGATGAGAGCAGGGACGTGAGCAGGAACTTGACTGTTGGCCTTGGCGCTGGCTTGTGTGTGGATGTAACAAATGTTGCTGCTGTTAGGTCCCCTGTTCTGGGGGAGCGTGAGCACCTGTTGGACGGGAAGGGACTCCAGAGAAGGCAATGAAATTTGCTACAAACAGTGTGCAAGTAGGGGTGAGCATTCCCTCTGAACGGGATGCCGTTCCTAAGGAAAACACAAATATTGGTGTACAATGTATGCAAGCTAAGGCAGGGACTCGTGCGTCTACTCCTAGACTGCGTGCTCCTGGTGGCCCTCGACGGTCCTTTGCGGTAGTGGTTGGTTCGGGTGCTCTTGGTGCTTTAGGGGGTGGGGGGAGGGGGGTGTGACCTATCCCTTGTGCCTGTTCTTCCCCTGTTGTGGTGTGTGGCCCTGAGGTCACAAAAAATGAAGAGTTTTACTACAATTCAGGTGTTATTTGTAGGTTCAATGGATTATGGCCCTCTTTGCCCGACCTTCACAATTGGGTCATGGAGTCTTGGAAGCCATTGGTTGCTGGTAAGATTGAGCTTTTTCCTAGTGCAAGTGGATTTTTCATCGTGACTTTTGCTTCTTCCGAGCAACGAGATTTAGTGCTTGATGGTTGGGTTTGGTTGTGGGGGGAACATTCCCTTTCCATTAAACCCTGGACTCTTACTTTCAATCCCCTTACCGAGCCGCTTAATATCAAGTCGATTTGGGTGCGCCTCCCGAACCTCCCCCTCCAGTTTTGGGAGGATTCTCTCTATGAGGGCATTGGCAATGCCATCGGTCGTTTTTTGAAAGTTGATGCAACTACCTCTTTCATGGGTCACTCCACGGTTGCCCGAATTTTGGTAGATATTGACATCTCCCAACCCCTTTTTGGAGATGTTTTGATGGTAGGGGAACAACCTTGGAAACAACTGTTGGACTATGAGGGTATCCCCTTTAGATGTCGGCGTTGTTTCGCTATTGGTCATATGGCTGCTGGTTGTCCTCTATCGTGCTGCAAAAGCGCTGCGACTTGGTGGAAGGATGCTCTTGTGGATCACTTGACTATCAATGCTTCCCAGGAGGATTGTTCATCCTGTGGGGATGATTCCTCTCAGGAGGATGAGCTCCCTCTAGAGACTATTCTGGTGGGGGTGGTGGCGGTTGCTGTGAACCCCATGACTTTGTTGGATTCTTCTCGATCCTCTTTCGGCTCCCACGTCGGCTCCTTCTGTGCTGGGTCAGACCACTACTGCTCCAACTTCTTTTCTTCCTTTGGTCTTTCCTAATTCGGACTTGGCGGTTCTACGCATGGAGGCTTCGGGTCATGCTACTTCTTCCTCTTCTTCGGTCACTAATTCGACTGTGCCTTTGTCCGGGTCGGCCTCATTGGTGCCTTCCTTAGTTGTTGCTGTTTGAGATGATCCCCGCCCCCCCCGCCTCGCTCTGTGGACTATGACTCAGAGGTTTCTTGGACTGTGGTTCAACGTAGAAAGAGATTTGGGGAGCGGCACCCTAGGGCTAAGGGTGTTAGGTTTGCTTGTTCGGGATCTGTTGTTGCTTAGATCCCTTGTCTGTTTTTTTTGTTGTTAGTGTGCGCGCCTGACGCACTGTTTGTGATGCCTTTTTGGGTTGTTGGTTTCTTTCAACTTGGCTATTTTTGTTCTGTTGTGCCCTTCTTTTCTGCCCTTGGGGCCTTGGTTGTTAAGGGTTCAACACCAATAAGCTGCTTATCATAATAAAAAACAAGGCTATTCAGAGACAATTCGTTAGCCTCATTTTTTTGAAATGTCATCTACTACTCTTCTTCCTGCCTGCGAGCATGCTATCTCAGGGCCTGTTTTAAAGTCCCCTGGTTTGCGTTCTTCCTCTACTAACCCTCATCTGTGGATTGATTCACCTCGCTAAAGGTCTGGTTGCACTATTGCATGTGATGGCATGGGTAAAGACTCTTACGGAGTCCTGAATGTTGCCCTACGAACTTCACCTGGTTTTGGTTTAGGTGGCTCTGCTAAGGGATGTTCACTTGCCTTGTTCCCTGAAGTAGATTGTGCGGCTCCTGGATCTCCTCCTTAGTGTTGACGTGGTGGCCTGCAAGGCAATGCCATGTCTTTTGTGATTGTAACTGGTTCACAGATTAATGGCTGCCCCTCTTAGAAGCTATGATCCTTGCTTTGTGCCCATCCTTCACCAGTTGTGGTGTGTGGCTAGGATGTCTTTGAAAATGAAGAGTTTTATCAGTACCATGGGGTGATTTGTAGGTTTAATAGCTTATGGACATCCTTGGCAGACCTGTACAAATGGGTCTTGGATTCTTGGAAATTCCTTGTGGAGAGCAAGATAGAGTTCTTCCCTTGTGCAAGGGGCTTCTTCATTGTGACTTTTGCGACCTCGGAGGAGCGAGATTTAGTACTTGACGACAAGGTTTGGTTGTGGGGAGTGCACTCCCTCTCCATCAAACCATGGTCTTGCTCCTTCAACCCACTCACCGAACTACTCAACATCATACCAATATGGGTTAGGCTTCCCAATCCTCTGCTCCAATTTTGGGAATATTCATGCTACGAGGACGTCGGCAATGCAATTAGCCACTTTTGGAAGGTTGATTCCACGACCTCATTCGTGGTACACTCTATGTTTGCCTATATTTTGGTGGACATGGATATCTCCAAATGCTTTCATGGAGATGTTTTGAAGGTGGGGAAAGGTATTTGTAGATGGTGTTTTGCTATTGGTCACTTGGTCTCCGCTTGTCCCCACTCTCGTCGCAAGGGTGCGGCTACTTGGTGGAGGAATGCTCTTGATGATCACTTGACTATCAATGCTTCAAATTCTTTAGACTCTTTAGTGGATGGATCTTCCCAGGATGATGAGCCTTCTCAGGATTTTGAGTCCCCTCTGCTTGCCCCACCTGTCGTGCATGGTCTCGTGGGGGTGTTGACGAGCAAGACTATGACGAGCCCCTCAATTTCTCTTGACCTCTCCTGATCGGGCTCAGATTGCTACTACATCGATTGTTGCCCCCTATGTTGGGCGACGTGGAGATCCCAACTCTAGTTCTCTCTTAGGTTCTTCCAGCTTCAAGTCGGGTCCGTCCCCTTCTTTGCACGAACTGTCTATAGTTGAGGAGTTGGTGGAGGACTCCCCTCTTTCCCCCCATTCTGAGGATTTGAACTTAGCGTTCTCTTGGACAGTTGTTCAGAGAAGAAAGAAAGGACTTCCTAAATATGTTTTTGTTTCACCCCTGGGTCAAGGGAGTAAGATTTGCTAGATCGGGATCTGGAGTTGTCTAGGTCTTGTTGTTCTTATTTGTTGTATTGCAGTAGGGCTGCCGTCTTTGTGCTATTTGTCCCATTTTGCATGGTACTTGCTTCATCTGTCTTTTGGCTGCTTTGCAAAAGGCTCCTAGCCCTTCCAAAATCTCGTCATATCAATATAAAAAACAATACTATTGAGAGAACCTAGAATCTAGTCATTAACATAACAAGGCCCACTAAAATGTGTTCAACACTAGAATAGTGTGGGATGAGATGAAGGATATCACGGAATGCCACTTTTAGCTAACATGTGTGCGATTCTTTACCTCTTTTGGATTCATGAAAAATTAGTTATTTGTAACAACCTCTAAAGTGTGACCTCAAAATTTCTTAAGTATTAATCAAAACAAACAACCCAATGCTAACAAAAGGGTACAAGATAAACTTCCACCAACTTCCTTAATTTCCATGATACAATATTATGCAACAATGCACAAAACATGCAAGTGATTTGCAATAAGATCAACACAATATATAACTCCCACTCATTAAATAGAATAAGGAAGCATAACAAAAAGTACATCTCAAGTAATATGAAAGTCTCCCAATTACATATCTATTATTCATCAATGAAAATAACATCATTACATAACCAAGATATACAAGGGGTCAAATACTACAACCCTCATCAACGATAATGAATACAATAAGCCATGAACCAACCTCCACAAATTCAAGTGGCCATACACATTTTACATCATGAACAATGTTTGAAGAATTCCAAGTTCCCATGCTTTGTTGATTAATTGGGGAAGGGGTTGAACCCACCATGAGGATGTTTCTTTCCTTCCCGTCCATTAGTTAAGGCAAAGAAGTCCTATCTATAATTCAAAGGTGTGGTACAATACAATACTGGTGATTACCTTATTTAATTCATTTCTTAATTAACACATAAGCATACACATGAAACCATAGATCCAAAGCATCTCAAATACATGGAAATAGATTTCTCGACATGCATCAACACATCCTTTCTAGCATCTAATACACATGAATGCAAGGACATGAACAAACAAATATGAGAATCAATAGAAACCACAAGTCCTTTCAACCCTACAGGGTTTGACATAGGACTATACATTTGAGACCGTATCCAACATTCATATGAATTGCTACATGTATCACATACTAAGAAATCTCTCTTCATTATTGAAATGGTGAGAACAAAAATAATATTGCAAATCAAATCATTATTGCAAATATAAAAACACAAAATAATATATATTGATTTTGAGATTTTTGGATATTCAATGCATACAACTTCAATCGGGATCATATTACAATACACAATATGGCTTTATAAAGCCTTTGTTTCTCATTACAAACTTCCTAAACATATTTACGGGAAAGTAACTTCCCAACAAGTAACCTATCTATTTACTAACTTAATATTTATTTATTTGTTTATTATTTGTCTAAACTATATACTAACTAAAGATGTAATAACTCCAGCATTCCCCCCCTTATTACATCAATCTGAACAAAATGCGGAACACTGCAAGGATTGAACACAACCCTTTTGGAAACTTTGATAGATTGAGACTTACTCATTTATCCACCAATTCTCCTCGCTCACCCAAGAAACACCAAACCGAACTCACCAGCGGATCACCTGATTGTCAAACCTGTAAAATACTTGTGAATCGAGACATACTCAACTATTCACAAGCAAATCATTGACTGTGAATCGAGACTTATTCAACTATCCACGGTACAAAAACCATCCAATTGTGAATCGAGACTAACTCAACTATCCACATTAACTCTCCTCTATTTGTGGATCATACTGACTTCAAAATCCACAAATACATATCTGCAAAACTATGCATCGAGAGACACTCAATTATCCATAGATACAAATCATCAGGTATGTGGATCGAGACATACTCAACTATCCACAAACCAAGAACTGCCAAGTCTCCCTTGTTCCATGAAGGGACACAAATTGATGGTGCTTCTAATGTAGTGGATCATCTCTGAGCGAGGAGCTAGCTCGAGATGATGAAAACTCCTCCAGCCTCTGGTGCCTCCTACCTCCAATTCAATGTGCTTACACTTTATTCGTCTGATGTCACATGTGAGCCTTTTGAAGCCTCAAGTGTAGCAAAAATGACCCCGAAAGCACAAGCAATGTTTGATATATGTGTAGCCATAATGCACCCTTACAATAAATAAAATCAATCCTTGTAATGATAGCAAAAATATAAACCTTATACCTCCCAAATGGATAAACAATATATATATTTTTATGGTGCATAAAAGATGAACTAAAGAGTTTTGAACTCTACATCTATAAGTTCAAAGTAAATGCTTTTACCAATGCAACTAACAATCACTTTGAACAATCCTCTTAACAAACTATGCTTTCCTTTGACTTTGAGAAATGGACTAAAACTAGCAAACCCTAAATAATTTAGAAATGTGAAACTTTTTAATAAAGTTATGAAACTTCACTATCGCATTTTATAAGATCTTGCATAGAGGCTACTCCTATGCTTCTACTATGCACTCTTGGGATGCTTGCATCATTGAAACTCCTTTTCATTTCTTTGTTTCACACTAATATTCAAATCTAAATGCCTTTTGCAATCATATATGCACTCCACGTGAACAGAGAAAATTGCCTCTTCGTCACTAACCCACTGGAAAATACATTTATGGAAAGTTTTCAAACAATACCTCAAAATTATTCAATATGCTTCATCATATCTTCAACATGTCTGATAAAATTTATCAAAATCAATCAAAACTTTTCAAAATGCATTCATTGCTGACTATTTCAATGTCCAAAATAAATTTAATAATGCACCAACATTTCTATGTTTTTGATTATGGTGAGCAGCTTACAAGGGGCTAAACCCTTTACAAACAAGGCCCCTAGGGTAGAACAAATAGGCCAAAATAGGCCACGCACAACACAAACATTACATAAATAATAGACAAACAACAACCTAGCTGCAAAAACTAAACAACTCCAAAGCCCGAGGGCAAAAACCTAACTCCCTTAACCCTCTGTCGTGAAGCATTGATAGATTTGGGGTGACCTTTCTTCTTTCTCTGAACAACAGTCTAAGCTAACTCAGAAACAAAATCCTCAGATCGAGGCAAGAGGAGGGGACTGTCAACAACAATCGCATCACGTGCTGAGCGTGGAGCCGTCGAAGAAGTATCCTGATGTGGAGGCAACACAAAAGAAGAAGCGGGAATGACGAAGAAGTATTCAGACACATAGTGGACAAGACCAAAAGAGGAGCCGAGGGCCAAACAGAAGTAGACCCTGCATGATCAACAACGACATACCTAGTCACAAGAGGAACTACTGACAGAGGGTCCTGAGGGGGGTCGTTCTCCTGGGAAGAGTCACCCTCCAGGAGAGTGCATTCTTCCAACAAGTTGCCGCACCCTTGCGACGAGAATGAGGGCAACCAGAGGCTAAGTGTCCAATAGAGAAACATCTCTTGCATCTAAAAGGGAGACCCTCGTAGTCCAGCAGCTGTGTTCATGCCCTGTCCTCAACCATCAAAATATCTCTATGGAGGGGTTTGAAAATGTCAATGTCCACTAAAATGCTAGTAACCGTGGTATGCCCTAAATCAGAGGTCGTAGAGTCAACCTTCAAGAAGCCTCCTATAGCATTGCCAATGGCTTCATAGCAAGAATCCTCCCAGAACTGGAGAGGGAGATTCAAAAGTCTCACCCATACAGGTCTGGTATTAAGCGGTTCAGTGAGAGGATTGAAGGAGCGAGTCCATGGTTTGATGGAGATTGAATGATCGCCCACATCCAAGCCCTATTAAGCACTAAATCTCTTTCCTTAGTGGAAGCAAAAGTCGCAAAGAAGAACCCTCTTGTGCTAGGAAAAAGCTCAATCTGCCCAACAATAAGAGGTCTCCAGGATTCCATGACCCAGCAATGGAGATTGGGGAGAGAGGGCCAAAAACCATTAAACCTGCAGATCACCCACTGCTTGAAATAAAAATCCTCATTTTCTGCAACATCAGGGCCACACATTATTACAGGAGATGAACGGGCACAAGGCAAAGGCTGAACCCTAGAAGGGCGTGCTTGAGCAATTGAGCCATAAACAACCTCAGAAAATGATTTTTAGGACGGCCAAAAGCACTGGGCCCAACAACTCCAACCCCTAGAGATGAAAGTTTGCCACTAGCATCTTGCATAGGCAACTCCCCAATATTAATCGGCATAGAGATTGCCAGAATCCCATAATCCTCCCGGTCTGCAGAAGCTAACCCCTGCAAGGCCCCATTAGGCAACAAGATGGACTGTGCACAAGGCACAATCAGGACCCCCAGCCTAGCAGGAGTGCACACTTGAAGCTCTGTGCTGTTTGAACTTGAAAGTTCCCGCCCATCGCCAACGTTCCTCTCAATGTTCCGCTCACCGTTCTGCTCCATCGCTCTGCCAACATTTCTATGTTAAAACTTCTCTAGAAAAAAATATTCACGCCACTATTTTATTGCTCTTTCTTCTACAACAAACTGCTCATAAAATACTCACAATATCCTCAAAATATTTCTGGGTTTTATTCATCTCTTCATCAACTTTCCAGAACATTTTAAATTTTTAAATTTTGTTATAATATGAGAAAGATATTGCAGTTTTTGTAGGACTGCATTAGACTGTTATATAAAAAGAAATCATTCTAAAATAAGAATAATTTCAATACTCAACTATAATTTGTACACCCAACACATTAGTTTCTCTCATCCATTTAATAAAGATCATGACTATTGCTCATGTTTTGTGCACAAAACTCCTTTCCATCTCCCATAAGTGTCTACTACTTTGATACCATATTGAAATGGTGAGCACAAAAATAATATTGCAAATCAAATATTATTGCAAATATAATAACACAAAATAATATATCGATTTTGAGATTTTTGGATATTCAATACATACAAGGATCATATTACATTACACAATATGGCTTTATAAAGCCTTTGTTTCCCGTTACAAACATCCTAAATGTATTTATGGGAAAGTAAACAACTAACCTAATATTTATTTATTTAAACTATATACTAACTAAAGATGTAATAACTCCAACATTCATGTGATGCTATATGTCTTTCTAAACACATAAGCAAGGTAGGACTACATGCATCCCATACTATATGCATCATAACCTCAACATATAACAACAATTCAAATACACAAACACACACATACAACAACATGCAATCCAAACATTCACAAATCAAATACATGTCACACACATAAATCAGGTACATAGAGCAAATATAAAATACAAGCACATCATAGATTACAAGATCACTGTAACAAAGACACTCCTATAAGATAAAAATGTTACACACACCCACACAAAATCCCAACCAAGCCTTTGCCTCAAAATTCAAATACAAGAACACAAGTTTAAAGATCATAACCAAGGCATTTGCCTTAAAGTCCCATACCACACTAAGGAACACATCTCCCATTGATAAAGTACAATTGTACTAAACATTGCATAAGCAAGCAATTTGACCATATAGTAAACATAGAGCACCCCACCATTTGGTGAGATGATATACCAAGTCAAGTCACATGTCTTATTCAAAGATCTTCTAGCTCTAGTATTGAAATGAGAAACATACTTAGTGCATTTGTGTACTCTGTGAAACCCTTCACGCATCCAGAGCACTAGAATGTATGTGATGTGTCTATGATAAGAAGAGTATCTACTAATATCTTGTAGTCTTAATTAAAGGGAGAATGTCTTCAACTATGTTGGACAAAAGATTAGAGAAAGTGATGTAAGTTGGAACCACCCACAAGACATCTAACATTCTCTTAGTCCATACTAATCATGGTACCTACACAGTAACCAAGATATACATAGTCTAAATCAAGACCACTAGATGTAGTAAAGTACTAAAAACACTTCCACTTATGCTTACACACACAACACCACATAACATAATAGGTACAACACCTAATTCAAGAGAGTATAACATAATAACATTATCCCAACAAAGAGATTATCTCTATCCAAACTAAGTTGAGAAATCAAACAAAATAACATTGGAATGTTTACCATGACATCAAAACTATCATACACAAATCCACTAAAGGACTTTCAGATACAAGATCATTATACTTAGTTGCATGGGTAGCAAAGGGAATAAGTTTCAACTCATGCTCACACCTTCATAGATAGTATCCACATAATAATTTTAACATACTCAATAAGAAGTACAAACTCACCAAACCATGTTGGGAGATTGCACACACCAAACATGACTTTCATCTTAACAATTTGTATTTAAATTGCATAAAAATAGTCTCCATTAAAAAAAGTCATAACTTTCTTAAAACATAACATTTTTTTGACTTTAAAAATGTATTGGAAAGATAACACAAAGATCTACAGAACCAATTTTTTTTTTTTAATAATAATTCTCTTTAATATAATTTTTTAAATACAATATAATCACATGCAAAATATAATTCTAAAAATAACAACACAGATAAACAATTACTAATTCATACATATTGCATAATTGAGAAATCAGGTATGGCCAATTTCTTGTGAGTATTCAACCAAAAATTGGTTGTGCATGTCCAATAGAAATTTTAAAGAAACTTATTTCCTAAAATGAAAGTTAATCAAGACGTAATAGACTAGTTGTTCTCATGACAATTTTACTATTTTATAACTTTTTTAAAAACCCATTTTGAAATAGAGTTTCAATAATAGACACATCATGAAAAACATAGTTTGAATCCTCCTAACATATAAGTTCACTCCAAAATCATATATGTGTTTGAATTCTATAAATCATAAGATTCTCTTAAATTTCACTAGTTTTTTTCTTTCCCAAGCAACTCTAGCTTTCAACCTACAACAACTAGTTTCTTTTCAACTTGAACAATATGAAACTTAATTGTTTTGATTTTGATTCTCCTATTATTTTTCAAAATATAATTGTAGTGTTGTAAATTGTCGCCACTCACAATTTCACACTAGACTTGGCCCTTTGTTTGGCGTGCATGATTTACTCTGTTTGTGATGTGTTTTTTCGTTGTTTGCATAAGAGAATGTGTTAGGACCTTTAACAACTGACTTTGTAGGGACAAATTGGGCTTGGACACTAGCGCCTAGCGCTAGGGTCCTGCCCATTTGGCCCTAAAAAGTTGTGAATTCAATTCTCGGCTTTTGTGTATTGAACGATGCATCTCTCTTGTTGGCCTCAACAAGTGACTCTTCGAAAGGATGTTTGATTCATATATAAACTAGTCTTTTTCCCTCATTAGGGGATCTAAGAAATCTTTAGGACATCTTGACAATGCGACATGGTATGATCTTGTAAATTCTACTACAACGAACCTCTATCTTACTAAAACTCTCTACTTGTGATTATTGTTAGCACTAACTCTTTTGCAGGTATTTGATGAAGTTTCATCTCTCGTCGAATCTATGTATGTGATTATGTTGCGACATCAATCCAACTAGAGTTTCATGCTAAGGTAAATCTATTTTAGTTACAACAATATTCATTACTTGTTTTTCCTCTATTCATCGTGAACACACACTCTATATATCAATTATCATTTGCTTTTGTGGAGGTGGGAACACCAACACAAGGTTTGACTGAAGCAAGCCCCTATACAACTCAACCATTTTCCCTCTTTTTTGTGTGCAGATCCGAAGACGGAACTTATGATAGCAACAAGCGATAGGAAGATAGAAGGTACAAAGACAAACATCATAGACAGAATTTTGCCCAAAACGCTAGGACCCTAGCGTCCAACACTATGTCCTGGTAGTTCTGCTCCCTCTTTTGGTGACAAGTTCTCCTCGACTTGCCTTGCTCTGTTCACATTTTTGCAAACCCGACGCATCTTACACTTGCACTTATATATATCATTGTTGTGTGTGATTAATTGATTAGACACTTGTATTGCATATCTTCTTATATTTCATGTGTTTAGTTTAGAAAGCAAAAACACCTAAAACATTTCCTTTTCTTGTAGAAAACAAAAACACAAACAAAATTTTCTCATTCTTTTATCCCTTAATCGGCATATCCATCTTTTAATTACTCTTTCTTCTCTATCGCTTCCTAGGAGCATATGAGTGTCCTAAAATTCATAATTGCTTTATGAGTTTCATGACCCAATGCTCTGAATATGAACATCTTGTAAGAAGTTATTGAATTCTAATGGGTTCCCATGCTTTAAATAGCTTTGGTGTTTTAACATCGAAACCAGATTTCCCTAACTTATTCTCCCCAGGAAGTTCCAGAACATGACCATCTTTAGATCACATTCCTACCTTACCGATGATCTCTGAGACACAACCTTCACTTGATTCTCTTGAGAACTCTATAGCACATGTCCCTCAAGCCCGAATTCAGAAGCTAGATAGCGAGCTAGCTAGTTTCCAATAGTTCTTAGGCATGGAACATGTGGTTGGGGAAGTTGTCCCTCTCATAGAAAATCTTGGAAGATTGTTAACTGATGATCCTCAAGGTGTGGAAGTTCTATGTAGTCTAGATCACATAGTGGCTAACAACATTATGTCATCGGCTAGTTATGTAGAAATCCTCAATAACATGTCTTTTCAAAACCAAATGGGGATGCAGGTATCGATACCCATGTCGACTTCTTCTATTGTCACTACTGCTGCACAATATGGTAATAGTGCTAACACTAGTTCTAGGGTAGCAATTGGGAATCCTCTACACCAATATAGCTTTGTCCCACCTTCCTCTGGCCTCCAGTTTATCTATCAAAACACTAATCCAAATGTTTCCGAACATGTTCTTAGCCAGTCTCATCCATAGTTCACTTATCAAAATACCAATCACATTGTTTCTCAACCTCTTGTTGCTTCACTCCTTAAATTCTAGCCATTTGCAAGTCACTCCATATTCCAATCTTTTCATAAACCAACTCTTGCAAAATGTCAATTCCCTCAACAACAATTAGCAACCATAAATCAAGGTCAATCCCAACCTACCATCCTGTACTATTACACTCATAGACCATTATCACTCATTATCCTAAACACTCCAATGCCAGGCAAATTTGAAGCACCACATTTTGAGAAGTACACTGGAAAAGGAGACCCTAGTAACCATGTGTCAACATTACTGCGTTGTGCATCAACTTTCTTTTCGAAGATGCCATCTTAGCTAAGCTCTTTACTCAGTTGTTAAAAGACACGGCCTTGGAATGGTTTTGTTCACTACCTGACAACTCAATTCACTCTTTTCAATGACTCGCCAATCAGTTTTTCCAACACTTTCAAGCCAACATTGGACCTCAAGTCATATTGATTGATTTGGTTCATTGTAAGCAAGGAGTGAAAGAGAAAGTGACTGACTTCATTGGGCATTACCAAGACCTCTTCTCTCAAATACCATATTCTTTTTCGGATGTTGATGTGCAATGGGTTTTCATTGGAAACCTGCAGCTAGAAATCCGTGATAAGATACTATTGATGCACTATTATTCATTCACGCATGTTTGTACGGCTCGTCGTGATTACCAAATGTTGGTTAGCCAGTATGAGGGCTCTTCCTCATTGGCTCCCGTTGGCCAGTCCGAGGCCGGTATTCCACATTATCAAACATTCAAGAAGCAAAATAAAAACTTTATCAAAATCAACTCTCCTTCAAACAACACCCAAGCACAAGTTGCGGCCTCTGCACCTCCTGTCGCACCCCCTAAAAGTTTAAACAAAAGAATTGACAATTCTCTTAGCTTTCCGAATCTCTTCATTCAATAATGTTGCAGCTTCTTAACAATAACCTCATTCATCTTCCTCTTATTTGTCCTGTTGACACTTCCAAACTGCTACCTGCTTCTTTCGACTCGAAGGCTTTTTGTCAATATCATCAAACACCCGATCATGACACCAAGCGATGCATGCATCTCAAGCATGAAGTGCAAGACCTCATTGTTAGTGTAGAATTTCTATTCTAGGATATTGCTCTAGATAAGTTTGCTAGTTGTTAGGTTGTTAGAATAATGATTGCTTAGTTGTGCAATCTTGCATGGAGCTGCATGCTTATTTTCTAGTTGGCAGTTGCCATTCTAGATGGCTCATCTTTTGCTATATATATTGTACTAATTCCTAAGCTATCAATCAATGCAATTATTTCACAGTTTATTCTTCATTCTAATTTGTGCAAGTGTAATTTGTAGTTCGACCGATTCACAAATTTTACATGGTATTAGAGCTAGGTTAGTTTGAGTGCAAATTCGTTTTATTTTGTGTGAACTTATTACCATGTTAATTTGAGTGCAGGGAAGTGTTGAGTGAGATCATGGATCTGGGTCATACTTAACTCCCGTGTGCTCGTAGACGTGGCTTGGTTGAAGGTATTTTTACTATCTTTTGCAAGCGAGTTCTTCTCTTCTTTCTACAGGCAGATTTCTGTGAAGATTTTCACCACCATGGAGGCAGATGTAAACCTTTGTTTCTAGATGCATGCATGTTACTTCCCCTATTTTTTGTATGCTCCTTGCTTTCTTCCTATGTTGATTCTTTGAAATTGTATGTGTTTTGCAACCACCACATGATAAAGATCTGAGAAAATTTGGGGCTTTGTAAAAATCATACTTACATAAAGTTCCATATGAGGGTTTCTACTTAAAGTATCTAGTATATGATTCTTTCATTATGCTTCTAAATAAACAATCTTAAGATTAAAGTTGCTAATTAACCACCAAAGCTTCATACCGTTCGGAGCACATCTATGCAAACATCAAATCTTCCTATCTTCAGATGATCAACTTCTGTATCCAGAGATCGATTGTCTCTATTCAACCCCATCTAATTGAAAAGTGCAGACTAAATACCAAACTGCAATTTCGAGCATTCGAGAGTATCTCAGAGGTTCTCATGCAGTGGTTTCTATGACTCTGATCTATATCCTGTCGCTAGATTTATTTGTAGTTCTTCATCGATAGTTGTAGCTTTCTTCTTTTTGAGTTTAAATAAATTGTTAGGAGTTTTTCCACTTGGGTTTTCTCGTTTCCTCTTTGTAATTGGGTACCTGATCATGCTTAGTTACCGCGACCCATATCTCTCTATTCACCTAGCTACACTTAAGTGGGGGGGGGTGTTAGTGTAGAATTTCTATTCTAGAATATTCCTATAGATAAGTTTGCTAGTTTTTAGGTTGTTAGGATAACGATTGCTTAGTTGTGCAATCTTGCATGGAGCTAGATGCGTATTTTCTAGTTGGTAGTTGCCATTCTAGATGGCTCATGTACTAATTTCTAATTATTTCACAATTTATTCTTCATTCTAATTTGTGCAAGTGTAATTTGCAATTCGACTGATTCACAAATTTTACATGTGAATATCAGAAGATGCCTCAATGCATGAAGGCAGAAGCAAATCCAATTCCATGTGTAGAATCAGGAGGTACAAGATCCAAAGACAAGGAAGATGGGAGACATTGATTTCATTCATCTTCTCTTTGATGGAGTTGATTCTTCTTCAGATGTTTTGAGGGCACATTTAGACCCTCTTGTTCCTTATTTGCCTACATTTGCTTCTACAGTGACAGTTTCTGCAGATATTCATGAGTCCAAATATCTGACTCAATCATTCATGTTGACATCCTCTGCAAAAGTACTAGATTCTCATTGGTCCAGTGGTCTTATCGATGGTGAGCACCATACATCCATGGTTATTGTACCTGAATCTTATATGGTACCTGATCCATATTAGTATTTGTCACAGTTTGGTTAAAAACATACTAACACAGCTCTTAGTTCTACACACTTAGGCTAAGTGCACACACTCTAATATTTATTCTTGACTAACAATGGAGGTTGAAAGACCAAAATAGAGATTTGACCATTTTGGCAAGATCCTATGATGTCATCCTTTCCCCCTATCTTAAATGTAGGTTATTTCATGGAGCTTCTTCTCTGGATTTAGTTTCATACGATGGTTTCATGTTTCTAACCTTCCCATTCATTTCAGTTATTTCATCTTATTTAGTCTAATATTTTATATATTATGTAAGATTCTATTAGTTTGGTATTCTAATTTATTATCTTTGTGTTCTCATCATTTCTGTTTGTAGGGTTTTGAGTCTCTATCTCATAGGTTTCACATAATTTATTTCTATTTTCCATTGGATAACAATGTGACTATAGGACCATAAGCAACTATGATTTAGTCTTGTTTCATAATTTAGTCTAGAACACCTTGCTAATTCTATTTCTATACTTCTTTCTATATCATGTTCAATATTCCTCACATATTCAATATTCTTAATGTATTTATTTCATGTAATCAAATTGGAAGATTTTAATACAATTTCCTTTCTACATTTATATAATCCATCTCTCTTTGTTGTAGTGTATTGATTAAATTAATCTTAGTTCAGTTAATACACATCTTAGTTTTAAATATATTTGAACTTTTTTTCAATAAAGTAGTTTAAATTTTATATTACATTTTGGTGAACTTGAGTTTTGATGTTGCAATCATCATGCATTTTGCTATTGTTTTGTAGGTGTTCAATAGCTATGTTCTGCAATAGTATTTCCTATTTTGCATCTTTTTTTAGTTTGCATTGGTCAGCTAGCATCTGATTGCTTTCCTTTGTACTTTCTTCTTTTAGCATTAATTAGATTAACATTAGATTATTAACATGTCTTACATTTTAATCTTTTCGTTTTCCACCATGGATATGTTTTCCCTTGTGCTTCATGTATATTTACCACTTCTTGTTATTTGTACACTTTGTTCTATTTGTGTGTTGTTCATGGTTCTAGGTGTTTTGTAATCCTATACATGTTCTTACTCCTTTTCTAAGTATATATCTATATATTTTGGATGATGCATGGCATTGAAAATTACCTCTGTCTCGCTATCCTCGAATTTTAGAAATGATCTCTATTTTCTTTATGCTAATTTGGACATTGATGCATGAGATTGAGGTTGCCTTTGTCATAATATTGAGACTACCTCAACCTTGCTCACCCAAAGTTTCATGTTCTTTTGGATACTAATATATGATAGTGAGATTATCTCTGTTATAACATTGAGATTACCTCTATTATGAAATTGAGACTACCTCTATCTTGCTCAACTCAACATTTATGTTTTGTTTCTTCTATTTGTTTGTACTCTCTTATGTGCTTTCTTCTTTATGTTGTCCACTCTCGTTCATGCTTATTGTGTTTTTTCTTATTATGTGGCACTCATAGCTTTCTCTCTATGCATGTTACCATGTTTTGGTGACACAATTTTTGACACAACCATTGTTGTTGGTAACAACCTTTGTTGTCGTTTCCTATTTCTAGGGGCAATCACAACCTTTTTATTTTTCCCATTTCTAGGTGCAAGATTCTCAACCTTAGAGGCATACACTTTTATGAATGATTTCCTTTGACTCTATTACATCTTTCCTTTTCTACCTTAAGATTAATTCCATACAATTGATTTATGTAATTATTTTAAAGGGGGGCATATATCCATATCCACTCACACACTTTTGGCATGGTTCCATAGTATCAACAACTTGTGGTCCCAAGTCCATAGAGTGCTTGGATATGGCCACCCTTATTAGGATTACCTAGCAATAGAATACACTAGCACATGTAATCTTTAGTATTGTATTTGTGCATAAATCATCTAGCAACAAAGTATGTTAATGCATGTGATTCATCACATTTTCATATGATTCCTAGCAATAGAGCATGCTAAATCAAGAATCATATCCACATATTCCTAATAGTAGATCATGTTGGAATTATGCCCTATTTTCTAGCAATAGAGCACACTCGAAATACTTTATTCTTCTTCATGTATGTCGATTTCCATGTCTGTGTTTTATCTAGTTTCTTTTTGTATACGTTTTGTCTAGCTTCTTTTTGTATGTGTTAGGTATGCATTGGTTATATGTGATTTGTTGACATGTTTGTGTTGTAGGTTATGTTGTTATATCTATGTTACAGGGTTGTGTTGTTTAACATGTTTGTTTTGCATATCTTAGTGGGGGGAATGGATGCTTCTCTCGAAGATTGTTGCATATCCTTTCTACAACATATAATTTTTATAATACATTTAATTATTTACATAATTTACTTTTTGTACTTTAGCTAGGCTTCATCATGTAGTGATATTAGCTCACTAAAGTGGGAGCAAAACGTAATGTAAAAATTTCATAATCCTACAATTTTAACATTACAAATTGTGCCTGCTATATTCTTCATTCTTGTAATATGTTTTTAAGACATTTTTTTAGCCCATCCTCGAGCCTTTTCACTACTCTAGATGCCAAAGTTTTATGTTTATCTATGTACTTGTGTTTTATGCAGATTTTTTCTAATGTTCTTGTGTCCATTTGTAAATCGGATCATTTTCTATAGTTTTGAGCTATCCTTTAAGACTAAAATGCAATTACACAAACATTTGTGCAATTGGGATTCTATCTCATACTATGTAGTTGTAAGACCCATTTTCAAGAGCTCTATCAAATACATTTTTGGTCAAATCTTTGCATAACATTTTTTTTGTAGTAGTGTCTTTTGACTCCCCTACAATATACTTCTTATTTCTTTACCCAAAATAGCAATAGATTGAAAATTTGAAATAGGGATTCTCTTAGTATTTTTCATACATTGAATAGGTTCTTGGTTGCAAGTTCTTCCATCTTTCTTCCTAATTTTATCTTCTTTTAGGTCTCTCCAACACCGCAATATCATGTAACCTTCTTCTTCTTGCTTATTATTGTAATTATACAACTACTCATATTCTTATTTTTCTCAAGCTATAAGTATCACATAACAACATTTTTGTTCTTGGATCTCTCTAGTTCTTCTTGTAGTTTCTCTTCATGCTGTGAAGCTTTCTATGTTCTCTCGGATTCCACTTTTTGGGAATGATTTGCAGTAGTTTGTTCTTTATGATTTTATATGTTTATACTTATTTTACACATCCTTTGTATTTGACAAGACTTGCAAGTTTTCTTATCAAGTAAAGGCTTGACTATTATTTCTCTTCTTTCTATTTATGGCGACAACAATACAATCTATTTTCATTCTTTGTCATTGTATTAATTACTTGGCATCTTTGGCTCCTATCACTACCTCGATCTCCTCTTCACACAATTACACAATAATAAAATTCTCATAGGATTATATTCACTTTTATTTCCATTTTATTCACAATAGATTAATGATAAATTTGTAGACCTATTATTCACATCACTTTTGGTTTAGTCCTAGAAACAATTAGGCTAAGAACTCATTCACATTGCCCTTTGTCCTAGACACACTTAGGCTAAGTGCACACACTTCAATATTTCTTATTGACTGCCCATGGAGGTAGAAATATCGAAATAAAGTCTTGACTATTTTGGTAAGCTTTTATGCAATAACCCCTTTTCCCCCTATCCTAGACACAAGTTATTTGAAACTTATTTTCTATATTTAGTCTTCATATGGTGGTTTCATATTTCTAACCTGCCCATACATTTTAGTTATTTGATCTTATTTAGTCTAGTATTTTAGATATTCAATAACATTCTATTATTTTGGTATTCTAGTTTATTATCTTTAGGTTCTCATCATTTTTATTTGTGAGGTTTCAAGTCTCTATCTCATAGGTTTCCCACAAATTATTTCTATTTTTCATTAAATGATAATGCAACTCTAGGACCACAACACAACCACAATTTAGTTATAAATATTCTATGATTTAGTCTAGAACACCTTGTTATTTCTATTTTTGTACTTCCTTCTATATTGTTTCATATTTGTCATATATTTAGTATTGTTAACGTATTTATTTCATGTAATCAAATTTATACATCTTAATAGAGTTTCTTTTCTACATTTATATAAAATTGAGCTCTCCCTCTCCATTGTGTGTATGATTAAACTAATATAACCCTACATGTTTTATTAGTTTAATTAAAACACATTCCTCAATAAAATTTAATCCACTATCATATTTAAAGTAGCTTACATTTTATATAATAGGTGCCCAAATCCCATGTCAAAATTTGATGCCCAAATCTTAAGATGAGTCCACAAGATAAAAATAACATATTCACTGCACCTATCATAAGCTATCACAACTGCATCATAATCCACTCATCAACTTGAGTGCTCCATTTTGGTTCCATTATCTCCATCCAAAAATATTATGACACATCAAACTATGTGTCATAAGTTAGTCAACAAGTCAAGTCAATAGTGTAACTCCCCTCTTACATTATCTTACACATGTCATAAGTTTTATTATACCACTTACTTTGTATAGATGATCTTACACATCTTACATGACATGATATTCTCTTACACACACTTACACATGTCATATTAATACATACACATGGAAAAAAAGGATAAGTCAGAGTGGGACACCCTTTTCCATGAGGAGTCACAAGTAATAAATAAATAAATAAATAAATAACCAAACATTAGAATTGTAAGGTGTTTGACACACCTATCCCAAAAACAACAAATTCTTATTAGTAAGCTTTTCTACTCCATTCCCTTGTGAGTAATAGTTGGATAAGGATTTACGAACAATTTTATGGTCATAAGCCCATTCAAAAAATAGTAAAGAGGAAAAGGTGAGGTTGTCACATATGAGATTGGAAGCCATACCAAACTTGGTAATAAATGTGGTCTTACAAGAACTTTATTACCACCTCAATCATGCAATTTTTGAGTTCCTAAGCCTCAATTCAATGCATGCAATAATCTATTGTAGTTAGGATGAATTTGTGCCTTGTGGATAATCTTAGACTAATTGCACTAGTGAAATTGAGCCTCCATTGTGCAAAGGGGCATGCTTCCACCATAGGCTACAAAGGCATGGAAGAGTTTACCTCTCAATGGATTGTGACCTAGCAAACATGACAAATTTGAGCATGTGTATGCAAGTCTTTAGAAACATGATGTTAATAGTATCTTGCTATCAGTATTTGATGAACAATAGCATTTCTAGATCCATGACCTATCCCAATTTTGTCATGTTGGTCCTTTAATACTCCACTTGCCTCTCCTTTGTCAAGGCATCTAAGATAGATAGATTCATGATTTGTTTGATATAAAATGCCTAATTTTATCATGAAATTGTAAATTTTGAGCTAAAAAGATCTCCTTTGCATTGAATTGAGATGGTTTGGGCACTTGTTATTGAGTAGATAGTAGATCACATCCTTGTACTAGTCATCACAAGTGATTTCCTCTATAGTGTAATATTGGCAAGATATTTGAGGATGAATCTTGGCTATGGTTTTTTTGCCTTGTCCTTTGACAATTTTTATTAGCTAAATCTCAAGGTTGAACTCTTGTAGGACTATCATCCACCTTTCTCTTCACTCTCATAACTCATTTTGTATTAACATGTGGCTTTTATGGCTAGGTTAGAGACTAGAAAACACTATGCTACATAGGATGTAATGTCTAAACATCTTGACAATTTTAACTAGAGTGAAGGCCTGATGTAGGAGCACCCAATGGTGTAAGGGAAATCTTGCATCACCCAAAAAAATGATGACTTTTATTTTATTTTCTTTTCGATTTTTGTATTTTTGGATACCCAATTGCTTGAATAATGATATAGAGCCTTTAGTTTTTTCAACATGCTAAAAATAACAAACTACTATTTTTAGAAAGTTTGCATTTGAGCACATATGGAAGAAAAAATTTACTCAAGGCTTTGGAATTGAAAAATATGACCTTTGGTGAAGGAATTGGCCAAAGGTCACTTGTGGGCTGAAAGATATTAAAGTTTTCATTTATTTAAAAACCTCTAATTTTTTTAAAGTATAATATGAGGCACTTAGAGGCCCCATATGGCCTTAAAAATGGGTGGAATCAAAAGAGTGGATTCTTAGCGCGTAGAGCACTTTACAAGATTTCTAATGCCTCAAACGGTTCATCAATTGGATGCCCAGATCAAAAGTTATGGCTCTTGGAAGTTGACCTATTTTTGGAGGAAGTTACAAATTTCAAAATTTTGGCTGTAAGGCACAAAAAAGGGCTATTTATGACTAGTTTTGGAAATCCTTTGGGGCAATAGAGAAAAGGGGGAAAGTGGAGAGTCAAGAAAAAGGAGGGAAAATAGAAACCCTAGCTGATTTGAAGCTATAAAAGGCAGAAGGTTCTTGAAAAATCTAGAGAAGGGAAGCTGTAGTGTGTTGCAACCTATTAAGGATTCATCCTTTGATTTGATTTTAGTTTTTGTAATGTAATGTGTTTTCCAAATCAATGAAAGAACATTCATATTTGCTGTGTGCAAGTTGTGTTATTTTATGTTCTAGGATTGACCCCCTCATCAAGTGGTATCAAAGTAGTAGTTCTTGAGTGTGTAGACAGATCCCTGACTGTAAGGTAGTTTGCATGAGGACCTGAGGTTGTGGGTTTCCTATAGAAATCTATCGAGGATGTGGGTTTACTATAGAACTAAAAAAATGCCTCCACGAAGGAACCATGGTGGTGTTGGGAGAAATGCTTTGATAGAAGAGGGTTTTAGAGCCCTGTAAAGGAAAATCGTTGCATTGCAAGAGGAGTTGTGAAGAGGGTTTGAGCCAAGAATAAGAGAAGAAAGTGAAGATAAAACTAAAGAAGAAGAGCTATCTGAGGAAGAACAAGATGATGCAGGAGATCCTACACACATTAGGTTGTTGAGGGCCATTTTGAAGATTGGAAAGAGGCCTAGGATTGATGTCTCTATCTATTATGGAGATCTAAATTTGGAAGAGCTTATTGATTGGATAAATGATATGGAGGAATTTTTGAGTATAAAGATGTGGAGGATCTAGAACGGGTCAAGTTTGTAAAAAATAAAGTTGAAGGGCCATGCCAGTATTTGGTGGAAGGAGGTCCAGTTAGAGAGAAATAGAAGAGGAAAAGGAAAGATTACCAGATGGGATCAAATGGTGGACAAACTAAAGAAGCAGTTCATTCCTGTGGACTATGAGTTGGAGTGTTGAAGAAGTTGCAAGGATTGAAGCAAGGTAACAAGTTTGTTAACACTAGTAGAATTTTGGCAAATAAATGATTAGGTGACTAAAAATTTTAGTCACAACAACTAAAAATGATTAAATTCTACTTATTTTTTGCAACACAACTATAAATGATTAAATAAATGACTAATTTGATCATCGGCTAAAAAACACAACTAAATAATTAGTCACACAAATAAAAATGACTAAATAATTAGTCACACGAAATCGTGATTTCCCTCTTCCCTACCATTTAAACTTTTTATTACAATTAAAAGTAATACTGCGTAAAACATTTCTTGCCTATCCAATTGATTTAGGAGTCAAAACCAGTTGATCTTGGATCAGTTGATCCCTCCCCGATCCAGTGGTCTCTCCAATCGTATGTAGTGGTTCAATCACCATATGAACTATCTATCGTAGGGGCCAATCCATTAAACCCTATAAATCCATCTTGATGAAAATGGCCCCTACTATACTAAGGCTTTTCACCCGACAGAAGCAGAGGCAGTTTCAGGTGTGGGACCCGTAGCAATGGCAAGGGTGGGAGCAACAAGAGGAGCAGGGGTAGCTAGAGCAGTTCTCTTTTTCTAGTTAGCTCTAGATTGTTCCGATGCCCTACGGCCCTACAAGTTCTAATTCTTGACCTTGCTTCTCTGTCTCCACTCTTTTTTAAATCTAAAATTTTGCCCTCCAATTTGGTTGTGTATGTGCATTTTAAGGGCTCCTTGGAGTCTTTGAAAAATTTGGGTGTCGAATAAGTTGCTTCTAAACATAATTTGCGAAGTAGATGTGGGTTTGAAGACTTTTCAGATTAACTTTGACCCTCTGCTAAATCTGGTCACATGCTAAATTTATCTCTCTATTAGGGTTCTTAAAACATAGTAGTTTAGGAAGGGAGTTTTTTTTTAGAACTGCTTGATGGAGAAAGCGTGGGTTTTAAGTTTTGGATGCTAAATTTGACCTTGTAATGATCCCGATAGGATTTCTAAAACTAGGGCTTGACACGGGCTTTGGAAGTCGTTCTTTTATGGCTTCGTTAGAGTTATTTTATGGTGCAATTGAGGTGTTGCCATTTTCGTGGCTGATTTTGGGTTTGTAGTGACCCATTCAGGTTTTTGAAAATTTGGGGCTCCAAGTTGACGCTATAAGCTGGGTGTGGTTCTTTTTTGGTCTTGTTGGGGTTGTTTCATTGTGGAACTTGGTTTTTCTAGGCAAAATTTAACCTTGTGAGTATTGAGTATTGTTTAATGGCTCGATTGGGGTTTTAATAATGGGACTGGGAGCTAGAATCTACTTTCTCTGTTCTGTATGTTGTTTCCCTTAGTACTGATGTAAAATGTGGCATCATAGTTTGGTGTATAGTGTAACCTTTTGTTAGGGGTTGTTGTAGATTATGGTGTTGCAATGAAAATTGTAAATAATTGCACTGTAGTTGAAACAGTGTGTGGTGTAAATTGATATTGTTTGGGATGAAGGGCAAACGAAAGCTGTTAGCTTGGCAGAAAGATTGTGGAGAGAGCTCAAATGAAACAAAAATGAGGAAATAAATATGGTTTCTTTGCCTCAGGAAGGGAAGCATCTAAGTGGGGACAGAAGAATGGAATTAACTGTGGCAAGAAGGACAGGGGCTCGAAATGTAGTTGTGTGTATCAGTGCTGTTGTGGCAAGGCAGCATTGCATAATTATGAGAATTTTTGTAAGAGTTCAGTGCCAATGAGGGTGATGTATTTTTGGAATGGCTCATGGAATGATTTTTTTGCCCAATTTTTGGATTCTCTTAGGGTTGAGTTTTCGGTTGGCATGCCCATTGTAGAGTTGGTAATAGATGGTTCACCCTATCTTGTTGATTTTTTGTGAATGCTGCAAATAGATTTGAGGACATGCTGTCAAAGGTCAATTGCTTGGATTGATAAGAATGGCTCATGTTTCTTTCCCAAATTTATCTTTGAGGGTAACATTGATGAAGAAGTAGCCCCTAAAGTTAAGGTCGAGATTGAAATTCAAATAAGCCCAACTGAGGCCTCAAATGCTGAGAATTGTGATGGAATTTCTGCCAATATGGAGGTTTCAAAAACTGAGCAACTTTGTTTTCCTGGTAATTTTGGAGTTTCAAAAACTCAAAAAAATAGGCTTCCTGGTCAGTTAAAGATTTTGTCCAAGGTTCCAAATTTGAAGCCTGTGGCTGATGTGGTATCCATCAATGGCCCCAAATTAAATGAATTGATCAAGAAATCTTCAGCTGAGGGCCTCACTGGTGCAAATGAATTCGAGAAGGATTTTGGCAAATAAATGATTTATTACTTATGGTTTTATGATGATCAAATGTTTTATTTAGAAGGGGTTAATATGTGGCATTTTTATGTGCAAGAAGAATAGATTGTGATGCAACATTTGGGTATGGATGGTTTAGGCAAACTTGGATTTCTATTAGTGACATAACCAGGTTGGAGAGTACCTTGAGCTGGTCTAAAACACTTTTGGGTGTTTTCGCTCGGAAGTAGAACCTAAGTATAGGAATACAAACGTCGGTGGACAGAGAAAATCATAAATCTGCTGGTCCAATTTTGGATCCAATTTGAGGTCATGAATATCGGATAGAGAAAGTTCCTACATTCTAAAGATAAAATCATAAATTTGCTGGTCCAATTTGAGATCTAATTTGAGATCGTGAAGTCCCAATAGAGAAAGTTCCTACATTCTAAAGATAAAATCATAAATCTACTTGGTCCAATTTGAGGTCCAATTGTAAGGATTTGTCTTTTTAATTATACTTTCTGATACAAATTGTTGCTTTAGAATTATGGTATTGCTTTTCTTCTAATGTTTTCAACCCTCATTTTAGGGAAGAGCTCCGAAGATGGTTCCTTCAGATGGAGACTACACTTTTCCACTATAGGTTTCATCTAGAAACACCAGAGCTTAGGTACTGTCATACTTAGAGCAAAAGTAGGAGTCATGCAATGACAAGATACTCATTTTTGGAGATTTGGTTAAGAACTTTAAATGTTTGGCTATGTGCATAGAGAATGTTCATGGAGTGCAAACTTCCTTACAAATCAATTACCACAACAGAGTTTGAGGTGAATTGCACTTGCTATTTTATACTGATATGGATATGTTCTAACCTATAGTTAACTGTTGTAGCATAACAGATAGTCTAAATAGTTGTTCATATACCATTGTTTCTAATTCAAAATTGCTATACCTTATTCTAGGAGCAAATCACAGGGGGAGTCTATACATAAGACACCATTGTTTCAGATTCAAAATTGCTGGTTCTTTCACAATTGTTTGCTTCATTTATGTGATCTAAGACAATGTGCTATATAGAAAATGCTATCAAAATCACAGTAAAATCCTTTATTCTGAGAAGATTATTCAGAATCTTCCCATCATAACAATGAACAAAAGCATTTGTTATTAACCTGAACTTTGTAAGAGTTTCATCAAATTCTACTTTTCCACTCTCTTTTCCATTTTGAATTTTATTCCCAATTTCATCCATGAAGAACTTCCTCAGCCTGTAGATCCTGCTGTTAGCCATAACTTTACCAGGTGTTGAGGATAGCTTCAAGTTTTTACCCAAACAACAATTGACAAAATTCGGCCTTACTAGATACAATGTGTTGAAAAGCTCTTTGAAGTTATTTTGGAAAAGAGTTCCTGAGAGTATAATGCGCAGTTTTGAATTAACCTTTATGCATGAATTCCATTGTATCTAGTAAGGCCAAATTCAATCATCAAAAGCAACAATTGACAAAATTTGGCCTTACCAGATACACGAATTCATGCCAAAAGGTTAATTCAAAACTGCGCATTATACTCTCAGGAACTCTTTTCCAGAATAACTTCAAAGAGATTTTCAACACATTGTATGTGGTAAGGCCGAATTTTGTCAATTGCTGCTTGGGTAAAAACTCGAAGCTATCCTCGACACCTGGTAAAGTTATGGCTAACAACAGGATCTACAAGCTGAGGAAGTTCTTCATGGACGAAATTGGGAATAAAATTCATAATGGAAAAGCGAGTGGAAAAGTAGAATTTGATGAAACTCTTGCAAAGTTCAAGTTAATGAATGATGCTTTTATTCATTGTTATGATGGGAAGATTCTGAACAGTCTTCCCGGGATAAAGGATTTTACTATGATTTTGAGAGCATCTTCTATACAGTAGGCTGTCGTAGATCAAATAAATGAAGCAAACAATTATGAAAGAACCAACAATTTTGAATTTGAAACAATGGTGTCTTATGTATAGACTCCCCTTGTGATTTGCTCCTAGAATAAGGTATAGCAATTTTGAATTAGAAACAATGGTATATCCTTTTCAACAAATCCATTTTGTGCATATCCTGCAATCATTGCATTCCAAGAGATGACATCTCTTTGAGCCATTCCATCAAACAGTTCACGTGCCTTAATTATCTATACTTCCACATTTTGCATACATGTTTACCAGAGCATTTCCAACTATAATATCTAACAAATATCCCCCTTCCATTATGTTATGATGGATGTCCATACCCTATTCCAAAGCTCCCATTTTGGCACAGGCAGGAAGGATGCTGGCAAAGGTTGTCGAATTTGGATTTACACCTGCTAATTGCATTTGCTTGAAAGTTTCTAAAGTCTTTTCAAAAAATCCATTTTGTGTATATCCCACAATCATTGCATTCCATGAGACAACATCTCTTTGAGGCATTTTGCCAAATAGTTCACATGCCTTGTCAATGCTTCCACATTTTGCATCACCCGCTCTCCCGCAGGCACTTTAGGTCATGCTTGCGGTGATGCGGGGCTTTCCCTGCATCACCACAAGCATGACTTGAAGTGCCTGTGAGAGAGCGGGTGATGCAAAATGCAAAAGCATTGACATTCCAAAGCTCCCATTTTGACACAGGTAGGGAGGATGGTGGCAAAGGTTGTGGAATTTGGCTTTACACTAGCCAATTGCATTTTCTTTAAAATTTCTAAAGCCTTTTCAACAAATCCATTTTGTGCATATCCTGCAATCATTGCATTCCAAGAGATGACATCTCTTTGAGCCATTCCATCAAACAGTTCACGTGCCTTATCTATACTTCCACATTTTGCATACATGTTTACTAGAGCATTTCCAACTATAATATCTGACAAAAATCCCCCTTCCATTATGTTATGATGGATGTCCATACACTGTTCCAAAGCTTCCATTTTGGCATAGGCAAGAAGGATGCTGGCAAAGGTTGTCGAATTTGGATTTACACCTGCTAATTGCATTTTCTTGAAAGTTTCTAAAGCCTTTTTAAAAAATCCATTTTGTGCATATCCCACAATTATTGCATTCCATGAGATGACATCTCTTTGAGGCATTTTGCCAAATAGTTCACATGCCTTGTCAATGCTTCCACATTTTGCATCACCTGCTCTCCCTCAGGCACTTCAAGTCATGCTTGCGGGAGAACGGGTGATGTAAAATGTGGAAGCATTGACATTCCAAAGCTCCCATTTTGACACAGGTAGGGAGGATGCTGGCAAAGGTTGTGGAATTTGGCTTTACACCAGCCAATTGCATTTGTTTTAAAATTTCTAAAGCCTTTTCAACAAATCCATTTTGTGCATATCTTGCAATCATTGCATTGCAAGAGATGACATCTCTTTGAGCCATTTTTTGCAAGTATGTACCTAATCGGTGGTCATTGATGTCAACATATCTTTGTTGTCATTGATGTCAACTGTATCCTATCTTGCTATTTGTTTAGAAGCTTTACATGTTGAGGATATTGAGAAAATTTGCTCCTTCAAAAGAAACAAAGAGTTGTAGTGAATTACAGTGAAGATAGTGTATTGCATACTGAAGAATAGTCCAGAAGATTGCTCCTCATTTCTTGTATATTGAAGATATTTGTTTGCAGATTGGAATTCATTTAGAGGCATGTCTGAAGATGCTAAATCCTGAGTTTGAGCCTTCAGTTATCATGTGGGATGAAGGGATTTGATATTTTGGAATGGAATGGATGGAAGAGGATGGTTGGGATTTTTGAGAGGTGGATGACTCATTGGACTTGCTTTTTTGTTTAGGGACCCATACCATTTTAGTTTTTGACTTTGCTTGTGAAGGTATGGGCTTGGGTGGCTTTTTGGATGGATTTTGATTTGATTTTTTGGGTTGATTTTGTAAGGATTAGGGTCCTTAGGATTTTTGGCTTTACATGTAGAGGCATCTAAATGTTTATTTTTGAATCCTAAGGGGTGGATGGAATGAGTGGAAGCTTTATGTTTGGACCATGTGTGCATTTGTTGGTCATGATTAGGAATGTGAGGGAATTTATGAATGATAGGATGTTAGGTTTTGAGAGCAATGGAAGTAAAGTGGATGGAGGGAAATTACGAGTTGGAAGGAGTGGAGGTAAATTGGATGGCGGAAGGTGAATGGTCACAGACTTTTGACACTTGTAGGATGGAGGAGGTGGAATAGCAACATATGTTTTGGGTATATGATGGGATGTGCGATGGAAAGTGGTGGACTTAGGAGGAATGGAGGAAGTACCAACATTGTTAGATTGTTGACCTTGAGGTGTGTATCCAAGGCCATATGAGCGTGGAGGGACTTTGACATGGATGGGCTCCAAAATACCTTGTTCGTGAAGGCCTATGCCTTTACCTTGGTAGTTCATGTTTTGGAGCATGCGATTGATGATAGGACTATGTGTGATATGGACACTAGACTTGAGCAGATTATTTGATGGAGAAGGTGAAGTGATGGACAAAGGTGGTTGTGTTCCTAAGGAAGAACACTCATGAATGAAGGCAGATAGGCCAAGGGAATATGATGGTGGACTTGAAATGGGATCGAAGGTGGATGTGGAAGGATCATTAGGATCTTTATTATGTTCATATAGATCCAAGTTATTTGTGTGATCTTCTATGTGTATTTGCGAGGAACTTGTCTAATTATGGGGAGTGGAAGTGGTTGGATCATGGATGGATGGAGTGATAAGCTCTCGACCCTGGAATGCATAAAGTTGTCTAAGAGGATCATCATGGTCTTCTTGATCATCGAGGGGATCCTGATCATAGATGGGATCAAGTGTGTTATGAAGGGGTGCAACAGAAGGTGTTTGATCTTGATTCGAATGAGGGCTAGATGTTTCCAAATGCTTAGGATTATGCTCTTCACATAGCTCTTGACTTTGGGTGGAAGTGGATTTGGATAACTCTAGGAGAGGCTCAATGGATAGAGGATTAGATGATAGGGCGGAAGAATTGGACATGGCATTCTAAGGTTCGTTGATAGGCTTATGAATGGATGTTTGATATGGAGATAGGTTGTTCCTTGCTAGTAGCCCTTGGATCACATCCTTTGTAGGTAGATGGGTGATGGAAGGACAATATAGTGGATGGACAATGAGGGTAGATGATGTGGACTCATGATTAGGATTGGGAGTGTGGTGATAGAATGTACTTATAGGATGGATGGGGTAGACTTATGTTTCCCTTGTCAAAGGTGGCATTGGAATTTAAAGGCACTTTGTCTTGCTGCCAAGGTGAACTTGGATAGGCTTGTGAATAGGCTTGGGGTGCTAGAACCTTGTTCTCTAGGATTGTCATGGAATGATGCATATCTTCATATTGTAGTATGTGTTCTTGCAGGATTAGGACCATGTTGATAAATGCTTGACTAGGATGAATGATGATGCAGAGTGATTAGGAATGTGATAGAGTGTGGGATTGATTGGATGATTAGATGGGCGATTAGGGATGATTAGGGTGTGGTTAGGGTTGTGATTTGGAAATGATTAGATTATGACTAGGAAAATGATTAGGGTGAATTTGATTAAATGATGTGATTCGAAAGGGTAATTAGGATGTGAAGGTTGAATGATGAATATATGAATAGGATGTGATTATGATAAGGTGAAATGATTGGATGATGTGTTGGAAGGAATCTTTGGAATGTTTGGAATGAGGGATGACTAGGAGAATCTATTCCCTTTCTCTTATTTCTACAATTGTGTCTTCACGAAATGAGACTTGTGAAATGTGGGATGTTATGGGGATGACAATGGAATGTGATGAGGCCCAGGCTATGATAGAGGCTAATGATATTAGTCTTCGAAAATTCTAGCTCCAAGAGGGTACTCTCGTCTACTAATGACCTTTCAAAGTATAAATTGGTTTTGTCGAGACCTTGAGGTATGGAAGAGATGATTAATTAGAGTGAACCCATGAGTTTCAAAATTCACTTGTAAGGATGGACTTAAACTAGCTGTGGAGTATTAAGCCCAAGTTGTGATTGATGTGAAAAGATGTCAAGGTCTCTTGGTCTAAATTTGTGCTTGTGATATAGTCAAGCTTCGATAGTTTCTCCCTATTTTTCAACCTTAGGAAGACTAATGTTTAGGGTCCTCTATATATGTCAAAGGTTGAATTCTAATGAAATGTTGTGATGAAATTTGATCGTAAAGGAATGAAATGGAATATGTAGAGGGTGAATGAAATTGAATATGTAGGTCTATAAGGTTTTGACACAGTTGCAATCAGATTCGATAGGGAGAGTAGATACTCAAAGTTTTCCCTACGGTTGTGGTGAATTGTGATTGGGAATGATTAGGATGAAATGGATTGGATGGGAATGAATGGATCGGATATGATTAGGAGAATGATGATGATGACTTGGATATGTTTAGGATATGTGATAGTTATATGATGTGGAATGATAATATGAAATTGATTGGATTCAAACGACGAGGATGATGAAATGCGATGATTAAGATTTGATTGGGATTTGATTATGAAGAAGGTGAAAATGGATGATTAAGGTTTGAAATATGATAACTTGGGTATGATTATGGTATGATATTGGTGCAGGAGCACCTACCTGACAGCTGGCCTCCATGAGGCAGTTAGTTTGTTTTAGGTCTGGTTAATGTTTCCAAGAAGGTCTGATAAGACCAATGCATGTAATAAGGTCATGTTGACCATACTTTACTATTTTTAGGTAGTTTGTTAGGACAGCTGTTATGCTGTATGTCCGGTTGGATCCTCCCAGCCACTTGGAAGCTCCCAGCCGCTGGGAATTGAGTGGTAGTACTCGCAGGAAATCCTATTTATGTAGTAGGATCGGTTGGTATTGGATATCATCGATCATCGATCAGACTTTGCAGAGAGTGAGATAGAGGGAGAGACTGAATATTGTATTTGCATCTTTTGAAATCAATAAAGAGATCCTGTTTGTGTCCATTCTCTGTTTTGAATTCCATTGTGTGATCGACTTGCTGTTCTGGTGGTTTCATGGATTTGCTGATCCATTCCACCGGTTGATTCGTCGAATCGGTGGAATGGCTATGTACAGTAGTTTAGGGTTTAGTTTGCATTTTCTGTTTGTTCATGTGCATGTTTGCAGGATCGCAGTCGAGATGTATTGAGAACCCTAGCATGGGTATGTGCTAGGTCGTGCTGATAGTTCGAGTCTGGAAAGTTGTCCAGGAAGTAGATCGGGTCACCTCAGGAGGTTCGGCGGATTGAAAATTCGCTAAGGTTGGAAAATCCATCGCAACGGCATCATCAGGATATTTCTGTGTATATCCTGCAGTTACTTCGGGCGTCATCCGAGTAGGTGGAGATGAGCATGATGCAGTAGTTTGCATAAAGTGAATGTGCATTGGGGTGATCATCATCAGGTGTTGCCGAGGAGGAGCGTATCGGCATAAGGTAGAAGATCGGGTTGACAATTCCTTCGTGGGCCGATAATGTTAAGTTTGGCCGACAACAAGATATTAAAGGAACTGCATGTGACGTCATCGTCATCAGGATAATCGTCATCAGGATATCAGGTAGCAGGATATTGAAGGAGCTGCATGTGACGTCATCGTCATCAGGATAATCGTCATCAAGATATCGGGGTGACGTAAGCATCAAAGGAAAGGTGCATGAGGTTGTCGTCATCAGGATATATGGGAGGAACCGGATGTTCTATATCCTGCTGATGAACATGATGTTGAACATCATGATGATGAAGAAAGAGGTTGGCGGTAAGATGAACAGTGATCGTCAGGAGGATGATCGCGCTTGCCGAATGTGATGATGCTGTCGATAGCCGGATATGATGATGCTGCTGACAGGCGAAAGGGCGAAGGTTTGTCTGCAGGAGGATATCGGTCGGCAGAGAAAATATGATGATGCTGACAGTGTTAAGGGAAATATGATGATGATGAAGGGTTGTAGACATACCTACTGTATGTCAAGGTTTTAGTGTGGATGCCTCTGCATCAGATATGGAATGATTAGGGATGATTAGGATGATGTTAATTGGATGAGGATGGCGATATGGAATGACAAGAATGATGATTAGGACATGATTAGGATGTGGTGGAATGATTTGGGATGATGAATAGAACATGATTAGGATGTGGTGGAATGATTTGGGATGATGAATAGAACATGATTAGGAATGGTTGAATGATGTGAAATGATTAGGAAAGATGACTTGGACGGATTAGGATGATGTGGATTAGATGAATGAGGTGATTAGGGTTTGATAAGGATGACTTTGATATGATTATGGTATGATATGGAATGATTAGGGATGATTAGGATGATGTTAATTGGATGAAAGAGGTGATTAGGATGAGTTTGAAATGGTTAGGGTATGATTAGGATATGATTAAGGTATGATTAGGATGACAATTAGGATGAAGTGTAGTGATTAGGGTGAGGTGTAATGATTGGAAATGATGATTAGGATATGGTTATGACGAGTTGGATTGATTAATAAGGATGATTAGGATGAGGATGACATGTATTGACTAGGAATGATGACTAGGATGATTGGGATATGATGATGATGTGATGACTTGGGATGAATGGATGATGAGTAGGACAATGATATGAATGATGCTAAGTGGATTAGAAAGAGGGTGACTATGTAGAATGATTATGAATGATTAGGTGGAAAGTGGATTATGATATGATTGAAATGTTTAGGATGATGATTAGGTGTTGGTTTGACTTGGAATATTGGTTGAATGGATTAGAAAGAGGATGACATGGAAGGATGATAACGCAGATATGATGCGATTAGGATGAAATGGGTTGGCTTAGGAGGGTGATTAGGAATGATTAGGGTTTGATTAGGAAGAGGGTGATTTGGAATGATTGGGGATGATAAATAGGATATGATGATGAGTTGGATTGATTAAGATGAAAATGGATTAGGACATGACAAGTAGGATGATCAAGATGTGTATGACTAGATGATGTGATTTTGGAAAGGTGATTAGGATAATGTGATTGGGATATGATTGGAATGTTTAGGATGATGATTAGGTGTTGGTTTGACTTGGGATGAATGGATGGAAAGAATGTCTAGGATGATGATTAGGGAAGCACACACATCAATCAAAGAAGACATTTGGCAATCAATTGGTTGTTTTTGATGACTCATGATGTTTTGCAAACACTTGTAGACATGCACAATCCTAGGCTAGGCAAGGACAATACTTGTTGAGTTCCCACTTGGTTACCCAACCATGCCTACTTGTGGTGTATAGCTCCAGGAACTTGGGGCACGGGCTCCCCCTTACAGTACACACTTCTCAGGCACACCAAGTTCTAGGTCCTAGGATGCACAGATCCTGAGGTACCTTGTAATCTCTGCCACAAGCTGAAAAATGTGAGGTGACTATCAGAGTTTCCTCTTGTATCAATAAGTAGAGGGTTTTTGGCCACTAAACAAAAGGGTTCTAGTGTATATCTGGGGGATTGGTACCCCACAAGCATCCAACAAGCTACTTAAGGCTTTAACTAACCCTACTAGGATTTTAATATACACAAAGGTACGCCTCCTTTCGAGCTAGCATTGTATGGTGAGCAGTAATACCGGTTAGACTTGGCTTTCACCTTATCCTCAATTTATATAGCGGACCGGATGAAAGTACCGCTTGGGGTCACAAATGAGTTCTCCTTGCGGATGTGTCTCAAGAGCAGGCCCACTCTAAGGCTGACAAAAGCAAGACAAGCTAACATATTTTTGATCCCCAGGCTTGTAGTAAGTTGCAAGGGGAGAGCATACACATGTGAACTTGCTCACACTCGCACATGTTCATCGACCTTAGAAAATAGATGTGTGGTGTGACAAATGCAAGTGTTCAAGAAGTGTTTTTGATTCCCAAGATCACTTAGAGCACAAGGGAAGAGCATACACACTTTAAAAACCCAAGAAAAGTCACCAAACAAAGCAAGCACTGGTTCATTTTAATCCTCCAAAGATATGTGTGAAAACAACAAGACATATTCATTTTAGTGCACCAAAACGAAGTGTGCCTATGATAACCAACACAAATGCATATGAAAAGAGGAAACCCTACATCAAAATGTGTTAGTAGTTTTAGATTGGAAGTCTTTGACCAACGAACACCACATGGTAAAAATCAGATATTAGTAGCAGAAAAATCCCCATGATAATGCAAAAAACATGAAACATCGAATAGATTCCTTGTGTTGCGAAACACAAGTCAAAGAGGTCAAAAAAAGAGAATCTACAAAGTATCTAAAAATATTGATTAGTTATAGTGAAACAATTAGTAGAATCAGATTGTTCAAGAAATTCCATGCAATTTGAAAAAATTTTTCATAAAAAATGGAGCAAATTTGCACAAGTTACAAGTAGTCAAAGTTTGAAACTAAGTTTGACTTTGACCAAAAAATCACTAATAAAATGACATCTTTACCTAATCAAACCTACACTTCTGCGTAGTTCTCTGAATCCTCTTTAAGACAAGCTCTCGTTCGCAAGATTTCACCTTCGTACGCAGAAGTTATGACTGTTTGAAAAAAAATGCCTATTTTGGCATGTGGAGGCAAACATGGGTTCTTGACTGTCAACATTAACTGCTGGTGGTTAGAAAACTCTGGTCACATGCTAACTATTTAAGTGCCTGGAGGTTATCCTATGGTTAAGGTTAGATTGGCCCCTGGGCTTCAATATGATCAAGGGCTAGATGGATGCAAAAATTCTAAAAAAAAAAGAAACTAGACCGAAAGCCCAAAGCCTAAGCCCTAAGAGCCAATTGTTAAGTGCTAAAACTAGAAATTAAACCTAACTTATAAGTGCCACACTCCTAAGACTAACCCCAAACACCAACCCTAAATAACTAATGCTAAGTCCCTAGCAATCGTTAGGGTTTCATATGGTTGGAAAAAAGACAGTGGCGGTGGGCGTAGAGACAGGAGGTCAAAGTTTGAACAAACGGTGACAATGAATGTTGGAGCGGTAGATAGGAGATTCCCTAGTGGAGACTTTGGTGAATGCAGTGGTGATAGTGAGCACAATCAATGTTTAGACAATGGTGGTAACAAACTATAAATCATGCAGTAGGGGAGATCAGTTAGTAAATAGAACATACGGCGAAGGTGCTAGGTTTTTCGGCTCGAAAGCAAGCGGTGACCAATCTCTAGGCGGTGGCAATAACATTCAAAATGATGGCGACTCTAGGGTTTAGGTGGCAGAAATGCCGACAGGGGTCCTTGTGGTGGTGACGGGAGTTTCCAGAGGTGGCAACCATGTTAGGTTTAGGTTTCAAACTAACGATAGATACAATGATGGCAGGGGTCGGCCCTGCAATGAATAACGATGGATGATTTGTTGATAGCGGTTTAGGGTCTTTACATTGTTGATGGCGATTGTGAGGAGAGTGGGAGGAAGTTGCAGGTCGGTTGGAGGCATTTAAAGCATTAGAGATTCAGGGAGGCTGTGACGAAGTGTCACCCACAATGGCGACAGGAGGCACATGGAGTGGCGACCAAGGTTACCCCTAGTGTCGACAAGAGTGGTCGACGGGTTAACTACAACTGCAGGCTTAGGAAAAAAAAATGGCAGCTAAGGTGCAGCAGTAGTGGAGGGATCAAGATCTTCGACCAAGGTAGGAATGGAGGATGACAGGGTTAGAACCAGTCTTTGACTGTTGACACTGCAACAAAATAAAACCCGCAACATAAAGTATTGCCTGCAAACAAAAGTATTAATCCTGCAACTCATAAACTTTCAGCTACTGGAAACCAACAATGCAAGTAGAGATTCATCTTGCAAACAGAGACTCGAGTGGTACAGCATGTCCATACCGTACGGTATGGATTGCCGTACTAATTTTTTTTCAAAAAAAATCAAAAATTTTGCAGAGACCAAACCCTATCAAATTTTATGTTATTTTTCATGGAAAGGGCCTCTAGGACTCAACGGTGAGGTCCGTTTGAGCTCCAGAGGTCACCTGTGAATTTTCCCTTTCAAAAGTTGACAAAAATTGATCTTTTCACGTCAGGTTCTTCATTTTGTGCTAGGGAAAAACTAGGTTTACAGTTAAAAACATCAAACTATCAAACCATAACTACAATAGAATGCAATCTAGCCTAGAAACCTATCAAACAAGCATGCAAAACAACTAAAATCTAAGCTAACATTGACTAACTTCTATTGTCCTCCTCTATCTTGCACAGTATGTTCTCAGATTTGCAGGTTTATGCAACATCATGAGAAGCTCATGTATTTGATTAGCAAGACTTTGGAGGGTTTACAACAGATTTGAGATGAAAATAGAGCATAAGGGAGCTTAAGGGATGAAAAATGAACTCCAAGAGAGCCAAATGAGCTGGAAAAGGGTGTTTTATAGAAGAGGGAATTTAAATGGAGGGCCCAGATTCATTGTTGACTTGGAGCCAAAATGAAGGGTTAGGGTTTTCCTCCACAAGAGGACAAAAGTGAATTTAAAATTCACAAATATGGTGAGGTGGGAAATGTTTAAATTAAACAAACTTGATTAGTTTATTTAATTCATTTGAGGAAGGGGACACGTGAAAGGGGATTTTTGATGGGATTGATTTATTTATTTGAATAAATCAAGTGAAGGGGACATTAGGGTATGAACAAATAATTAAATAATCAATTGAAATTAATTGTTTAATTATAGGAGAAATATGGTCAAGTGGACAAAAGGGATGAAATTGAATTGGCCTATTGCCTTTGCGACATGAGGACATTTTTTAGTGTCTACAAAGTAAAATATGAATTTATTTAAAACAACGTTTTCATGATATTTTCTTCATTATCTCAAGAAATCATAAAATAGATCATTACACAAAATATCTACTCTTGGAATCAATCTCTTCCCTTTCTCAAATGGCAATACCGCACTTGCCCGTTTAGACTATTAAATTTCAAAAAACAAGCTAAACAACAGACATTCAAATGACCTCCTGCATAGATAGGATTTGAAGTTCACTACTGTCTTATTGTAGCCAAAGGTGCATCACTTACACCACATAGTAAAACATATAGAAGAATCTTATGATACAGAAGCTATTATTCTGGTATCAACAAAGTTCACCATTTGTTATCTTGATTGTGGTGTTTGTAATGTTACAGGGTGCATTTTCCTATTTTCATCAGAAGGTTTTGCTCCAATCCAAAGTTCCATTGCACAATGCATCATTAGTAGTAGCTCAAGGAATTTTTAACATCTTTTTCAATTTCACCACAAGTTTCCAATCATCATTGGACAAATCATCCTGAAAAATAAGTAAAATATTCCATTTTAGACATTAAAAAGTTGTTTTATCAGCCAAAAATGAAAAGCACAAATGTTCAATTAGTATAAAATGCATAATAGTTATAAATACACTATAAAATTACGTAATGTGAATATCAAATAGCCTTACTCTATAGTTTTCTTTCAATATATCTATAGATCTTCTAGTGAGATGACTCACAAATTTATCCTCCATTTCAAAATGCCTACCAAACATTTTTTGTGCTTCATCAACGTTGCTCCCAACAATCTGTAAAGTTCGTATGATAATTCATTAAAAAAACATTTGAAAAGTAGCATCCAAAATCATATAAAACTATTAACAACAAAGATAGCTTCTCAAAATACCTTCATGGCCACTTTTTCACCCTTCTTAGCCATTTCAACAGATTTATGATTGATCTCAATTGAGGCTATTTTGCCAATATCTATGAAATCTTTTGTGGGAACACATAATGGCATGCCAATCTGTAGATGCAATCACCACATATGGTTTTATACAAACCAAAAATGATACAACAATCTTTTACATGGATAAGTCATAACACCGAAAAGACTAGGTTTATATATTGACCCTTGCAATGCCTTGAAGAATATCAACACCAACAATTATAGGATCCTTCTTGTTAACAATCTAATTTGGCAAAATGCTCAGTACACAGGGGAAAACAACATCTTATGTAGCCTCCTTTTTCCTTTCTTCCTTAAGATTGTCCATATATGCTTTAAACTGGTCAAATAGATGATAAATAATGTCCGCTGCAAATATCTTGACACCAACTTCATCTGCAAGGTCCCGAGCTTCAAGAGTAATTTTGACATCAAATGCCAAAATTGCAGCATACTCTTTCTTCTTTTTCTCAAGCATTACACTCACACACATGACATCTTTTTTATGCACAAGCCCAATACCAATTGCACTAACTGGGATGCTTACAACTGGGGTCTTCAAGAACTCAAGTAAAGCCTCCAAAGATCCAAGAGTTGAATCTTGAACATAAACTCCTTCCCCACTCGTGTCAATCCAAGACATTACATTATTGATATCTTGCATTGCTTCTTCCTTAATATCCTCTAAATCATCATTAGGTCCAACAACATATAATTGAGTTCCTTCTATGGCATGCTCAAGACCTTGAAATCAAGAAATTGTAGCTAAATTTCATTGTCCACATATATTTGATAAATTTATACTCATAGACATAAAATTATTAGCTTAAAATTTGATACCTGAGTGGTTATCTTGATTCCCTGTGCAACCTTCAACTCCTTATGATGTTGATAAGATCCCTGAAACCAAAAAAACATCTTAAGCTATGGAATATATTATATTATTTTAACAATATGATCAATGTGACATGGTTTGAGTAATCTAAATTTGAGGTGTAGATTATTGTATTCTAGCATAGTAGATCACAAATACCACCCATTCTCCTTTACTATAAAAGAGCATTTCAATTTTTTTAACACCACATATACCCATTAAATAATATGGCACCATAAGGCTTCGAAGAATACATACCACTATGTAGGTTACCACAATGGACCACTCGTAAGGAACATTTTAAATCAGGATCAAAGTCACTTGGATCTTGAAACCAAAAAGGCAATCCCTTGGCTTTTACACCATATATATCAATTTTATCCGTCCTCTGTCCTGATGTTTCAAAAGGTAACTCCTGGTGCCTATAATTTCTCATACTGTTTAACCATTCAACATTTACAAACTATTTTCTATTTTGAACAATTTCCATATCCAAGATTGACTTGATGATGCTATAGTATGGTAAGATTTTACCAGAGTTCTAGTGCAAGTTTTGGGATATAACATTTATTATTTGTTAAGTTACCTAATTGGTAGAAAAGTAAGGCATTTCTAGGTACTATTCATCCCAGAATTAGATTCAGAATCAAATCGCCTATGGAATTGGGCATGGTTGGGATTTTTTGGGCCTAAAACAGTGTGGAATCATTGAGGTACGAACCCTGATGACTCCAAGATAGACGTGACATTTTGAAGAAGTTTCTATGACGATTCTAGAGGCAGGTAATGTTTTCAATGCACTTTTAAAAAAATTACATATATGAACAAGCTACAACATGCTAGAATTAAAAGATTGATTCAACATCATGATAAAGAAAGGTAATCTGCAATAAAAAAATATAATGCAAATATATATATATATATATATATATATATATATATATATATATATAAATATAATCAAAAATGTCATAGTTGTCTAAGAGTTTCCAACTCTTTCAAATACACCATGAAAATTAAGATCCCTAAACAACACATTCAAAATGCTGCATAAACCAGTGGGCCAAGATGTCTAACAACAAGTACATGATAAACATTAACTATGCCATTTTTTGCATATATTTTAGTGGCCACTGTGTGAAGGTTCCTTCTTTCTCTTTTAGACGGATAGCTCCATCTATTTTGTCTTCATAAGCAAGCTGTATGTTACTTGTGACCTTTAAAATATTTACATTTGCATCTCTTATTCCTTTCAAGTTGACTCCATGTACAATAGATAGTGAGTGAATCCGCCCAATGCCCACAACAACACCATCACATGGATCCAACACCCTAACTTTATCCCCTTCTTGGAGTTTATCAATACATATCTGCAAAAAAAAAAAACACATTATATTGAAATACATAATAATTATTATATAGGTAAGGATTACCCTTATTTACATAATAAAACAACCATTACTTATGTTGGAACAAAATTTTAAAACCCTAAAATTTTGTTAATTCCCGCCATTATTCCAAATAAACTATTCTAATGTCTCACCTTTAGGACCTCTCAAAATTTTTGCACATTTCCATCCTATTTGATCTTTTCACTTGTATATGACCATTTCTTAATAGACATCCATGCCAAAATTTTATGCCATTTATTTCCTAGGGTCACATAACATGGTCATTTTGAGGAGTATGCAGTTATTCTTAATCATTTCTGTGTTTTTGTAGTTTACCATAATCTCATAGGTCATCCTCATTGTCTTGGCGGTAGTGGAGAACTAGAGCAATAAGAATCATGTATATTGCACTCCTGCTAGAAACATACAAGTTGTTCACAACATGGCGGTAGGAAGGGCTCGGTCAACCATGTTACCATAATCTTGCAAGTCATCCTCATTTTCTTGGCAGTAGTGCAGGAACTAGAGCAACAAGAATCGTGTATACTGCACTCTCGCTGGAAACATACAAGTTGTTTATAGCATGGTGGTAGGAAGGGATCGGTCAACCATGTATACCACGGTCCATCAGAGGTCTCACCACTTGGTTGCGGCTTGGCGGTAGTAAGTGTCCAAGTTACCGGGCTCTCATGATGGCTTTCAAAGAACGTTTGCAGCAAGGCGGTAAGCAATTAAAGTTGGCAAGATAATCTCATCGTGGTAATGAGAATAGGCACTTGTAGGTTGAAGGTAATGGAATAAAGGGGCTATAAGCCCTGCGATCCTGCTTTGTTTGAGCATAAGGGTTGAGGGTTAGTGGTAATCAAGAAAAGTGAACAAAGGCATTGAAGCTTATCGCCATCCCATGACCAATTTAAACAAGCTCCGCGGTAGTGCGGTAATGATAATAAATGAAGGCATTGAAGCTTATCGCCATCCCATGATCGGTTTAAAAAAGCTCCGTGGTAGTGCAATAATGATAATAAATGAAGGTATTGAATCTTATCGCCATCCCATGGCCGGTTTAAACAAGCTCCATGGTAGTGTAGTAATGATAATAAATGAAGGCATTGAAGCTTATCACCATCCCGTGGCCGGTTTAAACAAGCTCTGCGGTAGTGCCGTAATGATAATAAATGAGTAAACATACTCAATGCGGGTGTGCGATTACTGAGAAATTTGAAAGATATTATCATTTCATCTGATCGTTGGATGAAATTTGATCAAGGGCTTATATTTGAAATGAATTGAATGTGGAGATTTTATAATTTCGTGGTACAAACCAAAAATAATGGTTGAATGCTGAACATTGTGGCTCAATAAAATATGGAAATCTCTCAGCATTTGCTTAGTTCAGAGATTGCAGATTGGCTTATAGAAGGCACCCATTTTGATCTGTTCTTAGCAAGTTTTGAATTGTTCAAGTAAGTCCATCTCTACATTCTCTGCAACAAAGTTTTAAGAATCTTTTCTCTGTTTCAATTCTCCATGCATTTGCTTGAATTTTGAAACCCTAGTTTGTATAATGGCACCCAAGAAGTCTGAATCCACAAGTAAGACCAGGAAGCCTGATCCTGCCCCTAAGAAAAGATCACTGCAACAATCTTTGCTAGATGTTTTACCCAATTCAAATGACAAAGGTCACAAGAAAGTATTTAGGATGTTGTTGAGGGGTGTAGGGATGCCATAATTCCCATTTCTGGCTAGAAACTGTTTTGGTACTTCTGTTAGAAGAAGGATGGTCAGGGACCAGTGGGCAATCCATGGAAGCTGGATTTGGCCAAGCTAATTGTTTCAAATGTATTCGTGGATGTGGAACTAATTCGTACTCTGGCATTGCACTATCACCTGGCTACTAAAACAGTAAGGTTGCCAAATGGATCTTCTCTATTGAGAATTGACAGAAGTGCTATAATTGACTGTTTTATGCTGAGCAAACAAAATCTCACCAAAATTGACCTACAAAACATTGAACAAGAATACAAAAGTTTGAGAACACTCAGAAGTGATGAGCTACTAATATTTATGAGAAGAGGTGCAAACAACAAGATGGTTGATATTCCTTCCAATGTAGTTGAACCATTCCCTGTGGAAGATTTTATAGTCTATTTCAAATGGACCTATTATGCATTGTACCAAGTACTGGGAATTGATGTTGATCAGAGGATGCCAGTTAGTTTGATGATGATGGCTATGAAGATACAAAATTCAGAGGTGAACATTGAGTATGATTTTGCCTCATATCTTGAAAATAAAATACATGATGGATTCATCAGTGTGAAGGAAGATACGAAACCCATGAACTTCAAGTTTTATTCTTTGGTTTGCCATCTGATCCTATATCAAAATATGAATAAATGGTCAAGTAAAATGCACATCAGCATGATTGACAAGACAAGGCAAAGAATGCCTACTCAATGTTGGAGTTACATGTGGGATTCTTACTGCCAGACTGGTAATTATAATGTATTTCATAATGAATTTTCTGTGAGAATAATGAATTCTTTTGGTATTGGGATCCCCATATTATCACCAGAAATGAGGATAATTCTGAGACCTCTTGCACATAAACCAGAGCAAGGTCATACTTTCAATTATGCTGATTGGTTCTTCCTAGCAGAGTACACAATAATTAGGGTATATGATTGCCCCAACCACCTCACAAATTGCCAAAGTTTGTTTTTGACAGAATTGCATTCTTGAAATTCACGTGGCAAATGATGTGGAGGGAAAAGGAAGTGATGAAAAAGGAGAAGAAAGGCACCTTTTTTCTTGATATCACTATCTTTGGAGATTGGTCAATTAGTTTGGACACTCTTGAGGAGCTGAAGGCCTATTTGAAGGCCAAGTACTCTTTGGAATCTGGTGTTGAAAGAGTTTGTGACCTTGAAGGTCAGATGAACATTGTGAGACAAGTGATCTTGACTAAGATGGGCATCTCCCATCAAATTCTTTATGATGAGGATGTGATAAGGAACCTGGTTACTTTTAATGAAGTGTATGACAGGAAGAGGAAATGGGAGATCCTCAAGAAAATTGAAGATGACAAAAAGGAAAATAATCCAATTTTTGAAGGATTTTTTGCTGAAGAGAAAGATCCTTTAAGGAGGATTAATACAATGATTGAAAATTTTGAAAGTATTTATGCTAAATTTGAACTACAACCTACCAAGGCTACCAAACTTCCAGTGAAGAGGACTGCAGGAATTGAGATTCATGAGCCTGCCCCTGATGTCATATCAGTTCAAGATCCACAGATCCCTGAATCACCACCACATAAAAGGTAGAGAACTGAAGGCATGTCTCATTTGGTCCCATATGAGATGTCTGAGGGTGTGGGGGATACTGATGAAGTTGCCAATATTTTGACACTTTTGCATGATGGAGAGGAAGTTGATCAACCATTGGTTGGTCAAGAAACTGATGCACACAAGTCTAAGGTTAGGATGGAAGAAAAAGCCTAAATTGATCCAGGGCTACAAGAAGATGAAAGGGTGGTGGCATCATTGCGATTTATTCAAGATGATTTCATCAAGACTCCAAAGTTTTGAGATTTCTGGTTAAAAATGAAGATGAAGGAGTTTGATGAAAAGGTGTAAATTAATAAGATGGGTGCTGATGAGTCTCAGTATGATCAAATAACCACCCGGACAATCCAAGAACTAAAAATTGATGAAATCAATGCGACTCCTGAGGAAGCAAGACAAATGGTCTTGAAGAGTAACATGTTGATCATCCCAGGTCTTGAATTGAAAAATGTATTCTTGCTTGACCAAGTTAGGAGTCAAGATGACCCTAATCTTGTGTCTGAATTTGATTATGAGGAGGGAATGAGTGGACGTGGTTTCAACCCAAAGATAGAGACTCTTGTCATATGGACAAAACATAAGAACACTAGTAAACCAAGGTTGCTAGATGTTGTTCAGGAAATGAGGGGATTTGCTATGGTGAAAACCTTACAAGATACTTCAGGAAATGAGGCCTCTGCTCTTATAGTCCATTCTGCCATGTTCACCCATGCAGTTGTAAAAAAGTTGGAAAAAAAATTGCAGGATTACGAGGAAACACAACAAGACATGAATGATGAAGTGAATAGGTTGTTCATTAAAAATAGGCAATTGAAAAAGCAATTGCAAGATGTGGGTTCTTCCCAAGTCTATCAATAGTTCCATATCAACCTTCTGTGCCACCAACAACTGGTGATTTCATAGCAACAATGCAAAAGTTTAATGCTTTGAGAACAAAATTTGAAAAAGAAGTTGAGGACCTCAAGAAGCAAAATGAGGAAACAAAAAATGAGACAAGGATCAAGGTCCTTGAAGTCTTTGAGAAAATTTTGGAATACAAGATAAAGCTAGTTGTGGATAAACTTGGGGATGTGCATGATTGCTACTCCATGTTATCTTAGGCCATTAAACAATTGCAAGCAAACTTTTCTATTTTGGAGCCACTGTATAAGAAATGGCAGCCTTCCTTGCACAATTTAGGCATGCTTTGTAGGACACTTCAAAGAAATCTTAATGCTCCTGCTGAATTCAAGCCCACAAAGCAGATGATGACTATGATCATTGAAGAGCATCAATATGCCAGCAGTCAAGACAAAAGGATGCAAGCCAGACTTGAATCTTTTTCTACTTTCAAGCATCAATTTATCACCCCTATTCTGATAGAGGAAAAAAAACAAGTTAAAGGCCTTGATACTTGGAAGGCAAAATTTAGAACAACAGTGTCTGTGGTTATGGAATTCTTCAAAAAGGAGTAGGATATAGATACTTTGAGCTTTAACGTGATTTTGGATAGGGTTATAGCCCTAGATGCAGGATTTGGAAAATTTGTAATTGATGTTAAGGCTATGTTGGATAAAAGATGGAAGGACCATCAGACCAATCTACTCTAAATTTAGGTATTCAAATGGCCCAGTGACCTTACATTCGATACGTGGGAGCAGACATACTTGAAAGGCTGATGTACAGCTACAGGTTCAGGTGCAGAAGGAGCAACAAGCAATTTTGCTGGTGTCAACATGGAGAACAAGGACAAAATTTTGACACTTTTTTGTGATAAGCACAACATAGTTAACAGATACTGCAACATGGAGATGAGTACCTTGCCAGGTCTAAGGTCATGGGTGCTTTATGATGATTAACAGATTCAGATCTTGGTTAACTTGCTTATGCCATTAATTTCTCTTTATTAAACATGTTTAGTTACAAGAGGCCTGAAGCTTGTTGCGTCCCATATTTATAAGGGAAACCAAGGCCTAGACAATCATCATCTTTATGCAAAACAATTTATATATTCCAATATTATCTATCCAATCATATTTCAGATTCAAGACATTACACTTCTATGATAATTTAATATTATAATGGGCAAGGATGGTTAACTTTGTGGATATGTATGGTGTTCTGATTTTCTGTTAATATTCAAGTTCATAAGTTGTTTGACTATCTCCATATTGGCTATTTCCAGTTATTCAAATCAATAGATTTATCAAGGCACATTTTTTCTCATTGTGTGGATGCTTTTAATTGGTTTCTATTAGAAGTTGATGTAATTCCGTTTAAGTGACTTACATTTATTGGTCTCTCTCTAGAGTTAAATCCTTTAAAGTAAATCATACTGGTGGGTTTTCCTTCAAATAGAATTAAAACAACTTACTTGAATAGTACTTGCATGTGTGTGTTAAAACAACAATGACTACCATGAAAGACATAAAAATAATAAATAGCACTCACCTCAATTCCATCACCACTACTACTACTCTAAATATCATGCATATTCTCATCAAGACGTTCAACATAATCACTATCATCATTGTCCTCAAGTTGTGCAGTTTTGTAGAGAGCTCTATTGATAGGGCCTTTTTCTTTTCATTCTGCTCTCATATAATTTCTCTGCATGTGGTTTAATCATCATGCAAAAATTAATATAAGTCAAGTAAAGAATGCAAAAATTATAATTTTTTGTTCAAAATAACATTTATCTTCCACTCTTAAATGACTAAGTCAAGGTATGTTGTGAGATTCTTCCTTTATTGTAAGCAATAGATTCCAGTTTATAGGAGGATTCTTATAGTCATGAGCAAAAAAATTTTCAACAAGAAGGCACAATCCTAGTCCTTCATATGATAAGGAAGTTAGTAAAAGTTGTAAGATGGCAGTCCATATCTCTGTCTTAGGACAGTCCATAACATGGAAGGTATAGGAGAAGATAAAGAGATGCAACAACTAGTAGGGTTTCACCAAACAAAGAGAAGAGATAAAGGCACTGTCAAAACCATTATATAGTGACCAAGAACCCTAGGAATGATAGGAACAAAGCAGAAATGACAGCCTTGACTTTAGGATCAGTGATTAAGAGCTTTACTAAGACATACTCAAAGTGACTGTCTAGAATGATAGAGTCATAATGCAGCATAGGAGCATGTCGTAAACATGATAAGGACAACAATAATGAAGTGAATACTCAAGCAAAATGGTTTGAAGTAGAACATGGTAAATTGTAGTATTGCATGTTTCTTTTGGTTCTGTAAGTAGAACAGTGAGACAATTTGTGATAACGTATTTATGTTAAGCATCAATGCTAAGGTTATAATGGCTAGAATTGTAGTATTGCACATTGAGGGTAGGTTCATTCTTTGTTTACAGTATCCAAGAGCTATGATAACTATTGAAGTATCCAAAAAATGCAATCACAAGGAAGTATAACAAAAACATGGTACAAGTTTACCCAATAACAAGCACACGAAATGAAAGGATAGTGTAATAGAGCCTCTTACCTCATCTGCATCCATAATATTATGCTCATTCCATGCATAAACTATAGGCTTAATGGAGGAAGCCAACTGTGACAATTTCTCAGTAAGACTGTGTAAGCAACTCATTATATGTTGGTACACTTCATTTTAGTTGACATGATCTGTAGAGGCTCTTACTGGGTGTCTAATAGATGGCTCTGAAATCTTTGTTGACGAACTAGATTTCCACTTCATACTACCGTTAGATTTACTAGGATCTAGTGCTGCCATATAATCGAGCATATCTTCCACACCTACTTCTCTATTACTATTTTCCACATAAAATACAATGTCAATATCAACATATAGTTAGTTCAATAAAAAATCAAAATAAATAACCAACGTAAATTGAACCAAAAAGTCATACCCTTACTCCAAGTTTGTCCATTTTGGCCCGCAACCTGCCTCGGCCAAATGTATATCCAGCTGCCACATTATCTCTTGCCCTCTTTCCTTTATAACTCTTTGTCAAATATTCTTTAGAACACATATTTTATTTCAAAGCCTCCCATTGTTTGGGAGATAGAGGGGATTCTAACCTCTCTTTTCCCTCCAAGATTGTTTTTCTATAATTGTATCTATAATTGTTCATCAAAAGTCTCATCTTTTGCTTGTAATATCTTCTAGAGATTTGTCCACCAGTAGTCTCAAAAGCATTTTCCATTTTTTGTATAACATTTTCCACACTTCGTGGATCTTTCTCTACAAAATTTGATTTACAAATATCCAAATGGGCCCTACATCTCACACCCAACTCAGAGGCCCACCTTGCAACATTTTTCCCAATGGGCTCACCATCTCTCGATACCTCAACCAAGAATGGCTTCTTGCCTTCTAATCTTCTTTGTTTTGCATTCCTCTTTATAGATCTGTATAAACCTTGACTCAATATTTTTCTTTTGAAAAAAGTAGGAACATCTTCTATTAAACCACTAGCAATATTTTTGGCTGATCCACTAGTTCCATCAAAAGTTGTAGTAGGCACATTAGATGCAAGTGATCTCTCTTCATGACTTTCATTAACCAAAACTTCATCGTCCTTGGTCACATCAGGTGTGTCATGAGTAGGTAGATCAGTACTGGTCTCTGTAGATTTCACTTCAAACACATTCTTTAATCTTGAATAAATCATCTGCAGCTCACTTACTATCCCTTTCCTCTCATTGTTTTCAATAATCTCTCTTAGACTCTATGCTAAGAGATCATCACAATGTTGCACATCACCATGTGCTATATCAGGCTGCACATCACCATGTGCTATATCGGGCTGCAGATCACCATGTGCTATATCAAGCTGCACATCACTGTGTTATATCGGGCTGCACATCATCATAACTATTCTTTTCACCAACTACATTCGTCCTTGAATCCCAAATGCGTTGGCTTCTACAAGTTGGCAACACTGTATCTTTACTTTCCTTTTGTTTTCTCTCTGCATTTTCTTTGCACTCTTTTTCTTTCCTATAAAACAAAAAAATATCATATTGTCTTAATATACATAAACCTCTTGCCTATAAAATTTCATAAACATAATTAAACAAATAATATACTACTTAGTGGATTTACAACTTGCATGTTTGTCAAACCAAGATGTGATAAATATTCACTATTCTTTGCCACACGTTCTTTACAAAAGCGCTCATAATCTATCAGTGGAACTTCAACAACATGATCACTATCATCTAAATTGTGACTCATAGTCTTTTTCCTCATTTCCTGAAGTCCAAATAAACAATAATATATAAATCAACAACTTGAATCGGTAGAACAAGAGTGGAATATAAACAAAGCCATTATTTTTAGTCAACTAGAGCATATAAACAAATGCAGTCATAGTATATAAGGATTTCATTTCCATTTTAATGATACAGTATATAAGGATAGTCCCCATATGAAATACATTTACAGAGCATATAAGATGCATTCTTAGAAATTAGAGGAGATAGTCTATGACAAGTGACATGACATAGGATGATAGCATATAAGATGCATCGTATGGAGGAGCAAAAATTTAGTAAGTAAATGTGGCACACAGATTGAAACCCAAAGGAAACTCTATTTATTTATCCTTCTATTTGAGAAGAAACTAATTGCCTTTCTGATAGTGTGAATCATCATAATTTCTACTTATATAATCCTCATTATTTCTACTTATATAATTCTACAGAAATTCTGAACACACAAATGTAAGTAAACAAAAAGAGTCAATATGTGCTTTAAAAATGAGTAATTTATTTTTGGAACAAATATAGCTAGTTATATGCATGACCTGTAACAAGACAAGAACTAGAAAAACAACAAAAAGTAGATCTCAACACAAGAGATTACCCTGAAAAACCCAAAGTGGAATAAATTCCTGTACACTAATGCCTTTTCTTATCTTGCTGCTTCTCTACTACATTTTACAAGATCACTATTTTCTTGATGCCTTCACTTATCATCTGCATTGCCAGCAAGATCAGAATCCTGATTGCTCATGTCTGCATCTGCTTGATTTTATTTCTCATCCTCATCTATGTCATGCAATACATTCTCTCTCCCAATCTCTTCATTGGTAATCAAAATATCTTCTCCAAACACTCCATCATCATCTTCATCCACTACTTCGAATGTTTCTTGTAAATTAACATATTGCCCATCAGACATTATATCAACAGCTTCCATGAATTTTCGTTTCAAACAAGACTCTGTTTGAGTGACATATGACCATCCTGGGCTTCTTACATCATCAATCAGAAATGATTGGTTAATTTGAAAAGGGAAAACATAGGGCTCATCCCTCTCTGATAAAAATTATCCTGTATTTGCACGTACAAATCCATAGTCATCAACATGTACTGCAGATGGTCAGATCCACTTACATTTTAATAATATAGGACTATTTTCACCAAAATCCACTCAAATAATTTCTTGGATGAATCCATGATAGAATTTCTTCTAAGTTTTGTGAAGAAATTCAGCACTTACAACACAATCACAATTTGTCTTTCCTTTGTCTTTTTCCTCCACTCTTAAATGGCTACCATAGCTCCACATTTCACTAAAATGCATAGACCATAAATGTGGAGGTTGTGAAAGCTCACTTTCCTCCATTGTTATATCTTGACCTTCTTCTTTTGCATCACTAACTGCATTAGCAATCCATTCTTCAAATTTTGGAAAAGAATCACCTCCAACCAAATCATGACGTCTGCACTTTTGAGGTCGATGTTGCATCCAACTTTGATTCTCTTCTTCATATTTTCTACATAGAATATTAATGTGCAAATAGTAAGATTAATAATATAAATGTGTAAATGCAATTGAGTAAGATTAATATTATAAATGTGTAAATAAATAATTGTGTAAATTTTTTTAACCTGTGCCACTTATCGAACGAAGATGTGTTTTGAAGAATAAAGGAATGCATCGCACTTCTTTCTTGATGTGATAGCTTGAAGCGACATCCATTGCCTTCTAATACTTCACCTGCAACTCTCTCATCTTCATCATCATCCCATACACGTTGATTGACATTTTTAAAATCCTTCATATATTCTATGTAAAATCTAATGGCCTCTTGCATTGAATATCCCTCAGACATGCTGCCTTCTAGTTTTGCCGTAGTACGAACAAATTTTTTCAAAACCTTCATATATCGTTCTATAGGATACATCCATCTTGTTCTTACTGGACCACAATGCTCTAGTTCATATTCTAGATGTATCAAAAGATGCATAGAAATGTTATAGATTGTTGCTAGAAATTCCTGTTCCAATAGACAAAGGACTTCAACAACCTCCTCCCTCAAACTATCAAAGTTTGAAGGATCTAATACATGTGAACTCATTCTCTTTAATATTAGGCCCAACCTTATAATTGCCAATCTTGGCCCCTTTGCCAAACCTAATATATTTACCACAATAGGTAAACTATTTTTGATTATAACATGATAGTCATGGGTCTTTAGGCCTCTTAAGCTATTAATGTCAGTTTGGCTTCTAATAGTACTACTTAGATATCCAATGGGAAAATGAGTTTGAGACATCAACTGTAATAATTGTGCACATTGTTCCTTTGTCCAGCCATAATGAGCACTGTGTTTTCTATATTTTGCATTATCATATTTTTCAACCCAAAGATTTCTACGAATCTTTAGTTCTCAAAATTCTTCACATGATGAAATAGTATCAAAAGCACCAAAAAGAGTTTCTCTAATAGCATAGGCTACATTTTTCTCAATATGCATAAAGTCAACAATATGCCTAATGGCTATATCCTTAAATTATGGCAACTTATAGAATATGCACAACCGTTTTACACCACTTTCATTACATGGATCATATCTACTACCAGCAATCCCACCATTTTCAATAAATGACATTCTTTTTTGTCCATTCTTAATAATGTAATCACCCATTATTAGCAAAGGTGCTTCACGATTCTCTTCTTGACCATTGAAACGTGTTTTTTGTCAATGATATGGATGAACCACTTTAATGTAAGCATGATGTCCACAATAAATACATTTACGCAAACTTCTTGAGTGCCTCGCAAAATCCTTAAAGTTGCAAGCAGGACAACCATTGTATCCATGAATAGTGAGACCAGACAATGTACCATATGCAGGAAGATCATGAATCATAATCAATAAGGAATCTCTTAAAGTGAATTTGATTGAATGACCATCACTTAAAGATTGAATTGCTTCAATTCCTTTCCACAATTCCATTAGCTCATCATATAATGGCTCTAGATAGGCATCTATTGTATCTGAAGTCACACTTTTCTTTCCTGGTATAATCAATGATACCATTAAGAAAAATGGTTTAGTTTCTAACCATGGAGGCAAGTTATAATTTATTAAAAACACTGGCCAAGTTGACCATTTAGTACTTTGATTTGAGAATGGGTTCACCCCATCTAGAGCCAAACCCAACCTTATATTACAAGGATCTTGAGAAAAATCAGGCCATCTGTTATCAAATTCCATCCACATCTTAGAATCAGGCACATGTTGTTTTCCATCAATGCTCTTATTTTGGGCATGCCACTGCATAAGTTCAACAATGTCTTTGCACCTATTCATTCGAAGTAATCGTGGGATTATCAGAAAGTGGTGAAGAACCTTTCTAGGAACCACAGTTGATTTCAACCCTTGTCTATACCTTGCTTCATGACATTTTAGACATTCACTCTCACTTACATGATTTTTGTGAAATAATACACAACCATTAACACATGTGTGGATGTTTTCATACCCCAAGCCAAGATTACTAATTTGCTTTTTACATTGACTTTGTTTTGTTGGCAATGTGGAGTCAGATGGTAACAACGAAGTTAATAATGCCAATAACTTATCTACACTCTCATTTGTCCAACCATGCACCACTTGCAAGTTAAGAATTTGAAAATTTGTTGTCAAATGACTTAACTTGCAATTAGCATACACAGGCTTTAAAGCATCCTCCATTGACTTGGCCCAATCATCGTTTAGACTCTCATTCAACATTCTTTCAACTTCAAACCCTTTGTCTAACATTTCTACCTCTTCATCTATGTTCAGTGCCACTTCATCTATATTTGTTGCCTCTTCATCTCTCACAGTCTGCAATTCTATCATATCTTCATAATAATTGTAAGCCCAAGGGCTTATACCACTATGCCCATATCTTATCATATGTTGATAAATCGCATTTCTTTTTCTCACTCTTCCACCAAGACAATCATTACATGGACATGGATATTTTTCCATTTCCCTCTCTTTGGCTACTCTCTCATCATATGCATGATATTGATCCGTAGTCAACCTTCGACGTTGATCCATCTATAATATTATGCATTCCAGTATTAATTTAGTATAATAGCTATCCTATGCCTAGAAGGCCTTTAAATATAAAATCTTAAAAGGTAACCTTCAATCATGCATATGGTCAAGCTAGGATAACCTTTCCTTCAGTTTGGGCTAGTCATCATGCAGGGAGATCATGCACAGTAGAGGTGTGGTTTTATTTGAGTTCAAGGATCAGTGAAGGATCAACTTCAAAAATATTGAAGATAACATTTTCTTTTGAGTTTTCAAGCTTCAATCATGAAAATATCTCCTGGGGGATGCCCACAAGTAGTTTCCCCAAATATCATGAAAATATCAGTTCACTTTTGGCAATGAGGGTTTTGAATTACCTTTGAATTTGCTGTAGAGTGTGTCCCCATAATTGATTTTGCTGTAGAGGGCCTCGCGGACTTCAAATTTGTGACAACAAACTCTAAATTCCTTGCCTGCCTTTTCAAAAGTCTCCAAGTCGTCTCCAAACAAGCTTTATCACCCATGCAAGTAGCTACTACACTTATATGCACCTAAAACATTTTTTTAGGTACATGCATCAGATAGAGTAAGTGCTTCAATACGTGTCCATGAGAATAACAAACATCAACAACAATTCAATCTCATTCCCATGCTGACAATTATACATTTTACAAGTTGTCTGACTTAGAAATATAGACAAGCTATGTAAACCAATAGATAAATAGCATTTAGAAGAAATTCTAAACAATTTATCAAGATTCCACTTTAAAACCCCAATTAAATAACTAATGTGATGAAGTATTCATAGCAGCAAATCACTTGCCAAAATCATATGCAAAGTCACCAAATAAAGGACTCAAGATGTCAACCATTTCAAATGACAATCATGACAATAGGAAAAACAACATAGAGAATATAGTCATGCCTTTGATTGCAAAGGAGGGGGTAGATATTATAGTCTATAGCAGCATTGAAAAGATGAAAATACAAAATCCATGAAGCCAAACACTTTTGTCAAAATACAAACCCTTACCTAATTAGTTAACTGATGCTTGAAGATTTTATCAGGAAAAGATAGTCATTATATAGATGCTAAAATAGTGACACAAGTGTCTTTGAAAGTGATGATAGTCATGTCATCAAACTGACAGTGAAATCAGTCATCAAAAAGAGTAATGCACAACACCACAGAAGAAAAGAGGAGATCACTATCCATTCAAACAGATGCCCTAATCACAGTCACCAAAGTGGGTTACAACAACAGAGAAAAGATAGTGGAATATTGACTGTCTTTTTGCATCCAAATGTGAATTATGTGAAAATTGTCATATCTCAATAAAAAAAGTAACAGAGGATTTTTTACAGTCAAAAGTCTATGAATAGAATCTTCAAGTTTATCAAAATCAAGCTACTAAGCTATATGATAGTCATAGCAGCAGATGGACAAAGGGAATGTGATTGTGACAGATTTTTGCATACAAAGGACAGTCATCATCAATGATATCTTTGTATTAAGGAATTTGTAGGCAAGTTCGTGATAGGACAACAAAGATCAGTTCATATATGAAACAATGAACAAGGTTTTCATGACAAAGGTTACTGTCAAGATAGCAATAAGAGACAATAAAGACAGTGAAGAGCATATTTAAGGAATGAAATAAATCATGTAATAGTCTTGCATTCTCAACAATAAGCTTTCATTCTCTATTTTGTGACAGCCATTTTGAAAATACAATCATCTTTCAAAGGTTGAATCACACACACAGGTGTAGTGTCTAAGTCACAGGTTGAAGACCATCAAATTTCTTGATGCTAAGGTATTCTAAGTATAAATCATGAATGGAAAAAGTAGAAATTTATCAATAAAGAACCATGAGATCTCTTCATACAATCATTGAAAGAGATAAAACAATCACTAATAATAGAGCACCAAGATTTCAAAGATACAAAACTTTAGAGCAGGCTAAGAGAAGAATAGAGGTACATGGAAAACCTCTGCTTCATAAAACCATTTGTTATTTGCCATCTATCTGCTCCTTTGATATTTTCCATCTATAGTTGGAAATCCCAAAATTCCCTCCTTTCTTCATTCACACGATGATCTCAAAACTATATCCAAACTCAAAGAACTGCGGCCATGAACAATCTTCTCCTATTCAACTACTCATACCCTATTCTTGGCGGCCATGAACAATATTCTCTTGTTCAACTACTCATACCCTATTCTTGGCGGCCATGAATAATCTTCTCTTGTTCGACTACTCTGCATACCCTATTCTCAGTGGCCATGAACAATCTTCTCATCCTAAATGCACAATCTTTGCTTCTTCATAGGTTTCACCTTTTGTTCAAAATTCATAAATGCACAATCCCTCCCTTAATTCCCTCCAAAACTAAAGTGAAAGAAAAAAGAATAGAGGAATTTATTTAGTCTTTTATTTAGTCAATTTTATTTGTAGTTGTGTTTTTTTCCCCATGACTAAATTAGTCATTTATTTAGTCATTTCAATAGTCATTTCAATCGATGACCAAATTAGTCATTTATAATTGTGTTGCAAAAAGTTTTAGTCATGTGATTAAAAGTTTGGTGACGTGACTAAAAGTTTTAGTCACCTGCTCATTTATTTTCCATATTTCTACTAGTGTCAGTTGGTAAACCTGAGAAAGGAGATTCACTTTTGATGAGGAGAGCACTATTTCAACCAGAGACAATGAGGAACCACCGTAGAGGAAGAGTTTGTTAAGAACCGGATGCAAATCAGGAGGTAAATGTTGTAACATTGTAATTGATAGTGGTAGTTTTGCTAACCTAGTTTCAGAGGAGATGGTAACTAAAATAAAGTTGGAAAGATTGAAACACCCTAAGCCCTATGAGATAGCATGGATTCAGGATGATCATAAGCTACTAGTTAGTGAACAATGTTTGGTGAAATTTCATATTGGATCATATCATGATGAAGTATTGTGTGATATTATGCCTATGGATGTATGTCATATTTTGTTGGGTAGAACTTGGTAGTATGATAGGAAAGCTATACATGATGGGAGAAAGAATACATACACTATAACATCAAATGGAAAGAGAATTACCTTGATTCCTTTGGAAGATGATCCTAAGAGTGAAGTATGTAGAAATGCTAGAATATGTTTGGTAGATGGAAGAAAATTTCTGGATGGTTTGAGACATGAGAATATGTGTTATGCCTTGATTCCTAAGAAACCTGAAACATTGAAGGAGATTGAAGAATCACAATATGAGGAGATAATTGAATTGCTGACAGAGTATGAAGACATCATGTTAGATAATGTACCTGAAGGATTGCCACTAATCAGGAGTATCAATCATCACATGGATCTTATACCCAGAGCTAGTTTACGTAACAAACTAGCACATAGAATGACACTGATAGAGAATGAAGAATTGAATAGATAGATACATGAGCTATTGAGGAAAGGTTTGATCAAATAAAGTTTGAGTCCTTGTGCAGTACCTACAGTGTTGGCACCTAAGAAAGATGGAGAACTGAGAAGTTGTACATACTCAAGAGCAATAAACAAGATCATAGTTAAGTATAGATTTCCTTTACCTAGGATGGATGATATCATGGATTGTTTGAGTGGAGAAAAATATTTCACAAAGATAGACTTGAAGAGTGGATACCATCATATTAGAATCAGAGAAGGAGATGAATGGAAGACTACTTTTAAGACAAATGAAGGATTGTATAAGTGGTTAGTGATGCCTTTTAGATTGACAAATGCACCAAGTACTTTCATGAGATTGATGAATGAAGTTCTGAAGAAATTCTTGGGTAAGTTTGTTATTGTATATTTGGATGATATTCTGATTTTCAGTAAGATAAAAGAAAAATATTTATGGCATATTAGACAAGTATTGCAGAGACTGAGAGGAGAAATTGTTGATAAACCTTAAGAAGTGTAGTTTCATGAAGGAAGAATTGGTATACTTTGGATTTGTGATTTCTACAGAAGGATTGAAGATGGACCATGAGAAAGTGAGCAATTATTGAATGGCCTACACCAAAGAGCATTGGAGAATTCAGATCATTCCATAGATTATCTAGTTTCTATCAGAAGTTCATCAGAAATTTTAGTTCAGTTTGTAACCCTATGACATAGACAATGAGAGGAGACAGAAAAGATTTCAAGTGGACATCAGGAGTAGATAAAAGTTTTGAGTTGTTGAAGCAGAAGGTGACAGAGCAACCTATTTTGGCATTACCAGATTTCAATAAGGTATTTCAAGTAGATTGTGATGCAAGTGGGAATGCAATAGGAGCAAAGTTAAGTCATGAAGGTAGACCTGTAGCATATTTCAGTGAGAAGTTGAATGATGCAAGGAGAAGATATTCAATTTATGATCAAGAGTTCTATTGCATAATTCAAGCCTTGAAGAAGTGGAGACATTACTTATTGCCTAAAGAGTTTGTGTTGTATACAGATCATCAAGCTTTGCAGTATTTAAACAGTCAAGGTAGGTTAAATCAGAGACATATGAGATGGGTAGAATTCATGCAAAGTTATACTTTTGTATTGAAGCATAGGAGTGGAAAATCAAACAAAGTTGCAAATGCACTGAGTAAGAGAAGGAACTTGTTGACAGAGATGAGAGTTGAAGTGTTGGGATTTGATGAATTGAAGAATCTGTATGAGGAAGATCTTGATTTTATAGAACCTTGAAAGGCATGTAAGGAACTTGTTGTGACAAATACGAGTAAGTGGTTGGATTATTTCATTCAGGAAGATATGTTGTTCAGAGGAAATCAGTTATGCATACCTAGAAGTTCAATGAGAGATAATTTGATCAAAGAGAAACATAGTGGTGGATTGGCAGGACATTTTGGCATTGATAAGATAGTGGCTTTAGTGAGTAGAAATTACTTTTAGCCTCAGATACATAAGGATGTTAGGAAATTTGTGCAGAGTTGTAGAGTTTGTCAAGTTGCAAAAGGGATAGTCAGAACACTAGATTGTATAAACCTTTGACAGTACCAGAGAGACCTTGGGAAGACATAAGTATGGATTTTGTAATGGGATTACCGAAGACACAAAGAGGACATGATTCAATATTTGTAGTGGTGGACAGATCTTCAAAGATGACACATTTCATACCTTGTAAGAAGACAACTGATGCAGTGCATGTAGCTGACCTATTTTCCAAGGAGATTATGAGATTGTGAGATTGCATAGATTACCTAAGAGCATAATTTTAGATAGAGATACAAGATTTCTAGTATATTTTTGGAAGACACTTTGGAAGATGATGAAGATAGATTTGAAGTTCAGTTCAACATTTCATCCATAGACTATGGGTAGACAGAGGTAGTGAATAGGAGTTTGGGAAACTTGTTGAGATGTTTGGTTGGAGAGAAGCCAGGAAGTTGGGATTTGATTCTTTCACAAGTAGAGTTTGCATAGTGATTAGGAACACCAAAAGAACACCTTTTAAGATTGTTACCAGAGTAAACCCTAGAGGAGTAGTATATTTGAGAGATATCAACATGTAAAATAAGAGAAGTACAGAAGTAGAAGAATTTGCAAGACACATGGAGATAGTACATAACCAGGTGAAGAAGCATTTGGAGGAGATGAACAACAAGTATAAAGAGCGATCATATGAGAAGAGAAGACACAAGGAATTTGCAGTTGGAGATAAAGTGATGGTGTACTTCAGAAAAAGAAAGATTTCTATTTGGGACATATAACAAGTTGAAGATGAATAAATTTGGACCTTGTAGGATACTCAGGAAATTTAGTTCAGGAAATGCATATGAAGTGAAGTTATCAGAGACATTGGACATATCACCTATTTTCAACATTGCAGACCTATATCAGTATCAGGAAGTAGAGTGCAGTGACAACATGACAGAAGACTTGAAGAAGCAGTTACCACAACAAGCACCAGAGCAGATTGAAGACATTCTAGACAACAGAATTGGATGTAGCACAAGAGGAAGACAATACAAAGAATACCTTGTGAAGTGGAAAGGTAGACCGAAAGTAGATTCATCATGGATTTCTTAGGCTGAGGTGCACCATTTTGGTTTTCCTCTAGCCCCAACAAAGTGAGGGAATCACTTTTCAATAACCTCAGATGTCTGATGCAGGAGCATCCCTAGTTCAAGAGCAATCTTTGATCAACCAAAAAAATTTACATTTTAGTTTGTTTCTTTTCATTTTCTAGTTCAATTCAAGTAGTTCAGTTAGTAATAGTTTCTTTATTTTGGTCCACATTCTATCGCAATTGCATTTTAGATCTTGAGGAGTTGGACTTAACATCTAGACACATTCATTCACAACATATCTAAAATTTAGAGCATTTGGATCAGGTACCGGTAAGTTATTGCTATCAGAAGATCGACTATTTTATTAGAACAGAGCATCCTGACAGTCTCAAACTATCAAGCTAAAGGAGAAGACCTGCGGAGTGATTCACAACTCATAGAGGTAAATTACACATCATTCAATGTACTTTGGGTTCATGGCCAACCTTCCTGAGATCTACACACAACTCTAGTCATTCAAGAAGGAGTTCCATTCAATTAGGTCTGACCAATTTGTGTACTTACATTACAGCTCTTCATTGGAGTTTGTGATCTTCCTTGGCCAATGCATAGGAGTTTTTTGTATCAAAGATGATATATATTGATATAATAGATGTCTAGGAAAGCATAATTTGATAGTTGATGATTAGCATCTAGTTGATAGTTTGATTTTACGTAAAGAAGCTTCAAAGCCATATCTTGTGCATATTTTGTAATCATTCCTGTGAGCCCTAATTGTAAGCCTGCATGTTGCTGGCTAATCTGTATTTGAATTCTATGATATACTAAATGACCGAATCTATATTTGCTTTAGATTTTTGAGTTATTTTTGTTGTGTTACTCTAGTTGCACGGTCTGGATTATTCTTTTTGAGGACCCTCCTAACTATGACTGCACCAAGGTTTTAGGTGTTGAAGTGCACTACAAGTTAGTTTTTCAATGTTCTATCTCAAGACTGTGTTAAGTGTTTATTAGTGATGCCAAGTTTAGTATCCACATTTTTGTGATAGAAAGAAAACATATATTTTAGAGGAAAGAAGGTTTGAGAAGGCTTGTGCAAGTGGTATGTTTCTTGTGAAGATATTCACATGATGCTAATTGGTCTATCCAATACTGCTTTAGGTTTGGAGCTGTTATGTGGAAGAATAAGTGTTTGTTGGACTGATTTCATGTGCTTTTGTGATCCCATCAAATGTTTAGAAGTGTGCCTTAGCTTGGTGTTGGGATAACGTGTCATTAACCTTGTAAATCCCAATATTGTATTTATTGTAATTTGTAATTACCCATAAGAGAATGAGGTAGTTTCACCAGCAGTGGTAATTCTAGAGTCACCAGAGGTCATTATGGAGTGACATTTACGGTTGACAATTGTAAAAATCTTGAGTAAATGAGTGTAGGCTCCACCTTGGGAGAATATGCTATTTTTAGCATGTATAACACACATCATAATATTTAGTGGGTGCATGTAAGAAAATCTATGACAGCTGTAAGTTGTCATAAGATTCTATGACACTATGATACATATGACGGATATTTATTAGTTGTAAGTTTCTATGTTTAACCCTAGGTGCCCATGTTGGGAAAATACACTTTGGTGGAATCTATGATGGTTATGACACGTCATAAGATGCTATAAGAGACCATATTTAGCCTTGGGCACCCAAAATTACATGGATGACTTTGGACAAGTGGCAGAAGCTTGTAAGGAGGCATTTAATGTTTACATGTTGGAGATTCTCTGGAGAGAGAAAGTGGATGCCTAGATTGGTATGAGAGCACTTCTATAAGTATCTTTCCATGTATTTGTTGTAGCATATAGATTTACAGGTACTTAAGTGTTGTAGGAATGCTGTCAGATTAAAGACTGGTGGAAAGAGCTGTGTAGTTGATGTATTATACAATCTTTTGTAGATTTGTACAAACTTGTGCCTCTTTCTTGCTAGAGTTTTTTACCCAAAAGGGTTTTCTCCATTAGACATTGTGTCATTGTGTGTTCAATTTTTAGATTTGTGGCTTCTATGTTGCATATTTTATATTCTATTTCAATCTCCATTCTCTAATACACCATTAAATATCATTAAACATATTGAATCGGATTTATGTTGAGTAGTTGTTGTCTTCATTTCTAACATTTGGTATTAGAGCTTGGCCAACTTTGACTCTTGGCTGGTAGTGTGAAGGCTGTGTAGCTGCAGTTAGAGATTTGGTTGTATTTGTTTTATAGATCTTGATTTGATATTTGTGAGGCCGATTTATTTCACTTCCCTATTTTGGTCATTTCATATCATAGTTGGAGACATTTTCAGACATTTAGAGACTATTGATTTCCATTATGTAGATTTAGACTATATTTCTTAATTTTGGTTTAGCTTTGATTAGTTATGTGGTGATTTGATTAGATTCCATTTTGATGCTCTTATGATGCTAGACATGTGAGATACATTTGATGATTATATATGATGTTGATTATGATCTCATTATGTGGAATTGTTATTGGATTTTGATTCTGAGATATTAGATAGAAAATACAATTTTAAATCTTAATTATGATGTGAGTTGTTTAATGTTGTGTATGAATTATGCGATGAAATGATTATTACTTCTTTTATTTATGGACCATTTAATGTGATTTTACACCTCCTTATGTATTTATTAGAGTTCCAAACTTACCCTAGGTGGTACCCCTAGGGTCTAGGGTCCATTTGGACTTACTAAACCATAAGGTAACTTCCATCTAGTCACTCTAAACTTGGGTTTAGTAAATGTGACGAAATTTCAAAATGGCTAAGGGTGGGAGATGAGTCATGCCTTGGAAAAGGCCCATCTCCCTTCCCAGGGCTTGGGGATTCCTCCACCATGAAGACTTGTAGGGTCTTCAAGACCCCCAAGTGTGTGGAACCTCCCTCCAAGACTCTCACACATGTGTGAGAGCATCTTGGAGAGAGGGGGTTCTCTTGGAGGATAAGAGGATGACATGTGTCATCTCTTATCCTCATGGAGCCATGAGGAGAGTTGCCACCTCTCCACTTGGGCTCTAACACGTGTGAGAGCACAAGTGGATAAGGTGAGGGTTTGAATGGATAAGAGGGTGACACTTGTCACCCTCACATTCCTTCTCCCTTGCAAGTGGCATGGGATGCGGAAGGAGAAGGTGACAAGTGTCACCTTCTCATTCCTCAGGGTCTAATTTGGAGGCCTATTTTATCTCCTCTTGGAGAGGAGTTGGGGGTTCTTACTTTTTGAAATTTTCCTATCTTTGGAGGTTTTGGGAAGGAGTTGGAGAATTTTTTTTGAAGGATTGGAGATTGGAGAAAACTTGTGGGCTCTTCTTCAACATGAATCCAATATTGGGCTCTTAAGGTAAGCCCTATGGCATTAGTCATTCCCTATGCTTAGTTCATTTTTGTTTGTGTTTAAAATTTTGTGTTGGGTGTTATTTTCTTTTGTGTGGGTTTTGGGTGTTGGTAAGAGCCTCTCCATTTGGAGAAAATGCTCAACTTGTAAGGGGTGGGGGAGAGTGAACCTCCTCGAGGTCACCTCATGGTGTTGATCTATTTATAGCTTTGAGGGAATTTTATGGAGTTGGGATTATTTTTGGTTGGCATGAGTGCTATGGTGATGAGCCAAATAATTGACTCATTTAATTATCAATATTTTCATGTTCTGATAAACTTTTAAAAAACATATTGGCATATAAATACATATTATTATAATTATATTTGTCTTGAGAATTGATTATGCTTATATTTTGTTTCCATTACGCTTTGATGAAATCTCTTTAATATTGATACTTGAATGACATTTTTCTATGTGCATATCTCATAATTTGTGGTATAAGTTATGGATGTTAAATAAGGATTGCAGCAGTTGAACTTCAACTAAACTCCAGATAGCTTCGGAGGCCAATACTTCCTAAGCATCATCCTCCCCTGAGTTGATGATTTCCAGCAAATGCTCCTGAAGACTCTCTAAGCCCTACAAAATTCCCAATCAACACCTCAATCCTTGCCACACCTTTTGATTACACTGCCATGTCACTGAACTTAGTGACCCCGATATCCGATGGTAGACGTCAGCCCCAGCTATTGCTATCTCTAGGTGCTCTACTATTTTAGGGAACTCATGGAGTTTGACCTGCTAATCACTTTATTCAGATCGCGAGTCTAGAGTTCCTTGCAACTGATTGTGTAGTTAAGCAAATAATTCAGTTGGTTGTTCTAGTTCACTGTAGTTAGACTCACAATTAGCTTCTCTTTCCAATAAGGCTCGATTGTATAAGTAGAAGAGCCATTGTACCTTATGAAGTTAGTTCCTATTTTTATGAATTAATTGTTCATCACAGTTTGTTTTCAGTAGAAGAAAAACCTCTGAGTTTTGAGCATGTATGTTCTTTGAATGAGAATATAATGCAAATGAAGGGAGATTTCTTTTGAAAGAAGTTATTGAGCAAAGAGGATCATCTCCAGTTGGGAAAGTAGGGCTTGCTCCCCATCTTGGAGAGGATCTCTCGGTATTCTGTTTGTGTTATTTCCATTCCTGTTAATTTCTTTGTAGCAAATTGTTATATGCGTTGTTTCCTGTTATCTGTCCTCACCTGCAGGGTTATTCTTCAAAAATAGAAAAATCATAAAAATTAGATCTGTTATCTCTTTAAGCATTATGATGTTCAGAGTGTTGCATGCCTAAGAAGTAACAATAGATTTCATTTCTTTTATTTCTGCAAGTGTGTTCATTTCCAGCAACTAGATCAAACTTTCATTTCAGCACGTGTGTTTGTTTTAAAGCAATTAGATTAGTGTTTATTTCAGCAACTATGTTTATTTCAGTAATGTTAAGAATAGTTTCTTTCCAACTAAGAGTGTTTCTTTTCAAACAAATTAAGGTAGTTTATTTCATGAGCAAGAAGATTAGAACTCCAACTGTGTAAGGGTCCCTAAACCAATCCTTGGTCCTCAACCATTTTGTTCAAAACCCCCCAACAAATAGTCTTATCGCATATCGCTCTAGACACCTCCAGATTGATAAAGAGTAAATGATGATGTATTAATAAAGCCTACTCCAAATTCATCATTCTTGGCGCATTTGCCGGGGATAATCTACAAATCATTGTAGGTTTAAGGTGTCGATAAGACTTTCAATCCATTAGTTTATAAGAAGACCTAGGGACGCCTTAGGTTGATTCATTAGACATCCTATAGCAGATATACCTCTGGAGGCTAATTTGGAAGAACCTCCAGATCATCCAATCAATCAAGGATTACCACTACCATCCGAGTCTTCCAACTCATCTACCACTTCCTCAACCATGGGTGATCAAGAAGACCCACCTATTAACATAACTTTCTCTTATCTGATAGCCATTGTCCCTAAGTTAAATGAGCCTCCTATGAAAAACATATCCATTGCATTTTTATCTACCTTTAGGGGAAAAACGCCAGAAGATCTAGACCAGTTCCTATTCGAGTTCAAAGTTCTGTGTCAAACTTACGACTATGCAACTGATAACCAAAAGATGAAAATTTTTCCTTCTACTCTCAAGGAATCAACTTTAAGATGGTTCATGGGCTTAGTAGTAGACTCTATCAACACATGGGATGATATGGAAATAGTTTTTCTTGATAAATATTAGGATTACTATAGAGTCAGGGATCATAAAGATGAACTTTTCGGCATGAAACAAATGGAGGGGGAGAACTTAGAACACTATGTGGATAGATTTTTATTTGTCCATAGGAGGTGTGGAAACAACCTAGATGAGGAATTAAGTAAAACTATCTTTTTAAGAGGAATTGATGATGACAACAGAGAGGCATTAAAGTTGATGGGTAAAGGAGACATTAATAAACAAACTTTTGAAGAAATTATAGAAGTTTGCAGAAACTATTCTCGTACAAGAGCTGGCAAGAGAATTTTAAAAAGGGGTAGTAACATTGATGTTATGAAAGTAATGGAAGAACTAACAAATCTTAAAACTGACATCCTACTTCATTTGAATACCACTTTGGATGGCATGTAGGCTAGCAAAAAGAATATTGAGCCCTTAGCTATTTATTTCCCTCATTGTAGAGAAAAACACCCACTTAGGGAATGCCCTTTGAATAGAATTGAGTTGTGTAAAATCTGTGAGAAAAATCATCCTACCAACGAATGTGGCCTACTTCCTGAAATTAAAAATAGACTGAAGAAGGTTCCAACAGATGAGGAAGAGCTGAATTATATTGGTCAAAAACAACCTACTTATGGATTTAACTAGTTTCAAAACCAATATGCTCCAAGGGGAAACTCTTATAATGGACCCTGGGGAATGCAAATGCCGATGCAGATGCCAATGCAAATGCTAATGCAGTGGGGTTCACGGCCTCAACAAGATTGGACAAATCAATCTTGGTCCAATCCATAATGGTCAAACCAACAATAGTATCAACCACAATGGGATCCTCAATACAACCAAGGGATGAGGAGATTTAGAAACCAACCTCAGGCCTTACTTCCAGAACCTTCACAACCTATGAATGCAAATCCCAACGAGCAAGTAAACCAGCCATCATTGCCCGCACAACCAGTTCCAAACCCAAAGAACAATAGACCACAGCAATAGGTATACAATACTAATCCAAATACAACATCCCTGAATGTGGTAGAGATCAATGATATCCAACTTCGATCTAGAAATGTGCCTATAACTATACCTATTGAGGAAGTCATTAAAGAAGAAGAAACGAGTCCTAAGCATGATACACAACAGTCCAATAAGAAGGCTAAAGCACAAGAAATAGAGGAAATTCTGAAGGAGACCCCTATTCCATTCCTAGAATGATTGAAACAGACTCCTCTGCAATCTAAGGAAAACCAACCCTTAGGTGATGACTCCCAATTAATTAAGGAACTTAGAAAAATGCACATTGAAGTTCCTTTGTTACAAGTGATAAAAGAAATTCCTGAGATAAACCAAACCATTAAAATCTTGTGTCTAAAACTTCTAGGTAGAAAAATAAAATTGCCCAACACGATCCAAGTAGAAGGAAAACTTGCGGATGTTCTATCAGGCAAGTTAATCCCTCAAAAGTATGGGGATCCAGGGAGCTCGGTCATTACAATAGACATAAAAGGGGTATTTGTTTCAAATGTTTTAATAGATTTGGGTGCTGCCATCAATGTAATGACATTAGAAACTGTAGAAGTTTTGTCTTTAAAACACGTTCAACCAAGTTCAATTGTAGTACAACTTGCAGACCTATGTATTACCAAACCAGAAGTAATTTTGGAGGACATCATAGTCACCATTGACACTTGGGACTATTCGGTAGATTTCCTTATCCTGTAGACAAGAAAGAAATAATCAGTTTACCCAATAATCCTGGGAAGACCTTGGCTGGCTACAACAACAATGCTTATTGATTGTAGATCCGGAAGTATGACCATTTCAAATGGAAAAAGGCTTAAACAACTTTCTATCTATCCTCTGGCCAAACCATTTCTGCAATATGAAAATAAATCATGGATAGATGACTTGATGGATTCTGATGAAGAGGATGCCTCCTCATTGGCAATGGTAACAATAGTAGAACACTTTGAAGAATGTAATGAGGAATATAAGGAAATGGAACCAAGCAGTGAATCTCCTTATATAGTATTACTCAACAAGAGGTCTCTGTATGGCTTCGGAGAGACCCAAAAGGATCCTTCAAAGCTTTAATTGCCCATACTCTGAAAAGATTGCCTCCCATGTAAATTACCAACAACCAAAAACTCTCCACCAAGTAATACCTCACCTTTGTCCCTTAAACACGCTGTTATGTCCATATAGAGAACTTCTTTATGTCCATACTAGCACAAAACAAATCCCAGTTCAAACCAACAAAGAACTTTCTATCAGCAGTTGGTTAACAGAAGTAGAAGAAATTCGGTTGGCAAAATTGTTGCAACATCACACCCAGGATTTTTCTTGGGAATACAAAGACATGAAAGGAATCCATCCCAATGTTTGTACACACCATATTTATACCGAGGATGTCTGACCTGTTAGGCAACCACAACGAAGAATCAACCCAACTTTAAAAGACATAGTGAAGGAAGAAATTGAGAAATTATTGCAGGTAGGATTCATCTATCCCATCTCTGACAGTCTATGGGTATCGCCATTAGTAATAGTCCCTAAAAGAATGGAAAATGGTGAGTCAGCATAGATTATAGGGAGCTAAACAAAGCTACAAAGAAGGATTATTTTTCACTCCCTTTCATTGACCAAGTCCTAGACAACCTGGCTAGAAGTTGCTATTTCTCCTTCTTAGATGGTTTTAGTGGCTACAACCAGATCCAAGTAGCTCCAGAAGATCAGGATAAGACAACCTTCACCTATCCTTGGGGGACATTTGCCTACAGAGTCTTACAATTTGGGTTATGTAATGTGCCAGCCACATTTCAACGTGTTGTTTTGGCAATATTTGCTGATCTAGCGAATACCTGTGTAGAAGTCTATATGGATGACTTTACGGTGCATGGTAAAACCTTTGATGAAGCCCTGGATAGTTTAAATAAGGTACTTGAAAGATGCAAAGAACACCATCTGTCCTTAAACCATGAAAAATGCTTCCTCATGATGACTGAGGGAATTGTACTTGGTCACCACATCTCATAGGAGGGATTGAAAGTAGATCCCAAAAAGATCAAAATCATAGTACAAATTCCTCCTCCTGAAACTCAAACTGAGGTAAGGAGATTTCTAGGACATGCTAGCTATTACATAAGGTTCATTAAAAATTTTAGTCGAAAAGCTGACCCTATGTTCACCTTGCTAAAAAAAGATTCCAAATTTAAATGGACACAAGAATGCCAATAGTCATTTGAGACCATCAAAAGTGCCCTCATAACTGCTCCATTAATAAAAGGACCAAACTGGGGAGAACCGTTTCACATCCATATAGATGCTTCCAATCATGCCATTGGGGCAATTTTAGGACAATTGAGTGAGTCTGGAGGTATGCATGCAATATATTACATCAACAAAAACTTGAACCCAACCGAGAAAAATTACACCACAATTGAAAAAGAATTTTTGGTAGTAGTTTATGCTATGAACAAATTTTACCACTACATCACAGGCTATAAAATCTTCATACATACTGATCATGTAGCCATAAGATATTTGATGAACAAGGTTGTAGTAGGAGGTAGAATTATCAGATGGTTATTATTATTGCAAGAATTTGACATAACCATTGTTGATAAGCTAGGAAAAGATAATGTTGTTGTTGACTTCTTGTCTAGATTGAATGTGTAAGGAAATAATGAACCAGTGGATGATATGTTTCCTGATGAACATTTGTTCGCTATCTCTATAAAAACTCCATGGTTTGCTGATCTGGCTAATTATCTGGTTTCGAGAAAATGCCAACAAGACTTCAACTCAAAATAAATTAGACAACTAGTTCGGGAGAGCTCCAAATACAAGTGGGTAAATGGTTTTCTATTTAAAAATTGTCCTAATCATGTGTTACGTCAGTGTGTATAGGAAACAAAGGTATATGACATTATCCGTGCATGTCATGATGAACCTTTTGGAGGACACTTTTCAGCTATTAGAACAGGACACAAAATCTTGGGGGCTGGATATTTTTGGCCAACAATGACCAAAGATATTCACCAATATGTCAAGCAATGCAACCAGTGTCAACGAATGCGATGTCCAACCTTCACCACAGAGATGCCACTCCATCCTCAAGTGGCTTTAGAGCCATTTGAAAAATGGGGGATATATTTTGTTGGACCAATTGACCCACCATCAAGAGGAAATCACTACATACTAGTTTGCACAAACTATGCCACCAAATGGGTTGAAGCAAAAGCACTACCAACAGTAAAAGAGGAGAAAGTTGCATATTTCCTGTACAAACATATCTTGCAGTGGTATGGAGCACCCAAAACTCTTGTCTCTGATCAGGGACCACAATTTATGTCTACCATGATCAAAGCATTCCTAGAAAGATATCAGATCAGTCATAGGAAATCTTCTCCATATCATCAATAGAGCAATGATCAGGTTGAAGTAACAAACAAAGAATTGGAAAATATTCTCACCAAAACCATCTCAAGCAAGAGGATAGATTGGGCCGATAGAATGACAGAAGCTGTTTGGGCTTATAATACTACTTGGAGATCCACAACTAACTTCACTCCATATGAGTTAGTTTATGGGAAGCACCTAGTGCTACCCATCGAATATGAGGTAGAGACATTAAGGACAAGACTAGAAGTTGGCATTGATTTAATCGAGGCACAACAACAAAGGGTATTACGGTTAAACAGCGTAGATGAGATGAGAATGGAAGCACTTCAACATATGAAATTAATCCAACAACAAAGGAAAGAATAGAACGACAAGCACATCATCATCAAGCACTTTAAGCAAGAAGATTGGGCCATGTTGTATGATTCTAAATACCAGGATATAAAAGGAAAACTACATACCAGATGGTTGGGGCCTTATGAAATTCAAGAAACCTTCAGCAATGGAGTTGTCTGGTTAGTTCCAATTGATGGAGATTGTAGAGTTTTTCTAGTCAATGGACATAGATTGAAGTTGTATCATAAACCAGCCTCTAAAGAAGAATTCTCTGCCAAAATTTAGTCTCGGATAGAACATTTCTCTGTGGAAGATCTTTCTTCCATGGGAATAATGCTCTAAATGACAATTTTGAAATGAATAAAGCAGTTGAGATTGAAAACCAGAAATGGCGGCCTCTCCTGTTAAAAAAAAATAGGCAAATGTTGAAAACCAGTAATGGCAGCTTTGCCTAGAGGGAAGACTGAAAACCAGTGATGGCGGTCTTTTATTTGAAATTCCCTTCTTTTTCAATAAAAATATTTTGTAGATTCTACAGATCTTTTCATGATTTAATGAGATCCAGATAGCTCCAGATGGCTCCAAATAGCTCCAGATGAAGGGTACCACCTTCTCAAATACCCATGGGCGCAAGACCAATGTGCGGCGGAAATTAATTTGGTAAAAAGATTGAAGTGACATAGTCAAGGTCATGGGTACTTAATATAGGTATACTCTCTTCTTAAAACTTATATAATTATTCTAATATGTATAACTATGCCACGTGTTTCAAAAAGTAACATCATGCAGCTTCAACTTTTGGCACACAAAGATAGCAGTCACGGTAATGATTGTGAGCTGACATGTGGCAATAGGGTACTTAACTGCGAATCTTTCATATTCCCTAAAGAGATCGCAGTACTTGGTCATTAAGAATGGTGAGTTTTAAATTATTTCCAAAAATGGAATAAGCGCCCGATTTGCAAAATCATAATAATAGTTATGATGACCAATTAAGGAGGAAGTACATCTGAATTGACATAAAGACGTAGTGGAATGGCTTCAACTTTGGAAATGTATAGAGGGTAATTAAAATGGTGGCTTTGAAGAAATTTTTTGCACACGCCATCCTGTAGCAACACTCCAGAGTATCTGTCATGAGTACCGAAAGGATAGACGGGACAAGTACCAACCTGCATGCAATTATTACTTCCAACGAATCTGTAGATGGCAACTCATACTTCAATAGCTTTCTTCTTCACTGGGCCAAAATAAAAGTAGTTTTCAACAAACCAAAGTTACAGTGTAACTCCCTTGCTCCAGATTGAATTCCTCCAAACACAGAGTGTCAGACAAAGATAATCACTAGGCATGGGGCAGTATAGTAGAGGCCATGAGGACATGGTAGAAACTAAGTGAGGAGGAGATGATGAGACAAATAATTGACTCATTTAATTATCAATATTTTCATGTTCTGATAAACTTTTAAAAAACATATTGGCATATAAATACATATTATTATAATTATATTTGTCTTGAGAATTGATTATGCTTATGTTTTGTTTCCATTACGTTTTGATGAAATCTCTTTAATATTGATACTTGAATGACATTTTCTATGTGCATATCTCATAATTTGTGGTAAGTTGTGGATGTTAAATAAGGATTGTAGTAGTTGAACTTCAGCTAAACTCTAGATAGCTTTGGAGGCCAATACTTCCTAAGCATCATCCTCCCCTAAGTTGATGATTTCCAGCAAACGCTCCTGAAGACTCTCTAAGCCCTGTAAAATGCCCAATCAACAGCTCAATCCTTGCCATAGCTTTTGATTACACCACCATGTCATTGAACTTAGTGACCCTGATATCTAATGGCAAACGTTAGCCCCAGCTATCGCTGTCACCAGGCGTCCCACTATTTTAAGGAACTCATGGAGTTCACTCTACTAATCACTTTATTTAGATCATGGATCTAGAGTTCCTTGCAAGTGATTGTGTAGTGAAGAAAATAATACAGTTGGCTATTCCATTTCCAGTTCATAGGAATTAGTTAGTAATTAGATTTTCCTTTCAATAAGCATGCAACTGGTTGTTCCAGTTCACTACAGTTAGACTCGCAATTAGCATCTCTTTCCAATAAGGCTTGATTGTATAATAAGAAGAGCCATCGCACCTTATGAAGTGAGTTCCTGTTTTTATCAATTAGTTGTTCATCACAATTTGTTTTCAGCAGAAGAAAAACTTCTGAGTTTTGAGCATGTACGTTCTTTGAATAAGAATATAATGCAAATGAAGGGAGATTTCTTTTGAAAGAAGTTGTTGAGCAAAGAGGATCGTCTCTAGCTGGGAAAGTAGGGCCCGCTTCCCCATCTTGGAGGAGATCTCTCAGTATTCTATTTGTGTTATTTCCATTCCTGTTAATTTCTTTGTAGCAAATTGTTATATGTGTTGTTTCCTGTGATCTGTCCTCACCTGCAGGTTTATTCTTCAAATATAGAAAAATCATAAAAATTAGATTTGTTATCTCTTTAAGCATTGTGATGTTCAGAGTGTTGCATGCCTAAGAAGTAATAATATATTTCCTTTCTTTTATTTCCACAAGTGTGTTCATTTCCAACAACTAGATTAAGCTTTCATTTCAGCACATGTTTGTTTCAAAGCAATTAGATTAGCGTTTATTTAAGCGTGTTTCTTTTAGCAAATGTTAAGAATAGTTTCTATCCAAGCAAGAGTATTTCTTTTCAAACAAATTAAGGTAGTTTATTTCATGAGCAAGAAGATCAGAACTCCAACTGTGCAAGGGTCCTTAAACTGATCCTTGGTCCTCAACCATTCTGTTCAAAAACCCCCCAACAAACAGTCTTATCACATATCGCTCCAGACACCTTCGAATTGATAAAGAGTAAATGATGATGTATTAACAAAGCCTACTCTGACCTCATCACATGGTGTTTTTATGATTCATGGAGATATTATTTTGGCTTGAGGCCTTGTGATATTGAGATTATTGAGTTTTGGAGTGACCTCTTGAGTTGAGGGGTCCACTCCCCTACCCCTCCAAACTCATTTCAATGAGTTTTATATTGTGCTTATTCCTTAGGTGATTTTGTGTTTATGATTTTTGTTGTGGTGTGAGAAAACCTGTGTGAGATCTACCTCCCAGCTCGGGGGTGACCCACTAGTAGGTCTATGGTAGGGAGGAGGGCGATTTGCATGGCTTGGCTTCCCCCTCTTGTGTTTATATCATTGCAGGTTGTTTTTGGATTCTTGGAGCTTGAAGAAATGCTCATGTTGGTCTTATTTGCATTTCTTTGATGGCTATTTTGTGAGCCATGGCCTTGGAGGCCTTATTGTAATTAGTTGTCATAAGTTATTGCTCTCCATTGTATTTGTTGTTGAAAAGAATTTTAATGTGTAATACTTTTTATTGTGATTTCAAATATGTATTATGTTGCTGTTTGAGTTCATAAGGTATTGGAAGGCTTGTTAAAGGAAAATATAACTTGCTGCCATTTTTATTTTCAAATGAAGAAAACATAGTATATGTTATTATTTTGATTTTTGTTGTATGCTAAGATAGAAAAGAAAATAGATCAGTTCTGTTTGAAATGGACTTTGGAAACAAAGAAAAATGTTTAAACTCCTCATGCTATTCACTGTTTTCAAGAGAGAAGTAAAAATAAAGAATCTGTTATATTTAGTTTGTTGTACCAAAGAAAAATAATGAATGGTTATTTTAAATTAGTTGTAAAAAAAAGTACAAAATTTTCATTTTAATTACCGTAAAAAAAAAAGTATTATGTTTTTTTCTACCTTTCATGAAAACTGTATATACAAGTAGTTATTATAAGTTTACAAATCTGATCATTCCTTGTAGTTAAATGACGGTGTATATATATATATATATATATATATATATATATATATATATATATATATATATAAAATGTTGAAAATATATTTTAAACTGCTGTTAAAATTGTGCAAAATAGAGTGTATATAGCTGTGTGTATATATATTATTAGTAATAAAACAAATTTAAATATAATATAAATCAAATATTGTTATTGTACAAAGTGCGTATTTTACTGAGTTTATAATAAAAAGAAAACTATATAGAAAAGATGCTGAGTTGAACCCCATACGTAGAGGGTTTGGAGTGTTTGTTTAACAAAGGAAAAAAAACAAATTGGGTGGATGGCGGCCATGGCCGTCGCCCACCGTAAACCCCTTATTTGAGTCATGAGGGGTGTGGGGAGGGGGCCGTGCCCCCACCCACACCCAAATAACGTCCTTACTCAAACTGAAACCTGCTAAATGCGTCCCCACAGCGGTGGCGCCGTGGGGTGTCTACGCCCCTGTCTCTGAGATGAAATCTACCATTACACTTGGATTAAACCTGCAGTTTTTATCATATTTTAACATTATGTATAAATATATATTTACATCATCTCTGCATTATGTGTAACAAAAAGAAATAAATACCTTCTGATTTATACTATATATATATACAAAAAAAAAGATATACCCTATATATATAAAATAAAAACATACCTTTATGAGAGGTATTTCCATGGTTGCCCAAGCCTTGGAGAGAAACTCTACTTGTAACCTGCAAGTGAAAATAAAAAGAGAAGAGAACAAAATGAAAGAAAGGAAATGAGGAGAAAAGAATATGATAGGGTTAGGGCAAACTAAATTAGAAACTAATAAAATATTGGAGAGACTTTAGGGTTGTGAGATGAGTGGGATTTTTAGTCAAATTAATTTATGTTAATCAATCCTCTTTTGCACGTGACCTTCCCTCTCCTTCTCATTTTAAACTTTTATTATTTTTCCTTTTGAGTGATTTTTAAGTTGGTCATATTCTTGTGAGTGGGAATTTATTATTATGATTATTGTGTGTTTTTTTTATTTGGGTTATGAATTAGAGAATTTAGAGGGTTTAATTTTATTCCCTTGAGATATTTTGGTGGGTGGGATTTTAATTATTTTAATACTAGTCTTTAGACTTTCCTAGAGGAATTTATTATAATTAGGTTGGGAAATCCCATTTTATAATTTATTATTGTTGATTGATTTTGTTGGGATGGGCAAAGTGTTTTAATTCTTTTGTGGAAAATTTTACCTTGGCATTTAATTATTTTTAATTGTTGAAATTATATTATTAGTGGACCTTTATTATTTGGGGTTATATTATTTTATAGTTTGATTTATTTGATTTTCATTTAATCAAGGGGTAATTTTTATAATGTTACTCAGGTGAATCTTTTATTTAAATTTCTCTCATAATTATTTTAGAAGGAGACCTCTTTTAAAATAAATACTTCAAACGTTGAAAACACGTTATGCTCCTAAAATTTTCTGAGACTTAGGGCAGTTAACTTAAACAATTTTCCTTGGCTTTAATTAAGAATTATTTTACTTGGCAATTATTAGTTTTCACAAAGGCATATTTTATTTTATTTTTATGCTTTAGAATTAGGGTTGGATTTCAACTCATGTCGGATCATGTCACTCACTTAGGAAACTTAGGGTTTGGGTCCATTCGATCCTAACCCTAGTAGTCACGCCCCTCGCATCGCATAACCCCCTAGTCAGCTATCATCATGTAGGGGATTGCATATGTAAATGCTCTTCCCTGAGATTGATTGACATGTTTACACCTTATGCATATTGCCACCGAGCACGCTGACGCGTGTGAGGGGGTTTCTAGAGGCATGTGAATTTTTTTTTGATATTTCGTGTCATGACCACATGACAAATGTGGACATGACACATGTGTTGTGTGTCGTGACTGCATGTGAAATGTGGGCATGACAATATTATGGATGGATCCACCATTGCTTCAACCTCTTGTTTGGACATTGATAAGTTCAATGGTATGGGGTATGAGCTATGGAAGTTGAAAATGGAGGATTTGTTAGAAGAAAGAAACCAGTGGTTGTTTTTTCAAAAAGAGAAGAAACCTAATGAGGTCTCTCTAGATGAGTGGGATAGACTAGATAATAAGGCACGTGGAACTATCTGTTTGTGTCTTGCAGTTTCTATCTTGTTGAATGTCGCGAAGGAAGAGACTACGTATAGCTTGTGGAAACATTTGGGTGAGATCTACCAAGCCAATAATCTGGTAAACGAACTTTACTTGAAGTGTAAACTATTTTCTATGAAAATGAAAGATGGTGAATCAGTTTTAGAGCATTTAAATTCATTTAATTTGTTGTTGAGTCAGCTAGTGTCTATAGATGTTGAAGTTACTGAGGAAGATAATGTATCTTTCTTCTTTGTTATTTACCCGAGTCTTGGGAGAATGTTGTCTTTGCTATCACTGCTAACCTTACAGATTTGAAGTTGGATGCTCTTGTTGCCATTTTAATGGCACATGAATTGAGGAATAAGAGTTTAGATAGTTCAAGGGATGCTCTTAGTGTCAGGGGAAGGTCTAAGGAAAGAGGACCAAAAGGATATTAGAAGGGGTCCAAAGACAAGTCAAAGGGTCATTCAAAGACTCCTAGGAAGAATAATAGAGTTAAGTGTTGAAACTACGGTAAAAGGAGACATGTGAAGGAGTGTAAAAACCCAAAGAAATAATGGGAGAGTGCTTCTAATAAGTCCTCGAATGTAGGTGAAGATATTTTTCTTTCTACATGTAATATTTTTTCTAATGATCACTGGTTGATTGACTCAGGATGCTCATTTCATATGACCCCACATAAGGAATGGTTTTCCACATACAAAGAGTATAATGGAGGTAAAGTGTACTTTGGGGACAACTCTACATATCTGATAGTTGGGAAAGGCAAGGTATTATTGTGTTTCAGTGATGAGAGGATTAAAACCCTCCCTGGTGTTTTGCATGTTCCTAGATTAGCTAGAAATCTGATTTTAGTTTGAAAGTTGAATGATTTGGGAATGCATGTAACATTTGATAAGCATGGTTGTAGATTGGTGAGAGGAAACTTGGTGGTAGCGAAGGGGAAGAGATTGGGAACCTTTTTTAGGATAGATGCCACTACAGTTTGTAATTCATCTTATGTTTCTGAGGCTTCTGAAAACACTTGTATGTTGTGGCACTGTAGATTGGGCCACACAAGTAATAATGTTTTGAAAATAATCAAGAATAAAAACTTGTTGGATGGTTTCTCCTATTGTGATGAGCACTTTGATTTTTGTGAGCATTGTGTGTTTGGTAAATAAAATAGGAAATCATTTCCTTTAGGAAGTAATAGAGAAAAAGAGAAGTTAGAGATTATTCATACAAATGTGTTTGGACATGTGCATATTGACTCTATTAGAAAATATCATTATTTTGTCACCTTTATTGATGATGTATCCATATTTACATGGATTTATTTTACAAAACACAAATATGAAGTTTTCACTAAGTTTAAGGATTTTAAAGTCTTAGTTGAAAACCAATCGGGATTTAAAAAAAATATTAAGATATGACAATAGAGGGGAATATTTCTCTAAGGAATTTAATGAGTTTTGTAAGCATGCAAGTATAATAAGACAAAAGCCAACTCTGTATACACCACAACAGAATGGTGTTGCAAAAAGGATGAACCAAACAAGCATGGAAAGAGTCAAAAGTATGCTAAGTGATTCACAATTGGATAAATGCTTTTGGGCAGAGGTTATGTGTATTGCTTGCTACTTGATTGACATATCTCCTTGTAAGGTTCTTGATTTGACACCTTATGAAGTGTGGACAGGTAAGAAACCGTCTATTTCATATTTAAGGATTTTTGGCTGTGAGGCTTTTGTTCATGTGCCTAAGGAAATGTTGCAAAGATGGTTTCCATTGCACCAAAAGATCGACCTGTTGATGTTTGATACAACCGCTAGAGTTAATGAATCCACGGGAGGTGGTTAAGCCTTGTCACAAACCCAAGCACTGCATTGCACAACACAAGGAGACCATGAGCACACACCTTGCAGCATTCCCCCCCAGTGCAAGCAAGCGGTTCAAATATGTGATCCAGGGTTTGATACCAATTGTTGTAAAGATAGTTTTCATTGAACCAAAAGATCAACTTGTTAATGCCCAATACAACTGCCATAGTTAATGAATCCACAGGGATGGTTAAGCCTTGTCACAAACCCAAGCACTACACTGCACAATACAGGGAGAACAAGGGAACATACCTTGCAACAAGAAAAGCCATCTATGTTGGATCCAAAAGCTAAAAAGTGTACTTTCATTGCATATGGTGATAATGTAAAAGGTTATAAGATTTGGAATCCACTAACCCATAAAATTATCTATTCTAGAGATGTTATTTTTAGGGAACTTAGAGCTATTTCTAAACTTGAGCAACCAAAAGAGAAAGAAAAGGTGAAGAGAGTGCCCTTTGACTTAGAGCAACAAGATGAACCTCAAGAGGAACACAATGATGGATTGGAGGGTGAAGAAGAAGAATATTCAAGTAGTTCTGATGAAGAAGAATATGTTGTTATAGAAGAAGTTGGTATAGATGGGCATCTAGAAGAACAAGTAGAGTCTCTTACTCCACCCTTGAGGAGATCCACAAGAAACCAGAACCCAATTGATAGGTATAGCCCTCTAGATTTTTGTTGTGTATTTTCTTTATTAAGTACTGATGATGAGCCTAGATCCTACAGGGAAGCTATTCATGTAGATGATAGTGAGTCTTGGCAGTTAGCCATGCAAGAGGAGATGATGGCTTTAGACTCTTGTAACACTTGGGATCTTGTTCATTTTCGCAAAGGAAGAAAGGCCATAGGTTGGAAGTGGGTCTTCAAGAAGTTTGGAGTAGATGGTTCATTGGAGAAGTACAAGGCTAGATTGGTAGCTAAGGGCTACTCCCAGAGAGGGAGTTGATTTTAGTAAAATTTTATCTCCTATTGCTAAATTGACTTTTATTAGATTTCTTTTATCCATTGCTACAACCTATGATTGAGAGATTGAGCAAATGGATGTTAAGACTGCATTCTTGCATGGAGATCTTGAGGAAGAAATTTATATGAAACAACCTACATGCTTTGAGGTAAAAGGAAAATAACATTGGGTTTGCAAGTTGAAAAGGTCTCTCTATAGTTTGAAACAGTCCCCCAGAATGTGGTATCAAAAGTTTAACTCATTTGTGTTGAAATTGGATTTTGTTAGGAGTGAGGAGGATCACTATGTTTACATTCATTATATTGATTATTCTATATTATCATTGCATTTTATATTGATGATATGTTATTTTCAACAATACTAAGGGTATGATCAGTGAGCTAAAAGCCCAAATTTCAAGTACATTCGATATGAAGGATCATGGAGCTATCAGGTACATTTTAAGTATGGAGATCAAGAGGGACATTTGTAACAAAAAGCTTTGGTTTTTGCAAAGTAAGTATGTGAATACCATTTTGTAGAGATTTTGTATGTAGGATTGTAACCTAGTTATAATTCCTTTACCCATTGGTACTAAGCTTTCATTAGATATGTGTCCAAATAATGAGGATGATTTTGAGGATATGTCTAATGTGCCATATGCTAGTGCAGTAGGGAGTTTGATGTATACAATGGTTTGCACTAGGCTAGATATTGCCCAAGTAGTGGGAGTTTTGAGCATATTTATGTCTAACCCTGGTAGACAGCATTGGAATTTGTGAAGAGGCTACTTAAATATATTGCAAGTACTCTTGATTATCATTTGGTTTATTTTGGTACTAATAGTGCTGATAAAACTTTGGGCATACAGGGATTTGTTGATGTAGATTGGGCAAGTGACTTGGATAGTCGAAGGTCCACTAGTGGCTATGTGTTTACTTTGTTTGGAGGAGCAATGAGTTGGATGAGTAAGAGGCATACCACAATTGATTTGTCTACCATAGAAGTAGAGTATATGGCTACTACTCATGTCTCTAAGGAGGTAGTTTGGTTGAGGAGACTGTGTACATGTATTGGTTTTGATCGCAGGATCATTTAGATTGGTTGTGATAGTCAGAGTGCTATCTATTTGGCCAAGAATCCTATGTATCATGCTCAGACTAAGCATCTTGATGTTCAGTATCACTTTGTTTGAGAAATGGTTGCAAGTGGATAAATTGAGCTGAAGAAGATAGAAACTCAGGAGAATGTTGCAAATTCATTGACCAAACTTGTGACCACAAAGAAGTCTGTGTGGTGCAGAGAGGCCATGGGACTTGTTTCTAGTGCCTGATTATTTTCATTTGATTTTGTATGGGTTGATTTACAATGTATAATGTCAAGTGGGAGAACGTTGGGATAAGGTGCCATTAACCATGTAAATCCTAATATTATATTTATTCCATTTTATTATTGTAATTTGTAATTACCCATAAGGGAATGAGGTAGTTTCACTGGCAGTGGTAATTTCAAAGTCGCCAGAGGTAATTATAGAGTGACATTTTTGTAAAAATCATGAGTAAATGAGTGTAGGCACCACCTTGGGAGAATCTTCTATTTTTAGCATGTATAACACACATCATAATGTTTGGTGGGTGCATGTAAGAGAATCTATGACAGCTATAAATTGTCATAAGTTTCTATGACACTATGACACATATGATAGATATTTATTAGTTGTAAGTTGCTATGTTTATCCCTAGGTGCCCATCTTGGGAAGATACTCTTTGGTGGAATCTTTGATGGTTATGATGCATCATAAGATGTTGTAAGAGACCAGATTTATCCTTGGGCACCCAATTTGTATGGCTAACTTTGGACAAGTGGAAGGAACTTGTAAGGAGACATTTAATGTTTGCATGTTGGAGATTCTCTAGAGAGAGAAAGTGGATGCCAGATTTGTGTGAGAGCATTTCTATAAGTATTTTTCCATGTATTTGTTGTAGCATACAGATTTACAGGTACTCAGGTGCTATAGCAATGTTGTTGGATTGAAGATTGGTGGAGAGAGTTGTGTAGTTGATGTATTGTACAAATCTATTGCAGATTAATACAAACTTGTGCCTCTTTCCTGGTGGAGTTTTCTACCCAAAAGAGTTTTCTCCATGCAAACACTGTGTCATCGTGTGTTCAATTTTTAGATTCATGGCTTTTGTGTTGAATAATTTATATTTTGTTGCAATCTCCATTCTCTAATACACTGTTAAAGATCATTAAACATATTGAATCAAATTTTTGTTGAGTAGTTGTTGTCTTCATTTCTAACACTTGGAAGAATGTGTTAATGAAGAATAAGTCCTAGTTATCACTTGTCTTGAACCATATTGGGTTTCTTCATCTTTTGGATGCTGACTTGTTGTGGACATTACACATTTCATGTTTACACATTTCATCTTGGCCAACGTAGGAGAAATATTTTGTTGTTTACAGAAGTATAAATAAAAGATCTTGTTTGGTCTGAAATGTAAGAGTGTGTGAGGATGTGTATGTGAGTGTGAAAGTGAGTGTGTGTGTGTGGAGGTGTGGTTAAGGTAATAGTGTTTTCTATGTAGAGGAAGTGAAGAGTTGTGTCAAAGTGAAGTGTGCAGATGAGTCTGATCAGTGAGATTTGTTAAGTGTGATTCTATAAGTGAACATGTTGCATTGTATTTTAGGGAGTTTGTCCTCTCTTGGGTTGTAGCCCCTAAAACTTGTTGTAATATATTTTATCATTATTTGTGAGGCTAGATTTGGATATTAGATCCAAGACACTTGCTCACCATGGTTTTTCCCTTCTTGGGTTTTCCACACAAATTTGGTGTTGTGGTTGTGTGCTTCTGTGTTATGCTTTGGATTGCTTAATTTGCTTTATCATTTGTTTAAGGCAGTAAGAAGATTTGATTGGTAAAGTTAATTTAGAATAAGTTTTGGTATATATTGATTCACCCTCTCTCTCAGTATATTATTATGTTCGAACATCATCTAGATCCCAAATGCAAGTTTCAAAACATATATGAGATGTCTAATATGTATGTATCCTAGTGAGATGTATTTTGTATACATGAATGATTCTACTAAAAGAATCACTTGGAGCCTTTAGAATTGATATCTATAGAAGAAACATGAGGCAGAGGAGTCTTGATACATGTGTCTCTATAACTCCAATATGAGCAAGGACTTGGTAGTTTAGATAACTAACCACTCATCTCATAATCTACTCACATCATCTATGTGAGTATGAAGAGTTGTATAAGGAGTATCTGAACAAAACTTGAGAAGACATATAGTCTTGACTTATGATTTGTCTTTCTAATTACAAATCTTTAGTTCTCGAGTCACCATAGAATCTAGAGAAAACTCAACCCTTTTACATGTACCATTGTGGATGACTTGATAGATAGATAGGAGAATAGTTGACTAACAGGGTGTAATATCCCACATTTGGACCTCTTATAGATGCCTTTGAAAGGAAGCTAGGTGTGCGGAAATCGCTTCCTACACTAATCTAATGAGGGGAGAGCTATGTAAATTCAATTTAATCCTAACTATTACAGCAATGTTAAACTATTAACATGAGATTTGCAGCAATACACATAGAACCAGAAAAGAAGATAGAAGAAGAGAGACAAGATATATGGTGGAGAAAACCCTTATCGGGAGAAAAACCTTACACTCAGAAACCTGCACAATGTATTATCAAAACTGAATAATGTTTACAATACACTTGTAATGCAAGCTTCAATGGTCTTTGACACTCATGTCTGGAGTCAATCCAGAAGCATAACAGTACCTATAAAAACCTATAATACATTTTCTCCTCCAAGCACCTGTTTATATAGAATATACAAGGCAAAATTGGCTCTATCTTGAGATGGGCATCCAACTTGGTCTCATGGCCTAAAACCCATGCCTAAGGACACTTGGTCAACATCGTAGAATGTTTCTGACACTTTTCCATAGCCCCCATCTCAAAGAGGTCACCTATTTCCAAAATGGGTTATGACAGATGCTCTTACGACTCTTACGACCGTCATAGAATGTGTCATAGCAGTTACAACTTATAGCTGTAAGAGAATCTATCATACATAGGTTATAAATAACATATTCTCTTACATGTCATAGTCCACCTTGGGGCACCCAAAGATGCTTCATGACACATGTCTTCACCTATCTTACAAGCTTTTATTTCTTACTCTTACATGTCATAACTTTGTTATAGGAATCTGTGATAACCTTTTTGGTCAATATTCTCTTACACAACATCCAAGATGCCGACACATGGCAAAATATTCCTACCACTAAGTGGGATGCCTATCTCTTCATGTGAGGACAAAATTACAAGTTGTCATCTTCCATGTAGGATGACACATCACCGTGCCACATCCCACAAAATGACAATATGGAATTTACAATTAATTTACAACATAGGCAATGAATAAATAAATATAATCATAAATAATGCAAGGAATTACCAAGGTTGAGACACCTTAATTCCAAACATTGAGAAATAACAAGATTTAACTGCTATGGGCCAAGAGGCCCATAGACTCTGAACACCATCTGAACTTCTCTATGCTCACTGGCTTCGTCAATGCATCTACAACATTCTTCAAAGTATCTACCTTCTCCAAATTTACCTTCCTATCCTCTACAATGTCTCACATGAAGTGAAACTGTACATCAATATGCTTTGTTCTGGCATGGAAATTTAGATTCTTCACAAGGCAAATTGCACTCTGACTATCACAATTGATCGTAATTTGACCTGCATCAACACCAATATCTGAACACAATATCTTAAGCCAAATGGCTTCTTTACAAGCATGAGTTGCTGCCATGTACTCAGCTTCTATCATGGATAAAGCAACCATAGGTTGTCGCATACTCATCCAACTAATAGCACCACCAGATAGTGTAAACACATAAGCACTGGTGGATCTCCTGCTATCAATGTCACCTACCTAATCTAAATTCACAAATCCATGAATACCAACAGAATGCAGAGGTCCTGTAACATTACCATGATAGCTTATGGAATACTCAGAAGTATCCCTCAAATATCTGAACACTCACTTAACTGCATCCCAATGTACCCATCTAGGATTAGCCATAAATTGACTAAGGACTCCCACTTCTTGGGCAATGTATGGTCTTGTGTAGACCATAGCATACATCAAACTGCCAATAACACTAGCATAAGTTACTCTTCTCATGTCCTCCACCTCACTAGGAGATTTTGAATAATCCTCAATAGACAAAGTTGTCCCCAAAGAAACAAGAACACATAATGGTCTACAATCTGCCATACTGAACCTATCCAACATGGTCTTCACATATTTACTTTGGCTTAACCAAAGTTTTCTGTTAGTTCTGTCTCTTCTGATTTCCATTCCTAGAATGTACCTGGCTACTTCTAGATCTTTCATTTCAAACTATGTTGACAATCAAGATTTAAAATTAGAAATCATATTCTTACCCTTCCCAATGAGCAACATATCATCAACATACACTGCAACAATGAGAATACAATCACCATCAAACTTATAATATACACAGTGATCCAATTTCGATCTCACAAATCCAATTGATAACACGAAGGCATCAAACTTCAAGTACCACCTCCTAGGAGACTGCTTCAAACCATACAAAGATTTATTTAACTTGCAAACCAAATTTTCTTTACCTTTCACCATGTAATGCTCTGGCTGTGACATCTAGATTTCTTCCTCCAAATCACCATGAAGGAAAGATGTCTTCACATCCATCTATTCTACCTCTAAGTCATAAGCTGCTGCAAGAGATAACAGGAATCGAATAGATGTCATCTTTGCAATGGGAGAGAAGATCTCACCATAATCTATACCCTCCACTTGTGAATACCCCTTCACAACCAATCTGGCCTTATACTTCTCAACACTGCCATCTGCACCAAATTTCTTCTTGAACACCCATTTGCATCCAATGGGTTTCCGTCCACCAGGCAAAGGCACCAAGTCCCAAGTTTGATTCTTTTCCAAAGAAGCCATTTCATCCTCCATGGCCTCTTTCCAGGAACCTGCATCTTTCATGTCCATAGCCTCTGATACAGTTCTAGGTTCATCACTGTTAGTAAGCAAAGCAAAAGCACAACTAGAATCAAGCAATGTAAAACCAAACCTTTCAGGTTGCTTTCTTATCCGTGTAGACCTCCTTAAGAGCTGAGGTTGAGGTTTAGCCTCTTCATCTGAGCTTTTAGAGCTGCCAGAGCTCTCCTCCTCATTAGGTCCAACATTGTCTTTCTATTCAGTCTTCTCAGGGGTAGCAGGAAACTGAACAACATCCTCTTTCTTTTGTTTTTCTTCTGGCTGTAAAATAGTGGAAGGTGTAAGCTCTTTAAAGATGACACTTATGCTATACAACACTTTTTTAGCCATAGGGTCCCAAAGCTTGTATCCTTTCACACCGACACCTTAGCCAATGAAGATACACTTAACAGTGTTGTTCTCTAATTTTGACCGCTTCTCCCTAGGCACATGTGCATATGCCTCACAACCAAAAACATGAAGATGCCTTATTGAAGGCTTTCTACTAGGCCACACCTCCATGGGTGTCTTTCCAACAAGAGCTGATGTAGGATATCTATTTACAAGATAGCAAACAGTGGCAACAGCTTCAGCCCAAAACTTTTGTTCTAGGCTAGCTCCACTAAGCATACTCCTAGCCTTCTTTATCAGTGTCCTATTCATCCTCTCTGCAACTCCATTTTGCTGTAGGGTGTATGGAGTTGTCTTATGTATTTCAATCCCAAGTTCCTTGCAATATTTATCAAATTTTGTAGAATAGAACTCATCACCGTTGTTAGTTCTTAAACATTTAATCTTTTTACCAGTCTGATTTTCAGCAAAGGCTTTAAACTCCTTAAACTTACTATACACTTCAGATTTGCTTCTGAGAAAATAAATCCATGTCCTTCTACTGTAGTCATCTATAAAAGATACAAGGTATATAGATTTTGATAATGAAAGAACATTAACATGACCAAATACATCAGAATGAACAAGGTCCAACACACCAGAAGACTTATGAGAACTCGAGTAAAACTGAACACGGTTTCATTTTCCATATATGCAATGTTCACAAAAGTCAAACTCAAGATTACAATCATCTAACCCCTCAACAAGGTTTTTACTTTTCAGGGTACATAGACCCTTCTCACCAATGTGGCCAAATCTCTTATGCCATAACATTATCTTTTCAGCAGGAAGCTTAACTTCCAAGGTATTATTACAACCATCAGGACTAGATGCAACATATTTCTTCATTGCTTGTTCAGATGGTGGGGATGAAGTGACTGCTGCCCTCTTCCTTGAGTTAGAAGAACTATTGGATTGTGAAATGTATGCCTCCAGCTAAAACAGAGTACCTCTCCTAGTACCCTTAGCAAGCACCATAGCTCCTCTAGTCATCTTGCATCCTTCTTTCTAAAAGACAACCTACACGCCTGCATCATTCAACATACTTACAGAAAGCAGGTTCCGTTCTAAGCCTGGGATGTGCATAACCCTAGAGATCCCCTTCACTCGTCCATCAAGGAATCGAATAGAGACTCTTCCACGACCAACAATCTTCAGATGAGAGTCGTAACCCAAGTACACCTTTCCACCATCGAACTCCTCATACTTAGTGAACTAGTCTTGATGCGAGGTCATGTGGAATGATGCACCAGAATCAATCAGCCACACATCATCAGATGCATGGGTTTCCAGGGTTGCGATGAAGAGATCACCATCATCTTGTGACTTGTTAGAATATGAATCAAGAGCTTTCTTTTTCTTTTTCTTCTCCTCTTTGCATTCCTTTCAGAAATGCCCAATTTTTTCATAGTTCCAACAGAGAGCCTTGGACTTTCTAGGAGATTTGGATCTCCCACGGGATTTGGATCTACCCTTCTCAGCTTTCTTGTCCTTCTTTTTCCCTTTCCCCTTGGGTCTTCCACAGACTGCAAGAGTCTCTTTGGCTGCCTCAGAAGACTTTCTCCACATCTCTTTAGACAACAGCGAAGAAACCACTTTATCCATTTTGAATGTGGATGTGGTGCTTCCAATAGCCATGACAAGATGATCCCATGAATCCAACAAAGAACACAGTAGGGTCATAAAACGATCCTCCTCCTCCATCTTCACACCAACAGATGTTAATTGTGCAACCAACATGTTAAAAGCATTCATATGTTCTGCAACGGATCCTCTGTCCTCCATTCAATGAGAATACAACTTCTTTCTCAAGAAAAGATTGTTAACCAGGGATTTGGCTTGATACACATCTCCCAACTTCTTCCAAAGGAAGTTTGCAGTAGCCTCCTCATGGACATTTAACAACACATAATCAACAAGACTAAGTCTTATGAGACCCTTAGCCTTCTGATCCTTTAGATCCCAATTAGCTTGTGACATTACAGCTGGTTTTGTGCCACTGATAGTTTCCCATAGGTCTCGGTCTACAAGCATGTCTTCCATCTTGAGCTTCCACAACTCAAAATTACTGCCATTGAATTTCTCCACCTCTATCCTTCTAGATGTGCTTGCCATCTCCTTGCTGCAATAAGATTTAGAATACTCTGCATAGACTCCCACTCAACTTAAGATCAACTCAAAAAACTCCTACCCAACAAATAGGACCAAAGGTGATCAAGCTCTGATACCAATTGAAAGGAAGCCAGGTGTGCAGAAATCGCTTCCTACACTAATCTAACGAGGGGAGAGCTATGTAAATTCAATTTAATTCTAACTCTTACAGCAATGTTAAACCATTAACATGAGATTTGCAGCAATACACATAGAACTAGAAAGAAGACAAAGAAGAGAGATAAGATATACGGTGGGGAAAACCCTTATCGGGTGAAAAACCCCACACTTAGAAACCTGCACAATGTATTATCAAAACTAAATAATGTTACAATACACTTGAAATGCACACTTCAATGGTCTTCAAAACTCATGTCTGGAGTCAATCTGGCAGCATAACAGTACCTGTAAAAACCTGTAAAAACTTGTAATACATTTTCCCCTCCAAGCACCTATTTATATAGAATATACAAGGCAAAATTGGCTCTATCTTGAGATGGGCATCCAACTTGGCCTCATGGCCCAAAACCCACACCTAATGACACTTAGTCAACATTATAGAATGTTCCTAACACTTGTCCACAACCCCCATCCCAAAGAGGTCACCTATTTCCAAAATGGGCTATGACAGATGCTCTTACAACTCTTATGACCGTCATAGAATTTGTCATAGAAGTTACAACTTACAGCTTGTAAGATAGGTGAAAACATGTGTCATAACTTCGTCATAGGAATCCGTCATAACCTTTTCAGTCAATATTCCCTTACATAACATCTAAGATGCCGACACATGGAAAATATTCCTACCACTAAGTGGGATGCCTATCTCCTCATGTGAGGACAAAATTACAAGTTGTCATCTTCCATGTAGGATGACACATCACCGTGCCACATCCCACAAAATGACAATATGGAATTTACAATTAATTTACAACATAGGCAATGAATAATTAAATACAATCATAAATAATGCAAGGAATTACCTAGGTTGAGACACCTTAATTCCCATGCCACATAACCTTTCTAATTGCAAATCTTTAGTTCTCGAGTCACAGGTAAGTGCAAGAAGATGGGGGGCCAAAAAGGGGTCTTAAGTGGCCACTTTTTTTCTGAAATCAGGAAATACTGGCCTTGGATGAGAAATTAAGCATAGTTACACTCAAAATTTGGAGATGCAACCAAAACAATGTTTGTAGTGCTTTGAGTCTACTTTCTAAACTACTATTTTTTTTTGAAAATGGCATAGATTAAGGGGTTCAAAAGAGGGAGCCATAAAAATTGGTGTTGTTTTTGTTAAAAAAACATAACATAGCATGTTTTGTGGCTCCCTCAAAAGGTCAACTTTTTTTTGGTATTTTTAAAATCGCTTCAGTGAGAAATTAGCTAATAGCATTTAGTTTATGCCTGATTTTTTTGATATTTTTTTGATGAATATTTGATTTTTTACTAATTTTCAAAGTGGACACATCCGAAAAAATAGAATTTTGGCCGTGCTACCCCTATAAATTTTTAAAACTAATTGAAAATCATTTTTTTTCTTTTTTTAATATTTGTAGAATGGAGTCTTGTTTCTAAATATGTAATTTTTTTGAAATTTCAATGAATAGTTAATTTACACTGAAAAAAAGACCAAACAGTGGTTTTTGCCCAAAAATGGACACACAAACAAAAGAAATTAAAAATGAAAGGCTTACCATTGTTAAAATGTGAAAAAAATCACATCGTCAAATAGCTAAGAGAAAGCCTAACATTACCTAGGTGTTTAATTTGTTCAACCTTGAAACACGTACAAATCTGAGGGTTAGCACGAATGAAATTATGTGAAATCTTGAAGAATATGGAAAAACACATCTGTGACTGTTCAAACAGCACTCCAAGCCTTTGGGTTGGAAATCCAAAGCAAATCCCAAGCCCAAGGCTTGAGATTCCCAAAGCAAGACATAACGCGAGTGCGTTAAAATGCACTCGCGATATGTTTTGCTTTGCATTTTTTCTTTTCCGCAAAAGTCTGTGTTGTTTGTCATGTTTAACATAACATGAGCATATTATAACGCGCTCGCATTATGTTCCCCTTAAATTTTTTTATGTTCAAGGCTATTAATCATGTATGCATGTATGTATGCCTATATGTATGTATGTATGTATGCCTATATGTATGTATGTATGTATATATGTATGTATCTATGTATGCCTATATGTATGTATGTATCTATGTATGCCTATATGTATGTATATATAGTGTCGAGGGTAGAGGAGGGTAGAGATGGGAGTGGGCCAGATAGGGGAGGAGAGGGGTGGATAAGGATTGAGTGATTAAGGTTTAAGGTTGAGGGTTGAGCATTTAGGGATAGGATTTAGAGTTTAGGGATAAGGGATTAGAGTTTAGGACCTTGAGGGATTAGGGTTTAGGGTTGAGGCTTTAGGGATGGCATTTAGGGTTAAGGGTTGAGGGATTAGGTTTAAGGTAGAGTGTTGAGGGTAGAGGGACTAGGGATAGGGTTTAGGGTTGAAAGTTTAGGGTTGAGGGATTAGGGTTTAAGGTATAGTTTAGTAGTTCTTGTGGAGAGAGCCAGTAAACAATGGGAGATTATTTGCCTATTTCATAACAATATACCTTCCCTAAGTGTGGGGTGGATAGCATGAAACATAAATGTAACCCAACGCAAATATTTTCTCATAATGATCATCCTTCTGATTTCAACTGTTAATTACTCACTGTGGATCTACCATAGGTAAAGCTTTTCTCATAGGGTTTAAGGTATGGTGTCGAGGGTTGAGGGTTTATTGATAGTGTTTAGGGTTGAGGGTTAAGGGATTAGGTTTTAGGTTTGATGGATTAGGGTTTAAGGTATAGTGTTGAGGGTTGAGGGTTTAGGGATAGGGTTTAGGGTTGACGAATTAGCATTTAATGTCGAGGTTAGGGTTAGAGTGTCAAGGTTAGAGGGATTAGGGATAGGGTTTAGGGTTGAAGGTTTAAGGATTGAGGGTTGAGGCTTTAGGGATGAGGGTTTAAGGCTTAAGATATAGTGTCAAGTGTTGAGGGTGTAGGGATAGGGTTTAAGTTAAGGGTTAAGGTTTAAGGGATAGGGATTAGGGTTTAAGGTATAGTGTTGAGGGTTGAGGGTTTAGGGATAGGGTTTAGGTTTGAGGGATTAGGGTTTAGGGTTGATGAATTAGGGTTTAATGTTGAGAGTTGAGGGTTGAGGGTTGAGGTTTGAGGGTTGAGGGTTGAGGGTTGAGGGTTGAGGGATAGGGTTAATGGTCAAGGGATTAGGGTTAAATAAGAGTGTCGAGGGTAGAGGGATTAGGGATAGGGTTTAGGGTTGAAGGTTTAATGATTTAGGGTTGAGGCTTTAGGGATGAGGGTTAAGGGATTAGGGTTTAAGATATAGTGTTGAGTGTCGACCGTGTAGGGATAGGTTTTAGGGTTTAAATTTTAAGGGTTAAGGGTCGAGGGATCAGAGTTAAGGGTTGAGGGATTAAGGTTTGACGTTGAGGGTTGAGTACATTGAGGTTCGAGGGTTAAGGGTTTTGGGATAGGGTTGAGGGTCGAGGAATTATGGTTAAGGGATAGGGTTGGAGGGTTTAGGGATAAGGGATTAGGGTTTAAGGTATGGTATCGAGCCCGTTGAGGGTCTACGAATAGGGATAGCATTTAGGGTTTAGGGATGAGGGATTAGAGTTGAGGGATGACAGATTAGGGTTGAGGGTTGAGGGATTAGGTTTTAGGGATAAGGTTTAGGATTGAGGGTTGAGGGATTAGGGTTTAAGGTATAGTGTTGAGGATTTAGGGATAGGGTTTGGGGTTGAGGGATTAGAGTGAAGGGTTGAGGCTTTAGGGTTTAGGGTTTAGGGATAGGGTTAAGGGTTGAGGGATCAGAGTTAAGGGTTGAGGGATTAGGGTTTGACGTTGAGGGTTGAGGGTTGAGGGTTTAGGGATAGGGTTGAGGGATTAGAGTTAAGGGTTGAGGGATTAGGGTTTGACGTTGAGGGTTGAGGGTCAAGGGTTTAGGGATAGGGTTGAGGGTCGAGGGATTAGGGTTAAACTAGAGTGTGGAGGGTATAAGGATTAGGGATAGGGTTGGAGGGTTTAGGGATAAGGGATTAGGGATTAAGGTATAGCATCGAGTCTGTTGAGGGTTTAGGAATAGGGATAGCATTTAGGGTTTAGGGATGAGGGATTAGAGTTGAGGGATGACAAATTAGGGTTGAGGGATTAGGGTTTAGGGATAAGGTTTAGGGTTGAGGGTTGAGGGTTGAGGGATTAGGATTTAAGGTATAGTGTTGAGGGTTTAGGGACAAGGTTTAGGGTTGAGGGATTATAGTGAAGGGTTGAGGGATTAGGATTTGACTTTGAGGGTTGAGGGTTTAGGGATATGGTTGAGGGTTGAGGGATTAGAGTTAAGGGTTGAGGGATTAGGGTTTGACGTTGAGGGTTGAGGGTCAAGGGATTAGGGTTAAAGTAGAGTGTGGAGGGTATAAGGATTAGGGATAGGGTTAGAGGGTTTAGGGATAAGGGATTAGGGTTTAAGGTATAGTATCGAGTCTGTTGAGGGTTTAGGAATAGGGATAGCATTTAGGGTTTAGGGATGAGGGATTAGAGTTGAGGGATGACAGATTAGGGTTGAGGGTTGAGGGATTAGGGTTTAAGGATAAGGTTTAGGGTTGAGGGTTGATGGATTAGGGTTTAAGGTATAGTGTTGAGGGTTTAGGGTTGAGGGATTAGAGTGAAGGGTTGAGGGATTAGGATTTGAGGTTGAGGGTTGAGGGTTGAGGCTTTAGGGTTTAGGGTTGAGGGTCGAGGGATCATAGTTAAGGGTTGAGGGATTAGGGTTTGACATTGAGGGTTAAGGGTTGAGGGTCAAGGGTCAAGGGTTTAGGGATAGGGTTGAGGGTCGAGGGATTAGGGTTAAAGTAGAGTGTGGAGGGTATAAGGATTAGGGATAGGGTTGGAGGGTTTAGGGATAAGGGCTTAGGGATTAAGGTATAGTATCACGTCTGTTGAGGGTTTAGGAATAGGGATAGCATTTAGGGTTTAGGGATGAGGGATTAGAGTTGAGGGATGATGGATTAGGGTAGAGGGTTGAGGGATTAGGGTTTAGGGATAAGGTTTAGGGTTGAGGGTTGAGGGATTAGGGTTAAAGGTATAGTGTTGAGGGTTTAGGGTTGAGGGATTAGAGTGAAGGGTTGAGGGATTAGGATTTGACATTGAGGGTTGAGGGTTTAGGGTTTAGGATTTAGGGATACAGTTGAGGGTTGAGGGATTAGAGTTAAGGGTTCAGGGATTAGGGTTTGATGTTGAGGGTTGAGGGTTGAGGTTCGAGGGTCAAGGGTTTAGGGATAGGGTTGAGGGTCGAGGGATTAGGGTTAAAGTAGAGTGTGGAGGGTTATAAGGATTAGGGATAGGGTTGGAGGGTTTAGGGATAAGGGATTAGGGTTTAAGGTATAGTATCAAGTCTGTTAAGGGTTTAGGAATAGGGACAACATTTAGGGTTTAGGGATGAGGGATTAGAGTTGAGGGATGATGGATTAGGGTTGAGGGTTGAGGGATTAGGGTTTAGGGATAAGGTTTAGGGTTGAGGGATTAGGGTTTAAGGTATAGTGTTGAGGGTTTAGAGATAGGGTTTAGGGTTGAGAGATTAGAGTGAAGGGTTGAGAGATTAGGATTTGACATTGAGGGTTGAGGGTTGAGGGTTTAGGGTTTAGGGATAGGGTTGAGGGTCGAGGGATTAGAGTTAAGGGTTGAGGGATTAGGATTTGACGTTGAGGGATGAGGGTTGAGGTTCGAGGGTCAAGGGTTTAGGGGTAGGGTTGAGGGTCAAGGGACTAGGGTTAAAGTAGAGTGTGGAGGGTATAAGGATTAGGGATAGGAATTGACGGTTTAGGGATAAGGGATTAGGGTTTAAGGTATAGTATCGAGTCTGTTGAGGGTTTAGGAATAGGGATAGCATTTAGAGTTTAGGATGAGGGATTAGAGTTGAGGGATGATGGATTAGGGTTGAGGGTTGAGGGATTAAGGTTTATGGATAAGGTTTAGGGTTGACGGTTGAGGGATTAGGGTTTAAGTTATAGTGTTGAGGGTTTAGAGATAGGGTTTAGGGTTGAGGGATTAGAGTAAAGGGTTGAGGGATTAGGATTTAACGTTGAGGGTTGAGGGTTTAGGGTTTAGGATTTAGGGATAGGGTTGAAGGTCGAGGGATTAGAGTTAAGGGTTGAGGGATTAGGGTTTGATTTTGAGGGTTGAGGTTCGAGGGTCAAGGGTTTAGGGATAGGGTTGAGGGTCGAGGGATTAGGGTTAAAGTAGAGTGTGGAGGGTTATAAGGATTAGGGATAGGGTTGGAGGGTTTAGGGATAAGGGATAAGGGTTTAAGGTATAGTATCAAGTCTGTTGAGGGTTTAGGAATAGGGATAGCATTTAGGGTTTAGGGATGAGGGATTAGAGTTGAGGGATGATGGATTAGGGTTGAGGGTTGAGGGATTAGGGTTTAGGGATAAGGTTTAGGGTCGAGGGTTGAGGGATTAGGGTTTAGGGATAAGGTTTAGGGTTGAGGGTTGAGGGATTAGGGTTTAAGGTATAGTGTTGAGGGTTTAGAGATAGGGTTTAGGGTTGAGAGATTAGAGTGAAGGGTTGAGAGATTAGGATTTGACATTAAGGGTTGAGGGTTTAGGGTTTAGGGTTTAGGGATAGGGTTGAGGGTCGAGGGATTAGAGTTAAGGGTTGAGGGATTAGGGTTTGACATTGAGGGATGAGGGTTGAGGTTCAAGGGTCAAGGGTTTAGGGGTAGGGTTAAGGGTTGAGGGACTAGGGTTAAAGTAGAGTGTGGAGGGTATAAGGATTAGGGATAGGATTGGAGGGTTTAGGGATAAGGGATTAGGGTTTAAGGTATAATATCGAGTCTGTTGAGGGTTTAGGAATAGGGATAGCATTTAGAGTTTAGGGATGAGGGATTAGAGTTGAGGGATGATGGATTAGGGTTGAGGGTTGAGGGATTAGGGTTTAAGTTATAGTGTTGAGGGTTTAGGGATAGGGTTTAGGGTTGAGGGATTAGAGTAAAGGGTTGAGGGATTAGGATTTAACGTTGAGGGTTGAGGGTTTAGGGTTTAGGATTTAGGGATAGGGTTGAAGGTCAAAGGATTAGAGTTAAGGGTTGAGGGATTAGGGTTTGATGTTGAGGGTTGAGGTTTGAGGGTCAAGGGTTTAGGGATAGGGTTGAGGGTCGAGGGATTAGGGTTAAAGTAGAGTGTGGAGGGTTATAAGGATTAGGGATAGGGTTGGAGGGTTTAGGGATAAGGGATTAGGGTTTAAGGTATAGTATCGAGTCTGTTGAGGGTTTAGTTATAGGGATAGAATTTAGGGTTTAGGGATGATGGATTAGAGTTGAGGGATGATAGATTAGGGTTGAGGGTTGAGGGTTGAGGGATTAGGGTTTAAGGTATAGAGTTGAGGGTTTAGGGATAGGGTTTAGGGTTGAGGGATTAGAGTGAAGGGTTGAGGGATTAAGATTTGATGTTGAGGGTTGAGGTTTGGGGCTTTAGGGTTTAGGGTTTAGGGATAGGGTTGAGGGTCGAGGGTCATAGTTAAGGGTTGAGGGATTAGGGTTTGACGTTGAGGGTTGAGGGTTGAGGTTTGAGGGTCAAGGGTTTAGGGATAGGGTTGAGGGTTGAGGGATTAGGGTTAAAGTAGAGTGTGGAGGGTATAAGGATTAGGGATAGGGTTGGAGGGTTTAGGGATAAGGGATTAGGGTTTAAGGTATAGTATCGAGTCTGTTGAGGGTTTAGGAATAGGGATAGCATTTAGGGTTTAGGGATGAGGGATTAGAGTTGAGGGATGATGGATTAGGGTTGAGGGTTGATGGATTAGGGTTTAGGGATAATGTTTAGGGTTGAGGGTTGAGGGATTAGGGTTTAAGGTATAGTGTTGAGGGTTTAGGGATAGGGTTTATGGTTGAGGGATTAGAGTGAAGGGTTGAGGGATTAGGATTTGACGTTGAGGGTTGAGGGTTGAGGCTTTAGGCTTTAGGGTTTAGGGTTTAGGGATAGGGTTGAGGGTCGAGGGATTAGGGTTAAAGTAGAGTGGGGAGGGTATAAGGATTAGGGATAGGGTTGGAGGGTTTAGGGATAAGGGCTTAGGGTTTAAGGTATAGTATCAAGTCTGTTGAGAGTTTAGGAATAGGGATAGCATTTAGGGTTTAGGGATGAGGGATTAGAGTTGAGGGATGACGGATTAGGGTTGAGGGTTGAGAGATTTGGGTTTAGGGGTAAGGTTTAGGGTTGAGGGTTGAGGGATTAGGGTTTAAGGTGTAGTGTTGAGGGTTCAAGGATAGAGTTTAGGGTTGAGGGATTAGAGTGAAGGGTTGAGGGATTAGGATTTGACGTTGAGGGTTGAGGCTTTAGGGTTTAGGGTTTAGGGATAGGGTTGAGGGTCGAGGGATCATAGTTAAGGGTTGAGGGATTAGGGTTTGACGTTGAGGGTTGATGGTTGAGGTTTGAGGGTCAAGGGTTTAGGAATAGGGTTGAGGGTCTAGGGATTAGGGTTAAAGTAGAGTGTCTAGAGTGTATAAGGATTAGGGATAGGGTTCAAGGGTTTAGGGATACGAGATTAGGGTTTAAGGTATAGTATCTAGTCTGTTGAGGGTTTAGGAATAGGGATAGCATTTAGGGTTTAGGGATGAGGGATTAGAGTTGAGGGATGATGGATTAGGGTTAAGGGTTGAGGGATAAGGTTTAGGGTTGAGGGTTGAGGGATTAGGGTTTAAGGTATAGTGTTGAGGGTTTAGGGATAGGGTTTAGGGTTGAGGGATTAGAGTGAAGGGTTGAGGGATTAGGATTTGACATTGAGGGTTGAGGGTTGAGGCTTTAGGGTTTAGGGATAGGATTGAGGGTCGAGGGATCATAGTTAAGGGTTGAGGGATTAGGGTTTGACATTGAGGGTTGAGGGTTGAGGTTCGAGGGTCAAGGGTTTAGGGATAGGGTTGAGGGTTGAGGGATTAGGGTTAAAGTAGAGTGTGGAGGGTATAAGGATTAGAGATAGGGTTGGAGGGTTTATGGATAAGGGATTAGGGTTTAAGGTATAGGATCGAGTGTGTTGAGGGTTTAGGAATAGGGATAGCATTTAGGGTTTAGGGATGAGGGATTAGAGTTGAGGGATGATAGATTAGGGTTGAGGGTTGAGGGATTAGGGTTTAGAGATAAGGTTTAGGGTTGAGGGTTGAGGATTGAGGTTTGGAAAGAGAAATGGATCACCAAAGAGATGAATAATTTGCTATTTCTCAGACACCATCAGTGGTTTTTCTTTGATGCAGAGGACCTACCAAGATGGAAAGCATTTAAAGATTATATGATCTCCAAAGGAAAATCTCCTAATTCTCCCAGAATGTCATCCTTCAGCAATGCAGGACGAAGTGGCTTGGCTCTTCCAGTCATGGATTCTCCCGTATTTAAGAGGAATTGTAAGGCTTAGAAGTGTCAGTTGATGAAGCACATGATGTGGTCATCCCTGCTTGTGTTAAGGAAGATAATGCACATGATGTGATCAATCTACAGTAGGATAAAATCTGAGCGGGTTATAACGCGCTCGCATTCTGTCTTGCTATAAAAATGGTAAAAAAGTGTTGACCCCCATGATCCAGGCCCACATGCTCTATTTTCATACTGATTCTGCGCATGCTTTGACAAAAAAGAAGTCCTTTTATGCTGTTGGGAAGTTCACATGCACATTTGACACATTGTACCACCTTTGCATGATCTTTCCACCACCTTTTCTTCTTTGCCAACTTGATGAGGAAATAACATAGTTTTCACACCAAGTTTGATATATATCTATTCAAGTTTCAATTTTTGTAGTGTTACAATGTTAATTGTGATTCAAGTTTAGGAATTTAACATTATAGATTGGTTAATAGTATTGTTGTTAGTAATTATATTTGAGTGTTATTCAATTTAACATTGAAAAGGAAGAAAGTGGTGAAAAACTCAAATTGTTGAGGAGTTTGATACAAGAAGAAAAAAATACTACATAATTGGGTACTCTCTCCATTCAAATCTTCATTTTTTAGGTATGTCAAGTCTTTACATGCATGTTCTTTATATTTTCCTTAATTCAGATTGAATTACTTTATCATGCTTTATCATACATGTTTAAAATAGACACATTCCCAATCAAGAAAGCAGCATACAATCTCACATGATGCCATGTATATTTTCTACACTTGGGCTATTTAATAATTATGTGTAATAAACAGACCTTAACATACCATGATGTCAAACTATACAAGAATAAATCCTTACAACATAATAAAAATACAATCCCACTATTATCTTGTATTCATTTCTAAGGAAGTAATATTGGTCTCTTTATCATGCTACAGACAAATTCTCCGTCATGTCGAGGAAACAATCAAGAATTAAACCAACACAGGAAGAGATAGAAGCTAAGAATGCAAAGAAAGCAGTGGCTATGAGGGAACTTCCTGAGAAGAGGAAATTGGACATGATAAATGAAGAGACACCAATTGAAGAGGAACCACAACCATCACAAACAGATATGGTATTGGCGGCACAAAGAGAACAAATGCAAAAACTTCATGCTACTAGAGATTTGAATAACATAGTTGGAGACATGTCCTCTACCGCAAGTCAACATGTAGGGACACCATCTACCACATCTCAAGTTGAGAGTACATCATCACTCACATGTGATAAAGGAGCTACGCCATCATTCCCACCTCAACCTCAAGGTATGTCATCTATTCCATCTTCGATCGAAGGTATGCCATCTAGCCCATCTCATTTAAATATTGATGAAATTTCTAATGTTGAGATGAATTTACCTAACTTAACACCACCTAGAATTTTGCATAGAAAGCCAAAGTATTTGATTGATATTGATGAGAATATTTTGCAGCCAATGGAAGGTAAGATTCTAAAATGCACTTGTAGAAGACATGCTCATAAGATTTGGAGATTGTTCTTTGAAAAGTTAAATGAGACTGCAAGATGTCAACTATTCATTGAAATGATGCGAAGTATAAAGTATAGGTCCATCATTAAGATTCTTGGGTTGAGAACATTAGAGGCTTCAAGTGAAAAATCTATTGTCAAGAATCTAATGAGTGTGTATGAGAGTGTAGGTAACACCTCACGCACAAAAGATAGTAATGCAACACGACGTGTGATTACATCGACTGTAGTAAGTAGTCAAATGAGGAAATCTTATCTCATTAGAAAGACGAGTCAAGAATTGAGAATTAATAGGAAAACTTTATCAAGAGCCGTTGGAAGACGCCAAACAATTGAGGACACTAATGCCAATGAATTATGGGCATTCTTGGGGAGACTACCACGAAAAGATAAGCCAATTATTGAAGCATTGAGATCACTAATTGAATACTTTTGGAAGAATTACACAAGGGTATCTCCGAATCAAAGGGATGTGGTAAGAAGGAGAATCGGTAGTCAAAACCGTTAGCCACATCCAAAGCATTTTTTGGATGAGACTCAAACACAGTTTTATGATAAATTTCTAGAGAAGTATCCTTAAATTAAAATTTGTCAAAGATATTTTGAAATGCTAAAACATTTCTATGTCAAGATAAATCACACATGCACTATTGTTGTTGTAGATTCCATATTGAATTTTCTAACCATTTTGATGCTTATAGGTCTATATGTTTAGATATGCATACTAACAATGTTTTGCAGGGTTGTGCCATATGTATCCCACCAACATCTTCAAGAGACTTCATATCAAGAATTTTATGTGAAAGAGAGGAAGGTTAAATATTCTACAAGAAATTATGCTTGGATGGCACATGTCAGCATTGCGGTGGCTTGCAACAGTTGCCAATAGGTGAACATATGGAAAGAACACATGCAGTTGGAAATGAACTAGTAGAGTTTGGCAAGTATAAAACAATGGCATACAATACAAAAGATGGTAAAGAAGCAAAGAGATGTGAATTGGTTATTGAAAAGATTCCAGTGTATCAGTTTATGCCTATATTTCGTGACAACATAGTGTATGAGTATGCAAGACATGCCCATAGAGCTTGATGGTTGGACTTGCAATTCAAGTTATGCAAGGACACATTTCTGGTTGGTAGCATTATTTCAGTCATCAACTTTGTAGAGAACTATAGTCTACAGCCACAGCGTGAGGTGCAATCACAATATTACAACTCCACATAGGTTTCTATATTTGTGCACATCGCATTCATTCATGTGAATGATAGTACAGAGGATGACAGAAAGATCATAAGGGAGTATAATTTCTATATTAGTGATGATTGCACACATTCTATGGAGTTCGTGCAAGGTTGCTTTCAGGTGTTCTACAATGATTTGGCTAGAAGGGGCATATCGTTCAGTCAGCATATCATATGGTCAGATAACTGTGCGTCACAATTCAAGAACTCGTAGAATTTCTATTGGTTGAGTAGGAGGCATAATTTTATAGGTATTCAGCATATGTGGAACTTTTGTGAGGCCAGGTATGGAAAGGGGGAGCATGATAGTGCAGGAGCATGTATCAAAAGAGCCATAGCACGAGAAGAGTTAAAGTATAAAGACAATGCAAAGTTGATAGATGCAAAATTGATTGTCGAGTGGTGTAATGCTTCCATGGGTCCGAGTAATGAAGGTAAGTCTTTAGTTCATAGAATTTTTTGGTTGATGGATGATACTAACATTGCACCATATAAGGACTATTGTACACTGACAGGATCAAATGAGATGCACTCTTTCAGAAGCTCAATTGCACGTTCATGGAGTATCGATACGTGAAAGATGTCATGCTTTTGTTCTTCCTGTACAATTCAATTCTGGGATGAGTGCGAGTCAAAGGAGTGGGTTGATGAATGGCAGTTAAGTTATCTTAGTCCACTTGACACGTATTGACCTCCGACGACACTAGAACTAACACAGATGGAATCATCTGTTGAGTTTGACCACATATTAGATTTAGTTCAACCAGGTAATATAGGGCACGTATATGCATCTAATTTCATCTAGTTCAACCAAGTAATGTCATCTTACTTTGTAGTGTTTTTGTAATGTTGACTAATTTAATCTAATTTTCTACACATATCAATGTAGGGCCCGTATATGTAGTTATTGCAGATGAAGATAATGAAGAGGGAATATATTATTACTTATGTTGTTGTGTTGAGGCCAAAAAGAAATTAGAGGCCCCTATTACAGATGGAGAAAACATCGAATACCCTACAGGCTTAGTGGTTATTACTGGAACATGGCTTAGAAGGTTACCACATAAGAGTGTTAATATTTGGCTGTTTTAGGACTTTGACATGCATCGGAAGATTCTTCATTACTTGAACCTTGACGTGGCATCCAGTGTTCATTTGATAAAGTATCGGGGTAGTCCTTTGAACAAAATCTTGTAGAAGGTGCGTGAGTCTGACCATGAAGCAATACTTGACACAATAAAGAGTAGAGCAGAACCGGATGGTTCGTTGGATTAATTTGTAAGTATTCACATTGATTTGGTAAAGTCATGCTACATTGAGTTGTAAGTATGCACATTAATTTGTAAGGTTTGTCTTTTTTTTATTTCCTCCTACATTTTTACACATATACACATTTTTACATCATCATGTTATGCATTTTTGGTGTCCTGCTCTTGATGCGACCAAACTCATAACTCACCCTACTTCCTCTAGACACCATTTGATGATCTCTCCAACACTCTGGATCTAGGACGCCCAATCATGATGATGACCTATATACCATTCTCCCAAGGCGCTCATAATTAATGAAAAGAAGACCAAGGGCGCCCAAGCTTAATAGACTTATTTCTTTCAATTTTGATGATACAAACTCTTGCAAAATGACATCCACTTTCATGCCTTTGGATCTTCCTTCACATACAGGGTGCCAAATCAAGTTGAAAGATCTACATAAGGGCACCAAAATGGATGAAAGGAGACATGAAATGTGCCTTAGGACTCCATGCTAAGGTTTGAGCCATTAAAGTCTCTTGATATTAGGCACTCATGATGATGAAACTTAGAGTTTTTTCATTTCCTAAGCGCTCATCTAAGATGTTTGAATGATAAGGAGTGCCTAGACCTCTATAATGTACATTGGGTACCAACATCAAGGTGATTTTAAGTCACTTTGAGTCATTTGGGGTTAGTTTGAGTCTTTGAGTCATGTTGCAAAAAAGCGTCAATGTTGTCAAGTTGCACAAAGCAACTTTTAAATTTTTGGTGTCCTGCTCCTGATGCGACCAAGCTGACAGTTCCAACGCATCCAGATGGGTACATTTAGGATAGGCATGGTTCTATTTTTCACCCAAACATGTCGAAATAGTCTGAGCTACATTGTGCCGACGATATCACTGAAGAGTCCAAACTGCAAAAAAGTAGCAATCTTTGACGAGATGTTACTTGAAAACTGTGTCACTTAGAAACATTCCATCTAAGGAAATGTGATCATGTAGAGTGCATCTACAATAACCTCTCAATTTTTTATATCTCTGAGGCATTTGTCTGTGGTTAAATGTTTTCTGCTGCCTTAAAAATTGTCAGAAGGAGGCAGTGTAAAGTAGGAAAGGGGTGTCACTTTCGTCCTACTCCTGATGCGACCAAACTAACTATTCCAAAGCATCTGGGTGGGTATATTTATGCTAGGCATGGTCTTTTTTTTACCCAAATATGTCGATACAGTTCGGGCTACATTGTACTGACGATATCCCTGAAGAGTCCAAAGTGCAAAAAGGCAGCAATCTTTGATGAGATGTTACTCAAAAACTGTGTCACTTAGAAACATTTCATCTAAGGCAATGCAATCATGTAGAGTGTCTCTACAATAACATCTCTCAATTTTTTATATAAGGCATTTGCCCGTGGTCAAAGGTTTTCTGCTGCCCAAAAATCATTAGAAGAAGGCAGTGTAAAGTTGCAAAGGGGTGTAACTTTCATCCTGCTCCTGATGTGACCAAAATGACTGTTCCAATGTGTCTGGATGGGTACATTTACACTAGGCATGGTCCTTTTTTTCACCCAAACATGTCGAAACAGTCTGAGCTACATTGTATCGACGGTATCCCTGAAGAGTCCAAAGTGCAAAAAGGAAGCAATCTTTGACGAGATGTTACTCAAAAACTATGTCACTTAGAAACATTCTATCTAAGGCAACGCGATCACGTAGAGTGCCTCTACAATAACCTCTCTTAGTTTTTTATATCTCTGAGGCATTTGCCCGTGGTCAAAGGTTTTCTGCTGCCCCAAAAATTGTCAGAAGGAGGCAGTGTAAAGTTGCAAAGGGGTGTAACTTTCATCCTGCTCCTGATGTGACCAAAATGACTATTCCAATGCATTCGTATGGGTACATTTACACTAGGCATAGTCCTATTTTTCACCCAAACATGTTGAAACAATTTGAGCTACATTATACCGACGATATCCCTGAAGAGTCTAAAATGCAAAAAGGCAGCAATCTTTGATGAGATGTTACTCAAAAAATGTGTTACTTAGAAATATTTTGTCTAAGGCAACGTGATCATGTAGAGTGCCTCTACAATAACCTCTCTCAGTTTTTTATATCTCTGAGGCATTTGCCCGTGGTCAAAGGTTTTCTGCTACCCCAAAAATCATCAGAAGGAGGCAGTGTAAAGTTGTAAAGGGGTGTAACTTTCGTCCTGCTCCTAATACGACCAAAATGACTATTCCAACACGTCCAGATGGGTACATTTACGCTAGGTATGGTCCTATTTTTCACCCAAACATGTCGAGACAGTCCAAGCTACATTGTACCGACGATATCCCTGAAGAGTCCAAAGTGCAAAAAGGCAACAATCTTTGACGAGATGTTTAAATGTTTGAGAAACTCTCCTTTACTAAGCGCTTGTCCTCATGTCAATATTAAGCTTTATACCTCCTAGGTGCTCAATTAGGTGATGTCATTAGATACAACTTACCCTTAGGCGCCAATGTAGCTTCTTCAATCCATCACACTTCTAGGCACTCAAATTTGAGGTCTTGGACTTGTATCTTATTCCTAGGCGTAATTGGATGATCTTCCTAGATCTAGGCACTCATGATGGTGGGAAATTACATGAAGGGGCACCTAAGTCTAATTTAACTTTGTATTTGATATTTTATGACTCCAATTGACTAGGAATGGCTCAATTTCTAAAGTGCTGACTCAATAATGTAAGTTTAAGGTCTTTTCCTCCTAGGCGCCAATTAATGAGTTCACTAGATGCAATTTCTCTTGGACTTGATGATTGTGAAAGAATTTGAAGCTTGGATGGATGTCTTCGAATGTTCAATGAAGAAGTGTTCCAACTTGAAAGGTCCTTTCAAGTGTAGATATTGATGATAACAATTTCCCTTATATGTGAAGTAGATGACTTCTCAAGGAGGCTTGAATGTATCAGAGGGACTTGAAATTGAATGGATGTCTTTGGAATGCTTGATGATGATGAGAAGTTCCTTTGGAGTGGTTACATGCTGATCTTGAAGCGATGATTCATGAAGAATCTAGTTGATACTTGAAGATGAATGGAACTTGAAGTGATAGATGGAAGTCTTTGAACATGATGCAACTGGTGATGTCATTGATGAAGAAGACTTGAAATATATCCTGTTGTGACCTCTTGGAGCAGCTACCTCTTGAAGTGGTGTTTCCTTGGTAGTGATTACTTCCATCTTAACTCTTTGGCATGAATGAATGAATGTGGTGTTTCCTTGGTAGCTACATAATTATTGTCAAAGACTTCTCCAAGTTGATTGATAACATGCTTCTTGATGTTAAGATCCTTCATTCACTCCTTAGATCTAGGTGCTCATGATGGTGGTAAATTACATGAAGGGCACCTAAGGTTCAAGATAGGTTCTTTCCACTCATCTTAAATTTCAATCATTGTAGTTAATCTCAAATTACATCATCCAAAATGAGAAACCTCCAAGACTTGTCATTGTAAGTTGATTTCCTCCAAGGTGCCAATACAAGGTTCTTTTGAAGGCAAAGGGTGCCTAGGCTTATGGGGCTCAAGGTGAATTGATGCTTATTGAAAATGCCACTTAATCCTTCATTTACATTATAGGCACTATTTCCTATTAACTTATATACTCCTCCTCATGCTAGGGTGCCATAATGAAGTGGTTTAGACAATAGGTGCACTTCACTTACTAGAGGATTGTTCTCCTTCCACCTTAGGTGCACTTTTATGGTGGAACAGGTGTCAATGGGTGCCTTGTCTTAAATGAATGCTCTCTCCAAGTTGGGCACCCTTTTGAGGCTTTATGAGTTACAAATTGCGCCTTAACCCTTCATGCTTGTTTCTCAATGTTTGAATGTTTAAGAAAGTCTCCTTTAGGCACTCATCTTAATGACTTTTTCTCAAGGCGCAATCATCCTAATGACTTGGATATTCATCCTAGTGTTTTAGGATATCAGGCTACCAGACTTAGTCATTTTCAGGATCTCAAACATAAAGAATAACATGATGATTCATTTTTTTGTATTGCATATAGTTGACATTGTATGCTACTCATAAAGAATATTAATATTTTTTGTTCAACATGATGATTCATTTTTTTTTTAAATACAACTTTTATCTTTTAGTTCCAAAATGAGGTTTAGGTGATACTTGAATAACAATAGCTAGCTTATTGGATCAACAAACATCCTACGTAATACAATTGGACTTTAAATATTTGAAGTAGCCATCTACAAATATCCATTCAAACATGGATTTATAATGCAAGTATGGATGCCATCAATAAAAAAGATTTGTATTAACCAAATATCCATATAGGCATACATCAATATCTATCGATGTAAGTATAACATATATACAAAATAGCCATATAGGCTTACAAGAATACCATATAGGCATACAATGTCAACTATATACAATACAAAATATATGTCCACAAATGCCATATAGGCATACAACAAAGGAACACAATAAAAAGTCATTCCCCTTTGGCTGGTGAAGAGAATAGATCACGAGCAGCCTTTGATCTTCTAGGGGATGGAGACACGCATGTGGGTGGTCTACTATGAACCCAAGGGCTACTCCTTCTATTTAGTTCTTCCTGCATCTTTAGCTGTTACAATAAAAAGTATAGGCATTAATATATAGAAATTACATGTTATAAAAAATAAAACATTTAACAAAATAATCACTTACCGCTAACATATAATGTCTCCTCACTTGCCTCAGTAGCAGGAATAGGCTGTGGTGATGTCATGTCCTATAGAAACCATCCAGATAGAAATTAAACTTCAAATCAATAATCTTTTAATTTTTGAAAAATAGACAACTATAACATTGAATGTAAATTGAAATTTACTAATTTGCCTCATACCCCTGTCAATGCCATGGGGCTATGAATCACAGAGGCCACACCATGCTCCATTGCCCTATGAACATGGGGAGGTGTCTCCGTAGCCTGCATCATCTAGAAATAAAACAACATTATTTAATTACAAAAACTATAATAGTGATGCAAATCATGGCTCCTAACATACACACACATTCATCTAAACATGGAAGTACACACAATAAAGCACACAAGTCACATACAAAAATCTAGTAAGTACAATTCATTCATTAAACTATTTATTTTATTACCTCCGTAAAGATTTGAAGTCCACCACCACTAGTAGGTGTTGCCATGAAATCTGCAATATTAACCTATTCAACATCCAAAATTAGATATTAGAATACCATTCATATAACGATGCTATTCACATGTAATATTTATAATTGTTTACTAGTTACATACCCCGACAGTAGATGATCTAGTGTAAAATACAGGTGGAGAACCATTGAAAACTGCATCGATGCTATGACCCTGAAATTTCATTAAAATTATCAATTTAAATTAGTTAATCTTGCATTTAAAAAATAAAATTTAATAAATTAAATTCAATAAACTTACTAATATTTACCTGAGTATCAAGGCCAAAAGTCTCACTCAGGAGGGTATCTGTCATCACCATCTGCTCAATTGTAGATGTAGCCTGTGCAGCTGTGTCCTGACTATCCATGGGGTCATAACCACAGGCTGACCTACAAGCCTGGCAAGCATGGGGTGGGACCCTACTCCTTGCACTATCTCCCAACCCACTCTCTGCTGCAGGACCGACATGCTCTATGATGCTCTAGGTCAAGGCACTAATGGACTTAAGTGTATCGACCTCAACACTCTCCTTCACAATGGAAGGGATAGAAACATGCTTATGGGCTGGTTTGCTGATTACTCGTCTCACTACCCACTGTGGGTCAAGACGTACCCCTGGTCTATCTTGTGTTGACCCCCCACCTCTACCCTAGAAGTCCCGCATATCAAAATAGTTTGGCACTTTATTGAGGACAAACTTGCAGTAGAGTTTCCTCAAAAGTATTGCGGGACCTCATTATTATTGCATGGAGGATGGTAAAAAACCATCCACCACCTCTGCCCAAAATTGTTCCTTATCGCTTGGTTGTTGCACTAATGGATAGGGAACCTCTTGCATGTAATAAGTGGAGGTTGATATGTTTGTGGGTTTGTGAAAATCGAACACAAGTCTAATTTTGTGGTTTGTAATTTTTTTACATCTTGGTATGACAGCTTGTCTGCATAATAATCTCTAAACTCTCTCCTCTTATCCGTCCAACTAGTTATTTGCTTGCTAATTGAATCTACATTTGATAACATAGATTCAAGAGATTCAGCAAGCGTGGACCTATGCAAGGTTGAAGTGGAAGGATCTTTTAACCTTGCAATTATATCTTCAATTTCTTTTTTGTTGTTTTCAATTTGCCCCATTATATTTTCTTGTGTTCTAGGGGCATGTTGAGGAATGGATGGAGGAGGTTGTTGTTCTGTAGGATTTTGTGGATTTTGAGGAGGAGGAGGAGGAGGTGCATTAACATTTCCTGACAATTAACGAAATATACATAAAAAAATAACTCAAACCTACCTATTTAGAAGCAAATTCAAACAAACAAATAAATAAAACTCACTCCTTTGGCGTGCTCGACGTCGTGGCGACATTTTGGCGATGAATCAGCAAGATTTTGGTGTTGAATTGGCTTTCCAAAATGCGAGCGCGCTTCCTAGGGTTTGCAAGCCATGGGGATAGAGGAGAAAAACAAAAATGAAATGAAATGAGAAGCCTTTTTTTTAATTTATAGTAGTTCATAACGCGCTCATGTTATAATGCGAGCACGTTATAATGCGAGCGTTATAACATGAGTGCATTATGGTTTGGTTTTGATGAGCCTTAGGCTCGTCATTACCAACCCATAATGCAAGCGTGTTATAACGCGCTCGCGTTATGTATTTTTTTTTTAAAACCATTTGGCCACTTTTTGGCCCCCCATCTTTTTGCACTTACCTTCACCATAGAATCTAGAGAAAACTCAACCCTTTTACATGCACCATTGTGGATGACTTGATAGATAGATAGGAGAATAGTTGACTAATAGGGTGTAATATCCCACATTTGGACCTCTTGTAGATGCCTTGACTAGACATTTTTTGTTCCATTGTAATTTGGAAATGGGGTGTGATATTTGATGGATTGATTATTTTATATAAGGTTGACCTTATTGCTTCAACATTTATTGAGTTATTTTATTGATTGAATTGTTTGCTTAAATATTAATGATGGAATTGAATATTCAATATTCGATTATGCAAATTGTTATTATCTAACAAATGTTAATAAGGTATGTTGAGCTTGTGTTGATGACATGAACAAGTATTGGCAGCATGGAACTAGGTTTGGTCTGTGAAGTGTGATAAACCTACAACCAAGATTGTTAAGTAACTACATTGTTTGAATGAATTACACAAGATAATTAAATCAATTGAAATTAATCAGTAATTAGATATACTTATTTAAGTATGATTATCGTATTTAAATTATTTGATAGATTAGAAAAAGTATTTGTTTGAGATTGAATATTATTTATTTTTAGATAAACAAAATAGTCAAAGTTTAGTCGACTTACAAGTTGTATGTTTCTCTATTCATTGTGCAAATTTTAAATATAGGATTATTAAGTAGAGGAATACATTAAAGGTAATTCTTTATTATCTAAAATAAAAGCATAAGTTGTATTTGAAATTGTGCAAAGAAAAATATTACAATATAATTAGATATAATTTAATATTAAAATTACTTTAGTTGAGGATTATGCATGACTTAATTTACAATATTTAGTTGTGTCTTCAAGTAAAAAAATAAATTTATTATTTTCTTTGATTAGTGTGAAAATAACTTTTACCTATCTACTTTGACTAGGTCCTATTTACACTATTCTTAAGTCTCCACTTGGGGACTTTTAAGAGTTTGTCTCATCTCATATGATTGAGACATGTGTCCTCATCTTTTGAAGACACCTAGTGCATGCATACTTAATACTTGCTCAAACACTTGTCATTTGAGTAGACAAGTGTTGCACCTTTGGAGGGGTAGTTAGTAGTTGTATCCTACCTTCGTACCTCCACTACTTTGCCTATTTAAGAAAGGCTCTTATGTACATTTTAATCAACTTTTGAATATATCAATTGATTAGACTTATTTTGTATGCTTATAGCTTATGGAAATTTATTCTGGTTCTTGCTTGTTGATCTTGATAATCCCAACATGGTATCAGAGCCATGCTAGCAAAACCATTCCTATTTTGAGTGAGTCCTACACCTAGCCTAGTCAAGAGTTCCTCATAGAGCCAACAAACATCATCAATGAGTTTGAAAGGCCCAAATCAAGAAGGATTGATTGCCCAAAAATCAATTTTGGACAATTTTTACAAATTTTTTTGCCCAACCCCCTGTATCGTACGATGGTACAACCATATACAATTGTACATATTTTTTGAAACAAAATGAATTTTTTTTTAGAAAAATAAATTTTGCAAGTTTCAGTGATCAAATTTGGGTGAAATTTTAATAGTCTTGGCATTTATTTTTGTTCTTGGATCACAAATTTCTCGTCAAGGGTTTCATAATCTAGAGGAGCCACCATTATTATTAGTTGGGTCTACTTTAATCACAATCTCTAGCTTCTTCCATCTGGTCACCATCAACATTGGTTGTAGAGCCAATTTTTGCCTTGATCTTGAGAATTTGAATTTAGGGTTTTGCTAATTTTTACTATCAAGGCCCTAAATTTCAAATGATTGAAGGAAGTAGTAAAAAATTCAACACATGCATTAGGGTCATGGCCTTCCAAAAGAGTCATTATTTAAATCCACAGGCCACCATTCTTTTGGTCAAGGTCCTCACACCTAGCTTAGGTTGACCTCCGCTTTTATGGTCACCATTTTCTTGGAGTCTTCATTTGTTGCAGGTCAAAATTAGGAAGTCATTATTTCTCTTTGTGGTTGGTCTCAAGCATCTGATCTTGGTCACTACCTTCCATTTCTTTCTACAATTCAAGCCTCCAAGTGTTTTGGTTTCCATTCAATATTTAGGCCACCCCAATTGCATTTTAAACTCTTCGTCGGCCCTATACGCCTCGACCATTCAACTCCTTGTTTCAGATCTGCGGCCTCTGCATATCAATGCGTTCTATTTTTTGAAGGCCTTCTTCATAGGTGTCAACCCTTCTCTAAAGCCCATCCAACATTGGAGTCCCAAACTGAGTTATTATTTAGCTGACCAAACCATTTGGTCCTCCTATTCCAATTTTTTTGGCCAGGACTCTTCGTGGACACTTTGTCCACATTTTTTTGGACTTCTAGTACATGTGTCCTACTAAGACATTCTATATGCAAATGAGACAAATTGTTTTGAAATGGGACACCCTATCCCAAAAAAGGACCAGCTTGCCTCAGAATAGGCCCATCTATCTCAAAACGAGACAACTTGTCCTCCAAGGTCCAAATGGCTATTTTTTTCATTTTGTCATAACTTTCACCCATGGAGGCAAAATTTGATAAACTTGTGACAGAATTGTAATTCCATCACTAAAATAGTGGTGTGGAAGAATTGCTTAAATTGTAGCATTTTTATGTATTTAGGCCTCAAAAGTTTATTTTGTATCAAATTTTGATGGGGAGTCATTTTCACCCTGGATTTTGAAAATCTCCAAACTTTTTTTGTAACTTAATAAAAACTCATAAGGAAATCATCTACACTTGTTATCTTAAGTTTTAGATTGCCAATTTGTAAAAATTACCATGTGTTATAAATAGTTGATTTCAACATCCAAACTTAACCACATTGTACATTTTCTTACATATTTTTTCTGGGAGGGGGCACACTTGCATTTCTACTTTAGATATTTCTACACATTTGATCATGTCTCTCACACACAACCCTTTCTATTTGAGTATTGTTCATAATCCTCATAATAAATGGAAAATCAAATGTGGATATTGTGGGATGAAAAGGCATACAATAGAAGATTGTCTAATTCATCAAACTAATGAAACAAAATTTCTTCTTGATTTTCATATTGCTATAATGGATCATTATAAAGCACTTGCAAAAAAATCATTCAGTCTCACTTAGGTATCTTGTGAGACACCATCATTTGGAGATGAAAATTCTAGTCAGATGACTTGCATTGAGATCTCATCTCCACTATCACCTAATGCTAAATTTTAATCCAAAGATAACTCATCTATGGATTCTAGTGATTCATTGCACTAGAATATTGATATCATTTTATCTAGATTTGCCATTTTAGGATGCATATCTACCAGACATATTGTATCTATTTGTAGAGTTCCTCATTGCAGATTTGTCTTTTATTTGATGACAACTTTGATGAATTTACATCACCATTGTTTTCTTCAAATATTATTTCTTTTTTTTTCCTATATCAGCTTCTATAGTGACAAATTCTACAAATGTTCATGAGTCTACATATTTGACACAATCGCCATCTATTTTGACATCCTTTGTAGTAGTATCAGATTCTCATTTGTCTAGTTGTCACCATACATCCATGATTCATGTTCCTGAATCTTTTATGGTACTTGACTCATCTTATCAGAATTTATAATATGTTAGCATTTTCTTGGAGATACTTGAGCATCCTTTGAAGAAATCATAGGCATCATTTGCATCTTTGAATCATGTGTAAAATTTAGACACTTTCATCCTTATTCTTGCATGTTCCTATCTAGAATGGGAAGATCGACACTTGCACACTTCTATGGCTTTATTTCCTCCCAAGGGGAAAAATGTGGTTCAACATTCATGAATCATCTTCAGTATCTAGTTTCAAGCATCTACCAGTACTTTAGGAGGAATTTTGAGGGGAGACTACATGGTTTTTCTTCTCATATCAATTTCAAGAGGATACATTTCTTCACATGGAGTTCATTCCTTCACATTTTCTAGGGGGGTCACATTGACCTTCTCTCTTTTCTCTCCTATGGGGGGACATATAATGTACATTAGTGTTAGAAATAGTCCTTGGGGGGTCATGTTGAGTTATCCTTCTTTGTCACTTGTACACTTTTATATCATGTATCATTTCTCTTTTAGAGAGGAATTTTATTTCCCATTGGGTTTTCTCCTTTTCTCCAATATTGAGAAATTGTTTGTACATAGGTACCTAACATGGCCTAGTAGTCTGGACCCATCATCTTTGTGTCGCTTCTCTTTAAGTTACACTTAAGGGGGGTGTTAGTGTGAAAATAGCTTTTACCTATCTAGATTGACTTGGTCCTATTCTCACTATACTTAAGTCTCCACTTATGGACTTTTAGGAGTTTATCTCATCTTATATGGTTGAGATGTGCCCTCATTTCTTGAAAACACCTAATGCATGCATACTTGCCACTTGCTCAAACACTTGTCATTTGAGTAGACAAGTGTTGCACATTTGAAGGGGTTGTCAATAGTTGTATTATACCTTCCTACCTCCACTACCTTGCCTATTTAAGAAAGGCTTTTATGTACATTTTAATAAACTTTTGAATATATCAATTAGGCTTATTTTGTGCACATATAGCTTGTGGAATTTTATTCTAGTTCTTGCTTGTTGATCTTGTAAATCTCAACAATATACTCAAGTAAAAAAATAAATTTATTATTTACTTTGATTAGGGTGGTTTCCAATTGAAGGAATTAGGATTTTGAGCTTTTAGAAGGGAATTTTTATAAAAAATAAAATTCAATAGGAATGCACACGTGCATGCATGCACACGCAGACACAGACACATACACACACTCATTCACTCACTCACTCACTCACTCACACACACTTGCATACATAAAGATTCTTGTGAATTAGGCTTATAGGATTTTCAAGAAGATTTCTTAGGGAATTCAAGTGCTCTTTAGAGAACAAGATCAAGGATTTTAGCTTTAATCAACAAAGATTGCAATTGTGTGTTGAGAGATTACAATATATGCATGAAATACTTTAGATTCATATTTAATTTTTGGGTATGTTACGAAGAGAACACATAGAACATTATAAAATTTTCTCTAACCCATACCAATAGACCCTCTCTCACATACATCCATTGAAGATTCATCACCCATAATAGTTTGAGGCATTAAACTTGGTTCTAATGATGAACAATCATCATATGATGAATCCATGTGGTGTAAAGGACCTAAACCAGGAATCCATTTATTGGAAGAAGAAACTACAACTAAAAAAAGTGCATTGCCCTTGCCCATCTTAGAAAAAGATGAAGAATAATTGGTGGAGAAGGAATTTGAAAGGATGATGTTGTTCTTTTGGAGAATATTAGTTAGCTAATCAATTTGTTTCTTCTTTCACTTTGATTTGTCATGTTCAGTATTCTTGTGGTAGGCACACTTAGCCTTCTCTTTCTTTGATGTATCATCTTTCAAAGAGGAGGTCACAAATTCTACTTCAGAAGTAGATGAGGACTTATGTTGATTAGCTCAAGTATTCATGGAATCATTATCATGTTTCTTTTCCTTGTAACTTTAAGCCTTATGGTCTTTATTGGATTTCTTGACAACTAATGCATGAGATGTTAAAGTTTATTAAGAGTTACCATTAGAATTAATCTATTCTACTCTTTAATGAGTGACATAACAAAGTCATAAAAGGTGAGCATTGTGAATGTTGTTCCTAGAGAACTTTTTGTAGCATAAAAGGTAGAGAAAACATAGAATAGTTTAATCCAAGTTTAGAAAGCACACTCAATATCAACTATAAATCATTTTTAATTTTATAATCTTTTAACTACATTCTTAGAGACTTAAACTAAGTAATGAAGTCTCAGATATTATCAAAATTACTAAGATTTGAAAATTGGTTTGTTTATTCTCTAGCGAATGACCCCTAATCTCGTCATTCTATCTAAATAGATTTACACTCTATTTCAAATTTCCTTAGGTGTACTTATCAATTCAACATGAAATAAAAAATCTAGAGATATAACAAAAGAAAGGAACCAATATTCTTCATCACATCAAGTTTGTTAAGCCATTTTATTTTAGAACTTGCTTTAGGTTCTACTTCTATTCCTTGAGTTATTCTAAACAATCCCTTAGCCCTTAGCAACATTATCATCTTTGTTCTTCATATGAAATGGTTGTATAGTGTTAGGAAACGTATTTTACTCGAAACATTACAACTTTCCAAAAAATGATCAAATATGAATGATGTAGGTCAAGATTCAGGGGCTTTGTCAAACAACTGAACTAGGTAGCAAAATGACAATTGACAAATCACAACAATGAAACAATGAACAACAAATCTTTATTCATATATAACAGGAGGATTACAAGAGGAGTGGAATTGGCATTACACATGCAATGGCCTCAACCTTACAACATTTCAACATTCAAATCAAACTAATCTTCAATTCCCTATAGCTATCTGGAGAAATCTTTTGGAACTCAAAATGTACTACTGAATGTTGACCAAGGGAATCTATCTTCATAGTATGAAATCCATGTATTTATAGACCCCTGAGGCGGCCATTGACTTCATCACGTGCTTATGACACATATCAATTCTTCATTTTCCTTTGGTGTGGCCATACATGCAATCAAAACTAACTTTTTTTCATTTTTGGGTGTTTTGTAGTGATTTTGCGCCTCACTGAACATCGGTCGCAAGAAAGCGGGCAATTCATACTTCACAAGACAAAGCGGGGAATTTGGGATTCATTAGATATATCCTGTGTAGAGTAATATCCGCACAAAAGACTCTTAGCACTACAATGTAGGAAAAAGGCACATCACCAGACATATAGGGTTTTGATGGGTCCCTTGATATGTCCAGCAACCTTCAGAAACATTGCAATATCACGTGATGGCTAAAAGGCCCGCCAGTGGGGGTTTTGAACTTCACTGGATATGTTCGGTGTGCAAGAGTTTTAGCACAAATCCTATGATGGGTGATTTTAGTGCAATATCTAGTAGCAAGGAAAATCAACACAGATCCTATAAGAGGCAAAAACTCTGTCGAGGCATAACTTACTCAATTTTGATCATATTTTCCCCAAATTTGAAATGCAAATACCCATTTGGGTCTTCTTCTAGATCAAGCCATCACTTGGCTAAAATACGTAGGAATTTTTTTGGAAATGGATCATCAACTCCTCCTACAACAAAACAAAAGGCAAACAACAACAAGAAAGCGAGTAAAATTTTTTTGGTTGATGAGGATTGCACGTGGACTCAGATGCTCCTGCATCAATAAGTTACCATTTGAAATTTATGAGATTCCAAAGTTAGCTACATTTGTGTGAGCGATGGAGGATGAAACAAGCAACATGGCACCTATGTGGTGCTATGATGGAATTGAGGTGATGATGTGCCCATGTGGTGCTATTGATGTAGGCCCTAAGTACAACAATGATGTAGTCATAAGGTACAACACCTATTTTTTATTTTACAAGGTAAGATGCAAATCAAAAGTAGTGAAGTGTTCATATTCAAAAGTCAAAGTAGAAATCAAAATGGATTGCTCAAGTCACATGAACAAAGTACTATGGAATTGAACATCAACCGCAAGTGAGCATATAAATCCCAATGAAGAAAAAGGGAGCTCATGTGTTAAAAAATCTCTTTTTTTATATGAGGAGAATGCCCATTTCAAACGATGCTCCTCAAAAAGGAATTTATTGATTTTTGTAATACTTTCAAACCTCTATGTAGATCTTTAAAAACTTTGTTACACATTTTTGTTCAGTCCTTGCAACTTGTCTCAAAATTTATGATTGTTTCGTATGACATGCCAGTAGGAGGAATTGCACAGGGCTCCAAGTAACAATGTCCAACTTAGGTGTGTTAACTCTCAATCCTAAGATATTGATGCCTTCCAAATGCAATGGAACAATCTATTTTTTACTAAGATGATTCTTGAAAAAACATACCTACAAAAACCAATGCAAACCTTTGACCATATTAACAAGATTCTACTTGTTAAATCTAAATGAACTAAAGATTGATCCTAGCAAATTTGACATGCTTCTAGTTACAATGATGAGCTTAAATGTGACTCCATTCACTAGATATGCATGCAACTAAGATCTAAGTTCTCTTAACATAATAAACTAATCCTAAACATTATTTCTATGATGTCATGTTAGATTTGTAAAGTAAAAAAAAACATAAAACCAAAATGCTTAGTGTAATGCCCCTCGCTTTTTGCCTGTGACAGATGTTATTTTCGTGTTTCCTATGACAGTTCTGGTTTAGATGATAGTCTTGTAGCGCACGTTTACAGTTTTGAGATGTTTGGACTTTTACGTTATGGTTTATGATCTCCTTGAGCTTGATGGACTCTTTGATATTATGCTAGCTGATTATGGATCTATGATCGGATGATGCTTGATTACTTGTACTTTGTGCTTTCATAGTTGATGGACATGATTATGGATTAATGTTACTTCTAGTTTAATATGTTGATCATGATTATGATGTATGACTGGTATTAGTTATTTAATGATGTGTTACTTAAACGGAACAGTGTTGCATTACTCGTGTCCGAGTACCCTGCCACATTGCGACTTCTGTTCATTATGCTTGTGATTACATGGTTATATATGTATATATGCACAACCTTGTTGTTCGTTGTAGGATGCAGGTATCGGGCATCGACTCCACCTGAATTACCAGGTCTGAGCGTGCCCTAGCCAATAGAATTGTGGATTGGAGTTGACATGAGGTTCCCCTAATTAGTCAACATCCTCAAGGAGGATGAGTTGTCAGTGTTGTACCCTGTCGTCATTGTCAGTGGGATTGTTGTCGTCATTTGTCGTTATGTCCTGTGGCTTCTCTTGGGTCAGGTATCACCTTGTAAATTAGGGTATATCCAATTCTAGTGTCAATTTATACTTGGTTGGTATTTCATTAATAAGGTGAAAATTCAGCTAACGTGAAATAAACAGGTCCTATGGGAATTATGTGTTGTGATTATGTAAAAATGATTTAATTGTGTGGTAATTGGTAAATTTTACCGAAATTGGTAAATAAATAAATTAAACTAGATAAATGAGTTAACGAAATATTAAATTGTAAATTGTAGCAGATTAAATTAAATAAAAAATAAAATGCATATGTGTAAGGGAATAAACATCGATAACGTTGATAAAATAAATCCAAGCTAAAGTAATTGTGTGGTAAATTTGGGTTATGGATATTTTAATGGTAAAATGAAATTGTTAAGGGAAAAATGACCATATGTTGGAGGGTGAGATCCGACCAAATCTATCAAATTTATATCCGATCATGACGATGAGATTATTTAGTTCTTTATTGAATAGATATTTGTTATATAAAAAGAAATTAATTTAGGTCAAGAATTAATAAATTGCTTCTCTATGGATAAAAATAATTATTATCCAATGACCTATGGGTTTGCTATTGCCATCTCTAACACTATTATTATCACTATGATTATTTAGGTACATTATTAAACATAATCAGTTTATGATAAATAATGATAACATTTTTTTTAGGTTTAAAAAATAGGGTTGTCATATTTGGGGATATGCAATTTTTTTTATCAGGTGCCGTCATTTGTTAAATTGAGGAATTGGGAGTCTTAGAGATAATGAATTTTGCACCCCACGATAGAGTAGGTTGTGGGGGAAAGGAAGGAATGTCTCTGCATTTACCTGAGGAGTCCATTCCAGATTTTGAGAAAGTGGGATGTCAGGATGTCCCCTGCATTTTTATCCGGGGGTTGAAGCCTAGTCTAAGGGGGATTTTGGTAGGAGGCTGAAGCGGGAGGATTGGAGGTGGGAGCAACATTAAATCATCGATCTGTCAAGAATATAATCAGGTTCCATTAAAATTTCTGAGTTTAACTCTATGTTCCTTGAGTTCTTTCAATTAATTTTCTAATGCAGCCTCTTCGGTTTCTTTGTATTTTTCTTTTAATGATAGAATGGACCTATATCTCAACAATGTGCTAATAAATAAACCAATATATATGTCCAACCTATTACCTGTTGTTGAAAGTTTGCTTGACATGAGTCTGAGTTTGCCTCATGGGTTAGGTATAGGATTTGATACAGTTAGATCGCTGAAATACATCTAGTATTCTCACCCTAGCCCATTCGTATTGCCTAGGTAATATCAATTTGTGTTTTATGAATTGGAATAGTATAGAATACTTCTCAGGTTGGAGGCATTTCCATGACCACCAATTCATCTCCACATGCTACAATAAACCCTCTTTCCTCAGAATACTGTAACCTTGTGTTATCTTCATCAAAGGGATTGCCAATGGCACAGGCACCTACAGACTTAACCACAAAGAGCCACTCACCACACACGATACCTCGAAGTGCTAATTACCTTCATCTTAGGAAGCGCAGAGCCTCCATTGGTTTCGAGGGGTTCCATTGTGGGATGTGGGGCAATGCCGTGGGCCATATATAACTCTGGTTTTAGCATTGTTCACTGTCAAAGATGAATAGTGTGATAAGTCTTACAGTTCCAACTCCTCTGATGGTTCTCAGCCTCTACGTTCTAGTAGTATCATGATGATATCTGCATCATCAGAATTCGTAAGAATAGCTACAGCCAAGCTTAGGCATAAACATCTATACGCGTCCCTCAACATGTACACAGACTTAATTCATTGCCTCCGTCTGTCTTATTACATATATCCTATACGATTCCCTCTATTATTGCTTTTCTACGATTTATATTCATTCTTTTCCACACGCATCTCTCCAGAGGCAATTCAACAACAGTGGTGAATCAAATAATAGTGTCGATAGCCTCTGCAAGGAATCGAGTTCGTGGATAACTTGCTATCATTGCACGATGTCCACAGCTTCGCATGCCAACTTCTTCAGTTCTCTTTATGCTTGAAGAAGATTTGTATTGTAGATAGTGGATTTTATGCTGCTTGCATCTATTATCCTGCCCATAAGGAATTAACTTCCTTGCGTGGGCGTTCCTCTGGTCGACAACGATGGACTCTAGATCCATGATGCTCCTTGCCAATGCTTTTCGTAGTGAGACAACCCTTGCATCGATGAGGACATTCGATTGAATCATGATTGTCTGTAACCACTACAAATTCCTTTAAATAGAGAATCTAGGTTAATGCTGCAAATTGAATGTGTTTAGTATACATTTAGAACCGCCACCATCATTCGCATCGGCTAGAAACTTGCTAAATCCCTTCAATGGAATCGTCCCTGCCTTAGTAACAAGGCTGGACAGTGTTTAGACGAATTCATCCACTCTCCTAGTCTTGATCGGCCTGGCGTCTATCGTCATTCTCCAACACATCTCATGGCCGTAATAAGAATTGCATTCAGTTTTTAGAACGTATGAAGCTTCATAGTATCCGATGCCTTTAATCAAGGTGAGTATGTTACATTAGGTTCTGAGTGTAAAATAAATCTCTATTGGCTACCTTCCACCTGCAAATGAAGGTCTGCATATAGGCGTTTTACCTGTGAATAGCAACCAATACCTTTTTTTATAAGGATTTAAGGTTTAGGGTATTGTGTCACTATAATTATTACTTTAGCCATAGTAGTGAGTCTAATGTCGGAAATATTTAGAAATTCATGATATTTGGATGGGAAAAAGAAATCAATTAAGTAAATCAAGGAATTAGGGTTAGCTTCTTATAGTAATCATTAGCGCTCTTATTGTAATTTTTGTTGGCTTCTGATTATGGTAAGAATGATGTTAACGTAGTATAATTAGAGTGCTTCTCTTTACCTTTTTATTGAATGTGATATTACGAGTTTTTTTTTTTTTAAAAAGGTTTCCGATATATTCACTCAATAGTTTAAATAATTTTACTCAGTGCTTCTTCTATGTGAGAGTTAATTGTGCGCTCCACTTTATAATAGTTCCTTTGCAAATTAAGGATAGAATATTGTTATTGTTAAATGATGATGTAATTCTTCTAAAACATTAAAATGAGTACTGTATGAAGATAAAAGTAACTTACTAATAATAACATTAGAAATTATAATTGGTTTGTTATAGTTTAGTACAGTAAAGTTACTTGATTCTGTTAGGTTAATTTAAATAAGAATTCTTGCATAGTTAAATTATTCATTTTGTTAGAGCGGTGGAAGTATATCTATATATATGTATATATACATCTGATGGAAATATTGAATTATGAAATGATGTAATGTAGTTGTAGATTAATACACAAGTTCATCAATTATTTGATAATGATGATTCTATTAATTGGCATCATTTTTACTTAAATGTTTAGATAGGAAATTAATAAATAGGTTTGGATTTATAAGTGTTGTAATTTGACCTATAAGTATTCGTAAACTGTCGTTTACGTAGAAGTAATTAAATAGTCTTTTTCACTTTTAAGTTAAATAGGCTATTATAGTAGTTAGGTTTTGTTTTTATCTGAGTACAAATAAATAGGAAACCCCGAGTTACCGCAAGTGTTGAATTTGGATTTCAATGTAATTATTTAATTTACTTGTTTTATAACAATGACAATAGTGGGTCATTTTAGTTAGGATAATAATATTAGATTCTTGTAAATCGAATAAGTAACTATTTTAATAAGTATCTACACATAGTAAACCTTGTTGTAATTATAGATTTATTCCGTAATAAAATACAACCAGATGATAAGCTACATTTATATGTCATTATACCATCGGAATAATTTGGCTCCTGCAATTTGGTATAGTGGAATTAATTGTAAGAAGGCATAATTTGATCATAAGTATAATTGATTCTCGTAATATGTTAATTCAATCTGTGGGTCATAAAACCATTCTTATAATCTTTGATTGTGTATCTTCCCGTGTGGCTAGAGTTCCAGAGGCTTAGCTTGGGATGTCTTGAATTCTTGTGTTGTGTTGTTAGATGTCTTGAGATTATGATGTTATAAGAAGCCTTGTCGTCTCTAGTCATGTATGGACTAAATGACAATTGAATGATAAATGCACTTCTTGTGATTGTATTGGTATCCAACTGGTCGTACTAGTCTTGTATCTAGTTTTGTGGTAAGTTATGGAACAGGGGGACATGGAAATCTCAGAGTTGTAATGAATATGTGTTATTATGGGCAATGGTCTAGGAGTCCTGCCCTTATAATTATGTTATGGAGGGTTAATGATTTGTATTGTTATATAAGGATAGTTGTTATGCAAGATGGTCAATGCCTTGCACGGTTCCGTATCCTCGTTGTTGTGATGTCTTGCTATGCTTGTTGTGTAGGGCTTCCTAGTTGTAGGTAAGGGAGTGGCTTCCAATGTGGGGGCTGGTGCCAAGTGGCTAGCCAGGGTAACCCACTGGGAGTTGGTAATTGAGTGATAACATCATAAAATACCTAGGGGTTGGGTAGTTTTCACACTAACAAGATAATAAGATGTTTTGTTCCTCACTCATGCCTGTAGTGCTAGTTCAGACTAAGGATGAGGGGAGAAGGCCGGGATTGGTAGATTTACTTCCTTGTCATCACAAAAGGAAGGTCGATTCCCGCATGCGTCATCCTATGGGGCCGGTGTCTAGAGAGAGACTGCCAGGGTAACCATAGATGGGGGCCGGTGTCTATAGAGAGACTGCCTGGGTAACCCATGTTAGGACCATGCGATGACACTCTTCTTACTATAGCCTAGTAGTCCCTAGTTGTACTCTTCCCAGTTGTTAAGTGTTGCCTCTGGGTGTACTGTTGTGTTATTGAGATTTTGACTTGTGATGTTGGAGTCTTGTGTCGTCTTATAGCCTTCTATCTACCTGAATGTATGTCGTAGTGGGAACCTCATGTTAACTCCTAGCTCAGGGGGTGGACCTCAGGGTTCCACATGGTCGGGTGGAAGAGCTAATTCCATTGGTTTCTCATGCATCAGACATCAGATCTTGTACCTACTTATGAAGACACTTACTATGCTCATGTTCTAGCCAGTGTATCAGTTGACGCAGGTTGTATGTCTTCAATTGTAATCAAAGTAGTGATAATGTAAATGATGTACTCATTTGTATAGACTTGGAATATGTGCATGTAATCTTGATTAAAGTTGAGTATCTATTTGATGACACTAAATGGAGATGAATATGTATAATCAATATTGTAATAGAGTTAGAATGATTTGTCGATGTTAGCTAGTTATGCATGTATATTATGTTGGTTATTTGTCAAGTAGTGCAACCATGGCACCTTGGGAGACAAGATGATAGTTAATGATGTGTATTAAAATGGTAAACCTTACTTGTTATTAAAAAAAAAAAAATTCTTCTTTGCTTGCTTAGATGTGTTGTCTTCCAAGGTGTTCATGGTGGGGCACTAAATCTGGTATCAGAGCCAGGTTTAAACACTGGGTACCTTGGTTATATTTGAGCCCATTATGTAACCTAGTGCGTAAACTCTGTGGAATGATTTAACTCCTATTGTGACCCTTTTTTGTAATTTAATATTTGCCCTTTTTTGTGTAGGGAAGATGCCTAGACGTAGGGGCTGAGGTCGGGGCAGAGGAAGGGGTCGTGGGAGAGGTGGTGGCAGTATCCCTCCTCCCAGTTCTCCTCATGAGAGTGGCCATGAAGGCGAGGGTCAGAACATGGAGGGTCAGGGTCAGCCTGATGGAGCCCAGTTGAGATAGATTCTCAAGGAAGCCCTTGCCCATTTAGGCCCTAGACAAGTGGGTGAGCAACCCAGAGGTGGTCAGGAGGTAGACCAGTCAGGTCCCAGAGAGAGAGAGAAATGTCTCCCAGGCGTAGGGAATTGACAGCCGAGCAGGAGGCCATGCAGGCCAACCATATGAGGGACTTACTAAGAGCTCGTCCTCCCATCTTTGATGGAATTGGTAGAGGACTTGAGGCAGCGACTTGGTTGTTGGACCTAGGTAGATGTTTTGCCATGCATCCGTATGGCAGCAATACGAAAGCCAGATGTGCTATTTTACACCTTTAAGGGTTTGCTTCGACTTGGTGGAGGCTAGAGGAGTAGAAGCTACATCTGGACATTGACATGGTGTCTTGGGAGTTGTTTGAGGATAGATTCAGAGCTCACTTCCTTTCCGACCATTGGAGGCAGCGTCGGGCAGACGAGTTTCATGAGCTGAGGCAGCTGGCCATGACAGTTGAGTAGTATGAGCATAGATTTTATGAGCTCAAATAGTATGCAGGTATCGGGCATGACGAGCCCATGCTGGTGCAGCATTTTATCAGGGGCTTTAATGCCTAGATTAGTGGAGGGGTTCATGTATTCGAACCTAAGACCATGGAGGTTACCATGGAGAAAGCCTGGCTAGTGGAGGAGAACTTAGCTATGGCCCTCAGTGGGCATACCGGTGTGCGCATTGGCAGTGCACCTTCGTCAAGACATGGTTCTTGAGGTGGTCACACCCAGGCATCAGGTTCTCATGCACACTCAAGAGTGGTCAGCAGCAACAGTATTCGCAGTCCAAACTGAAGAACTCTCAGCATCAGCAGGGAAATAGGTTTCAAAATAAGAAAGACCAGTCTTGGTAGTGCAACAAGCGCAACCGTTATGATCAGTCAGCCCAGAGTGCACAGTCTACAGTAAGCAGGGGCAGTTTCCAATAGTCTAGTTCTTTCCGCGGTAACAGTGGATTTGGTAGAGGCACTGGGTGCTTCTCTTGTGGCCAACAGGGCCATATTGCCAGACAGTGCCCGCAGAAGGGTGCATCAGGATTTGGACATTGACTGGTGGCATCTAAGCCAACGGTTGGTGATGCAGGTAGGTCACATCGAGTCTTTGCAATGGTAGATGACTGGCAGGCAGAATATCAGGGCACCGTGGTGGAGGCTTCTTGTCGCATGCGAGGTATTGATTTTTCTGTTCTATTTGACTCTGGTGCATCTGATTCATTTATATCTCCTTCCCTTGTGGAGCATTGTGGCTTAGTGGCAACAAAGCAAGATGATAGGTGGCAGCTTGAGTTAGCTTCTGGGGCTAAGGTAGTAGTTGAGTCTCTAGTTTCAGAGTGTAAATTGAAGATTGGCTCTCTATCTACTTCTGTGGACCTTCACATTCTACCCCTGGGTTCATATGACATAGTTTTGGGGATGGATTGGCTGGAGGCCCATCAGACAGTGATAAATTGTTGGCATAAAATGGTTAGATGCGTGGATGATTCTGGTGTTGAGATTGAGGTCGTAGGAGTTCAGAGACTTATTTCCCTACGTATGGTCTCTGCTATGCAACTCAACAGATGTATGTGTCAGGGATGTCAGCCTTTTGCAGTAACTGTTAGTGATTTAGAGATGGAAGAGAGTTGAGAGGCATCACTTGACGACCACCCACTCTTGAAGGAGTATGCAGATGTCTTTCCTTCTGACATTCCAGGGATGCCACCTAAGCATGACATCGATTTCAAGATTGATCTAATTCCTGGTGTAGAGCCTATCTCAAGAGCTCCATACAAGATGACCACTCAGGAGCTCAAGGAGCTTTGACTGTAGTTAGAGGAGTTATTAGCCAAAGGGTTCATTCAACCTAGTGTGTCTCCTTGGGGAGCACCTGTGATCTTTGTAAAGAAGAAAGATGGATCTCTACAGCTATGTATCGACTATCGGCAGCTCAACAAGGTAACAGTGAGGAATAGGTATCCCTTGCCTCGGATCGATGATTTGTTTGATCAGATCAAAGGAGCTATGGTATTCTCTAAAATTGACCTTAAGTCAAGATATCACCAGTTGCGGATTTTTGAAGCAGACATTCACAAAATAGCATTTCGCACCCGTTATGGACATTATGAGTTCACAGTGGTACCATTTGGGTTGACGAATGCACCATCAGTTTTTATGAGCCTAATGAATGGTGTATTTCGCACTTATCTCGACTGATTTGTCCTTGTATTTCTTGATGACATATTGATCTATTCGAGGACTGTGGAGGAACATGAGGAGCAATTGTGTCAGGTGTTGTAGTGTCTAAGAGAAAATCAGCTTTATGCTAATTTGTCAAAATGTGAGTTCTTCCAGATAGAGGTTAAGTATTTGGGTCATGTTATCTCTGGAGAGGGTATTATGGTAGATCCCTCGAAGATCCAAGCTATTATGGACTGGCCTGCACCCACCAATGTTTTTGAGGTCCATAGCTTTATGGGGTTGGCAGGTTACTATCGTCGCTTCGTCATGGGGTTTTCAAGAATTGCTCATCCCATTACTTCTCTTTAGAGGAAAGGGAAAAAGTTTGTTTGGTCAGAGAAGTGTCAGGAAGCCTTTCAGACCCTTAAGGAACAGCTGACCAGTGCACCTATACTTGCGGTTCCTGATCCTGATAGGGACTTTGTTGTTTGTACCGATACTTCCTTGGAGGGTTTGGGAGCAGTTCTAATGCAGGATGGTCGCGTGATTGCCTATGAGTCTCGCAAACTCAAGGATCACGAGTTGAACTATCCCACTCATGACCTAGAGTTGGTAGCAGTTGTGCATGCCTTGGTGAGATGGAGGCATTTTCTATAAGGGCATCAGTTTGAGCTGCATAGTGATCATCGTAGTTTGCAATATATTTTCACGCAGCCCAACTTGAATGCCAGGCAAAGACGTTGGATGGAGTTCTTGTGTGAGTATGACTTTGAGGTCAAATATATTTAGGGCTAGGAGAATGTGGTAGCAGATGCTCTTAGTCATCGAAGGCATGAGATCTTAGCAGTCTCGCTTATAGTTGATTTGAGAGGACAAATTCTTGCTGCTCTTCCTTTTGACAGTTGGTGCCAGGAGGTGAGGACTGAGATTGAGTCAGGTAGGCCTTTAGAAGGTAGATTCTCTGGTTACTCTTTTGAGTTAGATGGTCTTTTGTGACATTTGGGTCGCATCTATGTTCATAATTCTGAGGGTCTTCGCACCCTAGTTCTGTCGGAGGCACATCGGGCACCCTATTCCCTCATCCAGGTGTCAAGAAGATGCATGTAGATCTGCGTCAACTATACTTTTGGAGAGGCATGAAGCGGGATATTGCTGATTTTGTGTCGAGATGTCTTGAGTGTCAAAGAGTGAAGGCAGAGCACCAGCACCCTACAGGTCTTTTACAGCCTCATTCAATTCCAGAGTGGAAGTGGGATATCATTTCAATAGACTTCATTGTTGGTTTGCCGATGTCCTCTCGACGACATGATGCTATTATGGTCACTGTGGATAGGTTAACGAAGGTAGCTCACTTTTCTCCTGTCTGTCCTTCTTACAATGCCTCTACGGTGGCTAGAGTGTTCATGGAGGACATCGTCAGACTTCATGGGATTCCTCGTAGGATCATCTCTGACAGAGATCTAGTGTTCACTTCTACCCTTTGGACTTCCTTGCAACATGCCTTGGGAACACAGCTGAACTTTAGTTCAGCTTATCATCCTAAGACTGATGGTCAGACTGAGAGGGTAAATCAAGTTCTCAAGGATATGTTGAGGATATATGTTATGGATCAGCAGAGCCGTTGGGAGGACTACCTTTACCTAGTGGAGTTTGCCTATAATAATGGTTATCATAGTTCTATTGGCATGTCTCCCTTCCAGGCCTTGTATGGTCGTCCTTGTAGGACCCCCTTGAGTTGGGATTGTTTGGAGGATAGAGTTCTTTTGGGTCCAGATATGCTTAGAGATATGGAGCAGCAGGTTGAGAGGATTAGAGAGCATTTGGTGGCAGCTTAGGATAGGCAGAAAAAGTATGTAGATGCTCATAGGATCGATCATCAGTTTTTCGTTGGGGATCGAGTGTTCTTGCATGTACGACTGTGAAAGAGTCTGATCCGCTATGGGAAGGGCTCTAAGCTAGCACTACGCTTTGTTGGACCTTTTGAGGTGTTGGAGAGGATCGGTCCAGTTGCTTATCATCTTGCTTTGCCACCTAGCCTTTCACGCATCCATGATGTGTTTCATGTTTCAGTACTTAGACCTTACTATCCAGATATTGCTCATATTCTTGATTGGACTGCTCTATAGGTAGAGGACGGGCAGCTGGCTTTGGAACCCGTAGGCATTCTTCAGCATAGGAGACTCGCTCTCAGGGGCAGAGATGCGGAGTAGGTCGGGATCCAATGGGATCCTAATGATGAGACCTCTGCTACCTGGGAGGATGCTACCAGAATGAGGGAGTTATATCCTCACTTATTTGCAGGCTTCCAGGAGTAAGCCTAGTTCTAGGGGGGAGGATGTAATGCCGCTCGCCTTTTGCCTGTAACAGATGTTATTTTCGTGTTTCCTATGATAGTTTTGATTTAGATGATAGTCTTGTAGCGCATGTTTACAGTTTTGAGATATTTGGACTTTTATGTTATGGTTTATGATCTCCTTGAGCTTGATGGACTCTTTGATATTATGCTAGCTAATTATGGATCTATGATAGGATGATGCTTGATTACTTGTACTTTGTGCTTTCACAGTTGATGGACACGATTATGGATTAATGTTACTTCTAGTTTAATATGTTGATCATGATTATGATGTATGACTGGTATTAGTTATTTAATGATGTGTTACTTGAACGGAACAGTGTTGCATTACTCATGTCCGAGTACCCTACCACGCTGCGACTTCCGTTCATTATGCTTGTGATTACATGGTTATATATGTATATATGCACAACCTTGTTGTTCCTTGCAGGATGCAGGTACCGGGCATCGACTCCACCTGAATTACTAGGTTTGAGTGTGCCCTAGCCAATAGAATTATGGATTGGAGTTGACATGAGGTTCCCCTAATTAGTCAACATCCTCAAGGAGGATGAGCTATCAGTGTTGTACCCTGTCGTCACCGTCAGTGGGACTGTTGTTGTCATTTGTCGTTATGTCCTGTGGCTTCTCTTGGGTCAGGTATCACCTTGTAAATTAGGGTATATCCAATTCTAGTGTCAATTTATGCTTGGTTGGTATTTCATTAATAAGGTGAAAATTAAGCTAACGTGAAATAAACAGGTGCTATGGGAATTATGTGTTGTGATTATGTAAAAACAATTTAATTGTGTGGTAATTGGTAAATTTTACCGGAATTGGTAAATAAATAAATTAAACTAGATAAATGAGTTAACGAAATATTAAATTGCAAATTGTAGCAGATTAAATTAAACAGAAAATAAAATGCATATGTGTAAGGGAATAAACATCGATAACGTTAATAAAATAAATCCAAGCTAAAGTAATTGTGCAGTAAATTTGGGTTACGGATATTTTAATGGTAAAATGAAATTGTTAAGGGAAAAATGACCATATGTTGGAGGGTGAGATCCGACCAAATCTATCAAATTTATATCGGATCATGACGATGAGATTATTTAGTTCTTTATTGAATAGATATTTGTTATATAAAAAGAAATTAATTTAGGTCAAGAATTAATAAATTGCTTCTCTATGGATAAAAATAATTATTATCCAATGACCTATGGGTTTGCTATTGCCATCTCTAACACTATTATTATCACTATGATTATTTAGGTGCATTATTAAACATAATCAGTTTCTGATAAATAACGATAACATTTTTTTTTAGGTTTAAAAAGTAGGGCTGTCATCTTTGGGGATATGCAATTTTTTTATCAGGTTCCATCATTTGTTAAATTGAGGAATTGGGAGTCTCGAAGATAATGAATTTTGCACCCCATGAGAGATTGGGTTGTGGGGGAAAGGAAGGAATGTCTCTGCATTTACCCGAGGAGTCCATTCAAGATTTTGAGAAAGTGGGATGTCAGGATGTCCCCTGCATTTTTATCTGGGGGTTGAAGCCTAGTCTAAGGGGGATTTTGGTAGGAGGCTGAAGCGGGAGGATTGGAGGTGGGAGCAGCATTGAATCATCGATCTGTCAAGAATATAATCAGGTTCCTTTAAAGTTTCTAAGTTTAACTCTATGTTCCTAGAGTTCTTTCAATTAATTTTCCAATGCAGCCTCTTCGGTTTCTTTGTATTTTTCTTTTAATGATAGAATGGACCTATATCTCAACAATGTGCTAATAAATAAACCAATATATATGTCCAACCTATTACCTGTTGTTGAAAGTTTGCTTGACATGAGTCTGAGTTTGCCTCATGGGTTAGGTATAGGATTTGATACAGTTAGATCGCTGAAATACATCTAGTATTCTCACCCCAGCCCATTCGTATTGCCTAGGTAATATCAATTTGTGTTTTATGAATTGGAATAATATAGAATACTTCTCAAGTTGGTGGCATTTCCATGATCACCAATTCATCTCCACATGCTGCAATAAACCCTCTTTCATACAAAACCATTTGGGGCCGTGCAGATCAGGCATGGTGCCACCTCAAAATACTGTAACCTTGTGTTGTCTTCATCAAAGGGATTGCCAATGGCACAGGCACCTACAGAGTTAACCATGAAGAGCCACTCACCACACGTGATACCTCTAAGTGCCAATTATCTTCATCTTAGGAAGCGCAGAGCCTCCATTAGTTTCGAGGGGTTCCATTGTGGGATGTTGGGCAACGCCGTGGGCCATATATGACTCTGGTTTCAGTGTTGTTCACTGTCAAAGATGAATAGTGTGATAAGTCTTACAGTTCCAACTCCTCTGATGGTTCTCAGCCTCTACATGCTAGTAGTATCATGATGATATCTGCATCATCAGAATTCAAAAGAATAGCTATAGCCAAGCTTAGGCATAAACATCTATATGCGTCCCTCAACATGTACACAGACTTAATTCATTGCCTCTATCTGTCTTATTACATATATCCTATGCGATTCCCTCTATTATTGCTTTTCTGTGATTTATATTCATTCTTTTCCACATGCATCTCTCCAGAGGCAATTCAGCAACAGTGGCGAATTAAATAATAGTGTCGATAGCCTCTACAAGGAATCAAGTTCGTGCATAACCTGCTATCATTGCATGATGTCCACAGCTTCGCGTGCCAACTTCTTCAGTTCTTTTTATGCTTGAAGAAGTTTGTATTGTAGATAGTGGATTTTATGCTGCTTGCATCCGTTATCCTGCCCATAAGGAATTAACTTCCTTGCGTGGGTGTTCCTTTGGTCGACAACGATGGACTCTAGATCCATGATGCTCCTTGCCAATGCTTTTCGTAGTGAGACAACCCTTGCATTGATGAGGACATTTGATTGAATCATGATTGTCTGTAACCACTGCAAATTCCTTTAAATAGAGAATCTAGGTTAATGTTGCGAATTGAATGTGTTTAGTATACATTTGGAACCGCCACCATCATTCGCATTGGCTAGAAACTTGCTAAAGCCCTTCAATGGAATCATCCCTGCCTTAGTAACAAGGCTGGACAGTGTTTAGATGAATTCATCCACTCTCCTACTCTTGATCCGCCTGGCGTCTATCGTCATTCTCCAGCACGTCTCATGGCCGTAATCAGAATTGCATTCAGTTTTTAGAATGTATGAAGCTTCATAGTATTTGATGCCTTTAATCAAGGTGAGTATGTTACATTAGGTTCTGAGTGTAAAATAAATCTCTATTGGCTACCTTCCACCTGCAAATGAAGGTCTGCATATAGGCGTTTTACCTGTGAATAGCAACCAATACCTTTTTTTATAAGGATTTAAGGTTTAGGGTATTGTGTCACTATAATTATTACTTTAGCCATAGTAGTGAGTCTAATGCCAGAAATATTTAGAAATTCATGTTATCTGGATGGGAAAAAGAAATCAATTAAGAAAATCAAGGAATTAGGGTTAGCTTCTTATAGTAATCATTAGCGCTCTTATTGTAATTTTTAATGGCTTCTGATTATGGTAAGAATGATGTTAACGTAGTATAATTAGAGTGCTTCTCTTTACCTTTTTATTGAATGTGATATTACGAGTTTTTTTTTTTAAAGGTTTTCGATATATTCACTCAATAGTTTAAATAATTTTACTCAGTGCTTCTTCTATGTGAGAGTTAATTGTGTGCTCCACTTTATAATAGTTCCTCTGCAAATTAAGGATAGAATATTGTTATTGTTAAATGATGATGTAATTCTTCTAAAATATTAAAATGAGTATTGTATGAAGATAAAAGTAACTTACTAATAATAACATTAGAAATTATAATTGGTTTGTTATAGTTTAGTACAATATAGTTACTTGATTCTGTTAGGTTAATTTAAATAAGAATTCTTACATAGTTAAATTATTCATTTTGTTAGAGCAGTGGAAGTATATCTATATATATGTATATATACATATGATGGAAACATTGAATTATGAAATGATGTAACGTAGTTGTAGATTAATACACAAGTTCGTCAATTATTTGATAATGATGATTCTGTTAATTGGCATTATTTTTACTTAAATGTTTAGATAGGAAATTAATAAATAGGTTTGGATTTATAAGTGTTGTAATTTGACCTATAAGTATTCGTACACTGTCATTTACGTAGAAGTAATTAAATAGTCTTTTTCACTTTTAAGTTAAATAGGCTATTATAGTAGTTAGGTTTTGTTTTTATCTGAGTACAAATAAATAGGAAACCCCGAGTTACTGTAAGTGTTGAATTTGGATTTCAATGTAATTATTTAATTTACTTGTTTTATAATAATGACAATAGTGGGTCATTTTAGTTAGGATAATAATATTAGATTCTTGTAAATCGAATAAGTAACTATTTTAATAAGTATCTGCACATAGTAAACCTTGTTGTAATTATAGATTTATTCCATAATAAAATACAACCAGATGATAAGCTACATTTATATGTCATTATACCATCAGAATAATTTGGCTACTGTAATTTGGTATAGTGGAATTAATTGTAAGAAGGCATAATTTGATCATAAGTATAATTGATTCTCGTAATATGTTAATTCAATCTGTGGGTCATAAAACCGTTCTTATAATCTTTCATTGTGTATCTTCCCGTGTGGCTAGAGTTCCAAAGGCTTAGCTTGGGATGTCTTGAATTCTTGTGTTGTGTTGTTAGATGTCTTGAGATCATGATGTTATAAGAAGCCTTGTCGTCTCTAGTCATGTATGGACTAAGTGACAATTGAATGATAAATGCACTTCTTGTGATTGTATTGGTATCCAACTAGTCGTACCAGTCTTGTATCTAGTTTTGTGGTAAGTTATGGAACAGGGAGACATGGAAATCTCAGAGTTGTAATGAATATGTGTTATTATGGGCAATGGCATAGGAGTCCTGCCCTTATAATTATGTTATGGAGGGTTAATGCTTTGTATTGTTATATAAGGATAGTTGTTATGCAAGATGGTCAATGCCTTGCATGGTTCCGTATCCTCGTTGTTGTGATGTCTTGCTATGCTTGTTGTGTAGGGCTTCCTAGTTGTAGGTAAGGGAGTGGCTTCCAATGTGGGGGCCGGTGCCAAGTGGCTAGCCAGGGTAACCCACTGGGAGTTGGTAATTCAGTGATAACATAATAAAATACCTAGGGGTTGGGTAGTTTTCACACTAACAAGATAATAAGATGTTTTGTTCCTCACTCATGCTTGTAGTGCTAGTTCAGACTAAGGATGAGGGGAGAAGGCTGGGATTAACTGATTTACTTCCTTCTCATCACGAAAGGAAGGTCGATTCCCGCATGCGTCATCCTATGGGGCCAGTGTCTAGAGAGAGATTGCCTGGGTAACCCATGTTAGGACCATGCGATGACACTCTCCTTACTACAGCCTAGTAGTCCCTAGTTGTACTCGTCTCAGTTGTTAAGTGTTGCCTCTGGATGTACTATTGTGTTATTGAGATTTTGACTTGTGATGTTGGAGTCTTGTGTCGTCTTATAGCCTTCTGTCTACCTGACTGTATGTCATAGTGGGAACCTCATGTTAACTCCTAGCTCGGGGGTGGACCTCAGGGTTCCACATGGTCAGGTGGAAGAGCTAATTCCATTGGTTCCTCATGCATCAGACATCAGATCTTGTACCTGCTTATGAAGACACTTACTATGCTCATGTTCTAGCCAGTGTATCAGTTGACTCAGGTTGTATGTCTTCAAATGTAATCAAAATAGTGATAATGTAAATGATGTACTCATTTGTATAGACTTGGAATATGTGCATGTAATCTTGATTAAAGTTGATTATCTATTTGATGACACTAAATGGAGTATGTATAATCAATATTGTAATAGAGTTAGAATGATTTGTCGATGTTAGCTAGTTATGCATGTATATTATGTTGGTTATTTGTCAAGTAGTGCAACCATGGCACCTTGGGAGACAAGATGATAGTTAATGATGTGTATTGAACTGCTAAACCTTACTTGTTATCTTATTCAAAAAAAAAAAATTTCTGCTTTGCTTGCTTAGATGTGTTGTCTTCCAAGGTGTTCGTGGCGGGGCACTACACTTAGAAATTAGCTATAAACCCTATGTTGAAAGACTCTGTAATGCCTCAAGAATTTGTGCCCTGTTTTGTGGAATTATAGTTTTTTTCCACGACTGTTATTAGCAATGACATTTTATTTTGACATCAAGGTGATCTCAATGGGATTTTTTATTACTTCTAGACTTTATATGGGTGCATATGGTATAAATTTTCTCAATGATCTTTTAGTGCGTTGTTTCACTACTTTTGCTCATGTTATATATATGTGATTATTATTATTATCATTGACTGGGCATTGATCATTGTGGATGATTTCTATGTATGCAATGCTTAATTGATTTGTATATATCATGCCACGTTGGTTTTTTATGCTATGCTTCAACTATTTTATATAGTGCAAGTATGCCTGATGTTTCACTTGAGTGTGCAGGTACCAGGTTTCCCCAATGATGGTTATATTGGAGATATCACATTGGGTTACTTGCTTGTTTAGCCTTTATCTCACTCGAATCGAGTATGAGATGTATCTTGCATATCCCTATGTGTTTTATATCTGAATCAATTGTGATTTGGGATTTTGCTTGTCATGTGTAAACCCATAAATTGAATGATTGTTTATGCGTGTTTGTGTTATTTTGACATTTTTTATATTATATATGTCAAAAAAATTTTATTTAAATTAGGAATATTTAATATTCCATAATGATTGGAGAAAATGATTGTAGTTGGATACAATTTTTACTTTATAAATTATTTTGCTTCAAAGTAAATTAGTATAGTGAAAGTTAAAATATTTATTCTATCAATTTTTAAATCATGAGCATAGTTAGTAGAATTATATAGTTAGTGGAAAAGAAAGAAAATGTTCATAATAGTTATATTATGAAAAATTAAATCTTTTATTTCCTTTTCCTTTAAAAATAATTGTAATTGAATTTTAAATTCAAAATAAGAAATAAGGCTTTTGAGGATAAAAGGAAAATAGAGCTCATTTTTACATTCATTCACTACTTGCTCTCTCGAAAATCCTCTTCTTGATTGATTGGAAAGAAATTGGTATGGATTGAAATGGAATGATTCTTGCTTTCTTGGATTGAGGATTATTTTGGTGATTGCTTGGTGGAGGATTGAAATTGTGTGGCAAAAGATTGTATTCAAGAACTTTTCTTCTTTCCTTGTTTTCAAGCTTGTGGGAAAGGTAATTTTTCTTCCGTCTTCTTTGTTTTAAATTTTTTATTCTCTTCCTTTGTCATGCCGCTATATGTGGTTTGATCATGGCTTAATTTGAATAAGAATTGAGCTATTGAAGAAGGTAGTTTTTTGTTTATATATTTGTTGAAGATTAAATTTTGAAAAACTTGCAAAAAGAGCCAAAACCATTGCAAAATTTTATTGGAAACACCTTTTTCAAATCTGATTGTACATTATGAGTCTTGTTCATATTTTCTTAATAATGGGTTGTAATTAGATTTTTGAGAAATTATTTATTTTAGAAAATGAAAAAAATCCAAGGTTGCAAAGAAACCATTAATGGTGAATTTGGGGGTTTATGGCTATTTATGCATTTTGAAGAAATGGAAATTTTGTATTTAAACCCAATTTGAATGAATTAAATTCCAGGATGAGTAATCTCCCTTGTGATTTGGAAAACTACATCTTTTGACTTTGTGTCACAATTTTTGTCACATCATTTTTCATGCCATGCCCAATTTGTTAAAATTGGTGAGATGGACATATAGGAAGAGGCATAGGGTAAGAAAAGAGTGGCTCTCACCGTGTGCCATGATACAAATTGATCTTTGGAAATCGCCGATGAATGTAAAACATGAAAACACAATACAAATGAAAGAAAAACCAAATTATACCTTCTCAAAAAGCTTTGCAAACTCCTTACTCCTTGATAAGGTGGAGAGAGTGCACCCTTACTCTCTAGCTTTACCCAAATGACTTGAAGGATTGCGGAATTACCTCAAATTCTCAACAATACAAGATCAATGATATGGTTTGGAGGGATTTTGGCATAATGGATTTACTTCAAGATCTGTTTTAAAAATGGCTTGGAGAGGGTCTTATTTATAGGCAAATTTGGGGGGAGATTGATCCAACGGTGGAGATTGAAAGTTGGAATTAATGGATGAGATTGGATGAGAGATGAAGGGTTGAGATTTGATCAACAATTTTGGAGGGTGGAGAATAAAAGTGAATTTTAATTCATTTTGGGGAAGGCTTTGCATTATGTATGAGGAAATAAAAAATTATTTCCTTGGGAGGATGTGGAATTTAAAATTCTAATTTATGTGGAAATGTGAGGGACATGTGACACATGCACATTTTTGGGTCCTTACATTTGTAAGCTAATTTTATGGAAGATGTTTTATCATGAAAATAGAAAGGGTGAGTTGGAAGGGTCATGAGATTTTTTGAAATTTTTTATTTGTGGGTGTGGGAGAAGGTGTCAATGATGCTTTGACCAAGTTAATCAGGGTGATTAACTTAATTAATATGGCTAGAGAAAATTAGTGGATGGGTTAATCAAGGTTTAGGATTAATTAAATAATGATTTATTTTATTAATCTAGGTCTAGGGGTTAGGTAGGCTAGGGTCGCTAATTAAATAATGTCTATTTAATCAACTAGGCTATGTGTAGGCTGATTAGTAGGGTAGCTTAATTAAATAAGTTGATTTATCTAATTAATAAAGTTTAGGAAAGTGGACAGATTAACCAAATAAATATTTAGCATATTTATTTAATTAATTGGGATGATGTTAGGTATAATGCTGAATTAATTTAATTAATTCAGGGTTAAGGGTAAATTGGTGAAGAATGGCTAAGGATGGATGATCAAAGATGATGTAGGTTAATTAATTGAATAATTATGAATTTATTTAATTAATTAGATGAATGAGAAATTAGTGATGTGGATGTTAGAAATAAAACAAAAATTAATGTGGAATAATTTCTCAGAATCACAACAACAAGAATTATGAAGAGAGGTAAATAAAGAACAAAAATAAAAATTGCACAATATGATGACATTATTTAACGTGGTTCACCCAATGTGGGCTACATCCACTAAGAAATATTTTCTCAAATTAGTCTTCTCACAATTACAATGCACAAATATTGTTTGGAGCTACACTCAACAAACTCTCTTGAATTCACACTTGAATTCACACTCTCAATTCACCTTCTCAATTCTTCCTATATTTTACCTACTGTATGTCTATCTATTTATAATTACATCAATAGGTACTGACATAGCAGTTTTACAAAACAATGTGTACTAAACATGGGCCAAGCCAACCCATAACAGTTCCCATTAATCATGGGTGATGACTCCACCCATATACAAGTATAAATGAAACACATATCTATACTCACAAAAAAAGGGGATACACACATATCTATACCCGTGAAACCTAGAACCTTGATGAGAATACGTTAAGAGTGTACAGTATTTGAAATACATTGTAATATGGAAATAGGCTTTGTAACATAACAATGGATGGTGCCGAAATATGGTTGAGGGGGTAAGACATTTTTAGGTGTTCACATTTGCCCCTCTTTGACATGGCATCATGACCTTGTAGGGAAATGATGTCAAGTCAAAGAATTTTTGCTCCAGCTGCTGAGAAGGAGTGAAAATGGATGAGGGATTCCCCCTCAAAAGGTTAGGTGAATTTTTTTTTTTGGGTGAACTCTTGAAAGGAGGGAATAGTGGTAAAAAAATGAGTGGAGGACAAAAAATTAGGTGGGCAAGAAGAAAAATAGAGGAAAAAGGTGAATATATGTGGCTTGGGGAGAGAAAAAGGTGTATGGGGGATGACATGGCATCTATATATAGGAAGTGTGGGCCCAATATGCCACATTTGCATACTCTTCACTTATTAGACGAGAGGAGACTAGAGGAAGCTATGGCACAACCAACATTCCCACTATTGAACACCCATAATACTAAGAGGGGGGATGAATTAGTATTCTCTTAAACCATTTACACATCAAACATTTTAATCCATCTAGCATATTCAATTGCAGTGAAGGAAATTAAGCATAACACATATAGCCACAACTCATAACACATAGACACTAGAATTTTTATGTGGAAAACCCAAAAAGGAAAAAACCATAGTGAGGATTAGCTCACAATATATTATAATAAGGAAACTAGTTAAGGTTGATATAATTGGTGGTCTCACTATCCAAGAATGCTCACTGCATGTGGATCACTGTCCTAAAAGAAAGAGATAGAAGAAGTGGCTCACTACCAGAGTTGAACTATTATAATTGCATCTAACATATGCATGGAGTACATTTCTAATGAAGCTCAAGTTATAGAACAATACTCATCACACTGTTCTGAAATAATGCATTGCTCTGCATTCACTCAATTCACATTCATAGGCTCTTTGTCTCATCATACAAATCACATGCATCTTTCCTTACATCAAAACACCAAAAACAATCCTCTTTGAATAATCACTTTACCCAAAACATCAATTAGGTCAGCCTAATTAGATGTAATGTGCAAGACATGCCATATAAGACTTATCAACCCCAAACCTTCACTCACACACTTCGTGCCAAGATTCAAACTTTGAAACAAATTGAAATAGGTAGGCATGGACCTAAAATAGCTCCCACTTATCTCCACACTACTTATTTACCCTCCGCATAACTTCACACTTAATAGGTCAGCACCACTAGATACCTAATACAAAAACCCTTCAAATGTAGATTCATAAACAGACCCATATATCTCCAAATCACATGAAAATTGGAAATCACACTCTATTCACATATTTTAATATCCTCTTAAAATCGTAAAGTCAAAAACCAAACCATGGAGGAATTTGGACTCTCCTACACACCTGCTCTGAATTGAAAATACCTTTATTTTGTCAAACCAAACTTCTATTACTCATAAATTTCAAACCATAGATCAAAATCAGACAAAATTATGGATTTAGAAGCTTTCAAAAACCAACAACATACTAGAACCATAGAGCAAAATATTCAATAGCGAAGAAATGCGAACCAAAATATTGCATGCTCTGTAACTTAGAAATACCAGAGTTGACACTTAGCTAATTTTCATCATAAGTTCTTTACCGGATCAAACCTTCTTGCAAATTTGTCTTCTACTGAGGATCAAGATCATATTAAGAAAAAGAGGATCAAACCTTCTTGCAAATTTATCTATCAAACTAATCTACACAACTTATGCCTGGTTGTCACTTACCAGATCATCTATACAACTGTTTCCTTATGCCTAGTTATCACTTACCAGATCACTATACCTTTATCCTTTGTTGTTACTGACTCTATCCTCTGATGTTACTGAATTTAACCTTTTTTGTTGTTCTCCAAACCACTATATCTTTAGGTAATCTCTAGATCAGTGTATCTTTACTCTTTGAAGCCAACACTGACAACAATATAATCTTAGCTGCCATCAGTCTTTGTTGCCATCAATGAAAACACTGCTTAACATCATGCTTATCACTTTCTACACCATCATGCTTATCACTTTCTAGATCAGTGTATCTTTACTCTTTGAAGCCAACACTGACAACAATACAATCTTAGCTGCCATCAGTCTTTGTTGCCATCAATGAAAACACTGCAGATCGCAACACAGAAGTTAAGTTCACCAATTTCTTTGCTGATAATGAAAGTTCATTTTCTACTCCTGAAATAAATAGTAATGTCTTAGATGAAGTTTCTGCTAGTCATTTGCCTGAAAAGGAATTTCATGTACCTAAGATTAAAGCTTCTAAAATCTATAAAGATGTTCCTAATAGTCTTATAGATATGTTTAATACCAATGTTGGTTTAAAGAAATGGTTTGGTTATAAAACTTCGCAACGATGTCATGTCGCCACTCTGCAACATGTTGTTACAGGTGGTAGTAAGGGTAAATTAAATATATTTTCAGATTCCCTTGTTGCTAAGTTTCAGAAAGAAGCTTTTGCAAGTCCAAATAATCCACAATTCATGCACTTGTCATATGTCCGTATAGGTATCTGTGGTCATTATAGAAAAGGCTTGCCAATCATCGTTATGATGATGTTGAAAGATGCCCGGTTTTATAAACTGTCTCATTCCCTTCTCGGAGCTGGTTGTGATTCCATGTCCAAAGGTCCGATTTTTGTTGATTGTCTTTTAGACTTCCCAGTCAGTCTTAAAGATGGAAATCTGAAAGATGTTCTAGAATATAACTTTAAGACTATGAATTTGTTTATGAAAAAGAAGTCTATAGACCATTCCCTTATCTTTCTGGTCCATTACCGTCTATATAATAAGGTCATTCCTGTAATGATTAACCCCTGAAGAGCTCAAGGGTTAGAAGGTCTTTCGACCATCTGGACATCATCTAGTGATAGCACACAATTGACTGCTCCCAAAATAGTCAAGCATAAAGATATTAAGATGCCTGAAGAATGGGCATTGGATCTTTGGGATAGTGACAGTCAAGCAGAAGCAGAAAATGAGAAGCAACCACAATTGAGAGGCATCTCAATTGATGAAATAGATGATCAGGCAGTAATTAGATTCTCATCTGGCAACCAGATGGCTTCACGCCCTAGACCATCCATGAGAACAGAAAACGTTTTTAACTATAACCAACCTGGTCCATCTGTGAGTTCCCTTCCTCGCTCTCAGAGCGTTAGATTACAACCCTCTCAGGGTTTTGAAAGTTTGTTTACACTTCCTAAAGTAAGTAGTTCGGCCATACCTAAATCTTCTTGCACCCATAAAAGGTTTTCAGAACTAGATAATGGGTTGTATAGATGTGAAGACTGTTCATTTGTCTTTCCTCCGAAATCAGGGAATGTCCGAATGATGTCAGCCAGACAAGCCACTATACCTGAATAGGAAATCTCTGAAACCCAAGAGAAAGTCTTTAATACTCCAGCAGGTCCTTGTCTTCTCCCTGGTGTAGTACCTCCTTTCAAGGATTTCATTTTATATGATACCACAGGAACCTTTAAAGCTGATTTCTAGCCTTTGCATTTATTTCCTGCCTCTGAAAATTCTCAAGGCACCAGTCAAAGCAAATTGCTTAACTGGACAAACCTATGTCTTAGGAAATCTATGCTTCTTGCCGAGGATAGAAAAATTTGGCATCAAATTGAAGTAGTCAAGGCTGAACAAGCACGGCTTAGTGCTCAAGAGAATTTTCATTCTCTAATCTCCACACTGGAACGCTTGGAAAAATGTCTCACAGATCAGTGGATGAACTCTGTTAATAAAGATCTCCAGGAACTCAAAGTTCAGTATAATGAGTTCAAAAAAGAGGCTGAAACCTGGTGGGTTGCTCAGCAACGATCTTTAGAACAACAGCGAGAATTACTGCAGAAAGTTAGAAGTGAGGGCAAGCTAGATTGTGATGTGCTAGGCTCCCAATTGAATACAACAAACATCCATGTAAAACATAATAGTCAGAGACTCACTGAGATCTCTGAAGAAGTTCATTCAATTGCACAATCACAACTGCTCATGAGCGATTCCATCAAATCGGAATGCTCTGATATAAAGTCTGCTCTTCAAGAAGAATCTCGGACTATTCAAACAGTGACCCACACTGTCCAACAGCAGCAAACTGTGAAAACAAAGAACTTCCCTTCCAGTGCCAAGGGTTATCTACAGGCTCAGTATGAAGGCCCGAAGTTAAAGGTAGAAGTCAAGAAGCCTGTTATAGAAAAGGTTTATGATCCCTCCTCAGGGACAGTAAGAGATACCACTCCAGTTGAACAAGCTGAAGGCAAGTTTCAAATGGCTCGTGGTTCTAGTTCTAATCCTAATGGATCTAACCCTGTGGATCCATTTAAAAATATCCAGACCCTGAAAGCAGACACCCCTCCTCTTGTTAACTTTGATCACTTTGAAGACATAGAAAATACAAGAGCAATTGATGCAATGAGAGCTTGGATAACAAATTATATTTCCACTAATCCTGATGTAGAAGAAAAGTAGGTTATTAAGCAAGCTCTGAATGCAATGACTGGTGTCGCTAGACATGTCTGGGATCGCCTTGATGATGGTTACAGAGAGACTCTATTAGACAGAGGGACAGATCAAGTTTGTGCCTAGCTAACTCGTCTGTTTGTAGGAAAAACAGATGTCTGTGAAAAGTTAGCTTACAATAAGTTCATCAAGGGTAAGTGTAAAGATCTCACATATTTCAAGAAATATTGTGATGTCCAGTATGAAAATTTCTATTTATCAGGACGTGAACAAAACCATGAGTTTATGTTCACTACTTTTCTAAAAAGTTTTGGTAATGTGATAGGAGAATTCTATCACAAGAAAGTTCTTGAAAATCTGGTTGTTGAGAATATAGAAATGAAGGAACTGACTTATCCCTAGTTAGTTCAATTCCTACAACAGATTAATGAGGATATTTGTGAAGAAGGTAAAGCAAAGAAAGAAATCAAAAGGGTTTAGCCTTTATTGTCTTCATCTGTATGTTACCAGATCATGCCTTCTAATCAGTTCCCTGATAAGGAACAATCTTCTTGCTGTGATAAATTTGAAAAGCCTCACAAGAAGAAGAAGAAGAAGAAATTCAAAAGCAAGTATCCGAAGAAAAAGGGATACTTCCGAAAAAGGGATAAGCAAAAGAAAAAGTCCAAGAAATGGAAACCAACCTACTATATTTGTAAAGGAGACCACTTTGCCAATAAGTGCCCAGACCGAAATAAGAAAAAGAATAAAGGAAAAGTCCATGCAGCTAAGCAGGCAGGCTTGGAAGATGATGAATATGAATTCATCAATGATTATCCCTTAGACTCAGAAGACATCGTCCTCACTACAGAATCTGAAGAATCTAAATCTGAAGAATATGAATCAGCTCAAGAGCAAGTTCAAGGTCAAGTCAATCTCATGACCAAAATAGAACAATCCTCTGATGAGGATTCGGATGTCTCCTTCTATTGCAGAATGCTAAGAAGGGACACTCGTGCTAAATTGGACAAGGTTATTGAAGAAATTGTCCAAATTGAATCTCAGCTCCAGACCATGAACATGGGTCAGGAGACATGGAAGAAGCTACTAGGCAAATTGGATCAGCTCAAGTCCAGAAAATATTTTTTTCTTTAGCCAAATATTGAGGGAGGACCTACCTCACAGGGAAAGATAGAACCGGTGCGACCACTAGGGTTCTCTACACCTGCTACTCAACATGGGTATAGACCATCACCATGGTTTCCAAGACCTCCAGTTCAAAGGCCTCCCCCTCCATCCTTGGACCAACGCACTATAACAGATGCTCCTGCCCCTGGTAGCATGGCTCAACGGATCTGGAGAAGAAATCGCAAAGCCTTTCTTGAAAAAGTTATCAGTCAGGCTCAGGCAGAAATTTTAGAAATTGATGATGAAGAAAATTTCTACCTAACAGAAGAAATGGAGAAAGCACCTAAACTTGATAAGTTCGTTAGTCAGTTCAATTCTACTGGCACTGTTCAGTTACCTGCCCAGGCTACCATTTCTGAAGAACAACTGTTTTGTGAAGAACAACCTTATAGTCCTCTCCTAACTCAAGTTGTTAAAGAGGAAGTAGAAGATCCATCTATCTATGAAGAAGGATCAAGCAGCCGACAGATGCGAGGATATCAACGCACGGCTAAACCAACTACTACATGTCCTGGAATCATCTTGACCATTCACTTTCCAGGTATTATGGCTTATCCTCTTGCTTTTCTGATCGATACAGGAGCTGATCTCAACCTAGCTAGGCACAATGCTTTTCCTGAAGATGCATGGATGCAAGGAACCACTGGCATTACTTTTGGTAATAATGAAAAAGAAGATAGCTCCTCCTTTTGCATAGCTCCCATTCAAATTGGTTTTGATGGTTTTACTGACAAACTCATGTTTATTGAGTATGAAATGGATGGCTATGATGGGGTCATCGGTAGCAACGCTATCAAGCAGTGGGAGCCTTTCACCATCGACTCTGATTTTATTATCATCAGAGGCACATATCAGCTTCCCTGCCTTTATCAGACTCTTGCCTATGCTAGTAAGTGGGAAAAGGAAAAATAGAAGAAACCAGTCAATACTTTCTGGTTAAATCGCCAGCTCACATCTAGTCAAGAATCTCTCTCTGAGATTTGTACTGCATTTGCTGATACAGTTATGACAAAGGATTTAAAGAAGCAAAAAAGGAACCTCTATTGTGATCTCCCGTTGAAACAAGATCCCGAAGGTAATGAACTCATCCCTAAAGCTAAAGCTAATTATTTTCTTATGAGTTCCATAGAGGTTATCACCTGCAGAGCAGAAGTTGGAGAACTGGAACGGCTCAAGCTTATCCAGTCTTCTGACTCCCCATTTTCCTATCATGCTATGTATGTTCCTAAAGTTGACGAAAATGGGAATGAACTTCTTGAAAAATAGCTTGTTGTGAACTATAAGCCATTAAATGAATGTCTTGTTGACCACAGACATCCCCTGCTAAGTAAAGACCATATCTAGCAAATTATCCAAGGGAGTCATATCTATTCCAAGTTTGATCTAACTAAGGGTTTTTGGCAAATTGGTCTCAAAAGTGCTGACTACTATAAAACTGCCTTTTCGGTTCCTCAAGGCCTCTACGAATGGACTGTTCTTCCTTTTGGCATTAAAACAGCCCCTTCTATTTTTCAGTAGAAAATGGATGTCATCTTTCGCCCTTATGCCAAATTCATTCAACCCTATATCGATGACATTCTTGTGTTTAGCCAAGACATGCCTCACCATCTTGACCATTTGCGTCAATTCCTCTCCATTTGCCAACATCACGGCCTTGCTGTCAATCCCACCAAGTCTCTCTTTGCTCAGTCTGCCATTGTCTTTATTGGCATCAAGCTTCTTCCGGGGGGGAGGATGGAGGCCCAACCACATATTTTGTGCCGTATCGCGCAATTACCTGTTACGACTGTAAAAGAACTACAGAGGTTTTTGGGCCTTGTAAATTATATTGCAGGATTTTATTGTAAGCTTGCTGAAGATAGGCTGGCACTCAACAAGCTTCTTGGCAAGAAACCACCACCATGGAGTGCAAAACATGATGCCTTAATTGCACGGATCAAGCAAAAATGCTCCCAGCTTCCACCTCTCAAGTTACCAGGTAAGGGATTCAAAATCATTGAGACAGATGCTAGTGAAGGAGCTTGGGGCAGAGTTCTTCGTGAACAGAAAACAATCTCTTTTAATCCCAAAGACAAAGGTGAGATTGTTCATTATTGTTCTGGTAGCTTCAAAAACTATGAGGTAGACTACCACAACACGCATAAGGAAATCTTGTCAGTTGTTAATACCTTCCAAACATTTCAAATGTTTATAGCTGATAAAAGATTTCTTCTAAAGAGTGATTTGCAGAATCTACGGGGGTTCTTTCGCAAGGAATCAAAAAATAAGGTAGTCAGAGGACGGCTTCTCCGATGGGCTCAACTTCTCAGTACTTATGAATTTGATTTTATTCATCTACCAGGAGTTGAAAATATTTTTGCAGATTTTATGTCCCGAGAAGGACATGCTGAACCACATGTTGACGAACAGGGCATTGTTCGTCAAATTGAAGGAAATGTTCGGGTAATTAATATTAGAGAACAGTGTTGGTATGAAGCTAGTCACAATGAATGGAGTACAAATCCATTCCAATGAAGAGAACTACATAATTATCAAATGGCTAATGATTTTCTATTTGACAGGTTTAGGATGCTCACTGCCAAGCAGCAGCTAACTTCTCTGGGTTTATGGACAGAGCAACCTTTCTTTCAGTTCTCTGCCGAAGCAGAACCCATTGATCCTGAAGTGGGTCATGTTCTTCAATATTGGTGTGGGGATTTCATTCTTCCAGTTCAATTTCTCAATCCCCCTATAGCAAGATCACATCAGTGGCTAACTAATAAGGATGGAAAGACGCTGATATGGAATCTGTTTCAAGGACCATATCCTCCTGCAGCAGATCTTCAGTTTGAAGGAACAACGGCCTACACAGGATGTATTTTCAAGCTTATCTTTGCATCTCCTAAAGAGAATCCAATCAGTTGGCATCTTTGCCAAATATATTGACCTGTTGGTTATGCTTCAGTCTTTGAACATTGGACTGTTAAAAATAGGCTTCGATATTTTCATCTGCACCAGACACCTATCTGGATCCATACCAAGACCTATCGCATGAATGGAGCCACGCCTCAGGCTATGACCCATGGATTATATGGACCCCATAAACTCAAAACAATGAGCATTATTTGGAAGGAACAAGAAGGTAGTCGACCCCCTGGATGTATTCCACATGCATTGACACAAACCTGTGCTAACTGTGCTGACTTTTCACATGATGATCCAAGAGTTCCCATGTATGGTGCCAGTGGAAATTATCGCTCACCAGACTGTACTCATCCCTATGGTGAATTCTGTGAAGGATGTATTTTCAACCAACCTTGGCCGAACACCTCCAGCTCGTCCCACAGTACTGGGTCCTAGGCTAATGGATGGGCTTGTCATCCATCGAGAACATCTATCATCTCGAGAAACATGATAGATGTGGGCCACACCACGGTAAAAGGGGTTAGCTTACAATCTTATCGTAAGCACGAGTTCTCTCTCTCGTGATAAAAGAGAATCTTGTAAAGTTGTGTCGGTTGGTTGACCTTATCTTGTTCACGGATGAATTGGTCCCACCAGAGGAATCCTTATCCTCAATCGGGTCATCCTTCGGATAAGGCTTGCTACGTGTCGACTCTTCATGGATGGATTTCAAAGGAATTATGAGATCAGGGTTAAAAGCTTTGCTCGCTCCTCCTATATAAGGTCGCCGAGCCGCCTGCATTTCTCAACGATTTCCAGCGAAGTGAAATCCTAGAGAGTCTCAGTCTTTAAGTCTTTCTTAAGTTTTCAGTCTTCTGTGTCTTCAAGTTTTCATAGTTAAGCTCTTAATGTAGGAAGCTTTGCATAAGACATAAGAGTATCCTGCTCTTCTTTTGTTAGGCATGCTTTCCATAGCCGTACCAGAAGTGCTTGCTCGATCCATCCTGCGCTCAAACCTACGCTCAAATCTGTGCTCGAAATGCAAATTACTGCCTCAACTCTGCCCTAACGCAACAAGCTTAACGGGACTTACACCATGAGGTCTTACAACAGAATACTGGACTGCATGAGCTTTACAGAGAGCAATATAAGTAGCAATACAGAGAATCGTATAACACTTATTGGTGAGTTATGGTTAGACAACAACGATAACAACAGACAATAACATCATCGGCTCTGATACCAACTTTGTAACATAGCTGCAAATGACAAATGAAGTGCGGAATAGAATATCGGATACGCAGAAAAATCTTATGTATATTATTCTGATGAACACTCAGGAACATTACATTCATCATCTTACAATGTGCGCTGGCATAGACTCAGTTCTTAACTGTGGAAAGCATGCATAACAAAAGAAGAGCAGGATACTCTTATGTCTTATGCAAAGCTTCTTACAACATAGCCAACACTCTCCCCCTTTGACATCAATGGCAAAGGGACTATTTACAAATCAAAAAATTCTTTAACTTTCCTTTACACTGTGCTCCCCCTTACTATCTTATTCCTATACCAAAATATCAAAATTGTTTCCTTCTACTCTTCTGCATATGTACAAGAGATCAAAAAATAAGAAACTTATTAATTTGTAGGAAATATATCTTTCTTGATATTCTTCAAATGGATCATAGTTGAGTCCCAATGCACCTTTATAGAGTATAATATATGTATCTGTCCATTTATTTGCAAGAGTAATTCTTCTGCTTTATCCACTGTTGCAGGGGCATCAGTTATTTTTCCAACTTTATCAACTTCTTTTAACAAACCAATCAAAGAAGCCATTTTAAATCTTACTATCTCTCTCATCTAACCCATTTGATCTTTTATGGACTCCTTTTGGCTATGTAATTTCTTTATTAAGGCATGAGTCTTCTCTACTTTTGCTCTTAGATATCCATTTACATCTTTCAAGGGATCATAGGTTTTATAGAGATTTTTACCAGTTGCATTTCAAGGCCTTCAATTTTGTCTTTTATTTCCTTTGTAGGTATGGGTCAGGATAAACAAAATTGATATAATGCATTGGTATCACTTATAGAATTCTAAATGTTCTTTATGCTATTGTCTAACAAAGTGTGTTCCTTGGAGCATTTATCTGTCAATTCAACTAGACTCTTGTTATCAAATTCTTCCCTTACCTTTCTCTCAACTACTTTTTTGAAAGACTCAAAATAGTTGTTGACTGTTGTTGGTGTTCCCAACTGATGGTCTGAGTTGTTAGTGTAGGTTTTTTAATATTTATTTTTCCTACACATTATTAAGCATACTTAGGTTATATGAGACATGGTTTTTGTGAGGACACATGGCATAATCTATCAATTACATGTGTCACTCTCACCCACACTTGGATGGTTGAGTCTCACAACCTCTTTTGGCCTTTTATGCCACCTCACATAACCACTATCTTGTCTCCTTCTAAGTAGGTTATGCCACATGTTTGGCATTTTCCATTTAGGTATAACTCCCACCTAATTTGGTTATTTGGGAGTTATTACCCCTCTTGGAATTATATGCCCATATTGTGCTAAATATTCAGCACTCACCTCTCCCTCCTAGCTAGTTCAAATGAGCTCATATCAGCTCATCCAATTCAAGGGAGTGCCGATGCATATTGTATCATTTAGATTGTGATAATATCATTATTCTATTATTGCACCATATTCCAGTATTTCATTCTCTTGCTTCTCTCATGTAGAAGGTTAATCTTGGTTTTGCAGGTGATCCTAGATGCTTGAGTTCATCGGTAACTCTTACATGGTATCAGAGCATTCAGATCTGCAAGCTCCTTGAATTTGGGAGAAATTTAGTATTGAGGTTTTTCTAGGAGCATTTTGAGTCAAAATGGATTGCATCATTACATTTAGAAGACCCCAAAACCCCCATTTTCATATATAATTTGTCCAATTTGGACAAAGTTGAATTTGGGGCAAAATTTTTAACCGGACACCCCTTGCACGTATATCGAGGTGAAATTTTTTCAAAAATTCAAAAAAAAATTGGTTTTTTTAAATTTTCCTGCATTTCTATATTTGTGTGTGTGTGTGTGTGTGTGAAAATGCAGGTTTTGTTTTTTCTTTGTAAAAAAATTTCATTGTAATTTTTTTTAAGTATGAAAAAGCAAAAAAAAAATTAAAAAAGGGATAGAATTTCATGCTTTTCACAGTCGTGGAATCAATTTTTGCTCAAGTGATCCTGTTTTTCTAGAAATTTAGTTTTCTCAATAGATTTGAAGGATAGTTCTCATTTTTGGAACTTCAAACGAATGCAACTTTCACATACGACCTCAGATCGAGGTGATTCTTTTTTTTGAAAGTGAATATTTTTTCCAAGCACTATAAATTGGTGCTATTTTGAGGTTCTCATTTTGAGATTATTCTGTACTTTCAGTATTTTAATCCAATTTTGGATATTTGTAAAACTCTAGAAAACAACTCCAAAATTGTAAATGCACTAATTATAAAGTGCCACCGTCATATTTTTCTAGGGGAGATCATTGATTGAGTGAATTTGGAGGGGGTAATCTTATGGTGATTAATTGCATTCTTTTCTTTATTGTGTGTTCTTACAATGGGGAAACATAACATTGAACTCCTAACTCCATATAATTATGCATCATGGAAGCAATCAGTATGGAATTATCTAAGGGGAAAAGGTTGCACATGCTATGTAAAAGAATCTATTCTTGAACCTACTAATGCTGGTGCAAAATCCCTATGGGAGATCAATCGTGAGAAAACTCTTGGGTACATTTGTTCATTTGTCTCTATTGATTTATAGTTTCATGTTTAATCATGCAAGACACCTAAGGAGGCTTGGGAGACTTTTGAAAACTTGTATGGTAAAACTGACAAGATTAGGGGTTATCAGATTGATAATGATCTGATGAATCTTGATCCTAAAAGTTTCAACCACATCCAAGACTATATCTCCAAAATTAAGCAACTCAGAACACAGTTAAATGATTGCAAAATTGATAAGGAGAATTTATAGTTGATTCTGAATGTGTTATCAAAGCTTGGTCTTGAGTATTTAGTATTTGTTTATGGATTTCATACCAATTAGCTTTCTATGGGAGCTGCATATGTTAAGCCTACTTTTGATGATTTTTCAAATCTTCTAATCCAAGAGGAAGTGAAGCTAATTCAAATGGGTCTCATCAAGACTTCCAAGTCACAAGCATTAGTGGCAAGTGAGCCTAAGATATAGAAAGAATTAGGGAATCCTGATCAGAAACAAAAGAAGAAAAAGAACAAGCCACATAAAGAATCTGAATCTTCTTCCTCAAAAGGGGAATCATTTAAAAAGGAAAAGCCTATGCGTGCATATTGCAAGAAATCTGGGCATGATGAACATCAATGTTATTTAAAACAAATTGATGAGTTGAAGCATCTTTTAACAAAGAATAAAATCAATTTGCCTTCAACTATGTCAAAGGGTTCATCATCATCTTCTAATCCAAAGTCAGAGAAACAAAAGAGGCAAGCACTTGTTGCAGTTGCAGATTCTAAGTCAGGGAGATGGATCGTTGATTTTTGAGCTTCACATCACATGGATTCATCACAGAGTATGTTCTCTTCATTTGAGACTTGTTTGTCACCAAATATCCTGATGGCCAACAACACATATATGCATGTTTGTTGGAAAGGATCTATTGACATAGACAAAGGATCATTCAATGATGTCATTTGTGTTCCTTCATTGTCAACAAATATCCTTTCTATCGATCAGATCACACATGGTGGGGAAGGAAAAAGTGTTGAGTTCACACCAGATTATGTGATTATTTAGGATTTGCATGACAGAGATATTGTTGTAGTTGGGGAGGTAGATCATCAATCTTGATTGTACACCTTCTCACATTTTTCTCCTATTATTCCTTTAGCTAATGTACACACTCAAGCATCTAGTGTGGACACTTTTGAGGAGATTCAATATGGTCAAGTGAGTCTTGGTATTCTTTGAACCGAGGTTCTAGAGACATGTGTTGATATTCCATCTCCTACATCAACTGTTATTTCTGATGATACTGGTACTGCTACATCTATGGATCCTATTGATTCAGAGCAGCAGGACATTCATTATCTTCCAAACACGGCTACTTGGGATGAGTACTTGACAGACATAGAAAGTTTGTTTTGTGAGTCCTATATTGCAAACTTGGAGGACATTATTGAGTGCATACATCTTCTCTTTAATGAAGTTGCTTCACCTTCTTCAGATGTTGAGGGGAAACTTTTTGAACCTCTTGTTCTTTACCCACACAATCATTCCTCACAATTTGACATGACTGTGGCTACTATTGAGCAACATTTGGAGGAGACACCTTTGTCTTCAGAGGAGATATCTTTGTCTTCAGATTTTGTTCTACATCCATCTCTGCCAGGTTCTGGATTATCATCTTCTGTGAGGCCAATTATTTTACCTTCCATGTTGTGATCATTATGCCATGTAGTAGATGACATTATCAGACCTTGGTGATTATGTTTCATTATGTAGACTTGATTTTTATTCACTGTTTATGTTTGGACATTGATTTGACATATGTGACTCGATTTGATCATAGTGATGCTTATTGTGTGATTCGACTTACGAGTTTATAGTTGATGATGTGTTGTGATTCTAGTGATTATGTGATATGGACTAATTGACATTTGTTTGGATAGTGCAATTAATTTGGAATTATGTTTGATTATACAGACTTGATGTTTTGTCTCACTGATTTGATACATGTGATTTGATTCGGTCATATTGGATGATTTGTTGTGGTTCGATATGTGGGATTTATATTAGATGTTATTTGGTTATGAGATTCCAGTTATTTACGTGATGTGAACTATTTGACATTTGATGAAAAATACAGTTTGATTTGTAGTTATGTATTGATGTTTATTTCGATTGCGTGGAGTTAATTTTAGTTGCTTCGACTATGAATTATCATGATAGGACTGACACTTGATCGAGATGTGCAGGTTTTACATTCCCTAGCCACGGGAAATTAGAGGTAGGAATCACACCATGTTATTCCTGGTTAAGCCGATCCGTTCCCAAGAGGGATAAGGATCACGTGTGTAATTGAATGATGATTTATTGTGCTTGGTTTAATTTTAATTATTTTTAGCCTTAGTACCCTTCCTTTTCCTATTTTTGATTAATATTAAGTGTTGTAAAATTTTATTTGATTTATGTCCATTGGTATTTTTATTATTTTTTTGGGCCATTTAAATGTGGATTTTTGACCCCTTTCATGAACCCTAGGGTCCCAAAAGTTACCCTAGATGGTCAACCATGAGTCTAGGGTCAACTTGGACCACCTAACCCTAGTTTTGACTCACCTTAGGTCACCCTAAACCATGGTTGAGTAAAAGTGACGAATTTGGGAGGAGGGAAGGTGAGGGATGGGCCTTGCCTTGGAAAGAACCCATCTCCCATCCTTATGTTTTGTGAAGCATTCCCAAGGAAGACTAGGGAGGTCTCCAAGAGTCCTCCCAAACTCCCAAGTGAGTGGGAGCACCACTCAAGGCCATTGTCTTCTTGAGGTGTGAGTGGGAATCCAACTCACCACTTGTCCCCCTCCCACTTGTGTGGAAGCACAAGTGGTTGAGGTGGAGATGAAGGTGGAGTGAGAGGAGGACATTTGTCATCCTCCTACCTTCTCACTCTTACAAGTGGCTTTGGATGAGGGAATAGATGGTGACAAATGTCACCTTCTCATTCCCTCAAGGCCAAGTGGATGGCCTATAATAGCTCCTCTTGTAGAGGAGTGGGGGTTCTTCTTTTGCTAACTCTTTTCCTTGCAATTTCATGGTTCTTGCAATTTTTAGTTTTCTCTCTATGTTTTTGAGGAGTTAGGAGAAAATTGAGGAAATTTTTGGGAAGAAAGGAAGGCTTGGGAAGGTTTGGAGCTCTTCACCAACTCTACTTCCATTGCCAAGGCCTTGAAGGTAGGCCACTTAACTTGCTTCTTACCTTGCTTATATGATGCTTCATGTTTTAGATTTTGGTTGTGTTGTTGCATTGTGTTGTTTGCATTGTGATGTTTGTATTGAGATGTTGGGTTGGGTGTTATGGTGAGAGCATCTCCAAAGGAGGTAATGCTCAACTTGTATGGGTAGGAGAGAGGAACAATCCTTGGGGGCTCTCCCACAGTTGTATTTATGCCTTGAGGGCTTTTATTTGTGGAGGAGGCTATTGAATGGCAAGAGTGCCATGGAGATTTTATGTGATATTTGTGGAGGTTGGTGTTGTGGAGATTTTTGGCTTGAGGCCATGGGTTGTGATTTATGGGATGGCAAGAGTGCCATGGAGTATTTGTGATTTGGAGGATGGTGGTGTTTTGGGAGATTTTGGCTTGAGGCCATGTGTTGAGATTTTCTTTATCATTTGGGAGCCCCTTTAAGTTGAGAGGTCTATTCCCTACCCTCACCAAGCTCATTTCTATGAGTTAAGTTATGTATAAAGCCTATGGGGTTGTTCTGCTTTTGTGTCATTGTGATTGCTTTTGTTGTGGAATGGAACCTATGTGAAAACCCTGCCTCCCTAGCTCAGGGGTGACCCACTTGCGGGTCTACGGTAGGGAGGAGAGCTTTCCTTTCTCAGTGGCTATTTTCTTGGTTGTTTCATTGCTGTGTTTAGTTGTAGGTTGTTATGTGAAGAGGTGGAGTTGTTTGGAAGCTCATTATGATGTTTAAATGGTTCCCCATGTAGTATTGAAGTGGCTGAATTAGCCTTGGTCCTTGTGGCCTTGCTGCCCTATAAATTCTCATAAATGTTGTTAAGAAGTTGCCATAGAGATGGCTGAAATAAATAGAGAAATGCAAATACTTTGTTAATCTATTCAATGCTATTTATTTTTTGATTTATGTGGATTGGCTGTCAAAAAAAGTTGTGTAATGCAAACAATGCCTTCAAAATTATTTAAATACTAAGTATTTTCCCATTTTGTGAGGAAAGTTAAAAAAGAATAAGTATGGAAAATGTTATTTGTATTTCTGTCTTTTGACTTTCAGAAAAAAAAAAATATATGCATGAGTTGCTTTTGATTTCCTATCACATTCCTTCCCAAGTGGTATCTATGTGCGAGAATGTTGCTGTATAAGGTTTATTGTAATCCATGGAAGAAAGAGAAATGTGCTTACCTTTCTACCATTGTACTCTTTAGGCATGAAACACACTTGAGTTGTAGGATAAATTTTATTGCAAAAGAAACAAGGTGAAATGCACTTTCTATTTTTTGTATAATGTCTTCAAAAAAAAATATTGCATATATTATATCCTGTGTCTATATTTATGACAAAAAAAAAGTAGAGAGATGCTGATGGTTTATATTTGTATTCAATTGCAAGTTAGTTTATGTTTGAAAACACTGTTGAGAAAATGAGGGCTATGGGGATTTACACAAATTTGTATAACAAAAATTCATAGATATACTTAGCTGTTTATTTTATTTTTTTTAAAAAGGGGTAGACCTTTGCTGTTATTTTTATGTTCCCTATTATTGAATGAATTTCAAAAAAAAAAAAAGATCTTTATTTTGCTTGTTATATATATATATATATAGTATATTTATTTAGACTAGGGTTTTGTTTTGTATATTTTGTTGAAAAAAAAAAAAGAGGAAAGAAGTGTGTATATGAATGAATGAAGAGACTGAGATTTAGGTTTAGTTTTATTTAAAAAATAGATATATATAATAAACTATGGTTTATTTTTAAAATTTAAAAAAAAAAAGAAAAAAAATAATAAACAAAAAAATATACCTAAGGGGACTGTGGGTGGCGCCCACAGCCCCCGACCTTATGCAGAAAGGGGTGTGGGGGTGGCGGAGCCTCCACCCACACCCATGGGTGTGGGTGGGGGCTCCGCCTCCTCCACACCCCACCCAATAACCACAACCCCCAGAGCCTCACCTCCCCCTCAGACACTGTCGTGCCAGCTCACCGCCCGCAGCGGCAATCTCCCCCGCCGTAGCAGCTTCTCCACCCAAGACACCGTGCCTTCCTTCCCCCTGCGCGCCCCACACAACACTGCCTCCTCCGCTGCCCTTCCTCTGACCTGCAATTCCCCACTATAGCTTCTCCCCTATGCGCCGCCCACCACCAGAGACCGTGACCACCTCTCCACCATTCCACACCTCCACCCCTCTCCACTCTTAAACTGCCCTCTGCCATGCGCCGCGGCCCTCATCTCCGCCCTCCACCTTCTCTCTCCATTGGGTAGCGTTGACCCCCACCATGCCTTCTGTCCTTGCCCCTACATCATTTACCTCAATACCCTAATCTGCCTAAGAGAAACAAGGCAAACACAAACAAAGAAAAGACAAGAGTGAATTATAAATGAGATTAGGGCATAAGAGGTTATTAGGAGGAAATGACAAGATTAGGGCAAAATTAGAAGAGAGGAAATATTAGAGATTAATTTAGGTTTCTTTTTTTTAAATACTTAGAGCTTTAAGTTATGTCCAACCTTTATAGAGGTACCTAACATTTTCTAATACACTACAAATATATAGAGTTATATATATCATTTAAAGTATAAATATATATATATATATATCCTTTAAGGTTATGAATGTAATTCACAATTTAATTTTAAATAAAATACTAAAATAATAACAATAACATATGAGTATTTGTATTGGTAATTTTATTTTGTAAAAAAATATATATATATTTATATATGTATAATATTGCTTGCTAATAAATGGGTAATTGCATTCAATTAACATATATATATATATATATATATATATATATATAATTGATAAATTTTTTTTATAAACAAATATTTATTTATACTTATGTATTAATTAACACTAGATATGATAAGAGGAAGCCTTTTAGAACAAAATTAAGTAGGGATTTTAATTTCTTGTCTATATTATATAACAACAACTAAATTAGTAAGGGGGGGATTTATATATATATTTTTACACAATCCAAACACAGAATCAAACTGTGACTCGGAGTTAAGCCATGTCTAGATATATACTACCAAGCAAGGATACACATCATAACGGAATTCTATACCCTTATGTAAACCAAATTAGGTCATCCTACGCCTTTCATTGGCGGCTAACCAAACTAAACCTGTAGGAGGAGGAAACGTCCAACCGAGAAAAGAGAGACAAATTTTTAACGCTAAGATTAACTCGAGCATAAACCCCGTGAATGTCACCAAGCATCGATAGTTAATCCTACGTAAATGTTCTAGGTTATCTAGTAATTAAGGAATTTAACCTAATCAAGAAAAGACATGTAACCAAGATAAGCGATAATGTAATAAATTTCCACTCACGCCCGTAAGGCATTTGGCTACTGGAACTTTTCTAAAATATAGAGTTAGGCACTTTATAAGTTTAACCCGTGAAGCAACGTTATCCCCGGCATGATGACTTCATTATTGATCTCCTTGCATTTGGGATTGCGCACGTGTGAGCATTGCCTCACTAACAACAGTTTGTTTATGCCTCAGGTGTAATGCCATCAAGCACGCAAGCACGTGAGAGGTGGTTTCTAGGGTTAGGGAGAAAATTTTTCGTGGCCCGTGTCATGACCACATGGCGAATGTGGTCGTGACACGTGCATTTGTGTGTCGTGTCTGCACGGGAGATGCGGGCATGAAATCTTCTGCAGTGTGACCTAAAACACTTAATTTGATGGTGACAACTTTCAGCATTGACACTCGGACAACTGAGCAAAGTTTAGAGACATCATACATTTTCATCATTCTTCCTACATATTTCTTTCAAGAGTGGGAAGATATCCTGCATACCTTCTTGGTCTTGTTTCTTCCTAAGGGGAGGAATATTATTCAGAAATCATGGATCATCTTTAGCATTCATTATTGGCCATCTAAAATTAGTGCAGGATACTTTATCTTGAGGGGTTACATAGTCTCACTTTTTCTCTCTTGGGGGGAGTTTTATCCTACAGGTTTTCTCTTTCTTATTTTTTGAGAGGTTTCATCATTGTACATGGGAACCTAATATGGCCTAGTAGCTAGGACCCATCTTTGTATTGTTTCATCCTATCACCCACCTAAGCTATGCTTAAGGGGGGGTTTTAGTGTCAGTTTTTTAATATTTATTTTTCCTACACATTATTAAGCATACTTAGGTTATATGAGACATGGTTTATGTGAGGACACATGGTGTAATCCATCAATTACATGTGTCACTCTCACCCACACTTGGGTGGTTGAGTCTCACACCCTCTTTTGGCCTTTTATGCCACCTTACATAACCACTATCTTGTTTCCTTCTGAGTAGGCTATGCCACATGCTTGGCATTTTCCATTTACGTATAACTCCCACCTAATTTGATTATTTGGGAGTTATTACCCCTCTTAGAATTATATGCCCATATTATGCTATATATTCAGCACTCACCTCTCCCTCCTAGCTAGTTCAGATGAGCTCATAATAGTTTAGTCAGTTCAAGGGAGTGCTGATGCATATTGTATCATTTTGAGTGTGATAATATCATTATTCTATTATTGCACCATATTATAGCATTTCATCCTCTTGCTACTCTCGTGTAGAAGGTTAATCTTGGTTTTGTTGGTGATCCTAGATGCTTGAGTTCATTAGTAACTCTTACATAAGTTTCCCTAAAAAGTTGCCATCTTTTATTCTTAGGATTCTCAAGTCAATGGCCAATGAACATGAGACAATTATTTGTTCTCCTCTGCACTTCAGGCTTTGCTAGACCTAGGGGTGTATTCCCTTTCTTCAATATCTATATGATAAATCCTTATTTCATTAGATATTGACAATTAAAGTAGATATGTTCTCATATATGCAAACCCAAACTATATAATTGCTTCAAAGTGGCTAGCTTTGGAAATTAGTTCATTAGATGGCTCAAAGAACATGAAACTAAACCCTACTCCTAAAAACTAACAAGTTGATTTGTTCTTCTTTTAATGTCTGTGATTTTTTGATTGCAGGTATTTTGTGAAAATAAGCCCAACTCTGATCGATGCCAATCTTAGGGTTTGGATTCAATTCCTTACAAATGCAGATTACTTCTCATAAGCATCACAAACATGCAGATTCAGAGGATTTACTATGTTCTTGTCTTACAGAAAACAATCCAAGAATGGGTATTCCTAACAACTCTTCTTATAGATATCCTTGTTGCAAAATAAATCTCTTCATATCTGACTTAAAACATCTTGATCTATTCCTTGAATAGAAGCAACAAACCAGACATGCAATATAGCAAATGCATATTCATGAATTTATAAACCCTTAGTATCCTTATTCAAAAGAGAAATGCAAACAACATAGGAGACAATTATTGGAAACACATGCGCAAAGGAATTTTTCATATATTGCAATCTGAAACTGATAAAATCCTTATAGAGAACATACATTCAACATGCAAGAAATTGAACTTACAACTTAGAAATATGGACAACCTCCCAGAATTGCTTTGTATTTCATTATCAAAGTTTCCCAAATCTTTCAACAACCTTACAAAGTAGTACAACATGCTCTTTTATAGACACAAGAGCATTTACCCAAAAACTTGTTACCATATGTTAGTTACAGAATCTTACATTACAAGCCATCACCCATAGGCATTGGGAAACTAATTCAAATTAGATATGAAAGAGTAAAGAAAAAAATGCAATTTGTATTTGGGATGACAAAAAATATTAGAGATGCTTTTTTTAATGATGAAGAAAACTTATCACATGATTGAACACATTTACCCATATTCCTCCACCCAGGCTGCACATGACTTCTCTGATGGTCATTGGAAAGGGATCAATTTTCCTATCTTTCCATTATGTGTTGTATACCTTGCATCCAATAAAATCTTTGATTCTTTGCAAAATAGCTCAAAATTTAATTCTAACACATGCAACTTATCTAGTGTAGAACTTAAAATCTTCATGCTTGGGTCAGCGTCTACACAACTTGACGATATAAGTTAGCCATCTATGCTTTCAAAGTCAGCCTTCTATTTGTCTAGACTTTTCATTCATCCATCATCCTCCAATATGCTTGGTGTAAGCTTTTTATCTATATTCTCTATTGATTGCCTTTTCTCATTCAAAAATTTATCCAATTTTAGCTGAAAGGCCACCACCTCTTCTAACAAAATTAACATATCCAAAGTCATCTTTATTTCTTGTGGGGCATTAGAAGAAAACCTTGAACATATATGTACTTCCCTTATGTCTCCAGTTTTTGGTAGCCACACTCTACGCATCTCCTTCAGGCTTTCCTTATCCCTTTCATGTGTATCTAGAGCTATCTTCAAATTTGATTAAGACATCCATGTATCATCAACTCTAGTTGTGATCTTGGATAACCTGTGATTGATCAAACTGGTAGCCATTTCTCTAATAGTGCTCTTTTTCTCATCCTTCAGCTTCTTTACTTCTTCTTTCAATTCCTTGATTTCTAAAAGTAGTGCTTCCCTATTTGTTGGAAATGCTTCTGTAGTCTCTACAAGAGCAGGAACACTTTGAGCTGAAGTACCTAGAGCCAACAACATCTTCTCCTTGCATTTATTCAATTTTGACATGGCTTACCCATACTTCAAAAGAAGTTCATCATAATCTCTTTGCAATTTATTTGTAATAGCCTTAGGAAATTGGGTTGTATGAACATTCAAGCTTGTAGCTTGAGGGGCTAGAGTGTCTAACACTCTCTTTATTATTACATCCCCTATTAATTCTTCTAAACCAACCTTTGGCTTATTATTGTTTGGGGCCAATGACCATATTACTAGGGTCTCAAATCTGGAATTAAATCCTGCACCAAAGAGTGTCTTCTCCACTTGATCATTAGAGACATCTATGTCATTCCTTGTGACATTGTAAAAAGAAATTGCATCTACTAAGGTCCAATTTGGAAGCAACAGCAAACCACTCTTTGCCACCAAAGCTCTTCCCTCATTAGGGGTCATCTTGCTAATATCTTGTCTTACTTCATTCAGCACCCTCTGAGTTATTTCTTCATTTTTTCTGGACCAGCTCCTATCTTGGCTTCCTCTACTTTCTTCTGAAATTCTTCATTCCTCAACTTCAATACATATCCCTTGAATTTAGGGGTGTTAACAAAGGCATCCTTCTCCAAAAATTGGGAGCAAGTATTTCGATGTCCTCTATATCTATCTGATGACCAAAAATTGACCTTGGCAATTTGTTATCAGGAGAGGCATAAGGCCTTATTCTCATAGGTGAATTCACCTATTGGGAGATTTCTTATTCTTGTTCATTTATTTCCTCCTCCAAGTCTATAAATTCTACTTCTTCTTCATGCTCCAAATCAATAATTTTCACTTTCTTAGATGGGGGTGCATCAGGTGATTCACTTCTTCTTTTGTATGCTCTCCCCGAACTACTTGGATCATATGCAGGCCTTTCTTCACCTACTGGAGCACTTTCAATCAAGTCATCTGCATTCTCAAAAAACTTTTGGATCCTTTTTATTGGATCACTCTCATCTACAAATGCCCCAGGATATGTAGAGTTCAAATTTTTCCTCATTTTGATGCCAAGCCTCACTTTATTAATTAATCCCTTTGGGTCAGACACCCTTGGTTTCTCGAACCCCATCCTGTAGACTATCAACATTGAATAAATTTGATCTAGAGCATCCTTATTAGTGGCCAAAAAATCACAAAAACTTGATAGAGGTAGGAAAGAAAGATCCCTTCTTTTGCAATCTTAGATGCCTCTTTGTCTGATTCATTCAATTGCCTTATGTTCTCTAAAAATGCAATTTTCTTAGGTACATATTTTGACAATATGTATAGGGCAATCTTTCTCCCATAAACTCTGATACATTCGGTATGAGCATGCAAAAACCAGTCTCCCCAGTTGTGCTGAATTCCCAACTTAGGACTCCTATCTAGTGGCCTTAGAAAATTAAGTACATCTAGGTGAAGCCTCTCACCTTCAGGTTCTAGGAAACCCAACAACCTTCTAGAAAAATGCTCTTCAAAAATTACATAATCTGCATCTATGCAGTGCATATCTATCATACAGGTCCACATCTAGACAAGGAACAGAGTGTCATCATGATCAACCTCTTTAACATGCAAATCCTTGTGCCACATCCCTGATCCAACATACAAAAACATGTGGCACATCATTGAATACCACTTAAACTCTACCTTTGCATCTATAGTATACAATTTATTCTTAATCTTCACTAGTTGCTCGTGCATTTTCTCTGCTAAATAAGCTGCATAGTTAAAAACCTCTATAGTTTAAATATCTTGTATGTTTGTAGCTAGCATCATCATGGAGACTGACATCTATCCAATGCATCTCTTCCCAATACATGTTATAGAGAATAATATGTTTTCACAAAGTAGTGCATAAATTGTGACACATCAAAGGGTTCATCTTCCTTGTCTGAGATTTTAACTAATTTTCCATCAATGCCCTTTGGTATGTGCCTAGGCAACTTAAAGGTTCTATATGCATGTCGAACATTCTTATAATCTTCCTTCAGAGCATTAAGATCAATTCTTTTACTGGTAGTAGGGTTTAAGCCAAACACTTTTGTGATGTAGGTCTTTATGGTACTAATCATGATCGTATTATTTCCTACCAGAACTACTTTGGCAACATGATCATATCTCTATGCAACTACCCTTACAAAATCTAGATTTATGAACACATTAGGGCATATTAACTTTACCAAGTCTAGGTTCCAAGAATTACAAATGGGGGCTTTGTACTCCCTCTTGTCATACTAATGTTTGAACAAAATCCATGCAGGCATAGACAGTTGAGCATCTCGGCACTTAGAGCATAGATCCAATAGTCTGTCATTCAATCCACTGAGACCATGCACATTTACGGGCCTTCTGGATGACCCATGCAACTTAACCATCAAATCTTCATCCAAACCCCTCTTTGAAGTTGAAGGTTGGCTTGTGTGACTCATTTTGAGAGCAATTTCCTACCAAACTAGGGTTTTTCTCTTCTGGTAATTCTCAAATCTTTACAGAGGCAATTTTAATTCAAACAGAGACAACAAGAAAGAATGACTTATTGGTTTCAATCGCAGAGACCTTGAAATATTTACTTGGTCTCGCCTAAATGCTTTTTGCATGCTGGAATCATCTTCATGCTTGTGATAATGATGAGAACAAACCTTTCTTTCTACTTTAATCAAGCTTACAAATTAGGGCCAAGTGCATTAATGCAAGTCTTTTCTACCATTACTGTGACTTCATGATGCAAGGGCAATCTCCAACATCTAGGTAGGAAGTTTGAATTTGAACCGTTGATGAAGTCTTTAAACTATGTGATCAATGACTATAAATGACCTGCCAGATTTTAAAATCTACGCTTTTACACAAAAAAATAGCTAGCCAATCATATTATTCCAGTCGAATGTCCCTTTTGCTGACCTTTCCACCTCTTTTGTTCTATGCAACCAGATGGCTCCATTTCACATCCGCACAGTAGAAAGTGGGCCACCTCCTTTTGGCTCCATGGGGGCATGCTAAGCCTTCCACGTGGTTCTCCTTATACAAGCCATTTCCTTCCTTTCGAGAACAAGCCACGTGTCCTCATTTCGCAGCTGCACAAAGGATTTTCCTTTTTGACAAGAATCTTCTGTGACATTGCACTACCATCTGATCCCTGTCAGCCCCACTTCTCGCTCCATATTTTGACACCTAGCACAATCTACTTCGTTCTTGATATTATGGAAAAAGGCCACGACACACTTTACATTTGTCTCCATTTCACAATTGTGCGGTAGGAACATGACGTTATCTTTAATGTCTGCGGGCTTGCGATATCCTGCCATGTGGCACCTCCGGAGCCCTACAAAGACTTAGGACTTAAGGACTTTATAAAACATGACTTTGACGGGTGACAAAAGGTAAATACTAGGACTCAAGGCCAGTCACTTCATGACATAGTAGACTCAAGGTTATAGCTTAAATGATTGATAACTTAGGCTAGATAGTCAACAATGGATTATAACATAAAGTAAAACCATGACTGTAAGACTTAGGGATTTAAGGGGAAATAAGAAAAAACATTCATAGACTAACCTAAAACCCTAAACCCTAGGTAGGTACCACCATTGGCTTTGGTTGGGGATGTGCAATTCATAGGATTGTAGCAAGGACCAAAAAAAACTCTGGGAGCAAACCAGAACCAAGACATATACAAAACACAAAAGAATTGTACAAGTATTTACACTATATACAACCTATTTATAATGTGCACAAAAAATAACCTACTTATGAAAAGTAGGGTTTCAGGAACTATCTATGCATAGGCAATTCCTAAAATTCACCATCAAGAGATTACAAAAAATATGAGTCTTCTCTGTGAGTTTTGCTTATCAGGTATGGGCCAATCCATAAAGGCTCAAATTCCCCATGCTTGCCTTTATCCTGGCTCCTAGAATTCCACACAAGAACCATGTCATTCACCTGAAACTTCCTCTTTGAGGCCATTTTATCAAATAAGTACTTCACTTTATATTGCCTCTTCATATTGGTTCTTTATGCTTCTCTCCTTGCCTCATCCAATCCAACCAATTGGTTCACCCTTTCTGCCATTGGATCTTCTATATCATCATCATTTTCCTATATGAACTTATAAACTAGCAGGAGATTATTTATTGGCAACTTCACCTCAAGGCCATACACTAGTTCAAAAGGAGACTTATCAGTGGCTTTCTTAATAGTCACTCTATCAGCCCATAGTTCTAACTTCAACTTAGAGTCCCATGCCCTCTTATTTTTATCAATTATCCTCTTGATTATTTTCATCAGACTTTTGTTGTTGGACTCAGCTTGACCATTGCCTTGAGGATGATATGGTGTTGCATATGATAGATTAATACCATACTCATTGCAGAAATCAATAATTTTTCCTATTCTGAAACACATTGCGTTATCTATCACCAATTTAGCTAGTACCCCAAATCTAATAATTATGTGCTCCAAGACAAAATCTAGTACAACTTTGCTTGTGGTCATTTTAGTTGGGATGGCTTCAATCCATTTGGTAAAATAGTTAGTAGCAACAAGTATCCAACTATGTCCACCACTTGACTTCTCTGCTATTTCTCCAATAAAATCTATTCTCCACTGTTGAAATGGAACATATAGTATCACAGTTTTGAGTGGCAATGCACCAGGATACTTCAGCTTCCCTAAGAATATCTGACATGAATCACAAGTTATGACCATTTTATATACATCAGAGAAGAGTGTTGTTCATAAGTATCCTGACCTAAGAATCTTGTGTGTAGTGGTTTTAGCCATGTAATGTCCTCCACACACCCCTGTATGCATGTCAATCAATATCTTTGTAGCTTAGTCCTGATCTACACATCTAAGTAGCACACTATCAGGGTTTCTCGAGTACAACTCACCTTGAACAATGACATACTTAATGGCTTGTAGCTTCAATGTCCTTTTCTAATTGTCATTGAAGTGAGTAGGGTAATTCATGTTTTGGAAATACTGGACAATGTCTTTGTACCATTCAGATTGTTGTACACTACACCCTTTGTCTTGCATCTGGTCTTCAACTACATTTACTTGACAAGCTTCTAGATTTGTTTCTGCCATCAACTTTTCCAAACCTTGTCCCCTTACCAGCTTGGTGATTTGGATATCAATGTAAACTCCTAAATTTTATTTACCCACCTACATTGTCTGCCTGTTACCTCTTGTTGTGTAAATATATCCTTTACTGGAGAATGGGGAGCATAGGCTATAATTTGAACTCCAACTAAATAAGGTCTGAAATTATTCACCACCCTGACCAAAGCATAAGCTTGCTTTTGGATTATTTCATATTTTAGCTCTACAGCCTACAAAGATTTGATAAATAAAGCAATAGGTTGTTCATATCTATCATCATTTTTCTGCAATAGGTATGCAGCAATTGTATGAAAAGAAGCAAAAGAAAATAACTAAAATGGTTTAGTGAAGTCAAGAGACTTCAAAATAGGGGCAGTTTTAATGGTTTCTTTTATGTTTTGAAATGACTGAATTGCTTCATCCCCCCATGTTATAGTCTCATCTTTCTTCATCATCTAAGATATTGCTTTGGTGATTTCTACAAATTTGGTAACAAATCTTCTGACAAAGTTGATCTGTCCAAAAAATGATTGAATACCCTTCACAATTTTAGGCATTTGGATTTCGTCAATTGTAGCGACCCTTTCTGGAGCAATCTTGACTCCATCCATGGACAATATATGTCCCAAACGTTTTCCCCCAGTCAGTCCAAAAGCACACTTATTAGGATTAAATGAAATGCCATACTCTAATGCTCTGATAAAAATCTTCTCCAGGTGCATATAATGTTGATCCTCTTTCCTAGAATAAGCAGTCAAATCATCATGACACACCACCAATATTGAATCAATTAATCCTATAAATGCTACATTCATGGCTCTCTGGAATGTTGTCCCAACATTTGTCAGTCCAAATGGCATCCTCACATATACATACGTCCCCCATGGAGTTGTGAATGTAGTTTTATATTGTTTTGATTCTTTCACTTTCACCTGGTTGTAGCTAGAAAACCCATCCATCATGGATAACAGTTCACACCCTGTCACTTTCTAGAGCATAGTCTTCATGTTGGGCAATGGATTATTATCTTTCAAAAATGACACATTCAAGTTTCTAAAATCCACACATAGCATGGGGTAAGTGCAAGAAGATGGGGGGCCAAAAAGTGGCCAAATTAATTTAAAAAAAAATTAAGTCATAACGCAAGCGCGTTATAATGCGCTTGCGTTATGACTTCCTATAAATAAAAAAAAAGGTTTCCAATTTCATTTCTTTCTATTTTCTCCTCTCTACCCGCAGCTTGCAAACCCTCAAAAGCGCGCTCACATTTTGCAAATCACCATTCAACACAAAAAGCTTATCGATTCGTCACCAAAATGTTGCCATGACGTCAAGCACGCCAAAGAGGTGAGTTATATTTATTTTTTTGTTTGAATTTGTTTCTAAATAGGTAGGTTTTTGTTGATTTTTGATGTATATTTTGTTAAGTGTTAGGAAATGTTAATATACCTCCTCCTCCTCCTCAAAATCCACAAAATCCTAAGGAGAAAATACCTGCAGAACAACAACCTCCTCCATTCATTCCTCGACATGCCCCTAGAACACAAGAAAATATAATGGGGCAAATTGAAAACAACAAAAAAGAAATTGAAGATATAATTGCAAGGTTGAAAGATCCTTCCACTTCAACCTTGCATAGGTCCACGCTTGCCGAATCTCTTGAGTCTATGTTATCAAATGTAGATTCAATTAGCAAGCAAATAACTAGTTGGACGGATAAAAAAAGAGAGTTTAGAGATTACTATGCAGACAAGTTGTCATACCAAGATGTGAAAAAATTACAAATTATAAAATTAGACTTGTGTTCAATTTTCACAAACCCAGAAACAAATCAATCTCCACCCATTACATGCAAGATGTTCCCTATCCATTGGTGCAACAAGAAAGCAATAAGGGACAATTTTGGGTAGAGGTGGTGGATGGTTTTTGACCATCCTCCATGCAATAATAATGAGGTCCCACAATACTTTTTGAGGAAACTCTACTGCGAGTTTGTCCTCAATAAAGTGCCAAACTATTTTGATATGCAGGACTTCTAGGGTAGAGGTGGGGGGTCAGCACAAGATAGACCAGGGGCATGTCTTGACCCATAGTGGGTAGTGAGACGAGTAATTAGTAGACCAGCCTATGAGCATGTTTCTATCCCTTCCATTGTGAAGGAGAGTGTTGAGGTCGATACACTTCAGTCGATTAGTGCCTTGACCCAAAGCATCATAGAGCATGCCGATCTTGCAACACAGAGTGGGTTGGGAGATAGTGCGAGGAGTAGGGTCCCACCCCATACTTGCCAGGCTTGCGGGTCAGCCTGTGGTTATGACCCCATGGATAGTCAGGACACAGGTGCACAGGCTACATCTGTAGCTGAGCAGATGGTGATGACAGATACCCTCCTGAGTGAGACTTTCGGCCTTGATACTCAGGTAAATATTAGCAAGTTTATTGATTTTAATTTATTAAATTTCATTTTTGAAATACAAGATTAACTAATTTAAATTGATGATTTTAATGAAATTTCTAGGTCATAGTGTCGATGCAGTTTTCAGTGGTTCTCCACCTACATTTTTCACTAGATCATCTACTGTCGAGGTATGTAACTAGTAAACAATTATAAATATTACATGTGAATAGCATCGTTATATGAATGGTATTCTAATATCTGATTTTAGATGTTGAATAGGTTAATACTGTAGATTTCACGACAACACCTGCCAGCGATGGTGGACTTCAAAGCTTTATGGAGGTAATAAAATAAATAGTTTAATGAATGAATTGTACTTACTAAATTTTTGTATGTGATTTGTGTGCTTTATTGTGTGTACTTCCATGTTTAGATGAACGTGTGTGTATGTTAGGAGCCATGATTTGCATCACTATTATAGTTTTTGTAATTGAATAATGTTGTTTTATTTCTAGATGATGCAGGCTGCGGAGACACCTCCCCATGTTCATAGGGCAATGGAGCAGGGTGTGGCCTCTGCGATTCATAGCTCCATGGCATTGATAGGGGTATGAGGCAGATTAGTAAATTTCAATTTACATTCATTGTTATAGTTGTCCATTTTTGAAAAATTAAAAGATTATTGATTTGAAGTTTAATTTCTATCTGGATGGTTTCTATAGGACATGACATCACCAGGGCCTATTCCTGCTACTGAGGCAAGCAAGGAGACAGATTATATGTTAGCGGTAAGTGATTATTTTGTTAAATGTTTCATTTTTTATAAATGTAATTTCTATATATTAATGTCTATACTTTTTATTGTAACAGGTAAAGATGCAGGAAGACCTAAATAGGAGGAGTAGCCCTCAGGTTCATAGTAGACCACCCACATGCACGTCTCCATCCCCTAGAAGATCAAAGGCTGCTCGTGATTTATTCTCTTCACTAGCCAGAGGGGAATAACTTTTTATTGTGTTCCTTTGTTGTATGCCTATATGGCATTTGTGGACATATATTTTGTATTGTACATAGTTGACATTGTATGCCTATATGGCATTCTTGTAAGCCTATATGGCTATTTTGTATATATATTATACTTATATCGACAGATATTGATGTATGCCTATATGGATATTTGGTTAATACAAATCTTTTTTATTGATGGCATCCATACTTGCATTATAAATCCACGTTTGAATGGATATTTGTAGATGGCTACTTCAAATATTTAAAGTCCGATTGTATTACATAGGATGTTTGCATTTTCTTTGATAGGCTTGATAGGCCATGGATTACATGATGGTGTTTGATGGAAAAGTATGGTACTAGAAGACTCTAGTTCATTCTTAATAGGCTTATGATTGATAATATCTTTGCATGATTGCACTTGATCTTGGATCATGGGCATGTTTTTAGGATTTTGAATGCATTGTGGTGTTTGATGGATAGGCATGGTACTATGTGACTTTTGGATAGGCTTGGGAGAGGTACACTAATTGAATTTGTGATTTCATCATCATCATTGTCAAAGGGATTTTTTGATTGATTTGGATAAAAGATCTCATTTAAAGGATGCATGGTTTGAGGACCTATTTTGATTGTGGTTTTGGGTTTTGCATGAGCCTCACACAAGGTAATAGGCATAAGGTTTTTATCTTGCATAATGATTTTTTCAAACCAAGGGTCTATGATGGAAATGATTAAGGATGATAGAATGTTTGGATTTTGGACTTTGAGATGTTTATGGTTGTAAATGTTTATTGTTTGGACTTAAATTTTGTTAAATGGTTGTTTGAAAGAGGACACATCAAACACAACAATAAGATTGGTTTAAGTATGGATGCAAATGATGTTTACTAGTTTATTAAATGAAGACACATCAGGTACATTAATTGCCTATTCTATTGAAGTGGGTGTATCAATCTCCATGGGCTCAGCAATATTCTGGTTTGAGGACATGGTTGATACATGGTGAGACTAGGAGTCTTGTTTCAGTGGGATTTGATCATAGGTATAGCAATGATGATAATTATGGTGTCATGGATATGTAGGTACATTTGAGCATTGGCAAGACTTGACCATGTTTATAGTTGATAGGTATGGGTTATGATGTTTGATTCATGATTACAGGTGGTGTTGTGGTTTACTTTTAGCACATTGTTCTTATCTCTTAGATGCTTGATTAGTTCCTTGACTATGGTTACTCATTTGTAAACTTGTTTGGAAAGTTGAATCTATGATTGATTTGGTGAAGTCTAAGTGTTATATTATTTGATATCTTAGTTTGGAAGTTACTAATGTGATGATGATTTTGCATGTTTTCAATTGTTGGGATCTACAAGTTATGCATTTTTTTGGGATGCACAGCTCATTGATTGTAGTGGGATGACTTGAATGCATATTGCCTATATCCACAGGATTGATTCAGTGTTGATGTAGACTTTGTTATTTTTCCTTGTCTATGCTCATTTGTGCATTGGTATGTTGCATTGGGATGAGAGGATGGATGATGAGAATGATTGGATAGTTGGTTATTGAGACTTGTAGCATGTTTATCATGATGTCATGGATATCTTTGTTGCATAGTTTAGTGTGAGCTTTTGACAGTAATGATGGTTTATCTTCTTAGATTGGAGATCTTGGTTCTACTTTGGAGTTATTAGTATTATAGTTGAGTGTGTGTGGACCATGGTGATCTTCATTTAGGAGATGGTTATCACAATGCCATGTGTAGTTCATATCATGGTTCAGTGGGAGCTTTGATAGTGATGTGTATTCGTCACCTAGTGATGGATGATCTTATATAGTGGTTGGGTGTAATGGACAAACTCTTGGATTATGATTATTATTTGTAGTGAGAGTGCTTTGACATCTTGGCTACTATTTTTAGGAGATGGTTATCTTCATGTGGTTGTAGATGTTGATCCTTGGTTTAGAGGTGTTTGGTAGTGTGTCTTGGTGGACTCTTGATTCTAGATTAGAGTATTAGCATGATACAAGTTCTCTTGAGACTAGGATGTCTGTATTGGTGCATGTGATCTTCTAGGAGGAGATGTTAGATCATGATGTCATGTTTGGATACCTAATTTTGTAGTTGGAGTTTTGACAGTGGTCTTGTTGGTTCTCTTGGTATTGAGTACATTGGTCATGTGCTTGGGAGCTTCATGATAATGTGGTGTTGCATTTGGAGCTTAACATGGATTGATTGGTTGTAGGTTCTCATACATACTTCAAGACTTGGGTGAGGCTAGAGTTCTCTTGGGATTAGAGACACTTGTTGAGATGGTTACCCTTTAGAAGTTTTAGCAGGAAGACCAAGGAGACTTTCACTTGGATACGGGCATGAGTTAATTATGGACCTAGAGAAGATTCTTATTGGAGAGAGTCATTGTGGCTTGGTGTATCTTCGAGGAGCATTCTCATTCCCCACTCTTGGTCTACTCGGTAGACTATCATCTAAGAGGTATTTCCCATCCTTTAGATGAATTTTTTTAATGCTTTATCTTCTCATGGTTATGGATCTTGAGCTATGGTTATTGGTTCTAGAGGGTTCATTCAAGGGGTGTCTCTAAACATGCTTTTTCTCAGGCGCTAAATTGGAGTTGTCTAGATGCACAAGTGCGCCTCCCTCAATGAAGTTCATTTTGTTAACTTAGTTCATCCTAGTGACTCAAGGGGTTGTTATATTCTTTAGGCGCAATCTTTCATAGACTAAAACATTCACTCCATGTTAAGGTGCTCAAAGGAGGCTCTGGAGATGGAAAATGGTGCCTTAACTCAATTATGTAAATTTTGGACTTTTAGGCAATTGCAAGATGTCTTGGAGGGCTCAATTCTTCAAGGCACCCATTTTGTTCACCACTTGTAGCATCACTTGTTCAAGGCGCATGTTTGGGATTCTTCGGTGCGATGTGTGATTTGGTCACAACAGGTGCCTAGAGTGAACAGGCTTTCATCCTGACTTAATACACTGCCTCCTTCTGACGATTTTTGGGGCAACAAAAAACCTTTCACCACGAGCAAATGTCTTAGAGATATAAAAAATTGAGAGAGGTTATTGTAGAGGCACTCTACGTGATCACGTTACCTCAGATAGAATATTTATAAGTGGCACAGTTTTCAAGTAACATCTCATCAAAGATTGCTGCCTTTTTGCACTTTGGACTCTTCAGGGATATCGTCGGTACAATGTAGCTCAGACTATTTCGACATGTTTAGGTGAAAAATAGGACCATGCCTAGTGTAAATGTACCCATTCAGATGCATTGGAATAGTCAGTTTGGTCGCATTAGGAGCAGGATGAAAATTACACCCCTTTGCAACTTTACACTGCCTCCTTCTGACAATTTTTGGGGCAGCAGAAAACTTTTCACCACGGGCAAATGCCTTAGAGATAAAAAACCGAGAGAGGTTATTGTAGAGGCACTCTACATGATCGTGTTTTCTTAGACAGAATGTTTCTAAGTGAGATGGTTTTTAAGTAACATCTCGTCAAAGATTGCTGCCTTTTTGCACTTTGGACTCTTTAGGGATATCGTGGGTACAATGTAGCTCGGACTGTTTTGACATGTTTGGGTGAAAAAAAGGACAATGCCTAGCGTAAATGTACCCATCCAGATGCATTGGAATAGTCAGTTTGGTTGTATCAAGAGTAGGACAAAAGTTACACCCCTTTGCAACTTTACACTGCCTCCTTCTGACAATTTTTGGGGCAGCAGAAAACCTTTCACCACGGGCAAATGCCTCAGAGATATAAAAATTGTGAGAGGTTATTGTAGTGGCACTTTATATGATAGTGTTGCCTTAGATAGAATGCTTGTAAGTGACATGGTTTTCAAGTAACATCTCGTCAAAGATTGCTACCTTTTTGCACTTTGGACTCTTTAGGGATATCGTCGGTACAATGTAGCTCAGATTGTTTCGACATGTTTGGGTGAAAAACAGGACCATGCCTAGCGTAAATGTACCCATTTGAACGTGTTGGAACAATCAGTTTGGTCGCATTAGGAGCAGGACGAAAGTTACACCCCTTTGCAACTTTACACTGCCTCCTTCTGACGATTTTTGGGGCAGCAGAAAACCTTTCACCATGGGCAAATGCCTCAGAGATATAAAAAACTAAGAGAGGTTATTGTAGAGGCACTCTACATGATCGTGTTTCCTTAGACAGAATGTTTCTAAGTGACATGGTTTTTGAGTAACATTTCGTCAAAGATTGCTGCCTTTTTGCACTTTGGACTCTTTAGGGATATCGTGGGTACAATGTAGCTCGGACTGTTTCGACATGTTTGGGTGAAAAAAGGACAATGCCTAGTGTAAATATACCCATCTGAACATGTTGGAATAGTCAGTTTGGTCACATCAGGAGCAAGACAAATGTTACACCCCTTTGCAACTTTACACTGCCTCCTTCTGACGATTTTTGGGGCAGCAGAAAACCTTTCACCATAGGCAAATGCCTCAGAGATATAAAAAACTGAGAGAGGTTATTGTAGAGGCACTTTACATGATCGCATTGCCTTAGAATATTTCTAAGTGACACAGTTTTTGACTAACATCTCATCAAAGATTGCTGCCTTTTTGCACTTTGGACTCTTCAGGGATATCGTCGGTACAATGTAGCTCAGACTGTTTCGACATGTTTGGGTGAAAAACAAGACCATGCCTAGCATAAATGTACCCATCCGGATGCGTTGGAATAGGCAGTTTGGTCACATCACAAGCAGGACACCAAAAATGCAAAAGTTGCTTTGTGTAACTTAACAACATTGACACTTTTTTGCAACATGACTCAAAGACTCAAACTAACCCCAAATGACTCAAAGTGACTTAAAATCACCTTGATTTTGGTGCCCAATATACATTATAGAGGTCGAGGTGCTCCTTATCATTCAAACATCTTAGATGAGCGCATAGGAAAGGAAAAAGCTCTAAGTTTCGTCATCATGAGCACCTAATATCATGAGACTTTAATGGCTCAAACCTTAGCATGGAGTCCTAAGGTGCATTTCATGTCTCCTTTCATCCATTTTGGCACCCTTATGTAGATTTTTCAACTTGATTTGGTGCCCTGTATGTGAATGAAAATCTAAAGGCATGAAAGTGGATGTCATATTGCAAGAGTTTGGATCATCAAAATTGAAAGAAATAAGTCTATTAAGCTTGGGCACCCTTGGTCTTCTTTTCATTCATTATGAGTGCCTTGGGAGAATGGTATATAGGTCATCATCATGATTGGGTGCCCTGGATCAAGAGTGTTGGAGAGATCATCAAATGGTGTCTAGAGGAAGTAGGGTGAGTTATGAGTTTGGTCACATCAGGAGCAGGACACCAAAAATGCATAACATGATGATGTAAAAATGTGTACATATGTGTAAAAATGCAGGAGGAAATAAAAAAAGACAAACCTTACAAATTAATGTGCATACTTACAACTCAATGTAACATAACTTTATAAAATCAATGTGAATACTTACAAATTAATCCAATGAACCATCCGGGTATACTCTACTCTTTATTGTGTCAAGTATTGCTTCATGGTCAGACTCACGCACCTTCCACAATATTTTGTTCAAAGGTCTACCTCGATACTTTATCAAATGAACTTTGGATGCCACGACAAGGTTCAAGTAATGAAGAATCTTTTGATGCATGTCAAAGTCCTGAAATAGCCAAATATTAACACTCTTATGTGGGTACCTTCTAAGCCATGTTCCAGTAATAACCACTGAGCCTGTAGGGTATTTGATGTTTTCTCCATATGTAACAGGGGCCTCCAATTTCTTTTTGGCCTCAACACAACAACATAAGTAATAATCTATTCCCTCTTCATTATCTTCATCTATAATAACTGCATATACATGCCCTACATTGATATGTGTAGAAAATTAGATGAAATTAGTCAACATTACAAAAACACTACAAAGTAAGATGACATTACCTGGTTGAACTAGATGAAATTAGATGCATATACGTGCCCTATATTACCTGGTTGAACTAAATCTGATATGTGGTCAAAGTCAACTAACGATTCCATCTGTGTTAGTTCCAGTGTTGTCGGGGGTCAATACGTGTCAAGTGGGCTAAGATAACTTAACTGCCATTCGTCAACCCACTCCTTTCACTCACACTCATCCTAGACTTGAATTGTACAGGAAGAACAAAAGCATGACATCTTTCGTGTATGGATACTCCATGAACCTGCAATTGAGCTTCTGAAAGAGTGCATCTCATTTGATCCTGTCAGTGTACAACAATCCTCATATGGTGCAATGTTAGTATCATCTATCAACCAAAAAAATCTATGAACTAAAGACTTACCTTCATTACCTGGACCCATGGAAGCATTACACCACTTGATAATCAATTTTGCATATGTCAACTTTGCATTGTCTTTATACTTTAACTCTTCTCGTGCTATGGCTCTTTCGATACATGCTCCTGCACCATCATGCTCCCCCTTTCCATGCCTGGCCTCACAAAAGTTCCACATATGTTGAATACCTATAAAATTATGCCTCCTACTCAGCCAATAGAAATTCTGTGAGTTCTTGAATTGTGACGCATAGTTATCCGACCATATGATATGCTGACTGAACGATATGCCCCTTCTAGCCAAATCATTGTAGAACACCTAAAAGCAACCTTGCACGAACTCTGTAGAATGTGTGCGATCATCACTAATATAGAAATTATACTCCCTTATGATCTTTCTATCATCCTCTGTACTATCATTCGCATGAATGAATGCGATGTGCACAAATATAGAAACCTATGTGGAGTTGTAATATTGTGATTGCACCTCACGCTGTGGTTGTAGACTGTAGTTCTCTGCAAAGTCGACGACTGAAACAATGCTACCAACTGGAAATGTGTCCTTGTATAACTTGAATTGTAAGTCCAACCATCGAGCTCTATGGGCATGTCTTGCATACTCATACACTATGCTGTCATGAAATATAGGCATAAACTGATACACTAGAATCTTTTCAATAACTAATTCACACCTCTTTGCTCCTTTACCATCTTTTGTATTGTATGCCATTGTTTTATACTTGCCAAACTCTACTAGTTCGTTTCCAACCGCATGTGTTATTTCCATATGTTCACATATTGGCAAATGCTGCAAGCCACCGCAACGATGACATGTGCCATCCAAGCATAATTTCTTGTAGAATATTTGACCTTCCTCTCTTTCACATAAAATTCTTGATATGAAGTCTCTTGAAGATGTTGGTGGGGCACATATGGCACAACCCTGCAAATCATTGTTAGTATGCATATCTAAACATATAGACCTATAAGCATCAAAATGGTTAGAAAATTCAATATGTAATCTACAACAACAAGTAGTGCGTGTGTGATTTATCTTAACATAGAAAGGTTTTAGCAATTCAAAATATCTTTGACAAATTTTAATTTGAGGATACTTCTCTAGAAATTTACCGTAAAACTGTGTTTGAGTCTCATCCACAAAATGCTTTGGATGTGGCTCGCGGTTCTGACTACCGATTCTCCTTCTTACCACATCCCTTTGATTCGGAGATACCCATGTGTAATTCTTCCAAAAGTCTTCAATTAGTGATCTCAATGCTTGAACAATTGGTTTATCTTTTCGTGGTAGTCTCCATGAGAATGCCCACAATACATTGGCATTAGTGTCCTCAATTCTTTGGCGTCTTCCAACGGCTCTTGATAAAGTTTTCCTATTAATTCTCAAATCTTGACTTGTCTTTCTAATGAGACGAGCTTTCCTCGTTTGACTACTTACTATAGTCAATGTAATCACATGCCATGTTGCATTACTATCTTTTGTGCGTGAGGTGTTATCCACACTCTCATACGCACTCATTAGATTCTTGACAATAGATTTTTCACTTGAAGCCTCTGATGTTCTCAACCCAAGAATCTTCATGATAGACGTATACTTTATACTTCGCATCATTTCAACGAATAGTTGACATCTTGCAGTCTCATTTAACTTTTCAAAGAACAATCTCCAAATCTTATTAGCATATCTTCTACAAGTGCACTTTGGAATCTTACCTTCCATTGGCTGCAAAATATTCTCATCAATATCAATCAAATACTTTGGCTTTCTATGCAAAATTCTAGGTGGTGTCAAGTTAGGTAAATTCATCTCAACTTTAGGAATTTCATCAATATTTAAATGATATGGGTTAGATGGCATACCTTCGATCGAAGATGGAATAGATGACATACCTTGAGGTTGAGTTGGGAATGATGGCGTACCTTCTTCATCACATGTGAGTGATGATGTACTCTCAACTTGAGATGTGGTAGATGGTGTCCCTACATGTTGACTTACCGTAGAGGACGTATCTCCAACTATGGTATTCAAATCTCTCGTACCACGAAGTTTTTGCATTCATTCTCTTTGTGCCGCCAATACCACATCTCTTTGTGATGGTTGTGGTTCCTCTTCACTTGGTATGTCTTCATTTATCATGTCCAATTTCCTCTTCTCACGAAGTTCCCTCATAGCCACTGCTTTCTTTGCATTCTTAGCTTCTATCTCTTCCTGTGTTGGTTTAATTCTTGATCGTTTCCTTGGCATGATGAAGAATTTGTCTATAGCATGATAAAGAGACCAATATTAGTTCCTAAGAAATGAATACAAGATAATATTGGGATTGTATTTTTTTATGTTGTAAGGATTTATTCTTGTATAGTTTGACATCATGGTATGTTAAGGTTTGTTTATTACACATAATTATTAAAGAGCCCAAGTGTAGAAAATATACATGGCATCATGTGAGATTGTATGCTACTTTCTTGATTGGGAATGTGTCTATTTTAAACATGTGTGATAAAGCATGATAAAGTAATTCAATCCAAAATAAGGAAAATATAAAGAACATGCATGTAAAGACTTGACATACCTAAAAAATGAAGATTTGAATGTAGAGATTACCCAATTATATAGTGTTTTTATCTTCTTGCATCAAACTCCTCAAAAATTTGAGTTTTTCACCACTTGCTTCCTTTTCAATGTTAAATTGAATAACACTCAAATATCATTACTAACAACAATACTATTAACCAATCTATAATGTTAAATTCCTCAAATTGAATCACAATTAACATTGCAACACTACAAAAATTTAAACTTGAATAGATATATATCAAACTTGGTGTGAAAACTAAGTTATTTCCTCCTTCTCAAGTTGGCAAAGCAGAAAAGGTGGTGGAAAGATCATGCAAAGGTGGTACAATGTGTCAAATGTGCATGTGAACTTCCCAACAGCATGAAAGCACTTCTTTTTTGTCAGAGCACGTGCAGAATTACTAAGAAAATAGAGCATGTGGGCCTGGATCACGGGGGTAACCACTTTTGTACTGTTTCAATAGAAACACAAAACATGAGCGCGCTATAACATGCTCGCACTATAACACGCTCGTGTTTTGTCCTGCTATAGATTCATCACATCCTTTGCATTGATCACATCTCTTTCCTACAAGAGCTTGCCAGATGCTTCGCCATATGATAGGCATAACAATGAAGGGGCAAGCCCTCATAATCAAGTTCTTGATAGAAAATGCCCTCAACCCTCAACGTCAAACCCTAATCCCTCAACCCTTAACTCTGATCCCTCGACCCTCAACCCTCAATGTCAAATCCTAATCCCTCAACCCTTCACTCTAATCCCTCAACCCTATCCCTAAACCCTCAACCCTCAACGTCAAATCCTAATCACTCAACCCTTCACTCTAATCCCTCAAACCTTCACTCTAATACCTCAACCCTAAACCCTATCCCTAAACCCTCAACACTATACTTTAAACCCTAATCCCTCAACCCTAACCCTAAACCTTATCCCTAAACCCTAATCCCTCAACCCTCAACCCTAATCTGTCATCTGTCATCCCTCAACTCTAATCCCTCATCCCTAAACCCTAAATGCTATCCCTATTCCTAGACCCTCAACAGGCTCGATACTATACCTTAAACCCTAATCCCTCTACCCTCGACACTCTTATTTAACCCTAATCCCTTGACCATTAACCCTATCCCTCAACCTCAACCCTCAACCCTCAACCCTCAACATTAAACCCTAATTCATCAACCCTAAACCCTAATCACTCAAACCTAAACCCTATCCCTAAACCATCAACCCTCAACACTATACCTTAAACCCTAATCCCTATCCCTCAACCCTTAACCCTTAAAACTTAAACCCTATCCCTACACCCTCAACACTTGACACTATATCTTAAGCCTTAAACCCTCATCCCTAAAGCCTCAACCCTCAATCCTTAAACCTTCAACCCTAAACCCTATTCCTAATCCCTCTACCCTCAACACTCTAACCCTAACCTCAACTTTAAATGCTAATCCATCAACCCTAAACCCTAATCCTAAACCCTCAACCCTCAACACTATACCTTAAACCCTAATCCATCAACCCTCAACCCTAATCCCTCAACCCTCAACCCTAATCCATCATCCCTCAACTCTAATCCCTCATCCCTAAACCCTAAATGCTATCCCTATTCCTAAACCCTCAACAGACTCGATACTATACCTTAAACTCTAATCCCTTATCCCTAAACCCTGCAACCCTATCCCTAATCCTTACAACCTCCACACTCTACTTTAACCCTAATCCCTTGAACCTAAACCCTATCCCTAAACCCTTGATGCTTGAACCTCAACCCTCAACCCTCAACGTCAAACCCTAATCCCTCAACCCTTAACTTTGATCCCTCATCTCTCAACCCTATCCCTAAACCCTAAACCCTCAACCCTCAATGTCAAATCCTAATCCCTCAACCCTTCACTCTAATCCCTCAACCCTAAACCCTATCCCTAAACCCTCAACACTATACCTTAAACCCTAATCCCTCAGCCCTCAACCCTAAACCTTATCCCTAAACCCTAATCCCTCAACCCTCAACCCTAATCCGTCATCCCTCAACTCTAATCCCTCATCCCTAAACCCTAAATGCTATCCCTATCCCTACACCCTCAACAGACTCGATACTATACCTTAAACCCTAATCCCTTATCCCTAAACCCTCCAACCCTATCCCTAATCCTTATACCCTCCACACTCTACTTTAACCCTAATTCCTTGACCCTCAACCCTATCCCTAAACCCTTGACCCTCGAATCTCAACCCTCAACCGTCAACGTCAAACCCTAATCCCTCAACCCTTAACTTTGATCCCTCGACCCTCAACCCTATCCCTAAACCCTCAACCCTAAACCCTCAACCCTAAATGTTAAATTCTAATCCCTCAACCCTTCACTCTAATCCCTCAACCCTAAACCCTATCCCTACACCCTCAACACTATACCTTAAACCCTAATCCCTCAACCCTAACCCTAAACCTTGTCCCTAAACCCTAATCCCTCAACCCTCAACCCTAATCTGTCATCCCTCAACTCTAATCCCTCATCCCTAAACCCTAAATGCTATCCCTATTCCTAGACCCTCAACAGGCTCGATACTATACCTTAAACCCTAATCCCTCTACCCTCGACACTCTTATTTAACCCTAATCCCTTGACCATTAACCCTATCCCTCAACCTCAACCCTCAACCCTCAACTCTCAACATTAAACCCTAATTCATCAAGCCTAAACCCTAATCCCTCAAACCTAAACCCTATCCCTAAACCATCAACCCTGAACACTATACCTTAAACCCTAATCCCTATCCCTCAACCCTTAACCCTTAAAACTTAAACCCTATCCCTACACCCTCAACACTTGACACTATATCTTAAGCCTTAAACCCTCATCCCTAAAGCCTCAACCCTCAATCCTTAAACCTTCAACCCTAAACCCTAGCCCTAATCCCTCTACCCTTGACACTCTAACCCTAACCTCGACATTAAATGCTAATCTGTCAACCCTAAACCCTAATCCTAAACCCTCAACCCTCAACACTATCCTTAAAACCTAATCCCTCAACCCTCAACCCTAAACCTTATCCCTGAACCCTAATCCCTCAACCCTCAACCCTAATCCATCATCCCTCAACTCTAATCCCTCATCCCTAAACCCTAAATGCTATCCCTATTCCTAAATCCTCAGACTCAATACTATACCTTAAACTCTAATCCCTTATCCCTAAACCCTCCAACCCTATCCCTAATCCTTACACCCTCCACACTCTACTTTCACCCTAATCCCTTGAACCTAAACCCTATCCCTAAACCCTTGACCCTTGAACCTCAACCCTCAACCCTTAGCGTCAAACCCTAATCCCTCAACCCTTAACTTTGATCCCTCATCTCTCAACCCTATCCCTAAACCCTAAACCCTTAACGTCAAATCCTAATCCCTCAACCCTTCACTCTAATCCCTCAACCCTAAACCCTATCCCTAAACCCTCAACACTATACCTTAAACCCTAATCCCTCAACCCTCAACCCTAAACCTTATCCCTAAACCCTAATCCTTCAACCCTGAACCCTAATCCATCATCCCTCAACTCTAATCCCTCATCCCTAAACCCTAAATGCTATCCCTATTCCTACACCCTCAACAGACTCGATACTATACCGTAAACCCTAATCCCTTATCCCTAAACCCTTCAACCGTCTCCCTAATCCTTATACCCTCCACACTCTACTTTAACCCTAATTCCTCGACCCTCAATCCTATCCCTAAACCCTGGACCCTCGAACCTCAACCCTCAACTGTCAACGTCAAACCCTAATCCCTCAACCCTTAACTCTGATCCCTTGACCCTCAACCCTATCCCTAAACCCTCAACCCTAAACCCTCAACCCTCAACATCAAATTCTAATCCCTCAACCCTAAACCCTATCCCTAAACCCTCAACACTATACCTTAAACCCTAATCCCTCAACCCTAACTCTAAACCTTGTCTCTAAACCCTAATCCCTCAACCCTCAACCCTAATCTGTCATCCCTCAACTCTAATCCCTCATCCCTAAACCCTAAATGCTATCCCTATTCCTAGACCCTCAACAGGCTTGATACTTACCTTAAACCCTAATCCCTCTACCGTCGACACTCTTATTTAACCCTAATCCCTTAACCATTAACCCTATCCCTCAACCTCAACCCTCAACCCTCAACTCTCAACATTAAACCCTAATCACTCAAACCTAAACCCTATCCCTAAACCATCAACCATCAACACTATACCTTAAACCCTAATCCCTATCCCTCAACCCTTAACCCTTAAAACTTAAACCCTATCCCTACACCCTCAACACTTGACACTATATCTTAAGCCTTAAACCCTCATCCCTAAAGCCTCAACCCTCAATCCTTAAACCTTCAACCCTAAACCCTATCCCTAATCCCTCTACCCTTGACACTCTAACCCTAACCTCAACATTAAATGCTAATCCGTCAACCCTAAACCCTAATCCTAAACCCTCAAACCTCAACACTATACCTTAAACCCTAATCCCTCAACCCTAAACCTTATCCCTAAACCCTAATCCCTCAACCCTCAACCCTAATCCATCATCCCTCAACTCTAATCCCTCATCCCTAAACCCTAAATGCTATCCCTATTCCTAAACCCTCAACAAACTCGATACTATACTTTAAACTCTAATCCCTTATCCCTAAACCCTCCAACCCTATCCCTAATCCTTACACCCTCCACACTCTACTTTAACCCTAATCCCTTGAACCTAAACCCTATCCCTAAACCCTTGACCCTTGAACCTCAACCCTTAACCCTCGACGTCAAACATTAATCCCTTAACCCTTAACTTTGATCCCTCATCTCTCAACCCTATCCCTAAACCATAAACCCTAAACCCTCAACCCTCAACGTCAAATCCTAATCCCTCAACCCTTCACTCTAATCCCTCAACCCTAAACCCTATCCCTAAACCCTCAACACTATACCTTAAACCCTAATCCCTCAGCCCTCAACCCTAAACCTTATTCCTAAACCCTAATCCCTCAACCCTCAACCCTAATCCGTCATCCCTCAACTATAATCCCTCATCCCTAAACCCTAAATGCTATCCCTATTCCTACACCCTCAACAGACTTGATACTATACCTTAAACCCTAATCCCTTATCCCTAAACCCTCCAACCCTATCCCTAATCCTTATAGCCTCCACACTCTACTTTAACCCTAATTCCTTGACCCTCAACCCTATCCCTAAACCCTTGACCCTCGAACCTCAACCCTCAATCATCAACGTCAAACCCTAATCCCTCAACCCTTAACTCTGATCCCTCGACCCTCAACCCTATCCCTAAACCCTCAACCCTAAACCCTCAACCCTCAATGCCAAATTCTAATCCCTCAACCCTTCACTCTAATCCCTCAACCCTAAACCCTATCCCTAAACCCTCAACACTATACCTTAAACCCTAATCCCTCAACCCTAACCCTAAACCTTGTCCCTAAACCCTAATCCCTCAACCCTCAACCCTAATCCGTCATCCCTCAACTCTAATCCCTCATCCCTAAACCCTAAATGCTATCCCTATTCCTAGACCCTCAACAGGCTCGATACTATACCTTAAACCCTAATCCCTCTACCCTCGACACTCTTATTTAACCCTAATCCCTTGACCATTAACCATATCCCTCAACCTCAACCCTTAACCCTCAACCCTCGACCCTCAACTCTCAACATTAAACCCTAATTCATCAACCCTAAACCCTAATCGCTCAAACCTAAACCCTATCCCTAAACCATCAACCCTCAACACTATACCTTAAACCCTAATCCCTATCCCTCAACCCTTAACCCTTGAAACTTAAACCCTATCCCTGCACCCTCAACACTTGACACTATATCTTAAGCCTTAAACCCTCATCCCTAAAGCCTCAACCCTCAATCCTTAAACCTGCAACCCTAAACCCTATCCCTAATCCATCTACCCTCGACAGTCTAACCCTCACCTTGACATTAAATGCTAATCTTTCAAGCCTAAACCCTAATCCTAAACCCTCAACCCTCAACACTATACCTTAAACCCTAATCCCTCAACCCTCAACCCTAAACCTTATCCCTAAACCCTAATCCCTCAACCCTCAACCCTAATCCATCATCCCTCAACTCTAATCCCTCATCCCTAAACCCTAAATGCTATCCCTATTCCTAAACCCTCAATAGACTCGATACTATACCTTAAACCCTAATCCCTTATCCCTAAACCCTCCAACCCTATCCCTAATCCTTACACCCTCCACACTCTACTTTAACCCTAATCCCTCGACCCTAATCTTTAATTTCTTTTGTTTGTGTGTCTATTTTTAGGCAAAAACCACAGTTTGGTCTTTTTTTCATTGTAAATTAATTATTCATTCAAATTTCAAAAAAGTTACATATTTAGAAACTAGACTCCATTCTACAAATATTAAAAAAAAAAAATGATTTTCAATTAGTTTTCAAAATTTATAGGGGTAGCACGGCCAAAATTCTATTTTTTAGGATGTGTCCACTTTGAAAATTAGTAAAAAATCAAATATTCATAAAAAAATTATCAGAAAAATCGGGCATAAACTACATGCTATTAGATAATTTCTCACTAAAGCGATTTTAAAAATACCAAAAAAAATTTGACCTTTTGAGAGAGCCACAAAACATGCTATGTTATGTTTTTTTGACAGAAACAACACCAATTTCTGTGGCTCCCTCTTTTGAACCCCTTAATATATGCCATTTTCAAAACAAAATAATAGTTTAGAAAGTAGACTCGGAGCACTACAAACATTGTTTGGTTGCATCTCCAAATTTTGAGTGTAACTATGCTCAATTTCTCATCCAAGGCCAGTATTTCCTGATTTCAGAAAAAAAAAGTGGCCACTTAAGACCCCTTTTTGGCCCCCCATCTTCCTGCACTTACCCCGTGATGTCCCCATTTTTCTTTCTGACTGGGACTAGATTTGACACCCAAGTGGAGTGCCTTATGGGATTTATGATTCCTCCATCTCTGAGCTTCACAAGTTTTTCCTGCATCTTTAGAACTAGAGTAGCATTGATGGGCCTTTGCTTCTATCTAAATGGCTTAGCCCTAGGCTTCAAAGGGATTTCATGCTGAAAAATATCCTCTCTATAGGCCTTCAAATCATCATACGACCATGCAAAGACATTTTTATATTTTCTCAACAATGTAATCAACATTGCCCTTATGTGTGGCTTGAGCTGCTTCCCAATATAGGCTTTGTTTGGAGGATTGTTTGTACCCAAGTTTATTTCTTCTAAATACTTCTTGTTTGTGGAAGAAGTCTTAGCAACAAACTAATCTCTATTATCAAATGCTCTTTCCAAAGCTATCAGCCCTCTTGTAATCTTATTAGTCTTGAGTTGTATTACCTCTTTTCCAAAAAGAGTTTTTTTTCCATCCACAACTTCCACAAAGTTTTGAAATTCTATCTCCTAATTTTCATACTCATTAGTGTAATGTAAAAATCTTAATAGGTCCTTATCATCCTCAAAAACTTGCTAGCTACATATGTTGTCTGGGATTGTAGGTCGTCTGGGATTGTAGGTCTACCTTTGACCTCAACATGTGCACTATCTGCCAATGTGATATCATCTGGCTTGATTGCAACATTAGCTAGGAAGTCTACCAAAATGTCCTAGACCTTTCTACCCAGTTTATAGAAAATGCATCAAACAATTCCACACTATCTCATACTACATGCTTATATTGCTTCAACCTTTTATTTTTAGAAGCATATTTCCCTCTTACCTGAGAGACAATTAATTCTGAATCTCCCAACACCTTGAGAAGCTTAATCCCATGCTTAATTGCAACGTTCAAACCTAGCAAAAGAGCCTCATTCTCAGCAATATTATTTGTGCACCCAAACTTCAGAAGGAAAGAAAATTTAAATATCTTACCAGTAGGGGAGACAAAAACTACTCTAGTACTAGAACCCTCCTTAGAGAATGTACCATCAAAATACATGGACCAGAGGTCATCTTGATCTTTTAATCTTTCCAGTTCATCATCAATGGGCTCTTTCATCTTTATATTATGGTCACAAGATAACACTTGAAAGTTATCACAATTAGTATCAACAAAAAAAACCTTCTCATCTTGCTCAAGTTTTTCAACTGTATCAGGTGCCCTTTCCTCTCTGTTTAGTTTAACATCCCTACCATTCATAGGAATCATAGCATAAGATAAGTCCAATTGTATACTTCTCCCAATCAGTTCTACCCACCTCCTTGATAGTAGCATCCCATATTGTGGCTTGATGCCAACCACAGTCATATTCATAGTATAGGTTTTCTCAGGATAAGTAGCAAGCATCAAATCTACATTCTTCATGATACCAATAACTGGGACCCCCCTAGAATCCATAGAAAAACACTTACCACATGCCTTATCTATTTTTAGTCTAGCTTGTTCCATGACAACCAAAGGCATGATGTTTGTGGATACACCTGAATCAAGCATACAATTCCTTATCACTTTTCCATTGATAATAAGAGATACATAGAATGGCTCTACCTATGATGGGTATTTTGTCAGGGTTGTTCCTAAATACACTTCAAGAATCTCATCTTCATCAACATCCTTTTCTTGACCTTTGCTATGATCCTTGGTAGCTTGGTCTACCTGATTAGATATCCCTGAAATTAAAGACAATGCTTTGTTCCTGTATTCTTCAATTTTCAACATCTCAAGTAGTGGAACAAAAATCTTCATTTGGGATAGTGTCTAAGTAATGTCAAATAGGACATAATTTTGTATACCAGTTGTACTCTGACCCACATTTCTATTTCTTTAATGAGTATGTGCAGCTTTATTACCTGTGGTGTTTTGACTGTTACTTACCCCACTGGAACTTTTACTTTTATCCTCATTCTGAGTTGCCTTACTTTCTGAACTTCTGGAATCATGGGTTGACTTTTCCTTAGAATCTTTCTTACTGTCAATACTATGTTTCTTCTGTGATTCAAACCCTTTGGAATTACTCTGAGGTTGCTTCACAAATATGCTTCCTGGTTAACCAAAATCACCATTTTGAGCTCAACTCCTAAGGTAATAATTTCTCTTGACTTGAGCCACTGCAGTAGCTATTAGGGCTCTGATATCCTCATTAGAAGGTCTCCTTAGATTTACATTTGGAATATGCGAATCTTGGGCATAAACATACATTGATCTTCATCCTCTTCATCTAAAAAAAATCTGCTGACAAACTTGCTCCTTATGATACCTCGTTTGAACCGTAAAAAGCATATTAACATTGTCATCTTAAACATAGTGGGAATCATTACATTCATTGTAATCATTATGAAAAGATTGAGCAATCATATAATATGATGATGAATGAGGCATTTGACAGACCATACACCAAGGAGTATCCTCAACAACATTGACATTCTTCTTTAATGGATTAGAAGTTTCCTTACTATAATAAGACTTTTGATTATTATTATTCAAGATGGGCTTACCATTGTGCTAGTTTGTATTGTATGGCATATCATGCAACTGTGGTCTTTTTTCCTACCTCTGATAACTTGGCTTTTCAGGGCCTAGTCTTTTCTCTGTTCTTCCAAGTTTATAACTTAAGTCCTTAAAAGCATTTGTTAGCTTGTCCAATTTATCCTTAGATGTGGAAGCATTACTTTGAGTATTCGGAGCTCTATTGTTTGGATTTTGTAAGATTCTTACATTATCCCTCCTGTTTCCTTTGCCAGATGCTTTCCTGTTATTCTTAATATTGGTTGCAATCCTAAAAGCATCTCTCAGACTAGCTGGACTTTTGTCTCTCAATTCATATGTTGTTTTGGAATCAAAGGCATTTGTGTACAAAACCATGCACATAGGTTCATTTGGTCTCATATAAGGTGGAAGTTTATTCAGCACCCTGGTAAACCTTGCATTAAAATTAGAAACAGGTTCATTTGACCCTTTAGTTATACTAGTGAATTCATTTATAATGAAACTAGGGTCAGTCTTATCTCCATACTATTCTCTGAAGACCTGCATGAAATCATCCCATGATGAAATACGTTGATTAAATAAATTCATAAACCATTCCCTAGCCTCTTCTACCATAGATTGCATGAAAAACTCATGAAAACATCTTCATTTTCAACTTCAAAATTATCCATTAAATTTAGAAAATATTTCAAATGATCCTCACCAGATACTACATTATTACCTAAAAACTTGGGCAGTTAAGTCCTGATGTCATTATCAATAGGGTTAGGATACCCAAGGATACCAGTAAAATCTATTTGTCTATATCTTTCCACCTGCATGGGCCTCCTACTAAATGCATGCTAATTTTGATTTGCATTATAATTTTGGTTTGTATTAGCATTCTGATTTACTTTACCATGGATATGTGCATTTTGATTTCTTACATTGTTTTGAGGTATTCTGTTACTATGGGCATTCTACCTTTGATTGTTTTGTAGATTTTGATTTGCATGTTGATCAATCCCTTAATTATTACCCAGTATATTCTGATTATTCTGCTGATTTGGAACATTATTGACCTATTGATTACCCACTGTGTTTGCATTATTGATAGTTGGGATTACATTTTGGTGAGCAGTTCTTAGAGCTTCAACCCTAAGTCTCATCTCATCCCTTATTTTCATAGCTTGCAAGTAGTCAAGCTTAGCCCTAAGGTTCCTAATTTCTTCTGATAACTCCTCTTTTAGCATTGAGGAGGATGGGCTAATCATATTAGGGTTATCTATATCCCTTGGTGATTCTACATCTTCAAACCTATTAGGTGGATCCAAAAAAGGACATTCTTGAAATATATCAGATCCTAGCCTCAACCCATCACCTTGTTGTTTCTCATAGATCTCCTGAATGCTAGCTTCTGTAGCTGAAAAATGCTATTGTTTAGAGGACCTAAATTCATTCTACATTTTGTCATTATTTTGAGGGTTTGGAGACCCTTCATTGGTTGGACTGACTACCCCCTTTTTTCTATACATCATTTTTGGTTATTCTTGGAACAAGGGGTTTAATAGGGATCTTCTTCCTTGCATACAAATTATAATGTTACCAGCTGGGAGATAAATTTGGAGTCGCCAACCCACAAATGGGATTTGAGGTTGAAATATGAGTTCTTTCTAATCAATCCCCAGTGGAGTTGCCAATCTATTGGTGTTCCCAACTGATGGTTTGAGTTTCCCTAAAAAGTTGTCATCTTTTATGCTTAGGTTTCTCAAGTCAGTGGCCAAAGAACATGAGACACTTATTTGTTCTCCTCTGCACTTCAGGTTCTGCTAGACCTAGGGGGTATTCCCTTTCTTTAATATCTATATGATAAATCCCTATTTCACCAGATATTGACACTTGAAGTAGATATGTTCTCCTATATGCAGACCCAAACTATATAATTGCTTCAAAGTGGCTAGCTTTGGAAATTAGTTCATTAGATGGCTTAGAGAACATGAAACTAAACCCTACTCCTAAAAACTAACAAGTTGATTTGTTCTTCTTTTAATGTATATGATTGTTTGATTGTGGATATTTTGTGAAAATAAGCCCAACTCTGATCGGTTCCAATCCTAGGGTTTGGAGTCAATTCCTTACAAATGTAGATTACTTCTCATAAGAATCACAAACATGCAGATTCAGAGGATTTACTATGTTCCTTTCTTACAAAAAATAATCCAAGAATGGGTATTCGCAACAACTCTTCTTATAGATATCTTTGTTGTAGGACAAATCTCTTCATAGCTGACTTAAAGCATTTTAATCTATTCCTTGAATAGAAGCAGCAAACCAGACATGCAATATAGTAAATGTATATTCATGAATTTAGAAACCCTTAGTATCCTTATTCAAAAGAGAAATGCAAACAACATAGGAGACAATTATTGGAAACACATGCTCAAAGGCATTTTTCATATATTATAATATGAAAATGATAGAATGCTTATAGAGAACATACATTCAGGTACAGATGTTCCCTCCAGAAAATAAGATTAGATCTTTAGCTTAAGGGGAGCCTTATTGAAAATCTTTACTCCCCTGCCAAAAGATTGGTGTTGATGCCCCAGCATGAAAAGACAAAGATTCAAAAATAGGACAAAGATTGTGTTCTTAAAGGATAAAGGAAGAGACACACAAAATGTAGATTGGGCCAAAGATGTGGATGACAAGAAAATTATAGCTAGTGCTTAAAGTTCCATCTCTAGATCCGGATTGATGCTTGTAAGGGCTATTTCTTAGGGGGAGTAGTCAGATGGAGAGAGTTCGGTTCAGAGCAGCAGAATGCAAGTATGTGTCCTTTTCCATTGATGTCAAAGGGGTAGAGAAATCATGTGAAAAACTCAGAGAGAAAGGAATGCAGATGTGTAAAATGATAGGGGGAGAATCTTGTCTTGATGGTAGTTACAGTTTTGCACATCATATGTTGCCATCAATGACAAAGGGGGAGATTGTAGCAAGTATGTGCCTAATCAGTGTTGTCATTGATGTCAACATATCTTTTATGTCATTAGTGTCAAATGTATCTTATTCTGTTATTTTTTTAGAAACCTTGTATGTTGAGGATATTGAGAAAATTAGCCCCTCCAGAAGAATCAGAAAGGAAACAGTGAAGACATTGAGTTGCATAATGAAGAGCAGTCTGGAAGATTACTCCACATTTCTTGTAGATTGAAGATATTGGTCTACGGATTGGAATTTATTCAGAGGAATGTCTAAAGATGCTTAATCCTAACTTTGAGCCTCTGGTATGAAGAATTGAGTGAGTTTCATTCACCAAAGTAAAACCTGCCTTTTTTTATTATTCACTGGTGATAGAGAGAAAGTGTTTTGCTCCACATTCCTCCATGTTGAAGTATTTTGCTCTATGGTTCTAGAGGGAAGTTTGGTATGATGATAAGTGCCTACAACTACACTAGTTCATGATTTGGTGGTCCACAACCTATCTTTCTTTTATGATAGTTAAAGATAGTAAAGTTCATGTGCTCCGGTGTAAAGAATCTCATTGATAAAGTTGTTAGATTTTGTACGGTTGCTCCTGGTGATTACAACATGCTTGTGGATGCCTCTTAATTGTGTTCTTATCTTTGCATTGGTCCACATTAAGGAATGGAGATCATGCTTGAAGATTATCCCAGATAACGTAGCGTGTAACCAGTCTTAGCCGACTTGGTTAATTCCAGTGATTACAGAGATCTATTGAAGATTGTAGAAGCATGTTGTGGCATGGAAGATCATGTTTGAGTCTTAACTAAGGCATGGCATGATCCACATACATCTTTACTACATTTCCTTAGAATATTTTTGTATTAGGTCAAGAACTATTTTGTAAATGTATGTAATGCCGACCTTGGTGACTGTTCCAACGGTTGATGAATGTAATGCCAACCTTGATGTACATTCCAAGGTTTATGAATGGTATATATATACTTGTAATTGAGTCATGAAAAAATGTGTCCTAGTGAAAAAGATGCGAAGTTAAGTAAAGAATGTTAAAACTAGGAGGAGAGATAAATGATGAAGAATTGGAGTACACAGAGTTCCTCATTAAATATTCTGATATATTTGGGTGGCATATTTGGACATGCTAGGGTTAGATCCAAAGGTTGTCATGCACAATTTAGTGTCAAAGCCAGAAGCAAAACCCATGAAACAAAAACCAAGGCCCATAAAGCCACAAGTAGCTGAAATGGTGAAGGAAGAACTAAAAAATTATTAAATGTCAATTTCATCAAACTAGTGGATTATTCAAATTGGGTGTCAAACATTGTCCCAGTCCTAAAGAAGAATAGAAAAATTCAAATATGTCTCAATTTTAGAGACATCAATCAAGCTTGCCCAAAAGATGATTTCCCTTTACCATCCATTGATCAGATTATTAATTCAACGATGGAATACGAGGTCCTTTCCCTTATGGATGGATTTTTAGGATATAACCAGATCAAGATTGTAGAGGTTGAGCAAAACAAAACAACCTTCACCACCCCTTGGGGGACTTTCTGTTACATAGTCATGCCATTCAAGCTGAGGAATGTAGGAGCAACCTACGAAAGGAAAATGACACATATCTTTCATGACTATATCCACAAGATAGTTGAGACATATGTTAATGACCTCTGAGCTAAGTCAGAACATAGGTCAAGACATATGGAGGACCTTCGCCAAATCTTCAATAGGCTTTGAGAGTATAAAGTAAGGCTGAACCCTAAAAATGTGTTTTTGGAGTCATGGCAGGAAAGTTGTTGGGATTCATTGTCTCATGAAGATGAATAGATGTCGACCCAGCTAAGGTCAAAGTGGTTTTAAATGCAACCCCACCAATGAGTGAAACAATAGTAAGAGCCTTTTTAGGACAATTGGGTGCAATCAGATGATTCATACCAGACATGACTTTCAAAATTCACCCAATCAATCAGTTAAAAAAAAACTTGGCATTACTTGGACAGTAGACTGTCAAAACACATTTGAGAAAGTAAATAAGTTCCTGCTAACCCCACCCATGTTGATGCCACCAAAACATGACAAGCCCTTCATCTTATACTTCAGAGCAACTGATATCTCTGTAGCATGCATGCTAGCTCAAGAAGATGAAGGTGGAAGAGAAAGAGCCATCTATTTCATAAATCTAACCTTGTTGGAATATGAGAAGAACTATACCCAAGCTGATAAAGAATGCCTAGCCCTAGTCTTTGTGACCTGAAGACTACAACACTACATGTTGAATCAAGAAGCTAAGGTTATGATATGATCTGAGCAATTGAGAACCTTTTTGAATCATCCCTTGCTCTCAAGAAGAGATGGCCGAATCATAACCTTGTAAGTGAATTTGAGCTAACCTACGTCAACCAGAAAGAAGTCAAAGGATAGATAATAGTAGATTGGTTAGTAGATAATCTAGTTCCCCAAGAGGAACTTGTGAGTAAAGATTTCCTGATGAAGAAATTTGTGTGGTGGATCTCAAGAAGTATGTAGCCTCATATTGGTACAGAGATATTGTGAACTATCTCACAAACAAGACTTACCTAGAAAACATGATCCCTTTGGGAAAAAGACGGCTATGTGTCCTCACTTCAAGATACGTTTTAATAGACGATATGCTCTATTGAATGGCCCTAGACAGAATGTTGCTTTAATGTGTTGACAAGGAAGAAGCATGCAAGATATTAGAAGAATGTCATAGTGGAATCTGTGGAGGCCATTTCAGTGGTCATGCCATGGCATGGAAAATACATAGAATGGGATACTTTTGGCCATGTTTACAAGGGGATATGATTAAATTTGTAAAGAGGTGTCTGAAATGTCATGTTTATGCTCATGTTCATCATACACCAACAAGAGATTTACAACTGATCATTACCCCTTGGCCCTTTTCCACTTGGGGATTAGACCTGGTGGGGAAGATATCTCCCTCGTCAATGGATGGACACCTATTCATCATTACCACAACATAATATTTCACAAAGTGGATGGAGGCCATGCCTCTCACCACAGTGTTAGGTGCCATAATCGCTAAATTCATATTGAACCAAATCATTTGCCGGTTTGGAATTCCCCAAGTGATAGTAATAGATAATGCATCATCATTTGAAAACCCACAAATAAGAGAGTTATGTGAGAGATTTCACATCAATCACAATTCTCCCTCAGTCTATTATCCTCAAGGAAATGGACAAGCAGAAGCTACCAACAAAACTTTGAAGTCAATACTAGTCAAAATCAAGAAAGATTCTAAGAGAGATTGGCATTTACAATTATATCCATCTCTATGGGCTTATAGAACAAGTGTCAAGACTCCAATTGGAGCCACCCCTTATGCCCTTACTTTTGGGTCAGAGGTAGTATTACCATTGGAAGTAGAATTTCCCAGTTTGAGATTGTCATTACAAGGATTATTAGACAACGAAGAATATAGAGCAGTAAGATTGGCTAAATTAGAAATGATGGATGAAACACACTTGAGAGTTGTCCAAAGACATGATTCTTACCTAGTAAGAATGAAAAAGCAATATAACAAAAAGGTCATCCCAAGGCCCTTTCAAGTGGGAGATCTGGTGCTTAGGATATACAATCTGATCGATAAGAGCTGGTGAAGGATGAAAATTTAGACCCAATTGGATAGGTCCTTACATGGTCAAAGAAGATGTCAGAAATGGTACCTATCTCTTGTGCACAATGGAGGGAGAGGAATTTGGTGAAACAGTCAATGCCTTTCACTTCAAGAAATACTATGTCTAAAAACACCAAAAAATCATAAAACATAAAAACACAAAAAAAATTATAAAAATCTAAATGTCAAAAACAATTTGTTTCTTGTATTTTTGTATCATTCTATTCATCTTGCATTACTATTAGTGACTTTCTCTTATACTATTTTCTCTTCAGTAAGGAGTCTAATGTTACCTATATATACGTCACCCCTTTCAGGACCTAGAGATTCCCCATCTTTCACAATCGCTATTATCCCCTTATTCCTTCCTAGTAATTCTAATCAAAGCCTAGCTCTTAGCTTTACACTGATCTCAATCTTAATGAGTCAAGATGTTAGGTCTAAAAAAAGTCAATATTCAAAGCTATAGTGTTCAAAGGAAGCTTACAAAGTAGACCTTCCCAATTATTCCCTAGTATTAGAGAAGTCCAAACAGACTACAAAAACTTTAGGCGATGCTCAACCCCTTATCTTTCCTGGCCAAAAACATCAGGAAGATCAAAACTCTGAAGGAAGCAATCTAAGATCCAAGTGAATTAAAAAATGAGTGATCAAAATAAGAGTATTGAAAAGTGAGAATTGAGAGATCAAATTATTTCATATCAAAGTTCCAAAAGCATTCATTTCTTGAAAAATCAAAATACAAAAAAGAAGTGAAAAAGTAAAAAAAAGAGAGATATAAAAAAAGAGTGAAAGAGAGAAGATTGTTGAATGTTCGTACTCTTGAGTGGAGATCAATCTAAGCTCAAAGCCTCAAGGGTGACATTCTAATAGAGAAAGAAAGATACAAAGCACACACAAGCACTAGTTGAGCAAAACTGAAGAGTCTAGTAGTCTCTAGGATCATCTTATACCAAGGAACCCTTGTTCTTTCCTATTTATCCTTTACCCCGGGTCTACCTCGCTTGCCATCTATGATCTAAGTCTAGAGAACACCTATAAAATTTGTTGCTTGTCTAAAGTTAAAAGACTGTCAGCTTGTCTTATCTAGATAAGGATAAATGTTTAGCCTTTAGCAAAGCCAAAGTTTAGAAACATTCCATCTTCATCCCCTCTCCCCACTTGAGTTATAAAATCATATCTCTCAGCCTTGAATAGTTTTCTTATATCAGGACAACTCGCAATCCCTTGGATCAAAAATCGTATTTAAGAGCAGTCACATTGTTTGATCCACATTGCATTTATGCCAAAATCAGAAAAAGAGTCTCAAAGCAATAAAGTCAAAATGTCATATCTCATGACATCTAGTAGAAGTAAATATTTCATTTCAACATTTCTTATGTTCTTGCATTATCATATCATGAACTGCATCTCATATATATGCCACAAAAAATTACAAAAATATGTTATTGTTGTAACAATTGCATCATTAAAAGAGTTGAAAAGATCAAACACATAATCAAAAAGTTCCCAAACCTCCAAACATGCACAAGAGATGAGTACAAATCCGATAGGTGAAAACCATAAAAAGATAAACTTTCATAGATACATCCAAAGTTTACATATACAAGGGTATCAAAGAGCTAGGACAAAACACTCTCAAAAGAAGTAGAGGCTCCCCATGAAAGGGGACACAATTTCAAGAAAGGAAGTCAAGGGTGGTTCCCTCCAATGGAACCATTAGGTCTTCAGTTCCTCCATCTACGAATACCACTCGACGCTCCATGAGACCTATGAGAGTGAGGTACTCTACTGAGAGCATGTGACTGTGAAGGCCACGCCATACTAGCATCATATCATCTAAAATTAAGGCGAGCCATCTCTTGGAGTACCTAATTCTCACCCTTAAGGGTGTCAACTTGGGTCTTCAACTATGCATTCATCTGGCACCATTGATAGACAAGAGCAAAAATGTTAGTGTGTCACCTAGCAGTAGGGAAACAATAGGGTCATCTAAAATATGGTCATGAGTCATCCTAGTAAAGGGAGAAGCCAACCCAACATTAATTTCAGGAACAAAGTCCCTCCACTCTCTAACGTTACCTGAAAGAGCAAATCAAAAGAAAAGCAAGTTAGTTCCCCATGAAAAGAGAGAGGAAAAAAGTACAAAAAGCAAATAGACTAGACTTACGTGGATCACCAGGCTTCCAATTAGAATCAAATTGTTGCATCACCTCATCTGAATGAGGAGGGCAAGGAACCACAGGAGGACCCTCAAGGATATTAGGACCATCATCTAAATCACCAGTATCATCAAAATCCTCATCCTACACATCCTCAGGAAGGACATCATCTGACGAATCATCATCATTTGGAACATAGTCCTTGTCAGTAGACTTTGAGTCCACAGCCACAATCAGAGATCGGGAAGGAGTCCCTCTCCCTCCCCTATGTCCTCATCTTGAAACTCTAGTAATGAAGACTCCAAGAGTCAAGGGAGTCCAAACAACGGTCCTCTGTACAATCTCACCCATCTCCTAAATTGTCCTATAGTAAGTGGACACTGGGGGCAAGTCTTCAGGGATGTCCTCACCAAAATAATGTTAAACACGATCAACCCGATGGGCCTCAACTAGACCATTACGATCTGAGATCTTAGATACTCCATGATAGTACTCTCTGACCTCGCCATCATGGGCCCAAGATCCCTCCATGTCACAATAAGGATCAAAGATTATGTCATCATCCATAAGAGTAGCAACAGTAGGTAAAGAAGCATCAAAGTGACCAACATGCATCCACCTCTCTACTCTCGATAAGCAAATATCCAGAATTAAAATGAACTTCTGATAGGGCCTCATGTACTCAAATACTCATGTCATGATCAAAGAAGAGTGACTAAAAGATAGAGCCCCTCACCATGAAAAATGATAGAAGTCTTTGTAAACCATGGCCAAGATGTCTGATCCCCAGGCATAAACTGTGCCCTCCTTAATACCACAAATGATGGGTGCCCAAAACCATATTAGATGAGTTGAGGCCTTGTCTCCCAACATCCTTGATGCAATCAAACCAATCAAGAATCTCCTCAAAAGTGGGATGCGAAGGCATGGCACAAAAGTGAGATGGACTCCTGTCTAATGAACTCTACCCAAGATGCCTTGTCCTCAAAGGACTCGCTAGCTAGAAGTACTAAAGAATGTCCTCTCATAGGAACCCCAAGTATACAATACACATGATACAGAGTGATGGTTCACTCTCTAGAGATCTGTGGAAACCTAAATATGTTTCTATCTGCATTCTAGTAGGTTGGAATGTCACAACATATACGAGACACAGGATGGATAACAGGCACATTACAAACTCCAGCTAGACCTGCCCTCCTTAGAATAGCATGATCCTCATTCCTCAATGAAGCAAACATCCCTGAGAGCCATCCTTGCTCCCGGTAGGCATTCCATCGGATACGCATATCCTACAAAATCAGAAGTGAACTTTAGATAAGATCTCGTAAACTCGTAAAAATACTAAAAGTTGTAAAACTGCAGAAAATCCCACCCAAAAAAATTGTATAAACCTTCAAAATTACAATAAAAAGGTGAATACAGTAGCCAAAACATGTCAGATCAGAGTAAAACAAGCATCAACAATAGGAAATTTTAGTCAAAATCAGCCCAACTAGGTCACCCTCGAGTGACCTAGGTGTTTTGCAGGACCCCCCAGGCGACCTCGCTGTCAAACAAGATCTCCCTCGGGTGACCTACCTGACAAAAGGGGTGACCCTATGGGGGAGATCCCTCAACCAAAAATTTCTCTAAAAACTTCATTTTTTGGTTGATTTCAAAAAAATAAAAAACCTATCTTGCTCTAAACGATGAAACAAAGACAATGCAATAAGAAAAAATGACAAAAATAGACAATTTCAAAAGATTTTTTACAAAATTAAAACTAGGGTTTAGAGAAGGGTTTTTCACTATTTGCATACCTGATTCTCTATGGCTAAAGAAGAGGCAGCCATCTTTGTGATCTCCTCGGCATTACCTTTCCAACGACTACCCACATGAACGATTTCATCACCATTTCGCTCCAATCTCACAATTTGACTTGCTTTGTTTGCCCTTAGGTTAGTTCATTTGTGCATCTAGATTAGTTATTTTCTTTTATGCATCTATTTCGTGCATCATTTTGCATGCTTTCATCCCTACGGGTCCAAATCAACAAAAGTGAACAAGTAGTTAAACTTGAATGATCCATGGTAAGTTCATCATTTCAGTTTTCATTATTTATTTTGATATATTTAAATGCCAAACTAATACTAGTTATTGCACGAACAATTGCAGGAAAATTGACAATAGGTAAGGCCTAGTTTAGGAATGATACCTACCTTTCATGTAGACTACCATCCCCGAGGGGGCAAATATGTAAGCACAAAAATCACGTATAGCCTCCACAAGGACCCCTATGATGATTCAAATCCTTGTCACGTACATGTAAGCGTGAAATAATGTCCTTTAAGAAGAAAACCTCTTGATGATGTGTCTTCTTTCTTGTCTTGTGTTGATTCCTTTGTTGATTTCTCTCTCGTCGCTTGCGACGCTTTTCGGCATCTTTTTGCGATACTTGTCAATTTGCATTTTCTGAGCTTTCAACCTTGCTCCTAAGCCTTGTGAGCATCTTGTAGGTGATTTTTCACCTTTCCCCTATGTTTTTCATCCTTTGCACCCCCTAGAAGCCTTCTAGAGGTCCCCCTATCCATCTCCCACTTTTAGTTTTTAGTTCTGCTCAACCAATCCAAATCTCCCCCTATTATTTCTAGATCTCCCTCGGGAGATCTTGCAGGTGCAAGTGGAGATTTGGATTCTTACACATGACTAGTATATTTTCAAAGGTAGAACCCTTCCTTTTCTTCTCTTCTTTCATTCCCCCCTGCAGTTCTTCAGAAAACCCTGTCCAGCCTAAATCTCCCCCAGGCAACCCTACTGGCAAAAGGGGCAACCCTATCATATTTTTAGCCATGGAAAAACTCAAGTTTCTCACTCATTTTAGCTCCATTTTCACCCATTTTTCTTCCATTTTGCATGATTTTTTATACCTAATATGTAGTTGACTATTTACCCACACATGCATAATTAACTCCATTTGATCTAAAATTAACTCCTCAATCAATCTCATGCATCCTCACATCTCTAATTCCTCTTTAGTGATAAGCTATTATTGATTTATCCCTCCATAGTTGGTTGAGTTCATTGGGTAATCAACCTTGTTAACTCCCTAATCATCCTTATTAACTCATCAATCAAATGAGTTAACTTCTCAATCAATCTCATTCCTCAAACCTATAAATACACCCCTCCCTCAAGCACAAAGGGAGGCAAATTCATTGTGCACATAGCTCTTGCCAATTTTTGCTCTCCAACTTAGCATTCAAATGCTCTTACAGGACAAAAGTACCTTTTGCTTTATTCATGGTTCAACCAAGCATCATTACGCTACTTCATTATATGCCATTGTGCTCAAATAAAGCTCTCATTGAGCTCATTCAAACTTCAACAAAGCTTCTTTTTGCTTCTTTGTTTCATTTTGTCATCAAGAGGATCTCCCACTGCTTCAAAAGGACTCGAGGTTGCCAATGTCAAGGATATCTGAGGGTAGTGGAGTCACACAAATCTTTGTTTCTTTTAGGTTGCTTCATTGTTTTGTTCAATTTATAGTAATTAGAAAACCAAATTTGCTCTTGGGAATAGTTAAACTTTGCTTTTTCCTTGATAATTAGATCTTGCATGTTAGAATAGTTGTTTTCATATTTCTAGATCTAGATTATTAGAAGAAGCAATTTCCTTTTTTTTAGATTAGATTACTTCAAAATAATCAAAAACCTAAAAACATAGATTAAAATTACATTAGGAAGAATCATATTAGCTTGCATCCATATTTCCCTTTCATAGATTTAAAAGCATTTTTTATTTCCAAAATACTAAAAAAGCACAAAAACACATTTGCATATCATTTAGCTTTGCACGCATATAGAAACCCTAGAAAAGATGAAATTGTAAATCCTCGATACTATCACGAGGTAACCACAGTTAAACAGTTTAATCAAACCCTTGATCATATCACAATGTAAAAACAAGTCAAAACATAGCCAAACCCTAGGTCAACCAAACCCTAGGACAAAACCCTAAGTCTAGTTACAGATTGATCATCACACATTTACCTCTATCTTAGCTCACGAATGTACCTAGGAGTGAGAGGAGAGTGGGTGAGGGCTATCTGTGATGAGATCAAGGAGGTAAATCCACAACCACAACAAGAAACATTTGTTCTACCACAAGGAGACCCATTTGTCCTCTTATTGTTAGAAGAAACTAGACCACTCCAAATACAACAAGAACTCATTCAACACTCAAAAATACAAGAGAACATAAACAGAAGAAACTACTTACCCAAACAAAGGTGGAATAGGAGAAATCCCAATAGGAGAAGAGAAAATAGTGACCCTTCGGGTCATAGGGTTATCTCAATTACAACTACAATCAAACAAAACAATCAACTTAGGACACAACAACAAAGGCCACTGAACTTGCCGACCCCTCTATGTGAAGTCTAGCTCTCCAACAAGCCAGACATCCATCATGTCTCACCTCCTCTCGACTAGCTACTTCCACGTGAGTGAGAGTGACGTGGCGGATCGCCCCGTGGCAAGGAGGGAAGGGTCCATGTGCATGTCAAAATCTGACCCGACAGCCCCAAGCAACCAGAGTCATGCTTTTGAGCGTACAAGACTAGAGAGACATCTCTCTTAGCATTAGGTAGTACCTTTTCAAAAATTTCCATGGCCTCTTCCATAAGTTCATTTCCTTCTATATGAGATTATAGGATTTCTTCCTATGTAGACGCCTAAAAAATTGTTCCCAACTGATGTTTTTGCAAGCGAGATATGCTAGACAAGTTAATCTGTCCATCCAAGGATTGTACTTGTAGTAGTTATGATGAAGACATGGTTTGAATTTATCTTTTCTTTTCCAATAACTCTCTAATGGATTATATTAGAGAGACTCCAGAGCCTTAACCAACATTATCCTTTTTCTCCTCTTCAGATGTCAATCTAGAATCAGAGGTTTCCAAAGGATGGCTTACATCATGTCCTTCTTCAACATTCTCTAGGATCGAGGCATTATCCACAGTGTTAGTAGCTTGATCTACAATAGCCTCTCTTTTTTCTCCCTCATCTTCATCTATCTTTTCTTATGGAGACTCCTTTTGTTCATCAGCAATTTCTATGTTCTCCTGAGGACCAACCACATTCAGATATTCTACATAAATTTTTGTTGATGGTGAAGGCAAAATTTCTTCAATTAACATATGTGGTTCAACACTGTTTTCACCTTTTTCTTTATTTTTCTTAGACTAATCTTCATCTTTTCCATCTTCAAAAGACCATTATTCGATTGTAGCAATCTATAGTTCTTCAAGAACATTTGCAATTATTTTGAGTGTGTCCTTTTTTAACCTCTCTATTTCATCTTTATCATTTGACATCAAAGTGTTTAGTCTTCTTTTTGTCCTAAATTCCTTGGCTAACCTCTGTATAGCCTTAATCTTGTCTTGTTTAGAAATTGTAGGACAAACCTTCTCAAGTGCCTTATTCTTCATTTCAATGTCCTTCTTCATGGCATTGTCTCTCCTCTTTGTCATTACATCAGCAAGACTATCAGGTAGATTGTCAATTATTTCTATTAATGCAACATTGTATGCATCCATGTAGTAGATAATAGCCATCTCAATGATTGATTGATCTTCTGCTGACATTTCATCATACAACTCAGATACTTGCTTCAGATTGCCATACTCAGTTATAACATTAATTGTAGCTTCCAATTGCAGAGGGGAAAGACAAGATTTTTTTGATTTCTCGTGCCTGTCCTTTCCCTTATTTGTGGCTTCACCTTCCTTTATTTTCTTTATTCTTCCTAAAGTTTGGCCTTCTTCACTAGATTTGACTTCTCTTTTCTTGAAGATAAAGCCATCTTTTTCTTTCCCAATATCTTCTTCTTCTTCTTCTGTAACAATGTCAATCTTTGTCCTTTTAATTTGTGTATCTTCTTTAGAGGCAAGGGACTCTCTTGTCTTCTGAATCAGTTTGGGTCCTTCTTCTTCTTCCTCTTCTTCCTAAATGTCATCATGAATCATATAGTCTTTCCTAACTACTTTTCCCTTAACCCTTCTTTTCCTTACAGGTTGTTGTTGTACAAAAGCACTGGTTGCTTCATTCTTCTCAAGTCTAGATGCAAGCATGGCTCTGGAGGTATTAGGAGCAGCAGAGGGGTTAGAAGTCCTTGTTGACCTTCTAAAACCTAGTGATTCCTGTTTAGGTTTAGATGTACCCTTGGGTTTCTCTGTAGGGCCCTTTTGTATTATCATTTCCTCAACTTTAGACTTCATTTCTTCCACCTTCTTCTTAATTTCTCTCTTTGTGCTTAAGGTGCACCTCGGTAGATTTTTCTTCATAAGTTCCAAGTATTTATTTAGAGGTATGTTTAGGCTTTCTCAGCATTAGGTCTGCAAGACCTACAATGATATCTTCAAACACTTCATATCCCATTTCTAGAATCCAGACTATCCTAGGTTCCATTGTCTCCATGTAGCATCCATCTTTGCTTACCATGAAGAGGATATCATATTTGTATTTATCCACTACTTTCTTAGGGATCCTTTCCCTAGCATGTATTTTCTTCTGAAATAGTTTGAAGTAACCCCAGAGTGCAGCATTTTGAGCTTGAATGTTTCCAATTCTTTTCAAATGGTCTCTAATCTGGGTTGCAACCAAAATGTGTCCTAACCACACAATGTTTTGTGCACCTAGAACCTCTTTGACGAAATAGAATAGTAAGCAAATGACCATGGTACCAAACTTGAAAGGATATCTCGAATCCTTTGTCTTCTGCGAGTTTTCAAGTAATTGTTGTTTTAGCAGCTCACACAGGTCATAATCCATACCCTTTTTGACCATCTCATATGTAGTGTATATTACAGTTGTTGAGACAAAATTTTCCCTATTTGTGAAGTAGATCTTGTATCCTATCATCATAGATGCATATTTTACTACTGGATCTTCAATATCATTCTCAATCAAGTCCCTCTTATCAAATTTATCTCCTATGAGTTTCATCACAACATCATTTTTAATAGATTTAAGTGTCAGAATAGCTCCAGTGGAGTACAAACCTGTTACAACCCTAATGGCTTCCTTGTTTATCATGTGTGGAAGATCTAGCCACATGAATCTATCATGAATGTGGGTCAATACATACCTTACCCATGAATCTTCATAACACAAAATGGGAAAACCACTCCAAACATCTAACTTTTTTCTCAGTTAGGGCACTATATTCATGCTTCAGGTCAAAGTTGTCATCTATTAACTCATTAACCCAAATCTCTCCTAGTTTTGCATGGATGTATTCTTCTATCTTTGCATGTTTATACATTCTTACATCCTCTATGTGCAAGACACCATATGGTATATCTGAGAAAGTTCCATCTGAATCCCTTTCCATGGATTTGAAGGGGTGTTTCTTGAATTTAGGTTGTGGGTGCTCAGTTACCTCTACTACTTGCGGTGTAGCCATTGCAAGTGAATTCAAAAAGATTCAATGCAAAGTTCACAGTAAAATAGGACAAACTATAAAATACCTTTTCTTCACTTGCCACACTAGGGTTTGAAGGCACTAAATCTTGGGATGCTTTGATCTCTTTTCCACTGCACTACTCAGCTCTTTCTCACTTGAAATTTTGATTGCAATATGAATTTTGATCAAGTATAATCGCTTATAACCTCTTTTCCCTTAACCTAATTTGCCATAAATGCCTTGTCTGATAAAGATGTCAAACCTTTCTCTATATACACAATCGACTTCAAATGCTCCGCAAACTTCCACAATAAGAGATTTTCTACTGCAGTCTTCACCAAGGAATTAAGCATGTTGAGCTTCATCTTCTATCTTCATGCTAAGGCATCAACACCATTCCTTTGGTAGGGGGTGAAAGATTTCCATTAAAGCTCCCCCTGAGCCAAAGCTCTCATCTTAGTTTCCAGAGGCAACATCTACACTAGATGCTGGTACAGACTCATCTTTAACCTCTCTTATATCCTTCTTTATCCAAATCCTATTCATTTCCTTCTTGGTCTCTACCGGATCAACCAACTTTTGTAGTGGTTCATTCTTCTGTATCAGATTTTACTTCTTCATGTTTCTACTTCTGCAAAAATTAGAAATGTGTCTAGGTCTATTACAATTGTAGCACACAACATTCCTCTGACTAGTATTCCTTCCATTCATTCTATATCTACATTGATTATCTTTATGCCCAAATTTATTACATGTATAACAATAGCCATTGAAATATTGAACCATTTTATCATTATTATAGCTATTCCTCATTTGACTTTTGCACTCACTAGCTCTATGACTAACTTTCTTGCATGTAAAACATTGACCAGAGAAAGATGATATATTTTGATTTATTTTGCTTCTACATACTATTTCCTTATATCCATACTTATTGCAAGAATGACAAAAACCAATAAAGGATGGGTACCTTTGAGCATTTGGTTATCTGACCAGTGGTCTTCTAACTTTATTCCTTTAATTTTGGAAGTGCTTGCCATTGTCTTCATGTTTTTAGCATTTGATGTTTGGCTTGATTTTGAGCTTTCACCTTTTTCAATTCCTAAACCTTCTTTATCATTTGGACCTTTCTAATTTGCAATTATTTAATTAATCTTTGCATAGCTCATCTTGAATTTTTCTTCATGAATCCTTCCCTTCTCTGGATCTGATTTTAGAGTTACAACTTCTTGTTCAAGTCTTGAACATTCTTCTAATTTTCCTTTCATCATCATATTCAGGCATTCCTCAATTCTTGTCTTCTCCTCAACTTGCACTTTCAGACCACTGATAGATTCATTTTCATGCTTCAATTGTTCACTAACTTCCTTATGCCTTTCTTTAAACTTTTTGACTTGCTCTCTTAATTTCCTGATGCATTCATCTACTTCTCTGACACTTTCCTTTAGGTCTTTGATTTCACCTTCAGTCCTTTCAAGATCTTCAACAGCAACATTAAGTTCTCCATCTTTGTCAAGAATGTAGTCTTCTCCAATGAATTTAGCAGCAGGAATCTCTTTTGAAGGAATAGGTAATCTTATAGCACCCATGTGTTCAATTTCCAAGATCTTCCTTGAGTGGTTGGGCTTCTTCCAAAGGACTTGGCTCTGATACCAATTGTTGAACACCCAAAATATTAAGAGGGGGGGTGAATCAGTATTCTCTTAAACCGTTTACACATCAAACATTTTAATCCATCTAACATATTCAATTGTAGTGAAGGAAATTAAGCATGACACATATAGCCACGACTCATAACACATGAACACCAACATTTTTACATGGAAAACCCAAAAAGGGAAAAACCACAGTGAGGATTATCTCACAATATATTATAATAAGGCAACTGGTTAAGGTTGATACAATTGGTGTACTCACTATCCAAGAGTGCTCACTACATGTGGCTCACTACTAAAGGACTCACTATCCTGAAAGAAAGAGATAGAAGTGGCTCACTACCAAAGTTGAACTATTATAATTGCATCTAAAATATGCATGAAGTATAATCCAATGAAGCTCAAGTTACATAACAATACTCAGCACATTGTTTTGAAATACTGCACTTCTCTAGATTCACTCAATTTGCATTCATAGGCTCTTTGTCACATCATATAGCTCACATGCATCTCTCCTTACATCAAAACACTGAAAGCAATCCTCTTTAAATATCTGCTTTACCCACAACATCAATTAGGTTGGCCTAATTGGATGTAATGTGCAAGACTTGCCATATAGGACTTATCGACCCTAAACCTTCACTCACATGCTTTGCGCCAAGATTCAAACTTTGAAATAAATTGTTGCTAAAATATCTCCCACTTAACTCTACACTACTTACTTACCCTCCGCATAACTTCACACTTAATAGGTCAGCACCACTGGAGACCTAATACAAAAACCCTTCAACTATAGATTCATAAACAGGCCCATATATCTCCAAATCACATGAAAATTAGAATTCACACTATATTCACATCTATTAATATCCTATTAAAACAACAAAGTCAAAAACCAAACCATGGAGGAATGTGGACTCTCCTACACACTTACTCTAAATTGAAAACACCTTTATTCTATCAAGCCAAACTTATGTTACTCATAACTTTCAAACCTTACATCAAAATTAGACAAAATTATAGATTTAGAAGCTTTCAACAACCAACAACAACATACTAGATGTTGATAACTGAGAGGGGGGGTGAATTGGTTATCTTGATTATTTTGACTTTTAGTCCTTCTTTAACAATTAGTGCAGAATCAAATCATGCAAGCAAACATTACCATGAAAGTAGAAATAACATTAGTACACATGACACAATGATTTTGATGTGGAAAACCCAGTTAAGGGAAAAACCACAGGGTGATTAACCCAAGATTGTATTCTCTGTTAGAAGAATAGAATAGTACAAAATGGCACTTGCCAATTAGGGCTCACTACCCAAGCACACTGCTCACAAGAGGCTCACTGCCTACAAGAGACTCACTATCTACAAGAAAAGAAGGTAACAAAATACTTGAACTGATGAGAAGCATCCACACATGCTAAAGTTTATTTTTGGTTAAGCCCAATATACTGATCTGCTGCACTTCATTCTTACTCTCCTTAGGTGTTGCTGTCCAGTAACATTCCAGACTTGTCTTGCTCCCTTCACACTGCTCTTCTACTATTCTTCACAAAACCACCACACAACACACACTCATATCTAAATCCATATGGTATATATTTCTGCACCAAATATTTCATCCACTTTCTAATCGGCATCCAGATTACTCAATATTTTCCCAAACTCTGATCTGTCGGCTGAATCTTTGCATACCAAGTAATGTGGATCAAAGAGATGCTTATAGAAGTCATCAATCATGTCAGCCAATCATGAATGATGCCTTAGAAAACTTAATCACCATCAATATCACATCCGGATTTAGGTTTGATGCTCTGCCGGTTAGGTCTTCCTCTGTCTACTCTGCCAATCAGGAACCCAACACTCAAGTGCTCTTATCTGTTCACTCTTCTACCACCAGAGGCTAAGTCCTTGGAATATATCAGTCAAGGTACTCCTCTTGACTTCCCCAAATCTACACTTTACTGAGATACTTCATCTGAGAGATCCGAACCTGACTATCGGACCTTGCTACCTGCTTTATTCTTGCTTACCAGAACACAACACTTCAATCTGACTTTCGGTAAAGACACATCATGTCCTGTGGATGTGTGGGATGGATTTTGTTGCCATCAATGACAATACTAATGAAGCCACATAGTGTCTCTTGCCAACACTAGAATTGCAGATAAAAATATTCAATAGCGGAGAAATGCGGACTGAAATACTGGATGCTCTGTAACTCAGAAATACTAGAGTTGACACTTAGCTAATTTTCATCATAAATTCTTTGCCAAATTAAACCTTCTTACAAATTTGTCTTCTACTAAGGATCACAATCATATTAAGGAAAAGAGGATCAAACCCTCTTGCAAATTTATCAATCATACTAATCTACACAACTTATGCCTGGTTGTCACTTACCGGATGATCTGCACAACTATTTCCTTATGCCTTGTTATCACTTACTGGATCACTATACCTTTATCATTTGTTGTTACTGACTATGTCCTATGATGTTAATGACTTTAACCTTTTTTTATTCTCCAGACCATTGTATCTTCAACTAATCTCTAGACCATTGTATCATTACTCTTTGAAGCCAACACTAACAACATTACAATCTTAGTTGCCATCAGACTTTATTTCCATCAATGACAACACTGCTTAACATCATGCTTATCACTTTCTACACCGTCATGCTTATAGTGCCAAACCACGACACACACATCAATTTGAGAGGTTGTGAGATTAAGAACTTATGGAGGAGGCTGGACCATAGGTATGTCGACCTAACCTAACTTTGTGGGTTTGAGTTTTTTAGGTTAGTTTAGTGGGTCAGGAATTGAATAATTAGGTAGATTAGTACCATCGTGCAACTAAGTAGTACTACAGGGTCCCAATTTAGCACTATCCTCTGGTTTAGCACCAAAGGAAAAAGGGAAAATCTAGATGGTTTAGCACTATCTAACAATGGCTTAGCACTATCCTCTAGTTTAGTGCCAAAACTTGGGGGGTTTGATGGTTTAGCACTATTAGTTAGCACTTTAGCGCTATCCTCTAGATTAGTGCAATATGGATGGGGTTTAGCACTAATCTCACATTTAGCTCTATACAACTTAGGGTTTCTAAGTCTAATGGCAGATTAGCACTATTGAGCTAGGAATTAGAGCTATTTTCTCATTTAGCACAATATAGGCAGGGATTAGCGCTTTCCTCTAGGTTAGCACTATCAAGGTCAAGATTAGCGCTATCCTCTAGATTAGTGCTATATGGCTCTGAATTAGCACTGTGATTGAGGCCATGGTCACTCAGGATATAATGTTTGCATGGGGGCCTTGCTTGTTAGCACAGCTTTTCTATGAGATGCACTTGGTAGTGTACCAGGAAGATGTGAGCTTAGGGGCAAGAGTGACATTACTCCACGTGTAGGCATGGGAGCACATCAGAATCATGAGGCCCACAAGTGCTTATCAGATGGGGTAATTTCATCCATATATATTCTTGTATAGGGCACCTATCCATCATACACAACTGGGTAGGTTGAGATATTGGAGGTGGTAGATTGATGATATGGGTATGGTTATATGGAGATGATATATAGGCATAGAGACATGGCCTGATGATTATATTCACATGTCGTATACATTTCAACCTTGATATATGATGGGCTAGGGGAGCACACAATTGAGCAGTACATTCCATCACATGTGATGTGACAGTTTAAGTTGGTATAGGACCTTCGCCAGGCTATGGCAATTTTTACATAGAGTATGTCAGATGTACCTACTTGGCATGCTATGCTTTCTTTGCAGGTGGTGTTACTGGATTGAGTGAAACAACAGCCAGTGCAATGGAATTGGTGGAGCCAAACAATAGATGTGGGGACAACCCTGACTTATGATCTATGGTGGCAGAAGGTGAGGCTTATTTGGCTAATAGTCTAGAGGTGGATCTGACAGAGGCAGAGGATGAGGTAGAGGTGGAGTATGTTATGGAGGATGTGTTGATTGAGGAGTGAGATGGGATAGATGTGTTAGTGGTGGTAGTTACAGGGTAGGCAATGAGAGGATAGGGATAGGTGGGGTAGGCACCTAGTGGACAGGCTCCTCCACATTAGGCATAGGTGGGGCCTCAGGTACAAGTAGGAAAAATTCCTTAGGTTTAGGTAGTTGGGGGACAAGGATAGATGGGTCAGGTGTTGGTTGCTCAAGCACTTGTGAACTAGGCTCTAGGACAGGTGGGCACCTCAGGTTTCAGGACATTAGGAGTAGGACCATTAGGAGCAGGACCATCAGGTATAGGTCTTGGTCCTACTATGCCTTATGGTCTTCGGTGGGTACGACCATGAGGAGATGAGGAGGAGGAGGAGGTGACGTTGCAGACCTAGGGGGCGAGCCTGGAGGACTAGGTGGAAAGGTAGCAGCAGTATTTGTCCATGGTGATAGTAGAGTGAGATAGCGCTCTAACACAACTATATACTTTATAGGGCATACAAACCCTTTTGGATGGGGTGAGAAGTTGAGATAGAGACCCACAGATCCAGATTCTACAGGACCAGATAGGCCACATCCAGGGGCAAATGTAGGCATAGATAATGTAGATTACTGCAGAGAGGGATACTAAGAGGGTATTGCAGCAGGGCATGGAGGTTAGACTATAGAGAGCTAAGAGGAGAGCCACCCAGGCTAAGGCATAGGTGACACATCTATAGCAATAGGTCACATAGATGCAGGGTGTCATAGATAGCAAAGATATGGCATGGATGTGGGGTGGCTACACAACCACACAGCAGTAGCTACAACAGGTGCAACAATAGTTAGTAGATGAGAGGGCTAGAGAAGAGTACTATTATGGAGCCTATTGCATGATAGTTCTCGAGGGGTAGACAGTGCCTAGATATAGCTAGCACAATTGATCTAGGATATTAGGTTCGTACAGATCTAGACAGTCTCAGTAGTCTGTGTAGCAGCCATCTCAGCAGCAGCCATCATCTCAGTAACATCAGCCTATAGGGCCACCCCCACCTCAACCACATAGATCTCCCCTAGGTTCTCCTACTAACTCTGCTAGGGGTTCATCTACTCCTAGTTCATGATATGCCTTTAGGTATTTGATGTATTTTGATGTACTTTGAGCCTTCAGGGCATACATATCTTTTTGTATCATGACATTATCTAAGATGTATATTTTAGCGATACACGTATGGTACTTTTTTGGTGGCAATATATAGGGTAAGTGCATGGAAATGGTATACAAAAAGGGGGTCAAAAGTGGCCACTTTTTCCTGAAATCAGATACACCTAAACTTAGATGGCTAATTTGAGATGCATGCACTCAAAATTTGAAGATGTGGAAAGAACAAGAATTGTAGTGCTCTGAATCTAGTTTCTAAACTACTAAAGTTTTTAAAAATAGCTAAGATTAAGAGGGTGAAATGTTTCACGCACACAAAAATATTTCTATTTTTCTCACTAAAATATAACATAGTGTCTGGTGTGTGACCCCCTATTTTTTTTGTTGCATTTAGTATTTTTAAAAACTATGTGGCAGAAATGTAGTTAAGAGTGAGTACTAGAAGTTGTGTATTTTTTTGTAGTTTTTTATTGAATATTTATTTTTGTTATTTTTGAAAGTGGCCGCATCTTGAAAACTGCATTATTGAGTGTGCACGTCACATAACTTGCACAAAAATAATTGAAAATGCAATTTTTTAAAAATGTGTAACAAATAAAGCCTAGAAAAATCCTATATTTGTTTTTCAATTTTTGATAAGCAGATCAAAAGTTATAAAGAAAAACAAATACATATGTATCTAAGGAATATAGAAACATTAGTAAAATAAATTGACAATAAATATGTTGATGTTTTTCAAATTAAAAAAAAAACTATATGGTTAGAAAGCTAAGAAGACGTACAACATTTTGGTGGTGATTTTGTGAAATTTCGTCATCCAGTGTGTAAACCTAATGATGTGGAAGTTGAAAAACTCTACTAAAGGTAAAAAACACATCAAAATCAAATAAAATAAGGCTCCAAACCTTTAGGTTCATTGCCCAAGCCATTCCAAGGAAAAATGGGAGGGAAAATTTTATGTATAAAAAACTCAAGCACATTTTGTAATGCACTCACATTACAATGCGCGAGCATGTTACAAGACGTGCTTGTGTTTTGTAATACGAGTGCATTACAAAGAATGCTCGTATTTTATAATGTGAGTGCATTTCTTTTGTGCACAAAAAGGTTTACAAATTGACAAAAAATCACATGCAACCCATGTTTGAAGGTCCCATTGCTACTGTACATGTTTTCTATGTATTTTTTTTGTGATATTTGAGGAGAATCTTTTGTTTTATATGAATTGAAATGATTCAAATGCATTGAAATCAATAAATATATGATTATTGCATGTTTTTTTTTATTGTTTAACACTTTGACTATCAATTTTGATGTCTATTAAGATATTTTTGATGATTTTTAATTGGTGTAAGTAATAATCATGTGCAAAGTTTTTTAAGAGTGTATTTGTGATGAATATGTTATCTTTTGTGATAATTTTGTTCCTTTATTTTATAATTTAAATCTTAATTAACATGTATTGATAATTTTATAAATTTAGGAACAACTGACAATTACTATGGGAAGGAATAAATGAGGAACACCCAAGGAAATTGAAGCAGCAAAACAAAAACAAAGGGAGAGCATGAAAAGACTCCATTAAATGAGAAAAGTTGGAGGAGAAGGTACATCATCAACACTAAATGAAGGTAGGTCATCAACACCAATTGAAGGTATGCCATCAACACCAATTGACATGAATGTAGAAACAAATCCCAAAACACCTATTGAAATAATAAATGCTGAGCCAAATTTACCTAATGCAAACCAAGAACACATGCCAATAAAAACACCTCCTAGAATTATTCGTAAAGACCAAAGTATCTTATTGAAATTGATGAAAATATTTTAAAACCAATGTTCAATAAAATTTCCAAACACACTTGTAGAGGAATTGTCAATAAAGTATGGAAAGGTTTTTTTGAAAGCTTAAGTGAAATAGGCAGGTGCCAATTGTTTGTTGAAATGATAAAAAATATTAAGTTTAGAGATACTATGAAGATCCTCAGTTTAAGATCATCTAATATCGATGGTGAAAGAACTATTGTAAGAAATCTAATTAGTGTGTACCAAGCAACAGGTACAACCTCATGCATTAAAGATAGTAATGTGACCCAACGTGTTCTTACATCAACTGTAGTAAGCAATGAAACCAAAATATCTTGTTTGATTAGAAAAACAAGTAGATCACTAAATATAAGTAGATCAACACTACTGAAAGTCATTTGGATATGTGAAACATTTGAGGATCCCAATAATAATGCACTATGGGCATTCTCAAGTAGACTCCCATGCAAAGACAAGGTTTTTGTTGATGCCATAAAAGTTTCACCCAATCAAAGAGATGTTGTAAGAAGGAGAATTGGATCTCAAAATTGTGAACCACATCCTAAACATTTTTTGGATATTACGCAACACAATTCTATCAAAAGTTTATTAAGAGTTATCCTTAAATAAGAATTAGTAAAAGGTATTTTGAGATGGTCAAACCTTTATATGTTAAAACAAATCATGCAATCACTACTTGTTGTAGGTTGTATATTGAATTTTCTATGCATTATGATATTTATCATCATATATGTGTTACTTTGCACACTAATGATGTTTTACATGAATGTATGATACAAATCCCAGCTAAATCATCAAGAGATTTCATTTCAAGTGTCTTATGTGAAAGTGTGGATGGACAATTTTTTTATAATAAGTCATGTTTGAAAGGATCGTGTGTTAGTTGTGGTGGTTTGCAACATTTGAAAAAATGTATACATATGGAGAGCACACATGAAATTGGAAAACAACTAGTTAGTTTTGGAAAATACAAGTCAGTAACATATGGAATAAACAATGGAAAAGAGTTAAAGAGATGTGAGTTAGTGAGTACAGATATATCTATAGCTAAATTTATGAGAATATTTCAAGATAAAATAGTATATGGGTATGCAATGCATACACACAAAGCTCGATGGTTGGATGAGCAATGCAAGTTATGTAAGGATACAATTCCTCTTGGTATCATTATTTCTGTTGTATATGTATACACCTAAAATTGGCTTGTGTCGAACTAAATAAATATTTTTTATATTTATTTCAGTTCTTATTCTTCTATCAATTAAATAAATATTCTAATTTATTTGATTGGGTCATTATCCCAAAATTAAATTAAAAAAACAATTTATTTAATTAAATCATCTAAATTCCTCTAATGTCTCATATAATTAAATAATTCTAAATTATTTAATTAATCCCAAATTCCTCTATCCCAAAGTCTTAATTTCATAAATCCACATCACCTTCCCACCTCACCTTTCCACCTCACCATGTTGCACACATAAATAAATATTTTTAATATTTAATTAGTTATTTTATCTCACCCACATGTCCTATTTATCCTCCAATCAAATCAGTTATCTGATTAATCAATTGAGTTCACTAGTCAATCAATTCAGTGAACTCTCCAATCAACCCAGTCATCTCATCAATCTATCCAGTTAACTCTCCAATCAAATCTATTAACTCCCATAACTCATGAAAGGAGCTTGGACACTTGTCCTCTTCTAATTTGCACACATTCCCTGAAGCTTTATCAACTGTACATGTCACAGACAAATTCCTCTAGTCATAGATCTATTGACACTTAGACTTGGCCTCTCCTCATTATATATAAGCAAGGTTCTCACACCCATTTAAGATCCATCCAAGCTTTAGCAATCTTACTCTATAGGAATTCCATCATAACCCCAAGCATGTCTTTGGCTCCATTGCATTTTCATCTTAGCTTCATTATTATCATCTCATTATCTTCCACCATGACTACATATTATTATCTCCATCCTTCATCTTAGTTATTGCATTGTAGTTTCATTGCACAATCATTCACACAGCCATTCTAGCTTTGTCATCTTAACAGCAAGGAAGTACAACTTCTAAGAGCTCCATAATCAAATATGATCAAGGCAAGATAGGCAACAATGGAAGGCATGAGGTAAATCTGTTTGCAAAGGTATATCTTTTGTTTATTTACATTTGTCTTTATTTCCATTGAAGTTATTGGATATTTTAGTAGTTTTACTATGATTCAAAAATTCAACAACAGTATATTTTGCTGATAATTATATATTACAACTACAAAATGAAGTGCAATATTAGTACTACAACTCTATTCAGGTTGCTATTTTTGTACATATAGCATTCATGCATGCATCTAATAGCATAGAGGAAGACATAAAGATATTAAGAGAGTATCACTTCTACATTAGTGATGATCATACTCATTCCACTAAGTTTGTACAAGGTTGATTTCAAATTTTCTATGATAATTTAAGTGACAGAAATATCACTCTTAGTTAACACATCATATGGTTGGATAATTTCACATCAGAATTCAAGAATTTGAGGATGTTCTATTGGTTGAGCAGGATGCATGTGACAAGTGGTGTTCAATATATTTGGGATTTTTCTAAGGCTAGACTTGGAAAGGGGGAGCATGATGGTGCAGGAGTATGTGTAAAAAGAGCCCTTGAAAGAGAGTAGTTGAAGTACCAAGGTGGTACTAAGTTGACAGATGTAGCAACAATCACGCAATGGTGTAACTCCATGATGGGACCAGGTAATGAAGGTAAGTCCACAACTTTTGTAGATTTTTTTGGTTGGTAGAACAATGTAATATTGCAAACTATGAAGATTGTTCTATAATAGTAGGATTGAGTGAGCTCCACTCGTTTAGAAGTTCAAACGCAGGTTCATGGACTATTTATACAAGAGAGATGGCATGTTTTTGTTCTTTATGTATGGATTTTATTTGGGAAGAGTGTGAGTCAAAAGAGTGGGTTGATGAATAATCTTGTAGACCTTTAGTTCCGATTGACACATATCAAATTCCACAAGCACTACAGTTGACCCATATGGAAGTATCAATTGACTTTGACCATGTATCAGACCTAGTGCAACCAGGTATTATAGATTTATTTATTAGTTCAAAATAATATTTTAACTAAGCATTATATTGTATTTTAGATCATTTAGTGGAATTAATTTATTCATACAATTAAATGCAGGTCATGTTTTTGTAGTTATTGTTGATGAGAATAATGAATAAGGAATAGATTATTATTTGTGTCATTGGGTAGAAGGAAAAAAGAAATTGACTGCCACAGTCATTGAGGGAGAGGATATTGAGTATCCTACAAGGTCTATTGTTGTTACTGGAACATGGCTTAGAAGGTACCCGATGAAGAAGTTTGACGTGTGGTTGTTTGAGGACTTTGACACACATAGGAAGATTCTTCATTACTCTACCCTTGTTGTTGCATCAAATGTTCAATTGATCAAATATCGGGGTTGACCACACAATAAGAATTTATGGAAAGTTTGTGAGTCTAACCACGAAGCAATACTTGACACTATAAAGATTAGAGCCAACCCACATGGTTGATTAGATTGAATTGGTACAATAATAGGTATGCATTACAAATCAAGTAACTATATTGTTCATTATTAAAGTTATTATGATTATCTACATATATAATAGATTACATTCTTGCCAATTTTCTTACAGGAGTTCTCTATTCATCAATCCATGGCATCTTCTTCCTAGTCAATGGTAGAGGCCTCATTTGTGGTATATGCTTGTTTGTTAATTCAAAATTTTTTACTTAGTAGTTTAAATTATTTACTTTCTATTGAAATAAGTAATGAAACTTGTGGATTGACTTGTCGCAATCAAATTTACATTCATTAAGTAGCATACATCGTGACATGAAGGGAGAACTTGTGATTAGAGGTGCATACACATTCACAAAATACCTTTCTATGAGAAGTTTGTAATTTCTAGCCCTAAGGACTTTTGGATATTTGAGCCCTTTCCACATTCACATTCACACATGCCATTTAAAATTAACCTTTAACCCTATGCTATATATATGATGATCATAATTAGGTCCATGTGTACTCTTATCCCTTCTATATTCTTGATACTCAAAACTTAGTTGTAAACCTTAGAACCTTATGAGTGGATCCTTTCCCCTTCACATTTCACCTAGACACAAGTACCATTTAGCATTATCATGTATATACTTTTGGGTGGTGAGTTTGACTTAGAAGCTATAATTACCTAACCTAATATTTGATGATGAGCCCTTGCATCTTACTAGTTGCATGGGGTTAGGTTATGGGGTGACATATTGTTTTGTATGAAAAAGGAGATGAAGGTGATGATGGGGTTATTGTTTTTATTTTGAATTCTTCTTTCCACAAAACATTCCAATGGATTTTCAACTGAGTGCTTCTCCTATTGAGAGGAGAGTCAACTATCAGATTTGAGTTGCCACTTGGTTTTCTACTAGGAAATTCAGATGTTGTCATACAAGATCTCTAATCAATGCTTTTATGCTCTTGAAACCCTAATTTAAGCAAAACAATGATCAAATCTACAAATTATGACAAATGCTACAGGAATTAGACAAAGGGCAGAGAACCTTAACTCACTATTCTTCGTAGTCTGAAAAATAGAAAAGTCAGGGACAATGGTGATGGCGCCCTAGTCCAAGAGATAGATTTTTCCATGGATTCACAATTTCCTTCTGGCACTGATCTTTTTTGTGTCTTTCATTTCCTATGATCTCACAATGGAGGATAATGTTGAGAGCACCCTAGTCCACTGAGGAAGATTCTTCTAGACGTCAGAAGCTCTACAAACCCTGATGCTCACTATCTAGTTTGTTTTTGAATCTTCAGATGTGAAGGACAATGGTGATGGCATCCTTGTCCCAAAATCCTGCATAGTGTCCATTTCTTTTTAGATCTGGGATCTTCAATGTCTACCTTTCTTCCCTGCAACTCCACTTTCTCTAGATTTGATACATATAACCTGCAATCACAAGGAGTGTGGGAGGGGGTTGTGTTTAGAGGCTTGCCTCAGTCAAGCTCCTGAGAGACATTCAATTCTTCTAAACACTGTTGTCAGAGAGAGAGTGTGTGTCCTTGTGGGACAGAGGTGAAATCCAAATGATAATGAATGATAAAGCACAATAAATGTCACCTTGATGATGAAGCTCTCATGGAAGGAAGATGCTCCTCAATGCCATGAGGAGAAGAGGTAATCGAACCTGCAAAAATAAACACAATAACAATGCTATGCTCTGTAACACAATGATATCACAAGTATGCCAATAGCTCATGAAAACATAAACATCCTCTAGTTTGCAAATAATAACCTAGAAACATGCTTATATATGCAACTATAAAGATTCTCGCCAAGAATTTTGTATTTGAAACTTATGATGTCAACTTGGAAACCAAATAACGGTCACAAACCTGACATTTGAATTTAAGATAGACCCAAAATAGGGTTGGACTAGGGTGCTAGCACCCAAGTCCACCCCCTCATCTTTGCTTAGGGATCATTAAATTGGCACCCTGTAGGTCCCATTTGTCACAAGACCAAAGGGTTTTCTCATCGAGAGTCTGAATTATCATGCAAGATGCTCTAAATGAAATCTAAAGACTTAGAAGTTAAACCTTAATAGGAAAAGCCCCCAAGGGTGCATTTTTTTGACGTAATATTTAGCCCCCACTTTAATGTATGTATTAAATGCAAGGCCAATACATGCATTAAAGTAAGGTCAACAAACACAACAAACACACCAAGTATAGAGAAGACATGCCAAACACATTGAAGACAATAATAGGCATGCAAAACATGAAGAAGATAGTTACAATCATGTAAAACACAAAGAAGATAGCCTTGAAGACACATAGAGCATAGAGAATATAATGAATGTAGTGATTATTTTCTTTTTTATTTTCCCATATGAAATCCAGAATGCAAGTACAAGGAAAGCAAACAAATAAATCCCAAAAAGTGTAGAGGAGTTGTTCACCACCGGTCTTGCACTTTTTGAGAACAAACGTGCCAAACAAAATCCCAAGGTGTAGAGGAGTTGTTCACCACCAGTCTTGCACCTTGAGAACAAACACGCCAAACAAATCCCAAAGTGTAGAGGAGCTCATCGCCACTGGTCTTGCACTTTGAGAACAAGCACGCCATACACACACACATGTTGAAGACATGAAGAAAACATGGTAGACAAGAAATGGAGTGAAACTATTTCTAGGTTCAACACCATCTCAGGCACATTGCAGGCACACACCAATGATTGGGCTTTGCCACAACAACTGCCAAAAACATGCTTAAGGGTTGAGTTAGTCATAGAACTGCTCCCCACCTCGCGATGTGGACTTTTGAAAATGATAGGATAATGCAATCTCTCTAAGAAATACACCATCCCTGCTTCGCGATGAGGGCTTAAGATAAAAGGATATGCTCGATATCCCACCTCTGTAGAGGGCTTAAATGATTGATTTGATTTTACTATTGTTCAAACATTCTTTACTATGATCTAAAACAGACAATTTACCTTATATATGCCCCCACCTTAAGGTGGTTGATATCACGTACTGATATCAAGCACATTAAGGTAGGAAGAAAACACACAAGGGAACACAAGCTCTTGTAAAGCCCATGCCTCCTAGAGGTGACATGTACTTTGCGATCGCCGAATGTTCCCACAGACACATCCTTGCAAGAAAAGTGTTAGTGCCCACATAATCATGATAAACAACAATGCATATGATCAACTACATGAAAGAGCCAAGAAAGGCAATATCCATGATAAACAAAGTGTACAGAGCAGCAGCATTGTTAAAGTGTTGTTAGCAAGATAAGGTAACATCAACATCAACATCAAGATAGATAAATCACAGAGGGATTCCACTAGCCAAGCATCAGATAATTTGTTACAACCTTGTCATCATGTATGGACTAGGTCCATTTTTTTATTGCTCTCGAAAGGGACACTAGGTCTGCATCAGTATGATATGTTTTTTGTCATCCGCTAGCTAGATGGAAACACTAGAGGAAGGAAAACAATAAATCAAGGGAGAGGAGATATAGAAGAATGATGATACAAATAGAAGGTCACAATAGAGGTGGTCTACTAGTATCCTTGAGCTTACAAGAGAATCAAGGGTCATCCTAGGAGGCCTAACAACACATAGCATAGCACGGGGGAAACACATCATGAGAGATAAAGGGTTAGAGATACTTACCTGAAAAGAGGCTCATGCTAGGTTCTATCAAGAATCAAATCATTCTCTTCCCAACCCCGAATGCTAGAGGAAAGAAGTGTGTAAGGTACCAAAGCCCAACTTTGGTCATTATTCTTTTGTTCATTCTTAAATTCTTCTTGGTTTGACTCAATGTTAGGTGGAATTTTTTCTTGTTGAAGTTCATTATTACACATATTCACTATCCTCTTAGGAGGTGAGAGAAGTAAATTGTTTTGAGTGATCTCAACATTCATCCTTGAGGGATTTAATGTGAGAGACTTCTCCTCATCCACTAGTGCTACATCCTTAGTGATGTCCAAATGACTTGAATATTCAAACAAAGGAGGGATGTTAAGGGTCTTCACTTCCTTAGTGATATCCAAGGTGTGTGAACAATCAACTAAAGGAAGAAAGTTGGTAGGATGATCTCTAGAGGTTTCATGCAATAAGGTAGGGGTTTTTTTTGTTAAATGAATTCTTATTATCTATCAATGGAATGTTCTTTTTTAAAGGGAGCTCCTCATTCACTAATGCTTAATCTTGGCCAAAGAGCATTGGACTGGGGAGATGGTGGTGTCTCTTCATTTACTAATGCTTCATCTTGGCTAGAGTGAACATTAGAATGAAGATTTGGTGGTATGATTTTAAGAGATGTGTCAATGAATTCATCATATTGCATCAAAGTTTCCTTATAAGGAGGATCAACTTTGGGAGAGATATCACCTAAGTTATCATAACATGCATTAGCAATAGGGGTTGAAGCGGAATGTTCCATAAAATCATCTAAGGCTTCATCTAACATTTTAAGATCATCACTAGTATATATATTATTGATCGTGAATTTAGTGAGATCATCTAATATCCAAGGATATATTTCCATGAGATTTATGAAGCTATAAAAATTAGATATTCACCAAATGATTTCATATGTGGAGCACATAGAGAGATCAACATCATGAATGTATGCTATTTGTTCCAAAACTTGAGGATGTTTATCAGTGAATTTAGAGAAATGATCAATGTCTATGATGTATGAAAATAGAGATTCCAAGGAAGTATCCATGATATATGTTTTCAAAAGAATGCCAAATCAGATTTTAAAGGTTTTCAAAACTTATGCAAGAGCAAATGCAAAAGTGATGTCGAATATGCTCTAAAATGCTTGATTTTTCAACTTTTCTCAATGCAAACAAATGAACGAAGAGGTGTTGTGAAGATTTTCAAGAGGGAAAGAAAATAATATGCCTAAAAAAAGTCAAATAATGAAAAAATACCTTTCACAATATGCTTTTGAAGCAACTCTAGAAAGTCGATAAGCCAAAACTAGTGAAAATAGGCCAAAATATGTGATTTTTCACCAAATCTTAGTGAAAAAGAGTAGGGAAATGGGTTTATAAGGAAAATGATGATGGAAATAAACTTTTAATAGTAATTATAGCCACCTAATGTCAAAAAATCTGTTACAACATGCTTATAGGGCCACTCTAGATCAAACCCTAGTGCAAAGATAGAAAAAATATGCAAATTTTTTCAAAATTTGAATGCAAAAGCCCAAAAGAAAGGGTGTTGTAAGGAAATTGAGAAGAGGCAGCAGATAATAATGCTAATAACAGCCAATTAGTGCAATAAAATTTCTTACAACATGCTTGGATTGCAAATCTAGCAAGATGATAAAGCCAAATCTAGTGAAAAATGCAAGTTTTCAAACCCTAGGCATGAAATTTCACAAGGAGGCCACTATGATGCAACACTAAAATTAGAAATCAGACCTAATGAGTGTTTTAACAAGGTAGTAAAATCTGAAACAAAATTTTGACTACAACCCTAGCTCATGCGAAACTAGGTTTTCATGAAAAATACAAAATTTCAGGCAATTTCTAACAAATCAAGTATGTAAATGAATTGTAAATGATGAATTTCTATATATTGGATCATATCTAATGCAAATAACAAAAATTAGTTTAAATTAGATGCCAATTAATTCAAATTTTACAACAATGCAAGCCTAATATGCCCATTTTTTTAAATTTTTTAAAATTTTCAATTGTTTTGTACTTTTTAAAAATGTAATATTAAAAATAATGAATTGAATGATAATTAATTTAAGAGCTGATGTAAAAATCAGAGAATTAATTAAATGCAATTGAGTGAATGTAAACTATGTCAAAAATCAAACCCTAGAATGTAATTTTTTTCAATTTTTCCAAATATATCAATTTTTTGTAAATTTTCTAATGCAATTAAATGAATGAATGCAAATCTATCAAACAACACTCAGAAAGGTGCTAAAAAGTTCAAAACATAGGTTCACCAAAATGTTTTATATAAAAAGGGGGATGATGGGTGATGATGGGTGATGACGGGGTTGTTTTTAGTTTGAGTCCTCCTTTCCACAAAACATTCCAAGGGTTTTTCAATCGAGTGCTTCTCCTATCGAGAGGAGAGTCAACTATTAGATTTGAGTTGCCACCTGGTTTTTTTTGGGAAATTCAGATATTGTCACACAAGATCTCTAATCAATACTTTTATGCTCTTGAAACCCTAATTTAATCAAAACAATGATCAAACGTATAAATTACGACAAATACTATAGGAATTAGACAAAGCGCAGAGAACCTCAACTCACTATTTTTTGCAGTCTGGAAAATGGAAAAGTCAAGGACAATGGTGATGGTGCCCTAGACTAAGAGGCAATTTTTTTTGTGGATACCCGATCTTTTTCTGGTACTAATCTTTATTGTGTCTTCTATTTCTTGTGATTTGATAGTGGAGGATAATGTTGAGAGTGCCCTAGTCCATTGAGGAAGATTCTTTCGGATGTTGGAAGCTCTACAAACCCTGATGCTCACTGTCTAATTTGTTTTTGAATCTTCAGATGTGGAGGACAATGGTGATGGCACCCTTGTCCTGAAATCTCGTATAGTGTCCGCTTCTTTTTAGATCTGGGATCTTCAATGTCTGCCTTTCTTCCCTACGATTCCACTTTCTCCAAATCTGATACCTATAACCTGTAATCACAAGGAGTGTGGGAGGGGGTTGTGGTGCTTATAAGCTTGCCTTGGTCAAGCCTTGGAGAGACATTCCAGTCTTCTGAACTGTAGTGCCCCTTCGTATTCACTTTGGTTGTGCAGGTAGTCTGGTTAAGGAACCTGAAGATGAAGATGGAACATAAGCTTTTGTTAGTACTTTCGTGGGTATGAAGCATATTGTTATGTTATTATTATGCAGAGATTTATTTGAATAGTTAGGTGATGTAGTAGTATGTTGATAGGATAGGTGGAAAGGGAGACATTGTACCATTGAATGTATGAGGGACATATGGGAATGAGATACAAATTTTAGATTTCCTTTCCAAGTGCTTTGGCTATTAAGAATCTATGCTCTAATTGGTATGCTTGAGTGAATAGGTACTAGGTTACGTCTCCACCTGAATTGGTAGGTCTGAGTGTACCTTAAAACTGAATGGATCAGTTGATCAGAGATAGGACTAGGTCCCCCACCCTAACTATCATTTTCGAAGATGAGTACCCAGTTTGAAACATTGTCAGTTCTGTCGATGGTTAGTCAGTGTTGCTTGAAGTTTTGCTTTTGACCCTGTTAGTGGTCAGGTGATTGTTTTAGCTTTTGGTTTAATTTGTCTGATAATATGCCTTGGTAAATAAATATATAACCATAATTAATAAATTTATAATGTAATGTTAAAATTAATAAATAATAATAATAAGGTCAAATATTATAAAGTTGGGTAGATTATAATTAATTATAATATGTAAATGAATGTTAGGTAAATGGTTTTACCCGTCTGTGTAAAATTGAATATTTTTCATGTTATATTAACTTTCGAATAAAATGCTTTTAATCAATTTAAATTAAATTATTATGTTATGTCCATAAAGTTAATTTAATAATTTCTCCCTTGTTTATGAAAATAGATGTTTTGATTTGCTCCATTTTGCCTGGGAAATGAGGCATTTATTTCCGCATAAAAACAATCAATAAATGTATTGTAAATATCCTGAAATCATGGCATTCCATGACATCAATTTTTACCTCCCAACTACGATTCCTAAGATTTTGGGGAAAAGCATGTTCATCGAGGGAGGGGGGGATTTGGTGCATTTTAGACACTCATTTCATTGGAGAAAGGAGGACTGAGCAATATTCTAGGGCGTGTTTAACAAACCAATGGCAATTTCCAACTTTTCACTATGATCAGAGAGAAATAATTCGGTTCTCGTCTCTTCCTCAGTATTAAGTAAATGTCTTGAATCGAGGAAAATACCGGGGCTGCTTTCATCTTCCGAGCGAATTTCGCCAAGATGGCATAGATCTCCTCTGTTGATGGAGGTGATCCGTCTCCTACACAAAAAAAAACATGTATCATTTTATGGCCGTCAATCCAACTAGATCCGAGGATCTTTTTAATTCCTATATCTTTCATCAATCTCCTTAATCATTTGTACTCACCATACCTGCCCACTTCTGCATAGATATTTGAGAGGATAACAGAAATTGTGCAACATTCTCAGGATCAAAATCAATAAGCAACCTCACTGTAAATACTGTAAGCCTATATACATATGCGATCTTCAGGAAGTAAGGACATCATACCATTGATCACTCTAAAGGAGTCATTTACATTTGTTTGCCAGTGATTTCATTTCAATCGATACCGTGACTGTCATCATAGTGGACTGAGTGATGGCGACTCCATTTCATTTGAGGGACAGCGATCTTATCCCATCTGCCGAATGTGCCGCCTGGGTTCGAATGTGGATGATGAACAGAAGCGCTGGGCATTCATGTGTTCTATAATCATTTTAGTTGGAGTACAGGTACTTTTCGTGTTATCCTCAATGCTATTTTATTTTATTAAATGAGATGCTAAAACTTGCATTATTTCAAATGTTTGTATAAATGAGAAAATTAGGTTAAGTTTTGTGAAGAACCTGTCAATATATGTCTATTTTTCTATATACTTTTTTTTAGGTCCAAAGACCTCATCTGTTTGAATTGTTTCAAAGGTTCTTTAAATATTGCTTATTGGCCATACAATGGCACAGTGTGATTCTATTACAGCTATTTTCTTATTATTTAGTTATTAATAAAATAATGATTTAGAAAAAGTTTCATAACTGGGTTCTTATATGATGTAAAAGCATTTTGATTTGTGAAGTTTACTGATAATCGATATTTTTTTGAGTTGGCTCTAAGAATTGTAATGTATACCTTTTAAGTTAATATGGGAGATCAACCATGAGTTAATTTAAAGAATGTGTTGTACTGCAAATAATCTAAAAATGATAAGGGATTTAAGGCCACCTTAGTTCATAAATCCATAATTAGATTTCTGGAAAGACCTGTGATAAGTTTAGTAGTTTTGGATCATCCTTCTTGATCCATCATTATGATTTAGATGCATTGATGGATAGGGTGATTGAAATGTAGATAAAATTTTCAAATATATCAAAGGCTTTTATCAGAAAATCCTTATCTAAAAAAATGATACCTAAGCATGTTGCAATGCATAAATACTAAAATAGATTGTGTCTAGTTTGGAAACATTGCCTGCATAGTTATGATAAGTGATAAGCCAAGATGCTCAAATTCAAGTCAAGATTAGTGGGCTTTTGTTAAAAGGTGATAGATGAAAAATCTGGTTATCTAGGTGAACAGTCCAACCACAGAATAAACATAGATTTTCATAAAATTAAATTAACAGATAGGGTAGAGTGAAAACTAACAGATAGGGTAGAGTGAAAACTAGCATCATTAGGGGAAGAGAAACATTTAATTGGAAGAAACAATTAATTTGTCATTAGATTGCAGAAAGTTAATCAAGTTGCAGTTTTTTTTTAAATTCTCTAGTAACATTGCATTTTGAAATTGGATGAATACGATATATGATTATTGTACATCATATATGGGTGAATTTTTACTTCCATTTCGTGAAACTCTATGTAGAGGGAAATCATTGATACTTCAATTCATTACTATATTAATTTTAGCCTTACGTTGCAAAATAGCTTTCTAATTTTCTTTTAAACCATTTTTAGATTACCAAAAATCAATAATGTGAAAAAACAGACTTAAGCATATTAAATGCAAGCAAATTCAATTTAAGATTCTTTATATGAATACACGTCCATAACAAAGTTACTTATATACACACTAATTTTGATAGGATTATTCTCTTTGGTTACATTTTTTTCTTTCAGTCATAATTGTTTTAAATTTTAAACAATTTAGCTAAGTTTTTATTTTATTTGCAAAATCTAGATATGCAATATTGAAAGCTTGTATATGAATATTAAGATCTCATTTTCTATAAAATATTTGATTCAAATATAGGTGCCATAAATCTTGTAGACCATGGATATGTGAAAATTTTAAAAGCAAGAGGTGTTTGATTTGGAGGATTGTATGTAATAGAGTCCTACTTAGTAGGCATGTCATTCACTTTCTTAAGTTGATTTAATTCCTTCAATTGTGTATCAAAGGTAGAGGTGGGAATGGTAGTGGTATGAGGGATACATAAAATAATGGATGAGGTATAGAGAGGGTGAGTGGTAAGAGGAAACACCATAGTGGTAGAAGGAGAAGCTACATTACAAGGTAAAGTAGTTGTTAGACGAGGAAGGGTGGCATAAGAAGCACAGGTGTATGAGGAGATATGAAAGAAGAGAGGGAGGTGAGACATTAGGAGAGACAATATAGGTGGTAGAAACTATGGAGGTGGTAATTACAGGATGAGAGGAAGAAGGATTAAAAGTGTGGATGGGTGGAGGAGAGGATACACCATTGGAAGAAGTCATTAGAGTGCTAATATCATGAAGAATGTATATGCCATAGGGAGCATTCATTAATGCCATATAAAATAGTAGTTGATTAGTGAGGAGATTAAGCATGTGCAAGTGCAATAAAAGTAGCAATGGGATGAGTGACTTGATTTTTGTTTGCCTCTTTATTCTGCATATACTAATTATACCTTTTGGTTAATCTGATCTATTGAGTAGATTACATATAAACTTTTAAGTTAACCCTTTTATTTTAGTTGTATTATTTGAGATATTATCATGGTCAGGCATTTTAGACTCATTTAGGTTTGTTCCTAACAAAACAAAATCTTCTGCTGAATTTGGTGTTTAACTGAAAGCCATTAAGATTTTTATGCTTTCCACATGAAGAAGTTGGCTTGTCACCTAAGACAGTTAGATTCATTGGTTTCTAGGAATGATTATGTACTACGTCTTCAAGGAAATTTATGTCTAATGGTTTACTAAAAATTAATTTCTATAAATTAAACAAAAAATGAGGAATTGCTTTTATGATGTTGAGGCAATGATCTAAATTACCTCTAAAGGTGTTGTGTTGGAGTCATGCATTACCCGTGATTGTGTTAGTTTGTTGCTTCCTGCCTGTCTATTGGATGTGGGACCTAGTGTTATCTCCTAGCATGGGGGTTGGACCTCAGGGTTCCATATGGTCAAGAGTTTGGTGCTATTTCTCCATTGGGTACTCTTGTTGTGTGTTCGTGTGTGGGAAGATTGTTCATTGCTCTGTGGACTCCAATTCATGTTCCAGTTGTGGTGACATCCTACTAGGTAATTGCATATTAGATTGTATCTTATCTTGCATCTCTTGGTATAATCTGATGTACTCTTTTCTGTGCACTAGTGAAAGCATTGCTTTAATTATGGTAAAGATGTAACAATTGTTGATAATTTAATCTTGTAAAGAGTAATGTAAAGTAATGCATCCTTCATATGATAGTTATAAAATGATTAATAAGGGTTGAATATTAGTTGTCGCAATATGGAAGTAAGTAATATAGGATTATTTATGTGGAGCTTTAAAATGTACATAGGTTTAGATTATTATGTTATGTTGTGCATTCTATTGTTATTTGTTTTTAAAAAAAATATTATTCCAATAATTTGGCCTAGTTTAGAGTTGTTCTCTGGGATTCCTTAGCGGGGCATTACACGAACACCATTGTCAGAGAGAGTGTGTGTGTCCTTGTGGGACAGAGGCAAAATCCAAATGATAATGAATGATAAAGCACAATAAATGTCACCTTAATGATGAAGCTCTCATGGAAGGAAGAAGATCTTTAATTCCATGAGGAGAAGATGTAATTCAACCTGCAAAAACAAACACAATAACATTGCTACATGCTCTACAACACAATGATATCACAAGTATACCAATAGCTCATGAAATCATAAACATCCTCTAGTTTACAAATGATGACCTAAACATGCTTATATATGCAACTATAAAGATTCCTGCCAAGAATTTTGTATTTGAAACTTATGATGTCAGCCTAGAAACCATATAATGGTCACAAACCTGACATTTGAATTTAGGTCAGACCCAAAATAGGGTTGGACTAGGGCACTAGCACCCAAGTCCACCCCCTCATCTTTGCTCAAGTATCATCAAATTGGCACCCCCTAGGTCCTATTTGTCACAAGACCTAAGGGTTTTCTCATCGGGAGTCTGAATTATCATACAAAATGCTCTAAATGCAATCTAAATGTTGGCAAGATACACTATATGGATTCATGAATGTTGTCATTGATGGAAACAAAGGTTATCCCACACATCCGCAAGACATGATGAGTCTCTACCGAAAGTCAGATTGAAGAAGTGTTATGATCTGGTAAGCAAGAACAGAGCAGTCAGCAAGGTCTGACAGTCAGGTCCAGATCTCTCAGAGGAAGTATTTCAGTGTAGTGCAGATTTGGGGAAGTCAAGAGGAGTACCTTGACTAATAGGTTCCAAGGATTTAGCCTCTGATGATGGAAGGGTGAAGAGATATGAGCACTTGAGTGTTGGGTTCCTGTTTGGCAGAGTAGACAGAGGAAGAATTGTATCAGCAGAGTGTCAGATCCTAATCCGGAAGAGATATTGCTAATGAATAAGTTTCTTGAGGTATCATTCATGATTGGTCGAAATGATTGATGACTTCTATAAGCATCTCCTAGATCCGCATCACTTGGTAAGCAAGGATCCAGCCGACAAATCAAAGCCTAGGAAAATATTGACTATTCCGAATGCCGACTAGAAAGGTGATGAAATCACTTATGCGGATATATATACAAGATGGATTTAGATGTGAAGGTGTGTGTGGTGTATTTTGTGGTGCGAAGAAAAGCAGAAAAGCAGAGTGAAGATAGGAAGACAGGTCTGGAATGTGAAAATACAATAGCATTAAAAGAGAGTAAGAATGAAGTGCAGCAGATCAGTTTATTGAGCCTAACTGGAACTAAACCTCAGCATGTGTGGATGCATCTCATTAGTTCAAACATTGAGTTACTTTCCTTTCTTGTAGATAGTGAGTCTCTTGTAGGCAGTGAGCCTCTTGTGAGCAGTGTGCTCAAGCAGTGAGCCCTAATTGGCAAGTGCCATTTTGTATCTTCTATTCTTCTAATAGAGAATAATATCTTGGGTTAATCACCCCGTGGTTTTTCCCTTAACCGAGCTTTCCATGTCAAAATCATTGTGTCATGTGTATTGGTGTTATTTCCATTTCATGGTTATGATTGTTCATTTGATTTAATAATGCACTAACTATTAAGGAAGTTCAAAAAGGCGGAAGCAATTAAGATAACTGATTCACCCCCCCTCTCAGTTATCAACACTAAAGACCCGAGAGCTAAATCTTAATAGAAAAAAGCCCCAAAGGTGCATTTTTCCAACATAACACATATAAAAGTTCATACCACCTCTTCTTATCTATTCCTTTCTATTAGATTTACTTCATAAGTCATTCTAGGATGAGAACTAATCTAGGATGTCTTCTACTCCCTTTCTTTTAGTACCATGGTTTGAATATCAAATTCTGCTCTAGCATATCCCTCCATCTTTTTCATTCCTTCATCCCTAGATATTGTGACCTTCTCCCTAATCCTCTCAAAATCTAAGGTCCACATTGGAAAAATCCTTCAAATGAATCATAGCAAGATACCTCATGCCTCCCTTATCTTTTTTCACATGCTTTGTGCCTACCACATACCTCATACCACTACATATGCAATTGAGACCTTTTTGTTTCCCATTTTCAATGTTTTCCTTTACATTGGCAAAATCCAAGGTCCACAATGGAAAACTCCTTCAAATGAATCATATCAAAGACACCTTATCATTTTTCACATTCTTTGTGCCTACCACATACCTCATACCACTACATCTTCTATCACTTCCATTTGACATGACAAGTTGCATGTTCCAGATGTAAATAAGATAATTTCCTGCTTGTCTTGATGCATGATTCCTTTATCCTTGTATTTGATCCAATTTAGGTCCGATTATGATTATGTATATATAATATTACATATTGTTAACTAAATTTATTATCATTATGTACATATAGTCTTACATTCAGGTCAATTTTCATACAGGAGCTCTCTGTTCATCAATTTCCATGGTATCTTCTTCCTAGTCGATGGTAGAGGCCTTGTTGGTGGTATATGTTTGTTTCTTGGTTGAAAATTATTTACTTGGTAGGTTAAATTATTTATTTTCTATTGAAATAACTAATGAAATTTGTGGTCTGACTTGTTGTTGTAGCTAAATTTGCATCCATCAAGTAGCAGACATCATGGCATGAAGGGAGAACTTGTGATTGGGTGCATCAAGTTCCCATTGCTAAGAAATGATTAACAAATGGCATTTACACAAAGATCAACATCTCTATTTCTTTGTAAAAGGGTTTAGGCCCTTTCAAAAATCCATTTTACTACTATCAAAAGAAAATGCCACTTGCATTTATAGATTTAAATCCAACAATGGATCATTTCTTTTTCTTTTATTGAACTTGCATAATTCAAATTTTATGTAGAAACACTTGGTTGAATTGGCCTTGAGGAACGATTTTATAGTTTTCACTTCATATTGACACTCCCATACCAAGTTTTGACATTCTAGTTGTAATAGTTCAAATTTACAACTTAAGAGTGCCACTTCCTCTGTTGTTATCCTTTTGTATCCTTGGAAGTTTGTCACACATCTATAATGATTTGACATGTGGTTGATTACCTTCTTGTCCTTCATTACCTTCAGGTAGACTTGTTTCCTCACACTCACCAATTAGTGAGTCAAGTTAGCTACAATTCACAATAGAAACTATGTAAATACATGTAATAACAACTCTCTTATAGATCTTATGCAAATTTCTCATTACCTACGTTGAATGTGCATTTGTCTTTCTCTTGCAAAACGAGGAAGACAGTAAAAGAGAGAAACACATTTGGCATGATTCACATATCTTCATTTCACCTTCTATATGGTTTCCATGCTTTTCATATCCTCATTTCACCTTTCTACATTTGCTTTACATTTGTCACTTTGTATACATGTCTAGGAGAGAAATTTTGCATGCTTCAGTTTCATGCAGTGGAAAGGTGCTAGGAGAGAAATTTTGCATTCCAAAGCTCTTGGGGCTGAATGGACTATACTAACACATTGGGGTGGGTAGGTATATGCCAAGAGAGGTCTTGTTTTATGTGCCAAGTGTCCCAGTCAATCTGGGCTACAGGTTACTAACAGTCCCTTTAGATCCTTAAGAGCAAAAAATTGCTAAATTACGATAGAGCAATTCTAAAAATTTGTGATAGCTAGGAAGGTTCCATTTGGACCTACAGGTGCATATGGGGTCTATCCACAATAACTTCTCTCAATTTTTGTCAACTCCAATTTGTTTGACCATGCTAAAACCAAATGCATTCTTGAAAAATGCTTCAGTTTCATGCAATGGAAAGGTGCTAGGAGTGAAATTTTGCATTTCACAGCTTGTGGGGATAAACAGACCACACCAATGCATCAAGATGGGTGGGTAAATGCTAGGGGATGTCTCATTTTGTGTGCCAAGTGTCCTAGTCATTTGGGGTAGCAAGCTACTGTTAAACTCGCTTAAGATCCCTAAGAGCAAAAAACTACCGAACTTTGACGGAGTTGTTCTTGAAATTCATGGTAGTTGGAAATTTTTCATTTGAACCTACAAGTGCACATGGAGTTTGTCCACAATAGCCTCTCCCAGTTTTAGTCAACTCCAATCCATTTGACTGTGCTGAAATAAAATGCGTTATTGAAAAATTCTTCAATTTCATGTAGTGGAAAGGTGCTAGGAGTGAGATTTTGGATTCCATAGCTAGTGAGGCCAAACCAACTACACCAACACATTGAGGTGGGAAAGTAAATTCTAGGGGGTCTTATTTCATGCATTAGGTGTCCCAGTTGTTCAAGGCAATAGGCTACCAACAAAGTCACTTAAGATCCTAAGAGCAAAAAACTGCCAAACTATGATGGAGCAGTTCTTAGAATTTGTGGCAGTTGGGAATGTTTTGTTTAGACCTACAGGTGCATGTTGGTTCCTTCTAAAATAACCTTTCTTTGTTTTGGTCAACGCCAATATTTTGACTATGCCGAAGTCAAATGCATTCTTGCAAAATGCTTCAATTTCATGTAGTGGAAAGGTGATAGGAGTGAAATTTTGCATTCCACAGCTCGTAGGGCCAAACGGAATGCACCAACACATTGAGTTGGGTGGGTAAATTCTAGGGGAGGTCTCATTTTGTGTGCCAAATGTCCCAGTCGTTCGGGGTAGCAGGCTACTGGCAAAGTCACTTAAGATCCCTAAGAGCAAAAAATTGTCAAACTATGATGGAGCAGTTCTCAAATTTCATAGTAGTTGGGAATGTTCTATTTAGACCTATAGGTGCATGTGGAGTTTGTACATAATAACCTCTCTCAATTTTGGTCAACTCCAATCTGTTTGATCATATTGAAATCAAATGTGTTCTTGCAAAATGCTTCAGTTTCATGTAGCACAACTTTGCTAAGAGCCATATTTTTCCTTCCACAACTTGTGGGGCTAAATGAACTACACTAACACATCAAATTAGGTGGGTAAATTCTAGGGGAGGTCTCATTTTGTGTGCCAAGTGTCCTAGTCATTCGAGGCAGCAAGTTACCAACAAAGTCACTTAAGATCCCTAAGAGTAAAAAACTGTCAAAATATGATGGAGTAGTTGTCAGAATTTGTGGTAGTTACGAATGTTTTATTTAAACCTACAAGTGCACATAGGGTCCATCCACAATAGCCTCTCCCATTTTTGGTCAAATCCAATCCATTTGACCATGCCAAAATCAAATGTATTCTTGAAAAATGCTTTAGTTTCATGTGATGGAAAGGTGCTAGGATTGAGATTTGGCATTCCACAGTTCATGGGACCAAACCAACTATGCCAATGCATTGGGGTGGGTAGGTAAACGCTAGGGGGTCTAGTTTCATGTGCCAAGTATCCCAGTCATTCGAGGCAGTAGGCTACCGGCAAAGTCACTTAAGATCCTAAGAGCAAAAAATTGCCAAACTATGATGGAGTAGTTCTCAAAATTTGTGGTAGCTAGAAATGTTTTGTTTAGACCTATAGGTGCATGTGAGGTCCTTCCACAATATTCTCTCTTGGTTTTGGTCAACTCCAATATGTTTGACCGTGCCTAAGTCAAATGCATTCTTGTAAAATGCTTAAGTTTCATGATGTGGAAAGGTGCTAGGGGGCAAGTAAATGCTAGGGGAGGTCTCATTTTGTGCACCAAGTGTCCCAGTCATTCGCAACAGGCTACCAACGAAGTAACTTAAGATCCCTAAGAGCAAAAAACTTCCAAACTATGACGGAGCAGTTCTCAGAATTCATGGTAGTTGGGAATGTTCCATTTGAACCTACAGGTCCATGTGAAGTCCATCCACAATAACCTCTCTCAATTTTTGTCAACTCCAATCTATTTGACCATGCTAAAGTCAAGTGAATTCTTACAAAATGCTTCAGTTTCATGCAGTGGAAAGGTGCTAGGAGTGGGATTTTACATTCCACAGCTCATGGGGCTGAAATGATTACGCTAATGCATTGAGGTGGGTAGGTAAATGCTAGGGGAGGTCTTGTTTCATACACCAAATGTCTCATTCATTCGGGATAGCAGGCTACCAGCAAAGTCACTTAAGATCCCTAAGAGCAAAAAAATGCCAAACTATGATGGAGTAGTTCTTAGAGTTTGTGGTAGCTAGGAATGTTTTGTTTGGACCTAGAGGTATACATGGGGTCTATCCACAATAACCTCTCTCATTTTTGGTCAACTCCAATCCATTTGACCATGCCAAAATCAAATGCATTCTTGCAAAATGCTTCAGTTTCATGCAGCGCAACCTTGCTAGGAGCCATATTTTTCCTTCCATAGCTTGTGGGGCCAAACATACTATGCCAACACATTGTGGTGGATAGGTGAATGCTAGGGGAGGTCTCATTTTGTACGCCAAGTGTCCCAGTCATTCAAGGCAATAGGCTACTGATAAAGTCACTTAAGATCCCCAAGCCTAAGAAAAATGGTGGTCTTGATGTTAGGCAATATAAGTTTACTAACCAAGCCTTGTCTACTAAACTATACTAGAGATGGTGCAAGCAACAAGATCATCCTTGGGCCAAACTTCGTAGATATAAATATTTATGAGGTGTTTTTGTTGATGAGGTTTTAAGAATGGAATTCACTGGGAAAGACTACATGGTTTGGAATACCATAGAAATCTTTTTTGTACTAATTCTTGGGATCGTTTTCCCATGATTCTCACCTCCTATCCACTTCTCTTTGTTTTGAGTAAAGTCTTTCTATAGATCGGTTGGTCTAAATTTTCTAAATTTAAGGCCTCTCGTGTGGTAGGGGATTCTCATATTTATCACTAGAAAGATCTTAGTAGGTGGCCCATGACGGGAGATCTGAATGCTCAGGCTACCCCTTCTTCTATTTTGGCATATAAGTCATGTTGTTCCATAGAGGAGGCAGATGTTCTTGCTTGGGGCTATGATCTTAAAGGGGCTTATGTAGTTTCTCTTAGGTACCAAATCTTGGAATAGGAAAATCTAGTGGGTATAGGGATTTCCCCTTATGGAAATTTTTTTGAAACAAATATAGTGGGACTAAGTGTAATTTCTTTATATGGTTTCTCTGTCAAAATAAGTGTCTCACCTAGGATAACAAAATAAAGAGAGGATTCCAAGATCCTTCCAAATGTGTTCTATGTGGTGCTAATGAGGAATGTATGGCTCATCTTTTCTTTTAGTGCCCTTTCTCTGATGGTCTTTAGAAGTAATGGTGGCATGTCTAAAACTAACCCCTTGTCCATGCTACTTCTCTACCTAATTTTTGGGCTAGTGTGGGATGTTGATAGAAAAATAATAAAAACTAAGAAATAACTAATTAAGATTGTGAGTAAAATAAACAATAATAAAAAGAATTATTTTACTAGCAAACATGCACGAAAAGATAATAATGGAGACAAGAGATTTTGAAGAGGGAAAAACAAAGAAAAACCCCCCATAAATTATGAAAGATGGCATGAAGCCATGAAAGAATATTACATAAAAAGAGGGAGAGGAGCTCCTCAAGAAAATACATGATAAGAGAGAATGAGAAAGGAATAACATAATAAATAAGGAGAGATCACATCATAAATAGAGGTGAGAGGGGGAGTTGCATGCAACTCCCATTTGCCACCTTTCATGTGAGTGAGTGCAAAGTGTCAACCTCTTAAGGAGGTGGCTAAGTAAATCAAATATTCCTCCAAGAGGAATATTGATGTGAGTTATCCTCACACATGTGTGAGGAAACTCACATTAAATAAAAATACTTTGTATTTATGAATACAAGTATTTAATAGGAAATAAATATAACCTTTACCTAAGTACCAAGTAAAGATTAATTTTTCTAACATCCCCCCTTAAGCTTTACTTGGGGAAGATTACATCAAATCCAACAATGGGATGATTAAAACATTGACAAGAATGACACAAAAGCCTTGATTTCACAATGAAGAAGTATAAAATTTGAGAAAGAAGCTTGAAGAAGAGGTTGGATGCAGTTTGAGGTAGAACCCAAGTCTTCAAGTCTTCAAATAATTGAGTGAACCAAAGTGCTTGTATAGATGCCTTTGAACAATCTGAATATTGAGCTCCTTTAGAGCCAAGAGAATTGGATTGATGGTTCTTGTGCTGCCAAGATATTGAACCTATTTTATTAAAGAAACCATAACCACAAATGGATTTCCCATCATTGGGATCATCTCCTAAATCTAAACTAGTATAATCATATGAAGAGGTACAAATTGCATATTGCATAACAAAAGTTTGTGGATTAAATAAATCCAAATTTGAGTCATAAAACCAAGAAGGCAAAAGTTAGTATAGCTAATATAAGAGTAATTCAATGTAACTAAAATAATCTTAAGTCTTGAATAAGAGTGCTAGTAAAAAATTGTAGCACAAATCATGGCTTATAGCCCAAATTATAAAATGCCAATATATAGGCATAGCAATAATAGTTCTAGGTTTCCTCTCACTACATCATTTGTTGTATTGTAAACAGAAATTATATCAAGATTAATAATAATGGACTTTGAAAATTAGTCCTAAAGATCAGAGTGCCTTCATTTGAAGTTTCAATATCAAGGACTGTGAAAGACAGTCCTAAAAATGGTTTTAAAAATCATAGTGCCATCATCAAAATTTCAATATCAAAGGACTTTGAAAAAATAGTCCTAAAGATGGTTTTAAAAACCATAGTGCCTTCATCAAAATAGAAAATGACTTAAAATAGTCTGAAACCATATTGCCTTCATTTTAAATATCAGAGGACTTTGAAAAATAGTCCTAAAAATGGTATAAAAACCATATTGTCTTCATAAAAGTTTCAAGAACTTGATCCCCATCAATTAAGAAAATAGATCTAAGTTCATCATAAATAAGTAAGTGCATACCATCAAAGTGGATGGAAATATTTTCCATGGGTCCCAAAAAACTCCAATGAGACTTGATATAAAATATGATTCATTATAGATAGGGCTCCCTATGCAATATTACTACAAATGCGTCTAGCGCATAAAAAATATATGTAAAGGCTCCATTGAGACTTGATAAAGCGTTTAATTTGCGATATATATATATATATATATATATATATATATATATATATATATATATATATATATGGAATAAATCCATCAAGAAGGCAAATGCTCCAATGAGAGCTTTTAATTTTCAAAAATATATAGATGGAATAAATCCATCAGGAAGGCAAATGCTCCAATGAGACTAGATAAAACATTTGAATTTCAAAAAATATATATGGAATAAATCCATAAGAAGGTAATTTTACCAATAGGGCACAATATCAGATTAATGAGGCACGATAAATATTATATTTTACTAATGAGGCACAATAAATATCATATTCCCTTTATCAAAACAACATATTGTAGTCAAGACAGAAACTCTAGATTTGTTTTGAAATTTTGAAAGATCAAGACTTAGGTTGAGAGAATGATAATTTGACTCAAATTGAGATAGAAAGTGCTTAGAGATATATTGAAATTTGAAGGGGCACAAATCAATCCACCTTAATAAGTTATAACAAATTAATATTAAAAATTTGTGATTGAGGATTGTAAAAAAATAGGATAAGAAGAATATTCCAAAGTGATATTCATGCAATGCGGACTACATGAATTATCCTTTAAGAAATATAATTGAATGGAACAAGTACACAATCACTGGGTTGATCAAGTCTAATAACAAAGTACATGTATAACAAAAAAAAATCAGTAAGAGTTAAATCAATTTTTTTGAAAAATTGCCTAACAAAAGCAATTTTTTTTTTCAATATCCTCATGAAAAGGCAATTTTTATTTTTTAGAAAAATACCTAATTAAAAGACAATTTTTTTAAAATAATGTCTCAATAAATAATATGCCTAGGCAAATTTGTTTTTTTTAAATAATGCCACAAAAGGTAAAAAATTTTTTAAAAAAGGCACATGATATTTAATAAAAATACTTAATTAGAGAAGGATTATCTTGAAAAGAAAATTAAATAATCCTTATCATAAAAAATGAAATATCCTTACAGCTTACGGTGCTCTACAACTTGTCCAAAAATAAATTGTAATAGAGGCTGACTAAGGGTCCCCGCAGGCCCTGCGCCTGCTGAGAACGGGTCGAGGCAGCCGGCCCGTGAAGCCCCAAAATTTTTTAAGATATATAAAAAAAACTTAAAACATATTTTTTAAAACCCTTCTTTTTAAAAACATTTTGAATTTATTAATTTTTTTTTATAAAACACTAAAACAAATATAGGTATTTGAAAAGCCTAGTTTAATAAACCTCCAAAATGGAGAGAGGGCAAAGCCATTGTTTAAAAAAATAATTAAAAAAAATCTTTCATATTTAAAATGAAATAATTTGCATAAGGAAAGCTTAGTTTTTTTTTCTGTAACTCTAAGATTAGAAGTTTTTAATGGAAAAAAAAATTATTTTTTTTAAAGCAGAATAAAAAATAATAAAAAGAATGATTTTTTTTTAACAAATGAGTTTATTTTAAACCAGAGGTTGATAAAGAGGGTTAGGAGCCCAAAAAAATATACCTATAATTTTTTAAAACTGGAATAATTATTTTTTAAATAAACAACAAATTAATTTTTTTAAACAAAGAATTTTTTTTCTAAAAAAAGATTGCAATAGACAAAAAAATTCTAGCTATAAACTCTTGCTGCACAAAAATGCATGTAAAGGGGTTAGAAGGAAAAATATTTTGCAATCACGACAACCTGTAACCCTTGCATAAAAAAAATACAATAGGGTTAGAATAAAATGGAAATAAAATGAAATAGGGTTTAAAACCCCTTTGGGAAACATATTTCTTCACTTCTCTCAATCTATAAAAAAATTAAAGTCTCCAAGGTGTATGTTGTTCAAAAAAACAACTAATAATAAAAAATAATAAAAACCAGAAACAACTAATTAATATTGTGAGTTAAATAAAAAATAATAAAAATAATTATTTTACTAGCAAACATGCACGAAAAGATAATAATAGAGACAAGAGATTTTGAAGGGAGAAAAACAAAGAAAAAACCCCTATAAATTATGAAAGATGGCATGAAGCCATGAAAGAATATTACATAAAAAGAGGGAGAGGAGCTCCTCAAGAAAATGCACAATAAGAGAGAATGAGAAAGGAATAATAAGAAATAAGGAGAGATCACCTCATAAATAGAGGTGAGAGGGGGAGTTGTGTGCAACTCCCATTTGCCACCTTTCATGTGAGTGAGTGCAAAGTGTCAACCTCTTAAGGAGGTGACTAAATAAATCAAATATTCCTCCAAGAGAAATATTGATGTGAGTTATCCTCACACATGTGTGAGGAAACTCACATGAAATAAAAAGACTTTGTATTTATGAATACAAGTATTTAATAGGAAATAAATATAACCTTTACCTAAGTACCAAGTAAAGATTATTTTTTCTAATAGATGTCCTCCTCTCACCTCTTTCCTTTTGGTTGGGATATTGGTCATGTTTTTATCCTTTGGAAAATTTGGTTGGAGGGAAATTATCAGACTTTCCAAGGTTACCAGAGTCTTATTGTGTGTGCCTAGCAAATGATTTTGGACTCAATAAAAGAAACTTTGGTATCCAAGTGTCCTTTAGATGAGGTCCTTACTCCTTTTGATATTCAGTTCTTGAGGCAATCAGATTGATGTAATTTGGTTGGCTCCATTCATTCTATCTCTGAGATTAAAGCTTCTAGTAAGGTGAATAGAGTAAGAAAATGGGAAGGGAAAGCATAGAATTCCATTTCAAGATTCAAAGCTTCCTCCCCCATTGGGTTTTTCAAAATTAATGCTAATGGTTCTTCTTGGATCAATTCAGGTGCTATTGGGATTGGTGGGGTAGGATTTGATAGTGATGGTTCTATTCATTTATTATTCTCTTTTGTAATGGGGTTTGACCCTAATAATCAAATGGAGACCCAGGCACTCCTTGTGTCTCTTGAGAAAGCTTATGAGATAGGTTGAAAAAAGATCATCTACAAGATGGATTCCATGATTTTGGTCTCTCTTATAAATAAAGGAAAGATTCATGAGTCTTCTTAGAGGTTGTTGTCTCTTGCGAACCAAATTTTCTACCTTTCTCTAAACTTTGATTCCATCTCTGATGCAGAGCGCATAGTGAAAATGCTTAAAAACAAGGGTGAATACCCATCAAATCCACAATACAGACAGATTAATGTTTAATCAGCTTTCAAAATACTCCTCAAGGTCCAAACAATACCAAACCACACACATTCTTCATTGTCGGCCAGACAGACCTCTATCGGTGGCATTTTCAAACCTCCTGTCGATACCCCAATGGCGGTTAAGCTTCCACTTGCCTTAACCGTGGCAGTTAGTCATGACCTTGTCGACCAGACTTCGATCGTCGGTGAAACTTTTAACTTGTCCACCGATGTCTCAACTCTTCCCGATGACATATATCTTCGGTGTGACCTTCCTCATCGATGAACACTTTGTATGTCTTCTCGATATGCCGATATATCAACTTGTATATGCTTTGCTTGACTTGCTATCACCGGTAGGCCAAAGTATCTTTACCCCTACTTCACCGTTACAGCCAGTCACCGTTTGTATCCAACGAAATGTACATTCTCAACATACAATCTCGAGATACATTCTCAACATACATTTGTGATATGCATTCACAATATACATTCGGTGAACCGATACAAAGCTTGCGCCGATGTATGTTCTTCAGTGAGACTAAAGCCATTTTTCACCGATACACTTTCTATCGGCCTAACACCGTTGATCGGTGTAACTTCCAAAAACTTCCCCGATGGGGCTGTATTACACCGACGGCAACTCCTACAACTCTGCAACTACGCACACTCTAAACAAGCATACAGAACAAACACTCAACAGAATGGAAAATAATCTAACCCTAAGGAAGTCATTCCACTGATTTCAAAGAAATCTTAACCAGTGGAATGCTTCCGATCTACATCTCTGCGAGTAAACCAAACAAAAATTTCTTTATTGTTTCCTCTCAGAAATAATATACATACATCAATCTTCTACCTGTCTTTCTCTCCCTCTCTGTGTCTCTTTTACGAACACAGACTGACTATAAAGACTCTCATATCGGCAGTTACATAATGTGGAAGGGGAACCACCCTACAACCACCTCTAACGTTCGGTTACATTCAAATCAATTACAATCTCTAATGACACGTATACAGACTCAGTTGATACCACTACTTCGCCCAACTATGATTCAATATGGCGCTAAGGCCTTACAAATGTCAAAAAGACAACTTAGACAAAAATAGAGTAGGTATCCTCAGTGTCTCAGGGTGCTCCTGCACCATACAACCAACCAACAAAGATTTCCAAGTCCCTTGGAAATGTATCTGCAAAATAGTTGTTTGTCTCCATCTCTATTTGTCCTGCTCTTTATCTTTCACTTTGTCTCTTCAGCTTCAGGCTTCAAATCTTCATATCAATGGAATAGTGACCAACCAACCAACAATGGCAAACTACCAACATTTTAGAGTATCTTCTAGCTCCTACTCCTAGCAATGGAGTACTTCTTAGACTAATCAAAAACTACAATGACTACTACCCAATGCTCAATTAGATGTCCATCCTACACGCTGCTACAAACCCATTGCTCTCATCCAACAGTAGATCTTGGAGATGCACTACCACTCTCTCTCTCACAGTGGCCTCACTCTGCACCCTCTTCCAGCCAAATCTCTACTGGTGAATGGTCTTGACAGACCTCATCATCGTCTACCCATAGGAATCCCATTCCTTCTTGCAACTAGATGGCACGAGCATTTGCAACAGTCTAACAACTACTGTCAGCCTTCAAAATACTTTCCATGATCTCTATTTTCTAAATGGTCACCAACCAAACATTTTGTTTCAACTTTTCATCTACCTTCTTAGTGACAGAAATTAAATACACAACATCTCCGCCCAGAGCTTTCGCTAGCTCTGATACCAATTTGATGCAGAGCGCATAGTGAAAATGCTTAAAAATAGGGGTGAATAGCCATCAAACCCACAATACAGACAGATTAATGTTTAATCAGCTTTCAAAATACTCCTCAAGGTCCAAACAATACCGAACCACACACATTCTTCACTATCGGCCAGACAGACCTCTATCAGCGGCATCTTCAAACCTCTTGTTGATACCCCGATGGCGGTTAATCTTCCACTCGCCTTAATCGTGGTGGTTAGTCGTGACCTTGTCAGCCAGACTTCGATCGTCGGTGAAACTTTTAACTTGTCCACCGATGTCTCAACTCTTCCCGATGACATATATCTTCGGTGTGACCTTCCTCGTCAGTGAACACTTTGTATGTCTTCTCGATTCATCGATATACCAACTTGTAAATGCTTTGCTTGACTTGCTATCACTAGTAGGCCAAAGTATCTTTACCCTAACTTCACCGTTACAGTCGGTCACTGTTTGTATCCAACGAAATGTACATTCTCAACATACAATCTCGAGATACATTCTCAACATACATTTGCGATATGCATTCATAATATACATTTGGTGAACTGATACAAAGCTTGCGCCGATGTATGTTCTTCGGCGAGACTAAAGCCATTTTTTGCCGATACACTTTCTATCAGCCTAACACCATTGATCGGTGTAACTTCCAAAAACTTCCTCGATGGGGCTGTATTACACCGACGGCAACTCCTACAAATCTGCAGCTACACACACTCTAAACAAGCATTTAGAACAAACACTCAATAGAACAGAAAACAATATAACCCTAAGGAAGTCATTCCACTGATTTCGAAGAAATCTCAACCAGTGGAATGCTTCCAATCTACATCTCTGCGAGTAAACAAAACAAAAATTTCTTTATTGTTTCCTCTCAGAAATAATATACATACATCAATCTTCTGCCTATCTTTCTCTCCCTCTCTATGTCTCTTTTACGAACATAGACTGACTATAAAGACTCTCATATCAGCAGTTACATAATGTGGAAGGCGAACCACCCTACAACCACCTCTGCCATTTAGTTACATTCAAATTAGTTACAATCTCTAATGGCACGTATACAGACTCAGTTTATACCGCTACTTCGCCCAACTATGATTCAATATGGCGCTAAGGCCTTACAAATGTCAAAAAGACAACTTAGACAAAAATAGAGTAGGGATCCTCAGTGTCTCGGGGTGCTCCTGCACCAATCTCTTTTGTTCATATTCCTAGGGAATGGAATGTTGTAGTAGATTGTTTGGCCAAATGGGCCTTTGATGTTAATCACAATTGGAAGGTCACAGAATTAGAGTCCCTATCTACAAAAGAATCTTTGTAGTTTATTTGGGATTGTGTGTTTTACTGGGTACATGGTTTCCTTTTTCTCCTAGAGGTGGTAGAGTAATGAAAAACTTCCTTGGATTTTCCTTCTTCAACCTTTAGTGATGGCCCTATTGTTTTTTGGAAGTCCTTTTGTTGTAATCTTTTCTTGACTCTCATTTAATATATTTATCCTCTTTTGCCAAAAAAATGATAAAGGTGTGTCCTTCAAATAAAGCCAGTGTAATTTTACCCACCAAATAAATTCCCCAAGTAGAAAAAGGACATGGTGAATTATAGGGGTGAAGCTTGTAGGCAAGTGCATGTTTTAAGTTATTACATTTTTGACATGTTGTACTTATACACATCATAGGAATCTTTTCCACTTTTCTTAAGTAATACCCCATGTGTAATATCTTTTGGATAAGTAACTTGATGTTAATGCTAACATGACCTTCACATATGCCCCTATGGGCCTCATGGAGTGTAATAGACTAAGGCATCTAAGCAATAAACCATTAAGTCCTTGGTGATAAAGAACCCCAACATTAAGTAAATAATTAGCAACTGATTTGTGGATATGGATGTGTGTATTCTAAAAACATTGCGAGCTAAGTGCAAAGTTGTGTCACCCTTTTATAAAGAAAATAGGCAACACAAGTCTATCTTTTCAACTTGAAGAACCTAAAATTGATATATATGTTTCAAAATTTGAAATGGTGTAAATTGATGAAATGTAGATATATAATGTAGTTCATGATTGTAATTTTTAATAAAAAATTAGTTTGGTATAGTCTTTTGGTAAAATTATCATTACTATTTAATTTCTTAAAAAATCTAATAAACTAAGTGTTGTGATGTTCACAACACGCCCCATTATGCTCCTTAGCAAAATGGGGACCCCTGCTGATGTTTTGCTTTTTGCTTTTGCTTGTGTTTGTCTGCTTTTTGGCGGTTTGGCAAAAATGAGTCAGGTGCATCATCATCATGATATTCGATGAGGTTGATCATCATCATGAGGTCAGTCAGTTTGTCAAAGTTCATATTTTATTTCTGTGACCTCATATTTAGAAAGAGCTTAAAATTCCATGCAGGTTTGCCTTTTACTTCACTTGAAAATTCGTCCATATGTGGAAGTTATGCACGGTCAAAGTTTTGGTCAAACCTGATAATTGCAAGTGATCATCATATTTTTTTCATGTTGTCGAGGTCATCATGATCTTGGTCTATCACTCGATAAAAATCATGCAGTCGCAATATCCGGACGTCAATCTTAGGTGGTAGTGCCCTTTACCCGTCAAATGGCCTTATGCGCATCGTGAGCATCATGATTTTAGGAAGGTCATATTTTGTAAACTCGGTTTTGCTGTATGAAGAACATCATCATCATATTTGAAATGCCCCCCCCCCGATAATATCCTGAGGTTCAAATATCATGATGACGTCAACTTTAAGTCATAGTAGGTTTTCCCCGTCGAGCGGTCTTTTTGTATCGCGAGCATCATCATGATATTTTAACATTACCTGATCTTATAATATCATGCTGATCACCCTGACTTAGAAGATCCACCATCGGTATATTTGCATGTGCATGTTATAATCCTATCGGAGGGTCATCATCATGATATTTGCTGAAATTCGCTAAGATGATGATGACGTCTTCATATCCTTCTGATCTCCTTTTGCATGATCATGATGATCACCCTATCTTTGAAGGGAGGGTGATATTCCATTCCTCAACAGCATGATCATATTTTGAATATCACCCTAGCACTAACCTGATGATGACTTCAACTCATCCTTATGCTCCGAAGACGAAATATGATGATGAAATCATCATGATAATTCGATGAGGAGGATCATCATATTTTTTATCCTGTCATATTGTCAAGATCATCATGATCTTGTTTGTTCACCCGACATTTCGTAAAGTCCTCCTGCCGAGAAATACAACCTTTTGCAAATATCCTGATGATCATCATCATCACATTTACCCTTCGGCAGGATATTCTCCAAAGCATGATCCGGTTAGCGAAACATCCTGATGACGTCATGTTCTAAGTTTAACAAAGGCTCCGGATATCATGATGACGTCATCCCGATCTGATAAACGAAGAAGCAAATATCCTGATGATGATGATCATCATCATCACATTTCCCTTCGGCAGGATATTTCCCAAACACGATCCGGTTCCCGAATATGATGATGACGTCTTGTTCTAAGTTCGACAAAAGCCCCAATATCCTGATGATCATCATCATCCTGATCTTTCGAGAGGGTTGCCTTGGCCGCAAAGGGGTCGTATTACATTCATCATCCTGATCATGCTCCTTAGGTGACCCGATATCATAATTATTCCCCTGATCTTAACTAAACATGATGATGACGTCATTTTTTGCATTTTAATGAAGCCCGAATATGACGATGACGTCACCATCATTTTCCTTTCCTCAGCAGCAGGATTATATTCCATATCCTCCTATTCTCCTTCAACATGATGATGATGATGATGATGTTGTTCTTTTCCCCATTACACAGAAGCGAAACATCCTGATGACGTCATCTGGACCTTCGGAAGGGAGAGCATCATATTTCCAGAATATCATGATGATGAAGTGAATATCGACCAACATGTTTTTTTTGACGCGCCGATAGTGATAGTCATGCCGATGGGCGGGAAATAAAGCGGTGGAGTTTTAAACCATTTTTTGGCGCCCGTGGCATTTTTTCGGTCAGCGATGGTTGACCCGATGGGTTTTGAGCGGTCTGAATGCGTTTTGAACGCGTTTTGAGAGTATTCTGGATCCGATTTCCACAATCTTGCGCAGTCACCTGGGTTTAAACGGTTATTTTAATTTCATGTTGTTTATGTGATAAATGAAATACTTATTGCTTGTCTTGTCTTGCAGGCTTGCAGTTGAGGAAGCAGCTGGAAAGTCAACACAGTGACCTCATGGAGGAAGGAAATCTGATCTCAGGAGCAGGAAGATAAGGACGAAGTGCGAAAAGTCAAGGCCATTCAAGTAAAGAACAAGGTTGTAGCTGAAGGTATTACTGCAACAGACAAACAGAAGTTATTACCCAGCTGCCGGAACTTCTCAGAAGGGGCAATATTTCGCCCAGATTTGACACTGCTCAGAGATATTTTGAAGAGCTGGTTCACCAGTATTTATTGCTGTAACCAGGGGTTTGAACCAGGGGTTCAGTTAGGTTTTTGCTGTAGTGAGGACAATCAGAATGTCTTTATATTGTGCCTCTCTACACTGTAATACTTTACAACAGGGATTTTAGGAAAACAACAGTGGCTACACAGGATTTTTTCTTTTAGAAGCATACAGCAAGTTAGCATAGTTTAGAAGTAGAAGAAGGAGGTCGCCTGTTTGTCTGCAGTAAGGTGCGCGTGGAATGTCTGGCTGCCTTACTGTATCTGTAAAGCTTGTAAGTTCTCTGTAGTATGATCAATGAAACTAAGAGTCATTCCTACATTGTAAATCATTATGACTATTCGTTTCTAATACAATAGAATCTGGAGTTCTGCATCTATCTTCTGAGTGTTCTCCTGCTCTTCTTTGTGTTTTGAAATATCTTCTTTGAGAGCTTGCAATTTTAAATGTATGTTTGTGAAAATGCTCAGAACTTACATTTAAGGTTTTTACTGTGGATTTGATCAAATTACTGTGGTATTTACATAGTGCATAACAGAAACAATTAGATCCTTCGGTAGATTAAATGAGGTATAGATTAGATCTTTCTAACTTTTCCCAACCCATCTGAAATATTTAGCTGAAAACGTAGAAATCTAAAGGAAATTGTCTCAAATTTGAAGAAGCATGTATAACAGAGCTATAAGTAGACAGTTTTCATAAATAGATAAAGAAGAAAGCTGCAAAAATTCAAGAAAACCATCTAAAACTTGCAGCCCGGTAACACTTGTATGCAAATGAACAGAATACTTGTTGAAATCTATGACCTTTTTGCATATTCTTGGTCCAGTCAGCCACCAAACAAACCTAAACTACGTAAGGCCCCTTGAACATTACAGCTTCACATTGACCAACTAAACTTGACCAACCGAACCATTGTAGACTTGGGATTAGTTGAATCTCAAATGATTCCTTCTTATCTTTCAAGTATAGTTTCAGTTCATTATATGTGAATTTTAACTTATTGTTATGATTGCATCAAAACGGTCATCAACAGTTTTCTGGCGCTAGAAGGAGGGCCTTCCTGAGTTAGGTTTCATTTCAAACTGGCTAATGACAGTAATAGAGTGACTAGGTCTAGGTCCAGTTCAGGAGATATATTTGTGCAACTACCTGATACAAGGCGAAGTAAAAGCCCTTTAATTTGGAATCCAAAGATATCGCAAGCAGGAAGTTCATCTGGAACACCTCCTGGGTCACCTTTTAACATCTGTAGTATTGTAAGTCCTGACAGATCACTGTTCAGATCTTTAAATCTTGGTTCAGGCACTCCTGGAGGTCTCAATCCTCCTCTAAATCCTAATCCACCAATCAATCCAGGTATTCCTGCAGGTTCAAGTCAAGCTCAACCACCTACAATGGCTTATTTCGATGTCAATTCTCCCATACTCTTCAATGATTATCATGACATGCCAAAAAATCTGGAAAAGATATGTCCCAAATACCAGTTGCATCAGGACCCAGAAGATCATATTAGAATATTTAAGGAAGCATGTTTTAGGGCTATGTTAGAGCACGAGGATGTTGTGTGTAGATTATTTCCTTACACCTTTAATGAGCAGGCCTCTAGCTGGTACGTAAACTTACCCAATGGTTACATTTCTTCCTGGGCACTTATGGAAGAAGCATTTCTGTCAAGATTTAGAGGACCCATTGACCCTTGCGCTTTGTATCATAAATTGGCTGCTATAAAACGAGGTGAGGGAGAGCTAATTGATAATTTCAATGACAGATTTCAAAAGGCCTATTCTAGGCTAGTACCCCCTTATACCATAGATGATGCTCCCTTGTTGGCTATGTACTATGCTGCCTTGGATCCTTTAACTGCCATGTTTGTCAAAAGAAAACCTGACATAGATTCAATATCCAAAGCCTATAAAGAGGCAGCCTCAGTGAACCAAGAAATGAGGCATACAACTTATAGTCCATTTGTCAATGGAGGAAATTTTGGGGTGCAGAATCAGGCACACCCATGGAATGGAATCCCTGTGCAGCATGCTCCACTAGTAAATCCGGTTCCTTCTTACACACCTATGTATAATCCTACTCCAATCCAAGCTATAACTCCTTACACGGCTAGTACTTCCAATAACAGTCAAAATAATGGTCAGCCTTTCTTCCAACTTCCTAGGGATGTAACTGTGGCAAAAGCACAAGAGGATAAGGAAGAAATCAAAGAGATTACTGCACATTTGAAAAGATTAACAACCGAAGTGACATAGCTAAGAAATGAGAACCTCTATGGAAGAAGCAACCAAAACTACAATCCACATCAAAATCACAACCAAGGCCAAAATCAGAATTATAGTCTCAATCAAAATCAGCAGTACAATCAGAACCAAAACTACAATCAGCATCAAGGCCCCAGTCAGGGGCAACCAATGCAAAATAGGGGGCCAGTGATAGATAATAGGACCTGGGGCAATAATAACAAAAATCAGAATCAACCTAGGCCACCCAAGACATGGAACACTGGGCCCAACAACGGTACTCTGGCTTCTCCTTTTGAGAATACAGATAATCATGGTGCAAAACAAACGACTAGCATACAAATGGCCAGTACAGCACCCAAAAATTGGTGCAGATTTCACAATACCAATGCCCATGCTGAGCACGACTGTCCACAGTTCCACTTAGCAGCTAGTATTTTCAACATAGATGTACAGCCTCCTACCTCTGAATTTCTCATTCCTAAGGGTAATGAGGTAGTACCCTTAGAATATGACACAGCATTAGTCTTAGAAACGTTTACCTTTGCAACTGCAGAAGAGAAAGAGGATGAATTGCTAGAAGATGAACCATACTGTTGTGAAAGTCTTTATCCTGAATCAGCCTTTGTGTTAAATGCTTTTCAGTTTCCTTTTGAATCTGAAAACGAGATATTAAATGAAACAGAAGAGGTACAGGCCTTTCAACAGACAAATAAAAGCCACACCTACAATTTGAGGAACAACCCTAGGCCGGGAGGACCTTTCACCACTTCCACTCCCCCGAATAACATCAATACACCCCCAGATCAGAATGCTAGCAACAATCCTGCCATACTTAAAGCTAGTCAGCACACAAATAATGAAACAACAGTGCAAAAGGATCAAACAAGTAAGACAGAAGCAATAGAGACAACAAGATTAATGAATTACTTATCAGAGGAAATAAAGAAAATTAAGGTCAGTATACCTTTAAATGAATTATTGAAGACCCCAGGGATCAGAAATGCTTTTTTAAAATCCCTGGATACATCCATAACAAACAAGGTGTCTGCTGATATAACTGTTCCTAATAGTGATTCACCACCTAAGGAGAAAGGTAAGAAAGTTGAGCAGCCTTCCAATACAAATGTGGTAATACATGCGGATAAGAGGGATACTCAACCTTTCTTGTTAACTGTTAGGTTGTGTGGGAAGAATATACACAATTGCATGGTAGATTCTGGTGCTTCAGCCAACGTAATGCCCTTAGGAATATGTAAAACTCTCGGGCTGACTCCCACCAAATCTGCCAAGGTTGTCACGCAATTAGATAAGACCGAGGTTAGCGTGATAGGAGAACTCATGAACATTCAAGTGCAATTAGCTTCAGACCCTAGGGTAAGCCAAATCATTGACATTCAAGTAGTGGATATACCCGTAAATTATGGAATGTTGCTAAGTAGGGATTGGTCCAAGACATTAAACGGATATATGGCTACTGACTTTTCACACATGTGGTTACCGTGGAGAGGCATCCCAAACCAGATCAGAATAGAGGCAGAGCCCAGAATGAAACATATGATAACAGAGTATAATCGAACTAATGAAATATTATATGCTGCTGTTGAACCAGGTGTCTATAGAATTACCAACAATGGGATGCAGATTGAAGAGATTATGATGTTAAACATTAGAAAGAAGTGTGTCAGCAATAGAACGGCACTATTCATTGAGTCTGACAGAAATTCTTCAGATGAAGAAAATAATGCAATAGACAAATTTGGTCGTGCCATTAGACGAGAGGTGGAAGAGTGCGTTACACACAATCTCCCAGCCCAATGTAAGTTATATAAAAATAGGTGTAGAGTCCATGATAGGCAACATTCTGAGGAGAATTGTGAAATATGCAAAGATATCATTGACTATGAATACAAAAAGTGCATAGGGAGGGTAGAGTCACAAGAGAAAAATGAGAATCCTGATCCGACACAGAGATATGTTCAGGATAATATAGATGCCTTGATTCCAGATTTAGGAAAAGAAATAGAGGATGAGGGTAGTTATCTTTCTGAGTTGCAAACTAAAAACACACATATGCAAGATAACCAAACGGAAAAACCCATGAATAAACAAGACAACACCCCACAGGCAATAAAAGGGACAAAGTATGCCAAGGTAAAAGATCAGAAAAGTAAAGATGGCATGTGGACGTTAAAATGTGATGGGTCCAAATCAAAACAGGGCACAGGCGCGGGTATTGAACTCATAAATCCTCAAGGTAAATCACATTTGGCAGCATATAGATTACAATTTTCCTGCACTAACAATATTGCTGAATATGAGGCCCTAATTTTAGGACTTGTCATGGCCATCAAGAAAGGGGTAAAAACCATCAGAGTATTTTCAGACTCTGAATTAGTAGTCAGACAAGTGAGGAAACTATATGCCTGCAATTATAAGAAAATGATTAGTTACAGACATAGAGTATGGGGTTTAATGGATTCATTTGATGCTTTTAACATAGAGCATATTCCTAGAGAGCTAAACCACAGGCCAGATGCGTTAGCAGTTGCTGCTAGTACATTAGAACCATTGACACTGTCAGGACTAAGACGATTTGCTGTTGAGCTAGTTAACGTGCCCAGTATACCAGACAATGTTACACACTTTCAGGTATTTGGAGAGGATCAGCAAATTATTAATTTTCTGACTTGTAATGAGGCATTTGAGGCCCAAATTATTGATGAACAAGAAAGGCTTGAAGTAACATGGGACGAAGAAGATATGATCAACTTAAAGAGCAACTTCTTGCCAAAAGGAGTAATTGAATTAGAACACATCTTTGACTTCGATGGGGTAATAAGACAGAAAGACTTACCCAAAACAGAAGGGGGTAGGTGTGATTTACATAACTTAGGGACTGAGCTAAATCCACAAAGTGTACTAATTGGGAAAGCTTGCTCTGAGAAAATTAGAAAAGAGGTTCTGGACGTTCTGAAAGAGTATAAACATGTCATAGCATGGACTTATGAAGACTTGAAAACATTTGATGAGTCCATCATAACTCACGTGATACCTTTAAGAAAAGAAGTCAAACCATTTAGGCAGAAACAGAGGCCTGTAAATGCCATTCTAGAGCCTTTAATCTTTGAGGAAGTTAAAAAATTACTGTCCGCTCGAATAATTTTCCCAGTCAGACATTCTGTCTGGGTAGCTAACTTAGTACCAGTGAGGAAGAAAAACGGAGACATCAGGTTGTGCGTAGATTTTAGAAATTTAAACAAGGCTTCTGAAAAGGATAATTATCCTTTGCCCCCAATAGACGAAGTACTGCAAGCAGTAAATGGCGCAAAGATGATGTCTTTTTTAGATGGTTTTTCAGGTTATAACCAGGTCTTAATTGACAGAGAAGATAGACTAAAAACCACCTTCACTTGCAAATGGGGAAATTATGCGTATAGAAGAATGCCTTTTGGTCTAATTAATGTAGGTGCCACTTTTCAGAGGGCCATGGACATTGCTTTTCGTGGATTATCAGGTAAATGCATTGTTGTGTATATGGATGATTTAACTGTGTATTCCAAGGATGCATCCACCCACGCTGAAGACCTCAGAAAAGTACTCCAGCGATGTGAAAGGTATGGGATTTCCCTTAATCCTAAGAAATGTATATTTGGCGTAACTGAAGGTAAATTATTAGGCCATGTCATTTCTGAAAATGGAATTTCAATTGATCCGGATAGAATAGAATCCATAAAAAATTTGCAAATACCAAACAGTAGGAAAGAATTGAAATCATTTTTTGGTAAAATTAACTTTGTTCGGAAGTTTATAACAGGTTTTGCAGAGATTGTGCAGCCGTTGAATGCCATGTTGAAGAAAGATGCACAGATGGAATGGACGCCAGTGGCCAAAGCCGCATTTGAAGATATCAAGGAGGCAATTTCTAATGCCCCTGTATTGGCAAGTCCAGACTACACAAGCCCGTTTTACATCTACTCCTTTGCATCTTCTCATTCTGTCGCGGCTGCCTTGACACAGAAAAGTGAAAATAATGAAGAGAGGCCCATAGCATTTATGAGTGCGCCTCTGAAGGATGCACAGCTGAGATATCTAGATATCGAAAGACAGGCATTCGCATTAGTGAAGGCTGTGAAAAAATTTAGACACTACATTCTGCGCAGCCAGATTAAAGCCATAGTACCAGACGCAGCAGTAAAAATGTTGCTGATGCAAAACGAGCCTGGAGAAAAAAGAGCCAAATGGATCACCACACTGCAAGAATTTGACATGGAGATCATTCCCGCAAAGCTGGTCAGAGGGCAGGCGTTGGTGCAGACACTAGCAAACATGGATCCAAATCTGATAAAACAACAATATGTGTTGAATTCCCAAGACGCATCAGGCTGGTACGATGATTTAAGCACCTTCCTGATAGCTGGAAAGTACCCAAACAAGATGAAGGCTTCTCAGAGGAGAGCTTTGAAGATTAAGGCACAGAATTATATGGTGCAAGGAGGTCTTCTATTCAGGAAGAACCATGATGGAATTTATCTGAGATGCATAAACAGAACTGAAGCTGATAGAGTGTTGACAGAACTACATGACAAGTACGGAACTGGTCATGGTTCCCATTTAGCCACAACACACAAAATACTTAGAGCGGGCTATTACTGGCCCACTATGTTCAAAGATACTAAGAGTCACATCAGAAGTTGCCACACCTGTCAGACTGTAGCAGACAAAGGGAGAAATCTGGCCAATCCACTGCAGCCTGTGATCGAGTCCAAACCGTTTGCACAGTGAGGCTTGGATTTTATCGGAGTTATCAATCCCCCATCTTCTGCAGGACACAAATTTATATTGACGGTAACGGACTATTGTACAAGGTGGACTGAGGCCACCTGCTGCAAGTTTTCCACAACTGAGGTAGTTATCAAGTTCCTTGAAGAAAACATTATCACCAGGTTTGGAACGCCCTATTCATTGGTATGTGATAACGGCCCTGCTTTCTCTTCTTTAAAATTTTCTAAATGGGCATTTGAATATGGGATTATTCTAAGGTTTTCTTCAAATTATTACCCTCAAGGTAATGGACTGGCTGAATCAACAAACAAAATTTTATTAGACATCATCAAGAGGTTAATTGCCAAAAGTCCTAGAGAGTGGAATACCCTATTAAGATATGCATTATGGGTAGACAGGACCAAGTTTAAAACAGCTTTAGGTAGCACACCTTATCACTTAGTTTATGGGACTGATCCCATACTTCCGGTTAATCTAAGAATACCAACCTGGAAGTTTGCCAATGAATATCTAGGCTTTGATAACCATAGGGAAGCCAGAATAGTGCAAATGTTACAACTAGAGGAGAAAAGAGGTCAAGCCCTCGAGAAGTTTGCCAAACACCAAGCGATTGTTAAGAGGTGGTTTGACAAAAGGGCAAGAGTCAAAACATTTAGGATATCAGACTTAGTGTTGTGCTGGGACAAAGCACATGAAAAGAAAGGAAGCCATGGAAAATTCGATAAATTATGGCTGGGTCCATTACAAATCTTAGAAATAATAGGAGATAACACCTTTAGACTTAAGACCTTGACTGGAGAAGATGTGCCATTACCAGTTAATGGCCAGCATTTGAAACACTACTTCCAGGCTTGAGGTAAAAGGGGGGCAGTCCCTTTTTCTTAATGTAAAGTGCTGTAGATAATGTACAGTTCTTCTTTTGCTATTTTCTTTTGGGTTGGCTGTTTGTATAGCTTGTCTTCTGTTGGTTTTTGCTTTTTGTTTCTTTCTGTTTGTACAGTTTTTTCTTTTGTTGTGTTGTTTGTACAGCCTGTTTGTTTGGTTTGTTTGTTGTCTCCTCAGCAGGGATCTTTATTTTACTTTAGAGTACTAAGGAGCAAAATTAGCAACCATTCAAAACAGTATAAAATTTAGGATATTCAGGTTAACCATTTGCAATTTACACATAATTTGTCACTGTCAGGAATGTAGAGAGTTGTTCATCTTCTGAAGTTTTGTATTCAATAAATGTGATTGAGAATTCGAAGCAGGTTTCTCACGATGACACACCTAAAATCCTTGGGTTTGTTGAACATACCAGTGTAGATATTAGGTGAAAAATCAGAGGTCACCCTTGCTACCATTACAATTCTCAGCTTAATTTCAGCAAGTGTCCACTCCTTGCATCATGAAGTTACAAATTGCTATATCTTATGAAATCTTTCAAAATTAGAAAACAAAAAATAAATAAATAAATAAAGCGGATTATACTAAAAATCTAGATTAAGCCATCTAAGTAACTCTACCGGGGCTATGGACGCTCGCTGGCAGTGTGGCTCTACTTAGGAGAATTGTAACGATAACCTTGCCGGGGCTATAGACGCTCACTGGCAGCAAGGCTCTATCCGGTCGGCTATGAGGGAATATCCTCACCTACGTAGGCTAATGTCAGTCACTGGTTTGTTCAACCGATCTTCAAGATGAGGATAATTAATCACATGCACACAACTAAACTGAAAATGGAAGTTCATGCATCTTTATTGAATACTTTGAGTCTCAAGCTGAATAGTAATTTGCAGGAAAGATAGTTGGAAGTTATGAGTTCATTTCATCTAGTTTCCTTGAACGCTCTGAATTTAATTATTTTGTTTTGGTTGCTAGTTGTTGTGATGTTCACAACACGCCCCATTATGCTCCTTAGCAAAATGGGGACCCCTGCTGATGTTTTGCTTTTTGCTTCTGCTTGTGTTTGTCTGCTTTTTGGCGGTTTGGCAAAAATGAGTCAGGTGCATCATCATCATGATATTCGATGAGGTTGATCATCATCATGAGGTCAGTTTGTCAAAGTTCATATTTTGTTTCTGTGACCTCATATTTAGAAAGAGCTTAAAATTCCATGCAGGTTTGCCTTTTACTTCACTTGAAAATTCGTCCATATGTGGAAGTTATGCACGGTCAAAGTTTTGGTCAAACCTGATAATTGCAAGTGATCATCATATTTTTTTCATGTTGTCGAGGTCATCATGATCTTGGTCTATCACCCGATAAAAATCATGCAGTCGCAATATCCGGACGTCAATCTTAGGTGGTAGTGCCCTTTACCCGTCAAATGGCCTTATGCGCATCGTGAGCATCATGATTTTAGGAAGGTCATATTTTGTAAACTCGGTTTTGCTGTATGAAGAACATCATCATCATATTTGAAATGCCCCCCCCGATAATATCCTGAGGTTCAAATATCATGATGACGTCAACTTTAAGTCATAGTAGGTTTTCCCCGTCGAGCAGTTTTTTTGTATCGCGAGCATCATCATGATATTTTAACATTACCTGATCTTATAATATCATGCTGATCACCCTGACTTAGAAGATCCACCATCGGTATATTTGCATGCGCATGTTATAATCCTATCGGAGGGTCATCATCATGATATTTGCTGAAATTTGCTAAGATGATGATGACGTCTTCATATCCTTCTGATCTCCTTTTGCATGATCATGATGATCACCCTATCTTTGAAGGGAGGGTGATATTCCATTCCTCAACAGCATGATCATATTTTGAATATCACCCTAGCACTAACCTGATGATGACTTCAACTCATCCTTATGCTCCGAAGACGAAATATGATGATGACGTCATCATGATAATTCGATGAGGAGGATCATCATATTTTTTATCCTGTCATATTGTCAAGATCATCATGATCTTGTTTGTTCACCCGACATTTCGTAAAGTCCTCCTGCCGAGAAATACAACCTTTTGCAAATATCCTGATGATCATCATCATCACATTTTCCCTTCGGCAGGATATTCTCCAAAGCATGATCCGGTTAGCGAAACATCCTGATGACGTCATGTTCTAAGTTTAACAAAGGCTCCGGATATCATGATGACATCATCCCGATCTGATAAATGAAGAAGCAAATATCCTGATGATGATGATCATCATCATCACATTTCCCTTCGGCAGGATATTTCCCAAACACGATCCGGTTCCCGAATATGATGATGACGTCTTGTTCTAAGTTCGACAAAAGCCCCAATATCCTGATGATCATCATCATCCTGATCTTTCGAGAGGGTTACCTTGGCCGCAAAGGGGTCGTATTACATTCATCATCCTGATCATGCTCCTTAGGTGACCCGATATCATAATTATCCCCCTGATCTTAACTGAACATGATGATGACGTCATTTTTTGCATTTTAATGAAGCCCGAATATGACGATGACGTCACCATCATTTTCCTTTCCTCAGCAGCAGGATTATATTCCATATCCTCCTATTCTCCTTCAACATGATGATGATGATGATGATGTTGTTCTTTTCCCCATTACACAGAAGCGAAACATCCTGATGACGTCATCTGGACCTTCGGAAGGGAGAGCATCATATTTCCAGAATATCATGATGATGAAGTGAATATCGACCAACATGTTTTTTTTGACGTGCCGATAGCGATAGTCATGCCGATGGGCGGGAAATAAAGCGGTGGAGTTTTAAACCATTTTTTGGCGCCCGTGGCATTTTTTCGGTCAGCGATGGTTGACCCGATGGGTTTTGAGTGGTCTGAATGCATTTTGAACGCGTTTTGAGAGTATTCTGGATCTGATTTCCAAAATCTTGCGCAGTCACCTGGGTTTAAACGGTTATTTTAATTTCATGCTGTTTATGTGATAAATGAAATACTTATTGCTTGTCTTGTCTTGCAGGCTTACAGTTGAGGAAGCAGCTGGAAAGTCAACACAGTGACCTCATGGAGGAAGGAAATCTGATCTCAGGAGCAAGAAGAAAAGGACGAAGTGCGAAAAGTCAAGGCCATTCAAGTAAAGAACAAGGTTGCAGCTGAAGGTATTACTGCAACAGACAAACAGAAGTTATTACCCAGCTGCCGGAACTTCTCAGAAGGGGCAATATTTCGCCTAGATTTGACACTGCTCAGAGATATTTTGAAGAGCTGGTTCACCAGTATTTATTGCTGTAACCAAGGGTTTGAACCAGGGGTTCAGTTAGGTTTTTGCTGTAGTGAGGACAATCAGAATGTCTTTATATTGTGCCTCTCTACACTGTAATACTTTACAACAGGGATTTTAGGAAAACAACAGTGGCTACACAGGATTTTTTCTTTTAGAAGCATACAGCAAGTTAGCATAGTTTAGAAGTAGAAGAAGGAGGTTGCCTGTTTGTCTGCAGTAAGGTGCGCGTGGAATGTCTGGCTGCCTTACTGTATCTGTAAAGCTTGTAAGTTCTCTGTAGTATGATCAATGAAACTAAGAGTCATTCCTACATTGTAAATCATTATGACTATTCGTTTCTAATACAATAGAATCTGGAGTTCTGCATCTATCTTCTGAGTGTTCTCTTGCTCTTCTTTGTGTTTTGAAATATCTTCTTTGAGAGCTTGCAATTTTAAATGTATGTTTGTGAAAATGCTCAGAACTTACATTTAAGGTTTTTACTGTGGATTTGATCAAATTACTGTGGTATTTACATAGTGCATAACAGAAACAATTAGATCCTTCGGTAGATTAAATGAGGTATAGATTAGATCTTTCTAACTACCCATCTGAAATATTTAGCTAAAAACATAGAAATCTAAAGGAAATTGTCTCAAATTTGAAGAAGCATGTATAACAGAGCTATAAGTAGACAGTTTTCATAAATAGATAAAGAAGAAAGCTGCAAAAATTCAAGAAAACCATCTAAAACTTGCAGCCCGGTAACACTTGTATGCAAATGAACAGAATACTTGTTGAAATCTATGACCTTTTTGCATATTCTTAGTCCAGTCAGCCACCAAACAAACCTAAACTATGTAAGGCCCCTTGAACATTCCAGCTTCACATTGACCAACTGAACTTGACCAACCGAACCATTGTAGACTTGGGATTTGTTGAATCTCAAATGATTCCTTCTTATCTTTCAAGTATAGTTTCAGTTCATTATATGTGAATTTTAACTTATTGTTATGATTGCATCAAAACAGTCATCAACACTAAGGTTGATAGGACACCAAATTATTTGTAAAAGAAATTGTGTCCTATTTTTTTTCCATATTGTGAACTTGAAATATTACTGCACAATGAAAAAAGAATTAGTTTCAATAAATATTTTTTAATAAGTTTAAAGTTCCATGTCTTGAAAATGTGCAACATTTTGATTGAACATTAAAAAACTTGATGATTATTTTTAAAAAGGAAAAAAAATATCAACTCAACTAGGATTCCCTTTAGGTTGATGACCTACTTGCCATGAAGTTTTAAAAAAAATAGTAATGTCAATTAAAATATAATAAAATTATATTTTCAAAATCTACACATTACAAGATTTACAAAAGAGTATTTTTGGGTTTTTCAAAAAGTACTATACACAAGTAATAGTGGTGGGAGCATTAAATTTCTCTCATTGTTTTTTTTTTTTTAATTTATAATTTGCACCAAATTCATGCCACATATGCATCTAATGGGCACTCTCAACTAGAAAAGTTTTGGCTAGATTTATTTTGGCCTAAAGAAATTCATTTATAACACCTTTTTAGCTAGAATTGACTTTTTAGGCAAAAATGCTAAAAAATCTACCCAAAAGATGGACACAACTTTGTGCTTTCACCCTTGAGGTGGAAATGTCCCTGATTTTAGGTAAAGATAGATGTCATCGAACTAGTCTTCACCGATGCATATAGCATAAACCATGTAAGATGTATCATGAATAGCATGTCATTTTAATCTATGAATAAATAATATAAAGTGAGGACTTTCATCATCCACAACCCCATGATAAGTGTCACATACTTGAGCACATTATTAGTGCATGGAAATTAAAGTTGAAATGAAAGGGGGAATAGGTCAATTGAGAGGAATGAAAATAACTCCAACCCTAGAACCAATCATGCATCTAGAACCATTAAAGAGCATGGTCTAGGGGGAAGAAGAATTAGTGTGTAATATGTGCTCATTAGGAAATGATGTATTAATGGGTGCATAAATAGGGCATGTTGATATAGTCATTTGATCAACAATTATTTCTCCTTTAATAGATTTTTGGGAGATGAATTTTAGATCAAACTCTAAAAGTAGCATCACCCAACATGCAACATAACCTAAAAGACTAGTTTTTGGCATGTATTTAAGAGGATATTATTTTATAATGACATGTGTCTCTACATGTATTATATAATCAGTGTATACTATTTCTCATAATCATGTAAGGTATGACTAATGTAATAGATTTTCCTCCTTTCCATTTTCATCATGTTGTGCCAAGATACCTTCGATAGTAGTCTCAATGGTTGATCAATATAAAAGCAACAGTTTTCCATGAATGATGAGCATGAGTATTGATGGATTCAGGAATTATTGTTTCATGTCCTCAAATACCTTTTAACAATTTGTATTCCATTCAAAATTTACATCTTTCTTTAAGAGTTTAGTGAATGGTAATGTTTTGTTTTTCGGTTATGCAATGAACCACCTAATTGTCTAATCTTCCCCATAGAGACCATGACATTATGAAAGGTTCTTCAAAGGAGGTATGTTAACAATGGCATTAATCTTTCTAGAATCCACTTTAATGCCCCTTCAAGATACAATAAAACATAGTAGGTATCCACTATCAACTTTAAATATGTATTTCTTAGGACTTAGTCTAAATTTGTATTAGCATAGTCATTTAGATATTTTCCTAAAGTCTTGGATATGATGTGTTCTCTTCTTATATTTTCCAAGGATGTCATCTACATAATCTTCTAGAATGTAATGCATTAGGTCATGGAAGATTAATGTCATGGTCCTTTCATAAGTAGCTCCAACATTTTTAGTCCAAAGGGTACAATGTCATAGAAAAATGTCCCCCATGGTGTAGTAAATATGTTGAAAGAGCATCCCAAGGGACAAGAGAAATCTTGCATCACCCAAAGGGTTAAGATGGAGGGGATATCTCACACACTTCACGTAGAGACATGTAGTTGCATTTGTTTGCATATTAAATGATTCTATTTTATAAGTGGTTTAATTGCATTTTAATTTAGATGATTTTATTATATAGTTTAGTTATTTGTGATTTAATTAGATTATTTAATTCCTTGATAATTAAATATTGAGTGTGCATAGAAAAATAAAATAAATGATTTAGTTAATTATTTGATTTTATTTGAGAAAAGATTTTATTAATTATTATTTTAGAAATAATTATGTGGCAAATTTATTTAGTAAATTACTTTTAGTTATTTAAAATTAAATTTAAATTATTAAATTTATGCCATTTTGAAATTAGAATTATTCTTTATAATTCTGTTGTAAAATTTAGTAATAAAATTAGTCATTAAATATGTGTTTTTCAAAAAATAGAAATATGTGTTTTATTTGATAAATTAGAAATAAATCTTAGAAAAAGAAAACAAAAAGATAGAAACCAATAGAAAAATAGAAGAAGACTCAAAATTAGAAAAAGACAAAAACAAAACAAAATTAGAAACTGGAAAAAGATAGAAAGAAAGAAGATTGAAAAGGAAAGAATACAATTTAAAAAGAGATAACTCTCTCATTCTCAAACACAGAAAAATTCATTCTCAACTTGCATTCTCAAAAATTGTTTTGCTCATCTCTGAAAATTGAATACAAAAACAAAAGAATTGTTGAGGGATTTTTCGGCAAATAGGGGGAGAATGATTCAGACCAGGGAGCTTCTACATGACTATGAGATTCAAGCATTTGACTGGGGTAGTGAGCGCATTCTAGGTTTTTATTAATCTTTGATCTTATATTGTGATTGTGTGTGAGTAAAACTATGATCTTTTGATATGAACTTCTTGTATTCATAATGGAGAATTCTCATTGTATGTGTATTAAATTGTTGTAAGTTTTTGTGTAAGATCATATATATAATGTATTTAGCAATAGCTAAAATCGAAATACTTTAGACTATTTGCATAATAATGAATTTAGATTATAGAAATGTCTTGAATCCAGTCATAAAATACATCACGTGAGAAACTGCATATCGATTTACATAGCCAAGGGCCAAATGAGCAAATGAGATAGGCGTCATGAGGGATGGCACTCATATGTGCTGCAGTCCCCAATCGGAGACTACGACCCATATGACAGTGGCCTCATTAGTTTCCATTGATTACCAAACTTTATACTCTTATATACAATAGAACTCATCTAAGTTGTAATTATAACTTCTTTGTGTCAAAATCCATTATGTCGTATGCACCTATAATTCGTTGGCATCACTTGTCACTCTATATATATATATATATATATATATATATATATATATATATATGAGTGAGTGTGTATTCAAATCTGAATTCGAAGGTAATATTAAATGAAGTTTCACTTGCATAGATCTCTACAAGTCTATTTCGCTATAGAATATGTACTGTAAGGAATGTAACTGGCATTGCCAGTCAATCTTAATTTGTGGTTATTTAATTAATAATATATATGTATATTTACTCATAATTGTGTGTGTGTGTGTGTATATATATATACTGGTATTTGTATCTCTATAAATTGTTTTATTTGTTGTAACAGCATTTAGAAAATGGTAAAATCAATGGTTTTATTCATTGTTGTGCAAATTTCTTTGTTTAACATATATATATATATATATATATATATATATATATATATATATTCTATTTCTGTATTGAAAATGAAAAGGGCAACAAAAGATATTCTATTTTATTTTATAAAATTGTAATGGAAATAATCGATCTATTTTATAAACCTAGTGTTTGAGTAAACATATATGTTGAATTGAGATTTACCTTCATCAAATTGTTATTATAACAAGGAATCAACATGATAGTAAACAAAAGATGAAATTTGAATATTAAATCTGATAAAATCATTACATTTAGAAAACTATTAAATATGAAAATTGATATAAAACACTGGGAATTGGAAAACTTGAACAACAATCAAACTAGTCGAATGAATTAAATGACAAAACTGTATTTGTATTATGAAATGGATTCTTGTATATGGAAAAATGAGCTTAGAAAACTGTGCTTTGTATGTATTTTGGTAAAGTATGAACTTTCAGGACAGGATGTCGAATGTGGGCTCCCAGAGATGATAGTTTTACTTTTTCTAAAACTATCATTTTATTTATTTGCTTGGCCAAGCTACTGTACCATTGAAACAAATGGATTGTTTAAAAAGCCTAGATTATGTTATGTCTCTTCCATATCCTAGTTGCAAGAGTTATGTTATTCTAGGTTAGGATGCATATAGGCAACAGACACGCATCGAGTGATTCCCTCCTACTTACACTATTCCAAGTTGCTATTCTCCTTGTGCAGGGTCGGTGCTTTCTTCAAGTAGGAAGAAACCCGGGGAAGTTTAGTACTTCGTGGTTGGGTGGAAAAAGTGCCTCAACCACTCTCTTGGTCTTGGCTTACGGATGATCGAAGGATCGAGATAGTCAAGTTCAGATATTATTATAGACATGGATATTTACTTCATATTATTCTTTTGTATGGCTAGTTTAGCCAAGTTGTATGTGTAACTTGATTCATTAATATGTTGATGTATTACTTCCTTTGTAACATTGAAACAGATGTTTTGTAACACCAAGTTGGATGTATGTAACTAGATTTGTAACTCATTCTAGTATATGGATAATTATTCTTATTGATGGATTCTCGCCATTCTATGTTATTATGGATATTTAGAAACTGTTATTGAATTATTACCTATCTTTGGAATATTCTTTGCTTTTGAGTTCTTTGTTTAGTTTGTAAATTTCCACACCTTACATTTGGTATCAGAGCACTAGGTTCAACTCTAGGACTTATGCCTAATTACACTTTAATGAAATGTTTCCAGAGTAATCCATATGGATACTAGATTCACTTACCAGCGTGGGGGTGGATCTCAAGGGTGGATCCTGTGGTGATCCATATGAGAGTCTGGATTAGATTATTGCCATGTTGAATTAGTAAGAGGCCAGAATGGATGGAATAGAATAGGAAATGTGAACGGGTGAGCCGAGGGTGAATATAGGGTTAAATGAGGAGAATAGGGAAGAGGCTCATGTAGAAAACCTTTAGACAAAAAGGAACCCTAATAAACAAGAGAAAGTGCTTGAAGAATTGGGCAAAGACCTCAAGAAGGTTGCCCCAGCAAAATTTGATGGAAAAATAATTGGAGACGTAGCATAAGCTTGGATGATCAAGATGGAGAAGTATTTCTCCCTGAGGAATTTATCTAGTGAGATGAAGGCTATTTGGGTATCATACCAAGTCACTGGTGAGGCTGCCACTTGGTGGGATAACAAGAAGGCTGAGAAGTGGTTGTTGCCTAGCGAGGTGACATGGGAGCAGTTTTTACAAATATTTAGAAAAAGGTGGCTACCACAGTTATATTTTGATAAGAAAATGACAGAATTTCAAAATCTCACACAAGGTGGTATGACGGTAACAAAGTATTGGGAGAAATTTTCCCACTTGCTTAAGTATGTGCCTCAGTATCAGCAGGATGAGAGGTTTCAAATTCATAAGTTCATTATGGGGCTTAGGCCTCAAATTGGATCTGATGTGGATATACATAATCCTTCCATGATGGATGAAGTTTTTGAGAAAGCTATCAAACAAGAATAGAAATTACAATAGGTGGCTAACTATAGGAAAAGTAGAGATGCAAAATATGGTAACAAGAAACTACAAGGAAATAACTAGGGAAATAACAATAAGCAGATCAAAAATCTTAAGAGAGGGAATAATTCTCAAGAAGGAAATCAGAACAGCAACAAGAAGGCAAACAATAAAAATAACAACAGCAATAACCGGATGGATTTTTCAGATAGACCCAAAGCACCCTGCGGTAGCTACTACACTTGTAGAGGTGAGCATTATGTCGGTGTGTGTCTTCAAAGGGGGAACAATCTGAAGAATTGGAATCAACACCACATTCATGTGGCGATGGATAATCACCAGGCAAATTTCCAGGCCACACCAATCTAGTTCTCAGGTAAGCTTTTTGGATGCCCTGTTTCAATTTTAATTGATATCGGTGCCATTGAGTGCTTTGTAGACCCTAGTGTTATATCTAAGTTATCAGTCAAACCAGGGTTTATGGCAAATTCATGGAAGGTACAATGTGGAAACCAGGTAGAGAGAATGGTAGAGCATTGTCTTGCATGCAGTGAAATTGAACTTCCAAGTTTTGAGACATAGGTCAATTTGTATGTTGCACCCCTAGGATCATATGATGTAATTATGGGAATAAACTGGATTGCAGAGCATAAGTTTGCTATAGATTGCGAGGAGAAAATAGTCAAATGCTTAGATGATCAGGGTAATTTGGTTGAGATTCATGGATTCAAAAGGCCCTTAGAGCTCAAGCAGATTTCTGCCATGCAATTAAAAAAGGCCAATAGAAAAGGGAGTGTTATTTACATAGTAAAGGTCAGGGATCTTGATATCTCAGATTCGTCAGCTTATGACCATCCTATCTTGAAGGAGTTCAAAGATGTCTTTCCTGATGAACTGACTGAGTTACCTCCAAAATAGGAATTTGATTTCTCAATTGAATTGTTACCTTGTACTGAGCCTTTGTCAAAAGCACCGTACAGAATGAACACAACTGAATTGTATGAGCTAAAGGCACATTTGCAAGAATTGCTTAACTAGGGTTTCATAAGACCAAGCGTGTCTCCATGGGGAGCACCTATCATTTTTGTAAAGAAGAAGGATAGCACTTTAAGATTATGTATTGATTACAAAATGTTGAATAAGGCCACCATCAAAAATAAATATCCACTCCCTAGAATTGATGAGTTGTTTAACCAGATGAAAGGAGCAAAGGTATTCTCAAAAATTGATTTGAGATCGGCATACCACCAACTTAGAATAAAGGATGAAGATATTTTAAAGACTACCTTTAGGACCAGATACGGACACTACGAGTTCATGGTGTTATAGTTTGGGCTAACTAATGCCCCGGTAGCTTTCATGAATTTGATGAATAGGGTTTTTTGGGATTGCTTAGATGACTTTGTGCTTGTTTTTCTTGATGATATACTAATATACTCCAAGTCAGAGGAAGAACATGACAAACATCTGAGGATAGTATTGCAGCGATTGCGGGATCATAAACTCTTTGGAAAGATGTCAAAATGTACCTTCTACCAAACTAAGGTTCACTATTTGGGCCATGTTATTTCAGCTGAGGGGATAGTAGTGGACCCAGATAAGATAAAGGCAATTATGGAGGGGCCAGCGCCACAGAATGTGTCAGAAGTCTGGAGCTCACGCACTTCAAATGTGGAGGCACTATCTTTTGGGGAAGCCTTTTGGCCTAAAGATAGATCATTTGGGATTACAGTACATATTTACTCAACGCAATTTGAATGCTCAATAGAGAAGATGGTTGGAGTTCTTGAGCGAATATAATTTTGGCATTGAATATATAAAAGGAAAAGAAAATAGAGTAGCAGATGCCCTGAGTAGAAGGAGACATCTCACAGCCATGATAATAGTAAAGTCAACTTTTAGACAGTAGGTGACGCAAGCTTTGCCAGGTGATGAGTTTTATGATAGGGCAAAGCAATCCCTAGAGCAAGATCCTTCGGATCATAGATATGATGGATATGTATTCGAGTCTAATGGACTCTTGAGCTATCAAGGATGAATGTATGTTCCAAATGCAGCAGGATTGAGGGAACTTGTGCTAGAAGAGTTTCATAACGCACCTTATTTTGGGCACCCCGGTGTAACAAAGATGATAGAAGGACTCAAACCATTGTATTTCTGGCTTGGACTTTGGAGAGATGTTATTTCTTGTGTAACCTGATGCTTAGAATGTCGGCGAGTTAAGGTTGAGCATGTACATCCGGTAGGACTTCTTTACCCACATATAGTGTCGAAATACAAATGGCAGGTAAGCACTATGGATTTCATTCAAGGGTTGCCTATGACCAAGACTCAACATGACATCATCTTGTTAGTGGTTGATAAATTGACAAAGGTTGCCCATTTCATTCCTGGTAACCTTAAGGATGGCTCTTTAGTTTTGGCGAAGAAGTTTGTGCAGAAGATTTTTCTATTTGCACATAGTACCTAAAACAATCATCTATGATAGCGATACACGGATGACCTCTAGATTTTGGACCACTTTGTACGCTTCTTTGGCAACAAAACTAAACTTTAGTTCAGCGTATCATCCTCAGACCGATGTTTAGACTGAGAGGGTGAACCAGGTAGTAGAGGATCTTCTCAGAATGTACTATATGGATCAGTAGCATAAGTGGGAGGAGTACTTGCCTCTAGTTGAATTTTCTTATAATAACTCTTTTCACGCCTCTTTGGGTATGGCACCTTTCAAGGCTTTGTATGGTCGCAAGTGTCAGACAGCTATCAGCTGGGATAGAGTGGAAGATAGGATTGTCATAGGACCAGAGATGTTGAGAGAAATGCAAGATCAGATGAAGCTCATTAAGGAAAAGTTGAAGCAAGCTTTAGATCGACAGAAGAGCTTTGCGGATAGAAACAAAACCTTTAGACAGTTCTCAATGGGAGACAAGGCCTTCTTGAGGGTTCAACCATAGAAGAGTTCAATATCATTTGGGAAGGGGTCAAAGCTCACCCCTAGATATGTTGGACCATTTGATGTCTTGGAGGTTATTAATCTGCTTGTGTACAGACTTGCTCTACCACTGGCTCTTTCTCAGATACATAATGTCTTCCATGTTTTAGTACTTAAGCGATATCATCCGGATGCATCTCATATTCTTGACTGGCGTGTATTGTAGGTTCACGATCTAGGGGTGGTGCTAGTGGAGCCCACCAAGATTCTGGAGAGGCGCAATGTTAAGTTGCGGAACCGCATTGTGGTGCAGTATAGGGTCCAGTGGGACCAGTATTCAGTGGATAGTGTCACCTGGGAAAATGCAGAGGACATTGATAGATCATTTCCTCATTTGAGATTCTAGTTTATTTTCATTATGCATATGATGACACTTGTTTTATTATTGATACTTAATGTGTAAGACTCTTTATGTAGATGTTTTGTTATAAGACATCGAGATGATGTCTCTTCCAAGTGGGGAAGGATGTCACGTCTCAAACTTTGATACTATTTGTGGTTACTTTTTGTGGAAATAAGCTATGGATAATTATGTGTGTGTTAGATAGATAATTTATTATTTTGAAAGATGAATGATTATTTTAATATGAAAAGATGTAATGAAATGAATGTAATATTCATGTTAGTAATGTTTCGACTATTTGGTTACTAACCTATTAATGAGAAATTGGAGTTTATTATAAATTGCAGGTTGTCGAAGACAAGGGTGTGGTTGAGGTAAGGGAGATTAGAATCCTGGGAGGGTTAATATGGAGTGGATATCTCACACACACTTCACGTAGAGACATGTAGTTGCATTTGTTTGCATATTAAATTATTCTATTTTATAAGTGGTTTAGTTGCAGTTTAATTTAGATGATTTTATTATATAGTTTAGTTATTTGTGATTTAATTAGTTTATTTAATTCCTTGATAATCAAATATTGAGTGTGCATAGAAAAATAAAATAAATGATTTAGTTAATTATTTGATTTTATTTGAGAAAATATTTTATTAATTATTATTTTAGAAATAATTGTGGCAAATTTATTTAGTAAATTACTTCTGGTTATTTAAATTTAAATTTAAATTATTAAATCTATGTCATTTCGAAATTAGAATTATTCTTTATAATTCTGTTGTAAAATTTAGTAATAAAATTAGTCATTAAATATGTGTTTTTAAAAAATAGAAATGTGTTTTATTTGATAAATTAGAAATAAATCTTAGAAAAAGAAAACAAAAAGATAGAAACAAATAGAAAAATAGAAGAAGACTCAAAATTAGAAAAAGACAAAAACAAAGCAAAATTAGAAACTGGAAAAAGATAGAAAGAAAGAAAGATTGAAAAAGAAATAATACAATTTAAAAAGAGACAACTCTCTCATTCTCAAACACATAGAAAAACTCATTCTCAACTTGCATTCTCAAAAATTATTTTTCTCATCTTTGAAAATTGAATATGAAAACAAAAGAATTGTTGAAGGATTTTTGGGCAAAAAGGGGGAGAACAGTTCAGACCAAGGAGCTTCTGGAAGACTATGAGATTCAAGCATTTGATTGGGGTAGTGAGCAAATTTCAGGTTTTTATTTAATCTTTGATCTTATATTGTGATTGTGTGTGAGAAAAACTATGATCTTTTGATATGAACTTCCTCTATTCGTAATGGAGAATTCTCACTGTATGTGTATTAAATTGCTATAAGTTTTTGTGTAAGATCATATATGTGTGTGTGTGTGTGTGTGTGTGTGTGTGTGTGTGTGTGTGTTGATAACTGAGAGGGGGGGTGAATCAGTTATCCTAATTATTTCTGCTTTCTGAACTTTCTTAATAATTAATGCAGCATTAATTCAATAAGCAAACATAACCATGAAATGGAAATACACATCACACAATATTTTTGATGTGGAAACCCTGTTAAGGGAGAAAACCATGGGGTGATTAACCCAAGGATTATTCTCTGTTAGAAGAATAAAGAAAAATAAAATGGCACTTGCCAATTAGGGCTCACTGCCCGAGCACACTGCTCACAAGAGACTCACTGTCTACAAAAAGAGTGTTATACAATACTTGAACTGATTGGGAGCATCTACATATGCTGAAGTTCAGTTTTGGTTAGGCTCAGTACACTGATCTGCTGCACTTCATCTTTCCTCTTTTCTTATGTTGCTTTCTTTCACATACCGGACCTTCCTTACTACTTCTGCTCTGCTCTTCTGCTTTTATTCGCACATTACTAATGACCACGACACACCTCACAACTAAATCCATCTTGTATATATAATCACACAAGTGATTTCATCACCTTTCTAGTCGGCACCTAGAATAGTCAATCTTTTCACAAACTCTGATCTGTCAGCTAAATCCTTGCACAAGTAATGCAGATCAAGCATATACTTGTAGAAATCATTAATCATGTCGGCCAAACATAATTCATGCCTTCATAACCTTTACCATCATCAGTAACACATCTGGAATAAAGTCTGATGTTCTGCCAGTCAGTTCTTCCTCTGTTCATACTGTCACTCAGGAACCCGGTACTCAAGTATTCATATCTTTTTCCTCATCTATCACCGGAGGCTAAATCCTTGGAATCTATCACTCAAGGTAGTCCTCTTGACTTCCCCAAATCTGCACTTCACCAAGATACTTCCTCTGAGAGATCTGGACCTGTCTGTCGGACCTCGCCACATGCTCTGTTCTTGTTTACCGGACCACAACATTCTTCACTCTGACTTCCGGTAGAGACACACCATGTCCTGCGGATGTGTGGGATGAACTTTGTTGCCATCAATGACAACAATAATGAATCCATATTGTGTCTCTTGCCAACAATATATATATATATATATATATATAATGTATTTAGCAACAGCTAAAATTGAAATACTTTAGACTGTCTGCATAATAATGAATTTAGATTATAGAAATGTCTTGAATCCAGTCATAAAATACATTGCATGAGAAACTGCATATCGATTTACATGGCCAAGGGCGGAATGAGCAAATGAGATAGGCGTCATGAGGGATGACACTCATATGTGCCACAGTCCCCAATCGAGGACTACGACCCATATGAGGGTCACCTCATTAGTTTCCATTGATTACAAAACTTTATATTGTCATATACAATAGCAATCGTCTAAGTTGTAATTATAACTTCTTTGTTGTCAAAATCCATTATGTCGTATGCACCTATAATTCGATGGCATCGCTTGTCACTATATATATATGAGTGAGTGTCTATTTGAATCTGAATTAGAAGGTAATATGAAATGAAGTTTCACTTGCATAGATCTCTGTAAGTCTATTTCGCTATAGAATATGTATTGTAAGGAATGTAACTGGAGTTGCCTATCAATCTTAATTTGTGGTTATTTAATTAATAATATATATATATGTATTGCGTATATATATATTCTATTTCTGTATTGAAAATGAAAAGGGCAGCAAAAGATATTCTATTTTATTTTATAAAATTCTAACGGAAATAATGGATCTATTTTATAAACATATTGTTTGAGTAAACATATATGTTGAATTGAGATTTACCTTCATCAAATTGTTATTATAACAATGAATCAACATGATAGTAAATAAAAGATGAAATTTGACTGTTAAATCTAATAAAATCATTACATTTAGAAAACTATTAAATATAGAAATTGATATAAAACACTAGGAGCTGGAAAACTTGAACAACAATCAAACTAGTCGAATGAATTAAATGATAAAACTATATTTGTATTATGAAATGGATTCTTACATATGGAAAAATGAGCTTAGAAAACTGTGCTTTGTATGTATTTTGGTGAAGTATGAACTTTCAGGATAGGATGCCAAATGTGGACTCCCAGAGACGATAGTTTTACTTTTTCTAAAACTATCATTTTATTTATTTGCTTGGCCAAGCTACTGTACCATTGAAACAGATGGATTGTTTAAAAAGCCTAGATTATGTTATGTCTCTGCCACATCCTAGTTGCAAGAGTTATGTCATTCTAGGTTAGGATGCATACAAGCAACAGGCATGCATCAAGTGATTCCCTCCTACTTACACCATTCCAAGTTGCTAGGCACCTTGTGCAGGGTCGGTGCTTTCTTCAAGTAGGAAGAAACCCGGGGAAGTTCAGTACTTCGTGGTTGGGTACCACTCTCTTGGTCTTGGCTTGCGGATGATCGGAGGATCGAGGCAGTCAAGTTTAGATATTATTATTGACATGGATATTTGCTTCATATTATTCTTTTGTATGGCTAGTTAGCAGAGTTGTATATGTAACTTGATTCATTGATATGTTGATGTATTACTTCCTTTGTAACATTGAAACAGATGTTTTGTAACACCAAGTTGGGTGTATGTAACTAGATTTGTAACTAATTCTAGTATATGGATAATTATTCTTATTCATGGATTCTTGCCATTCTATGTTATTATGGATATTTGGAAATTGTTATTGAATTATTACCTATCTTTGGAATATTCTTTGATTTTGAGTTCTTTGTTTAGTTTGTAAATTTTTGCACCTTACACTAGCTGACTAAATGTTTCATGGAGTATTAAACTTTGTGTCACCTTATAGCTAACACAGATCATTTTGGAAGTTTGAGATTACTATATATTTGTTCCCACAATCATTTGAGATCATTAAGAAAAATAATGAAGAATTACAACAAGAAATTGGTGGTCTGAATGCAAGCTTCAAGATGAGGGTCCAGGATAGATTTTGATGATGAATACACAAAAGAGACAGAATGTACTTACTTTCATTTGAAGATAATAGTTTTCCATTTCCATTATTAAACATCTATGGACTAGCATGTAAGAATCCCATTGCAGCAAATTATAATTAGTTTACATTCCTTAATCCAATAAAGATAGTGTTATTGTTTCTATAAGATTTTGTTGTCTAGTATGACTATTTATTTGGCTATACGATTGAATAATCCTGCATTGGATCCTCTACCCATGACTGCATTAAGTGGTATTGGAGTGTAAGTTTCAAATCTTGAGGAGAGCAAGTGTTCCAAAGATTCTACTTGTGAATAGATTGTCAAACTAAGGTGACCTACACAAAACTTGTCAACAAATCACTATTTGAGAGGTAATTGCAAGGGGTGATTGTAGGTGGATTGTCAATATGAGGCATTTTACAACTAATCACAAGAAAGATGTTGTTACAAAGAGTCTAAGGTGTTACTAACATTCCTAGAAAATTTGATGAAGTATTGAGAGAGGTAAGGGAGAATAGAATTTAGTTGCAAGCTTTGGAGGAAGATAGAAAAAGGATCAAAGCCCAAGGGATAATGATGAGAGTGATGTGGAAGAAGATGCAAGGGAAGACATAGAAGAAGAATTAGATTAGGTGAAGGTATTAATGGCTATTTCCAAAATTAGTAAGAGACCTAGGATTGAGATTTTTAAGTACTATGGTGATTTGAACCCAAAAGAGTTAGGTTTGCAAATACCAAGCTAAAAGCACATGCTACTATTTTGTGGAAATAAGTACAATTAGAAAGAAATGAGAGGGGAAAGGAAAGAATAACAAAATGGGATATGCTGGTTGAAAAGTTGAAAAGGTAATTTATACCAATGGACTATGAACTAGAATTAACAAAGAAATTGTAAATCATGAGATAAAGGGATAGGACTATGACGGAGTACAATGAATAATTTCACAAGTTGATCATTAGGACATAGCATAGTGAAGAAGACAAAGGAAAGGTTGCAAGATACATCAATAGGTTGAGAGAAAGTATCCAGGAGGAGCTAAGTCTAGTTAGGTTAGCCACCATAGAGGAAGCATACCAATTTATGATCAAGGTAGAAGATAAGCTGAATAGAAGGTTATAGAGTAAGCAAAATAAACTAAGAAGAAGAGAGAAGAGACCCGAGAGGGAGAGATCACAGTGCGGTGATAGAAGACCATACCAAGAGGAAAAGAGAACTAACAATATCTATCACAAGGATGATGGCACTTACCACAATAAAGGAAGGAGTCACATCACTTACCATAAAATAGGAAGATAACAGTTACTATCTCAAAGAAAAAGGAGAGGGTGATACTAGAGATGGATATCAAAAGGGAAGAGGAGGATATGGGAGGAAAGAGAAAAGGTCTTTTATAGTAACACGTTTCAAGTGTAGAGAAGAAGGGCACATAGCATTCGAATGTTTTCAAGGTCAAGCAAAGTAGGAAGAAGGTGGCACTAGAGTTGTATATGGGGATGAGAAACCTTGAAGACCATATTAGTTAGATGATAACCCTAAACATGGATAATCTCTAGTGATTAGAAGGGCCTTGTTGAAGTTCCATGAGGAAAACGAACCAATACAAAGAAAGAACCAATTTGAAACTAGATGCAAAGTTGGAGGAAAGTGAACTATAAAGTTTTTATTGATAATAGGAGTATAGATACCTTGGTATCTAAGGAAATGGTTGAGAAATTGAATTTGAAGAGGTAAAAACACCCAAACCCTTATGTGATTTCTTGGCTACAAAAGTAACATAAGGTAATGGTCAATGAGTAATGTTGGGTGAGATTCAAGTTAGGGGGTTACCATGATAAAGTCTTGTGTGATATAATGTCGATGGATGTATGTCATCTACTATTGGGGAGCCATGGAAATTTGACTAGTATTCTATACATGATGGAAGAAAAAATACATATATTGTAACCAGGGATTGCTAGAGACACGGGTTGATGCCACTAAAATATAGATAAGATTAAATTTTGTGGAAATTGTAGGATATGCTTGGTGGGTGGAAGGAAGTTCTTGAATGAACTAAGTCATTAATATATTTGTTTTGCATTGATTCCCAAGATGTGTAGCACCATAGATGCAAAGAACACCACCATAAGTAATGAGGAAGTCTCATAAAAGATTTTAGAGTTATTAATAGAGTACTAAATAATCATATCAAACATGTTAGAAGGATTTCCACTAGTAAGGAGTATCAATCATCATGTATGGACTTGATTTTGGGAGACCATTTGCCAAATAAAGCACTTTATAGGATGATGCCAATAGAAAATGATGAATTGAATAGGTAGGTACAAGAGTTATTAAGGAAGGGCTTGATCAAGGAGAGTTTGAGCTCATGTGTGATAACAATAGTACTAGCACTTAAGAAGGATGATGAGTGGAGAATGTGTACTAATCCTAGAGCAATCAATAAGATCGTAGTAAGGTATAGATTCCCATTGCCAAGGATGGATGATATAATAGACTGCCTAAGCAAAAAAAAGTACTTCACCAAGATTGACTTGAAGAGTGGCTACCATCAAATCAAAATACGGGAAGGAGATGAATGGAAAATAATATTCAAGATGAATGAAGGATTGTGTGAGTGGCTAGTTATGCCTTTTGGATTGACTAATTATCGGCCTCATTTTTGAACTCGGTGATTTTTAAACTTTTCCTTGATTGTTGAAATTGCAAGCATCATCTAATTTGAGTTCCTTTGTCCTAATGACCTATTCAAGTTAGGCGTCCTTGTTTGTAAATGCCTTATCAACTTCAAATTGCTTGTTGAACCCAAGTCATTGATTTTCATTCATAGTCGAAAAATGTCAATGTAGCAAGTTTTTCGCACCTTCAAAGATTGTTTTATCTAATCATGTTTTTGTGGAGTCATTGCATTATGCTCAGATGTATTCGTGAATCGGAAAATTATTCATCACTTCAATTCGAAGCAGTCATGCAATTTTAAAACACAGGCCACAAAAACAATAAAATTGGGAAATTTGGGATTTTGGCAACTTTTAAAACTGTCGAACTTGCCGAAAATATTTGGCAACAGTCATGACTTACGGGTTTGCAACTCTCGAAAGTCACATTTTTGGCAACATTAAGGGTTTGCAAACTTTTGAAGTTACTAAAAGTGAATTGTTTTAGGCATACCTTCTGGTTTGCGAACTAATAAAAGTCTCGAAATATGTTATTTTTGGCAAGTTCTTAGGTTTTAAAACCTGCCAATCCGAAAATCCTAGAGTTTGTGAATTCTCCTTCCTATCAATCCACACATCTCTGCAAAGAATGATTTCTCTAGAAATAAATTGTGGGAGTCCATCAGCTCAATAGCTCTGTTGGGAGGTGAAATAGAAATCTTTTGGTGAATTGTCTAAATGAAAGTTATTCCGTGGCCGCCATTATTGCAGGCCACTGGCTAAATATATTTGGCATGTGTAATGCCGAATTCTATAACCATTGTCAGCATTCTTTCTATGCAGTGTTCAATAGGAACTTTGGAACAAGGTATGGAGCCCCATCAAAGCATAATGAAAGGGATCTTTGTCATATATATATAATAAAAAATGCTCTGGTAAAGATGCACGCCAAATGTGAAATCTTAAAACAAAGAAAATGAACTGTTTGACTAAATCCCTCAAAGAAATCTAGTCTCATAGATTACAAAGGTGCAGGTGCAAACACACAACGAATTTGGTTGAAATGGGCATTAGAAACTTTCAGGAAAATGCAATCGGCAGGTGTAAAACTAGACTCCACAACCCTCTCCAGTTCCCTCTTTGTGTGCTGAAATGGAAGCTTTAGAATAGGATATCAACGCAGCTATTTTATTGGATATCAATGTGAAGTGTGAGAGCGTAGATAAAAGATGTGAACTGTTGCCTTGAAGAAATGTGATCTCATAAAATGCAATGGTAGCAGGATATACACAAATTGAAGTTGTTGAATAGACGTTGTGAGAATATTTATGCCATTACTTTGCTAATAGTTTTCCTGTGTGTGACAGAAAAGGGAACTTTCAACAACATATATATCAACACCAAGAAAAACGTAAACGAAAGGGGAATTTTTGTCAGCTATTATATCTGGAAGTGAGCTGGTAGATACGTAAATGGAATGTGGAAGCATTCACAAGGCACATTAACTATTTAGCAAAGTGTTTCCAAAGAAGGTGTCTCATGGACTGCACTAGGTGCAGGATATTATACAGAATAAGTTTGTTGAAAAGGCTTTAGAAACTTTCAATCAAATGCAATTGGTGACTACAAAGTCGAACTCCCATAACCTTTACCAGCATCTTTCTTGCCTGTGCTGGCTATCTTGAAGATGCCATAAACTTTATCATTAAGATGCTAGTTAATCCTTTGGTGTTTGTGCAGAAGTGTTTTCTTGAAGTGAGTAGGTTACATGAAATTCAAATGACAAATAAATTGATGAAAGATAGAGGAATTAAAAAGACCCTGGATATAGTTAGGTTGAGGGCCATAAATTGTCACATGATTTTTGATGTAGGAGACAGATCATAGACACAGAGGACCTATGCAGAGTTGAAGAAATTGATTCAGGAGGTAAAAGTAGGAGGTGAAAGTAGAGTATTTTCTAGGATTCAAGGCATTTACTTAATGATGCCTCGGAGGAGGAAAATAACTACTTCTCTATCACCACTACGAAAAATAGAAATTGTTTTGATACCTTGGATGATTCAAAACCCAACTTCCTTGTTGACAATTCAAAATCTAAGGTTATCACAACAATGTTATTCATTTGCAAGGAAGGGGCGGTGCAATTCTTGAGGATGTAGGTAATAAAGAAAATGGTATTGGTGAATCTCTAATTGTGCTCTTGGAATGTAAATCTCCAAATAGAGATGACTACATATTCCATAATGAAAGTGATCTGCATGGTCTATAATTTCATTCTCTGTACAGTTATGACCTCGTAGCTTCAGATTGTCAAAATAAATTCAACTTAGAAAATGCTATTTATCATAAAGATTACACATTCAACCTCGAGAAATAAATAGTACTATTGATGGAAAGCAATCTAATGGGATCAAACTAGATTTGATTTTGAATTCTATATCTGAGAGTGTAAGACAAAAAAAAATTATGTTCTGCTAATGGAAGATGGGAAGCCCGCTGAAATCTGTGAGGCCAAAGAGGATGGTTCAACATGATATGACAGATCATTGTGGAGCCAAATCACCATGTTTTAGATAAATTTATATTCTTCCAGTACAAGATCTAGAACATTTCATATTCAGATCAGCAAGCCTGATGCAAGAAATCACAATTTCATGGGAAAAGGGAGTAATTGGTGGAGATACAATTTCTTCTCAGAAATAGGAAAGAGCCTAAAATTGTGTACAGCGCTTTGCACTGCACTGTATATTGGATGGTGAAGGCATTGAAGATAACCTCATTAAGAGTCAAAGTCTCCATTTTGGAGATAAATAATGGAAAGGCTTCTAACCCATTTTCCCCTGGTGTTACTTATATTAGCTGATCCATGAATTGAAGATGCTAGGTAAAACTGGAAGTATAGAAAAAAGTTAAGAATGTGACTTCCATCTAGGGTAGTGAAGCTGGGAAGATTACAAAGAAGGTTTTAAAAGTAGAAAAGAGGGGAAATGTCAATAGAACTCTCACTAATGAAAGAAATTTCTGTAGCCACTGTTTGATAATAATATATGTGCTCAAGAAAAGTCGAAGACTTATGCTTATAAATATGGTTGGATCGGAAAACCATAGATCAGGCTGGCTCTGTGGCATCTGAGGTAAAAAAAAAAAAAAATACAGACGAGTAAAATTAATCAAGAAAACACTGCACTAAAGAGAGTGAACTCAAACACTATCAGGAAGTTGTACGTTCATGCGTTAGGGCGTTTCATGCAGTTAAAATTTCTTAAGGAATATGCCCAACAAAATACATATACAAACAAGCACCTACAACTCATGCCATATACTATAATAGTCATTTACCTATCAATTTCAAGTTGAGGCATACCTCTTTATTATATAGTTTATTTAATAATGTTTTAACTCATTTTTATGAGTTAAATGTTGTGTGCACGGGAAAGTGAAGCCTGTTTTATTTATTATTTGTAATTGATTTTCAATAATCAGTTATGCTTTCAATAGGAGGGAAATTCTATAAATATGTGAACAGAATATAAAGCAAGGGATCTTTTTCTGGTTTCTGGTTGGGAGAGCTTTGGAGAAGAGTTTTTTTCTCTGTATTTCTGGCAAAGATTGATTATCTTTCCAACACAGCCATTGTATAGGGATTTTTGGGAAATTGTGTCTTCTTATTTCATTGAAGAATCGTAGGAGTTTTGACAACATTGTGTCAAATATTTCTTCATGGATTGTAAGTTTTTCGTATGTTAGTTTGCAATCATTCTTTGATATTTCTCTGTTATATTTGGTTGCACCTGAATTTAATACAGAAACTTTGTGTTCTGAGTTGGTTACATATTCTTTGTATGTTCAATATGTGACCATTTTCTTACTTGTTTATATGTTAGGAAGGGATAGTTGCCTATCTTATCAGTTATTGTTTGTGGGCACGAATTTTGTGTCACTTGTTTCTACTCATTTTTATTCTAAGTCCATTCTTGGGAACCTTGGGTGTTTTTCTTATGTCTCTCATCTAGGGTTTCTTTATTTTCCTTTTCTTTAGTTTCTTTTCCTACTTTATGGTCAAAAGCATACCCTAAAAATTTCAAATGAAATCATACAAGGGAGCTGCCCCTCTTAAAAGTAGAGGAAGGTCATCATCCCATTGGTGATATCCTCAACTATTGTAGGCAGTTTTGTCACCATTCTTTCGGCAAGTCATAGTTTTCCTAACTTTTTCAAAGTAACAAATCTGTTTACTAACACTAAAGCACCAAATACATTTATGTAGTTGATGAATGAGGTATTGAGAATTTTTTTGGGTAAGCTTGTAATAGTTTACTTGGATGATATTCTAATTTTAGTAAGACTAAAGAGGAACACTTGGAGCATATCAGGTGAGTACTATAGACGTTGAGAGAAGAAAATTTGTTGATCAATTTGAAAAAGTGTAGCTTCATGAAGGAAGAACTGGTGTGTTCGAGATTTGTGATCTCAACTAAAGGTTTCAAAATAAACTCCAAGAAAGTCAAAGCCATTGTAGAGTGGCCTACACCAACAAATATTGGGGAAGTAAGATCTTTTCATAGATTGGCAAGTTTCTAAAAGAATTTCATCAAAAAAATTAGTAGCATTTGTGTTCCATTGACTAAGATAATGAGAGGGGACAAGAAGTAATTCAAATTGACTATCAATGCAAATAGGAGCTTTGAGTTGATGAAGAAGAATGTAATAGAACAACCAGTATTAGCCTTATTAGATTTCAACATGATATTCCAAGTTGATTGTGATGTAAGTGGAAATGCAATTGGGGTAGTCCTAAGCCTAGAGGGAAGACCGATAGCTTACTTCAACGAAAATCTGAATGATGTCAAGTGGGGATAATTAAGTCTATGACCGTGAATTTTATGCCATAGTGCAAGCATTGAAGATGTGGAGGCATTACCCATTACCTAAGGATTTTGTGTTGTATACTGACCATCAAGAACTATAGTACTTGAATAACCAAAGTTAGTTGAACCAAAGACGTATGCGATGGGTGGAATTCATGCAAAGTTACACTTTTGTGCTAAAAAATAGGAGTGGGAAGTCCAACAAGGTCATTGATGCATTAAATAGAAGATAGAATCTGCTAATAAAAATGAGGGTAGAGGTAGTTGGTTTTGAGGAGCAAAAACATTTGTATGAAGATAATCTTGATTTTGTGGAGGCATGGAAGGCATGCAAGGAACTAGTGAGCATGGATAGGAGTAAATGGTTAGACTATTTGATTTAGAATGAGATGTTCTTCAAAGAAAGTAAATTATGTATACCAAGAATCTCTATGAGAGAGAATATGATCAGAGACAAGCATTGTGGAGGTTTGGCTAGACATTTTGGGATAGACAAAATAGTTGCCTTGGTTAGTGATAACTATTTTTGGCCACAAATATATAAGGATGTAAGGAAACTTGTTTAAAGTTGCAGAATCTACCAAGTTTCCAAAGGAAGCAATTAGAATGTTGGATTATATCAATTATTATTGATATCAAAGAAGCCTTGGGAGGACATAATAAGTATAGATTTTGTATTAGGATGGCCAATGACACAATGGAGGAATTGTTCGATACTAGTGGTGGTGGATAGATTTTCTAAGATAGCAAGTTTTATCCCATGTAAGAAGAATAATGATGTGGTACACATAGCTGATTTATTCTATAGAGATGTTGTAAGATTGCATGGTTTACCAAGGAGCATAGTTTCAGACAAGGTTACTAAGTTTGTAGGATACTTTTGGAGGTCCTTGTGGAAAAAGATGAAAACATATTTGAAGTTCAGCTCAACATACCATCACCAGACTAATGGATAAATGAAAGTTGTAAACAATAGTTTGGGAAACCTACTAAGGTGTCTAGATGGTGAGAAGATAGGGAATTGGGACTTGGTTCTATCACAAGCAGAGTTTGCATACAGTAATTTTTAGTAAATAGAAGTATTAGGAAAACATTGTTTCAGATTATAAGTCTTAGTAGTCCAAGGAATGTATTAGAATTGAGGGACATCAATAAGGAAATTAAAAGGCGTGTGGAGGTAGAAGAGTTTGCAAGACACATAAAACAAGTGCATGCGAAACTAAGGAGTCACCTAGAATAAATGAATGAGAAGTACAAGGAGAAGGCTAACAAGACAAAAGAACAAAGAATTTGTGCTTGGAGATGAAGTAATGGTACATCCCAAGAAGGAAATATTTCTAGTAGGAATGTATATCAAACTAAAGATGAAGAAATTTGGCCCTTGCAAGATTGTGAGAAAATTCGACTCAGGGAATGCATATGAAGTAGATTTACCAGAAGGAATGAGAATATCTATTCAACAAATTGTAGACCTATACTAGTATCATGAAGGAGAGTTGATAGGCAGATAGTATAGAGGAGCAAATACAAAATCCCATACCACCACAACCAAAAGAGAAAATCAAAGAAATACTAGATAGTAGAGTTGGGGAGAAGCATCATAAATAGGAAATATGAAGAATATTTGGTGAAATGGAGAGGTAGACCAAAAGAAGACTCGAGCTAGATTTCTAGGGCTGAGGTCAACCGACTTGGTTTTCCTCTAGTCACTAGAAAGTGAGTGACTCACTTTTCAAATAACCTCAGGTGTTTGATGCAAGAGCATCCTAGGGGACAAGAGCAATCTTGCATCACCCCAAAAATATTTTCTTTCACTTATTTTGTTTGTTTGTAGATTTTCATTTACTAGTTAGATGTAGAAGAAGCCATCGTACTTTATTGTAGTTTACATTTTGATCATGTTGTTTTGAGATAATGTTTTATACAAGTATTTGGATACCATACCCACATTTAATTGGATGCATGGAGGCATAATTTGGCTTGAAAACTTACAGTAGCTATCAAACTATCACAATTATAATTTTACCATTGGTCCTGGATCGTTTGAAGTTTGTGACAACCAAGGAACACATGCGAAGATTTATTGGACCGAAGGGAACAAACACTAAGCACCACATGTATTTTCTTTTCCATTGCCATTGTTTTGTTTGACAAACTCGTTTTCACTAGTTGACCACACATTTCATGGAGCATTGAACTTTACACCACCTTGCAAATGATACAAATCATTTTGGAGGTTTGAGATTACTATATATTTGTTCCCACAATCATTTGAGATTGTCAAGAAGAATAAGGAAGAATTGCCATAAGGAATTGGAGGTCCAAGTGCAAACATCAAGATGAGGGTCCAGGATGGAGTTTGATGATGAAGACGTAGAAGAGATAGAATATACTTCGTTTTAGTTTTTCATTTCCATAATTAAATGACTATAGCTTAGCATGTAAGAAGCCCATGGTGGCAGATTGTAATCAATTTATATTCCTTTATCCAATAAAGATAGTGTTGTTTTTGTAAGATTATGTTGTTTAGTGTGATTCTTTATTTTTATGCATGATTAGATAATCCTTAATTTGATCCTCCGCCCATGACTACATTAAAATGTATTTTTTTGTTGATCTTGGGGGTTTATTAAGATTTGACGCTAGGCTGAGAATCCATCCATAAAAGATAATATTTTATGCCCAATAGTGGAGTCTACAAAAATGGTAATATTTGGTAGAGGAAAATCATCTTTAGATGATGTTTTGTTTACACCTCTAAAGTTGGTGCAAATAGGCACACAACCATCAAGTTTTAGCACACATACCATGTTAGACATCTAAGCCAAATAGTCAATTGGTTGTATGAAGTCTACCTTTAGCATCTTCTTTGATTTTGTGAATATTTTGCTTGATTGGTTTTGCATTATGGTCTAGAACAATGTTATGCATTACAATATTGCTAGCAATGTCATGCATGTCTTGTTAAGACCATGAAAAGATATTTCCAAAGTCTTTTAGTAGTACGGACATGTTACATTGTTTCTATTTGTCTAGGAAATACCTTATTTTGAGGATATTTTCTTTGTCCTTTCTTTCCATCTCAATATCAAGAGTACCACCAATCATATGTGTGTTACAATCTTCAATGAATGGTTGGGTAGGTAAAGTGTCATGATCATTGCGTAATGAAGCAAAGTCTTCCCCAAAATATGAAGGAGCTTCAAAGACATGTGGGAAGCATCTATCATGATGAAACATAGGTAATTCATCCTATATTTCTAAGTATTCTACAAGAGCTTTATCATTTTCAAGTGTTTAAAGGAGGGGTAGTGTCCATACAACCCTCAAACCAATTCAAGATAAACCAAAGGTGGGTCTATACCACTACTAATGGCAAAGAACCTATTCCCTTGATATTATTCATTTGAGATATTTGATAGGTTTGATGATGCCTTGTTTCAAACCTAATCCCTTTCCATTGTAGCCAAGCTTTTGCAAAATGTCTATGATCCTTTACCATTTTGACTAGCTAGTTTAGATGAGGATAAATGACATGCACAATGAAGGCTAGTCTTGGATCCATGAGAAGTGACACCTTTGTTAGAATGAGTGTGCACATGAGAATTTGAAGGTTATTTGTCATGTATATCAGAATCTATGGATAAAGGTGAAGAAGTTCGGTTCTCATCTTCTTGTTTATCTCCCTTATGACTTGATGATCTGAAATCTAAAGAACCCCAATCCTCCTTAAGATTGGGGTGACATATAGGTGAGTCAAGAAAGGTTTTTGAAGGTATTATAGGTGCAATTAATTGAATTGGAGTTATAAATGTTTTATCTTTTTCAACTATTTGACAAAATTTATATGGGTTATCATTGGTTATTACTACACATCTCTTGTTGTTATGGATAAACTTAAGGTTGCAATGAAGTGTAGATGAGACAACATCCATTGCATTAATTCATGGACACCCCAAAAGAATGTTATACACTAAGGTTATATGCATCACATGGAATGTCGTGTTGACTATATGGGGCCTAACGTGATAGGCAAAATGAAAGAACCAAGGGATTCATGTATCACATTGTCAAACCCTTTTATGGTTACTTCAGATTTAGGGTGGTTATAGTGATTAACATGAATGACATTTAGAAAAGTTATACTACAAATGTTCAATTCAAATTCATTGTCTATTAATATTATTTTAACTCTCATGTTGTCATACCTTATCGCAATGTATAATAGCTTATATTCCTTAATTACGTGTGGAGGTGGTAACTAGTGGAGTGCAAATGAAATTTGGTTCCCATCTTGAAGTACAAGTTGCAATATTAAAGATAACTTTTTGAGAGTGATATTAGATGGAACAATTGTGCGTGTCAAAATATCTTTCAAGATGTTCTTATGTATTTTGGAGGAACACATCAAATCCCAAAGAGATTCTCTAGCATGTATATTATTGAAAGATCATGTGTATTATACCCCATTTTTGTATGCCTAACCATAGAATGATTTAGCGGTAGAACTAAGGCATGAAAAGTAGAAATAAAATTAGGCTTAACTATATGAGATGTAAAATATAAAGAATCGTAAGCCATATGAATACTAGGATCGTTATGACATGTAGAAAATATATCATCATACAATACAACAATGTCGTGTGTAAAGGAGAAGTATTTTCACATAATGTATTGTTCATAGCCATGGAAGGTGTAGGGATATTATGAGTATCCTCCACAATAGATGTATCGTGAATTGAATCATGTGAAAAGAAGGTGCTTAAAGGTAAGTATACAATTAGGATCAAACACACTACTATCACTCTCCAAAGGAGTGTGTAGCATATGATAATCATGGATGAGTGTAGCAAGGGTATCCAATAGAGAAGGGAAAGCAATAACTTAACTCCTAAAGGAAGAGAAAATACACATGTGATGATGCAATGCCTCCATAAAAAATGTGATCCCATTTTTGTGATCAAATGTCATAAATGAAATGAGAACAAATGGATTACATGTCATAAATTATTAAAATATGCCAAGGATAGAGGACCATGAGAATCCATGACGTAAAAAATATAATGATAGGAATCTAACCAAGGGTGGATGGAGTAGGGTTCACAATGTTATCCAGGAAAAGCTCAAAACTCTATTAGGAGAAGAGGAAGAATATAGGAATGATGTATAATCACCCATAAATCATAATATCACATAAAAATCAAACCTTTAGATGAAGCTCTAGATGGTAGCTAAGGGTGGGTAAGGTGGTCAAAAGTGATATCACACAACAAAGCACAAACACTAGGAGAAAAGATATGAAAAATGATGATGCAACCAAAAAGTGCATATTGAAGTCCTAAAATAGTGAAGGTATAAACCCTAAAGCAAAACCCAAGGGTAGTGTAAGATCAAATGGGTTCACCAAAAATATAAAGTAAAATAACCTATTGCTAATGTTAATCTAGGCTAATTAAATAAATGCAAGCAAATAAAGAATAAATCAACCCAATTAAAATAATAATCAGGTAGAAATGATAAATTGAACAATTAAATGTTATTTTAGGAAAAGTAAATACAAGGGAATAAGGACACTTAGCTCTAAGAATGAAGACGATATAGCAATGAAATATGCTCGCCTCAAGACTAAAAATAGATCCTCTTTGCCTTGAAAATGCCTCAGTACTATCATAGTCTCTTACTGCTCAATGCAGATATATCATGTCATCCGTAAATCTCATCTAGTAAAATGCAAACTTATACTCTTTAGTTCATTGTGATCCCTACCTTTTACTGTTTGTTAAGGGCTGATGGTATTTAAAAATGCTTTAGTGAGATTGTTGGATTGTAAGTCATGTTCTCCTATGTCAACCCCTTTGATTAGGCAGGCCTTATGATCATTGAAATGAGCAAAGGCAACACTCTTTAGTCATGCAAATGCTCTAGAATGATGATTTATATTTAAGTTCCTTTTATTACTTCAAATCAAAAGATTCCTATGATGATTCTTCTTTACAATGCATAAGATTTGTCCTTTATGTTTGATGATAATAAATGCACATTGAATACCTTTAAATATACAGACATGGCCATTAGTCACATAAATGTGTACAAGTCAACTCATGGTTGGAGTGAAATGGACAAGAGTCAACAACATTTGAATTTGAAATGTTTTCAAATTTGGTGTCAATTCAGAGTGGCTTGGGGTCACTCTAACATGTGGGATTGACCCAGGGCATTAAAGTATTACAATCAAGATAATAAGTGGGATGTATAAGCATAAGTGCACAGACAAACAAGATAGATGGCTAACTTGTATGACTATATGTAAATACAGATAAGGTAAAGTCAAATATGTGAAAATATGTGTAGATGAGAATGGATGGAAGATCAAGGAATAAGCCCCAACTTACACAAAATTGCACCATTCTTTGATATGTAACCCATTTCATCAAAATAAGCCCAAAATTAAATAGCAATGAACATGGGTATGCAAATTTCACCATTACAATATCAAACAAAATCTATTTGAAATTTATATAATAAAAATTTGTACTTAGATGTACTGTTGGAAAAGATAGGTTTATTCAACACTTTGTAAACTTCTATAGCCTATTGCAGGTACTCTCAAAATAATAAACTATAACATGATTCCATTCTGGTAACATTTTTAAATATTAGGCTTTTAAATGTTGTACATTAAGGACTTGATTAGCCATTATAACAAAGGATATATACCATCACCCTTCTTCAATATGCTCCTAAAACTTCTAAGATGCACTTCTGAGTAAATCTTGAAATTGTCCCTTCATAGGACCATTAGGTAATTGCCTAAAAGATTTCAGGACACAAAAAGAAAAATGATGTTAGCACCAGCTAGACAAATACCCTATTACACCATGTTCCCATGCAAGAAAAAATAATTTAAAAAGAGAGAGAAGACCTAATAAGCTAATGCATACGTAGTTGGTAAATTAAGTTTATCATTATACATAACAACCACAATCTAGTGAATGCCCATAGGGGCTAAGAAACAAATTAGTTTGTATATGATGAGGGGCAGATCCTAACACATCAACCAGAGGACTTGTGCCCCACAGCCGGCATCTGGGTTCACAGGAGCAAGGCTGGAGGAGAGGGGTTAGTGATTTTTTTTTAGATTTTCTGAAATATAAACTGGCATTTTTAAATGCCGTTGTTTCAAAAAAATGGTAGCCTGATTAGATTCTTCTGTTTGATAAGGAGACCCTTGCACTGCAAATGGTTCCTAGTTTGTCTCTGCACATTTAGAAAAGCTCCCTATCTGCAGCACCTGATGCTAAAAATTCATGACTCCCTCCATGGAACCATTGTCTTTGAAAATCTTCTGAAACAAATAAAATTTTGATGTATACCACTGTGTATCTAATATGATTACATGTCAAATGCCAAAATAACAGCTTCAACTAATATTAAATAGTGAGTATAACAGATTTACAGTATTTTATGTCCAGGTGCCTTGATCAAGAGAGATGATATCACTAATGAAAAATTGAAAATGCACCGAGTCAAATCTCCAAATGGATAACAACAACATTATCAGCCTATTAAAGCAACTTTCATTCAACCAAGCAATGTACAAGCATATCACCACAACTCCCAAGTGACATCAACTACTGATCCTTTCATAATTAATGTTGAACCAATCAAAAATAATTAAAAGCGTTGAGACAATATTCCAAATGGGCACAACACAACATTATCAGTCTCTAAAAGCAAATTTCATTTGAGCATGCAAGGTACACAGGCACATAACCACAACCATTACCTCCATAACTACCATGCAATGGCACCAAGTTTTGAACCATTCAAAATTCATCTTGAACCAATCAAATGTCGACGCAAAAAAAAGCTACACAGTTGTTTACCAGAAACTTTACAATTTCATTTCATGGACTGTGGAAATATCATGTCTTCTACAATCAAACATTGAAAATTTGCCTAGTCCAATTTCAAAATGCAGACAACACCACTATCATCTCTAAAAGCAACTTTCAATTAACCATGAAAGGTACTGGCAGATCACCACAACCATCACCCCCACAATTAACATGCCTTGAGTCCCATTGCAAAATTTTAAAATAAAAAATCAATGCTGGCATGACCATTGACTCCATATTTAGCTAAATATATGCCTAGAGGCATACCATACATATGCCTATATGTCACTGCAAGACACTTAATGGGCCTGGTAATTCACCATAACAAACATGGATAGGGGGAATTGTTTCTGAATTGCAAAAGCATTATGCTCTAGGAAAATTAAAATTATGTATGAACTTTTTCTTCTAATGACCCCTTTAAATACCAGAAACATGACAACAATAATTACCTGCATTCAACTTGAATCAATGATTGTCAAAACCTGGGCATTTAAATTCAGCCTCAAACTATTCACTATTACCTTCTTTACTGTTGAAATAACCTCATCATTTGTGCATGTGCAGGTATTATACAGATCCATAGTGACATTATAATCACATGAGAAAAAACACCATCAATCAATATTTGAAATCCATTTATCAAGATATCAAAATCACATATGGCACATTCAATGCTGACACTGAAACAATATCCATTATGAACTACACAAACAAAAAGCCATAAGATACCAACAATATACATTCTGAATCAAGCATATGCAAAACGAAATCATCAACAGCACACCATAAATATTGACTGAAAACAAAGCGGAGAAATTCCCTGCCGTTTCTGTTGCCACCATTAATATTGCAACCACAAAGTGTCAACAATGTAAAGCAAAGAAAAGTCTCAAGAAGGTAAGCAAAATATCAACAACCTATTTTAAGTCATTTATGTCCCCACCAACCACAAAGCTCATAGATCCCAAATCACTTAAATTGCACAAACATCCTATGGTGCCTCAGGGTCTATGATCTAGTACTTTACTATGAAACTAATACGCTCTATGAAGTGGCTGTAATCACACAGATTGTTATGGTCATTGTAAAATCCATGCAACAAGGCGGTTGATAAGATCCTCCAGGTTTTAGGGAATTAAACAATTAAATGTCAATGAATGAAGTGAGTTACAATTTGGATGTGCAAGTTACACAGTCTAGTGGATCATAATTCCTGCATCTATTGCCTACCATTATTAGTAGGCTTGCCTGTATTCAAACTAGACTAAGCCATATTTGATGCTAGAGGTCTTGTAATAATAAATAATCCTTGTAGCATAAGCTTACCTAGTGCTTTATATAAATACAAATATAAATTGAACCCCCTCTTGCCTTTGCAAAAACTATTTTAGGCCACAAGGGCTTGTGTTAAAATAAAATGGTGAAATTTTTAACAATTTTGATACGTGTTAACAGTTGTTAATCGAACTACGTTTTAGAACCAAAAACAATATCTAATGTTCATGGCTAAACTGCATATAAAATTTTATTACCTATTTAAGTTGGTACTTAAACCAATAACCTCATCCAATATTCAGATGCACGTTCTGACAAATGTAGCAACAAGACTTCAACACCTGGTAAATAAACTCGAGGGAACAAAGAGCCTTCCTATCTCTGTTAACACAGGTCTAACTATGGCTAGATGAAACAAGCCTGATAAAAAAAGCTGTGGAGCATCACCAGGACCTCATGATACAAAGTATATACTATAGAGCACTGACCTCATCACTTAATAAGTAAAAGGCTTTGCTGAAAGCAAATACAATCATGTTGTCCAAGCTGCAGCCTAGTAATAAGCATATGCACTTAAAAACAAGATGGCTTTCGTTCCAATCTTGCTGGGATTGTGCCCCAAAATTAATGTAGCTGTTTTTCACTGATAATGCTGGAGTTCAATAATGTGACATGAAGTTGCCTACCCATTTTGGTGCTAAGAAAAGGGTTTTCCAATAAATAAATAAAAACAAATTATACTATGCAAAATTTCAGAATATATAATATATAGAGAAATATCAAATAACTGAAGTTTTTCGTTGCTAGTATGATGAACAATCTCACTTTTATTGCAACTTTCTCTAGTATAATTGCAATGAACCTCAATTTCCTCAGTCAATTCTTAATCACCTTCCAAGTTTGTACATCTTTGCATAGACTAATATGCAACTGACAGTTACTATTACTATCATAATCCCAAAGTGTAGCCTTCCTCAACACCCTCACATACTCAAGAAAGCGGCAGAAACATATTTGGAAAATGCATTTTTCACATTTGTGTTCCTTTGACTACAAAAAATATATATATTAATGAGATTTTACCAGAGGAAGCCTTGATTGACAATGACCTTAACACCTTACATTACCAATGAATGCTAGCTTCTGGTATATTCTATCAGTATCATCTACAGAACACTAAGTCACCTTTTGGTGCTGAAAAAATCAGTTGCTGGAGCTGGCATCCAACATACAAATATATCTCACAAACATGTCACTTCTGGTCACAATGAGTGAAATCAAATATGGAGATCATATGCTCCACTTGAAAGGTCAGATTTCCCCATGAATGATGCCATTCTATAGAATTGTGCACGAGCATTTGTTGTCTTTTGGCATGTCTGAAGGCTGCTTTTCTGTCCAGTACACACAAACTTAAAATCAGATTTTAGGGGGAACAGAAGAAGTAAAACAAAAAACAGTCTCTTCCAAACACCTCAAACATTAAACAGAGAAATGCACTTCCCAAATTACAACTGTCTTTAGACACAGGAATTGATTGGAAGAAGTATTTAGTACCATTTCCTTTTTCAGCTGATGGTGGTCGTAGAACAACATGCATGGTTATAACTCCACCAGGTAGATCACATATGGGACCCCTACACTCCCCTAGAGTTTTGTTGTTTTCTAATATCTTTCCAGAATTGATCAATTTCACATCATTGATGGTCTTTGGACCATTTTCTTTCTCTGTAACAATGAACGGATGAAATATTAAGCTTAACTGAAAAAAGCACAAAGTAACTCTCAGAAATGTCAAATAGGGAGATCATTAATTAAAGAAATCTCAACCCAAGTGCAGATGTAAATCCTAGAAGCATGTTCCTTCAAAAATGCATGCATTCAGACTTCAGAAAGTGGCGAAATGCAAATTATTTCTTTTAAATTCTCTTTTTAACATCCATACTATAATTCTTACATATCTCAAAGATAAAGGACCAAACGATATGCATTTACGCACCACATCTATAAACAAACTGGGGTTTAAAACAGAAGTAGACCAAGCAAGTTAATAGATTGTTTTCCTGCAGTCTGCAATTAGATTATTTACCATGTCATAAAGTAATTAGGTTTAGCACTCTAACAAACAGCAGAGAAAAGATATAGGAAAGACAGCATTGCAGAAAAATGCATTTCCCATTTCTTATTTCTACTTGGATGTGTCACAGAAATGTGGGAAGGGCCATCTTTGGTTCACTATAATCAAGTACAGGCCACTCTACCTCTGCACACTCAATTACTCCAATCCAATAGTTTAAAATAATCATTAGATTCCCATTCACTGATTCAAAATAATATTAAATTTTAAATGAATGCCTAAAATGTCTTTTGGTAGTAAACATGTGCATTTCTTCCATATCTTCACAAATTCTAGTTGTTTTCCACTTTACAATCACCTTCCATCTTCTACTTCTTCCCAGTTCTCATATTCCTTCCTACACTTCTCTGTTCCATCTTTTCTTCTCATTGATGGATCTTTCTTTTTATGTCCCTGACATGGCGGCATGAATTATGGCACGCCAAGTAATACAAATGGTTTGAAATCTAAACCTCCACACTAAAGCACTTTTTCCCTGAGGAAGTTAATGTCTATATAGAATAGACAACAGAAAATGAGGAATAGAAGAGCCCATCACTTGCCATCCCTGCAACTAATTCCATGTAAGGCACTCAATATACAGTAACCAGTGAAATCATTAAGTAATCATATGCTCCCAATCCTAATTAAGTCCTAATGCAAACTGAACTCATAAAATTCATGTCAACCAAAAGAAATTGAATAGTAATCAACAAACAGGGATTCCAATATTGAACTAAATAGTAATACAGATTAATTTGCTGACAACCAAGAAAATTCAATAATTGATGTCTCAAAGAGTTTGCTGTTTTTATCATTTATTTTCTACGTAAAGTCTTTTAAAAACTATTTTAACTGAAAAAAAATAGTATATAGTCAGTATTAGGTATATGCTTCACAAATCTTCTGGATTCCACTTTGAAGGAAATCAGGGCCTGATACTCAATGAATGCTTGCACCTCATCCCAAGTACCCATAACAAAACAAATTAAAAATATTGTCATAGGCACAAAAGAATTTGTTTCTAAATTCAAATTCAGAAAAAGGACCTGTCTCCATGGCTGTAATCATGAAGAAAGAGAAATTGCAACAAATTTAGTATTGCTTTATATTAGAAAATCTGCGAAAGGTTAACACTGAAACAGTGGGTTATAATCAGATAAACAAATGTCTTCAATTAAAGTAAAGTGTTTCCAAAGATTTGTTAAGACAAACTTTAAATATTTTTCTATTGTGTTTCATTTAAATGGCCATAGTCAAGAGACACTCCAGTTTATGTGATATGGAGATCAAAATCCCTATCAAGCACATTTGAGAAAAAATCCACTGCAGAGGAAATGTGACTAATCTCACACAGGTGACATCAGGATAATAAATTAGATTGGCATCTAATAAACAAGCCTAAACTGTACTTCTTGAAAAATAATTTCACAGAATTTTATGCATTCTGCTTCAGTTGCTTTCTACAAGTTACATTAAAACGTTTCTTAGTTTGGTTAAACAAAAGAAAGCATTTCCACATTATAAAATAACCTATTCCAAGACATTCTGCAAAAGAATAACACTTATACGAGTTTAATAACACTTATACTAGTTTGGCCTCCAGTTTTTTGACTAAGACCTGTCCGATACAAAATGAAAAGCACCCAGCTACTCATAAAATGGAAAATGTTAACTGATTGCACTCATTTTCAATGCTTATGCAACTGGCTGATATCAATCATCACATTAGTCCCAAAACAACAATAATAACTTAACAAACACTTGCTTCACAAGGGCCACAGAAAAATGCAAGACCAATGAAAGCCAAAAGCTGTGCGCTGTCATGCCGCAGTGCCCATAACAATCATTCCATCATGCTACATCATACAAAATTTGCTTTGCACTTTTTTCCTAATGTTTTAAAAATGTTGTGATTAGCAAATGTAAAAATTCCAACAACTACAACCAGTTCTATATCAAGCTGTCCACCAGGATTTTTTTCATGCTGTGGCCTACCACAGCCAAACAGATCAAGAACAGAGAGGGAAAAGGTAGTGTAAGACTAGGATAAAACAAATACCCTTTAGAGTTGGCATCTATAAGAAATAAAATCTATCTTATGCGGTGCAATAAATCATAGTATGTTTCTTTAATGTTTCAAGAAAAGAGTTTTAAGCAAAAAATTCAAAGAACTGGCATTTCACATCAATACTAACATTTTCCCCTGAAGAAGCCACGCTCAAGGATAATATTCTCTATGCCTTGGCAAAAGAACTCCCCTGAATCTAACAAAGAATCTCAAAAATGAATGCTAACAATTCAACAAAATATGCAGACCCAACAATTCTGGAAGCAATGCACCTTTAATGAATCATATACCGAAGCTCAAAGAGGCAAAAAACACTGAAACAGAACCACATGCAAGACTATTCAAAACCAATTCTTTGTCACATCTAGATTACATTGGAGACTGCACAATAACTAGATAATACCAAGGTTGCATGGAGACTGGTACTGGTACGGGAGACTGGTACCAGTACCGGTACGTCTATTTTTGAAAAATAGGAGACGGGGGTACTTGGAGACACCATTTTTTTTACATATAATTTAATAATTTTATTAATTTATTAATATGCTAACATTAAAATTGAAAATATCATGACATTGAACTTTTAAAACAAGAGAACTGGTAAAGTTTAAGTTTATAGCTTACTTGTAACAATTTAATATAGCTTACTGTATATATATTACTTATAGGTTTATAGGCTTATAGCTTACTTGTAACAATTTAATATAGCTTAATGTATATATATTACTGTAGACACTAGTATTGAGGTTTTAAGTCCGTAGGAGTAAGAATCCACTGAGCTTGTGAGAAAATAGCGGAAAAAATGAAAGGTAGAAAAAGAAAAAAAAATGGAGACGCCTTTTTATTAACGCGGGGTACTTGGAGACAAGTGGGAGACTCGACCAGAAGTCTCCTGCAAAGGAAGACGTGTACCAGTCTGTCTCAGAGACAGGAAACATGTACCAGTCTCCGAGACAAGTACCAGGGGATCGGAGACGGGTCTCCGTGCAACGTAGGATAATACATATTACAGGCAGCCAATAAAAACAGAACTCTCCACAAAAGAGCAGATCTGCACCATTGAAAAACCAATTGGGCTCCACAGCCAATGTTACATATTGACACAATCATATAAGCATTGGAATGAAAAGCATCATTATCTACATACCACTAGATTTGTATCATCAAAAAGAAATTTAAGTTTGGAAGGTCTTTACCAAAACTACGTTTTTTCTGATGATAAATGAAGTAGGTCACTCAAAATATGGATAAATCAATAGTTTAGCTCATCTAGAAGATTTTTGGAAAACAAAAAGCAATTTCAACGAGCGATGCTGCTTTTCATCATTTATCTCTGTGTCTGTTCAACAACTTTAGCTCTAGTGGAATCAAGGAATAAAAGAGCTCACAAATACACAATTCTCCACATTCCATCAGATCCATCACATCACAAGAAACAATTTTTACCTACAAGTGCCGCTAATTATTATCCTTTATCTCTGTGTCTGTCTACCACCCATTTGATCCTTAGCTCAAAGGGATCCAAACAAAAAAAGAAAAAAGTAAGGATTCATCTATTTCCACAATCATATAGGTATTGGCAAGATATGCATTAAAGAACAATTTGAGCACAAGAAATGTGACATTTCAGCATCTAGTCTGCTCCACGTCCATTGAATCCACGCCTATATGGGAACCAAACAAAAACTAAAGCTGAAATTCTTCTATTTATGCAACTTTATGTACTTTCGAAAGAAAAGCACAATTCTCCACATACCACCAGATCCAGTAGCATCTAAAACCACAACTGAGGCCAACAATCAATATTATTTTTCATCGTTTCTGTGTCTTTTTCATCGTTTGTCTCTGTGTCTGTTCAAGACCCATTCAATCCTTAGTTTTATTGGATCCCAACAAAACAAAGAAGATGAGATTAATCTATTTGACTATTATCGCAAACTTCAAGCATTGGCAGCAAAATAGAAATCATCCATATACCACGAAACCCATCATGTCAAAATAACAATTTGATCTCACAGCCAAGGCTGCCTTTTATAACTTTTATCTGCCTCTATCAGAACCTATTCAATAATTAGCTTCATTGGAACTATCCTAACAAATAAAAAGTTAAAATAATCTTTTTACACAACTTAACAGGTATTGGAAACAAACTAATAATTTTCCACAACACCACCAGATCCATAACAACAAAAATACACAACTGGAGCTAACAAGTAAAGTTATTTCTCATATATCTGTATCTGCTCAGTGCCCATTCAAACTTTGATTCTATTGGATACCAACGGAAAAAAAAAGAGTTAATATTCATCTACTTGCACAACATTGTAGGTATTCGTTTAAAATGTATGAATCTCCACATAGCAGCAGATCCATAACACCAAAAAACAATTTGGACCAAGAAGCAACGCTACTTTCCATCATTTATATCTGTATGTTCACCACCCACTCAATACTTAGCTCTAATGGACCCAACAGAAAAAGAAAAACCATGAGATTAATCTATTTCCACATACCAATAGATCCATAACATCAAAAAAACACAATTCAGGTCAACAGAAAAGGCTATCTTTCATAACTTATATATCTGTCTATCCAGCACCCATTCAATCCTCAACTCTATTAAACCCAAAAGAAAACATTTTTTTTCTTTTAAAAAGTCTACATGTTGGTCTAATTTTACAATCTTAGATCTGAGACATATATCATTTTATGAATTTTACAGAATACCAAACATAAAATCTGTAAACAAATAAACACTGATCTACATTGAAAAGATCCCTTGATTTGGTACCGATTCAAATTACATCCCTTTCTAAAAAATTTCGCAATTAGGATTCAAAGAACATACCTTTGGGCCATTGTGCAAGAATACTTTCCTTCAAAGTGGCAACAGTGGTAGCAGACAAATATCTCCTGGGGCCTATATCTGTACCATCATGTAGTCTAAACTTGAGCTCCAAATACTCTTCCCCAGACATAATTTCTCAAATATCCTCAGATCCCAATTGAGAAAAAAAAAATCCAAAAAGCCTTTAAAAACCTACTGGGTGACCTTAAAAACAATTTTAAAAACAGCCTTATCACATTACAACCACAAGTCCTCGGAGTCTTCAAAAAATCTTCCAAAACCAGCCCCCTTCCTATTTTATAGGACTAATGCCTTTGAACACATTCTGCTACCAAATTCAACCATTTTAAAAACCCAGATACAATCGTTTCCCCCTTCTTTTTGTTTACATCAGATCCACTATATTGGGAATAAATCGAATCGAAAACCATCGAATATTTCAGACTTAGGTTTTAAATGAAATGTGAGGCTGCTAAAAAGCATGATTTTAACTAGATTTTGATGCCATCCAACGCGGTTTTACAGGACAAAACGAACCCAGACCAACAGTTGCTAAATCCATGAAAGATTATATTATTATAATTGTTGTGGAGAGACCCGCTTAATCCAACAAATAATTGATACAATAATTCATCTTATTCTAATGCATTGATGATTGCTGAAGTTTTAAGCTAAGTCATTAGCTTAGATTAATTCAATTTCAATATTTATCTGCATGTAGTATGGTCTAAGATTAGGCCGTTGGGTGGGGTCAAAAGCGTATGTGTAAGAATGCTTTTTAGCATTATTTTGGGCTCATTTATAATTATGTTTTAGTACGATGAATACTTTGGTTTATTAATTTAAAGTAACGATATTACTTAAATTTTATGTCTTTATAGATTTTGATTTATTCCTAAATTTGTCAAATCTATTTTAATTTAGAAAACAATAATATAATTTTATGATATAAATTTGTTAATCTATTTTAATTTTTAATCTAAAATATAATCGTACAATCCATTGGTTAGGTGTAAGTTTTAGGTATAACACTTAAGAATGAGTTATTCCTTACGTTGGTACCTTAGTCAAAAGTCTCAGTCAAAACTTTTGGGCTCATTTCATATCTTCAGCAAAGAAAATTCTAAATATAATATTACATCAATCCACAAAAAGTTAAACGCAAGTCCCAATAAAGTTAAAATGCTTCCTTTTCATCCATTTTCACTCCATAAATAGTTACACCTCATAAGTATGTATGCTTCAAGGGAAATAAAATGCACCCTACAAATATATCTAAAAGTTAATAAAAGTGAATAAAATGGAGCATCAAATAACAATGTAGATCTATAAGTTATGTAAATTAACTAAAGTTCTAAGCATGTGTGCTAAATAGAAATGAGATGGCTAGGGTTGTTTACCTTCAAATCAATAACTATAAACTTTGAAGAACATGACAATGTGACATGGGAGTGCAAACAAAGAGCTAACATTGGAAATTGCACCAAAGAATAGATAGTTAAGGACAAATCACAACAACAAGCTTGGCTAGGGGCATGATCTTGTCTTAATTTTTACAACTCTATCTAAAGCAAACTTAGGTATTTGGCACATGTAAGTACCCAAATCTAAATGAGCCTACATGGCAAGTTCAATAATGACTCAAGAATCTAGCACATGAGCCTACATGGCATGAAATATAAAATTTGATCTTCAACTAGCCATGTCAACCTCTAGGACTCTCCACATGTTCTTTATAGTTATATTTTGCCATTTACTAAGTGTTTGTGTTTTCATTCTATGACAAAAATTAAGTGTTTTATTTCTATAATGACAAGTTTGTCTCTTCCTTGTAGTAAAAAACACTTGTTCACCATAGCAAACTAAGTGTCTACCTTGACGAAAGCATTTTGTAGTGGCAAACTCATTATATCTATTCATACCTCTGATTTTTCCCAATTTTATGAATTCATCTCAAGTTTCAGCTTGTGTTTAGCCTAGTCTTGATTAGGAGACTATCTTTAACCTCCAATCACTCTCATTTGCTTTCACATAGATATTAATAACCTTCTTTAAGTTAGCCAAAATGTCCAAATTTTTATAGCCAAGCATCCATTATCAAGAATTTGAGACTAATCTTTGTTGAAGCTTTCCTAGATTTATTGCATGCAACTATTTAGCCCTTGCATGCAACCATTAATTTTTGCTCTTAGGATTCCTTCCTTGGTTCTCCCCACGCCTTTTCTTTGGAGTTTGTTACCAACAATTGAAGATTGAAAAGGAGGGTTGAGAGGGGGAGGGGGGAACGGGGGGCTATTGGATCAGGTCAAATTGCTATAATTCAAAAACTTTCTCCTCATCTAAGATACTTCTAATCCCATGTGTGAATTTTCTTATTTTCATATATTAAGGTAGATTTGTTGTTAATTAGATTAGTTTGTTTGTGAAATTTGAAAAAATTCGGTGTCTATGAAAGATGTAGATTTATTTTATGAGGAGTTATTTAGATTTAATTTTGTTTTTTTGGTAAAAAATGCTTTGCTTTAAATATGTGCTTCTAAGCACTATTTGGAATTGGAAAAGTTTCTCATTAAAAAGTCTTGCTTCAAAAACATCTTATTCATTGTTTAAAAGCTTCTTTTAATTAGATATGTGCTTCCAAGCATTTCTTAAAATCACTTTTTAAAGCTTTTTACTACTTCACATAAATAAAAAATAGAAAGCTAAATCACACAACACATAGTTTCCAAAGAAGGATTCGCCAAAAGGTTTATTTGGAATCCTCTAATTTGTTTAGAGATTTTTAAAAAATGCTAGGAAGCCCTTCAATTAATCTAGGATTTGAACCAACAAAAACTCCATCACTAGAAGAAATGGAAAAAATTAAGGAAAAAAAGGGAATAGAAGCAAATGCATCATTTTTTGCATATTGAAAGATTTTAACCTTTGCTATTGAGAAAATAAAAAATATTGTTTGTTACTTCTTGCATCTTCTCTACGTGTCTTTCAGAAGATAATGTTGTAAAAGAAGAAAGATATTAATTTGTTGTTTCTTATTTCTTCATTGTGTATTTTCAAAAAAGCTATTCTTCCTGCAAAATTTAACTAGTTTGATCATAATTATACTTAATTAATTATTGAATTATATTGACTCAATTGGAGAAATCTAGCTTTACTTAATTGATTATTCAATAAATTATTCATTCTATTTTATAAAAATCCAAAAAGAAATATTTTCTTTATTCTTAGATTAATTACTTTTGCATGATTATTTACTAATCAATTATTTAATTAATTATATCAAGGTTAAGTCGTTAAGGGCATGGTTGGGTTGTTAAGTTACTTGGTTATAGTGGCGGCCACCAAGGTTCAAATCCCATATTGTTCATGCTTGGGATATGCTTGGGGATGAGGTCCCCCATGTTGTGGCCTCACCGGTTCATAGCTCCAGTCAAAAGCGTTCACTGAACAAAAAAAAATTATATCAAGGTTAAGAGGAGCGGTCCTTTTAACTTGGTTAATTGGTTGATTAATTATCGTTAGTTAATAAAAATACTTGGTTCATTTTAAATAATTAAAAAAATACCAAAAACATAGTTGCATTAATTAATTAATTTAGGTTTATTTCCCATATATTTGAAAGATAAAACAAACAAAAAATTAGGTTCAAATAAACCAAATATTAAGACAATCAAAGAATCATAATAATTCAAAATATCAACAAAGCAATCAATGCAAATAAAAACAAACATTTACACCTAAATAGTATTCAAAACAAATCAACTTGTCTACCTTGATCCTGAGGACCACATTTCATTCCATCACTCATGTGTCCTAGGTTAATGCTAGGACTTGCTAAAAGAGATCTTAGGGGAATTAAGAGAGGCCCTGCATGCCATTGTTCTTAAATAAGCAACTCTTTGAAGTCATCGAATGAGAAAACACTCCTTTAAAAGTTTTAAAAGGAATTAATCAATGTTAACAGTCCACCCAAAACACTCCATGTGTCACCTTCATTTGCACCCCTAGAGCTTCTTGACTTATTTTGGGAGATCCTCTTCCACCTATTATTACTTACTACTTCCTCAAGAAGAAGGGAATCTAATCAATGCACCGCCATTAAATCAACTTATACCACGTTTGTGGTAGTGAGTTGGCCTTTCACTCTAGTTTACATGAATTGGCATGTGTGCTCTATTTTAGTGCATATAGCACTTGTTGCACTTGCTCACTTGATGATATCTATAGCAAGGAAAACTCTAGTGGTGTTGAGTACCATAGGACTTGCTATGTCAAAGTTTAAATTCAATATTTCCTTGCACCAAATTCAAGTCTTAATACTAAGGCAATAGTAAAGTGTAAGAGATAGATGTGCAATTTGTTTGTCCTACTTTCATTCAATGATTACATTGTGATAGGATGATTCCTTAATACATGCTTTAGACATCAAATTTAAACCTTTTGGTGTGTGTGCCTACATGTAACAATCATGTCTTCGATTATCAATCATGAAGAATAATTTAAAATTTGGAAAAAGAGACAAGCTTGTGGTCATGATTGTGTCCAAGGAATATAATCATAGTTGCAAACTTGTCCAAGGAAAGGAATGTTCTAAGAAATGTATCAGTAGTAGGGTGGATGGGCGGGCACCCAATCCAAGCACACTTGGATGGGTCGTGGCCATACAAAATTATTATGGCTTCATCTTTGTTATTGATTTATTATGACTGCGACGTTAATGATTTGGAGTTGGAGCTCCTCCCTTACGGCTTTTGATTTGAGACGTCGCACGCATTATTCTGGAAAACCACTCTTCACTTTGATTACAAGCGTTGGTTAAATGAACCATGTATCTTCTATCATGGGCAGTCAGAAATATCTATCAGGATTTCATTCCTTCTTCGCAGTTTCGAGTGTTTCTTTGCCAGTGCAGACGGTGGCAGTAGCAATTAGCATGGAGAAGGGCTCGGGTTTTATAGCGAAGATCTCGGTGCACGGTTTGATCAATCTGGGGGTTTCGACTCCCCTACAGCTGGAGAGCTCAGTCAGGCAGATGGCATTCAAGGGAGCGGTCACAGACTTGAGGCTAAAACGCATTTTGCGAAGGCATGAGGGCTTGCTCCTCCGGCGGTCAAAATAATCTTGGGGGCCAGTTTCTTGGCTGCAGATGAGTTTTACAAGGTCGATTCTCACATTTCTTCTCGTTTTCTTGCCTCCATTCTGGACATCGGGGTGTCTACAGCGGCGGTGAAATCTCTTATGGTGAAAGTGTTCAAAGCGGAAATCCTTCGGGGCCTCAATTCTATTTTGGAGGCGGCCATCCCAGGGGTGGGCATTCCCGCCCAAATGACATTGGCTCAATCAAGGATCCTCTAGAGGTTACGAAGGTGCTGCCCTTCATCTTGGATCTGAAAGGACTGGCATTGGAGGAGCATCAGGATCGGGTCACCCAAGCCTACGGCTTCCTCCAGAATATGTTGCAAGAGAATGCGGAACCCGGTGCAGAGGTATGGGTGGACAGGATTCATGCCATGGCTGTCGACCTCGGCCTCTTCTGATATCCTGTGTAGATAAATCCTTAGTCTTAGTGGGCTTATTAATGTTTTAGTTATAATTAGACCAGTAAGCCTTTAGGCTAATTTTGAATAGCATGGTCTTCCATATCAGATAAGATAGCCCAGTAGCTGTTTATGTAAAGCACTATTAAATCTATAGTTTCAAGGTCGGATGCAGATGTTTCTTTTAGTTTTCTGGCTATGGCAGGTAAACGGCTTATAGGCACCTGCATGTTCATACTTTCTTCGGATTAATACAAACCTTTATATTTACGTAGCAAAAAAAAAAAAAAAATGTATCAGTAGTGTTGTAAGTAAAATAAAAATGCATAACAAAGTGTTGGATGGGGTACTGGATCAATGTGTGCACCAAAAAAAGCCCAAAATAATGTTAGAATCATGCCCTGAAGTCATCAACACAAAGTGGTGTAAAACAACAAGGGAAAGTGTAAGAGTATGCACTTTTATCCTCTACATTTTTCCCACACTTTTCATGTGTGTGAAAACTAAGTGTGCATGCATACTAGAATAGAAATAAGTAAAATACCAGTGAGATAAATGATATGAATCTTATAAAAATTGGGTTGTTAGAACAAACATGTGCTCTAATCTTGCGCAAATTAGATATCTAATAAGGAATATAATTAGTAATAATTTGTCCCCCTTAATTTATGTGGACTATGAAGGGGTGCACACAATATTAAGGAGAGAAAAAGTGAAAATAGAACTATGGTTAAAAAATGAGTGTGCAACAAAGTATGATATAAATGTAAAATTGAGTAAAGAATGTGTACATGTTATGTACTTACCTATGTGTATGATCCACGTGAATGAAGGATGTAGATAATAAAATATTCCCCCATGCATTTAGCCTTAATAAGCTAGTATAAAGGTGTATGTGCATGGAAATGGGGGACCAAAAGGGGGTCATAAGTGGCCACTTTTTTTTTTTTTGAAATCAATAAAAACTGATCTTGGATGAGAAATTGAAGATAGACATGCTCAAAATTAGAAGATGTGATAAGAACAAGATTTGTAGTGCTCGGGATCTAGTTTCTAAACTACTATTTTTTTCTAAAAATGGTGGAGATTAAGAGGTTCAAATAGGGGGAGCACATAGAGTGCTCCTGTTTTTATCAAAAAAGGCGTCTGGTGTGCTCCCCCTAAAATGTTGACTTTTTTAAATATTTCACAAATCACTTCAGTGGAAAATTAGCTAACATGGTGTAGTTTATGCCTGATTTTTCTGTTAATTTTTTATGAATCTTCAAAGTGGACACATCCTAAAAAATGAAAATTTGAGCATGCTCCGCCCTAAAAGTTTTGAAAAAAAATCAAAAATCGATCTTTTTTCAATGTGTATAGAATAGAGTCTAGAATCTAAAAATGTATTTTTTTTCAAATTTCCACAAATGTGTAAAAAATGACACCAGAAATACTACACAGGTTTTTTTGCAAAAAAAGAACACATTAGCAAAAGAAATTGAAGATGGAAACATTAATGTTATCAGATTTAAAAAATACATGGTTAGAAAGCTAATAAAAAACTTGAAGTCATCCTAGTATTTTTTTCATATTAACATTGAAAAATGTGTAAACCTGATGGAGAGCATGCTCAGGATTTTGTTAATTTTCTAAATTTTATTAAATACATGTCTTTAGCATCCAAAAGGTAGGTCCAACCCTTTGGGTTGGATGTCCAAGGCAAATCTAACCCTTAGGGTTGGAATTTCCTAAAGCAGGAAAAAACACGCTCACATTATAATGCGAGTGCATTTTATATCTGTTGAAATCCTTTGGATGTTTGGTTAATATGCTTTATAAAACTAATGTCACCCCTCCATATTCTTTCCGTCTATAGTAGCATCATGTCTAAGAAGATATCATTGTTCTATTATTAGGTGATGAGGAGGAGGAATATATCTCTATCTCTCTCTCTCGCCCTCTCGCCCTCTCTCGTCCTCTCTAGATATCTCTATCTACTCTCTATATCTATCTCTCTATCTTTCTTTCCATCCCTCTACATCTCTCTCCATATCTCCTCTCTCTCCTTGTCCCTCTCTCCCCCTCTCTATATCTCTATCTGTCTCTCCCTCTCTATATCCCCGCCTCTCTCTCCCTTCTATCTCTCTTTATCTCTCCCTCTCTCTATATCTCTCAATCTCCCCATCTCTCCCTCTCTCCTTGTCTCTCTCCCCCTATCTCTTTCCCCCTCTCTATCTCTCTCTCTTTATCCCTATCTATTTTTCATAGTAACATTGAAAAATGTGTAAATCTAATGGAGAGCATGCTCAAGATTTTGTTAATTTTCTATTTTTTGTTAAAAACACGTCTTTAGCATCCAAAAGGTAGGTCCAACCCCTTGGGTTGGATGTCCAAGGCGAATCCAACCCTTAGGGTTAGAATTTCCTAAAGCAAGCAAAAACACACTCACATTATAATGTGAGTGCATTTTGTATATGTTGAAATCCTTTGGATGTTTAGTTAATATGCTTTACAAAACTAATCTCACCCCTCCATCTTCTTTCCTCTATAGTAGCCTCATGTCTAAGAAGAGATAATTGTTATATTATTAGGTGATGATGAGGAGGAATATATCTCTATCTTTCTCTCCTTCTCTCCCTCTCTCGTCCTCTCTACATATCTCTATCTACTCTCTCTATATATATCTCTATATCTTTCTCTCCATCCCTCTACATCTCTCTCCATATCTCATTCTCTCTCTCCTTGTCCCTCTCTCCCTCTCTCCCCCTCTCTATATCTCTATCTATCTCTCCCTCTCTATATCCCTGCCTCTCTCTCCCCTCTATCTCTCTCCTCATCTCTTTCCCCCTCTCTATCTCTCCCTCTTTATCCCTATCTCTCTATCTCCCCTCTCCCCCATCTCTCCATATCTCCCCCTCTCTCCCTCTCTCTATCTCTTCCTCTCTATCCCTATCTTTCTATCTCCCCTCTCCCCATCTCTTTCATCTCTCCCCCTATCTCTATCTCTTCCTCTCTATTCCTATCTCTCTATCTCCCCTCTCTCCCTATCTCCCTCCCTCTCTCTCCCCCCTCTCTATCTCTCCCTTTCTATTCATATCTCTTTATCTCCCCTCTCTATATCGCTCTCCTCTCTCTCCCCCTATTTCTCTCTCCCCCTCTCTCTACCTCTATCTATCCCTCCCTATCTATATCCCCACCTCTCTCTCTGTCTCCCCTCTATCTGTCCCTCTCTCTATATCTCTCAATGCGGCCCTCTCTATCTCTCTCCCCTTGTCTCTTTCCCCCTCTCTACCTCTCCCTCTCTATCCCTATCTCTCTATCTCCCCTCTCCCCATCTCTCCCTCTCTCCCCCATTCTCTATCTCTCCCTCTCTATCCCTATCTCTCTATCTCCCCTCTCCTCCATCTCTCCCTCCCTCTCTCTATATCTCTCAATCTCCCCCTCTCTCTGTCTCTCTCCCCTATCTTTCTCTATCTCTCTCCTTGTCTCTCTCCCCTATCTCTTTCCCCCTCTCTATCTCTCCATCTCTATCTCCCCTCTCCCCCATCTCTTCCTCTATCTATCTCCCCTCTCCCCCATCTCTTCCTCTATCTATCTCCCCTCTCCCCCATCTCTCCCCTCTATCTCTCTCTATTTGTCCCTCTCTATATCTCACAATCTTGCCCCTTCTCCCTCTCTCACTGTCTCTCTCCC